>CM044307.1:81437793-82873626 GCA_024291935.2 Okapia johnstoni
TCCAGAGCCTGTATCATTAACCTCTTCACTGGACTGTACCCTCAAAATGCTCTTAGCAAGTATTCCCCCACCAGGAGCAGAAATCTTGCTGTGTGAGGCCTTCCTGCCATGCAGAGATGCAATCAAACGTGGGCCTTGTCAGCGGTCTCTGAATCCATGTGGCTGGGAGAGTGGGTATCTGGCAGGGGCAAAGCTGGGCTAATGATGACGATACAGAAAAAAGGAGGGGCTCTCTGGTGGGGTAACAAGAGAGGAAACAATGCAGAAGGCAACTGTAGGTCTGAGGCTTTGCCTTGGGTGTGGACCAATGCTGTCCAACAGGGTTTTCTGTGATGATGGTAGTATTTTATTGGTGTTGTCCCATAAGGTAGCCTGTAGCCACTTGTGGCTGCTGAACACTTGAAAGGCAGTTAGTGAGTCAGAGGAACTGAATTTTTAATTTAATTTTAAGTGACCACATGTGACTAGTGGCTACCATATTGGACAGCACAGGGATGGTCTGATGATAGCTGAGATCTGCTCTAAGTCCCCAGTGGTGTAAGGCTCTGTGGGTTCAAAGTGTTGCCCATGGTCTTCAGGCTCAAGACCCCTGAACGTCACTCATCATCACAAGTGACTGAAGGAGTTAAGGGTATTTCCTTTCAGTGGGCTTCCCCAGTGGCTCAGAAGGTAAAGAATCTGTCTGCAATGTGGGAGGCCTGAGTTCAATCCCTAGGTTGGGAAGATCCCCTGGAGAAGTGAACCAGAACCCACTCCGGTATTCTTGCCTGGAGAATCTCATGGACAAAGGAGCCTGGCGCGCTACAGTCCATGGGGTCACAAAGAGTTGGACACAACTGAGCAAATTTCACTCACTGCTCTCAGAAGGTGTTTCTCAGGGAGACACCCTGGACCTCAAGTATTTGAAGGTCTGTTATATGAAGAATAGAATTGTGTCTTCTAGAGCAGCAGTGTCCAGTGGAAGTATAACAGAAACCACATAGATAATTTTAAATTTTCTAATAGTCACATATATTTTTTAAAAAGTAAAAAAGAAACAGGGAAGTTAATTTTAATAATAAACGTTATTTTACTTAATATATACAAAGTATTATTATTCCAACACAAAGTCATTACTTTTAAATTTTTTATAACTCTTTGATATTTTTGGATTGTCTTTAAAAATCCAATCATTTCAACTTCATCAGTATTTAAAATTATTAACTATTATTATCAATTAAAGTTATTATTTTTCCAACTTTTTAATTGTGGTAAAATACACATAACAAAAAATTTACTGTCTTGACCATTTAAAAAAAATATTTCTTTATTTAGCTGTGCTGGGTCTTAGTTGTGGCATGTGGGATCTAGTTCCCTGACCAGAGATTGAACCCAGGCCCCCTGCATTGGGAGCCAGGAGTCTTAGCCACTGAACCACCGGGGAAGTCCCTGTCTTAACCATTTTTAAGTGTGCAGTTCAGTGGCATTAAGTACCTTCATATTATTATGCAAAGCACCACCACCATCCATCTCTAGAATTCTTTTGCTCTCCCAAATGTGAATCTCTGTTCCCATTAAACAGTAATTCCTTCTACCCCTCTCCCCATCAGCCTGTGGCAACTCCCATTCTACTTTCTATCTCTATGAATTGACTATTCTAGGTACCTCACGTAAAGTGGAATCATGCAGTACTTGTCTTTTTGTGACTGGCTTATTTCACTTAGCATAATGTCCTCAAAGTTCATCTATGTTGTGGCATGGGTCAGAATTTCCTTCTCTTTTAAGGCTGAGTAATATTCCATTGTGGGCTTCCCTGTTGGCTCAGTGGTAAAGAATCTGCCTGCCAATACAGGAGACGCGGGTTCTATCCCTGGATCGGGATGATTCCGTGGAGGAGGAAATGGCAGCCCACTCCAGTATTCTTGCCTGGAAAGTCCCACGGACAGAGGAGCCTGGCGGGCTACAGTCCATGGGGTGCAAAAGAGTCAGACACGACTTCGCGACTAAACAACAACAATATCCTGTTGTATAAACCTCTTCCGTTCATCTATTCATCTGTTGATGATCACCTGAACTTCTCTCACATTTTAGCTATTGTAAATAAGGCTGCTTGGAACGTGGATGTACAGATGCTTCTTTGAGACCTGTAATTCTTTGGTGTAGATTCCCAGAAGGGCAATTGCTGGATCCCCTGGTTGTTCTGTTTTTAAGTTTTTGTTTATTTATTTACTTTTGGCTGTGCTGGGTCTTCGTTGGCTGTGCTGGGTCTTCGTTGTGGTGGGCAGGCTTCTCATTGCGGTGGCCCCTCTTGTGGAGCATGGGCTCTAGTCGGGGGGGTCAGTATTTTCCGCATGCAGGCTCAGTAGGTGTGGCCCAAGGGCTTAGTTGTCCTGTGGCATGCGGGATCTTCCCAGACCAGGGATCAAACCCGTGTCCCTGCATTGGCAGACAGATCGTTAACCATTGGGCCACCAGGGAAGTCCTCTATTTTTAAGTTTTTGAGGAACCAACCAAACTGTTTTCACTAGCACCTGTACCAGTTAACATTCCTACCAACCATGCACAACAATTCCAACTTTTTCCCAGGCTTGCCAACACTTGTTATTTTCTGTTATTTCTTGTTATTGCTTTGATCGTAGCCATCCCAATGGGTGTGAGGTGGCATCTCATTGTGGTTTTGATTTGCATTTCTCTAATGCTTAGTGTCTTTTAGTTTGTACTAAATCTTTGAAATCCAGTGTGTATTTTAAATGTATATATAGCCCAACTAAATTTGGACAGGTCACATTTCAAATGCTTAATAGCTAGCTCCTCTATTGGAAAATGAAATTCTCAGAGGGAAAGTTGGGGCATTGGGTGGAAGCATATGGGGTTCAGGCATGTCTCTAGAACAAGGAAAAGTGTTAACATCTGAGCTGCTTGAGGGGCAGGAGGGTATTCATGATATCCCTGGTCCTTGGCAGGGATGGATCCAAAGAGAGGGGCTGGCCTTGATGACCTTCGGAAGAGTTTGCAGATTGTGGTTGTTCTTCTTGAAGGGCTGTATAGATGGGGGCAGTTGGTGCCTCAGACCCCCAGTGCCACCGGCTTCCACAAAGGCTGTGTTTTGAACTCTCCATCCTGGCAAGCCCACTGATCTGTTTGTCATCACACACCAGATAGGAGTCTGGCTGTAGCTGAGGGCTAGAGGCTGGGCCAGGGGGATGCTGCCGGCTTCCTTCCCAGCACTCTGCCCCGACCCTTCCTGCCCCGCAGCATCCCCCTGGAGCCTGTCTAATCAGATCCAGGCCTGACCTCGCCAGAGGTCCTGGACCAGGAGGAAAGCCCCCTCCCCTCCCTGAGCCACTCTAGATCTGGCTCTCAGGAGAACTCCCCTCCCCTTGAGTGATTTATAGGGGTGTCCAGGAGCCATATCCTGCCTGTTTCTGCTCCCTTCCAGGCTGGTGGGTTGCTGGGCTCTCTCTCTGAACCCTCTTTCCCCATGGCCTGGGTGTACCCATAATGGAAACAGGCAGTGGCTGGGAGATTCCTTTGAAGACTGTCTGGGGACAAAAGTACTTTCCTCTTCGCTTCTCCATAGTGACCCCCACCCCAAAGGAGACCTCTGTCCACCCTGTCACTCTGGTCCTCACCCTGGAGGGGTGTCCCAACACGACCCCCTCCCATAACCCAGCTTGAAGCCAGGAACCCACAACGGCGCCTACCTGACCAGGAGAATAAAGCATCAGCAGCCACAAGCCGCAGCACCACCTTCACATCCACCAGCCACTGCCACCCACACTGGCCTCTGTATAGTGTTTCCAGCCACCACAGTGACCCGTGTCCACCATTATCTATCACACAGTGGCCTCCAGGATGGCTTGCTCAGGGATCAGGGTTTTCGGAGGTCCAGTCCTCAGCCCCTCAGCCCCATGGCTGCCCAGGGACCCTTTGCCAGAGAGAGACACGATCAAGGACCGCTTCCCCTAGCTCTGTGGCCAGCTGGTACAAGCCAGTGCAGAACAGACTTGTCAACCCAACACGTCCTACTCTGAGAGATCGGAGATCTAAGTGGCCCTGAGAAACTTTCTCCCCCGACTTCCTAAGGAAGTCAGGAGTGAACTTGGAGTGAGTGGTCAATTCCCAGAGACCCCAGCTCAGCTGAGAATGGACAAAAGAAAGTGAAATTGTTAGTTGCTCAGTCGTGTTTGACTCGTTGCAACCCGGTGGCCTGTAGCCTGCCAGGCTCCTCTGTCCATGGGATTTCCCAGGCAAGAATACTGAAGTGGGTTGCCATTCCCTTCTCCAGGGGATCTTCCCAACCCAGGGATCAAACTCAGGTCTCCTGCATTGCAGGCAGATTCTTTACCGTCCAAGCCACTGGGAAGCAAAGGCCTGCTTATGAAGGTGGCAGGAATCAGAGATGGTATGCCCTGGAGAGTACCTGTTCACCCTTTCATCTGTGGAGGGGAGGGCGGGTGCTTTTGTTACACTGAAGCACCGGAAACAGGGTTCCCAGAGATGGGCCATTGTGCATACTTTAAGCAACACCACTTTAGAAATTAACTTGTAGCAAAAGCAATAGAATAAAAGATAAAAGAAACAGATCCAGCATGGAGTCAGATTTGCTCTTCCTTATAACCCTCTGACACTGCCTGCCCAGGGTCTCACTGTAGTCCCCCAGGACACTGCAGGGATACATAGGGCTGACCCAAGGGTTGAATAGGGGTGGAGGAAAGGGAGGGAAGAGGGAGCCTCAGATAAAGGGGGCCAGCCCTCCTATTGCACCACCTGGAGCACACCATGCGGCTAACTGGGCTCTGAGGGATGGGATTTAGGAACCATCTCTGGGGCTCACCGCAACTTGCAGCACAGTGGTAACTCCCAACCAGTGAGAAAAGGCTAGTCCCACCTGCAGTCCACTCTGGGGTCACCTGTCCTTGGAGAGGGAACAATTTGCTGGAGAACTAAGGGACACCCCAGCGCAGGGCTTAGGGCATGAAACTTCTGATTTGGGGCTGGTAGAGCCACCAACTGGGCCTGGGCCTCAGTTTCCCCTTCCTAAAGTAAATGGGTTGGCTTTCGATGAGTGGTTTTCAAACACCTTTCAAACAAAGCTACCCTTGAAATGAGATGTTTGGCAGAATGGCAGTTAGGTGAAGCTGATAGAGAGGTTCATCAAGGTGCTGCTCTGAGGGAGGGGAGATTTGAGGCCCTGGGTGGGGAGGGGCCCCTGGCTTCCTCCCAGGGGCCCCAGGGGACCTTTCGGACTCTTGTACAGTGAAAAGATGAGCAGACCGACTCCTTAACTACTCCTTAACTACCGCCGTTTCCTGCTCCAGCATTCCTCTCCAGTGTGGCATTCAAGGCAGGCTTTGTCATTGTTTAGTTTTAGAGGGAGGAAGAAGCTTAGAAGCCAAAGTTTCTCCATCCCCATTGCCCTGAGGAGAAGCAGTCTCTTCCCTGGTATCTCTCCCCAGGCCAGCTCCTAGCTCTCTGTACTTCCAGGGATCCCAGAATGGGGGCTGGAAACACAAAAGGATTCAGTTCCTTAATGAGGAGGCATCTGTAGTCAGCAGAGCCATTAGTCCCCGCTCCAATCCCCTGGGGTACTGCAGGCTCCTCTCCAGCTGGAGTGGGGAGTGGGTGGGGGGGAGAGGGGGGTGGCAGGCAGCTCCCCAGCTCCTGAGTGGGTAGCGCCGTGTTGTGGGGGCACAGACAGCTGACCCAGGAGTCTGGGTGCCCTCTCCACTTCCTAGGCCTGCCTCCAGCTCTGCCCTCCTGGAGGCTGAGGCCTGGAAGCAGTACAGGCGTCCCACTGGTGTGTCTGCCCCCTCCCCTAAACCTCTGGGCTGACCTGCAGGCTCTTGGCCAAACACAGCCTTTGGCCTGAGACGGGGTAGGCTGACCTCACCATGCTCCCTGGGGATCATTTCACCAAGCCTGATGGGGACACCAGCTGGGCACTTGCCCCCACCCCCCTCCCCTAGGGCCCCAGGTGCCCTTTGTAAGGACTATATCTACCTGGGGACATGTGTGATGGATTACCTACACAGAAGCCACAGAAGCGGAATCATACACCAGCCACAGGAGCTGAGGGATACAAACCCCCATTCACATCCAGCCTCAGACCCTCACACCACACTACACACACACCCACACAGCCCCGTCCTCCCGCACACACAGCCCTGCACACATGTGCAAGGAGGCGCTCACACCCATCAGCCACACTCCCAGGAGGCCCTGAAAGAGGAGGAGGCAAGGCTGGGGATTTTTATGCATGTTTATATTTAATGAACCACATGCAAATGAGACAGAGAACGTGCCACAAAAGAGTCAGCCCCCAGAGACTCTGGGAAGAAGGGCACAAAGGCTTGGCCTTTCTGAGCTGCCCTGGAGTCCTGCACAGGCTGAAGGATTGAGGGGGTCTGACATGGGGTGTGCCCGCCTGCAACCAGGAAGCTGGGAGCAGGAGCTGGGACAAGCTCCAGGGTCCCTGCTGCTGTGGGGGAGGGCTCCTTCTGGGAGGGGACAACTGTCCCCGTTGATGGAGTGTTGGAGGGGAGGGGCTGCCTGCCTGGACAGATGGTGAGCCGCCTTCCCGCACTTGAAGCAAAGTGGATTTTAATGAAATCACAGCCCTGGTGCTGAAGCTGGGAAGCTGCGTGGGAGGGGCCCCTTCCCGTGGCTTTACAGGTTGGGGAGTGGGGATGGCTGGGAATGAGGGTGGGCAGGGACACTTAACCAGCTGAAAATGGAGTGGGGGGAGGGGGGTGGACCACAGCCCCTCTCATGATCAGCACTCAAGCAGTTAGTTCAGATCCCCGAAAGGTGGGGAGGCAGTCCCTGAATATTTATGACACATTGAAATGTAGATTGGTGGGTCTGACAGTCTTCTGAGAGGCTTGTCACCTTAGATGGATATACTACCCTCTTGGGGTACATTGAGAAGCTGCAGAAGAACTGGGGATAAAGGGATGATGACGAAGGGCAAAGAAACCCACTGGGCTCTGGTCACCAGGGTCTAATGACCAGTGTCCCTGCTGGGTGACACTGGCCTAGTCACTTACCCTCTCTGGCCTGTTTCCTATTCTGTAAAATGTGCAGCATAATATTTAGCACGTGCATACTTTAGCCGGGGGAGGAGGCCTTCCCTGGTGGCTCAGCGGTAAAGAATCCATCTGCCAATGCAGGAGACTTGGGTTCAATCCCTGGGTCGGGAATATCCCCTGGAGAAGGAAATGGCAACCCCCTCCAGTATTCTTGCCTGGGAAATCTGTAGCCCTCCAGGCTCCTCTGTCCATGCGGGTCACAAAAAGTTGGACGTGACTTGTGATTGAACAACAACAACAACCACCTAAGGGGGAGTTTATAAAAAGATAAATCCAAAAGCAGCTGTAAAAGTGGGGAGCAGGCCTTGGGAGCAAGGCTTTCTATGACTGGCCTCTTGTGTGTCAACAGTCCACTGTTTCAGTGTTAGAGGTTTATCATTCAAGAATTCGTCCATACCTTTCTCTGTCCCAGCCAGGCCTACGCTGTCCCTTTGGGGGAGATGTTCCCACAGGTAGGAGGCAGGGTAAGTGCTGATGTGCGACCTGAGGCCCCACGCCCTCTCCCGTCCCCTCTGCTCCTCAGCAGTGTGCCTCCCCCATGCACCTCCTTTTCTTTCTCCAGCCATGTCAGACTTCCACGTGCATCCCCAGGCCACCATGGGCGAGGAGGGCGGTGTGGCCCGCTTCCAGTGCCAAATCCACGGGCTCCCCAAACCCCTCATCACCTGGGAGAAGAACAGGGTCCCCATTGACACGGACAATGAGAGGTGAGCCCTGGGTGGGCCTGACTAGGAGGCTCATGGTATGACCAGGAGGCAGGCCCAGGCCGTGTCTGGGCCTTGAAGAAGGCCTGCCTGCAGCCTCCAGGGTGGTTATTTCTGTAACTTTGTTGAGACTGAGTATCTGTGTGGCTTTTGGGCCCAGATGCAATTCTTGAGTCAATGAGAAGGTCGGTGTGTGGTTGTTTGTTGCTGAGGCTGGAATTGCAGGTGCGTCCACCAGTGAGAGTCCCAGAGTGTGTCTGCGATGATGAAAGTGAGGCTAGGACAGTGGCTGGGTGGTGGACTGTGTCCGTGATGCTGAGTGTCCCTGGGCCAGTGGTGCTGTGCTGGTGGTTGACCGTGCCCCCCATCACAGGTACACACTGCTGCCCAAGGGGGTCCTGCAGATCACAGGCCTTCGAGCTGAGGACAGCGGCGTCTTCCACTGTGTGGCCTCTAACATCGCCAGTGTCCGGGTCAGCCGTGGGGCCAGGCTCACCGTAACAGGTGCGGGCCTCGCCCTGTCGCATTCTTCCCCCCACCATCACATTACCCTCCCTTCAGTGGAGCCCCAGGGCCTGGACAGTCGAGTGTGTACCGAGTACCTTCTGAGCACCTAGCTCTGTGCTCCTCGGGGTGAGGGTTCAGGGACCCCGAGGTCCCTCGCTGGCTCAGTTCTCTCGGAGGAAGCCCACCCTCTGCTTCTAGGTGGTTAGGTGCAGGTGGCTGTCCCACTGCAAGAGGCCCTGACCAGAGAGATGAGTGTGATAACGTCCAGGGACCGCCAGCATCTCCTCTCTCCACCCACCGCTGGAGCCTGTCTCCCACCCGCCATGGCCTGGGCTGTGTACGCGGGTACAGGGGGAGTGTGGTGAGGAGGTGGGAAGGGTCCCAGCTACAGTGATGCAACGTGGCATCTTCCTCCCAGGCGCAGGCTCCGGGGCCTACAAGGAGCCTGCGATCCTCGTGGGGCCTGAGAACCTCACCCTGACTGTGCACCAGACCGCCGTGCTGGAGTGTGTCGCCACGGGCAACCCGCGCCCCATTGTGTCCTGGAGCCGCCTGGGTGAGCCCCATCCTGCAGCCCCCGCCTCTCCCAACCCTGGGAGGGCCAGTCTCTTCTCCCAGCTCTGGGGGGAACTTGGAATCCTGTTTATTCTCCGTGGGGGTCTGCTTTCTCGAGTCCTAGGGTAGGGGGTGGTTTCCCTCTCCTTGGCAGGACCAGGGAGGTCTGCCTGCCCACTGCATTCTCCCTCCCCCTGTGTAGATGGCTTAGCTCCCCCGGTTACCTCATCCAGCCCTCCTCCAGGCCTGTGCCAGCTCCCCTCCTCCATGCTCCGCTCACCCTTGGACTCATCATTGGACCCTCCAGAACCTCTCTGCAGCTCTCAGCACCCCTAGTCGCTTCCCTCTCCGGCTCATCTCTGTCCTCTACACCCTGGCCATCTACCCCAGCGATGCAATCCCAAACCCCTCAAAATCTCAGCCGATTGTCACACCCTCTCTCTGGGCCCCCAAGTCTCTAGCTTGGTCCCCTAAATCCCCAGCCTAAATCCCCAGGCAGCTGAAGGAGAGAAATGAAAGGGTGCAGATGGGCCCACATTGTCTGAGTGGAGAGGTCACTGGGGGAAGGAAAGTCTGGAGGAGACCGGTGGGGTCGCATTCACAAGGAGACTGCACTACATTGTAGCAGCTGAGTGATGGGGAAGGAGGGGGCAGCAGGCAGGATAATGGAGTAGATTTCACCACTTCAGAGGCTGAATGCAGAGCTGTCTCCTCACATTCTGACTGTGCTAATCTGATCCTGGGTGGGGGGAGAGCCCAGGGCCTGGGAGAGGCTGAAAAGAGTGGCCTCACCATTAGGAGGAGCCCATAATCCCGGTAAAGACCATCTGCTAGAGCATTTCCCAAAGCGTGATCTGCAAGGGGAAGGAATGGCTTGGTGGTCTAGCAAGTTTGGGAAACAGAGTTAACCAGATGCCTTGGCTGCGGGACTTCTCAGAGCCTTGATATTAATGGGCATTGGGATAGTCAAGGAGCAGAATGGATATTCAATCAAGGAACTTTGATCAGGAGAGAGAAATCAGGCTGGGAAATGTCTATGTAAGTCCTTACTTTCCTGTTTGAGAAACTAGGGGGAGGGGACTTGAAGGTCCCCAGAGAGGCAGTGACAATGCTAGGATTAGGACCCAGTTCTCTATGGCCGGGCAAGAGTTTCCTGTGCTGCCCCTGCCACCTCCACCATGCCGTGATGCTTGGAGAGAAGAGTCAGAGGCAAAGACAGGGGCTCCCTGGAGGACTGATGCTGGTCAAGTTGGGATGTTCCTGGACACCTCCCTCCCTGACCCTCCCTTCCTCTTTAGATGGTCGCCCCATTGGGGTGGAGGGCATCCAGGTGCTGGGCACGGGGAACCTCATCATCTCAGACGTAACTGTACAGCACTCAGGCGTCTACGTCTGTGCAGCCAACAGGCCCGGCACCCGGGTGAGGAGAACAGCCCAGGGCCGGCTGGTGGTGCAAGGTACGGACTCCCCCCACCCCCAACCCAATGCCGCCCCGCACTGCCCCTCCACCTGCCCCATCCTGCCCAAGTCCAGTGCCTTATACCTGCCCACGTTCCTATCCTCACCCTAACCTTGCCCCTGCCCCTCTCCAGGGCCCTAGCCTGGCCAAAGACGGCAGCTCTCTCTCAACACCCCCACCAGGAGTGTATGTGTTGGGAAGGGAAGGGCATTTTTGGCCATCGGTCCCTCCAAGTGCCATCACCCCCCAGTCATTTCCACCTTGTAATCTCAGCGGGTCTCCCCGACTTGTGCCCTTCCCTTCCCTGGGTCCCCTGCCATCACATGCTGTTCTCATTCACACATGTGGCACTTCCACGCTCACACCTGCACGCACGCTCTCGGCATGTTTGTCATCTCATACTCTCACACCCCAGCTCCCTCCACACACGCAAACACACACACACATACTCCACGCCTGAAGTGTGCAGGCCCTCTGCAGTTGACCAGGTCATTCTGTCCATCCTCCTGCCCCGGGACTCAGCTGTCTCTGTGAACTGGGCTTGGCGGTCCATTCTTGGTGGGGGTTTTCTGTGGTTGTCCCCTCCTGGAGAGATGGGAGAGAGCGGAATTAGGAACCTAAATGCCTGTTTGTTGAGCATTCCATGTGCCGTTAATCTGTCCAGATGAAAGTGATGGAGCATTTCATTTCTCGGGTGTTAATGGAGGCTCGGGGCTTGGGATTGGAGGAGAGTGGAGCAGGATGTAGGGGTGAGGGGGGCCGGTCCGAGGGCTCATCCATCTCCCCGTCATTACCGCCTGCAAGGTGCGGCCAAACCTATTAGCACGTTTATTTATTTAACAATTTCCTGAACAGGGAGCTCAGCTTGATTGCTTTCGGATACAAATGTCAGTCTTTTAAATAGTCATTGAAATGGAGTCCTCTCTTGGGTCTGCCTCTCTGGGGCGGAGGGAGGTGAGGGCTGCCATTTCCTGGAGGCTGGACCAGGGTGGAGGGTGGGCCCCACCTGGAGGATGCTCCCCGCCCACCTGCACGGCTGTGGTCCCGCCCTCTTCCCCTCTCCTTCTTTCACTCAGAGCTGTCCCCTCCGTCTCCACGGCCCCTCATGTTTCTCTGTGCCCCCACCCCGACCCCAGCCCCGGCAGAGTTTGTCCAGCACCCCCAGTCCATCTCCAGGCCAGTTGGGACCACAGCCATGTTCACCTGCCAAGCCCAGGGCGAGCCGCCTCCTCACGTGACGTGGTTGAAGAACGGACAGGTCCTGGGGCCCGGAGGCCACGTCAGGCTCAAGAATAACAACAGGCACGTGCGAGGCGTGTGCGCAGGAGGGAGGCCTGGGGAGGAAACGGGAAAGGGGGTCTCGGATGAATGGTCCAGGCAGGCCGTGCACCTCCTGCTGGGGAAGAATGCTAAACTGGGGGTCTGGAGACTTGGGTTTGAGTCCCAGGTCTGCCCCTAACTAGCTGAGAGACCTCAGACAAGCCTGTTGTTGTCTTCTGGAGGGGCTCAGCTTCTCCATCTTTCAAATGGGGAGATGTGGCTCACCTCCAAGGAGACTCCGGGAGGAGGAGGGGGTCTGAGGCTCTCCCTCCCCCTGCAGCACCCTGACCATTTCTGGAATCGGCCCAGAAGATGAGGCCATTTACCAGTGTGTGGCCGAGAACAGCGCCGGCTCCTCTCAAGCCAGTGCCAGGCTGACCGTGCTGTGGGCCGAGGGGCTGCCCGGGCCCCCCCTCAACGTGCAGGCGGTCTCTGTGTCATCTACCGAGGTCCGCGTGTCCTGGACTGAGCCCCTGGTGAACACCAGGGAGATCATCGGCTATGTCCTGCACATCAGGAAGGCTGCCGGTGGGTGGGGCCCCGGAGGGCAAGGCTGCCTCTGCAGCCCCTTCCTCTTACTCCCTGGCTCTCCCTCCCTCAGTCCCACGCGTCCTGACCCTCCTGACCCGACACCTTCCGTTCCTCCTCTGGACTGCCCCCTGGCCGCTGCCCTTGTTTCCCCAGTGTGGGCGGGATTGTCTCCTGCCCCTTCACCGCCTGCCCCGCCCTGGCCTCCCCAGACCCCCCGGAGCTGGAGTACCAGGAAGCAGTTAGCAAGAGCACCTTCCAGCATCTGGTGAGCGACCTGGAGCCTTCCACTGCCTACAGCTTCTACATCAAAGCCTACACGCCCCGGGGAGCCAGCTCAGCCTCTGCCCCCACCCTGGCCAGCACTCTAGGTGAAGGTGAGGTCTGGGTGTGGAGCACAAAACCCCAGGGTATTAGGTAAAACCCCCGTGCACCGTTGTTCAGGTTGTGCACTGCACATAGTGCTTCTCCCTGGGGCTGAGAGGGGGCTGCATCTACTAAGAAGAAGGGGTGTACTTTTCTGTTGATAATTCATGCAAAGGTGCTGTTTGAGCAAGCAGAGGCCCTGGGCTAGAGCCAGAGAGTAGCCGGGCTCTTGGGGGCAGTGGGGTCTGGGGCACAGGTGGCAGGTGGAAGGGTGGAGCTTTGATCACCACCAGGTCCTCACATCTCAGCCTCCTCCTCCGCCCACAGCCCCCGCCCCACCACCACTGTCAGTACGGGTCCTGGGCAGCTCCACCCTGCAGCTGCTGTGGGAGCCCTGGCCCCGGCTGGCCCAGCATGAAGGCGGCTTCAAGCTGTTTTACCGCCCAGCAAGCAAGGCCTCCTTCACTGGCCCCATCCTGCTGCCCGGAACTGTCTCCTCCTACAACCTCAGCCAGCTCGGTGAGGCGGACATGGCCGGGGCTTGGGGAGCTGGGCAGGGGTGCGGTGCCTGGTGCTCGCAGGCGGTTCCCAGAGGTCTTCTCCAGTTCACTCTGGGGACACCGTTGCCTGGTGGGTCCTGGGGTGGTCCCTCAGCAACCTGCCCTTCCCCCAGACCCCACTGCAGTGTACGAGGTGAAGCTGCTCGCCTACAACCAGCATGGCGACGGCAATGCCACAGTCCGCTTCGTGTCTCTGAGGGGAGCATCTGAGAGGACAGGTGAGGGGGTGGCGGTGGGGTCTGGCCAAAGACTGGCTCTCAGGAAGGGAGGCCAGAAGCTGAGTTGGGGGGCGGGGGGAGCAGGCACCCAGGGAAAGCAGCAGGGTCAAACAGTACACGAAGAGCTGGAGAACATAGGCTTAGACCTGAGCTTGATGCTTGGCTGTGTGAGCTTGGGTAAGTTACTTAACCTCTCTGAGCCCCCATTTTCTCCTTCATAAAACAGAGATAGTAACACCTTTATAGAACTGTATGGAGGATGAAATGGTCCATGTAAAGTGTTATTCCTAGTATTTGGCACCAAGTTAGTGTTCAATCATTGGTAAAAAGAACCAGAAAGGTTGGGCTGGGATCCCATAGACAAGGGCAAACGCCATGTGGACTAGGGGGTAGGAGCAGCTGCGGGAGAAATAACTCACAAAGGCTGGGTGTCTGGGAGCCACAGCCCCCAACCTGCCTCTGCTTCTACCCCCCAGCCCTGAGCCCACCATGTGACTGTCGGAAGGAGGTGGCCACCAACCAGACGTCCACCACGGGCATCATCATCGGCATCCACATCGGGGTCACCTGCATCATCTTCTGTGTCCTCTTCCTCTTATTTGGCCAAAGGGGCAGGTGGGTTCTGGGCCAGGGAGAGGGGACTGGGCGGGCGTGGGGTGGGCAGGCGTGGAGCAGGAGAGCCACACGGGAGGGGCAGCTTGGGGCCCACTGTCTCCATCCTTGTGTTCTTGCCTCTCCCACATCCCTCCTCCTAACTCTTGGCTCATCCCCTAGGGTCCTCTTGTGCAAGGGTGTGGAAAACCAGCTCTCCCCTCCTCAGGGCCCCCGGAGCCAGAGGGACCCTGGCATCCTGGCACTGAACGGGGCGGGACGGGCAGAGCGGGGCCAGCTGGGCCGAGACGGGAAACGTGTGGACATGAAGGAACTGGAGCAGCTATTCCCCCGAGCAGGGGCTGTGCAGCCTCACCCCAGACCCACGGTGAGTGCCCCTGCCTGGGCCAGCCCCCTCCTTTAGGCTCCACCCTCCTTACCTTGGCCATAGGCCTTGGTCACCAGCCTCTGCTAATCTACAAGACCAGCCTGATGACTGGAGCGTCTCTCTGTGCCCCCAAGTCAGGCAGGGAGGCCTGGAGACTTAATCCCTGAGTGGAATGGGTTCCAGCGCCTGACCCTCTGACTCGGGGCTCGTGAGCCTCTGGCCCCCCTTGCTGAGGCCTGTGTGACCTGCCCTTTCCCCAGCAGGACCCCGAGGCCCCTGTCCTGTGTGAGGAGACCCAGCTCTCCATGCTGCCACTGCAGGGGTTCAGCCTCCTGGAGGAGATGCCATTGGAGGCCAAGGCCCCCGCTGCCCTGCCACCCCAGGACATAGGCCCTGGCCTCCCGAGTGAAGGACCAGCTACCCAGCCAGCTCCCTCGGGACCGTAGCCAGTGTCCAGCAGGCTCTGCAGGGAGCAACCCCTCATTCTCAGGTCAAAGGCAAGATTTCTCCTGTCATGTGGGATTCATGTAGGGCCCTCCCAGGCGCTTCTGTCCTGACTGATCCTCCGATTCTCAAGACCTACAGTAGCCTCAGCAAGAACCCCTCCAAGGACCCAGAGGGGTTCCTGCAGGAGCCCCCGCCTTGGGCCAAGGCCCCCCTTCAGCTCTGCTTGTACCCACATGACTTGGAACTGAACTAATGTTTTCCTTTAAAAAAAAAAAAAAAACTTAAAAAAAAAAAAAAAGAGCGAAAGAGAAGAGAGAAGAAGGTGAATTAGACTCCAAAAATATGCCCCTGCTGTGGCTGGGCGCCTGACACTGTCACCCTCCACGACCTTGTTTTCTCAGGATGGAGTTTTGCTGTTTTGGCTTTTAGCACCTACCTCAGCCGGAATGAATGTCCTCGGGGGAGTGGGGCCGTGGCCTCAGCCCCCTGCCCCACAGAACCCCGAATGCACTCCTACCTCAAGCCCCTTTAGGGGCACCCTTCTCCCTCCCCACATTATTGCCCAGAGTTTTTAAAAAAAAAAAAAAAAAAAGAAAGAAAAAAAAAGGGACTTCCCCATTTCCAGGTGTGAAAGAAAACATCTACCTCGAAGTTCGCTGGCTCTCCGGCCTGTGTTGTATCACTGGACTGTCCCTCCTGGCTCCTCACCAATGGTGGGCTTCTTGGGGCCTGCAGAAATAAAGATGGAATTGGTCAAAGAAAATGTGAAAAAAAAAAGCCAAAAATAAGAGGAACATGTGTTCCTAGGAGTGTGAATCGTTGCTCCAGACTAGCCGCTTCTCAGCACGCTGCTGATGCTCTCGTCTCGTCGGCCTGTCCACTCCCATTTTGACCCTCTCAGCCGACTCATCCTTGACTGGAACCCCAAGGACCCTCTCTGTACCTGGGCCTTGGGAGGATGGGCCGTCACCCCGAAGCCCGCCGAAAAAAGGAAAAGGAGACAAATACGTATTTTTGGTTACACTCAAACATTTTTTTAAATAGCAGAAAGAAAAATTTTGTTTTAAAGAAAAAAATAAACTGTATTTCTGAAGTGTGAGATTAGACCATAAATCCCTGACTCCCAACCCTCTAGGGACTCCCCACCCCAAACTTTAGTGAATTAGCTGAAGGAGGTACGCTTGGTGGTGTTTTCCTGAAAGACTGAAGTCTCATCCGTGTGGATTTGGGGAAGGGCATTGTCCCTTCTCCCCGGTGCTGGGCCTGAGCTCAGGGTGCCTCAGACCTCCCAGGCAGTGCCCCTTGATCCCTGCAGCATCGTCTCCACACCCCCTTCCTCCTGGAGCCCCCTCTCCCTAGGGAAGGGTGGGCATGCGGGAGGGCGGGTGGGGCCACCTGGCCTGTCTTGGGTTTGTCACACTCATTTTGACTGAATAAAAGTCCTGTTGCCAAAGTGAATCTGGCGTGTTTGGGTGCCTGTGTCAAGTCCTAGGGGAGGGGTGGGAGTGCTGGGTGACGGGCCGATCCAGGTGGACCCCGGCAGGGTCAGAGCCCAGGGTGGTAACAGCAGACCCCTGGGTGCTACTTACAGGAGCTCTGCACGCTGGGTCTTCTCCTCGGGTGGGGAGATCATGTAGGGCCTCACAGCCTCCCTGGAGGGGGGAGGAAGTTTGATGTTCTTGTTATCATCTCCTCTCACAGATGATGAAACTGAGAAAGGATGAGAAATGAAGGAAACCTTTTATATCCCACACGGCCAATCTCGGCAGGGTCGGCCGAGATCAGTTTGCATCTGGGCCAGGTGACCTGGTCCCAGAGTTTGCATTGTGACCACGGCTCGTGCCTCCCTAGCTGGCAGGAAGGGATCCTAGACCAGTCCTTCCACCAACTAGAGACAGACCACCAGTACGTAACCAGCGGCGGGGCGGGGCTATGTGCTTTTAAAAATAATTAGTTAATTAATTTGGCTGCCCCAGGTCTTGGTTGCGGCATGTGAGATCTTCAGTCTTTGTTGTGGCCTGCGAGATCTTTAATTGTGGCATGTGGGATCTAGTTCCCTGACCAGGGATTGAACCCAGGCCCCCTGCACTGGGAGCTCATGAGTCTTAGCCCATGGACCACCAGAGAAGTCCCAGCTATGTGCTTTTTTTTTGCCTTGTCTATGAGGAAGGACTGTCTTCCTTCCCATCCTAAAGTTGAGGAGACTGGGGCTCTGACTGGCTGAGTCTTCTCAGGACGCACAGCCAGACCCTTGGCCAAGCCTCTCCGTTCCTCCCTGTGCTCTCTTCAGTCCCGACTCCTGAAGCTGCTGAGTCTGAGAATAGGCCAAGAGAGACTGGGCTTGAAAGTGTCGTGCTGACAAATATCTAGAGGTCTCAGGACTTCCTTGGAGGTCCAGTGGTTAAGATGCCGCCCTTCCAATGCAGGGGGTACAGGTTTGATCCCTGGTCCCTGGATCCCACGCGCTGCACAGCAAGGCCAAAAAATTTAAAAAAGAAGATCTGGGGGTCTCAGTGGGCCTCAAGCTTAGTAAGAGGCAATGGTGTAATGCAACTGCTTAGACTGTCAATGTCCCCTCTGTTGCTGAAATGGAAAGCCAGGGCTCACCCCTGGGAGACTCTGCAAGTCTGGAGGGCTGGGTTCTACACCCAGAGGCATCTTTTGAGAGGAACAAACAAGGACAGTGATTGGCAAGCTGAGTTCTCCAGCTGTGGCTAGAGGGTCTGGGGGAACCTCCTTGCCCACTCACACCTAGAGCAGCTTGACTTTTGTTTGTTTTCTAAGTTGAACTCTGCATGAGATTTCATTAGAAAACAGGGTACTTCTTCTAAAAGAAACATCTGAAAGCCCTTGGCCTGGCACTTCTTGAAGAGGGCTGCAGGGGTACTTGGGGCCAAGGTCAGGCCACAGACAGTGATGGTGCCGTTGATGCTGAGCTGAGAGAGAGAAGCCCGAGGCCACCATGGTACTGTCATGGGTCTTGGGGAGACGTGGTTGACTTGTCTTGATTTTCCCAGAGGAAAGAACTAAGCCCAAATATAGAAATAATACCTTGCCTTTCTTTATACAGAACTCCACAAACACAGAAATTCTTCATCAACTTCAGCCTTTCAAGGACCACCTGGGGAGGTGATGGGGGGTGATATGGAGGATCAGACGTGAAGGGAGAGGGGAGCAGACCACGTAGCCTCCAGTGCTCCTGTCCCTCCAAGGGTCCAAGATGCTAGTACTTGCCCCAGGGAGGGGCCCGGAAACCTTGAAAAACCACCTAATATTACTCATGTAGATGTATGCAAATTGCATATAAATCACATGCAAATAAAGGAAGGGTCTGTTCTAACAAGACCTTGAACTGAGGTAAAGGGAGAAGCAGGGTTCCAATTAGGAAGTTTAGCAGAAATTGCTCTCAGCTGAGTGGCCCAGCTGGAATCTAGGTCCTGAGATCTCAAATGGCTTCTGGCTGAATACCTCCACACATACACACACACGTGTTTGAGCAGAAATCAGCAGTAGCCAGGGCTTAAGTTTGCTCCAGTTACCTAATGCTCTGTAACAAACCACCCCACATGTTAGAGGTTTACCCTAACATTTCTTTTGCTCACACATCTGCAGTTTGGGCCGGGCCCCAGTGCGGAGAGCTGTCTCTGCTCCACGCCGCATCAGCTGTGGCAGCCTGAAGCCCCAGGGCTGGAATCATTTGAAGGTTTGCTCGCGTCTGGTGGCTGATGCTGGCTGTCAGCCTCAGCGCCTACATGTGGCCTCTCCATGTGCCTGGGCTGCTTCACAGTCTGGTGGCTGGGATCCAGGGATCAGCGTCCTGAGAGCCAGAGCCAGGCAGAAACTGCTAGAAAATTTAGAACCTAGCCCTGGACATCCCACAGCCATGTTCTATTCCTGAGAAGCAGGTCACTAAGGCCGTTGTATTCCAGGGAGGGGAGTTAGACTCCACCTTTGGATGGGCGTGGAGTCAGAAATGTCGTGGGCCTCTTTGACCACAGGACCACACTAGAGGGGTGGGTGGAGAACAAGTGTGAGCTGGGAGGCTGGGCAGCAGGAAGGCTCCTCCCGGAGGCTCTGGGGTATGATGGGAGGGGATGGAGGAAGATAAACAGTGCTCCCGACTCCCAGCCAAGCCATGTTTGTAGGTCTCATCCCTATGATTAGTGAAGATCGGTCTTGAAGGGCCAGTCCTGAGGTCACAGGAAGAGAGGCCCAGGCCGCTATGAACACCTAGCAGGGGCCTTCTCCATGGCCAGCTGCCTCAGTGCAGCAAGGGCTGAGGGGCCAGGGAGAGCTGGTGCCGGCCTGAGATCCCCAACCCCCAGGGATGGTGGTCCCCAGAATGACCCCAGAATGACAGAGCAGGGAGGGACCACTGACCCCTTCATGAGACAGACAACCGAGAGCCAGGAGGAGCGGGAATCGCTCAAGTTCACAGAGAAGTTAGAGGCAGGGTCAGGGCTGGAGGCCAGGAGAGTCACACCCCACCTGGAGCCCTTTGCACTAAACCTAGCCAGGCTACAGTTGATGGGGAGCCTGGGTCCTGGGGGAGAATGGGGGTTGGGGATGTGTGAACATGGACCTGGGAGCAGGCAGTGAGGAGAGTAGTCCTCCTGCCCAGCACAGGTGTGGGGCAGCAGGGGTCGGGAGAAGCTGGGCTGGCAGCAGGAATGGGGGAGTGGGAGCAACCAACGATGAGGGACCTGTCCTGAACTGAGTTCAGGCTAGAATCAGGGAGTGGGCAATCTAGACCCATGCCCTCCCACAAAGAACTATTACCGGGGTTGGTTTGTATATTCTGGTTGCATCCAATGAATTCATATTAGCGAAGAGTTCAGTTTAAGTGTTCAGATGATCTCATTGCTACAGGCAGAGAAAGTGGGCAGAACAAAGTGAGTGAGGGTGAGTGAGATAAAGAAGAAAGGACCTCTGCATCTGGCATTGCCTCGGTGGAACGAGGGAGCCTCTGGACGAAGAATCCTGGCCTGCAGTGTCTCAGCTCCAGGGAGAAAAGCTGTGACCGGAGGGGTTTGCTGCCCCCCGGTGGAGATGGCGAGGATTACAGCTACAGGAAAGAAGGCCTGTCAACCTTTCACTTGATGGAAGCTAGCAGCTAAGCTCAGCGCCACACTGGAGAGACAGACCTAGAGCTCAGTGAGCAGACAGTATGGGCTTGAATTAAAATAACTTCAACTTATCCAGGTACTGGCCTGGATGGGCACTGGCAAGCTGGGAAAGCAGAAGAAAACATGATTTATTGCAGGCCAGAATTAAGGAAGACTTCAAAGACGAGTGGAGAAGAGGGAAAGGATACCCCAGGCTGATGGCAACAAACACGGTAAGATCATGGAGCAGCCAGGAGGCTGTCATTTGCTTCAGGGGACCTGGCACTTAATAGATGCTCAATAAATGTACGAATGAATGACTACCAGATCTCCAGAGCATATGTTTTTACATGGTTGATGTGTTTGAGGAAAACTTTATGTGGCTTTCCAGGTGGGAAGGGAACTAGTGAGAAAGCCATATAGCCTGGAGCTTCCTTGGGGAATGGAAAGGGGCTCTATGGAGTCCTTGGTGCTCCGCTGATAAGGACAAGTTCTCTGTTATTACTTCTTGTGGCATTTCTAGAACACCTCCTTGAAGTCTTCTCACATCTTTGCAGCAAGCAGAGCTGGACTTACTGTCATCCTCCCATTTACCAGATAAGGAAGTCGAGGCCCAGAGAAGTGAGATGGTGGAACTGGGGCCTGAACCTGGGCCTCCTTGTGTTAACCCATGCCGGTTGCTGATTGTTATCTGTAGATTGCTGGGAGCAGGCTTGAAGGGAGACATGGTCTAAATTGACTGAAATGAAGATTTTCTTTTTGAATGTTGAGGAGAGGTGCAGGGGTGTGAGGCCCTGAAGAGGAGGGTTGAGGTGGTCATGTCAGGCTAATGCAGGTTGAGTGAGGAACCTCCAGAGCTCCCTGCTGACCCCGGAGCAGTCCAGGGCCTTTAGCCTGGCATTCAAGCCTCCCTCACAAGAGGCAGTGTCATCCAGGGGTTAAGAGCATGGGCTCAAGTGTATAATCCCCACTCAGCCACTGCCTGGCTGTGACCCAGTGGACATCCCTTAAGCTCTGGTGCCATCGGTTCCTCTTCCATAAACTATGGAGAAGCACAGCACAGACTTCATAGGTTGTTGTGAGCAGTAAAGAAGTCAGTTACGTAAGGCAGTCAGTACTGCGCTTACTATTACTATTGTAATTCAGAACAGAGCCTAATTTTCTACCAGTCATCCACTTCAGTCCTCCAAGCTAGGCCCCCGGCTTCTCTGGAACACGCCGTGCCATGCTGCCTCCAGGCACTTTCTGCACGCTGTTCCTTCAGCCTGCAATGACACTGTTCAACCATCTCTTCTTTCCAGATCCTTCCAAACATGCTGCTGCTGCTGCTGCTGCTGCTGCTAAGTCGCTTCAGTTATGTCCAACTCCGTGCAACCCCATAGACGGCAGCCCACCAGGCTCCACCGTCCCTGGGATTCTCCAGGCAAGAACACTGGAGTGGGTTGCCATTTCCTTCTCCAATGCATGAAAGTGAAAGTGAAGTCGCTCAGTCGTGTCCGACTCTTCGCGACCCCATGGACTGCAGCCCACCAGCCTCCTCCGTCCATGGGATTTTCCAGGCAAGACATGATCTCCTCCCAAACCTCCCTGATCCTCTCCTTTCCTGCCTTTGCCCTTCCTCCGCATCCTCTCACACAGAACTATTTCCTTCTGTAGCATAAAATGCACATGACCTGTGCTGCTCATGCTTGCTCGGAGAATTTAGAATATGAGCTTCCTAAGAACAGCTATGGTTTCTTATCTCTCTGTGACCCACCGGTGCTGCTATGGAGCAGCACTAAATACTTAATAAACGCTTGTGGAGAGAAAGCAGGAAAGCAAAGAGGGAGGGGGTGTGTGTTCAGTCGCTCAGTCTGAACCCGTGGACTGTAGCCCCTCAGCCTCCTCTGTCCATGGGATTTCCCAGGCAAGAAGAATACTGGAGTGGGTTGCCATTTTCTTCTCCGGGGGATCTTAACAACCCAGGGATCAAACCTGCATCTCCTGTGTCTCCTGCATGGGCAGGCAGATTCTTTACCATTGTGCCGCCTGGGAAACAAAGAGGGACAGAGGAAGAGAGAAAAGACAAAGAGAAAGAAGGAAAGAGAGATGAAAGCCAAACTAGGGATGAAGCCAAGAGAGACTAGAAGAGAAACCAGTTCCATTCACCTTCCAACAACTTCAGGGAAAAGAATGCCGGGACTGGAGACTTTGGGGTCATTTGCAATTCTTAGTTGGCTTTTCTTTTCATCCCTTGAGCCATAACATTGGAACAGATTTTGAAAACCTCACAGTGACTCTCTCTGGACCTGCTCTTTAGCCCCTCGGAAGCTCAATGTCTTCATTTGTAATAGAGATAATAATGGTACTTATCTAATTGTGTTGTTATGAGACTCAAATGAGAAAACAACTGGAAAATCTCTGGCACCTGGCCCATAGTAAGCACTCAAAATATGCTGTATATTATGATGGTGATGGTTCAGTGATTCCAAGAATCCCAGACCTGTTGGAAGCCAGGGCCGAGCCCTGCTGGTGAGGAGATGGGCTTCCTAAGCTAAGAGAGTTGCCTATTGTCCTAGAGCTGGGCCCAGTGGTCACATATAGGTCACACTATATTTTCTCCCAGGCCTTCCCACCCACCCTCCGCCCCCACCAAGAAACACAATAAAGACTCCTGATTGCTTGATTAAAGGAAGCGGATACACAATTCATTTCAATTTTAGACCTAACCACCCCACAACCTTTCAAAAAGAATTGCACACCCTACTCCAATTTACACACTGAACCAACATGGAATTTTCCAGCGGGTCCTGAAGCCTTTGAAGTGACCAGACCAGACTATTGATTTATTTCCAACTAACCTCTCTCTTTGAACCCAGAAGGGTCAAGGTTAATTATATAATAAAACACACTGTGCCCAGCTGCCCCCTCTGAGGGTGCAGGGAGCCCCCAGACCTTTCTGAGCTAGCGAGAGGTGGATCGTATTTCTGATCCCTTCCCCTGCATTCATTTCCTTCATCAGGGCCCATTAAGGAGGAAGAAAAAAATCCGACCCCCTCATTTCCTCCCTGAGAGATAAATTTTAATTTGCTGGAAACCAACAAAGGGGATCTAAGCTACATTTCCAGGCTGCACCCTGCAGTTGATACATCTTGTTGGGAGCACATTTTCTGGGGTCGGCTGGGAAAAGGGGTGGGGTGGGAGAGGGGAAGTAAAGGGGTGCAGGCCCTCTCCCACACAGAGGGAAGGGAGCCCCATAGAGCCTGGCTCAGCGGAAGCCTCCTTTCCATTAAGCTTTCTTTGCCGGTTGAAGTGAGTTCCCCATCAGCGCAGCTTCTCCTGTGTGTGCTCAGTCAGCCCTCACCAGCCACCTGTGGTGAGCACTGCGGTAACCCCGGTAACCCCGCTTTCCCAGATGATGGAAAAGGGTCTGAGTGGTGGCAAAACAGGTTCCACTAGTCACAGGTAGGAAGTGGCAAGGCCACTACTGGAATCCAAGCTTCTGTTCTCCTTGTAAAATGGATTCTTCCCACCTACCCCTATTTTCCTAACCCAGGGGAGTGTTGTAAATGTTCTTGTCATTTCTATCATTTAAAGAAAAAAGATACAGAACTGTTATCTAATATATAAAATCATCAAGTGTCGGTCTCTCGGTTGTGTCCAACTCCTCAAGACTCCATGGACTGTAGCCGGTCAGGCTCCTCTGTCCATGGACTTCTCCAGGCAAGAATACTGGAGTGGGTTGCCATTTCCTTCTCCAGGGGGGTGTCCTGATCCAGGGATTGAACCCTGGTCTCCTGCATTGCAGGTAGATTCTTTACCATATGAGCCATCTAATATATAGTCCATTATGAAATGTCCCCAGTCGTGCCAAAAATGTCCCCTCCTCACCCATGTTTCCCCCATCCAGGATGCAGCCAAGATTCATCCATTCCCTTGGTTATCCTCTCTTTCCTCTCTCCTCTTCTAGAACAGCACCAGCCTTTTGGTTTTTCCTGACACTGCCATTTCTTTTTTTAATATTTATGTATTAATTTGGTTGAGTCAAATCTTAGCTATGGCATGCAAACACTCAGTTGCAGCATATAGGATCTAGTTCCCTGACCAGGGATTGAACTTGGGCGCCCTGCATTTGGAACGTGGAGTCTTAGCCACTAGACCACCAGAGAAGTCCCTCCTGACACTGACATTTCTGAAGGAGCAAGGTCAGTTGTCTCTCCGATTAACCCCCATGTGGATTTATGTTTCCTCCTGACTATTTAGAGTGTTCTGTTGTTCTTGAACTCGGGTTCAGCCACTTGTTGCTCAAGAATCCAATACTGAGAGACACATGTCAGACAAAAGGAAAAGACAGCTTTATTGAATAAACTGGCAACCCTGGGGAGAAGGTGGACTCTTGTCCCAGAGCACCAGCTCCTAGGGTTTTGCTCGGAAATTACATAGGGAGAAGAGGAAGGGGCTACGTGCTGAGGAGAGGGTTGTGAGGTGTTTGGTCAGCTTGTGGACATTCTTCTGATTGCTTGGTGGTGAGGTAACCTGGAATGAACATCATCAGCCTTCAGGTTTCAGTCAGTCTGGGGTCTACATGCTTGTGAGCAGCAGATAGTTACCTTCTTCTCCCTGGTGGGGGTTTCAGTCTGTGCAAAACAGCACAAAAGACGTGGCTCAGAGGATGATCTCTAGCCCTTGAAGCAAAACTAAAAAGGTCCTTGACTTTGTTCAAGGGCTAAACTGTTACTGTTTTGTCTTGACTGTTTTTCTTTGCTTCTGCATTTCCCTCACTTCTTGATTAAATATATTCTTTGAAACTGGGGGAAGGCCTGGAGGCTAAAGTCTTTCCACAGACAAGGGGCAGGCAGAGGTCGGGGTGGCCCCATAGTGTCCAGCTGAGTTGCAGTAAGTAGGGCCTCACATCTGGAGGCTCACGGTGCCAGCTGTTTTTGGCAAGGGATGCAGGATTTCCAGCTCCAAGGCCAAAGCTTGTTCTCAGCCTCTTGGGGAATTCCCAGCGTGGAGAATGCCGAGTAAATGATTCCACCAGGGGGCGCTGTCGGCACTGGCCACTGGAGAGGCTCCCTCTCTGGGACTCTCTTCCAAGCCCACAGATGGCAACCTTGAACTTTGGGAAGAAGCCCACCCATCACAACCATCACAACCTGAGATGCACTTCTCTAATTCTTCTCTCTGGAATGTTCCTACATTTGTGTCGAGGCTTCATCCCTCCATGAGGCTGTCATGACTCTGGAGCAGAACCCATGTTCCCTACTTTGTGCTTCCGCAGCCCCGTATTTCTGCCTCATTGCATGACTTGTCTCAACATAGTAGAGGTCACCATGGAGCTCTTCCTAACGCCCCTTTGTCTAGGGCCCAGCCCACTGTCCACCAGAGAAGGTTTTTATGAATATTTGCCAAGTAAATTGTAACCCAAATAAAATCAGTCTGTCTTGCGGTCAATCTCAGTTTCACCTTTGAGAGAAAGACCCAACATCCAAAAACAAATTGAAAAACTATATGTCTTTGCTGAACAGCCTGGAAGAGGTGTCAGAGGATCAATTATATTACATGTCATACACTAAGGAGTCTGGAGTATTCTCTTTGCCCACCTTTCTCCCTATCTCCCTCATGGTTCCACTTTCACTTCCAAACCTCTCTTCTTTTCTCTCCAACTCCAATCTATACTGGATTTTCTCTTGCTACTGCTACTGCTGCCAAGTCGCCTCAGTCGTGTCCGACTCTGTGCGACCCCATAGACGGCAGTCCACCAGGCTCCGCCGTCCCTGGGATTCTCCAGGCAAGAATACTGGAGTGGGTTGCCATTTCCTTCTCCAGTGCATGAAAGTGAAAAGTGGAAGTGAAGTCGCTCAGTCGTGTCTGACTCTTAGCGACCCCATGGACTGTAGCCTACCAGGCTCCTCCCTCCATGGGATTTTCCAGGCAAGAGTACTGGAGTGGGCTGCCATTGCCTTCTCTTATTTTCTCTTATTCTTGCCCAAATCCCTCCTCTCTCTGGATCGATTCCCTGGCAGTCCACTGGTTAGGACATGGCACTCTCACAGCTGAGGGCCCTGATTCCATCCCTGGTTGGGGAGCTGAGATCCCACAAGTCTCAAAAAAAGAAGCAAAATATTACAGAGATCCCACTTCAATCACACCAAACCCAGTCTCTCTCCCAGGGATAATCATTCTTGTCAGTGTGATATAAGATCCTTCCAGGCCTTTCTCCATGTTATTATAGATTTCTATAAGCATCCAAGTCAAATATGTGTGTATGTGCATGCTCAGTCACTTCAAAGAGTCATGTCTGACTCTCTGCAACCCTATGGACTGTAGCCTGCCAGGCTCCTCTGCCCATGGATTTCTCCAGGCAAGAATAATACAGTCGATTGCCATGCCTTCCTCCTGGGGATCTTCCCGACCCGGGGACTGAACCTGAGTCTCCTGCATTGCAGGCGGATTTTTTATTGCTGAGCCCCAGGGAAGCCTCAAGTCAAATATATGGTATATACAATAATGACATTTATATTTTCTGTTTCTAGTTTTCAGTGCTGCATTTGACACCTTTGGCCATCTCCCTGTAGTCATCAGTATGTGTTTCTCTACAGTAGGAATGAGAGGATTTGCTGGGTCCTGGGCCACAGGCCCGTGGAGTGATCGTCTTAAGTGATTGTGTTATCTTACTGGCCATCAGCAGACTGTGAGAGGACCCAGCCTGCTGCTGTCTTGCACAGGCAACTTCCTTCCCCTCCCAAGGCTGCTCTGAGGATCAGAGAGCATCCTGGGAATTTTGCCCATCAGTAAGTGCCCAGTTCAACCCCGACAAGCCTCATCCATCCACCTTAGCTGATTTAGAAGGGATTAACTCTCTAAATACTGTGGTTGTTTTCAGGTTGGAATGATCTGTTTTCTTTCCTGACCTCCTTCTCCCATTTCTTGGTGTCCAGTCTTCTCTCTGTCCCCTGGTCCCTCTCCATTTCCTTGACCCCCCACCCACCCACTTGCCTCTCTGACCCTCCAATCCTCCTGGAGCCAGTGCTAGGAATGAACCTGCAGCCCCTGGGCCAAGTCCCCACTTGAATCCCCTGCCCACTTTGGCTCCTGCTCAAAGTGGGCGCAGGATGCCAGCCCTCCCAGGACTCCTGCATGCTTCAGCCATCATGTGTCACAGCAACCCTGCAAATGTTGTGGACTGAGCATTTTTTCAACATTTTTAAATGTTTTAAAACTCTAAATCACAAAGCAACAAGTAATGGCACCATAATCAAGTGGTCATGTAATGCAAATAAAACATGCATAGGGACTTCCCTGGCAGTCCAGTGAGTGGTTAAGACTCCGAGCTTCCATTGCAGGGAGGCCAGTTTCAACCCCTCATCAGGGAACTGAGATCCCACATGCTGTGTGGTACAGCCAAAAAACAACACTCCCAAAACAAAACCCATATGCGTAAAAATACTTAGCGTGGTAAAATTTTAATTAAAAATAAAACATGTCTTATTTTACATTCTTACTGTTCTCTTAACTGAGATCCTCTCTTTTTTCCTTTTTAAAATTAAAAAAAAATTATTTAGTAAAAAAGGCTATCATCTGTATTTAAAAAAAATAACATTTATTTGGCCGCACACAGATTTAGTTGTGGCATGAGGGATCTTTGATCTTTGTTGTGACTTGCAGCATCTTTAGTTGTGGTGTGCAAACTCTTAGTTTCAGCATGTGGGATCTAGCTTCCTGACCAGGGATCAAACCCGCACCCCCTGCATTGAGAGCTTGGAGTCTTAGCCACTGGACCACCAAGAAAGTCCCTTTTCATTTTGTTTTGATTCAGATCAACAGAGAGGGTCAGTGCCTAATTTTAGTAATGGATGATGGACTCCCTTATAGAGCACAGACTGGAGGTCATGCACCCATGTTGACACACTTTAAACTTATGAGGTAGATACTACCATTATCATGCCTGCTCATGGATGAAGTATCTCAGGCACAGAGAAGTTAAATGACTTGCTTGAGGTCACACAGCTAGGAAGTTAGAAAAGCTGGGATCACAATCTAGGCAGGCTGGCTCCAGTGCTTGGGTGGTAACCACTGTACCACACTGCCTCTCAACCTTAATATGGGCAACCCTTAGCCTGCAATTAGGCACATGTTTGTTTTCCAAAGCTCTATTGGAAAACAATATTTAGAAAACTTATTCTGATATTTCACTTGAATCTCTCAATGACACTAGGATGGAAGGGAACCCAGCTTATGGGGCAGCATGATGCCCAGTACCCAGCCTGAAGGAGGTACGTTCCCCGACTTGGAGGTGCTATGTAGCATGCAGCACTGGGCAGTGTGTGTGTGCATGGATGCGAGCGTGGGCACATGCATGGTGTGTGTGTGTGTGTATGTGTGTGCATGTTGTGTGTGTGTGTGTGGGCATGGCCACCTTGGCATGACCATGCAGTCCCGCACTGGCTGACAGGCATCTTTCATCCCTGCAGGGAGCAGGCATGGGCAGATCACCTGTGCCATTGCAGGCAGAGGCTGCTCAGATCAAGGGCAGTGGTGTTTGTTTCTGTCACACTCTTATCTCCACTTCCCTGAACCCAGTCCTTAGCATCATAAAATGCCAGGGCCAGGATGAAAACATGGAGATTATCTAACTCAGGCCCTCCCTTGAGAAATGGAGACACCAAGCCCCAGAGAGAATACTATTAAAGTTAAATATAAAATGGAGACTGGACTTGAGAATTCCCTGAGCAGATAAAACCATATAGGCTCTGAAAGCAAAACAAAAATCCAGTTTATTTCATGAAGGTAAGTAAAATGCAATTTTAGTTTATTTCTTGTTAATGCCTCTGACAATCATAAAAGAAAACTTCAGTCATTTTCCTAAAAATGGTATGAGATGATCACTTTAAACCAGTCCCCTGCCATCTGAAAACCCACTGTAATCACCAGTCATTGTAAACATTATTAGCTTCCTCGTTTTCACTTTATAAGCCATCTTGTAACTTCATGCCCCTGCATTTCACATCAGTCTTTGAATTTTGAACATTCTGGTTCGTGAACTGCTTTTATAGGCATAATAAACTCTTACTAACTACTGTTTAGTAACAGTATTTAAGCTGAAACTCCAATACTTTGGCCACCTGATTCGAAGAACTGACTCATTGGAAAAGACCCTGATGCTGGGAAAGATTGGAGGCAGGAGGAGAAGGGGACCACAGAGGATGAGATGGTTGGGTGGTATCACCAACTCGATGGACGTTTGAGCAAGCTCTGGGAGATGGTAAAGGACAGAGAAGCCTGGCGTGCTGCAGTCCATGGGGTTGCAAGAGGTCAAACATGACTGAGTGACTGAACTGAATTGAACTGAAATGCTGTTTATTGATTTGGTGGTTTTAGTTCAGCTAGTTCTGGATTTTCGAAAGTACTCAGCTTCTTAGGGGCAGAACTGGGATGAGAACCTACATCTCCCCATCCAGCTTCATGCTCTTGCCACAACCCCACTGCCCAGACTTTTGTCTAACCTACAGTAGTCATATAAGGATGTGAAAGCTGGACCATTAAGAAGGCTGAGCGCTCAACTGTGGGGCTGAAGAAGACTCTTGAGAGTCTGTTGGACAGCAAGGAGATCAAATCAGTCAATCCTAAAGGAAATTAACCCTGATTATTCACTGGACTGATGCTGAAGCTCCAATATTTTGGCCACCTAATTTGAAGAGCTGACTCTTGGAAAAAACCCTGATGCTGGAAAAGACTGAGGGCAAGAGGAGAAGGGGGCAACAGAGGACGAGACAGTTGGATAGCATCACCGACTCAACATGAGTTTGAACAAACTCAGCAAGATAGTGAAGACAGGGGATCCTGGCGTGCTGCAGTTCATGGGGTCGCAAAGAGTCAGACACGACTTAGCAACTGAACAACAATAGTCTGCAAAGCTTCCTGGATGGCTCAGCGGGTAAAAATGCACTTGCAATGCAGGAGATGCAGGAGGCCTGGGATCCACCCCTGAGTCAGGAAGGTCCCCTGGAGAAGGAGGTGGCAACCCACTCCAATATTCTTGCCTGGAGAATCTCATGAACAGAGAGGAGCCTGGCGAGTGACAGGCCAAAGAGTCGGATGTGGACTGAGCACAGTCGGATGAGCACTCATGCAAAGTCTGCTAACGATAGACCAAAAGTTCTCAGGCTGGGCTGGAGAAGGTGGTCTGGAGTAGGGAGCTGCTTTGGTGTGTCCAAGGCTGTGCCTTCTCCGCCACCCTCTCCTCCCAGGGCCACCCACCCTCTCCGGAAGAGCATTCTGGTCTCCTCGTGCTGATCAGAACTCTAGTTGGTGGGCAAAGATGCTCTCATTACAAATGGAAAATGAAGAAATTCTTACTTGATAAGTGCAGCAGGCAAATTCTTTCACTATGTGGGTTTTTAAGAGAAGAAACAGGAAATTGTGCCTTTGAGGAAGGTCCTGGGAATGTTTGTGGAATGAATGAATGGAGTGTGATGGGGTAACAGGAGCCCTGGGAGAGACTGAACAGGAGAGGTTGTTGGTCTCTTCAACAAAAGAAAGGGTCATAAAGTCCCTTGTGTCACCTTAGGAGGTAAATGCCTTTGAGGAAATAAAGAGGCTTATCTGTGATGAGAAAAGGGTTCCCCTAGACAACAACCCAATTGTCCTGGAAAGGGGGTGTCGTTGGGATTCCCATGTGTTCCGGACCATCCCGGGGCTGACGTTAGAAAGGCAGGATGGGAAGTGGATCTGGGGGTGGGCTTTGAAAGGAAGGGTGGCTAACACTTGGGATTTGGGCCCTGAGGAAATAGATGTATGACTGGGGCTGCCCTCTCGGCAATGTGACAGGCTGAAAACAAGGAAGGGATCTTTTCATGCCCCAAAGACACCCAAAACAAGGTGCCGCCATCGAATGGAAGTCCTCGTCTGTATGATCAGACTGCCCAACATGGCTGTTCTCTTGCTCTCTACCTCCCCGCTCCGCCCCTGCCTCACCTACACCCTACTCACCCGACTGACCTTCCCTCTTAATCATGGAGCCTAATTACCGGGGTAAGCCTACATACTGGCTCCTAGCCCCAGCTGGCGCTTGTTGTAATCTTTCCATCAGAACTGCTCCACCAAGGTGATTTATTAAAGGGGCAATGCAAGGCGTGGGCCTCTGCAGGTTTCCCCGGCAACCGACAAACCAATCTGACATCAATTCCCTCTGCAACTGGTAATCTCCCTCCTTTCCCAGAAGTTAAAGGCTGCTGGTGCAGTGTCTCTCCAGGGCCTTGCTTCAGTATGTAAGATCCCCCCCTCATCCGTTAAACCATGGAGGCCTCTGTTGCTGACTCCAGGCTCTTTCTTCTGACTTGAGGCTGGGCAAGTCCAGCGCTTGCAGGCCTGAGGGGTGCAACCCAAGCTGTCCTTTGCATCCTTGAGGTGCTGTTTGCCTGGTGATGTGGTGTGGCCAGAGCAGTGCTGGCTGCAGGACTGACTGGACAGTGGGGCTTTTGTGTGGATGGCACCTTGAGAGTTTGGGGCAAATAGTGTGTGTGTGTGCGTGTCTGTGTGACCTGGTTTCTGGTTTTGTTTGCCTCTGTGTGTCTGGAGCAGGATATGCCTATTCCTGAAGACACAGGGAGGGTCTCCGCAGGAAGCCTCTGAGTTACTGTCTAGTTTTAAAAGATGAGACCAATGTTTTATTTGGCATATCACTTTTATTTAATTTTTTAAAATTTATTTATTTTAGTTGAGGGCTAATTACTTTACAATATTGCAGTGGTTTTTGCCATACATTGACATGAATCAGCCATGGGTTTACATGTGTTCCCCATCCTGAACCCCCCTCCCACCTCCCTCCCCATCCCATCCCTCTGGGTCATCCCATTGCCTCAGCCCTGAGCATTTGTCTCATGCATCAAACCTGGAATGGTGTTCTGTTTCACATGTGATAATATACATGTTTCAATGCTATTCTCTCAGAAGGTCCCACCCTCACCTTCTCCCTCTGAGTCCGTAATTGAAAGAGACATGTGTACCCCAATGTTCATCGCAGCACTGTTTATAATAGGCAGGACATGGAAGCAACCTAGATTTCCATCATCAGACGAATGGATAAGGAAGCTGTGGTACATATACACAATGGAATATTACTCAGCCATTAAAAAGAATACATTTGAATCAGTTCTATTGAGATGGATGAAACTGGAGCCCATTATACAGAGTGAAGTAAGCCAGAAAGAAAAACACCAATACAGTATACTAATGCATGTATATGGAATTTGAAAGCTGGTAACGATAACCCTATATGTGAGACAGAATAAGAGACACAGATGCATAGAGCAGTCTTATGGCCTATCATTTTTAAACATCTCCCTTTTGTATCCATCCTCTCATCTGCTTCTCACTACACCCCGTGAGGCAGGCAGGGAGACACCTCTGTTTCCTCACAGAGAAGATTGCCTCCTGTGGAGATCACTTAGCAGGAGACTGTCTTTCTCCTGAGGCTTTCATGTTTCCATGGTCCTGGCCAGGGACGACAGGAAGGATGAGACTGAATCTGTGGAGGGGAGCCTCTTTCCAGTCTAGGAGTAAAGTCCAGCCCGCGGTGACATCCAGCAGAACATGAAACCAGGTGTGTTGTCTTAAAATATCACTGCAATAAGGGTTCAGAAAGGGAGAGTCTAGGTCTTTTCCTTTTCCAAAAGAGGATTAAAATCAGCTTGTTGAGTGCCATGAAAATGCCTCTTGAAGCAATAGAAACATTTCAGAGAAAGTAAACACAAAAATATATTGAAAATGTAAATAGAAATTAGTGAGAAAGAAAAAGATACTTCAGAAAGAAATGTCAAAGTCCAAGTTTAGTGCTTTGAGAAAGAAAACTAATAAAATTGACAACTTCTGACAAGATTTATCAGATCAAAAAAGAGAGAAGGCATAATAAGTAAATAATATTGGGAATATAAAAATAGGACATAACCGAAGGGACAGCAGAGACCTAAATAATAGAGATTATAAACAACGGTGTGCCAATAAATCTTACAACTGCAGAAAATGTGTTATTTATGTATCTCTCTTAGAAAAACTGACTCAAGAAGACAGAAAAGCTAAATATCTATAACTAATAGAGAAAGGAATCAGTAGCAAAGTTTTAGGCCTCAAATGAAAAGTTTCCATTTGCAACAACATGGGTGGGCCTGGAGGGTATTATGCTAAGTGCAATGAGTCAGACAGAGAGACAAATACTGTGTGTTGTCACTTATATGTGGAACCTAAAAAATAAACAAGTGAATATAACCGAACAGAAACAGACCCACAGGCACAGAGAATGAATTAGTGGTGACCAATGGGGACAGGGAAAGGAGGTGGGCAAGGCCGGGGTAGAGGATTAAGCGGTACAAACTACTGTGTATGAAATGAATAAATAAGTACCACGGATATATTGTAAAGAACAGGGAACGTAGCCAATATTTTATTGTAACTTTAAATACAGTATAATCTATAAAGTGTGAATCACTATCTTATACACCTGAAACTAATATAATATTATAAATCAACTATATCTCAATTTTAAAAAATAAATAATAGATAACTAATGAGAACCTGACTGTATAGCGCAGGGAACTCCAGTCTTGATGCTAAATGGTGTCCTAAATGGGAAGGAAATACAAAAAAAAAGAGTGGTGTAATATAAATACATATGTATATATATACACATCACAGGTTTTGAACTGTGGAGTTGGAGAAGTCTCTTGAGAGTCCCTTGGACTGCAAGGAGATCAAACCAGTCCATCCTAAAGGAAATCAACCCTGAATATTCATTGGATGGACTGATGCTGAAGCTGAAGCTCCAATACTTTGGCCACCCGATGCAAAGAGCTGACCCTTTAGAAAAGGCCCTGATGCTGCGAAAAATTGAAGGTGGGAGGAGAAGGAGATGACAGAGGATGAGATGGTTGTATGGCATCACCAATTCAATGCTCATGAGTTTGAGCAAGGTCCAGGAATTGGTGAAGGACAGGGAATCCTGGCATGCTGCAGTCCATGGGTCACAAAGAGTTCAACATGACTGAGCAATTGAACAACAAATATATACATATACAGACATATATAGTGATTCCCTTTACTGTAGGGTAGAAACTAATACAACATTGTAAAGCAATAAAACTTAAATAAAAATTTAAAAAGCAATAAAAATTAAAGTAATAATATAACCAAGTTGGGTTTTCCAATGGGCTGCAAGTCTGTGTCCCCTCCCACCAAGTTCATACTTTGAAACCCTAAACCCAGTGTGATGAATTAGGAGATGGGGACTTTGAGAGTAATTAGGCCATGAGGGTAGAGCCCTCACAAATGGGATTCGTACCCTTATAAATAAGAGGAGGCCAGAGTGCTAGCTGGCTCTCTTTTCTGCCCTGTGAGGACACAAGAAGTCAGCAGTCTGAAAACTGGAAGAGGGCCCTTACCAGAATCAGAACCCATGCTGGCATCCTGACTCCAGACTTACAACCTCCAGAACTGTGAGAAAGAAGTCTCAGTTGTCACCTGCTTTATAGTATTTTGTCATAGCAGCCTAAGACAAATTTATCCTAGAAATGCAAAATTGGCTCAACATTTGGAAATCAATCAATGTCACTCACCACATTAACAATTTAAAAGAAAAAAGTACATGATCATCCTAATAGATGTAGCAAAACTTTAAGTAAACAGAGAGCATAAGCAAATACTCGATAAAAGTTATCTAATACTTAAAAGAAACCTCATATTCAATGGAGGAATATTTAAAAACATTTCTTTTAAGATCGGGCATAAGAAAAAGAGGTCCACTATCATTTCCACTTCATATTATATAAGGTCAACATTGTATATGCTAACTGTTCAATAATAAAAGAGAAAAAATATCAGAAAATAAGTTTTAAAAAATTGTGTAGTTAGATATTAAATCCAAATTATGAAAATGCCTTGGTGGTCCAGTGGGTAGGACTCCATGCTTTCACTGCCAAGGGCTGGGGCTTGATCCCTGGTTGGGGAACTAAGATCTCACATGCCAGGCAGTATGGCCAAAAATAAATAACTTATTTAATTAAATAATTTATTTAATTAAATTAATAAACTCAGATCCGATAGGGATTTTCTTTTTTTTTTAAGATTTTTTTTTAATGTGGACCATTTTTTGTCTTTATTGAATTTGTTATAATATGGATTCTGTTTTACCTTTTTTTTTTTTTTTTTTTTTTGACGAGGTATGTGGGATCTTAGCTCCCCCACCAAGGATAGAAACCTGCATCCCTTCCTTGCATTGGCAGAAGTCTTAACCTCGGGACCACCAGGGAAATCTCCAATAGGAATTTTCATGGAAATCAGAAGGCTATTATAAACATTTTTGGAAGGACAAAGGATAGCCAAGTTACTCCTGAAAAGAAAACCAAAGAGAGGGATTAAGCCTACCACTTTCAAGTCTTATTATAAATCCATAGGAATTAAGATGTGTGATATTAGCTCAGGGATAGATAAGTTAGACCCACGGAACAGAATGGAGAACACAGAGTGTTTATGACATTGATTGTGGTGACGATTTCATGGGTCTGTACTTAACTCCAAACTCATCAGGTTGTACCCATTAAATACGTGCAGCTTTTTGTAGGTCAATCATACCTCAATAGAATGGTTTGAAGAAAAAAATAGCACAGAAACATTCCCACTCTTGTAGGGAAAGCTGATGTATGTCAGAGCTGTCACGGCAGATCAATGGGGAAAAGAGATAGCAGTAAACAAACAGTGCTAGATGATTGTCAGTCATTTGGGGAGGAAATAAAAATGGCCCACACTCACACCATATAAGTCCCTTACATACAAATGAGTTCCATTCTGAGAGCACATTCATAAGTCCAGTTTGATCATAAGTCTAACAAAGTTAGCCTAGGTACCCAACTAACACAGTTGGCTATATAGTAATGTATTATATAGGTTTATAACATTTTTCACATGAATAATACATAAAAAAACAAGAAAGAAAACATTTTTAACCTCACAGAATAGTACCATGAAAAGTACCCTAGTACCAGCTACATCACCACTGCTTTTACATTTGCTTCCGGACATCCTGGGCTTGAAATAAAGCTCCTGTACTACTGTACTCTATATAACACTATACAGTAAAGTACACAAAAGCACAACCATTTGTAGAGGGTGCACACACATGACAATGTACGCCAGACCCGTGAGCTAACTTATGTGACTGGACATGTGAACACACATTTGCATCTTTGAAAGTTCACAACTTGAAGGTTCATATGTAGAGGACTTACTGCACAAAAATTCAGTTCCAGATGAATCAACAACTTAAATATGAAAGATATAACTTTAAAAGATACAGGACTTCCTTGGTGGTCTAGGTTGACTCCCCACCGCCACTGCAGGGGGCACAGGTTTAATTCCTGGTAGAGGAAGTTCTGTACTGCCCTGGTGGCTCAGATGGTAAAGAATCTGCCTGCACTGCGGGAGACCTGGGTTCAATCCCTGGGTTGGTAAGATCCCCTAGAGGAGGGCATGGCAAACCTCTCCCGTATTCCTGCCTGGAGAACCTCTGTGGACAGAGGAGTCTGGTGGGCTATAGTGCATGGGGTCACAAGGTGCTGGACATGACTGAGCGACTAAGCACAGCACACAGAGGAAGTTCTGCATACTGTGCAGTATGGCCAAAGAGAAAAAAATTATATATGTATAATAAAAATATAAAGATATAGAACTTAATAACTTGAGGCAATTAATTATTAAACACACACACAAAAGCACAAAATCAGAATACAATTTTAAAAATAAGATCAATCTGACAATATTAAAATCTAGACCAGTTCACCAGAAGAGACTAAAAAAATTGGAGAGGGAAGCCTTAAACTGGGAGAAGGAAATTGCACCACATAACCAGCAAAGAGTACGTATTTGGACTCTGGAGGACTTCCCTGGTGACCCAGTGGTTAAGAATCTGCCTGCCAATGCAGGGGACTCAGGTTCCATCCCCGGTCTGGGAAGATTCCACATGCCATGGGGAAACTAAGCTTGTGTGCCACAACTACTGAGCCTGTGCTCTAGAGCCTGCAATTCACAACACCTGAAGCTGGCGTGCCTGAAGTCAGTGCTCTGCAACGAGAGAAGCCACTGCAGTGAGAAGCTGCAACTAGAGAGCAGCCTCTGCTCGCAGCAACCAGGGAAAGCCCGAGTGGCAATGAAGACTCAGTGCAGCCATAAATAAATAAAAACAAAAGTCTTACTTAAAGAATAAAGTCTCACAATATTGTAAAGTAATTAGCCCCCAACTAAAATAAAAAAAAATAAATAAATAAAAAACAAAACAGAAAATGTAAAAAAAAAAAAAAAAAAAAATAAAGTCTCTAGAGTCTGGAGTCTCTATCAAAAACTACAACCACTTAGAAAATGACATTGCAGCAAATGACAAGTACGTGCATTTCATAGATGAGATACCACGAATGGCCTAAAAATCTTTGAAACGATGTTCAACCTCATCAGTAATTAAAGAAATGTCCATTAAAACTAAGATATACTAACTTTATGACTACCAGATGGATGAAATTTAAAACCTGAATATACCAAGGGCCAGTAAGGCTGAGAAACAATGGGAATATGCATAGGCCATTCAGTTCAGTTCAGTCGCTCAGTCGTGTCCAACTTTGTGACCCCATAAACCGCAGCACTCCAGGCCTCCCTGTCCATCACCAACTCCCGGAGTTTACTCAAACCCATGTCCATTGAGTCAGTGATGCCATCCAACCATCTCATCCTCTGTCGTCCCCTCCTCCTCCTGCCCTCAATCTTTCCCAGCATCAGGGTCTTTTCAAATGAGTCAGCTCTTCGCATCAGGTGGCCAAAGTATTGGAGTTTCAGCTTCAGCATCAGTCCTTCCAATGAACATTCAGGACTGATTTCCTTTCGGATGGACTGGTTGGATCTCCTTGCAGTCCAAGGGACTCTCAAGAGTCTTCTCCAACAACACAGTTCAAAAGCATCAATTCTTTGGCGCTCAGCTTTATGGTCCAACTCTCACATCCATACATAACTGCTGGAAAAACCATATAGCCTTGACTAGACGGACCTTTGTTGGCAAAGTAATGTCTCTGCTTTTCAATATGCTGTCTAGGTTGATCGTAACTTTCCTTCCAAGGAGCAAGCGTCTTTTAATTTCATGGGTGCAATCACCATCTACAGTGATTTTGGAGCCCAGAAAAATAAAGTCAGCCACTGTTTCCACTGTTTCCACATCTATTTGCCATGAAGTGATGGGACCGGATGCCATGATCTTAGTTTTCGGAATGTTGAGCTTTAAGCCAACTTTTTCACTTTCCTCTTGCACTTTCATCAAGAGGTTCTTTAGTTCTTCTTCACTTTCTGCCATGAGGGTGGTGTCATCTGCATATCTGCTGCTGCTGCTGCTAAGTGGCTTCAGTTGTGTCTGACTCTGCGCGACCCCACAGACAGCAGCCCACCAGGCTCCCCCATCCCTGGGATTCTCCAGGCAAGAACACTGGAGTGGGTTGCCATTGCTTTCTCCCTGCATATTTGAGGTTATTGATATTTCTCCCGGAAATCTTGATTCCAGCTTGTGCTTCCTCCAGCCCAGCGTTTCTCACGATGTACTCTGCATATAAGTTAAATAAGCAGGGTGACAATATACAGCCTTGACGCACTCCTTTTCCTATTTGGAACCAGTCTGTTCCATGTCCAGTTATAACTGTTGCTTCCTGACCTGCATACAAGTTTCTCAAGAGGCACGTCAGGTGGTCTGGTATTCCCATCTCTTTAAGAATTTTCCACAGTTTATTGTGATCCACACAAAGGCTTTGGCATAGTCAATAAAGCAGAAATAGATGTTTTTCTGGAACTCTCTTGCTTTTTTGATGATACATTGGATGTTGGCAATTTGATCTCTCATTCCTCTGCCTTTTCTAAAACTAGCTTGAACACCTGAAAGTTCACGGTTCACGTATTGCCGAAGCCTGGCTTGAAGAATTTTGAGCATTACTTTACTAGTGTGTGAGATGAGTGCAATTATGTGGTAGTTTGAGCATTCTTTGGCATTTCCTTTCTTTGGGATTGGAATGAAAACTGACCTTTTCCAGTCCTGTGGCCACTGCTGGGTTTTCCAAATTTGCTGGCATACTGAGTGCAGCACTTTCACAGCATCATCTTTCAGGATTTGAAACAGCTCAACTGGAATTCGATCACCTCCACTAGCTTTGTTTATAGTGATGCTTCCTAAGGCCCATTTGACTTCACATTCCAGGATGTCTGGCTCTAGGTTAGTGATTGAACCATTGTGATTGTCTGGGTCATGAAGATCTTTTTTGTACAGTGCATAGGCCATTGGTGGAAGTGTAAATGGGTACACTCGCTTTGGGGACAAATACCTGCCTGCCCTAAGAAATCTGTGACTCCATTTCATTCTTAGGGAAAGAAAGGCTTACACAGCCTCAACAAGGAAAACATTATTCTAATAACCAAACCTCTAATAATTAAAACAGACAATCCAGCCCTAAAGCCATGAAGGGAGAATAAGACCTATAGTCTATTATACTTTGAGCTGGCTTCTTTTTAGTTGCAATCTGGTTGAGCGTTGTAAAAACAACAGTCCCAATTAAAAGATTTCAATCATAAAATACATCCTGGACTTCAAACTTAATACAAAAGAAAAAACAATAACCACGTTTTTTCTGAAACTATTTAACTAACCAGCCCCTAAAATAATTAAAACCCCCATCAACCTCACACATACATGCTCACCAAGGACGATTAAGCCATGCAAATAAGGATAACAAACATACACTTTCACATTAATCCCTTGTGATTAGAAAAGCTGGATTTAGAAAAGGCAGAGGAACCAAAGATCAAACTGCCAACATCCGTTGGATCATCAAAAAAAGCAAGAGAGTTCCAGAAAAACATCTTCTGCCTTTATTGACTATGCCAAAGCCTTTGACTGTGTGGCTCACAACAAACTGTGGAAAAATTCTTCAAGAGATAGGAACACCAGACCACCTTACCTGCCTCCTGAGAAATCTGTATGCAGGTCAAGAAGCAACAGTTAGACATGGAGCAACAGACTGGTTCCAAATTGGGAAAGGAGTAGGTCAAGGCTGTATATTGTCACCCTGCTTATTTAACTTACATACAAGAGTAAATCATAAGAAATGCTGGACTGGATGAAGCACAAGCTGGAATCAAGATTACTGGCAGAAATACCAATAACATCAGATATGTAGATGACACCACCCTTATGGCAGAAAGTGAAGAACTAAAGAGCCTTTTGATGAAAGTGAAAGAGAAGAGTGAAAAAGTTGGTTTAAAATAACATGCGGAAAACTAAGATCATGGCATCCGGTCCCAACACTTCATAGCAAATAGATGGAGAAACAGCGGAAAAACTTATTTTGAGGGGCTTTTAATTAAAGCGCTGGCTCCCTGGAAGATATAACTAGCCTAGACAGCATATTAGGAAGCAGAGACACTAACTTTGCCCACAAATGTCCACCTAGTCAAAAATACAGCCTTTTCCCAATAATCACGTATAGATGTGAGTATTGAACTATATATGTATAGAAAGCTGAGCACCGAAGAACTTATGCTCTAACTGTAGTGTTGGGAAAGACTGTTCACAGTCTTTTAGACAGCAAGAAAATCAATTTGAATTTTCCTTGTAAAGGCAGATGCTGAAACCGAAACCCCAACATTTTGGGCCCCTGATGTGAGAAACTAACTCAATGACTAATGCGCTGATTAAATAACACGCATACACTTTTCCCACCAGCGATCGTATTATACATACTCCCCTGAGTCAGAAAGACACGCACTATGATAAGCGTATTTCTACCTACCCACAACACCTTTACAATAAACAGGAAAGAAAAACAAATGATAACCCTCTACAGCGTTTCTAGCTGGAGAATTACAGAAATGGAGTAGCCTGATAGGCTGCCATCTGTTGGGGTCACACAGAATCGGACATAACTGAAACGACTCAGCAGCTGTAACATAAGAAATTGTACGTCTTTCATTAACCAGTATAAGCAGCTTTGTCGGAACAAAGCCTCAAAAAATTAGTTTAAGACTCAAAATTGTTCCTCTCCACGGAAATCTTTAGTAAAAGGCGAAAGATTTATTCGATCTGAAGAGAAACCAGAGCATAACCTACAACCTTGGAATTACACACCTCGGGTAACAGAAACTCCTAAAACGGTGGTAGTGACTAGCTAACACCCAGAGCCAGTGCTTGAACAAAAATTTCTAGGTTACTCTGTAAACACAGGTCTAATTTCAGAACACACAGGTAAAAGAAACTTCGAAGTTTTCGAATTTTAAACTTGTACGGTGTGCAGTGCACTGTGGGTATGCAAATAAGGCAGGTCGGCGTCCGCTCAGCTCCGGGAAAGCGGCGTCTTCCCGCAGCGCTCCTGTCTCGCCGCTAGGGGGCGAAGCGGCGGACGGGCCGGCTGGCGGCGGCACGCCGCCCTGAGCGGAGACCCAGGTTTTAAGGTTTTAGATGTTTTGTGTATGTGGGTGTCTGAGTTTGATTTCTGTTAAAGACTTTGCTGTTCAATTGAAAAAGGAAAAAAAAAAAGCAGGTGATTGGCACAAAATTCAGGACCGTGGTTCCTCCCTTCGGTGGATTGAGGGTTTTCAAAGTTTGACAGTTTCCTTTTTCTTGAACTGCGTGGTGGGCGCACAGGTGTTTTGTCTGTACCGTGCACGTCAAGATGTACACTCGGGAATAATTCTGCCGTTTGAGAAAAATTCATAGCCGTGTCCTGTTTAAAATTGGAGCTTTGGATATTCCCAGGGGTCCAGTGGTTAGGGCTCTAGCTTTCACTCCCTGCTGGTTCCTTTTCTGGTAGGGGAACTAAGATCCCTCAAACTGCGCAGGCCAGAAAAAAAGAAGAAAAGAAAATGGCGCTTGCCGCCCTGGGTTTCAGATTTCCTGCCTCCTGCCTCCTGCCTCCTCACCTGATGCTACTTGTGGTGATGAAATCTTGTTATTTCAGTTTCAGACCTCGAAGTGAAGTGAAGTCGCTCAGTCATGTCCGACTCTTTGCGACCCCGTGGACTGTAGCCTGCCAGGCTCCTCCGTCCATGGGATTCTCCAGGCAAGAATACCGGAGTGGGTTGCCATTTCCTTCTCCTGGGGATCTTCCCGACCCACGGATTGAACCCAGGTCTCCCACATTGCAGGCAGACGCTTTAATCTCAGACCTCGAGTCTCATCTTATTTAGAAAACAAACCAAAAAAACCCCATGAGCTGGACTCTCCTCTGCAGTGCTCAGGTATGGGCTCTGACAGCCTATGGAGACTCCTTAACGATTGTGGTAACTTAAAGTCTTGGGAAAGGAAATTGCAGTTCATTTTTGGTTTTTTTCTGAAGGCTATGTCAATATTCCACTTCCCAACTTTGACACCTTCTCTGAGTTGTCATGTTTGGTTTGCTGGTTCTTCTGCTCACAATATATTTGACATATATTTGATTTAAATTGGTCAAAAACAGCTTTGGGGGATATAATCCACTTACCACACAGTTCACCCATTTAAAGTGTACAATTAAGTGGCTTTTTAGCATATTCAGAATCGTGCGATTATCTCCACAATGTGGTGGCGCTAGTGGTAAAGAACCTGCTTGCCAATGCCTGAGACTTGAGAGACTCAGGTTCAATCCCTGGGTCGGAAGATCCCCTGGAGAAGCAAATGGCAACCCACTCCAGTATTCTTGCCAGGGGAATCGCACGGACAGAGGAGCCTGGCAGGCTATGGTCCACGGGGTCGGGAAGAGTCGGATACGACTGAAGTGACTTGACACGCACGCACACAACAATAATGTTTTTGTTTTGTTTTGGCAAGCTTGTGAACCATATGGGATCTTTGTTCCCTAACCAGGGGTGAAACCTGCGCCTCCTGTAGTGGAGGCAGGGAGTCCTAACCACTGAACTGCTAGCAAAGTCCCCACAGTCTAGTTTTAGAACATTTTCATCAACCCCAGAAAGGAACAGTCCCCGTTAGCAGTCATTCCCCAGCTCTCCCATCCCCCAGCCTCTGCCAAATACTACTTTCTGTCTCTAAAGTGCCTATTCTAGACGTTTCATACCAGTGAAAGCATACAACCTGGGGCTTTTTGTGACTGGCTTCCTTCACTTAGCCTGTTTCTGAGATTCATTCACACCATTCATTCGTTTTGAGTTCCTTTGTGTTCTTCCATATTTCACAGTGTGATGGGGAGTTAAAGACCCATGGAGGTGCAGTGTTCTCATCCTATGAGGATAGTTACACCTCACAGGGCTTGGCCAGGGGCTCAGTCTGCTGAGGGGACAGGAAAAGAGTGTTTCTCTGCTCCTAGATTGGAGGGGACCTTTGGTCTCCTTCATTCTGAAAGGGTCCTGGGCAGCTTTCACTGGCTAGAGAACTACAAGGAGGGTTAACTTGTTTTTTAGCCATTCCAAGCTCCATAGAGAGTCATGGATGTTCCCAGGCCTTCTGACTCCAGAGCATGGACACACTTCTGATTGTAAATATGGGATTTCAGGGGCTGCAACAATTTGTTTATAGTGTGCCTGGAATTTGCACTTCTGGCAACAATTCATACTAATATGTAATATAAGGTGGCTGGCAGTCCCCAACCTGTTTGGCACTGGGGGCCAGTTTCATAGAAGACACTTTTTCCATGGTTGGGAGTGTGGGGGATGGTTTTGTTAGGGGAAGCACACTGATTGAAACCGCCCACACTGGCCAGGCACCATAGTAACCATTCACATGAGTTGTTTTATGACAGGAGATCCTGTTAAGGAATATGGAACTAATAAGCCACCACCAACCGGAAGAGTTCACGAAAGTTCAAAAGGAGACACCATGTGTCTGTCCACTTCCCAGAATCCCTCTCGCTAGCATCCATCTTGGCTGAGCGATGCGTGCGCCACCAGGAGAGATTCTGAATTAGAATGATTGGCCAAAGACAACCCAGAAACTAATCCTATCACCATAAAACCTGAGACTGTGAGCCACGCGACAGAACTGTTCTCCTGGGTTCCCTTACCCTACTGCTCTCCACCCCAGTACCCTTTCCCAATAAAATCTCTTGCTTTGTCAGCACATGTGTCTCCTTGGACAATTCATTTCCGAGTATTAGACAAGAGCCCAGTTTTGGTCCCCGGAAGGGGTCCCCCTTCCTGCAACAGTTTCATGGTGATTCAAGTGCATTACACTTATTGTGCAGTTTATTTCTATTATTATTATATCAGCTCCACGTCAGATCATCCAGCATTGATATAAGGCATACTAAAAAATATAAAACATAAAAACCTTTATTGGAATTTTTTGATTGAAATTGTGATTTGTTCTTGTCTTCTTCCTGACTCTAAAGGGAACATTTATAACACTTTCTGTTACATGTGGTGTTTACTCCAGGTTTTTGCTTGCTAAAATTCTTCCTTAGGTTAGGCAGATGTTAAATTTTACCTATATTGTTGTTAAGTTGCTTAGTCATGTTCGACTCTTTACGACTCCATGGACGGCAGTACGCCAGGCTTCCCTGTCCTTCACCATCTCCTGGAGCTTGTGCAAACTCATGCCCATCAAGTTGGTGATACCATCCAACCATTTCATCCTCTGTCGGCCCCTTCTACTCCCTCCTTCAATTTTTTCCCAGCATCAGGGGCTTTTCTAATGAGTCAGCTCTTCGTATCAGGTGGCCAAAGTATTGGAGCTTCAGTTTCAGCATCAGTCTTTCCAATGAATATTCAGGATTGATTTCCTTTAGGATGGACTGGTTTGATCTCCTTGCAGTCCAAGGAACTCTCAAGCGTCTTCTCTGCAACATCACATCTAAATGGATAATGAATATTTGAATTTAGTCAATACTTTTTCTGCATTTGTGGAATTATTATAGAATGCTTTTGCTCTAATCTTTTCCAGTGAGGATCTACATTAAGAAATCAGTGTTAAATCAGCCTAGCCTGTTCTTGTTGATTGTTCCTTAGTTCCTTTTTGCTGTGGCAGGATCCCAGAGGCCACAGCTGCAAGTGGTAGGTCTGAGACTTAGAGCAACACCTAATCCTTTCAGATTCTGCAGTGGAGAAGCACGCTCCTGTACAAGGTAAACTGGGCCTCTAGGTCTTAGCTCTTGTCCCTTTCTCCTTTCTGCTGCAGCCTCTGTTGGCCACAAGGGGGCGCTTGCTTTTCTATTAGTGCTCAATTCTGCCACAAGTACCTACGTGCTGTCCGGCGACCGCATGGACTGTAGCCCGCCAGTCTTTTCTGTTCATGGGATTATCCAGGCAAGAATACTGGAGTGAGTTGCCATTTCCTCCTCCAGGGGATCTTCCCGATCTAGGAAGGCAAACCGCCTCTCTTGTCCCCAGCGTTAGCAGGCGGGTTCTTTACCACTAGCGCCACCTGGGAAGAAACTGAAAACGTAAACGTGAAATCGCTCAGTCGTGTCCGACTCTTCGCGACCCCATGGTCTGCAGCCCGCCAGGCTTCTCTTGCCATTTCCTTCTCCAGGGGATCTTCCGGACCCAGGGATCGAACTTGGGTCTCCCGCATGTGCAGGCAGACTCTTTATCCTCTGCGCCACTAGGGAAGATACTTTAGGTGCTGAAAATTTACAAACTTTTCCCAAAATAAACAACATCAAATGTTAAAGAATCTCACTAAGCAAAGAAAATAAACGAGAACAGGGCTGTAACTCCAAAATAGTGGCTCAAAGACAAGAAATAGTTTTGTGCCAGTACTCTTAACTTTTAAAGAAGATTGGCTTTGGAAACTCCCTGGCAATCGAAAGGTTGAGTTCAGTTCAGTCGCTCGGTCGTGTCCGACTCTTTGTGACCCCATGAATTGCAGCACGCCAGGCCTCTCTGTCCATCACCAGCTCCCGGAGTCTACCCAAACCCATGTCCATCGAGTCGGTGATGCCATCCAACCATCTCGTCTGTCGTCCCCTTCTCCTCCTGCCCGCAATCCTACCCAGCATTAGGGTCTTTTCCAAAGAGTCAACTCTTCGCATGAGGTGGCCAAAGTATTGGAGTATCAGCTTCAACATCAGTTCTTCCAATGAACACCCAGGATTGATCTCCTTTAGGATGGTTAGAAAGGTTAGAAAGGTTAGAATGCTGTGACTTTACTGCGAGGTGTCAGGTTCAGTTCCTGGCGGCTCACTCATTCTGTCGCGTGTGACTCTGCGACCCCATTAGACGCCCGGCTTCTCTATCGTTCACTATTTCCAAAAGCTTGCTCAAACACACGTTCGTTAAGTTGGTGTTTCCATCCAACCACATTGTTCTCTACGTTTTTCCCTTTTCTTCAACAGGATGTATGGATGTGAGAGTTGGACGGTGAAAAAAGCAGACCACCGAAAAATTGATGCTTTTGAACTGTGGCGTTGGAAAAGACTCTTGAAAGTCTCTTGGATTGCAAGGAGATCCAACCCACTGGTAGTAAAACCACAAACTTCTGTGAAACACCCATGAAAAGTGGTAAGGAAAATGATTCAGTTGTGTCCACCTTTTTGCGACCCCGTGAACTCTAGCCTGTCCAGATCCTCTGTCTATGATATTTTTAGACAAGAGTACTATACCGGGTTATCATTTCTTTCTATGGGGATATCTTTCCGACCTAGGGATGAAATCCAGCTCTTGCTTTATAGCCAAATGCTTCATCATCTGAGGCCCCAAAACCGTTCCAAAAAGCCATAAAAAAAGCTTAATTCTTTCATTTAGACAGTAACAAACAGCCTTGCATGAAACAAGGCTTCCAAAAATTGGTTTGAGACTCAAACTTGTTTCTCTCCACGGAAATCTTTAGTAAAAGGCGAAAGACTTATACGCTTTGAAGAGAAACCAGAGTATGGCTGTTGTTGCCCATAATTCCTTTTCCAGTAACTGAGACTCCTACTACACTGATGGTGACTCTTAATCCTCAAAGTTACGACCGAGGAAATTTACTCAAGGAATTCTGAAAATAATATTTTCACACTTAGAAGATTCAACTAAGTAAAATTTTTTATTAAACTCGAAAACTATTAAACTATTTGCAGTGCATTGTGGGTATGCAAATGAACCTGAATGATCGCCCTTCACCTCGGGAAAGTATCGTAGTGCCATATTCAAGCCGGCCTCAGGGGCCAACTTTAAGGGCCAAAGCCATGGCTTGGCTGCCTATGATCTAAACTTCCGCTTGGTCTACTAGAGACATTCTGAGTTTATCCGCACACTGGGACTTTGATATCTTTTTTTTTTTTTTGGTATTTTTAAAATAATTTTCTCAAAGTTGAGGTGGGGGCGAGCCTTGAAGATAGATAGCAAAGTAATTGTTACTATGAAGTCCAGAATAATGGTACTTACAGTAGGGAGTGAGAAGTGTGACTGGGGAAAGGACCACAGAGAGTTGGTCAGAAGCACAGGTGATAACCTGGCCTTGAGACTGCAACAGAAAATTATGAGACATGCAAAGAAATAGGAAAGTATGACTCGTGTACTGGGGAAAAAACACTCCAGTATTCTTGCCTGGAGAATCCCATGGACAGAAGAGCCTGGTGGGCTACAGTCCATGGGGTTGCAAAGAGTTGGACACGTCTGAAGTGACTTAGCATGCACATATATAAAGAGAAAAATGATCCTGCATCTTCATTTTGTACCGGACCTCAAAACTTATTTGGTGGAATTGATTTGATTAAGCTAATAGCATTCGACTCCTAGTATATTGCATTTTTTTCATCTTGCAGTGTAGGTGGATATTGAGTTAATCATAAGTTTTCCCTTTTAATATATAAATATGGAAAATTATACTCATAGATTTTGTATCATAAATTAACTTTGCATGTATAACCTAAATTCAATTTAGCAACAATGGATTTTTAAGTAGACTTAATTTTGTAAGAAAAGTTTCAAACATTTTAAAATTTTAAAGAAAAATTGTGACAATAATGCAGAGTATTTGTATACCCCATACCCAGTCATCCCAATCACTAACGTTATCAATATGGTACATTTATTATAATTAATGAATCAATAGTCCATAGTTTATTCAGATTTCCTTGGGTTTTATCTAATGTTCTTTTTGTGTTCAAGGATTCTACCCAGGATACTACATTTTATTTAGTAGTTACGTCTCCTTAGGTTCCTCTGGCCTCTGAGTTTCTTAGACTTTCCTTGTTTTGATGCCTTTGAGTTTTGAGGTATACTGATATTTCATAGACTCCCCTTCTATTGGTGTTTTGTGTGTGTGGCTGTACTGGGTCTTTGTTGCGGTTGTGCACGCTGTTCCTTGCAGTGCCTGGGGCTTCTCTAGTTGAAGCGCATGGTCTTAGCTGCCCCTCGGCAGTTTTAGTTTCCTGACCAGGGATCAAACTGATGTCCTCTGCATCAGAGTGTGGACCTTTAACCCCAGGACCACCAAACGAAGGCCCCCTGCCCCACTGGGATTTGTCTGATGTTTTCTCATGATTGGTGGTGGTGGTGGCTTAGTTGCTAAGTCATGTTCGACTCTTGCAACTCCATGGACCATAGGCCACCAGGCTCCTCTGTCCATGGGATTTCCCAGGCAAGGATACAGGAATGGGTTGCCGTTTCCTTCTCCAGGGGATCTTCCTGACCCAGGGGCTGAACTTGAGACTCCTGCATTGCAGGCAGATTCTTTACTGACTGAGGTACCAAGGAAACCCTTTCTCATGATCAGACTAGGGTAATGTGTTTTTGAGAGGAAGTCTACATAGGTATATTGCCATTTTCATCATTTCATTTCAAAGGTACATACATCAACATAATTTATCACTGTTGATATGATGACATTAATCAGCTCTAGAGAGGGGATGGGGATAGGGGTTGAATCAATCACCAGTGGTCAATGATTGGATCAACCATGCCTAAGTAATGAGGCCTCCATAAAAGTCCAAAAACGATGGAGTTCAGAGAGCTCTGGGGTTGCTGAATATGTAGTGATGCTGGTGGAATGGTAAACCCCCCCGAAAGAGCATGGAGAAAGCCGCTTCCCACATATTTGCCCTGTCAGCGCTTTCATTTGGCTCCTCCTGTGATTCTCTATGAAGTTAACTTTTTCTGAATTCTGTGAACCACTGCAGCAAATTAATCAAATCCAAGGAGGGGAACATGGAAGCCTCCGATTTACAGCTAGTTGGTCAGAAGCATAGGTGATAACCTGGCCTTGAGATTGCAACAGAAAATTATGAGACATGCAAAGAAATAGGAAAGTATGACTCATATACTGGGGAAAAAACAGTCAACAAAAACTGCCTGTGAAAGCAACCAGATGTTGGGTTTAACAGGCAAAGCCTTCAAAGTAACCTTTATAAATATGTTCAAGGAGCTAAAGGAAGTGATTGAAGAAATAAAGGAAGGAATAAGGATAATGTTACATCAAACAGAGACTACTTTATTGATAGAAGTGAAAGAGAAATTATTCGAAAAGAAACAAATGGAAATGCTGGAGTTGAAAAGTATAATTGAAATGAAAATTTCACTAGAAGGCTCAGTGGTAGATGTAAATTGACAGAAGAAAGAACCAGCAAATTTGAAGATAGACTGAGAGAGATTACATAATCCAAGAACAGAGAGGAAAACACTGAAGAAAAATTACCAGAGCCTCAGAGAAATGTGGGACATCATTAAACACATCAACATATGTGTAATGGTAGTACCAGAAGAAGAGATAAGAGAAAGGAAGAGAAAAAATATTTGAAGAAATAACAGCTAAAAACACCCCAGATTATAAAAATAACCATTCACACATCCAGGAATCTAATGGATTCCAAATAAAATACATTCAGTGAGTTCCACAGACACAGCACAGTATTGAATAAAAATGCCCAAAGCCAAAGACAAGCAGGGAATCTTGAAAGCAGCAAGAGAATAATGCCTCATCACTTACTCATAATAGCCAAAAGGTAGAGGCAATCCAAATGACCATTCACTAATGAATGGATGAACAAAAGGTGGTATATGCAGATAATGGAATAATATTCAGCCCTAAAAAGGAATGAAGTGTTGATACTTGCTACAACATGGATGGACTTTGAAAACATAATACTCTAAGTGAAAGAACAAGTCACAAAACACCACATAGTATATGACTCCATTATGTGAAATGTCCAGAATGGGCAAACCTAAAGAGATAGAAAGCAGATTAATGGTTGCTTAGGGCTGGCGTACTTGAGAGCATAGGGTGGTGATAGCCTAAGTATATAGGATTTCTTTCTGATGTGGTGATAATGTTTTTAAATTCACGACAGTGATGGTTGCACATATCTGCAAATGTACTAAAAACTCTTGTTTTACACTTTAAATGTGAATTGTATGGGCTGTGGATTATATTTCAATAAAGCTGCTTTAAAAAAAATAAAAAGAACCACAGTGATATGGAACTAGATAACCCAGCTTGCTCTTAAGAGCTCCCAGACTCTAGAGTGGCAACCTCAGAGACCTTTCCACACCCCCTGGAACATGGGTATTAACAGTACGACTCTCATTTCATGTGTGAGATAACATACTCAGTGAAAAGCAAATTTCAGGTATTCATCCAACAAACAATCCTTGAGGCCAGTAAGGTGGCCTTGTCTAAGGGTCCAAGTGAAGAAAAGCAATAGTTTCCAGATCCCCTGCCTCCTGCCATAGGCTCTGCCATCCTGGGTCTGACCTTTGGCAGCCATGTTAGAGTTCCTGAGTCCTGTAAGGCTCCCAGGATTTTCAGGGCACTAAGGGTCTTTTTGGAATGAAAACCACAATCACAGAAAACTAATCAAACTGATCACATGGACCACAGCCTTCTCTAACTCAGTGAAACTATGAGCCATGCAGTGTAGGGCCACCCAAGGTGGACAGGTCATGGTGGAGAGTTCTGACAAAATGTGGTCCACTGGGGAAGGGAAGCCCATGAACACTATGAAAAGGCAAAAAGATAGGACACTGAAAGATGAACTCCCCAGGTCAGTACCCAATGTGCTACTAGAGACGAGTGGAGAAATAACTCCAGAAAGAATGAAGAGATGGAGCCAAAACAAAAACACCACCCAGTTGTGGATGTGACTGGTGATGGAAGTGAAGTTTGCTGCCGTAATGAACAGTATTGCACAGGAACCTGGAATGTTAGGTCCATGAATCAAGGCAAATTGGAAGTGGTTAAACAGGAAATGGCAAGAGTGAACATCGACATTTTAGGAATCAGTGAACTAAAATGGACTGGAATGGGCAAATTTAACTCAGATGACCATTATATCTACTACTGTGGGCAGGAATCCCTTAGAAAAAGTGGAGTAGCCCTCATAGTCAACTAAAGAGTCTGAAATGCAGTACTTGGGTGCAGTCTCAAAAATGACAGAATGATCTCTGTTCATTTCCAAGGCAAACCATTCAATATCACAGTAATTCAAGTCTATGCCCAAACCAGTGATGCTAAAGAAGGTGAAGTTGAATGTTTCGCTGAAGACTGACAAGACCTAGAACTCACCCCCCAAAAAGATGTCCTTTTCATTATAGGCAACTGGAATGCAAAAGTAGGAAGTCAAGAGATACCTGGAGGAACAGGCAAATTTGACCTTGGAGTACAGAATGAAGCAGGGAAAAGGCTAACAGAGTTTTGCAAAGAGAATAAATTGGTCCTAGCAAACATCCTTTTCCAACAACACAAGAGAAGACTCTACACATGGACATCACCATATGGTCAATACTGAAATCAGTTTGATTATATTCTTTGCAGTCAAAGGTGGAGAAGCTCTATACAGTCAGCAAACACAAGACTGGGAGCTGACTGTGGCTCAGACCATAAACTCCTTATTGTAAAATTCAGACTTAAGTTGAAGAAAGTAGGGGAAACCACTAGACCATTCAGGTATGACCTAAATCAAATCCCTTACAATTACACAGTGGAAGTGACAAATAGATTCAGGGATTAGATCTGATAGACAGAGTCTCTGCCTGGAGAACTATGGACGGAGGTTTGTGACATTGTACAGGAGGCAGTGATTAAGACCATCCCCAAGAAAAAGAAATGCAAAAAGGCAAAATGGTTGTCTGAGGAGGCCTTACAAATAGCTGAGAAAAGAAGAGAAGGTAAAGGCAAAGGAGAAAAGGAAAGATATACCCATTTGAATGCAGAGTCCCAAAGAATAGCAAGGAGAGATAAGAAAGCCTTCCTCAGTGATCAATGCAAAGAAATAGAGGAAAACAATAGGATGGGAAAGACTAGAGATGTCTTTAAGAAAATTAAGAGATACCGAGGGACCATTTCATGCAAAGATGGACACAATAAAGGACAGAAATGGTATGGACCTAACAGAAGCAGAAGATATTAAGAAGGAGTGGCAAGAATATACACAAGAACTATATAAAAAAGATCTTAATGACCCATATAATCACGATGGTATGATCACTCACCTAGAGCCAGATATCCTGGAATGTGAAGTCAAATGGGCCTTAGGAAGCATCACGATGAACAAAGCTAGTGGAGGTGATGGAATTCCAGTTGAGCTATTTCAAATCCTAAAAGATGATGCTGTGAAAGTGCTGTACTCAATATACCAGCAAATTTGGAAAACTCAGCAGTGGCCACAGGGCTGGAAAAGGTCAGTTTTCATTCCAATCCCAAAGAAAGGCAATGCCAAAGAATGTTCAAACTACTGCGCAATTGCACTCATCTCCCACACTAGCAAAGTAATGCTCAAGATTCTCCAAGTCAGGCTTCAACAGTACGTGAAGCATGAACTTCCAGATGCTCAAGCTGGATTTAGAAAAGGCAGAGGAACCAGAGATCAAATTGACAACATCCGTTAGATCATTGAAAAAGCAAGAGAGTTCCAGAAAAACATCTACTTTGTGTGGATCACAACAAACTGTGGAAAATTCTTCAAGAGATGGGAATACCAGACCACCTTACTTGCCTCCTGAGAAATCTGTATGTAGGTCAAGAAGCAACAGTTAGAACTGGACATGGGTCAACAGACTGGTTCCAAATTGGGAAAGTAGTAGGTCAAGGCTGTACATTGTCACCCTGCTTATTTAACTTACATGCAGAGTACATCATGCGAAATGCCAGGCTGGATGAAGCACAAGCTGGAATCAAGTTTGTCGGGAGAAATATCAATAACCTCAGAAAAGCAGATGACTCCATCCTAATGGCAGAAAGCAAAGAAGAACTAAAGAGTCTCTTGATAAAAGTGAAAGAGGAGAGTGAAAAAGTTGGCTTAAAGCTCAACGTTCAGAAATTAAGATCATGGCATCTAGTCCCATCACTTCATGGCAAAAAATGAGGAAACAATGGAAACCGTGACAGACTTTATTTTTTTGGGCTCCAAAATCACTGCAAATGGTGACTGCAGTCATGAAATTAAAAGACGCTTACTCCTTGGAAGAAAAGCTATGACCAACCTAGACAGCATATTAAAAAAACAGAGACATTACTTTGCTAACAAAGATCCATCTAGTCAAAGCTATGGTTTTTCCAGTTGTCATGTATGGATGTGAGAGTTGGACCATAAAGAAAGCAAGCATCAAAGAATTGATGCTCTTGAATTGTGGTGTTGGAGAAGAGTCTTGAGAGTCTCTTGGACTGCAAGGAGATCCAACCAATCAATCCTAAAGGAAATCAGTCCTGAATATTCATTGGAAGGACTGATGCTGAAGCTGAAACTCCAATACTTTGGCCACCTGATGTGAAGAACTGACTCATTAGAAAAGACCCTGATGCTGGGAAAGATTGAAGGCAAGAGGAGAAGGAGAAAACAGAGGATGAGATGGTTGGAAGGCATCACCAACTGGATGGGCATGAGTTTGAGCAAGCTCCGGGAGTTGGTCATGGACAGGGAAGCCTGGTGTGCTGCAGTCCATGGGGTCGCAAAGAGTAGGACACAACTGAGCGACTGAATTGACTGACTGAAGGGTTTTTTCTGAGACCATAAGGCTCTCAGACACTTTTTGATGCTTCTGGAGCAGTAGAGGTCTCACAGCAACCAGAGGTTTGATGTGGTTTGATGCGGACTTTCAGGAGCAGACAGCACTGATTGGAAGTGAGTGTGAGCCTGGGAAGCCACGTGATGGCTGGTGGTCTAGCCTTGCTCTTTCTCCCAAAGTCATACATAAATGAGAGCAAGGACCTCTCCTCTGGGCTCAGGGTGCTACTCAGCCTGGATGCAGAAGGTTCAGGAAGTTCCTCCCTTGATGGATGCTTGAGTGTGGAGGTGTGGGCAGGGTGTTGAGGGTCTTCTTGGTGTAGGAATTAGCCATCACCTGTGCTTAGATTTCCATGTGACCATGAGGCCAAAATGTGGGGGTTATCTTAGTGGGGTTGTGAGTTGGCGGAGGGGATGGGGGCCTGTCCCTTCCCTCCTGCAGAACTGGGTCAATCTGCTCTCTGTCCTCCCCTATTACTTGTCTCCAGGGGCTCCCTTTCCTGAAGGCTCTCAAAGGTCTTGTCTGAGAAGCCAGAGACTTTTGCAGTGCTGCGAATTCTGAAAGGCAGAGGAAATGTCTTTTGGTTTTTAGAATCTCGGATTCACGCATCTGGCTGTGGAACCTTGGGCAATCATGGCAGCCCTCTGAGACCCAGTTGCCCTGGGTGTTAAATGACTCTGCACAGCCCATTTTGGAGGGATATGATTCCAGAGGGAGGCAGTAGGTAGTAGCAATTCTCCAGGCGCGACCAGCAGGCTGAGCCCGCGGTGGGTCAAAAGTGCGCCTGGCTCAGTTTCTACTCGGGGCTTCAGCGAGGATGGCCCGTAGCAGCGTGGGCGACCCGGCCGGGGCCGCACACAGGTTAGCCGGGGACCACGCGGGTCGGGGCGCGCGCACGCTCCCAGCACCTGGGAGTGGGCGGAGGCGGACGCGGGAAGGGGCGGGCCCTCGCTGGGCCGGGCGGAGCGCCAGGCCGCGCCCGGGGCTCGGCGGGGACGCCGGCGGCTGCGGCGGGGAGGGCAGGTAGGGCCCTGCGTTCGGCGGGGTGCCGGAGTCCATCCGGCGGGCGCCGCGCGGGCAAGCGGACGCCTACACCTGGCGGAACGCAGGCAACGCCGAGGGCAGCCGGGCGAGCGCCGGGGCTTGCGGCGGCGCCGGTCGAAGGCGGGACAGGAAGGCCCGGGCCGCGCCGCGGTTTCTCCCGGCTTAGGGAGCGGGCTCGGGCCGCGGTCCCCGCTGGGGGTGCCCCCCACCCCAGGCCGCTTCAGAGGACACGTGTCAGGACGCTGTCGTCTCACCCATGTCATAGCCCCTCCCCCAGGCCCGGGATCCCCGGCCGGCCGGCCCCATTATCCCCTGGCCCACCCCTCGCGCTGGCCCGCGGTCCCGGCCAGTCCCTCTCCTCACCCGCCCGTCTCCCTGGGCGGCGAGTGGCTCGGCCCCCCGCAGAAGACACTCGTCAGCACGCTCTCACCCTGTCATCTCCTCTCTCCGCCCAGCTCACCCCCGGCCGAGGGACCCCGGGCCCCTCCAGCCCATTGTCCGCGGGCCCAGCCCCGCGCTGACCGCAGGCTTGGCCCTACCTACACCGCCCCCCCCCCTCGTCCCCGCTCCTCGTCCCGTCTCCCCCGGCAACGCGCGGCGCCCCGGGATGCAGCCCGCAGGCTGGGCGGCCGTCAGAGAGGCGGCAGGCCGTGACATGCTGGCCGCCGACCTGCGCTGCAGCTTCTTCGCCTCGGCCTTGCGGAGCTACAAGCGCGACTCGGTGCTGCGGCCCTTCCCCGCGTCCTATGCCCGCCACGACTGCAAGGACTTCGAGGCACTGGTGAGTGTGCTCCCCCAACCCCCTGCTGCCACGGCACTGTGTCCGGGCCACGTTGTGTGTGGAACCCGTGTTCGTGAAGGTGCCAGCCCCGCATTTAACACCCTCAGCCTAGTCTTGGGGAAGGTTTGTTTCCAGGAGCTCAGAACACTCCCGACACCCTAGATATTGACACTCCCAAGTGGCTCCCCGAGATGAAGTGGGGAATTCAACAGTTGCATAGGCCTCCAACAGCATTTCCTAGTGAATCAGCTGATTCTGCTAAATAGGAAGTTATCTATCCCTTTGCAAATAATGAGACATTGTAAGTCATCAAAGCCACCCGGACCTCATCTTCAGATGACGTAATATGTGGCCAGTACTTTTATAAATTGTAACATATGTCCAGTACACATGTGAGCTGTTATTTCTCTGATGAGGTAGTCAGTATTGGGTGACCCTTTTTGCTTTCACTCCCAGATGGTCAAGGGACAACGGCCCAGCTTCCTGGCCCCTACCTGGTCCATTGCAGCTTAGGCTAGGGATGTGTTGAGGGGGCTTCAGGTCTTGGCCACAGTGCATAGGGGTTTCAGGGTACAGGGAATGGGAGGTTGGAGAAAGAGGCAAGCAGACTGACTTCCCCCACGGTTTGTTCTGCAAATTCAAATATTTAATTCTGTACATTTGTGCTATCAGAGTGTTGGGGAATGAACCTTTCTTCAGTTTTGTCAGTGGATATATACTGAGGTCCTGCTGTGGGCCAGGTGCTCAGGATACAAAATTATAAGACTCAAGGAGAGGTTAACAGTCTGATCAGCTCTCCTATGGGGTAAGCCCTGTATACAACATGGAAGCCCAGAGCAGGACTCTACGCCTTGGCAGTGAGCTGGAATCAGAGAGCACTAACCAGGGGCAGTTACAACACCATGCTGAGTCCCCAGGGACATGGAGGATTTGGAGTTGCAGAGAGGAGGGAAGGGGTATTCCAGGAGGAGTAGCAGGATGGGCAGAATACCAGGATCTCACCAAGAAGGACAAGTCTGTGCTTCCCTGTGACTTTTGTGGGGAACAGGAAAAGATGAGGCCAACCAGAGCAAGCAGGGCTGGGCATGATCTGCCCAGATGTGTAGATTTTATCCTGGTCTGGGAGGGCAGTAGTGACATCCAGGATGTATAACACCCTTGTGGTGGCAGAGTGACAGAGGGATCTGTTCAGGAGTAGAGAGAGAAAAAACTGGGGGTCAGAGGGACCAAACTCACCAGAGGTGATGTCCCACAATACGCTTTATTAATTTTTTCCAAGAAACATCCAAATGGACTAGAATGCGCAGCATGTTCTCTTTCTGCTAGAACAGAATCAGGTTACTCTGATGGATATGGGATAAATGCAAAGGGCTCTTTGGAGTTGTTCATGCATTGATTTGTTTATGCTTTTTAAAAAATTCATTTTAATTGTACAAGTAATGTTTGATTATATTCTTGTTATAAGAAATCCAAGTGATAAAGTATAAGTGCCCCTGATGGAGCTCACCCTGTCCCACATCCCTCTCCATAGCTATTAGTGCCCTCAGTTTGAGGTATACGCTTCCTCCCATACCCGTAATCCCTTAGGCGAGCGTTGACAATTTGGGTAGCTGCAAATAGCTGCCTCCTCAGTAGGAATAGACTGTCCTGAGCATGGGGCTCATTTGGGGGCCATTTTTAGACAGTTCACTCTTTCTCTCAGGGGCCACTGAAAAAACACAGATTCTTACCATCCCAACCTGTTACCGTTCCTTATTGGGCCCCGGAGTTAGGGAAATTAGCCCAGGCCATGCAGATTCTTGGTTTTCTTTTAGGCATGGCTTTCAGAAGCTCTTTCTGAGGAGAAACCTCCTACCAGGCAGGGCCTGGCACGACCTCTTGGGGCATGGGCATGTTCTTAGATAAGCACACTTTAGGTTTCGTTTTGCCACATGTTACCTGAGTTAAAGAAAAGGTGAAGAGAACTTGTTATCTGGACCTGTGTCTCTGACTCATAGGTTAACCTTTAAAAGGGAGTCAGATCTGGACTCGGCCTTCTCGATCATTTTGTGGTTACTTGGAGAAGGAAGGTTTGTAGCTTTTAAAAGTCTCCCATTTTCCGTCCCTGATGAGGGAAGATCCTACATGCTTCAGAGCAACTGAGCTCCTGTGTCACAACTACTGGAAAAACATCTCCCATTTTAATTTGTTTGGCTAAAAGCACTTGGAAGTAATGTGAGATAGTGTATCATTTTCAACAATTTAAAATTAATTTTCTCTACACTATGAGGTGTCCTAACACCTGGTAACACACATGTTGCAGTTTCCAAAAATTAGAGCTCTGGCTTAAATTACTTCATTGACAGTTGTTTTCCTGAGACTTCCCCCTGCTGAACCACACTCTGAGGCTTAGCATGGCTTTGGCCTGTTCTTCCCTGATGGCTCAGATGGTAAAGAATCTGCCTTCAGTATAGGAGACCCAGGTTTGATTATTTCATAGCCCCCCAAATTCCAAATCATCTCTCAAGTGCCTCGTTTTGAGAACATTTCTATCAGTGTTCAGCTTTTCGATTTTGTACTAGTTCTTCGTATTCCCAGTGCCTGGCCTGGGAGGTGCTTATCAGATGTTTGAGGAATCACACTGGGTATGTGCTCATTGCCCAGGTTGAGGGTTTTTGATTCTGTTTCTTGGGAAGAGTTGACTAAGTTCTTTTCAGGTCAGAGAATCTGTAGCATTCTTGGAATGTCCAATAGCCTTGACCGTCAGCACCCTCAAAGTTCAGGTTGTACAGTTCACATTCCTGAATCACTGACACAGAATCTTGTCACTGGTGTCACAGCCGTAAGGTTTTTTGTTTTGTTTTTCCCCCTAGAAAACACCATGCCCTGGTTCTCCAAGGGTCTCTGCAGACCCTTGCTGGGGGTGGAAGGTGGGCGGGGATGGCTCTTTTGTATTAATTTCAGCCCCTTACCACCCAAAGTGTGGTTGAGGGCCTACAGAATCAGCATCACCTGGGAGCTTGTTAGAAATGAAGCTTGTTGGGCCCCACCCCAGACCTACCCAATCAAAATCTGCATTTTAAGTAGATCCATGGGTGTTTCTGTTTGTAGGCTTCTTTGTGGCTCAGCTGGTAAAGAATCCGCCTGCAATGTAGGAGACCTGGGTTGGGAAGATTCCCTGAAGAAGGGAAAGGCTACCCACTCCAGTATTCTGGCCTGGAGAATTCCGTGGACCGTATAGTCCATGGGATCACAAAGAGTCAGACACGATTGACGACTTTCAGTGGGTGTTTGTGTGCCTAGTAAAGCCTGAGAAGCACTGCAGCTAGTCTACACTATTCCTGTCTCCTATTTGGGGGCCCAAACTTCTCCAATGACTGTTGGTTCAGGTCTGGCTTATAATGTCTAGACAAACTGACTCCTCAGTGTCTGGATTAAAATATGAATAAGCTTCTTCCCTGTCCTCTCCAGTCCACCCCCTCTCTGTCCCTGCAAACTCTCCTTCATCCTTTAAGATTACAGCTGGAACCTCCTCTTATTCTGTGCTTCCACTTCCTAGCAGTTAGGAGTCCTTCGTCTGGGTTCCTACACAATTTTAACAAATTTGCTCTTATAAATAATGCTATGGTGGGAATTCCCTGGGGGTCCAGTGGTTAGGACTCCACGCTTTTGTTGCCAAAGGCACAGGTTTGATCCCTGGTCGGCAAATTAAGGTCTTTCTATTACATTAATCATTGCTTATATCTCTAGTTATTTTCTTGAAATAAATTCCAAACGGTGAAATTGCTGGTTCATCAGCTAACAGACCTTTCTAAGGAAGGTTTTTGTTGCTTTATTTCCAGATTGGAAATTGAATATTAACATTTACTGGGAAGATCATTCTTTATAAGGGCCTCAACCTTGGCTTGAATTGGAATTACCTGGGAAGCTTCAGAAACTACTGACGTCTGAGTCTCACCGCATAGATATTCTGATTTAATTGGTTTGAGGTGGAACCTCGACATATTTGCAGAGAACATGTAGTTTTTCTATTAATTGATTTGATCATTTCATGGGAACTCATGTGCTGAGTAGTGGAGAAAATGGTAGGAAACAGATTCAGTGTGGTCAATAAGTGTCCTTTAGGTACATGCTTGGTATCTCAGTGTAAACTTCTCAGTCTCTCAGATTATTTTTTTATTTCTGTTTTCAGGAGGACTATGTGTAACTCATTTAATCTTCCTAATGCCTCAGTGATGTAGATTCTCTAGTCATCTCTGTCACCATCAGCCAATCAGTATATGAGATGGTGGTAGACAACTCTCCAGCTTCCAGGTGATGCTGGTGTGTGGTCAGGGTAGAGAACCATCCTTTTAAAGGGTCCCCGTGATGATTCTTTTTATGAAGAGGACTCTTGTAGACTCTCACCCCTAATCTGTTTTAGTCAATCTGGATTTTCATGCCTTCAGTTCAGTTCAGTTCAGTCACTCAGTCATCTGCGACTCTTTGTGACCCCATGGACTGCAGCACGCCAGGCTTCCCTGTCCAACATCAACTCCCGGAGCTTGCTCAAGCTCATGTCCATTGAGTCAGTGATGCCATCCAACCATCTCATCCTCTGTTTTCCTCTTCTCCTCTTGCTTTCAATCTTTCCCAGGATGAGGGTCTTTTCTTATGAGTCAGTTCTTCGCATCAGGTGGCCAAAGTATTGGAGTTTCAGCTTCAGCATCAGTCCTTCCAGTGAATATTCTGGACTGATTTCCTTTAGAATGGACTGGTTGGATCTCCTTGCAGTCCAAGGGACTCTCAAGAGTCTTCTCCAACACCACAGTTCAAAAGCATCAATTCTTCAGTGCTCAGCTTTCTTTATAGTCTTAACTCTCACATCCATACATGACTACTGGAAAAAACATAGCTTTGACTAGATGGACCTTTGTTGGCAAAGTAATGTCTCTGCATTTTAATATGCTATGTTGGTCATAGCTTTTCTTCCAAGGAGCAAGCGTCTTTTAATTTCACGGCTGCAGTCACCATCTGCAGTGATTTTGGAGCCCCCCAAAATAAAGTCTGTCACGGTTTCCATTGTTTCCCCAACTGTTTGCCATGAAGTGATGGGACTGGATGCCATGATCTTTGTTTTTTGAATGTTGAATTTTAAGCCAACTTTTTCACTCTCTTCTTTTACTTTCATCAAGAGACTCTTTAGTTCTTCTTCACTTTCTGCCATAAGGGTGGTGTCATCTGTGTATCTGAGGTTATTGACATTTCTCCTGACAATTTTGATTCCACCTTGTGCTCTATCCAGCCCGGTGTTTTGCATGATGTGCTCTACGTATAAGTTAAATAAGCAGGGTGACAATGTACAGCCTTGATGTACTCCTTTCCTAACTGGAGAAGGGAATGGCAAACCACTTCAGTATTCTTGCCTTGAGAACCCCATGAATGGTATGAAAAGGCAAAAAGATAGGACACTGAAAGATGAACTCCCCAGGTCAGTAGGTGCCCAATATGCTACTGGAGAAGAGTGGAGAAAAAACTCCAGAAAGAATGAAGAGACGTAGCCAAAGCAAAAACAGCACCCAGTTGTGGATGTGACTGGTAATGGAAGTAAATTCCGACGCTGTAAAGAGCAATACTGCATAGGAACCTGGAATGTTAGGTCCATGAATCAAGGTAAATTGGAAGTTGTCAAAATGGAGATGGCAAGAGTGAACATCGACATTTTAGGAATCAGTGAACTAAAATGGACTGGAATGGGCGAATTTAACTCAGATGACTATTATATCTACTACTGTGGGCAAGAATCCCTTAGAAGAAATGGAGTAGCCCTCATAGTCAACTAGAGAGTCTGAAATGCAGTACTTGGGTACAGTCTCAAAAATGACAGAATGATCTCTGTTCGTTTCCAAGGCAAACCATTCAGTATCACAGTAATCCAAGTCTGTGCCCAAAGCAGTGATGCTGAAGAAGGTGAAGTTGAATGTTTCGCTGAAGACTGACAAGACCTAGAACTCACCCCCCAAAGAGATGTCCTTTTCATTATAGGAGACTGGAGTGCAAAAGTAGGAGGTCAAGAGATACCTGGAGGAACAGGCAAATTTGACCTTGGAGTACAGAATGAAGCAGGGCAGAGGCTAACAGTTTTGCCAAGAGAACAAACATCCTTTTCCAACAACACAAGAGAAGACTCTACACATGGACGTCACCAGATGGTCAATGCCGAAATCAGTTTGATTATATTCTTTGAAGTCTAAGGTAGAGAAGCTCTATACAGTCAGCAAAAACAAGACCGGGAGCTGACTTTGGCTCAGATCGTGAATTGTTTATTGCAAAATTCAGACTTAAATTGAAGAAAATAGGGAAAACCACTAGACCATTTAGGTATGACCTGAATCAAATCCCTTATGATTATACAGTGGATGTGACAAATAGATTCCAGAGATTAGATCTGATAGAATCTCTGCCTGGAGAACTATGGATGGAGGTTCATGACATTGTACAGGAGGCAGTGATTAAGACCATCCCCAAGAAAAAGAAATGCAAAAAGGCAAAATGGTTGTCTGAGGAGGCCTTACAAATAGCTGAGAAAAGAAGAGAAGGTAAAGGCAAAGGAGAAAAGGAAAGATATACCCATTTGAATGCAGAGTCCCAAAGAATAGCAAGGAGAGATAAGAAAGCCTTCCTCAATGATCAGTGCAAAGAAGTAGAGGAAAACAATAGGATGGGAAAGACTAGAGATGTCTTTAAGAAAATTAAGAGATACCGAGGGACCATTTCATGCAAAGATGGACACAATAAAGGACAGAAATGGTATGGACCTAATAGAAGCAGAAGATATTAAGAAGAGGTGGCAAGAATATGCAGAAGAACTGTACAAAAAAGACCTTCATGACCCAGATAACCATGATGGTGTGATCACTCACCTAGAGCCAGTCATCCTGGAATGTGAAGTCAAGTGGGCCTTAGGAAGCATCACTACAAACAAAGCTAGTGGAGGTGATGGAATTCCAGTTGAGCTATTTCAAATCCTAAAAGATGATGCTGTGAAAGTGCTGCACTCAGTATGCCAGCAAATTTGGAAAACTCAGCAGTGGCCACAGGACTGGAAAAGGTCAGTTTTCATTCCAATCCCAAAGAAAGGCAATGCCAAAGAATGTTCAAACTACTGCACAATTGCACTCATCTCACACGCTAGCAAAGTAATGCTCAAAATTCTCAAGCCTGGCTTCAACAATATATGAAACGTGAACTTCCGGATGTTCAAGCTGGATTTAGAAAAAGCAGAGAAACCAGAGATCAAATTGCCAACATCTGTTGGATCATCGAAAAAGCAAGAGAGTTCCAGAAAAACTTGTGCTTTATTGACTATGCCAAAGCCTTTCACTGTGTGGATCACAACAAACTGTGGAAATTTCTTCAAGAGATGGGAATACCAGACCACCTTACTTGCCTCCTGAGAAATCTGTATGTAGGTCAAGAAACAACAGTTAGAACTGGACTTGGAACAACAGACTGATTCCAAATAGGAAAAGAAGTACATCAAGGCTGTATGTTGTCACCCTGCTTATTTAACTTACATGCAGAGTACATCATGTGAAATGCCAGGCTGGATGAAGCACAAGCTGGAATCAAGATTGTCAGAAGAAATATCAATAACCTCAGATATGCAGATGACGCCATCCTTGTGGCAGAAAGCGAAGAACTATAGAGCCTCTTGATGAAAGTTAAAGAGGAGAGTGAAAAAATTGGCTTGAAACTTAGCTTTCAGAAAACTAAGGTCATGGCATTCGGTCCCATCACTTCATGGCAAATAGATGGGGAAGCAATGGAAACTGTGACAGACTTTATTTTGGGGGGCTCCAAAGTCACTGCAGATGGTGACTGCAACCATGAAATTAAAAGACGCTTACTCCTTGGAAGAAAAGCTATGACCGACCTAGACAGCATATTAAAACGCAGAGACATTACTTTGCCAACAAAGGTCCATCTAGTCAAAGCCATGGTTTTTCCAGTACTCATGTATGGATATGAGAGTTAGACTATAAAGAAAGCTGAGCGCCGAAGAATTGATGCTTTTGAACTGTGGTGTTGGAGAAGACTCTTGAGAGTCCCTTGGACAGCAAGGAGATCCAACCAGTCAATCCTAGAGGAAATCAGTCCTGAATATTCATTGGAATGACTGATGCTGAAGCTGAAATTCCAATACTTTGGCCGTCTGATGCGAAGAACTGACTCATTAGAAAAGACCCTGATGCTGGGAACGATTGAAGGCAGGAGGAGAAGGGGAAAACAGAGGATGAGATGGTTGGATGGCATCACTGACTCAATGGACATGAATTTGAGCAAGCTCCGGGAGTTGGTGATGGACAGGGAAGCCTGGCGTGCTGTAGTCCATGGGGTCACAAAGAGTCGGAGATGACTGAGTGACTGAACTGAACTGAACTTTCCTGATTTGGAACCAGTGTGTTGTTCCATGTCCAGTTCTAACTGTTGCTTCTTGACCTGCGTACAGATTTCTCATGAGGCAGGTAAGGTGGTCTGTTATTCCCATGTCTTTAAAAATTTTCCATAGTTTGTTGTGATTCACACAGTCAAAGGCTTTGGTGTAGTCAATAAAGCATAAGTAGATGTTTTTCTGGAACTGTCTTTCTTTTTCTATGATCCAGTGGATGTGGGCAATTTGATCTCTGGTTCCTCTGCCTTTTCTAAATCCAGCTTGAACATCTGGAGGTTTTCATACCTTCAGTTCAGTTCAGTCTCTCAGTTGTGTCTAACTCTGCGACCCCATGAACTGCAGCACGCCAGGCCTTCCTGTCCATCACCAACTCCCGGAGTTCACCCAAAGTCATGTCCATCGAGTCGGTGACACCATCCAGCCATCTCATCCTCTGTTGTCCCCTTCTCCTGCCCACAATCCTTCCCAGCATCAGGGTCTTTTCCAATGAGTCAACTCTTCGCATGAGGTGGCCAAAGTATTAGAGTTTCATACGTTAGGTCTGTGCAAAGCCAGGTGAACCTGTGTGTAACTCTGCTGTCTTATCTTTGCTGCCTTCATCTCAGTTGGCCACCCCATTTTTCCAGGTGTCACTCTGTTGTCAGGTCCCTGAGGCTGGTGACTTTGGCTGTACCTTTGATTCATTTCCTTCCAGCACCTCCACCCACAGCTAGTAATCATGGCCTCAGCCATCTTCCTAGACAAGGTTTTTTGGTTTTTTTTTTCACATGTTCTTTCCTGCTGCCAGCCCTTCTAGGACAATAGTGCTGAACATCTAAGCCTGAGTATCCCCACTTTTCCTGGTGATAAGAATCACCTGTGACAACTTCTGTAAACACAGTGTCTTGGGCCACCTCCCCAGGAGAGTTTGATCTGGAGTGTTGCCCAGTGTCCACTGAGCTGTCCTGTTTCCCTCCCAACTCCCTCCCTCCCTAGCCCGCCCAACCCCGACCCTAAGCAAGGAGACTGAATTGTCTCCTTCTAAGGCCATTGGTCCCCTCTCTTTTCTGCTTGTCCCCTGCTGGCTCCCTGCTCTTGGTCTTAAGTCACCCAGACCACCTCTTCCTTTCTCAAACCCTTTTGACCACTTAGCAGTGTCCAGTGTTCAGGACTTGCCCAGGCTCCTTCAGCCACTTCTCCAAGTGAATCCAGCCTTATTCCTTAGAGCAGAGGCTGCAAAAATGTGGCCTGTGGAATGACAGGTTTTGTTTTTCATCTGGTCTTTTACAAGCAAGAAAAAAGTCTGAGGCTCCACAACCTGGGTAGAGGTGGCCCTTAGGCAGAAAGCACCTGGAGGTTGGTGGCTGGGCCCTTTGACAGGCCTCCAGTGCAACACAGTCCTCACTACTCTTCCCTACACAACCTCTTACTCTTTTTCATCACTTCCCTGGCCTTGGGGCATTTGAGCCTGGACCATCTTTTGGGAGGGGCACTGTTCCCTTCTCTGCCTCTTCACAGTGCTCCTTCCCACTGGGAATTCTCTTCCTCTCAAAATTCTACCCCCTCCCTCAAGGTTCCACCCCCATCCTACTTGCTTTGAAAACCCTTCCGTCTGCCTTCCCCTCAGCCCCCATAAATGCCTGCCCTCCTCCTGAACACTTTCCCCTCAATCCAGTTGTTGATAAATGCCTTCTCCTGTCACCAACTGTGGTTCCTTACTCTTGTCTAGATGGAGAGTTTGTCTTCTTCACCCCCTCACCGCCCCCCATACCACACATGACACACATCTTTCTTCTTAAGCCCTTTGACAGGGCTTAGGCATAGACAGTAGCTAGCTGTGTTGGCTGTGTTATTCCGGAAACATACCTAGAGCTTCCCAAGCAGCCTCTTAAAGTTCTCCTGGAATTGCTCTTTTGGGCTAAAATAGTCAGTCCACTGCTAAATTTCTCTATTGATTTGGTAGGAAAGCATCACGAAGAATGGACTTGCATCAGGACACCTGGCTTCATGTCTCTGCCTTGCCACTGAATAGCTCTGTGACCCTAGGCAAGGTATTTGAACTCTCCAAGCCTCAGTTTCCTCACTTTTATGTATGTCTGTATGCATGTACAGATATATCTTTTAAAATTAAAAAATTTCTTTTATTGAAGTATTCTTGATTTACAATATTAAGTTTCAGGTGTATAACACAGTGATTCACAATTTTTAAAGGTTATACTCCCTTTATAGTTAATATAAAATATTAACTACATTCCCTTCACTGCATAATATGTCCTTGTAGCTTGTCTATTTTGTACATAGTAGTTTGTGCTTCGTAACCCCCTGCCCCTTTCCTCCCCCTCCTCCCTTCCCTCCTCCCACTGATAACCACTAGTTCTCTATATCTGTGTTTGTTTTGTTATATTCACTAGTTTTATTTTTTGATTCCACATATAGGTGATATCATTACAGCATTTGCCTTTCTCTGTCAGACTTATTTCACTTAGCACAATGCCCTCCAAGTCCATCTGTGTTGTTGCAAATGGGAATAATGCAACAGCAGTGCCCCCCTGTGTGGGCAGGGAGCTGTGGGAAGAGGGCTGGGCCTAGCTCAGAGTTGAGAGGGGTCTCTCCCACTTCCATAGACTGAACCCCTGAAAGGGGCCTTGCTTAACTGACAGTCTCTTGTGGGGCCTCCATGACTCGATCTGAACTGTTGGCGAAGGCTGTGGCTCACAGGTGGGATCTGAGAGCAGCGATGGGTATGGTCATTCCGATGGGAGATAAGACTCTGGCATAACAGGTGAGGACCAGGAGTAGGAGAGAGTGCCGATGGAGACCACGGTGTACCTGAGGGTATATCATTTGGAGTGCATCTTCAGGTACTCTCAGTGGCTCCATGTTGCCTACAGAGCAAAAAAGTCAGAGTCCAAAAGGAGGGTACAGGGTCCTTCACAGGCTGATCTCAAGCCATCTTCTCACTCCTGTTCCTCCTGGTGACGCCTCCCCCACACTCTTAAGTTGTAGCCACACTGAACCAGTTGCAGTTAATGATGACAACACCCTTGGCAGCCCCACTAACTTAATGCCTTCTTATTGCTCTAAGCACAGTACTAGTTTAACTTGGTTAACCTTCAGCAGGATCCTGAGAAGTGGCTAATTTCATTCCAATTATGTGTTTGAGGAAACTGAAGCACAGGAGGTTAGCTCACCCAGGTCATACAACTAGTAAGGGGTGAGCTCAGATTAGGGCCTGAGCCACCCGGGAAAAGAGCCTCAGTTAACGTCCCTCGTTGCCATCCATGCCCCCGACTACAGGCTGCACTTCCATGCTTCTTGTGCCTTTGCCCGTCCAACTCCATCACACAGCACCTCCCCTTCAAAGCCTTTCCTGACCACTCCCTTTTCTCCCAGCACCTACCCAACAGGAGTTTCTCCTGGTCCCCTTTGTAGTTTGTACCCATCTTTGTTATGACACTGAATAGTTTTAAGTCATAATTATTTATCTTTCTGCTTCCCTACTGTGTAGCGTCAATTCTTGGAGAGCATCTACACATCCCTGTTTTTAAATTGGATCCCCACTGATAGCCCACAAAGCATGCAGATTTAGTTTTATCAGAAACCTGAGCCTACTGATTGCATCTTTAGAAACAGAGGCAGGAATAAAACAACTCTGAAATGCTACAGGGTTAGGGATTAAACCCCCCAAGGTTTGCAACTGTGAACTAGCTGGAGACAGAGGAAAGAACTGCATGTATTCATGAAGTACCAACTACATCCCTAGGAAAAGTATGTGTTGTCCAGGGAGGAATACAAATTAGAAGAAAAGAAATGGACATACACTGTATAAACCAGGCCCTGAGATTCTGTTAACTTCTTCGATCTTCCTGACAACCCACATGGAGATAGTGGGGTTCTTGTGTTAGAGAAGAGATCAAGGCTCAGCCAGGTCTAGTATTTTGCCTAAGGAGTGGGGATTCAACCTGAGATCCATCTGCTCTTTCCTCTACGTTCAGGGAAACAGAACTTGGAAAACATAAGACAGTCCTTGGTCTTGGAGAATCCTGGCCAATTTGGAGAGACAGCATTGGGGCTGAGTGCTTTAAGGGTTTGGAGGAGAGGGGTTGCCTGGGTTGATAGAGTTGGGGGAAGGGGCATTCCAGGGGACTGTGTGAGCAAAGCTTGGAGGAAGTATGTTCACAGGTGGCACCAGTCTGCAGTGGTGTTTTAAATCCCATTCTGGAGAGATTTGGCTTCTAGTCAGTCTAATTTCTGAGCAAAGGCTACAGATACCTTGTAGCTCTCTGCTAGTCCAGGTCCCCAATCGCTTATCAGAAATCTCGGCACCATATCTGTTGTGGAATTCAGATTCTGCCTGATATTACGGAGGCAATATTGTCCACTTCACACACCAGGTACTAGCCTAAATCAGAAGGCTCTGGGATGGATCACAACTGACAACAGGCATTCCATTTCTGTGGAAGTCCTTGTTGTAGTCCACAAAGAGGTCCAGGAGCTAGTCTTTGCCCTCAAGTGTGACAGCTCAGGTGTTAAGGAGATGAGATTCACATTGAGTGGCTACAGGAACTGCTCTGGTCTAATGAAGCCCCATGCTCCATGGAGGCTGGTCCCTCTAGTAACAATATCATAAACATAGCTACCAGAGTCCTCACAAAAAGTCACCACACTCAGGGAAACCCCAAACCATGGATTCCTCACTCACAGTTTCTTCCAATCCAGCTGCAGTTACCATTTTGGGTCATAGTTACAATAAGCAGTGTTGCTTGGTTATGTATGTAATTGCTATATTTCTTTTATCTGGTCTCCAGGGGAACAGTGGATAGGAAATTAATTCATGCTGAAGGGAATAGGCTTTGTTAACCCTTTACCCACAGTATATACTGTGTATTTGGTAATATTTCCAGCAGGGTGCATCCCATAATCAGGTATTGAAAGTCCTGCAGAAAAAGACATTGCATTAATAGTAACACAAAGTGAGATAATTTGATGAAATGAACTTCACATCGCTCAGGTTAAGTTTTTAAAAAATTATTATTCTTGGCTGTGCTGCATGGGCTTTTCTCTAGTTGCAGTGCTTGAGCTTCTCGTTGCTGTGACTTTTCTTGTTGTGGAGCACGGGTTCTAGGATGTGTGAGTCAGTAGTTGCAGTTCCCCAGCTCTAGAGCACAGGCTTGGTGGTTGTGGCTTAGTTGCTCAGTGGCATTGTGATATCTTCCCAGACCAAGGATTGAGCCCACATCTCCTGCATTGGCAGGTGAATTCTTTACCACTGAGCCACTAGGGAAGCACTTCAGGTTAGACTTTGTACCCATTGAGTTACATATAACCTTCCAGTGTTCAGAGCGTTAGGAGTTGGGCAGTGTTTGGAAAGGGATCACATACTTAGGCATTTTGCCCTCTTAAGAAATTCATTGGAACAAGAAAGAAGTGCAAGTTGCCTGCATTACCACTAGAGGGCACCTGGTTACTATCATTCTCCCCCAGGATCCTTGCTAACAGAAGTTTTCCTCACTTCAGCTTGCAGATGCCAGCAAGTTACCTAACCTGAAAGAACTTCTCCAGTCCTCAGGAGAAAAAGACCTATGGGCCTGGGACCTGATGAGCTGGATTTTATCCTCAAAGATCCTGACAATCCACAGTGCAGGGAAGTCAGAGGTGAGACTTTGGTGTATAGGATCACAGATTCCTGGGCCTGGAGAGCTGTGGGACCTCTTTGTGCACCAGCATGACCTGGGCAGCTTGTTGGAAATGTAGATTCCTGGACCCTGTCCCCAGAGATTCTGATTCTATGTCTAGAGTGGGGCCCAGGAGTTTGCATATTGGCGGGTCAAAGCTGTGTTCTGCCTCCTTACTAGCTGTGTAACACTGAGCAGGTTACTGGGCACATTTCAGTACCTGAGTTTTCACTCTGTAAAATGGGAGTAATAATAGTATACTTCCATCAGTGAACTGGCTCTGAGAATTAAATTAATATTCTCACTTAGAATAATGCCTAAGGACACATGCTAAGGGCTCAGAAAATGTTGGCTATCACAAGCACCCCAGATATTTCTAACAAGGCAGGGATCCTTGACCACAGCTTAAAACATTCCAGCTCTCAGGAAGCAACGAGGCAGACCAAAGTGGTAGATATTCTCAGGCTCTGGGTTCAAATCCCGTCTATTAGTCTTCTTTGCCCTGTTTGTAAATTGAGAATATTAACAGCTCAGAAGGGAGCTATGACAGAACGTGTGTCACCCCCAGTATAGTTTCTGGCACAGGGCAGACACTCCGTAATTTGGCTCCCCTTGCCTGGCTGGGATCTTGCAGGGACAGGCTGGGATGACAAGGGTCAAAGTGTAGACTGACAATCGCTGATCTGGTGTCTTACCTCTAAGTGGTAACGGGTTTGTCTGTACCATTCTTCACTTAATCATTTTTAATTTAAGAGCATTTGATTTTACAAGTTCCTGCTAAAGACAAAAATCCTCCTTACATGGCATAGAATTTGGTATCTCAGTTTTTGGTGTCTAGGGAAATCCTCCATCCATGTTGGGTGATAAGAAAACATCAGCATCCCTGGAGTGGGAGTCAGGATACCTGTATTCAGGTCCAGGCTGGGCTGCTAACTCCTATATGATCTTTGGGTTTCACTTTTGTCATCTGTTAAATTTAGATTTACTCCTTCCTCATCAGGCGTTTACTGGCTGTTGGGTGTTATAGGCAAAGTAGATAAAGCAATCGCTTCTTGATGTTTGATTATAGAGCAGTTAAATTCCATTAAAATATGAAGTGTTGGGATCCAGGATTATCAACTTTTTATTTTTTGTGCCCGAGTAAGAACATTAGTCTACAGCATATCATTTTACAAAAGGATATTTTAATATGAAAAAGGGAGGATGGCCCTGACCCCCGGCTAAAGGATAGTTCTTTCAAAGAAGGGCTCATGGCAGCCTTACGTCAGTGTAAATATGTCTGTGAAATTGCCCTTATTTTTGTCATTTAATCATAACCCAGGGAAAACTTTACCACAGACTGACTTTGGTCTGGGATGTACTGTTTGAAAATTACAGAAATGATGCGGTCTCTGCCGGGAAGAGCAGTATTACCCCTTAGGAAGGAGTTCCGGAGAAGGCAATGGCACCCCACTCACTCCAGTCCTCTTGCCTGGAGAATCCCATGGATGGAGGAGCCTGGTGGGCTGCAGTCCATGGGGTCGCTAAGAGTCGGACACGACTGAGCAACTTCACTTTCACTTTTTACTTTCATGCATTGGAGAAGGAAATGGCAACCCACTCCAGTATTCTGGCCTGGAGAATCCCAGGGACGAGGGAGCCTGATGGGCTTCCATCTATGGGGTTGCACAGAGTTGGACACGACTGAAGCGACTTAGCAGCAGCAGCAGCAGTAGCAGCAGGAAGGAGTTCATCCTTGCATATCAGTTGGCTTCTGCTGCATCACAAACCATCCCCAAAATCTACTGGCTTGAAACAACATGGACTGCTTCTCATGATTCTCTGGGTTGGTCGGGTGGTTCTCCTGAGCAGGGCTGGCTCACGTGGGGCTATTCTAGGGTAACCTCACTTAAGTATATGGGGCTTCAGCTATCCCAGCTGAAGGCTGCTGTGGCTGGTGCCTGCTTCTGCAAGGCGGTCATCCTGTAGAAGGTTTGCAGGACTTGTGAAGGGTTCCCAGCAACAGACAAGGGAGAGGGAAGCTCTTTTCAAGTCTCTGTTTGCCATATGCTTACCAAGGTCCCATTAGCCAAGAGAAGTGAAGATTTAAGGGGTGGAGAAATTGATTCCATCTTCCAATGAAATCGTGGTGGAATTCCACCTGCAAAGTCACATTGCAGAAAGGTGAGTGGACAGGGATGGGAGGAAAAATTTGTGGCCAGTTTTGTGATTTATCACACCTTTCTAGCTCCTGTTAGTATTGTAAAGATGGAATGCAGGAAATAAATGTGAAAGGATAATGAAAATTAGATGTGATCTTTAGTTAGAAGGTACAACTCATGCTTCTTAGTTAACCAACTGTAGGAGAAAACACCATTAGAGGAAAGCAGTCTTGAGCTGTAGGCTCGGAACTTGTTTATAAACTGATGCTTTTATTCCTGTGAAACCAGTTGTTCTCATGAGCAGAGCCCGTAGGAGCTAAGCCCAAGGCTTTAGGAGGCCATTTTGGCAGCACTTTTTACCAGCTTCCCAAATAAAACTGAGACTTGCTGCATGTTTTCAAGTTTGAAAAGATCCAAAAGCTGACTGGTACCCCTCACACGCCTGTCCCCGTGCCGGACTTCCTGTTTGAAATTGAGTACTCCGACCCAGCCAACGCCAAATTTTATGAGACCAAAGGAGAACGGGACCTCATCTACGCCTTCCATGGGAGCCGCCTAGAAAACTTCCATTCCATCATCCACAATGGCCTGCACTGCCACCTGAACAAGGTGGGCCCCAGTCTGCTGACATCAGGGGCAGGGAGGGGGGTGGTCAGAGCCAGTGAGGGTGGGGGTAGGTGGGTTCACTGAGGTCTTGCCACTCAAAGTGCGGTCTGTCGACCAACAGCATCACCTAGGAGCCTGTGAAATGCAGAATCCTTGGCCCACCTGACCTGAGTCAGAACCTGCCTTTTAACCAGATCTCCAGGGAATTCCTCTACTGATGAAAGTTTGAGAAGCGTCGCTTTAAAGATGGTTCCCAGCCTTGGCTGCACATTTAGAATCGCTTGGGGGAGCTATTAAGAGTCTGGATGCCTGGCTATGTCCCCAGCCAGTTAAGTCAGGATGCATGAGATAGGGTCCTCGGGGCTGGTGCACTGGGATGACCCAGAGGGATGGGGTGGGGAGGGAGGTGGGAGAGGGGTTCAGGATGGGGAACACATGTATACCCGTGGCAGATTCATGTCAATGTATGGCAAAACCAATACAATATTGTAAAGTAATTAGCCTCCAATTAAAATACATAAATTTATATTAAAAAAAAAAAGACTCTGGGAGTAGGGCCCAGGCACCAGTATGCTTCCAGAGCTCCCCAGGTGATGCTACTGTGTGGCCAGCCCAGTCTTCCCAGCATGATCCCTGATCCCTGGACCACATCCCTGAGATTGTTGAACACGTGGAATCTCAGGCCCACCAGACCCCATCATATGAGAAATCACAATTTAGTAGACTCCCAAGTGATTCATATGCATGTTGAAGTTTGAGAAGTACTTGCCTTGGGGACCCTCCAAGAGTTAGTCATTGAGGAAATTGAGAGGAGCTCCCTCCTTGAGCTCCCCTGCACCTTTTTTTGGGCGGGGGGAGGGCTGCAGCTTCTCCCTTAGTTGTGCCAGCATCGGCCTTGTCTGGGGGCTGGCTCCATGAGCCATGGGCTCATTTGTAGCTGATGCAGCCCCAAGGCAAGAGAGACTTTTCCAGCACTGCTGCAGCTGATTATCGCAGTTGGGTTTTGTGGAGGAGGACGGGCGTGTTTACTCTGGCTCTCAGCTTATTATGGCCAGGCTACTGGAATCCAGGGGCCCTACACTTCACACTAGAGCGCGTCTGAAGAAATTGCCAGCCAAGTCCAGTCTTGTAACCAAGCCTTCGCTTGGTTGAGGGGTTTGCTGAGGGGTTTGCTGCTTAGAAGCATCTCATCAGAGCCCTTTGGTGAAGTGGAGGTTCTTCTGGCCTCTGTCTGGGTTTTCAGTGAGGGGCTTGCTTGAGGGAGCCTGCCTGCCAGCTGAAGCTCTAAGAGTGTTTCCTTGGTAAAGATACTCCCAAGTTTTCTGCTGTTGCGCTCTCCTGCGCATGGTTCTTGAGTCTAGGGAATTGTGTATACATGGCAGGCATAAGCAGAAATGGGTGTAGGGTCAGATCAGAGACATTGCCTCCTTGGAGAAGGTCTGTTCTAGCTTTTGAGATAATGGGGACATTGTCAAATGGCCAAGCAGAGGCTTGTTTCGTTTCCCCTCAGTTTCACTTAATTGGTTGAGAATTGTGGAAGCCTGGTGCCACTGAATAGGATGTTTCTCAGTTCTCAAGTAGAGGATGTTCAGTGAGCTATGTAAGGCCGTTTAATCATCTTAAGATACTGACACTGAGGCCCAGAGATAGAATTTGAATTACAACTTATGTCAAATTCCATCCACTGGTAGCAGTTACTTGGACTGTTGTGTTGAGAAGGAGTCTGAATCAGTATGAATGAGTGCCATGATTGATATTTTTAAGTTGGCATCGTGATTGATTATTGATGTCTACTATGGGCAAAGGATGTGTTTGCTATGCCTGCTGTAGCCTCAGCTTGCAGGTGTTTCACCTGAGATCCTTCTCTTTTACGTAGCCTGCTTCCTTGTGGAGGACAACAAGTTAGCATCTTCCACCAGGGACCTGCCTCCTAGAATTTTGGACCTTTTCTTGGTCTGCACCAACACAAAACTTAACCCTGCTTCTCATACAGTCCTGCCTTATTTGGTTACAGTGTCTGGTCTGAGAGATTCATTTCTTTCCCAAGTAATCACTCAGATTACTTCCCCTAGTCACTTAGGTGTGACCCCCCTCTCCCTGCACATAGGGGCATTACTTTGCTTCTGCAAGCCTGTCAGCATCACCATGCTTAATCCAGTCATGGAGCAGGAATTACTGATACCCTAAGACACAGGAGCCTGTGATGGAATACCCACCCCTCTCTTGTGCCAGCTGTTCTGCGTGGTGCTTTATGTGCATCATCTCATTGAATCCTTGCCTATGACCTTGTGAAGAAGAGATTATTATCACCACTTTGTAGGTGTAGAAACTGAGGCCCAAAGAATTTATATTACTTGCTATCTTGTTAGAGGAGTAGGCAGGGTTCAAACGTGGGTCCGTTTGGGCTCTTAACACCTGTGTTTTTCTTACTCAGCCTTAAGCACTAGAACTACTCGTTTGCCGGGTTAGTCAGCCACATGCACAGTCAGTTAAACGGTGGTCAGATAGGAATGTGTTTTGTAATAAGCCTGTGATGATGTCATGGGATTGTTTGATCTTATGTCTTTTGCTGGGGGAAGAAGAGGCTGGAAGACTTTGTGTTAACAACTCTACTGTAGAAGGATGTGTGTTGTTTTGCTGCACCCACTCGGCACTCACCCAGCCCTGTTTGTTTTCTGTTGATCTCCACTGTTCCAGACATCCTTGTTTGGGGAAGGGACCTACCTCACCAGTGACCTGAGCCTGGCCCTCATTTATAGCCCCCATGGCCATGGGTGGCAACACAGTCTCCTCGGCCCCATCCTTAGCTGCGTGGCCGTGTGCGAGGTCATTGACCATCCAGACGTCAAGTGCCAAACGAAGAAGAAGGGTGAGTAAGCACTTGGCCCTGACCTGGGCTGCAGGCCTCTGGGTGTCAGGCTCTTGCCTTTGGCCCAGCTGTTGGGTGGAATACCCATTGCATGGCAAGGGATGGGCTGGGTGCAGAGCAGTGTAGGATAGAGCCCGCCTTCAGGGAGTGAGCCATCTCCTTAGGGACTGAACACAAGTGGAAAGGCTATCACCTACTACAAGGCAGTAGGTCAGGAGTGCCAGCTGAAGGTGCTGATAAGGTCCATGGGATAGCTCAGAGGAGGGGGCGGTCACGGTGGGTCCCAGTGTTCAGGGAAAGCTTTGGGGTAGAGAAGATGAAAATGAACACGTGAGGCCGTAGCACTGGCTCCTTGAAGGCAGAAACCAGGTCTCATTCACTCTTGGGCACCTAGTGTCAGCAGGGAGCCTGGTACATAGTTGACATTCAATAAACATTTGCTAAACTGAAGCGAACGATGCGTCTCACCCTGTTCCTCCAGGCCTCTCTGGTGTGTGCTGGCGCCCCAGGAGGATGTGAGGGGCAGCTGAGACCATGGGGGTAAATCCTGGGCTCCCCAGTGAGCAGGTGACCAGTGGGGCCCCCAGTCTGCTGTCTGTCCCTCAAAGCTCTGCCCCCTGCTGTTTTGTCCTGAAAGGCAGAGAAGTCGCAGAACTGTCATTCTAGACTCCAGAGCTGGCCTGTTGGTTCCACCAAGAGAAGGAGAATTAAGAACACTGTCTGTTCCTGGCCCCTAATGTAAAACAACTGGAATCCTGAGGAACGGGCCCAGGTCTGACGCCACTCTCCCACACCAGACAGCATGAATATTCGCTTGTATAATTCTTAGGAAGTCTGCACACTGTGACATTAAACATCAGGACAAGACCTTGTAATGTCTGCTGTCACGAAGCTTTGGCCTATTGTAGGTTTTTTTTGGTTGTTGTTTTTTTGGTTCTTTTTCATGTTACTAAAAGTAAAGGTTTTTTGTTTTTTTTTTAAACAAGTCATGGTACGAAGGGTGGAAGGTGAGTGTTCTAGGAAGCTCGAATCCAGAACGATTAATTTAAAATGCCTGTTAAAAGACTTGTTTCAGATCAAGTCCTGTTGCTAGTCCCAGATGATTTTTTTGTTGTGGCTATAAATCTGCGGCTTCCCTCTGCTTTCCCCACTCAGTCTTTTTCTTTTTTATCCTCTTGTATCTTTTTTCACTTTCCTATTCCCTTTTCCCTCTTCCTGGTGGTCTGTCTGTCGGACTCTCCTGTTTTTTAGTCCTGCTTCCCGTACATACACAGGCCATTCCTCTGCCTGCCGGGGCCTCTCCACCCTCAGGACCAGGAGGCTTGACTCGTTTCTGTTCATTTTTTGCTTTTGTTATTGTATTTCCCCCTGTAAAGTTGTGCTTTTTCTCCTTATTCAGATTCCAAGGAGATAGATCGCAGGAGAGCGAGAATCAAGCACAGTGAAGGGGGCGACGTCCCTCCAAAGTACTTTGTGGTCACCAATAACCAGCTCTTGCGAGTGAAGTACCTGCTGGTGTACTCGCAGAAGCAGCCCAACAGGTGAGAAGGATGGTTGCTGCATGAAGTCCAGGAGGACAACCAAGGGCTGCGTTCATAGTAGTGGGTTCCTGGTTGTCAGCGGCCCCTCTCCCTCCGCCTAAACCGCAGCTATGTTTAAAATATATAAAGCACTCTGCTTCATGTAAGGGGTAAGGAGTGAGGAATACAGGTTGAATAAAATGTGGTCCTGGCCCTAGGGGACTGTATATTCTAGCGAGGAATAGCTTTGTGAACACAAATAACTTGAGGGACTGAGTGAAGCCGAACCGTGAAGCCCCTTAGCCACCTAGGCTCCTGATCACAGGCTGAAATCCACTGATTGGGCTGAGCTGAGAGATAGGGTGGGGCCACGGTTGGGCTAGAATTCTGATTCTGTGCCATCTGGCTCAGTCACTTTTCACGGTGACTCTCAAACCTCCACCTGCTCCTTTCTGGACCTGAGATGCTTCATCTTTATCTCTAAAATTAGAGTGTTGAATCCAATAGCAGATGAGGCCATTCTAGCCTGTAAAGAATCTGGGAGTGGTAGATTCCTCATGCTGTTCCAGCAGTGTGTATTTGGGGGTTTGGCAGGGCTCTCGGGTTGGGGGTCACTTTGAGATTTTGTTGCATTGTTGGGGGTTTAGACTCTACCATGGTAGAGTTTCTCATGGCGATGAGCAACAGGTGAGCAGGTTAGACAGGAAAGGGTTATTGTTAATACTCCCAACTCCTGCTTGTCTATACCAGTGGCTTCTATGCTTCAGGATTCAATAAACTAGTAAAATTGTCTCCCCTCCCTTAAATCTGGGAAATATGTACAGGGTTCCTAAGTTTGGGGGACAGTATCCTGTGGTTTAAAATCATCTGGCTTTTTCTACTTGAAAATTCCATCCCTTTCCCACTCCTTCCTGCAGTGTCTCTGTAGTGCACATTTGGATGGCTTAGATCATCTCCCAGTGGGTCAGAGAGGATTTCCCCTGCTCAGAGTGAGATCTGTGCATGTCTGAAAGTGAAAAGCCTTGTGCTAAATACCCTGCCACCTGCCGCCATCTGGTCATCTGCCTTAGCGAGGTCATCTGTCTAGATACCATAGTCTTGCTTAAGAAAAGACTGGTTATAAAAGTTACAAGAGGAGCTATAAAAGATCAGGATGAGCTCATTGCATAGCTGTCTTTGTACATTTAGAAAATGTTCTGGTGAAAGGCATGTCAGCGCCAGAGCAAATAGCTCCAGATTTTTTGAGCAAAGGAGCACGCCTGAAGCTTCATTTCATGGCTCACTCAGAGGACGAAATTCATCATTTTATCTCCTCTGAGCCAGAAGTTGTTGCATACCCTTTAAAAAAATATTTTTCTCTTTGTTCCAACATCACTCCCCCCGCACCTCCGCTGAAGCAGGGCTTCCAGCCAGCTTTCCTGGGTCTCCAGCCATTGGTTTACGGTCATGATCACTCTGTATCTGCTGCTGCTGCTCACAGTGAGTGTCATCAACTCCTCAGCTTTCCAACACTTTTGGAATCGTGCGAAGAGATAATCTTTCTGGGCCTGGTGTGGGGGCCACCTCAATCACGTGCCTTATGATAACTCGTTCTGTACCTCCTGTGCCCCCCATCCAGTCAGGTCAAGCCTGGGGGCCACTTGAGGACCACAGGACAATTTTCATATGCCATAAATGTATCAATTGCCTTTGACGATGCTCTCCGCCCCTCTCGTCAACAGAGGGCATTAGCCCCTCTTAGCTTTTGGGGGAGATTTCCTGTCTGTTCCTTCCTAAACAGTCTTAGGGAGTTGGCTTTTTCCCCAGGGCCAAAGGAGAAAGTCCTGCTGCATTTGAAAACAAAGTGTCCAGGCTGTCTGTGGGGTGTTTACAATTGCTTCTGGTGGACATTGGCCCTTCTCTAATGCCTTCTGGAAGGCAGAATATGTGTAGTGGGGACTATAAATCACTAGGCAGTTGCCTTGTTTTGACTTGAGACACCCAAGAGGAACAGTCCTGTTTCTCATAAAACTCGGTGGGATCATTTTGAATTTCCATCAGCCTTTGTATGCGAGTGCAAAACACTTTTCACAGTTTTCTCACATCAACAAACAGTCTGCTACAGCTGTAACCCCTCCACCCAACCGTGGATGAGAAAGGAAGGAGTCAGAGACCTGATAAAAACGATGAGCAACTCAAGTCGTCTTTTTCTAAAAATTACTAATTGCTGATTTCAGCCTAAATGGAACCAAATGTTTTCTGATTTTTTTTAAAATAATTATTTGACAATTTGTTTTTGTGAGCTAAAAGGGGAAATTTCTAAACCTAGAGCACCATTTGGCTGGTGACCACAGCCTCTTTCCTGGCTGTGCTTTAGAGAAAAAGCACTTGAGCTGCAGGCTTGCCTCCTGCTCTCGTTCTCACGAAGCTGCCTTGATCGTGGCCCATCAGCCGCAAGTGCCACACTGCAGGCCTTCTGGGGGTGGCTGGCCTTTGAAGCAGAGGCTGGCCTCAGTGTGCCACAGGCGTGCCTGGGCCACGCCTCCCTCCCAGAGCCTGCAGGTCTCTGGGACTCAGCCTGAGCTTTAAATATGCAGGAAAAGCCTCAGGCTGCTCTGAGAGCACTGGTTCTACCTGCTGTATTCTCTGCCCCTCCTTCCTGCCCAGTGTCAGCCATCACGGAGCCCTGATTTTGAGGGGAGATTTCTGTAAAGAAGATGGAAAGCTGTTTTTCTATAATTTGTGAAGTTGTGAAAAAGCCCACTACCATGGTTTCTACATTGAATATTGGAACATTTCAGAAATAATAAAGATATTTTCCTAATTTTCAAGTTGCCTTTGTGACTGCTTTTGGCCTCAATGCGAGGCTGCTGTGTATTCATCGTTGTGAAAAATTTCATCCTCTCTTTCCTTCCATGTTCAAGGTGGCCATCTTCTGGAGAGTATATCTCTCTAGGATATCCGTAGGCATTACATTTATAGTCATTGATTTAGCAAATGTGAGCGCCTACTATGTACCAGGCACTAGAAATAGGAGCAGCATCAGGTCCAACTGCCCCTGCCCTCATGGAACTGACAATCTAGCAAGGGAGGCAGACCAAAAGACATTCTCAGGAGTGAAGTTGGCATTATAGGATATTATAAAGGAGTTTTGGAAAACAGTTGGCAAGGTATCTTAACATGGTGTGGGTCACCCTGAGCCTACAAGGCACCTTTCATGTACTGATTCCTTTAATCCTCACAACAGATAAGAAAATGAAGTCCCAGAATGTTGAATAGCTTGCCCAAAGTTACATGGCTAGGAAGTGGCAGAGCTGAGGGTTGAACCTGGCTTCAGTGTCAGTCTCATAAGCACCATGCTATACAGCCCTCCCCAGGCTCCCAGGAGAGGGGATGTTCACTGAATCCTGAAACAGCCATCAGTGTTAGGCTAAGAGGTGGAGTAAAAGTGTTTCAGGCAGTGTGAATAGCACATGCAGAGACATGGGAGTTTTTGCTGGAGAAGCTAAAAGCAGGAGAGGGTCATAAAGGAAGAGGCTATGGTGAGAAGTGGGGCTGGAGAGATAGGCAGGGGCCAGATCATGAAAGACCTTAAAAGCTGTGGGTGGGGGAAAGCCATTAGATTTTAAGCAAGGAAATGATGTGATCAGATTCGGTTTGCAGAAAAATTACTTTAGCTGGTAGTTGGAAAATGGATTTAGGACTATTTTGAGGATTAAAAGAACTCAACAGTTACAGTAGAGCAAGTAGCTGATATGTTTCAGCTGCTGTTATTATTGTTTTGTTTTCAGTGGCCCAGCAGAGGAGATTATGAGGAGCATGCAAAGTAAAGCACTAGTGTCCAGGGACATTGAAACAGTGAAGTGTCACAGAAGTGAAAAGGAAGTCTTGGTGAGCAGTGTCAAACGCTGCCAAACGAGATTATACCTGAGAAATATTGACTGGATTTAGTGAGTTGGAGACCATTGGTGAACTTGGCCGCAATTTCAGTAGAGTGCAGCACAGGGGATGTGAACAAAGTCCAACTGTACAGACCTGACATGAGCACAGTTTCCAGGGGTTGTCAGACAGTTCAGTCACTCAGTCGTGTCCGACTCTTTGCGACCCCATGAATTGCAGCACACCAGGCCTCTCTGTCCATCACCAACTCCTGGAGTCTACCCAAACCCATGTCCATCGAGTCGGTGATGCCATCCAACCATCTCATCCTCTGTCGTCCCCTTCTCCTGCCCCCATTCCTTACCAGCATTAGGGTCTTTTCCAGTGAGTCAACTCTTCGCATCAGGTGACCAAAGTATTGGAGTTTCAGCTTCAACATCAGTCCTTCCAATGAATACCCAGTACTGATCTCCTTTAGGATGGACTGGTTGGATCTCCTTGCAGTCCAAGGGACTCTCAAGAGTCTTCTCCAACACCACAATATTTATTTAAAAACTAGCCCCCATTTTTCTGAGGTTTCTGTTCTTTCCCACCTTCCAAAAAAAAAGGGGTTGTACAATACCTGATGTGACTGTGGGACAGGCACTGGGCTTATGATGGGGACATGAGGATGGTTGAAGAATGGTCCCGACCTCCAGGAGCTTCCAAGCCAATGGGCTCCATGGACAGATACATTTCTATATGAGGGAAGGAAATCGCTGGAGCCTGGAGGGTTGTAATGGACATGAGGGAAGACTAGGACAGGACAGGGCCACTTGATGACTTTCATGAGCCCTGGGGCACTTTTGCCTTCATGGGCCTCTTTATCTAAAAAAAAAATCTAAAATTATACTTTAGGACTGTGTTGGTGTAAAGATGAATGTATTACTATTATGTACTAAAATGTTTTCTTCCATTTAAAAGCTCGTTTTTTTCCCCTTCTACTACTTCTTTAATTTGGCTGTGCTGGGTCTTTGTTGTGGCACCTGGGATCTTAGTTGCTGCGTGTGGGATCTAGTTTCCTGACCAGGGATTGAACCCAGGACCCCTGCATTGGGAATGTAGAGTCTTAGCCACTGGACTATCAAGGAAGTCCCTCTTCTACTTTTAAAGGGAATTAAATCCTTTTTGTGATGTGGACTCTAGGCCTTGTGCCTACTATGCCTAGTGGATGAGCCAACTCTGGAACGAGGGTCACGGGATAGTGTGGGGTCCTGGGGGATAATATGAGGTACCTGGGGATAGGCAGGAAGGAAGCAAACCCTGGTCTCAATTCTGTTTAGCACCAACTCCACATCTAAGGCAGACCCTGTAGGCCAACAAGCTCAGGAAAGGGCAAAATTGGCTTCTGGGAGTTGAGAGTTCAGAGGGCTCATGCTGCAGACACTTTCATAGAGGAGGAAGCACCAGTCTCCTTGCCAACAAAGCCCCTAAGGGCCAAGAGCTCCACTGGGCAGCTGATGGCAGAGGAGACCAGATGGTGGTTCATTTGGAGCTGCCTCTTACCAGAGGCCCAGCTGCCTTGTCTTGTCAAAGCAACCTCATCAGCCTTCTGTCACTAATGCCACTGCCCAGGGCGGGGTAAGGGGACAGTTATGGGAGGTGGCAAGTGGACTTTTCACAGGCTAGGTCCCTGCTTCTGAGAATTGCCAAGGATCCCTTGAGCTGTTACTTTCCACCACAAAAGGAAGGGTTTTATTCTGGGCTTTTGGATAAGTGTACATGTGTATGCAAGAGAGATGTGGAGGAGGGATGTGGCCCATTCTTGTTGATATTTTGTTAAACACTGATTGCCTGCAAAACCAGTAGTGGGTGGGAGGTTGTGATTTTAAAAGCCCAATTCAGATCTTTTTCATTACAACTTATCCATCTGAGCCCATTTCTGCTGCTAAGCTGGGGAAGTTTGTCCTGACTTGGAATCAGCCAGATTCACCCTCCTCATTGCCAAGGTGATTCTTGGTAGGGGGTGGGGTGGGGCTGGATTCAGCTCCCTAGAAAAAACCAGGACCAAACCTCCTCCTAATCCCCTTCCACAGCCCTCCCCTCCCCTCCTCCCCACCCTGCCCCACCAAGAGTTTCCATCTCTTGGCCTTTGTTTGTTTTTGCTTTTGTCTGTCTCATCTCTGGATGGGCTTCTGTTTATTTCCAAACTGTCTGGGGCCGTGCACCATGGAGACAGTGTCCTGGGCTGCCTCTAGCCCTGATCTCGTTAGAATAAGCCCCTCTCCTTCGCATGAATCTCGAACCTAACATTTGGAACATCCAAAATAAATCATAATATTCTGAAGTAAGATAGAAACCACCATCTCCACCCACTCCTGTTGGCACTCTTATCCACTTGGAAAGAGTTTTTAGAAAATTTCCAGTATTCCACTGCAGTGCCCACATAGCACAGCCCTGAGAAGGGGAAGAAGCATTTACTGAATACCTACTGTATACCAACCACTGGGCTAGGCTTTGCTTCTATTAAAAATCTGGTGTAAAAGTGATGTTTCCTGCACTAAAATTTAACTGCAAGATCTTTGAGGGCAGGGCCCAGGTCATCTGTGTAAACTCAAGTATCTAAGATATGGTGGAAGCTTAAGAAAAGCTTGTTGACTGAATAAATGGATGAAAGGATGTAAGAAATTTCTTTGCCATAGTAGAGGGTAATGTCAGCAAAGATGACTGAGGTCAGACAAGAAAAAATTCACTGGTAAGCCAGTACAGATGGATGAGGGTTTCAGAGAATTTTGTGGACATTTTTCGGTTGATTTCAGAGTCTCATTCTCTGTCACCAAGAATACCTTTTGGGAGTAGATTGGGGTGGGGAGGACAGAGTCTTTTAAAAGTTTCATTTTTAAAGGCTCAGACTCAAAATGCAAATGGTCCTAAGAGAGATTGAATTATTGACTTGATAGTTATTCATACGCAAGTGTCAATGACTGAGGAGGAAGCCTTTCCTAAGAACAGGTTTTAGTAAGAGTTGGGAAGTAGGGGTGCCGGAAGGGGCGAGGGGGTGGTGAGAGAGAAACTGCTGGAAGTTCAAGGGTGAGTGGAGTTTTGACCATGTGAGGAGGTAGGGGGAGAGGGCTGAGGCCGCTGGAGTCAGACTTACTTGATAACTTAAAGCCCTTTGGCCCAGTGAAACCAGCCTGCGGTGCTGACAGGCCCTTCTGCCCTGGCAACATTGGTCACTTCAAACTGCCTGCTGGTGGGGCAGGAAGGACACAAGGCCAGTCCGAATTCCTGGGAAGTATCGACTGCATACCGTTTAAAGGTGTAGTTCTTACTGTTCTCAAGCATGTCCAAGCTATCCCAAAGAGGTCCGTAACACATTGCCTATCAGAGGTCTGTAGGGATTTAAAACTAGAACATCAATAATATTTTTAGAGGGTTTACGTATGCTTGAAAAGCATTTATCATCTTAGTTTCTGACCCACTTATCTCTTTGGTTTGATATCTGTTCTTGTCCCCTGTATTCCATATCACTCTCCTGGTACTCAACCCAGCTTCCCCGTGGGGGACCAATTTCTTTCCACTCTCACTGGATTTTGGTAAAGCTGAAGGCCCCTCCCATCCACACACTCTGGGATGGAGCAGTGGCTGAGGCCGGAGCCAATCAGTGAACTTCAGCCCCACACCTCTGCCTCAGTTACTGGTTCAGATATGGGCATGTGACCCAGTCAGACTCCCCAAGGAGATTTTTATCTCGGGCTGCTAGGATAGAGACTTGCATTCCTCCTGCTGCCATCTTGCTACCTTGGGAGTCTTCAGGCTGATGCCAACACAGCCACAAAGCAAAGCCAAGAGGGGAAGAGGAACAGGGTCATGATGATGATGTTTGAGTACTGAATGCAGTTATGCCTGGAGCTGGATTTTTCACTTAAGTGACCAATGTGGTGGTTTAGTTGCTAAGTCATGTCTCACTCTTGGTGACCCCATGGACTGTAGCCTGCCAGGCTCCTCTCTCCATGGGATTCTCCAGGCAAGAATACTGCAGTGGGTAGCGATTTCCTTCTCCAGGGGATCGTCCCAATCCAGGAATCGAACTTGGGTCTCCTGCACTGGCAGGCAGATTCTTTACCGACTGAGCTACGAGGGAAGCCCTGGTAGCTCAAGTGACCAATGAATTCCTCTTTATTTAAGAGTTTAAGATGGGCCTTGTGGGGAATACAAGGACGGAGTCTATAACTTATACCCATTGTCATCCCCAGTGCTCTGTTATTTTTGGTGTAAACCTTTTATTGAATATATAAAGATGTGGTTTTCAGATATGTGAGTCTGAATTGTTGAATTTTGACAGTCCTCACCCCTGGACTATACCCACAAGGCACTTAAACCAGTGCAAAATGAGAATTGGGCAACACACACACACAAAACACGATATTATGGGATATTCTGCAGCCTTAGCATCAGGGTGTTTCCTTGGGTCACCTTACACTCTTCCAGAAAGTTTTCTGGCCTAGGGAAACCCAGAGTACTCTGAGGTCTGCGAGCAGCAGAGGGGAGATGAGACCAGGGCTCCAGGTTATAAATTATACTGGCGCATCTTCAGTTCAGTTCAGTCGCTCAGTCGTGTCCGACTCTTTGCGACCCCATGAATTGCAGCACGCCAGGCCTCTCTGTCCATCACCAACTCCCGGGGTCTACCCAAACCCATGTCCATCGAGTCGGTGATGCCACCCAACCATCTCATCCTCTGTCGTCCCTTTCTCCTCCTGCCCCCAATCCTACCCAGCATTAGGGTCTTTTCCAATGAGTCAGCTCCTCGCATGAGGTGGCCAAAGTATTGGAGTTTCAGCCTCAACATCAGTCTTTCCAATGAACACCCAGGACTGATCTCCTTTAGGATGGACTGGTTGGATCTCCTTGCAGTCCAAGGAACTCTCAAGAGTCTTCTCCAACACCACAGTTCAAAAGCATCAATTCTTCGGCACTCAGCTTTCTTCACCATCCAACTCTCACATCCATACATGACCACTGGAAAAGCCATAGCCTGACTAGACGGACTTTTGTTGGCAAAGTAATGTCTCTGCTTTTCAATATGCTATCTAGGTTGGCCATAACCTTCCTTCCAAGGAGTAAGTGTCTTTTAATTTCATGGTTGCAATCACCATCAGCAGTGATTTGGGAGCCCCCCAAAATAAAGTCTGACACTGTTTCCACTGATTCCCCATCTATTTCCCGTGAAGTGATGGGACCAGATGCCATGATCTTAGTTTTCTGAACGTTGAGCTTTAAGCCAACTTTTTCACTCTCCTCTTTCACTTTCATCAAGAGGCTCTTTAGTTCTTCTTCACTTTCTGCCATAAGGGTGGTGTCATCCGCATATCTGAGGTTATTATTTCTCCTGGCAATCTTGATTCCAGCTTGTGTTTCTTCCAGCCCAGCGTTTCTCATGATGTACTCTGCATATAAGTTAAATAAGCAGGGTGACAATATACAGCCTTGACGTACTCCTTTTCCTATTTGGAACCAGTCTGTTGTTCCATGTCCAGTTCTAACTGTTGCTTCCTGACCTGCATACAGGTTTCTCAAGAGACAGGTCAGATGGTCTGGTATTCCCATCTCTTTCAGAATTTTCCACAGTTTATTGTGATCCACACAGTCAAAGGCTTTGGCATAGTCAATAAAGCAGAAATAGATGTTTTTCTGGAACTCTCTTGCTTTTTTGATGATCCAGCGGATGTTGGCAATTTGATTTCTGGTTCCTCTGCCTTTTCTAAAACCAGCTTGAACATCTGGAAGTTCACGGTTCACGTATTGCTGAAGCCTGGCTTGGAGAATTTTGAGCATTTCTTTACTAGCATGTGAGATGAGGGCAATTGTGCGGTAGTTTGAGCATTCTTTGGCATTGCCTTTCTTTGGGATTGGAACGAAAACTGACCTTTTCCAGTCCTGTGGCCACTGCTGAATTTTCCAAATTTACTGGCATATCAAGTGCAGCACTTTCATAGCATCACCTTTGAGGATTTGAAATAGCTCAACTAGAATTCCATCACCTCCACTAGCTTTGTTCGTAGTGATGCTTTCTAAGGCCCACTTGACTTCGCATTCCAGGATGTCTGGCTCTAGGTGAGTGATCACACCAATGTGATTATCTGGGTCGTGAAGATCTTTTTTGTACAGTTCTTCTGTGTATTCTTGCCACCTCTTTTTAATGTCTTCTGCTTCTGTTAGGTCCATACCATTTCTGTCCTTTATCGAGCCTATCTTTGCATGAAATGTTCCTTTGGTATCTCTAATTTTCTTGAAGAGATCTCTAGTCTTTCCCAATCTGTTGTTTTCCTCTATTTCTTTGCACTGATCGCTGAGGAAGGCTTTCTTATCTCTCCTTGCTATTCTTTGGAACTCTGCATTCAGATGGGAATATCTTTCCTTTTCTCCTTTGCTTTTCGCTTCTCTTCTCTTCCCAGCTATCTGTAAGGCCTCCTCAGACAGCCATTTTGCTTTTTTGCATTTCTTTTCCATGGGGATTGTCTTGATCCCTGTCTCCTGTACAATGTCACGAACCTCTGTCCATAGTTCATCAGGCACTCTGTCTATCAGATCTAGTCCCTTAAATCTATTTGTCACTTCTACTGTATACTCATAAGGGATTTGATCTAGGTCATACCTGAATGGTCTAGTGGTTTTCCCCACTTTCTTCAATTTAAGTCTGAATTTGGCGCATCTTGGCCCTCCAGAAAACCAAAGGTTGAATCTGTAGCAACAGAAGGAATGAAGGAGAAAGGCACAACCATTTATTAAGTGCATCCTGCATGATGGGCATATTGAAAGAATTATTTGATCTTCACAATGTCCTTTCAAGGCAGATACTATCGCCTTTATTTTACAGGAGAAGAAAGAGGCTTGGAGAGGTGACTGCCCAAGGTGAAATAAGCCCGAAAGAGGCAGAACCAAAGCTGACTCTAGAGCTGAAATAATAAGAAAGACAGGTAAATGCGAGGCCACAGCTAGAGGAGCTGCCTGAGCAAAAAGGATCTGGGCTGATGAGGTAGGAGGCTGGAATGGGCAGCACCAGGCTCAAGGTGTGCCAAGGGAGTTCACTTCCCAGGCAAAGACTGTTAGCTCTGCAATGTCTCATAAGCAGGGTGCACCTGGATGCTGAAAGTGGGCACAGGGGAAGTCTCCCCCGACACCCACATATTAATGAGAGCTTCGGGCTCAGCTTCATTCACGTTTCCAGCCCCATCATTTCAGACCCAGTAGGTGAGCTCTGAGGGGCCCATGGCACTGCATGTGGGGCACAAAGGGACGGCCTCTCCTTTCCACCCCCACTGCCTGCTCAGAGCTTGGGCCATCAGTCTGCTCTGATTCAATTGACTTCTTCTAAACCTTGCATCCAGGGGCTGCCAGCGGCCAAATCCCCCTGATTGTGTGAGATGTTCCCGACATCAGAGAATAAACAGTCTCCCCTCTCCAGCCAGCTGTGCTGAGCAGCATTCCTGTCTCCCAGCCTGCTTGGCCGAGTGTGGCTGCAGCCCTGTGTCCACCTCCAGCAGAGGCCTGGGAGGCCTCGTGAGTAGCTAGAACGGAAAGGGGAGGTGACCATCTGTGTTCAGACTGCACAGGACATTCCTTTGCCTGAGTCCCCATTTCGCTCCCCTGCCAGGCACCTCAGTCACTTCTGGCACAAGCTCTGTATTTGTAGTAATGACTCTTGTGTCTTCAGACAAGGTCAAGACAAGGCCACTGTCCCTGGGTTTGGAGCCCCTTCACCCTTGCCCAGAAAGCTGCCTGGGGAATTTGAAACTCCTACATCATTCTAGCTAGATCTGAAGGCATCACACCCCTAAGGCTTGTTTTACAGAGATGGGCATTTTGAGTCAGTGCAAAAGCAAGACAAGACCCCATGCTTTTTTTTTTTTTTTTTTTTTGCTGCTGTCCACTACGTTGGGATGTTGTGGCTAGAATGACGTGAGGGGCTCTGGGTGAGAGGGGCGGCCCCTGTTTTTGGAGAGGAGCAGAGGTGTTTTCATCCTACGCCTGTTTTGGAGATCAGGCTTGTGGCTGAGCCATTTCCTGAGGAAGCAAGGTCTCTGGAAAAGCACCGTTCACCCGCCCCTCCTAAATCATCCTGTTGGGAGTGGAGCTGGGGCAGTAGGACCTGAGTGGGGCTCTGCCACGTCCAGGATCCAGTGCCCAGTCGAGGCTTGGCCAGGGTATAGGAGGTGGCCAGGGCCAGAGGGCAGATTACTTGGGAAGGGGATGCCCCGGCCAGCACGCCGTCTGCTTTTCTGCCCTAGGGCTCTGGCCTGGGACTGCGGGGGAGGAGAGAGAATACCTCAGCCTGTCTGCAGAAAGAATTCCTCTAGGAACCCCCTCTGGCCACAGATAGTGTGGGAGCCCAGGGTAGCCCAGGGGTCTCTGTGGACGGCTGTCTCACTTTCAGTCTGTCTTGGGCTTATTCTTTTGTCTTTGTCTAGCTGCTGTATCAGTGTGGATTTATGTGACTGTTCCACATTTGTATGTGTAGGCAGCTGTATTTCCAGTTGGAATTGAATTCCTCAGGGGGAAATTGTGCGCTTCTGTGTTTGTGTGCATGTGTATACATCCACATCTCTGTGTAAGCTTGAGGGAAAGTGTGGGCCTCTGTGTCTTTGCGTAGATGAGTAGGTCTGTCCCTGGTGGGAATACACATGAGAACATTTAGGTTAGTTTGGTAAAAACGTGCCTTGTCCTTGTTGATGTATTAAGCTGAGGTATGTGTGTCTTTGAGAGCAAGGGCGTATGTTTGTCACTGATATGTTGGTGAGTCTCGGAAAGCTTGGATGCTTGTCTGTTTACATTTACATTTGTGCAGAAGCATTCATTCACTTAGTCTTCAATTCATTCATAAAGTGATTTGCTCATTTACTAACAAACATCTTCCAAGTGCTTGCATTGTGACTGGCCCTTTGCTGGCACAGGGGATTTAGAGAGGCGTCTAGCTCAGGTCCTAACATTTGAAAGACCCCGGGGAAGTGTACAAATGAAAGCTTATGTTCACGTCTAAATATTTAAATGTTCTAAGTCAAAACAGCAAGCGGCTAAATGAGAGACTCCTAATAACTGGAGGGCTGGGTTTGGTTTGGAATTCCCAACTCCTGAGTTTTGTGCTGAAACTCAGCCACACAGAGCGAGTGGCGCCGGCCTCTCCTTCCCCATCCTGGCTTCACCCTGTAGCTCACATGCATGCGTAATTCTTCATACGTGTCCAGACTCCGTGTGTATCCCCCTTGGCCACCCTTTGTGCCTAGGGGTGCCCACACCACTGCCAAAATCTACCATGTGGCTCTGAGCCGGAACTAATACAGTCTCATGTACCTGATTTGTAGTCTGGGAGTGGGGCCTGGGTTCGCAGTGGGCCCATCCTCTTGACCCCAGGGACTTCTCACTGTGTGGGATGGTGGGGGTCAGAATAGAGCCAGAGTGTGGCCGTCTAAAAGGTAGAGCTGGAGTAAGGACCCTTCCTGCTTGTTTTCTCATAGAACTGTGGCTCTGCATGTCTTCCTGCATGCTTGTTTGTGCACGGCTGTGGATATGTTTTTCTGTTCATCTTTGTTTTGTCTTCTAGAGGGCAGAACCCACAGCTTTTCTCCCACTCTTCCCTCACCTGACTCAGTGAGGACTTAGGACTGTGAGACAGGCTGGGGTGGTGGGAGGGACACTGGCCTGAGAGTCACTACTCTGTGCTCAGCTCAGACCTGCTCTGTGATCTGGCCTCAGTTTCCTCATCTGTTAGAATGGCGAGGTTGGATTACACGTCTTTAATTTACAAGCCTTATTTGGTTTACGGAAGGAGTGGGATTGATTTCCTGAGTTAATTACTTTCTAGAAGTTCAAATTGGGAATGCTTAATTGTAGACTGTCTGGGTTCATATAGAACCAGGTTTGAATCCCGGCTTTGCCATATGTGCCATGCCTCCTGTATTGTTACTCTCCCTCAGGGTTGTGGTGATGATTGAATAAGATAAACATGCGTAAAGGGTGGAGCATCATACCAGGGTCACAGTAGATGTTCAATAAACATTAGCTTCTGTCCTCATACAGGGTCTTTCCAGCTTTCTTACCTTATAAATTCTGGGCTAGTAGACATGTCTAACTGGGATAATTGGAACCTCATGTTTAGGGAGCTCGGCACTATGTTGTTTGAGGGGGCACAGTTGGATGAGATAGTCTGGCCCTTAAATGCCTTCTGAGAAGCTGCCAACTCGTATGTGTGTGAGCCTCTCCCTCCACTCCATTCTCCAATCTGGACCTTTGACATTTTCTTTGTTTTACAAAAAGCACTATGGAACACATATCCAACGCCCTTTTCTGACCCGATTCTGCCCTGAGCCCATCCCTGGTGCCGAGCTAAGTAGGACCAGGCCACAGGGAGGAGCTGGGTCAGGTAAGGCCTCAGGGTGCCCAACATGTCTTGGCCTGTCTGACACCAGCCCCAGTAGTGGGCAGCCCCAGCTAGGCGGAGGGCACCTGTCTTCCATGATGGATACTCCTGGGAGGGCGTCACTCTGCTCCAGCGCACATGGCCTTAGGATCCTGGACCACTGCGGAGACTGAGGAGACCTCCATAGCTCCTGTTCCCCCAAGTCTTCCAGAATGGCTAAGTTCCAGCAGGAATGACACGGAGGGGGTTGGGAGAGGGCAGGTGACAGTGTCTTTCAGCCAGGGCTGGTGGGAGTGACCCTCTTGGGAATCCCCTGGAGCCTGTGAAAACTGGCAGCTCTTGGACTCTCCGGAAATATCTCTGACCTGGAGGGAATGAGGGAGGGGTCTAGGGCCTAGCCAGGGATTCTGAACTGAGAAATGCGCTGAGTATGAGCTCAGGGTAGCTGAGGTGCTGAGGGAGGCCCTCAAGGAGAGGGTCTGCCCTTGAGATCATCCTGGGCACCCCTCTGACACCCCTCGACACACACACATGGGTGATGGAGAACTGGTTTGCTGATCTCTCAGCTACAGAGGTGACTGGACAGGTGGGAGCAACTTAAACTGCAAAATTCCCTCTGGGAGTTATTTTGATATCCCCTCATCATCACTGGGCTGCTCTATTTGGAGCCAGAACTGGAAATTTTCCTCTTAAAAAAAAAAAATGAAAACAAGGGCACAAGTGGGTTGAGCCCAAAATAATGTGTTTAAGGAAATTTCTGCTTCATGCCGGCTAGGACAGGGAATGTCTGGTCAAAGAGCTGCTGACAGCTAGGGTCTCTGCAAGTAAACAGACCGCCTCTGATGGCCACCCTGAGCTCATTTCCCTCACCGGTGTGCGAGGAGGGTGGTGTCACCCGAGGAGGGCCTCCTGGTCATGCAGTTTGTCAGTGAGTAGGTTGGAGGCCCAGTGAGCGCCAGCGGTCTCGGTGCTGCTGTCCAGTTATCGCGGACAGCTGCTTCTCATGAAGGCAGTTCTGACACCCTCCTACACATGCTCATCTATGACGGGACTCCAGCCACATCCATGACCTCACAGCTGGGGGTGTTTCTGGGAAACCTGGGATTCATCGTGCAGTCCCCTGCTTCCATGCAAGGCCCCTTCCTCAACCAGAGAGTTGGGGAGAGAGGCACCTAGGTTGGGTTCGGTTGCAAGGAGTGGCCTCTGGAAGTACAGGCCCGTGTCCTGCCCCTGTGGACAGCGGGCTTTGGCGGCAAGCACCACTGCCTGTCTCCTGGGGCCAGACAGCCAGGTCCACTAGGGGAGTTTCCATGAGCAGAGGGCCCAATTCAGGGAAGGTGGGGTGGGGAAGAAGCCACAAAACTCTCTGTGTCTCCTGAACAGGCTCTGGCTGAGCACAGCAGTCGCCAGGTAAGATTTTATGGCGTTTGGAAGCCCTGCAGCAGTTGTTGAGGAGCTGCTGCCAAGGCTGGGTCATGCTCTGTAGCCTTCTCCCTAGTCACCCTGCACCATCCTCGCTTTCCCTCCTGGCTGGGTGGTGGGGAGCTGTGAGCCTCAAAATAGACAGGTGGCCAGAAGCTTCTTGGCAGTGAGCCTCAGCTTTTCATTTCTTTGTGTCCCCTAGAATCCTGACCTTACAGGGGACTCATCAGTCACAAGCCCTGCCCCACAGAGCAACCAGCCCACTCAAAGCCTACCTGACTTACCTCAGGCTGACTGAGAAACTCAGACTGACTGGCCAGCTCACAGAAGACTCACTGCCTGCTTGACGTGCAGCCTGATTGACCAATAAATCTACTTATCAACAAATAGTAACTGAGCACCTTGCTTGTGCCCACTGTTAGGCTGGGTGCAGGGGATATAGTAGTGAACAAGACAGACAAGATTCCTGCTCTTAGGGAGCTGACAGTAAATAAAACAATGACTGATATGTGTGTGTGTGTGTGTGTGTGTGTGTGTGTGTGTGTGTATTTTTGTGTTTAAAATTTTAAAAAGAAGTTTTTGGCCATACCATGCAGCATGTGGGATCTTATTTCCCCAACCAGGGATTGAACCTGCGCCCCCTACATTGAAAGTGCAGAGTCTTAACCACTGAACTGCTAGGGAAGTCCCAAGGGTACATGCATACATTTGTACGTACGTATGTATGTATTATGAAGAAAATAAATAGGATTCTATAGGAGAGAGTAGCTATCAGGCCCTACCCTGGGTATAATGGTCAGGGAAGACCTCCCAGAGGCATAATCTGAGAATTGGGGAATGAGAACGAGAAGGAAAGAAAGGAAACATGCAGAGAGCCTGTGGAAGAACTTTCCAGATAGAGTGAAAAGCAATGCTGAGGCCTTGAGACAGGGAAGAGCTTGGTGTTGCCTTGGAATAATAAGAAGACTGATTTGATGGAACATGGTGTGTGAGCAGAGGGTGGCATGAAGCTAAGGTTGGAGAGGAGGCCAGAGCAGACCAGACACGGCCTTGTAAGCCGCAGTAAGGATTTATAGGTGTGAGGGGAAGGCCCTGAGGACTTCAAGCGAAAGTGTGACACATACTCAAGAAGAAATAGATAGGGACTTCCCTGGTGGTTCAGTGGTTAATACTCCATGCTTCCAATGCAGGGGCATGGGTTTGATCCTTGGTTGGGGAACTAAGATCCCACATGTCACATGGCCAATTAGTAAATAGCACCTAATGCTGGTTCTGAGGCAGAAAAGAAAAAAAAAACAGATAACCTGGATAACACACTATCCACTAAAGAAATTGAATTTGTAGTTTAAAATCTTCCCACAAAGAAAACTTAAGACCTGGATCCCTTTACTGGTGAATTCTCCCAAACATAAGGAAAAATTACCAATTTTATATAAAATTCTTCAGAAAATTGAAAAGGAAGGAATAGTTCTTAACTAATTCAGAGACTAGCATTACTCTGATACCAAAACCAGACAGACATGAACATAAATGCAAAAACTTAATAAAAATTCTAGCAAAATAAACCCAGCAATGTATAAAAGAATGATTCATCATGACCAAGTGGGGTAAACCCAGAAATGCCAGCTTGAAGAAACATTTGAAAGTCAATTCATATAATTCACCATATTAGCAAACTGAAAGAGGAAAAAGCAAACAAGCAACATCACCTCAATAGATGCAGGATTTGACAAAATCCAACACTTATGTTTGATAAAAAACCCTCAGCAAAGTAGGAAAAGAAGGGAAGTCCCTCAATCTGGAATCTATGAAAAACTAAAGGCTAACACATAATAGTTAATGGTTAAAGACTGAGGACTTTCCTTCATGAGACAAGAGTGTCTGTTCTTACTACTTCTGTTTAACATTGTACCAGAGGTCCTAACCAGTGCAATATAGCAAGAAAAATTAATAAAAAGAGAATAAAAGGAGAAAACAACTGAGTCAAATCGTGTGTTTCATTTCTGAGAAAGTACCATAATGTTTTCCAACGTTTTTACACAATTTTACATTCCTACCAGTAGTGTAGGAGAATTATAGTGTGTTTTATATAGCAGATGCCATATGCTCTCCAACATTTGGTAAGGTCAGTCTTTTAATTTTAGCTTTCCTAAAAGCAAATGTGTAGTGGTATCTCTGTATTTTAATTTACATTTCCCTAATAGCCAAGGAGCACTTTTCGTGTTCTTATTTGCTGCTTGTGTATCTTCTCTGGAGAAGTGTCTGTTTAAAACTCTTTCTCATTTAAAAATAAAATATGTTTTTGTGCCTTCTTACTGAGGTGCATATATTTTTTTTCTTTCTGTTTTTTTAAATTTATTTTTTTATTGAAGGATAATTGCTTTATAGAATTTTGTTGTTTTCTGTCAAACCTCAACATGAATCAGCCATGGGTATACATATATCCCCTCCCTTTTGAACCTCCCTACCATCCCCCTCCCCACCCCACCCCTCTAGGTTGATACAGAGCCCGTTTGAGTTTCCTGAGCTATACAGCAAATTCCCATTGGCTATCTATTTTACATATGGTAATGTAAGTTTCCATGTTACTCTTTCCATAAATCTCACCTTCTCCTCCCCTCTCCCCATGTCCATAAGTCTATTCTCTATGTCAGTTTCTCCACTGATGCCCTGTAAATAAATTCTTCAGAACCATTTTTCTAGATTCTGTATATGTGCACTAGCATACGATATTTATCTTTCTCTTTCTGACTCACTTCAATCTGTATAATAGGTTCTAGGTTCATCCACCTCATCAGAACCGACTCAAATGTGTTCCTTTTTATGGCTGAGTAATATTCCATTGTGTATATGTACCAGCATATACCACAACTTCTTTATCCATTTGTATTTTTAAATATATTCTAATACAAATTCTTCATGTATTCTGGGTCTATTCTTTCTTAATGTGTTCTAGATCTATTATAAATAGGTTTTTAAAAAGTATATTCTAGATACAAGTCCTCTGTAGGATATATTTTACAAATTTTTCTCCCAAAGGTGGCCATTTTTTCATTTTCCTAGTGGTTTCTTTTAGATAGTGAAAGTGTTAAATTTTAATCAAGTCTAGTTTTTCGCTTTTTTTTTTATTGTTAGCACTGTTTGAAACATATCTGAGAACTCTGCCCAATTCAAGGTTATAAAGAGTACTGATAATTTCACAGGTGTATCCAATATGTCAAAATTTATCAAATTGGATATTCCAATTGTATCCAATTGTACATGTAATCATATGTTAACTATACCTCAATAAAGTTGCTCAAAAAACTGCAACCTGATCTAATGTTTAAAATTCATTCTGTGGCTGCTATCCAAAAGTCTACAAGCAATAAATGCTGGAGAGGGTGTGGAGAAAAGGGAACCCTCTTACACTGTTGGTGGGAATGCAAACTAGTACAGCCACTATGGAGAACAGTGTGGAGATTCCTTAAAAAACTGGGAATAGAACTGCCATATGACCCAGCAATCCCACTGCTAGGCATACACACTGAGGAAACCAGAATTGAAAGAGACGCGTGTACCCCAATGTTCATCGCAGCACTGTTTACAATAGCCAGGACATGGAAGCAACCTAGATGTCCATCGGCAGACGAATGGATAAGGAAGCTGTGGTACATATACACAATGGAATATTACTCAGCCATTAAAAAAAATACATTTGAATCGGTGCTATTGAGATGGATGAAACTGGAGCCCATTATACAGAGTGAAGTGAGCCAGAAAGAAAAGCGCCAATACAGTATACTAATGCATGTATATGGAATTTGAAAGATGGTAATGGTAACCCTATATGTGAGACAGAATAAGAGACACAGACGCATAGAACAGTCCTGTGGACTCTGAGGGAGAAGGTGAGGGTGGGACGTTCTGGGACAATAACATTGAAACATGTATATTGTCATATGTGAAGCGGAACACCATTCCATGTTCTATGCATGGGACAGATGCTCAGGGATGGAGCGTTGGGATGACCCAGAGGGATGGAAAGGGGAGGGAGGTGGGAGGAGGGTTCGGGAGGGGGAGCACATGTGAACCCATGGCTGATTCATGTCAATGTATGGCAAAAACTACTACAATATTGTAAAGTAATTAGCCCCCAACTAAAATAAATAAATTAATTAATTAAAAAAAATTAAAATAGATAACCAGCAAGGATCTACTATATAGCACAGGGAACTCTGCTCAAAAACAAAAAAAATTCATTCTGGCTGCTATGAGGAGAAGGGGCTGGGGTGGGAGAATGGGTAAGAGTAGGAACTGTGGGTGTTTAGGAGACTGTTACAGTCATACTGGTGAGAGATACTGGTGACAGTGGAAATGAAAAGGAGGGGCTTCCCTGGTGGCTCAGACAGTAAAGAATCTGCCTGCGATGCAGGAGACCTGGGTTCAGTGCTTGGGTCGAGAAGATCCACTAGAGAAGGGAATGGCTACCCACCCCTGTATTCTTGCTCTAGGAAATCCCATGGACAGAGGAGCCTGTTGGGCTACAGTCCATGGGTTGCAAAGACTGTGCAACTGTCACTTTTCAGGCATACTTGAGAAATATTTTGAGACCTAATAACAAATGCACTAACAGATTTATAAGATGTGAGAGAAATGGAGAGGTCTAGGATGGCTACCAAATTCCCAGCTTGAGTGCTGAGTTGCTGGGGATGCCTGGTCAGGAAGATTTAGGGGTAGAGATGGGAATGGAACCAGAGTCCTCTTTTTGTCTCCCAATGAAGATGGCTAGACTTCAAGAGAAGGGTCTGAGTGGAATATTAGTCACCCTGAGAGAACAGACGAAGAAGCTTGAAAATAGCCTTGGGCATTCCAACACTTGGAGATTCCCTGAAGGAGCCAGTAAAGCTCATCAGGAAGGAACAACTAGAGAACTACCAATCATATTAATTTCCTTTGGCTGCTGTGACAAATTACCACAAACTGGTGGCTTTAAACAACCAAAAGTTTATTATCTCAGTTCTGGGGGGCCAGAAGTTCAAAATCAGATCCCTGGGCTGAAATCAAGGCATCAGCAGGGCCATATTCCTTCTGGAGGGTCCCAGGAACAATGCATTCTGTCACTCTTCCAGCTTCTGGCAGCCGTTGGTATTCCTTGACCTGAGCCTCATCACTCTAGTCTCTGTCTCCATGGTCACTTACTTCCTCCTTTCCTGCCGATGTCAAATCTCCCTCTGCCTCATTCTTCTAAGGACATTTGTCGTAGGGTTTAGAGCCCACCCAGAAAATCGGGGATGATCTCCTCATCTCAAGATCTTTAGCTTACTTATACTCATAAAGATCTTTTCTTCCCCCAAACGAGATTAGCCTGTGAACATATCTTTTGGGGGCCATTATTCAACCCACTGTACCAACTGATTGACAGACTAAAGGAGTGAATAATTAAGTAATAAAAGATGGCAGAGCTCCCTATGCCTGGGAAGAGGGACCGAGGAGGTCAAGTATAAGGTGCATAGGACCTAGGCTGCTGTTAGCTTGAGCATGTGTGTGGGAGACTGTCATGGAGAGGGGATGTACTGTGGACAGGAATCTCCTAGCCCTTCCAGACCTCACTCAGCATCTGGCAGGGGTCATCCATGCTATAGCCAAAGTGACCTTTATATTACAAATCTGTTCATGTCCCACTCCAGTGAGTGACCCTTCAACAGCTTCCTGCAACTTTAGGCCAAAGACAAATATTCTCACCTACCTACAAGGTCTAGGGGCCTGGTCTCAGCCCACCTCTGCAGCCTTGTCTCACACCTTCGTCCTCTGCTGTCTACCTCCAAAGACACTGGCTGCCTCTCAGGTCCTTGCCTACTGTTGCAGGGCCATGGCTATGGTTACCTCTGTCTGGAAGGTTCTTCTTCAACTCACTTCATGGAGTTAGCAACAACTAATACTTTGGACCTCAACCCAAATGTCTCTTCTTCAGGGAATTCATCCTTGAGTCCCTGGTCCAGGTCATACTAATGTGTAATATAATTTCTCATGGCTCCCCATACTCATCTTCCATAGTACTGTCAAAGTATACAGTTGTGTACATATTTGTAATATTTTATTAGTGTTTGTCTCTACCACTAGACCATAAGGGAGGGTTTGTATAACCTACCACTCTTATCACAAGTGCCTTGTACAGTGCTTGGCACACAGAAGGAGTACGTGGTAGTTTTGAAACATGTCTGCAAATTTTTGATACTCTTCCCATCAAGAGATAAAGTCCAATTGACCTGCCTTTGAATATGGGCTGGTCTAATGACTTGCCTCTAGTTAACAGAATGTGGCAGAAGAAATGCAGTATGACATCTTAGGCTAGGTCATGAAAGGTAGTATGGTTTCCTCCTGGCCTGATTTCTTTTTAGATGCTCCCTTTCAGAAACAGCTGCCATGCTGTGAGGATGCCCAGGCCACATAGAGAGGGCACAGGTAGGTGTTTCAGCTAAAAGCCCCACTGAGAACTTAGCCAACAGCCAATATCAACTGGCAGACATGTACTGAGGGAGGCTTAGAGGTGATTCCAGCCTCAGCTGCCATCTGACTGTAACTACATGAAAAACCCTGAGTGAGAATTGCCTAGCTGAACCCAGTTACTCCTGGAACCATGAGAGATGAAAAAATAACTGATTGTTGTTATTAAATATCTGATCATTGTTGCTATTGTTACTATATATAAGTTTTGGGATGATTTGTTACTTAGAAGTAGATTGGAACAGGGTCCAAGAAATACTCATTGAATGAATAGAGGTGGAGGGATCTGGTTGAGGGAATATTGCCTTTGCTTTAGCTCTGTATAAATTTTGGTTGGTAACTCGCTGGTTTTCCTGCTCCAAGAGGCCTTGGAGATCCTGGAAGCCCCAGTCTAAGAGTCTGTACTCATACTTAGCCAAGAGAAGACTCGCAGAAATTCTGCCCAGAGCAGAGAGCATGGAGAGGTCATCAAAAATGAGCTCTGGCAAGAAACTCAGAGTGCATTCATGTCACTGTGGGTTATTAATCTTGGGCCATGCATGGTGTGAGGGGAGTAAAAACATACATTTCCCCTGTATGTGTATTTTCCTAGGGGGAGGGTCTCTAGGCTGTCATTTTTATCAAATTTTTTAAATGCCTATATCCCCAAAGTGTTAAGAGCTACTGATTTAGCACAGCAGTCTCAATTTCTAGGTTAAAAAACTGAGAACACCTCATTTTCTAGTAAAAAGATGGACAAAGTACCCTCAATAAGCTTCCTTCTGCAAACAATTCTGGATAAAAGAGAAGAAAAACTTTTAATGCACTGATGAGCTGGCAAGAGAATGAGGAATACTCAGCCCCTAAAACTCAAGAATCCAGAGAGGTAAGTTGAGCTATTTTTTAATTAATTTGTTTATATTGTGGAGACCACTTCACCTCTCCCATATACATAATGAAATCTACACTCTTAACAAATTTTGTTTATTTATTTGGCTGTGTTGGGCCTTAGTTGCAGCACAAGTGGAATCTTCGTTGCGTCGCGAGGGATCTTTCACTGTGGCTCGCAGACTCTCTAGTTGTGGCCCACAGGGTCAGTAGTTGTGGTGCATGGGCTCAGTTACTCCAAGGCACGTGGGATTTTAGTTCCCAAGCCCATGTTTCCTGCATTTCAAGGTGAATTCTTAACCACTGGACCACCAGAGAAGTTCCCCCTCTTAACCAAACTTTAAGTATACAGTACAATATTATTAACTATAAGTACAATCTTGTACAGCAGATCCCTACAGCTTTTTCATTTTGCACAAGTGATACTTCATTGTTTTTATTTCTTAACTATGTAAACTTGAACTTGGTCATATAGAATGGGGTGATATGAGAGAAATCAGTGTTGTAGTAGTAACTGGCTCTCCAACAAAACAAAGTACCCTGTTTTTAGTGTTTTCTGGTTTCCAAGGTGTAAATATTCCTACCATAGCCAGTTTCAAGCTCTCAAAGGTACCAGAAACTGACACTTGAAATTCCTAAGTATTTGGTTCTTCTGAGTTGGTAGGAGCCAGTTCCAGCACACTACTGAGAGAAACTCAAGTTGTCTCTAAGGTGGGAAGTCTGATAAGACCTTTCTTGCATAAGATTGGGACTTCAGTGAATGAATGGACCAGATAAAAGCACCACCACCTCCCAACAGACTGAACAGAAAAATGCCTATCTTAACTTCCCTCTTCTCAGGAGAAATAAAATAGCCCCTGCAAATTCACAACTGTAAGGCATATCTATGTCATTTGAAGCCCAAATTCACACTACTTGGGTGATCTGAAAAATTTCAGCCCAGCATTTAATTTAAAGAGGGCCCAGTTTGGTAACACCATGAGAATCTGGCAAATCAAATGCAAATACTATTGGAAAAACCCACCTTTTCCCCAAGTCTGAAGAATTCCCACAGAGAAAGCTCCAAATAGTAGCTTCTAGCTGAAAATCACCAAACAACAGATGGTGGAAACAAGTCTGTGTTGTCTTTACTTACTGGAATTATCAGACAAATAGTATAAAGTGACATGTTTAAAATGCTGAAAGAGTAGAAGAGAAAGTTGAAAATTTGAGCAGTGAGCAAGATACCCTGAAAAAGCACCAAGTATATTTGAACAAGAACTAGAATGTCCCTCTAGAAACTTAAGATATCTTAACTAAATTTACAAACTCAATGGTTGTGTTGAATAGAAGATTAGACACAATTGAATATATCAGGCACAATAAAATTATAACTGGAAGATAGAACTGAAGAAATTCTCTAAAATGAAGCATAGAGAGATAAAAAGATGGAAAATATGAAACAGTAGTTAAAAGATATGGAGGAAAGGTTGAGATGGTCCAAAATACATATAATCAGAGGTTTCAGAAGGAGAGCAGAGAGATTATGAGACAGAAGTAATATTGGAATAGTTAGTGGATGCGATTCATCCAGAAATCCATCAATTCATGCCTTTAAGAAACTTGGTAAATCCTCAAAAGAATTAATCAAAAGAAACCCACAAGTAGACATATCATAGTGAAAATGCAGATTGCCAAAGATGAAGTCTTAAATAGGAGATTATTTTCAAAGAAGTGACAATTAGACTGAAATAGGTGATTGCTTAACAGCTGGAAGATAGTAGAATTGTATTTTTAATGTGCTGGGGGGAAATGATTGTTAAACAAGAATTCTAAAGCTAGTGAAAAGATACTCTAAGAATAAAAAAATAATGATGTGATGAGATGAACAAAAGCTATATTTGCCACTGGCAAGCAGGAAGAAAGTGATTCCAGACGGAAGGAATGAAAGGCAAGAAGGATTGCAGAGCAAAGAAAGTGGTACCTGTATCAGTAAAAACAAATATTGTATAAATAATACTAACAATGTCTTGTGACCTTAAAAAAAGACAAAATTCAAATATATAAAAGCAGTCATATATAAGCTAAAAGGGGAGTGATTAGAATTAGTTCTAAGGTCCTTGATTTATTTAAGAGAAAATAAAAGATATTGGTAATGTCAAACAGGCAAAATATGCACATTAAAGTTTCCAGTATAACCTCTAAGAATAGCAAAAAGAAGTATAATTTGCAAACTAGTAAAGGAGAAAAATGGAATAAGAAAAAATAATCAAGAAAACAAGAAACTGTAGAAAAAGAAATCAAGAAAAGACATGAAAAATACAAATTAATAAAGTACATATACATTTACATACATACACACACATATATGTGTGTGTCTGTGTATGTATCAGTATTTTAATAAATGTGCATGGACTAAATGCTTCAGTTAGATGAAAAATATTGCTGGGACTTCCCTGGTGGTCCAGTTGCAGGGTGCCCAGATATGATCCCTGATCAGGGAACAAAAACCCCCATGGCGCAGCTAAGACACAGGGCAGCCAAGTAAATAAATAAATATTTTTAAAGAAGAAGAAAAAGATTGCCAAGTTAGACAAGGCAAATGAATCCAGCTATAAGCTATTACAGAGGTGTATCTAAAATACAATACAGAAAGATTAAAAGTAAAAGGATGAAAAAAATCTGCAAATACCAAGGAAAGAAAGATTATATATTTTAGCCAAAATAGACTTTGACCAAAAAAAAAGCATTGTAAGAGACAACAGGGTCACTTCATAATGATTAAAAAGTCCAATTCATCAGTAAGATGGAATAAATCTTACATTTATATGTATTTAATAATTTTAAAATAGATAAAGCAAAAAGAAATCAAGGAAAGCAAAATCAAAACAAATTCATAATGCAGTGGGAGATGTTAACACACCTCCCTCAGTAACTGGTGGATCAAGCAAACCATCAGTAAGGATTACGAAAGTGGGGTCCCTAGAGAGGAAGTGACAGATGATCCTTCATCCTTCTGCAAATATTGAGAGCCTGAATGTCCAAGATACCACAATTATATGCTTTGCCAGAGAGAAAAAATGCTTTTATTATTTTTATGAGTGGGAATTCTAGTCCCATTTTATAAATTGGAAGCTTGAGAGGCTTGGAGAGGTTAAATAACTTGGGTAAGATGCTCTTGCTTAGAAATCTTTGACGTCAAATGCTACTGCCTAACACAGCCCTTGACCTTCCTACTTGTGGACAATCTTAATCCCTCTTCATCTCCTCCCTGACCTTTTTAAATGTCCTGGAGACCTCTGGCCCAGTCTTTTTGCCCCCTCTCATCATTCTTCCTTCTTTCCCAGTCTGAACCTCTGGAGGGTCATTTGAATCCCTCTCTCCCCAGCACTGCTGATTCCCTTGCACTCCTATCCTCTTGGGCTCAGCCCATCCTTGTATTATACCTGGAGTCCACCTGTTCTGCTCCTGTGATTGGCTAGGCTGCTGAGTCATGCTGGAGAAAGATGCCCAGCTCTACAAATTCTTCCCCATAATTCTGGGATCTTGCTCCATCACCTTTGTTCACTCCCATATCTATAATACCTCATTCTCTTGGCTTTTTCTTCTTAACCCAACAACTTGCTCAAGTCTCTTCCATTCCTTTTTTTTTTCTTTAAAACAACAAAAAACAAACCCAGAGTCTTTTATTTACTTATTTAAATTTTATTTATTTATTTATGACTGCTCGGGGTCTTCATCGCTGCATGCAGGCTTTCTCTAGTTACAGCGAATGGGGGCTACTCTAATTTCAGTGGTCAGGCTTCTAATAGTGGTGGCTTCTCATTGTGGAGCGTGGGCTCTAGAGCTGGGGCTTCAGTAGTTGCAGCACATGGGCTCAGTAGTTGCAACCAGGGATTGAATCTGTGTCCCCTGCATTGGCAAGTGGACTCCTAACCACTGGACCATTCGGGAAGTCCTGAGTCTCTTCCATTCTAAAAAGAATCTTCTCCTCCCCTTTCTGGCCACCATGTAACCACTTCTCTTCTTTCCACATCCAAAGAGTAATTAACAATGTCTTTCCTTCCTCACCTCCCAACTTTCCTTCTTTATCCTTTGTAGGCTGGCTTCAGCCCCTATCACCCCACTGAAACTTCTGTTTCTAAAACTACCAAGAATCTACTAATTACGAAGTGCACGAGATATATTTCATTCTTAGAACCTGGGCTCCCCAGGCCTCAATAGCCTAGGATATAAATGGACCTACATGAATAAAAACAAAACAATAAGCACCAAATTTCACCCATTCTTTGCATATACCCACTGAGGTGGGTGAGGACCCTCTCTGGGCTCTGCAAAGCCCAATCATGTATTTCTGGGTCCACAGGCCAATGCTCTCATGGACTCACAAATAGCCTCAGGGCATCCAGTAGGGCATCTCCTGTGGCCTACTTTTTCCTGCCTTGATTGAGGCAAAGAGCTCTGTGGAGGAAGAAATGCTTCTCTTTGCTTTATGAGTCCCCAAAGCAGATTTATCTGCTGCTTGAAATCCTACATTTTTTTTTAATCACACTATTTCCATTGGTAGGACTCAGACATGAGTTCAGTGGGCCAATTTAGGAGCTGAATCTGAATACAGACTCAGAAATGAGTTCAGATTCTTCTTCCTCCTACTCCCCTGCCTCCCCAAGCACTAAGGTGTTTCCTCTGGGTCAAGTTCACACACTTGACTTCTCACAGTGAAGCGGGCCCTGCTTCCCAATGGCTACCCAATGGCTATTCCCCCTCCCTTTTGCCTAAGAGCCCCTGACTTTATTCAGGTACCTACTTTACCCTGAGAACTAGTTTAGGGAAAGTAGTTCCAGGCCTGGCCTCATGGGGAGAGTCAACATTAGTTTATTGCCATAAAAGTGGTCCTAGGCCTCCCAGCTAGTGATGTAAGCATGGACTTCTAAATGTTGTACCATTTCCATGAGGCTGAAAAACTGAGGCTAAAGCTCACTAAGTTCAAACAATGTCTTCAGACTAACAGCTCATTTAATTGGTTAAATCCACTGCCCTCTCACTTCTAGCTTTGGTTTTTTTCTGGCCTGAGTACAGTAAGTCCCCTACATACAAAAGAGGTCCATCCTAAGAGTGCATTCATAAGTCCAATTTGTTCATAAGTCCAACAACATACCCAACTAATTGACTATGTAGTGTTGTACTGTAATAGATTTATAATACTTTTTATAAAAATAATGCACAAAAACAAAAAATAAAGAAGATATTTTTAATCTTACAGCACCTTGAAAAGTGCAGTGGTATAGTACAACAGCTGGCATACAGGGGTATGTTCACATCTTTGAAAGTTTGCAATTTGAAAGTTTGTATGTAGGGGACTTACTATGTATTCCTGATTTCATTGCCAGTCAGGATGTGTTTTCACACAAAATTGCACTCTTTCCTGGATTCTTCCCCTTCCCCTACTATCCTGCTTCCCCTTATCCCTAACTGGTTTCTCCTGGGAACATTTCTTTACTAAATCATCTTTATTGAATCTTCTCTGAGAATCTGATGAAAGTCATGGACCTTGTCCCCAGAAAAATGCAGATACACACATTCAAAATGGTATATATACCTTTTTTCTCCGTCAAAGTCATCTATGGACCCAAGCTTAAGAACTCTGGACAAAATGATCTTTGGAAGGACCTCTCTGGTTAAGACTCAGCTTCCAGTGCAAGGGGCACAGTGGTGGGGGGTGGAGGTGTGATCCCTGGTGGGGAAACTAAGATCCCCATGCTGCATGGCACAACAACAACAAAAAAAGATCTTTGTGGCACCTCCACAGCTAACTTTCTCTGCATTTTGCACCTTGGTTACCAGGGAGTGGGGGGCAGGCTCGTTTGGGGCTGAGCTGTTTCCCAGTTCAGCTGTCCCCTGTCCTCTCTGGCCTTGCTGAGGCTGTCCGTGCTTCCCTGGAGGCCACAGCCCCAGCTCTAGGCGTCCCCGTGCCTACAAGTAATATGCCTTCAGTTGGAAAACAAACCTGGACAGGACAGCACTCCCCGAGGTGGTGGTCATGGCCTCCACTCTTCCTAGACTCCCTTCTGGTGGGATTCAGTCTGCCCACTGAGCTGCCCTCTCCTCCTTCCTGACTTTTGTGCTGGGCCCCCACACCACACTCCCTCCTTCCTTTCCTCTGGCCAGAAGCCTGGGACCCCAACTCTGAGAAAAACCTACAACAGGGTCTCTGGCCTCTTCGTCCCACGACTGAAGTCTCTCACAGGGACTCTAGCTCCTCCAACCTCCGGCCTGTTCGCTGCCCCCTAGAAAACCTGGGATCCGGGGAGGCTGAGGGCTCTGGCCTCCACTGAGGAAACTGGACTCGGGGAGAAGCTCCCAGGCAGGGGCTGTAGGGCCCTCGGAGACAACCTGCTGTCTTGCCTTTGTCCATGTCTGGGCTCTGGGGGGTGCAGGCAGCCTTGGGAAAAGCTGTTCTCCACTTGGCCACTCCTACCCCCAGGCGCCTGGCTCTCCTGCTGTTTTCTTCGTCTGGGCTCTGGAACCTTCTGCGGATCCTCTCTCCTCGGGATGAGGAAAGCAGATGTCGCTCTCCCCACCAGGCCCCCAAACATCCTCCCCCCAGCCCTGAGGCTTCTGGCTCTCTTCTCCTTCATTCTCCAGTGACCACGGCCCTTCTCTGCCGTGACAGGTGACAGAACAGAGTGCCCTCCACCCCGGCCCTCTACCCGGGTGCCCAGCAGAGGGGCCACCAGGGCAGGTTTGTCCGTCCCAGCCTGTGGCTGGGCTGGGCTGGAGGCTCAGAGGCATCCGTCTGCAGGCAGGGCCAGCTGGGAAGGTCCTGTCTGCCCCTGCAGGACCCTCGCCTGCCTTTTCCAAGTGCTTCCCCTCCACCCTGATGGTGGGTCTCCGCCGTCCCTGGGGTCATATTTTCGGGGAACATGGAGGAGTGGCGCTCTTGCTCTTCAGAGCCACAGCTGAAGAGCTTTCCTGTCAGAGCAGTGGTTCTCAGATACGACGAGAATCACCTGAGAGCTTTACAAACCACTGCTGTCTGGGCTGCGCCCACACCAGTTACAGGTTTTAAAGCTCCCGGATGATCCAAATGTGCGGCATTTGAGCCTCACAAGGACCCTGAAAGGCAGGGACTGTCGTCATCCCCTGGGGACACTGGGCTCAGAGAAATGAAACCACTTGCCTGGGGTCAGAGGGCAAGTGAAAGGGACAAGGGTCCCCTCCAGACCTGCACCCTGCTGGAAGCACCCAGGCCTCCAGAGGGGCTTCCAGTGGGACCAAGAGGCCTCAGGCTGGCTCAGGAATTGGCCCTGTCTCCCCAGAAGTGGGGAGACATTTCTGCCCCCTCTTTCTGTGCATGCTGGGCTGGGCCTCCTCCAAGCTCCAGACTGCGGTGGGTCACTTCCACTCACCCAGCCAGGTCCTCTCACTGGAGAGGCACGCCCTTTGGTGAGGGGGGAGGATGCATTTTTGAGGTGAGATATTGTACAACAGCCAGGAACGGAAAATATTAAAAGCCCATGGGCGCCAGCAAGGTTCAGGTCAGGGCCAAAATGTTCAGAAAAAAAGGAATAAGGCTCCCTGCAGTGGAAACCCTGGGGTGGAGCGGGATCAGTCACGTCACCCACACCCTGTATTCCAGGCTGCCTCCATCTTCAGGGTTAGAGCAAGCCTTGCCTGGGGTGGAGATCCCAAGGGGAAATCCCCACAGGTGTACTGGATTTGGTCTGCCCTGCCTTGCAGAGATGGGCACAAAGAAGTGGGGCCACTGAGGGTGGAGTATCTTACTGGGATACACAGGTTCCGAAGGTTCCAGGTGCTGGGATGCTGGCCATGGTCCTTGTCCTCTAGGGTTTTCACCATAGAGATGGGGCAGGCAAGGAAGCAGATAGCGTCAACAGAATGCGATAAATGCTGTGTGGGAGGAGTGGACAGGGCACAGGGCTCCTGGAGACAGAAGAAGGCAGTTATCTCAGTGCTGGGCTATGAGGAAGGGTTCCCAGGGGAGGAGGGGGTACCTGGCTGAGTTTCGCCACAAATAGATCTTTGAAGAATGTTCACAAAGCTGGAGTGTGGGTATGTGCCCTAGAAGCCTCTCTCTCTGTGTTGGGAAAAGAGAGAGACATAAGCAAATGGACCCATTCTCCCTGGGGGAGGGGGGATGGGCCCTGTCATCTCTCCCTTCCCCTCTCCCCATCGCATACACATTAAAGTGCAGACACACTCATAGCCACACAGTTACATATAAACACATATACATGTACAAGGTAGTGGAGAATGTACCAGCCTTCTTCTCAGTGAGATAGCTGTTTCTGTAAGAGAAAGGGTTTTAAAAAATGTTTATTTTTATATACTTCTCTGACTGCACTGACCACCTGACCTGCCTCTTGAGAAACCTGTATGCAGGTCAGGAAGCAACAATTAGAACTGGACATAGAACAACAGACTGGTTCCAAATAGGAAAAGGAGTACATCAAGGCTGTATATTGTCACTCTGCTTGTTTCTTATATGCACAGGACATCAAGAGAAACGCTGGGCTGGAGGAAGCACAAGCTGAAATCAAGATTGCCGGGAGAAATATCAATAACTTCAGATATGCAGATGACACCACAATTATGGCAGAAAGTGAAGAAGAACTAAACAGCCTCTTGATGAAAGTGAAAGAAGAGAGTGAAAAAGTTGGCTTAAAGCTCAACATTCAGAAAACTAAGATCATGGCATCCGGTCCCATCACTTCATGGCAAATAGATGGGGAAACAGTGGAAACAGTGGCTGACTTTGTTTTTTGGGGGTTCCAAAATCACTGCAGATGGTGATTGCAGCCATGAAATTAAAAGACGCTTACTCCTTGGAAAGAAAGTTATGACCAACCTAGACAGCATATTGAAAAGCAGAGACATTACTTTGTCCACAAAGGTCCATCTAGCCAAGGCTATGGTTTTTTCAGTAGTCATGTATGGATGTGAGAATTGGACTCTAAAGAAAGCTGAGCACAGAAGAATTGATGCTTTTGAACGGTGGTGTTGGAGAAGACTCTTGAGAATCCCTTGGACTGCAAGGAGATCCAACCAGTCCATCCTAAAGGAGATCCTGGGTGTTCACTGGAAGGACTGATGTTGAAGCTGAAACTCCAATATTTTGGCCACCTGATGCGAAGAGCTGACTCGTTGGAAAAGACCCTGATGTTGGGAAAGATTGAAGGTGGGAGGAGACAGAGGATGAGATGGTTGGATGGCATCACCAACTCCACGGACATGAGTTTGGGTAAACTCCGGGAGTTGGTGATGGACAGGGAGGCCTGGCGTGCTGCAGTCCATGGGGTTGCAAAGAGTCAGACACAACTGAGCAAGTGAACTGAACTGAACTGACTGCACTGAGTCTTAGTTGTGGGATGTGGGATCTTTAGTTGAGGGATGTGGGATCTTTAGTTGAGGCATGTGGGATCTAGTTCCCCAACCAGGGATTGAACTTGGACTCCCTGAATTGGGAGAGTGGAGTCCTAGCCCCTGGGATGTCCCAAGAGAAAGGTTTTAATAAGAACTGGAGGTAGAAGATGAGGCCCCCACAGCTGAAGACCTGTAGGGACAGGCTGCTGCTCTGCTGAAAACAGGAAGGAAGGTTCAGAGGGAGGGGTAAGGAGCAGTTGTGGAAGAGGAAGAGGAGGGAGCTCTAGGGCCCATCTAACCCTCTCATTTAACTGTGGAGGAAACTGAGGCCCAGAGAGGGAAAGTAAAATGCCTGAGGTCACATTGTACCTGGGGGTCAGCGCTGGGTGTGGGCACACAGGGGTCATGACACACCCAGGCGAGCTTGCAAGCCCCCGCACAGCCAGTCGTGGTACACACTCCCAGAGCAGGCACACAACCGAGGCTGCCATTAATCACACCCGAAGCTGCTCAGATCCCTCATTCAGCTGAGCAGCTGGGTCAGTCTGCCTGTCTGCATCCCTTTCTCACTCCAGCCCTCACAGATCACAGGGCCCATAGCGGGAAGTAGATTATTTGGGAACCTCGGGTCAGGCTACCTGCAGGTCTGTTCTGAGCATCCCCTGGAGGTTCCCTGAAGCAGTGCAGGATGTTCACCCCTAGAATGGACTCATCTGCTCAGGGGTCAGGGCTGGGCCTGCATCCTCAAGGGAAGATGTGCTTCAGGGCAGAACCAAAGCCTCACCGGACCCAGAACTGGGACTGCAGACCCCTAGCGTCACATCTCAGTGAGATGCCAAGGAGTCTACTGGAGGCAGAGAGGAACCTAGACGTTTCTAGAGGAACCTAGAGGAACAGGCGGAGAAGGCAATGGCACCCCGCTCCAGCACTCTTGCCTGGAAAATCCCATGGATGGAGGAGCCTGGTAGGCTTCAGTCCATGGGGTCGTGAAGAGTCGGACACGACTGAGCGACTTCACTTTCACTTCTCACTTTCATACATTGGAGAAGGAAATGGCAACCCATTCCAGTGTTCTTGCCTGGAGAATCCCAGGGATGGCGGAGCCTGGTGGGCTGCCGTCTATGGGGTCGCACAGAGTTGGACACGACTGACGCGACTTAGCAGCACCAGCAGCAGCAGAGGAACAGGAGACCTGGGCTCCATCATGACTTGCCCCTCTCTCCATGAATGGCCTTGGGTAAATCCCTTTCCCTCTTGAGGATCTATGAATTTATTTTATTTAAAAGATTTAATGATATGGACCACTTTTAAAGTCTTTAATTGAACTTGTTACAATATTGTTTCTGCTTTATGTTTGTTTTTTTTTTTTTTTTTTTGGCTACAAGGCATTTGGGATCTTAGTTCCCTGACCAGGATATTGAATCTGCACCCACTGCCTTGGAAGGCAGAGTCTTAACCACTGGACTGCCAGGGAAGTCCCAGATCTATGAATTTATCATATTGAACCAGGGGCTGGAGACACAGAGATAAGGCACAGGCTTTCCTCTTCAGAAGTTTACAGTTGGGTGAAGGAAGGCAGCATTTCCAGGTGGAGCAAAGAGCTCAACTCAGAGTGGGGCTAAGTGGGAAACAGTGAGGCTGGGACTGGAGTGGGGGTGGGGGGTAGGCTGGAATGCTCAGGAGGCGCATCTGCCTGTTTCAGGTATGATGATAAATTCTCATATCGTGCCTGTAAGCTTAATGGTGCCACCACACCCCGGATCCCCATCTAGGTGTAACTGTGGGCCCACTGCTCCCTACTCAGGAAGGCACTTGTTACACGGTGTTTGGGAATGGCCACTGATTGGCTCAGTCTGAGCATCTGACCTAAACCCAGCCTATCCACCCACTGGCAGGTGACTTGTGAAGTGCGCTTCTTGGGAAAGGCTCCACCCAGCAGGGGTGGAGATAGTAACTAGCTGAGCCAATCACAATGGCTCCTGGTAGAATGTGAACTAAGAAAATACAGGAGATGGACCTGTGAGGAGCAAGGTACACAGAGAAGCTGCCATACAGAGAGATGCAATTGCTCCACTGGGAAAACATTCAGGCAGCATGTGAGAGATTGGCCGGCCTCAGCTCAGTTTCTGACTTCAGCTGTCTTTACAAGCTTGCTTTTTATTCAGACGGGCCTGAGTGAGTCATCATTCTTGTTAAACTCTGTAACTAGCTAAGGAGCCCCCTCATCTCCCTGGCATGCCAAAGAGCAGCCAACTCTGTCTTCCATCCTGTAGAGAGGCCACTGTGAGAAAACAGAAAGATCAGAGGATGGGAAATTAAGAGACTGGGCCTGGGTTCGAGGCTGACTCAAGTTCCCAAGCATCCCCAAGAGCCAGGCCTTGGCAGAAATCTGGAATACCTTGCATAGTGTGCTTTCTCCTTCACTGTTTATGATCTGGCTGCAATGAAAATGACAGATGAAAGCAGCCAGAAAGGTAAAGGCAGCTGCTACCTATTCAGGGTATTCTGCTGTTTGATGGAAGCTGATTAGTTGGGTGCAGAGGATTCAAAGGGCTTCCCTGGTGGCTCAGTGGTAAAGAACCCGTATGCAATGCAGGAGACGTGAAGACGTGAGTTCGATCTCTGGGTTGGGAAGATCCCCTGGAGAAGGAAATGGCAACTCACTCCAGTATTCTTGCCTGGGAAATCCCATGGACAGAGGAGCCTAGGGGGCTACAGTCCATGGGGTCACAAAAGAGTTGGACACGACTGAGTGACTAAACAACAAGAGGATTCAAACTCTCTCTGTTCAAAGGGCCTCCAGGGAGATCTGACAGTCATTGGAGAGGAGGTGCAATTCTGGACACAGCACTGTGCTTAAAAGTCTTAGCCATCTCCTGGGACACTTCTCAGTAGACCCATGTCTGGGTCCTGGGGAGAACAGAAGGGCTGTAAGTAAAAGCTAAAAGAACTGTTCCACTGAAAAGTTTGCTTATCTGGGCATAAACAGACCTGTTTTGGAATCAGGCAAAAGAGGCATTTGTTTCTGCTATGCTATGGACCTTTGTACATGGAGAAAGCTCTATGGTGCTGGCATCAGTGACTTGAAGAGCTGCAGTATAGGGGAAGGGATTGGTCCATGGAGGAAAAAGTCTTTCAACAAATAGGGCAAAAATAATTGGACATCCCCATGCGAAAAATGTAGCTTGACTCAGACTTTGCACTATGTGCATAAGCTGGTTAAAAGTGAATATAGACCTAAAGGCAAAACCTAAAAATTTAAAAAAACTCCTAGAGAAAACACAAAAGAAAATTTTTGTGACCATGGTTTTGGCAAGCATTTTCAGATCTAATACCAAAAGCACAAATCCATAAAATTAAAAATTGATAAATCAGACTTCAAAATTAAGAACTTCTGCTCTTTAAGAGGCATAGGAGAAAATGAAAAGACAGAACATCCCTGGCGATCCAGTGGTTAAGACTCTGCAGTTTCACTAAAGGAGGCACAGGTTTGATCCCGGGTCAGGGAAGTTTTGCATGCTGTGCTTTGCAGCCAAAAAAAAAAAAAAAAAAAAAGACAAGCTGCAGAGCTACTGGGGGAAAATACTTTCAAAATACATCTGATAAAGGACCTGTATCTATGATATATAAAGTACACTCAGAATTCAATAATGAGGAAACAGATAACTTAATTACACAATGGCCAAAGTATGTGAACAGACACTTCATCAAAGAAGACATAGAAATGGCAAATAAGAGTATGAAAAGCTGCTCACCATCATTGGTTACCAGGGAAATGCAAATTAAAACAAGACACACTACACAACCATTGGAAAGGCTTAAAAACAGCCAAAGGTGTAATTTTAACAATATCAAGTGTTAATAAGAATGCTGAGCAGTTGGAACTCGCATGATGCTTATGGGAAAGTAAATGGAATAATCACTCTGGGAAACAGTTTGGCGGTTTCTTATGAAGTTAAGCATATACTTCACTTATAACCCAACAGTCACACTGCTAGATATTTACTCAAAAGAAGTGAAAAACATGTTTATACAAAAATTGGTACACAAATATTCATAGCTAAAATATAATTGCTAAAAACTGGGAGACAACCCACCTCCTTCAACTGGTGCATGAACAGAGAAACTGTGGCATATCCATACAATAGAGTACTACTTGACAGTGAAAAGGAATGAATTACTGACACACACAATAACATGGATAATTATACTAAGTGAAAGATGCTATGCTATGCTATGCTAAGTCACTTCAGTCGTGTCCGACTCTGTGCGACCCCATAGATGACAGCCCACCAGGCTCCCCCGTCCCCGGGATTCTCCAGGCAAGAACACTGGAGTGGGTTGCCATTTCCTTCTCCAGTGCGTGAAAGGGAAAAGTGAAAGTGAAGTCGCTCAGTCGTGTCCGACTCTTAGCGACCCCATGGACTGTAGCCCACCAGGCTCCTCCGTCCATGGGATTTTCCAGGCAAGAGTACTGGAGTGGGGTGCCATTGCCTTCTCCGACTAAGTGAAAGAAGGTAGACTTAAAAGGCTCATACCAAAGGATTCCATTTACAGGACATTCTCATGAAAGTAAAATGACAGGAAAAGAGGACAGATCAGCGGTGGTCAGCAGCTGGGGATGGGGAAGCGGGCCGACTCCAAAGGGAGTTTCTGAGGTGAGGGAAATATTTTGTATCTTGATGGTGATAGTGGTTACAAGACTGTCTGCATTTGTAAGCAATCATAGAATTTTCTACTCAAAAGTGTGCTTTCACAGAATGAAAATTATGCTTCAGTTTTTAAAAATGAGAAGTGAGGGAACTTTCCTGGTGGCCCAGTGGCTAAACTCAAGCTCCCAAAGCAGGGTGCCTGGGGTTCGATCCCTAGTCAGGGAATTAGATCCCATAGGCTGCAATGAAAGATCCTGTGTGCCACAACTAAGACCTGTTGCAGTCAAATAAGTAGTTTTTTTTTTTTTTTTAAGAAAGAAAAAGTAAAAATGGGATGAGGGATTAAATTTTCTTCTTCCCTTTCTTTGCCTTTCCTGTTGCTGGCCAACATTCTGAACTCAAAGCTGTTGTTCTCCTGGGGGTGGGAGTAATTTCTCAATTCGGCTACCCTGAACACTGCTTTGTTTTGGAAACACAGAGTCAACCCACCAAGGATAATCTGTTCGGGCCCATGTCTGTCTGTCTCCTTCTGTCCCTCCCTGTCTGGCTAAGCCTGCTCACCCAGGCCTTTCTAACTTCTACTCTCCTTGCTGCCTGTTCTCCGGAGCCATCTGGAGTCCCAAAATCTTTACAGCCCGGGTGTTGTGTGGGCAAAATATTCTGCTTGGAAGAAGGGAGGCTCCTCATACTCAACTTTCTGCAGCTCTAGCCCATTAAACGGCCATGAGTCCTGGGCACGTACAGTCTGAGAGGACAGCCACCCAACATCTGCCTCGTCTCAGCCCTGATAGAGGCCATGCCCATCACTGCTGCAGGCCCTTCTGGTCACGGGAGACAGGCAACTGTCAGATGCTTCGGGGTGAGACTGATGAACACCTGGGGCAAATGCATCACACTGAGTGTGACTGGTCCAGGAGGGGAGTGTGAACACTCCTGCCATGACTCGCTGGTAAGTGTGAACCCCCTAGTCCTATACAAAATTGTGAATGGTGGTGTCCCTGAGATACACGAGGGTGGATTGTGGGACACGCTGATGTCCACATGTAGAATATGGACTCACTGATTTGTGCAGTGAACAGAGCAATGTCTCAGTGTGGGAGACACTGTGGAAGTGTGATGAAGACACCGTGGTGACTCTGAGCACGCCATGAAAGCTTGGGGAGCACCATAGTGACTCCCACAGTCAGTGGTGAAAACACTGGGGCTTCTGTGGGTGTGAGCACCTTGTGGTAAGTGTGGGGAGCACTAGAGATGCCATGTGTGAACTCAAGGTTAAGACCATGGTGAGTGCACCATAGGACAGTGAGGTGATCTTTTTTTAAAAAAATATTTACTTGTTTATTTGACTGCTCTCGGTCTCAGTTGTGGCGTGTTAGTTTTTCTTAGTTGTGGTCTTAGTTGGGATCTAGTTCCCTAACCAGGGATCAAACCCAGGCCCATTATATTGGGACCATGGAGTCTTAGCCACTGGACCACCAGGGAAGTCCTAAGGTGACATTCTTTTTAAGTTTGAGGAGCATGAACAGTGAGCATGTTACACAAGGTGGAGGGCTCTACTGGACATGTTTTGGGGTATCTGCAGACCATGCCCATTCTCAGGGTATCTGCTCCCCACCTACAACCTTTGAAGAGTAAGCACACCCTCATAAGACCAGGTGTTGACCAGCAGGCCACAGTGTGTGCAGCTACTGCGTGACTTGCATAGTTCTGAAGGTTTCTTTTTCTTCCATTTTCTAAGCTGGACTTGTTATAGTTGTTCAGTTTTGCCCAGCTCTTCGGGGAAGCGCTGATGTGGTTACAGGGTGAGAGGAAGTGATTCATGGGTAGGTTTGCCAAAGAACAAAGGGAAGGTAAATGCTGAGGTTGACAGCTATTAAAGTGGTTTTTGATATCAAGATTCAACTACTGGTATCAAGATTAGTTAATAGTAAGAGGGATTTCCTTGGTGGTCTAGTGGTTAAGAATTTGCCTGCTAATGCAGGAGACATGGGTTCAATCCCTGATCTGGAAAGATCCCACACGTCACAGAGCAACTAAGCCCATGCGCCAGAACTACTGAAGCCTGTGTGTCTAGAGCCTGTGCTCTGCAACAAGAGGAGCCACTGCAGCAAGAAACCTGTGCGTTGCAACGGCTAGTTACCCCTGCTTGCCATAACTAGAGAGAGCCCATGCACAGCAACAAAGACCTAGCGAAACCAAAAATAAATAATTTTTTAATTAATTAAAGCTGGATTTTAATCTGGATTAAAAACAGTTTAATAGTTAGACACTTCAGGTTGACTCCTACTCAACCTGAAGTAGGAGTTGTATTTTTTGGTTTGTATTTGTGGTTGTATTTTTGGTGGGTCTGTGTCATTTTTCACTTCCTAACATCCATTCTTCCTACTTCTGGTGACAGCACCACAACTTTTCTTTGGGAAAAATCAGTCCTTGTGATTCCAGTGAGATGATCTATCCCTACCTCCAGAAGTGGACTAATCAGAGCTTTCCACCCCCATGGTTACAGGGATTGGGTCAGGAAGGGGCCAGAGAGAGCCTTTCCCAGGACTTCTTCTGGAGCACAGAAGTCATGCTTTTTTGATTGGAGATTTGAGACATGCTAGAAAGGAGCCTGGATCTTCTGGAAGATACCACATGGGAACAGCATCTGTTTCAGTTACTGTTGCATAACAAACTACCCAAAATCTTGATGGCTTAAATGATGATCATTTTCTCATATCCTCAGAATTCTATAGGTCAGGGTCTCATGTAGGGCTTAACTGGGCAATTCAAAAAACAATGACTTATTTTTTATGACTTGGATTGAGGCCACTCTGTGGCACTCATCTAGTAGATGAGCTGGTCTGGCCTGGAGGTTCCAAGACAGCTACACTCACATGGTTGGTGCCTTCATGGTGAGGGGTGGAAGACTGGGCTCAGCTGGGACCTCCTACTGTAACACCAACACCAGGCCTCTCCAGTTTGGTGGTCTCTGGAAAGTTAGCTGGCTTTCCCCAGAGCATACATGCCAAGTGGAAGTTGTATGACCTTTTCTGACCTAGCCTTAAAATTTCACCTTGTTCTTGGTTACAAGTCAGTCATAGGCTAGCTGAGATTCAAGAGGAGGGAAATTAGATTCTACTTCTTGATGGCAGAGGAAGGCAATCACCTTGTACATGAACATGTGCAATGGGATCTATTGTTGCAGCCAACTTGGGAAAACACAGACTCTGCTACAGCCTCCTTGAGAAAAAAACCATCTCAGAGAAAGCAGTTGAGACATGGAAGGAGAACAATCCTGATGACGTTATTTGAGTCCCTGGATCCAGTTTTCACAACCATCAGATCCCTTTTCTGTATAATCCAATCTGAGTTGTGCTTTGTCTCTTGCAGCTGAAAGCTCTTTTACTCTTAGCATGTATGTATACATGTGTGCTGAGTTGCCTTAGTCGTGTCTGACGCTTTGCAACCCCATGGACTGTAGCCCACCAGGCTCCTCTGTCCATGGGATTCTCCAGGCAAGAATACTGGAGTGGGTTGCCATACCTTCCTCCAGGGGATTTTCCCAACCCAGGGGTCAAACTTTTGTCTCTTATGTCTCCTGCATTGGCAGGTGGGTTCTTTAGCAGTGGCGCCGCCTGGGAAGCCCCTTAGTGTGTATATCAGTTATCTATTACAGTACAACAAATCACCCCAAAACTTAGTGCCTTACGACAATGATTATCATTTCTTGTGATTCTGTGGGTGGCTGGCCATTCTTTTGCTGGTCTTACCTGGCTCGCTTATGCAACTGCTGAGGTAGAAAGTTCAAGATGCCCTCATTCACATATCTGGCTGTTGGCTGGGGGTCTCAGTTCTCCTTCATGTGGTCTGTCATCCTCTAGGAGGACAGACTGACTTCTTTACATGGTGGTCTCAGGAGAGTGTTCCTAGGGAGTGAAGGTGGCAAGATCTCTGGAGTATCATTTCTGTCATTCCTTTGTTCAAAGCAAGTGACAAAGTCAGTCCAGGTCAAAAGGGTGAGTAAAGAGACTCTACCTCATAATGGGAGAGTTGCAAAGAATTTGTGGCCATATTCAATCCACCACAGTATGATAGATAGCTGGATCATATTACATAGGGACATTTTTGAAATTAGTATGTGTATGGGAAGGAGGATGTGTGTGCCAGGCAGGCAGAGCCAGAGTGTTCTAGCATGTTCTCACTGAGAAGCACACGGCTGGAGTGTATTTCACCTTTCTTAGCCTCAGTTTTCCCTCTGTAAAATGGGTGTCGTCATTCCTGTCTTGCAGATCAGCTGTGAGGCTGAAGATGGGATGATGATCACGAATGTGCCTTGTAAATTACAGGGTGCTGAACATTATCATCTGAGACCTGAGAAGCAATAGTCAAGGTGGGCCTGGGTGGTCAGAGAAGGCAGGAGCAGGGAGACTGAGATGGGGCATTGAAAGATGGGAGACGTTCACATGGGTGGGGAGGAAGATGGGGAGCTGAGGAATAGAACTGTAAAAGGCACTGGGTGGGAGAAGTGACAGACTGTATCTAGGACAGAGAGGAGACCAACAGGGTCAGAGAGTGAGCTCTCCCACTCCTGTAGACTCTGGATATCTCAACTCCCATACATACTGGGTCAGCAGCCCCTGAGGGTTGTTCAGAGCTGCAGTGAAGTCCTCCAGTCCCCAGGAATCAGCAGTGGCGCATCCCTACCCAGGCCTGCAAAGCCTCCTAAGGCCACAAGGGGGCGATGATGGGAGCATGGGGAGGTGCAGAGAGTTGGAGATAGATCCCCTCCTCTGGAGCCACCAGCATCATGTCAGACCCCTCCCAGTATTCCCAAGTTTCTTTCCCCTCAGCAGGGTGGAGACCCCTGGCCATAGGCTTGGGTCACAGATGGCCTGGCTACACTGGATTCCAAGCCCCTCGGTCCCCTGGACAAGGGTGGGGGTGATTGATGGGTTTCCAGTGTGTTCCAGGCGAGGGCTTGGAGCTGCAGCAGACTGGCCTGGCCTGAAGGAGCCCCAGGTGGCGCTGACCCAGCTAGGCCAGGCCCTGGACAGTCTGGATCTGTGGCCGCCTCCCAACTCTCACTATCCTGAGGTCCTGGCCAAGGAGAGGAGCAGCCTCTCCCTCAAAGGCGTCCTGGGAGCAAGGGGTGGGGGTGGGCTCAGATTCCACCAGTCTAGCCCTGGGCAGTTGGAGAAGGAACTGGCAACCCACTCCAGTATTCTTGCCTAGAGAATCCTGTGGACAGCGGAGCCTGGTGGGCTGCTGTCCATAGGGTCGCAGAGTCAGACACGACTGAAGCGAATTAGCATTCATGCATGCATTGGAGAAGGAAATGGCAACGCACTCCAGTATTCTTGCCTGGAGAATCCCAGGGACAGGGGAGCCTGGTGGGCTGCTGTCTATGGGGTTGTACAGAGTCGGACACAACTGAAGAGACTTAGCAGCAGCAGCAGCAGCCCTGTGCAGTTAGCTGCTCAGTCCGTCTTGGGGACAGAAAAGGATTCTTCAACAGGAGAGATGGCAGGAGATGAGCTAGAAGGACACCAATGGCAGGGCAGTTAGCAGAGCCCAGGGATTCTAGCCCAGCCCTGTACCAACCATGACAAGACCCTCTGGCCATTTACCCTACCACCCAACCCTTGGGGCAGGGTAAATGGGGCCTGAGATGTGAGTTCCTGGCCAAGCAAGGACACCTAGGCAGAAATCATGACCTAAAGGGCTTCTCTTTGCCAAATCCTAGGCTTCCTGCCTCCTGCTATAGAAGGAGAAGAGAGGCTGGGGAGACCGCTTTCATGTACTCTGTGGTTCCATAGAATAGACGCCCCAGAAAGAAGTTGATTACCCTGGCTTTGACCTCTTGTCCTCTGGTTTACCTCCCCACCACCTTCCTCTCCTGTCTACCTTGCTCTCCTTATCCAGTCTTGGTGGTCAAGTGACTTCTGTGGCTTCTGGCCTAACCTCTGGTGAGAGTTTTTGGAGCTATTATTTCTTCTGTTCTCTCCTCTCGGTTGTATTCATTGTCAGCATCTTATCAAACCTTGCAAGAGCTGGTGGGGGCCTCAGAGCTCTCTCAGTCTGAACTCCTGCTGTGTAGGAGGTCCAGGGTCATGTGGGTCATTACTTGTCCAAGATCACACATCAGAATTAGCAATAGAACCAGTACTATACTTTTGGCTCCCAAGTTCCTGTTTTTCTCCTGGCCTCTGATCAGGCTATTGGGGCTCAGCTTTTGTCCACGGACCAGCAGAGTTTTTAGGGTCTTCACTCGGTTCACACTTTGCCTTCACTTAGTTCAGACTAAAGCTGCTTCACGGATTGGCTCTGACTATAATTGGACCAGACTTGGTCTAGCTGGTCTGGACCAAAATCTGGGGGCCAGGAGGGCCGGGAGGGAAATCAGGAAGCTCCAGGAGAAAAAGCAAACCAGGTCTGTGCCTTGAATCTGCTTAGGGGCTGTCTTTACTCAACATCCTTCCTCTACCCATCCGCTTCTCCCCCAACAGCTCCTGTCCAGGATGATGCTCAGAGAAACAGAGCTCCTAAACCCTTGCTTACACCCACACCCACACCCATACCCCTCCCGACACACATTCACACAGAGAGAAAGACATATATATATATGAGTGAATGAGTGTTAGTCACTTAGTCAAGTCCAACTCTTTGCAACCCCATGGAGTCTGCCAGGCTCCTTTGTCCATGGAATTCTCCAGGCAAGTATACTGGAGTGGCTGGCTCCCCTGGAGAAGGGATCTTCCTGACCCAGGGATAGAAACCCAGGTCTCCTCTTCTGCAGGCAGATTCTGTGCCATCTGAGCCACCAGGGAAGCCCATATATATATACATACATATGGCACACACACAGGCACATACCTGTAGAGAAAGACACACACACACACGAGCACACACGCACAGCTGAATAAGTGTGCCCTGCAGCACTGTGGGATCATTTCCATACAGGGCTTTTTCCTCTGAAATCATGGACATGTCTTCTCCCTATGTCCTTCCAGTACGGAGTCTAGAGCCTGCTCCAAACAGGTGCTTGTTGATAGTGTGTGGAAAGAGGGAGCTGACACTTATGTGGAGGGCCACATGCGCCAGGCCTCCATCTCCAAGCCCCGCCTAAGGCAGAAAGCCCAGCCTAGGCCCGATGAGCCTGGGATGTAAGGCAAACCTTGGCAACTCCTGCTGTCTCCCTGGTTCACCCCCTCCCCATCTTGTGCCTCCACTCCCGACTCTCTCCTTGGGTGGTCCATTAACCAGCCCATCAAAATCACCTGGGAGCTTGTCAGAAATGAAAAGTCTCAAAAAAAAAAAAATGCAAAGTCTCAGGCCTCACTTCAGATCTACTGAACCAGAAAGCCTGGGTGTGGGGTCCAGCATCTGTGCTTTCACAAGCTCTCCAGGGGTTTCTAATGCATGCTACAATTATAGAACTGCTGCCTGTGAGGAGAGGCAAGCTCATGCCACGAGGGAGGCGGCTGAAGTCTGGAAACACTAGCAGGGGCTTATGCCACCTATGGGTAAGGCAGCTGCTCATTGCTGGTGGGTGCCCATACCCAAAGTACTCTCACACGCACACACACACCCTTTCACACACACACACACACACACACACACACACACACTCGCACATATATGAGCATCTGGCACGATCTCAGAGAATTCATATGCAGGGATTCCTCTCGGGTCCAGTGGGTATAGGCAGGTACCCAAATGAAGGCAGGAAGAGGTAGGAAGGAACTGTTCTCCTTGCCCCACAATCCCTCTGCCACTTGTCCCTTTGGAGGGTCCCTGAGCACTCCCTCAGAGCCACAGAAGCCGAGTAGTTGCCCAATCAGACAAGGCAGCCCTGGTTGAGAGGCCAGGTGATCCGTGTGCCTAAGAGAACTCAGGGTATGTGCTAAGGGCAGCAAAGTTCTTTCTCTGCATAGGTGGGCCGGGGCCAGGGGAATGTTGGGGATCAGCAGGCAAAGCTTAGGCAAGAGCATACCACCCCCTGAGCCACGAAGCGCTGCCCACACGTAGAATTCCCCTTGGCCCCTCCCCAGGGCTGCTCCCCGTGCCCCTGCCTCCCCACCCATCCCTCTGCTCTGGCCTGTGGAGCCCAGGGCAGCTGCCCACCTGGCCCATCCCCAGGCCCTGCGGCATCTCCCCCAGAGGATCTGAAAGTGAAATCAGGCCTCTGGAAGCTGCTGGGGATGTGGGGAGGGGAGGAGAAGGCTGAGCTTCCTCAGGCTCAGATCTGGTTTCGCGGCTGCTTCCCGTGGCGCATTGCCACAGGCTGAGCCTCCAGCTGTGCTATATAAGGCCCGGTGGCTGGCCTGTGGAGAGAGGAAAACTTGGACCCCCCAGCTGAGGAGTCCCGCTCAAGACACGGTGAGCCCCACTCCTGTTCTCCTTAGCCGTCCCTGCACCCCTCAGCCGGGCTCAGCTACTCTGGGCACCCCGACCACCTGCCTCACCTCCCCCAGACAAGACTCGCCTTTCTTCTTTGGAGCTGGCCCCAAGTCTTCTCCCTCCCCCACGTGAGGATAGGGGCCCTCGAAGGGCCCCAGTCAGGGTCTCTTACCTGTGGGTACTCTCCCTTTTTCCTGCGGTCAGCCAGTCTTCTTTGTCTGAGCGTTCTGAGACCTGCGGACTGGGGAGCCTCACCAGCAGAGCATATGCTGAGGAAACTTCCGTGGGCTGCCAGATGGGAAATGGTTTTTCCACAAGGTGCTTCAAGCCACCTTGGCTCCAGACAGTCCCAGAGCAGTCCTAGACTGAGGGCCTTGCAGGCCCTGGGGAGCGCTCAGCCCTCGGCTCAGAGCCTGGGAGCTTGGGGTGAGACCCACAAGAGCTGGAGACCCTGGAGACCCTGCACTCTGTTCTCTGGGCTGAGAAACAGGTAGCGGAGTTAGTGGCCTTAGAGCTGGATGGTCTGCAGTGTGGACTTGGTCTGTTCTTCTTCTGGGACAACTAAGTGTTTTTGAATCTTTTTTTCCAGAAAGGAGGAATCTCCCTTTTCTCACCACACCCTGGACTTCGGAGGTTGAAGCGAATCCCTCTTGAATTTCCAGGCACTGGTCAGAGTCTAGGTTGGCCAGAGGTCTGGGGAGAGAGAAAACTGAGTGGGAGTCTGGGTCCTGGCCCTCTTGCCAAGCCTCTTGGAGAACAGGGGAGCTCCTCTTCCTGTTCCTGCAGCCCCTAACCCCCACCCAGCAGTTACTGGGGGGTCCTGGCCTCTCCCTGTGGGTCCCCTCTGCTCGTCTGCCGCAGGCTCCTGGCTATGTGACTCCCAAGCAGGCCAGAAATGCGTTCCATCTGCAGCCTGTGCACATCTGGGAATGTGTTCATGGAGCTGCTGTGTCTAAAGCATCTGCACCCTCCAGCTTGCCTGTTCTGTGAGAGGCTGCTGTAGTCGGGGCAGGGGCTGCCCAGCCTTAATATGTAGCCTTGCCGTGCAGGAACGTGAGGTCCACCAAGGGCAGCAAAACAGGTCCCAAGCCTGGGTCTTGGAAGTGATTGACGAGTCACCTAGAGGCTGCTGGGGGTGAGCCCAGGCACCCCCTCACTGGCAAGGAAACATCTCACCCCAACTGTCTCTTATGCCCTATCTCAAGGTGGGGTCCTAGCACCTGGACCCGGGGTTTGAATCCAGGTCTGCCTCATGTGAACTGAGATTCTGACTCTGCCTCTCCCAAGCTGCCCAGATTAGCAATGTGGGCAGGTATCATCCTCACAAGACTTCATTCTGTCCACCTTTCACCTTTGATAGGTCAAGAAATAGTTCTGGGGACTTCCTTGGCTGTCTAGTGGTGAAGACTCCGCGCTTCCAATGCAGGGCATGCGGATTCAATCCCTAGTTGGGTTACTAAGACCCCACATGTGGCAAGGTGCAGCTAAAAAAATGAATGAATAAAAATTTTTTTAAAAGAAAGAAAAGAATTAGTTCTGCTCGAAACCTAAGAGTCAACTCAGAATATGAAACCTGATAAGCTTTGTTTCTTTGCAGGTCACTGATCTGAGAAACTTTTCAGGGATTGCATTCCAGGGACTCCAACTCTGTGAAGGAACCGTCACTCAGCTCCTGCTACGTTCCCCACAGGACTGGGGAAAGATGGCGGGGACGAAGGCCTGCATGTTCTTCTTCCTGGTTCTGGAGATCACCTCCGCGTTGGGTACAGGCTAAGTATCTCCCGTCTCTCTAAGCTGCCACTTGCTATAGGGATGTCACATTTGGTCTGGGATCCAACTCTGCACCTGCCTTAAACTATAGCCGTGGCACTAAGACCTGAGGCTGGTTTATCTATTTATTCATGGTTTATACCCTGCTTGTTTTCCTAAAGGGTTTGAGATAGGTCCCAATATTAAAACTCACAGGACAGAATCTTTTAAATGAGGAGAGGGATAAGATGTCACCCAGAAGGAGGAAAAAAGATAAGAGGGTTACCACTGCCCCCTGAGTGCTAAATTTAGCTCTGAGCTTCCTGATAGCCAGAGAAAAAGGAATCCTGAGTTCTCACATTCGGATTTAGGGTGAGATCTGATTTTAGTTTCATGAAAATTCATTTAGACCCTGTAGCCAAATTTCACAGAGACACCAGAACCCCTTCTGGTCTCCTTGTCCTTGGACCCCATTCTCTGGTGACTCTGAATTCCCCAGGAAACAGGTGGAGAGAATTTGCCCGGTGGGCTCCCCAAGGCATCTGAGCATCAGAGCTCACAGCACCGGGCTGCATACACTCTCCTATCTCCCTTTCTTTTCCTGATTTCTAGCTACATACTCAGGTAAAGCAAAAAAAATGCTCAGAATTCTCTCATAGAGCTATGAGCACTGCAGGCTTTGTGACTGCAGATGCAGGAACAAAGGCTGTCTGAGCATCTTGCCGAACCCTCTAGGTGCCCACCTCCTGCCTTGCTCTTTCTACCCTGACAGCTGTTGTTGATGAAGATGATTAACATTCAGCGATCTGAAGGGAAATCAGATTAGTTTGATTAAAAGAGCTACTATCACCCCCAGTTAAGCAGCAAAGACGGAGAAGGCAATGGCATCCCACTCCAGTACTCTTGCCTGGAAAATCCCATGGACAGAGGAGCCTGGTAGGCTGCAGTCCATGGGGTTGCTAAGAGTCGGACACGACTGAGCGACTTCACTTTCATTTTTCACTTTCATGCATTGGAGAAGGAAATGGCAACCCACTCCAGTGTTCTTGCCTGGAGAACCCCAGGGATGGCAGAGCCTTGTGGGCTGCTGTCTATGGGGTCGCACAGAGTCGGACACGACTGAAGTGACTTAGCAGCAGCAGCAGCAAAGAGAATACTAATTTGACTCTCTCATGTGAGAGTTAATTGCCTTTTGAAGCTTTTGCAGGCCTCTGCTCTCCTCTCACCTTTCTGTTTTGGAGCCTCCAACTCAGTCTCAGGTGGGTTGGGCCTGGAGGCTCGCTGCCTGTGGCTCAAAGGTCCCATACCCTTCCTCAGGGAGACTTCTCCAGCTGCAGTCAGAAAACTAAAGGACTGGGACTTCCCTGGTGGCCAGTGGTTAAGACTTCATACTTCCAGTGCAGACGGCACTGACTCAATCCCTGACTGGGGAACTAAGCTCCCACAGGCTGCATGGTGTGGCCAAAAAAAAAAAAAAATTAAAGGACGACTCCTCCAGCCAGATCCTATGAGGGTGAGGGTGGATTCCCAAAGTCAAACTTTGCCAGGAGAAGGGAGATGGACATCTATTGTCCAGGTCTTGAGCTAAATGGAGTTGCTAATACTTTACTTGGCAAACATTCTGTGCCAGGCCTTATTCTAAGTGGATTTTATGAAGAAGCTTATTTAATCCATATAATCCTCTGAGATGGGGACTATTATTAAACTTACTTTATGATGAGGGGTCAGATGAGTTAAGTATCTGGCCCAAGGTCACACAGTCAGGAAGTGGCAGTGTCTGGGGCTCACAGTCTCAATCGCCATGTACTTCAGAGACTTTGTGTTTCCTTATGGAATCCTCATGCCAACTGGACCACCACATGTGCAGTGGGAACTAATATCTCCATTTCACAAGATGAGGAAAGTAAGGTTCCATTCTGCCAAGAAGGATGGGCTCAGATCCTACAGGAGGAGCCCTGGCTGCTGTGCAGCATCTCATGGTCCATTTCTAGAACAAAAGCGAAAAGAAAACCGTACTGGTTGAGCATGCACTGCATGCCAGGTCCCTTTACCTTCACCATCACCCTGAAAAGGCACCATGACCCTGTGATGTGGTGATTGTTGGTGCAGCTCTACTTTTAAAAAAAAGTTAATTTAACTGGAGGCTAATTACTTTACAATATTTTGCTTTTTGCCATACATTGACATGAATCAGCCATGGATTTACATGTGTCCCCCCATCGTGACCCCCCCCTCCCTCTTCCTTCCCCGCCCCGCCCCACCCCACCCCACCCCATCCCTCTGGGTTGTCCCAGAGCACTGGCTTTGAGTGCCCTGCTTCATTTATCGAACTTGCACTGATCATTTCACATATGGTAATATACAGGTTTCAATGCTATTCTCTCAAATCATCCCACCCTCGCCTTCTCCCACATAGCCCAAAAGTCTGTTCTTTACATCTGTGTCTCTTTTGCTGTCTTGCATATATGGTCAGTCATTACTGTCTTCTAAATTCCATATATATGTGTTAATATACTGTATTGGTGTTTTTCTTTCTGGCTTACTTCACTCTGTAAAATAGGCTCCAGTTTCATCCATCTCATTAGAACTGACTCAAATGTGTTCTTTTTTGTAGCTGAGTAATATTCCATTGTGTATATGTACCACAACTTCCTTATCCATTCGCTTACCGATGGACATCTAGGTTGCTTCCATGTCCTAGCTATTGTAAACAGGGTAAAGCTCTATTTTATGAGGAAACAAATTTAAAAGAATAAAGCTTTTGAGGTCATACAGCCAGTCAATGGCAGAGTGAGACTCTGAACCCAAGCCCAGCACTCATGTTCCATCCCCCACATCACCCTGCTTCCCTATGTCCTGAGAGGCTAGTAGCAGGACCCTGCTGGGCCCCTGTAACTGTCTTGGCTTCTCACTTCTCCTCCTGGCCCTCAGGGAGGCAGATGATGCTCAATCAGTCAGTAAGAAGAGTCCAGCCTGGGAAGAGGACCTCAGGTGTCTTTGCCAAGCCTGCTAACCTCCTGGACAGTGAGTTGTGGCTGGAGCAGGGACTGATGGGGGTGAGGGGGTTGGTCTTTACTGAGCTTGTTAAGAGAATCTCTGCAGTCAGAGGACAATGTCAGGGTTCCATAGACAAAATGCTTTGCTCAGTTGTGTCCAACTCTTTGCCATCCTTTGGACTGTAGCCCACCAGGCTCCTTTGTCCATGGGATTTTTCAGGCAAGAATACTGGAGTGGGTTGCCATTCCCTTCTCCAGGGGATCTTCCTGACCCAGGGATTGAACCCACATCTCCTGCATTGCAGGCAGATTCTATTACTCACTGAGCCATTTGGGAACTTCCATAGAAATCCACTTTTAAAAGGCATTTGAGGACTTCCCTGGCAGTCCAGTGGTTAAGACTCGGTGCTTCCCCAGCAGGGAGTCTGGGTTCCATCCCTGGTCGGGGAACTTAAAAAAAAAAAAGGTGTGTTTGGCCAACATCTCTGTCCAGGCAGAGGGACCAAGTATATAGGAAGGCTCAGAAGCATAAAAGCTGCCTGATCGATCCCAGGAATGCTGTAGGGTTTGCTGGGGCCAGAGCATAGGCTGGCAGGGAGAGAGCAGAGAGAGAAGGGTGGAGATACCAGCTCATTAGCACCTAAATACCTGGCTAAGGGAATTAAAGCTGAGAGTGATGTGGCCCAGGCTGCATGGAGAAAGCTCACTCTGACTGTAGTGTTGAAGAGGGGTGGGGATGGTTTGGGGAAGCTGGAGGTAGAGACACCAGGCAGGAAGTTATTGACATGGTATAGCCGGGCTGCTGAGAATGTTTGGCAGTAGGGTGTGCAGAAGGGTAAGAGATTCTAGAAATGCTGCACAGAGAGATACCATGGGGCCTGAGACCAGTGAGGGGTGGGTGAGGGGTAGCAGGGATGACTCCCAGGGGTTGAGCTCACTCGGCGCTCTGGGGCCAGGTTGGCTCCCACCTGGCTCCCACCTGGCTCTCTCTGGCTCTCTTTCAGGTCCTGGGGAGTGGACGACCTGGTTCAACATTGACCACCCAGGTGGGCAGGGTGACTACGAACGGCTGGATGCCATTCAATTCTACTACGGGGACCGGGTGTGCGCTCGGCCCCTGCGGCTAGAGGCTCGAACCACCAACTGGATACCCGCAGGCAGCACTGGCCAAGTGGTCCATGGCAGCCCCCTCGAGGGCTTCTGGTGCCTCAACAGGGAGCAGCGACACAACCAGAACTGCTCTAATTACACCGTGCGCTTCCTCTGCCCTCCAGGTGAGCCTGGCCAGCCCCCACGCTCTACTTCTCAGCAGCCTGCACACAGCGGGAGGCCAGGGCCTGCATCCGGCCATGGAAACTCTGGACGTTGCACACATACATGTGCTTCAACTCCATAATAACCCTTTAGTTTCATGAGCGCCATAATGTTCCCAACAGTGTTCTGTGTTGATGGATAGTCTCCTTTCAATCCACTTTACTGATGGGGAAGACCACAGGCTCTGGAGTTGGACTGCTTTGAATCTGGGCCCACTGTCTCTACTGTGCTCCTTAGGCAGATTTTCTGAAACTCTCTGAGCCTCAGGTTTCTCAAGTGTGGAAGAGAGGTATTAATATACCTTCATGGGGGGTTTTGGGCTTCCCTGGTGGCTCAGACAGTAAAGAATCTGCCTGTAATTCAGGAGACCTGTGTTCAATCCCTGGGTCAGGAAGATCCCCTGGAGAAGGGAAAGGCAACCCATTCCAGTATTCTTGCCTGGAGAATTCCATGGATAGAGGAACCTGGTGGGCTACAGTCCATGGGATTGCAAAGAGTCGGATGTGACTGAGCGACTAACACTTTGACTTTATGGGGTTTTTTACGAGGATTAACTTAGATAATAAATGCAGAGGGCTTAATGCAGGTGAATGCCCACTAAGTTTTCATTTCTGTTTTAGTTCCTCTGTGCCAGATGCTGCTAGTTATCTCCATTACTCAACTTTTACAACTGACTGTGAGGAATCTCTATTTTGACAAGTTATTCCAGGTTCAGAGAGGTTAGGGAACTTCTTGGAATGACACAGCTGGTCAGTGGAACGCTGGGATTTAAACCCAAGCCTGTGTTCGCAGAGTCCAAGAGTTCGTGCTCTTTCTGTCCTTTCTTCCCATACTGGGTAATTCAGAGCCAGCTGCAGGCCTGTCCATTATTGACTGTGCATCCTCCATTCCTGGGGTTCCGCCAGTGCACACGGCCTGACCCTGCAGGCTCAGGTGGCAGTGGCAGTCACCTGGATCAGGAACCCAGGCTGGGCAATGTCTCAGGGTGAGGTTCGAGGCGCCTGTTTTCTTGCACACAGCCCTCAGATCAAGGATGAGAAGTGTAGGCAGAGGGGACTTGATGTTGCTGAGGCCCCAGGTCTTGACTTCCCAGGGCCCCTTCTGCAGGAGCAGGGGATGTTTTCACACTGGGAGAGAGTAAAGATGGTGCTGTCCTCCACACCCAAGGACAGCACATCAAAGTCCCAGCGCTTGGCCAGTAAGTCCCTTTCAGGGGCACTTATAGCCCATTTGGTGGTGTCATTGTGAAAATTAAGAGACACCACTTCCTCAAGTCTCTTGGTGTTCATCTGTTGGAAAAATCCTTGCAGGAAATATAAATATCAAAGACATCTAGAATGTACATGGAGGCCTGGATCTCTGAGAAAAAGCAGCCTCAGGGTCAGACATCCTGATGGAGTCTCCTTGGGAGGGAAGTCAGACCGCCTGCTGGTCTTCTTTGTAGGATCCTTGCGCCGAGACACAGAGCACAGCCTCTGGAGTCCGTGGTCTCCCTGGAGCAAGTGTTCTGCTGCTTGTGGTCACCCTGGGGTCCAGACCCGAACACGCACCTGCTTGGCGGAGTCGGTGTCGCTGTGCAGTGAGGCCACCGAGGAGGGCCGGCACTGCATGGAACAGGCCTGTTCAGGTACCACCCCTGGTCCTGGTACCAGGTAGGGCATGGGGCTGGGGCTGAAATAGCCTAGAATAGGTTAGAGGATCAGACTGAGACAGGTTCATTCATTCATTCATCCACTCATCAAGTAATTATGTGCACTGATGGGGAGTGTAGGCGATAATGTGGGAGCACAGAGCAGGGTCAATTATCGTCACTTAGGGGAATCAATTAAGTCTTCCTAGAGGAGGTGTCCTGAGCTAGGTCTTGAAGGATGAGTAGGAATTAGTTATGCAGGCTGATGAGGGAGGGTAACAAAGCCCTAACGATGAGAGGGAGCATATGGGACTCCACAGGTGGGACATGGCTGAAGGAGGTCCAGAATCCATACATGCCTTCCTGATGTGGCCTCTTTTTCCACAGCCTGTGACCTTACCTGCCCCATGGGCAAGGCGAATGCTGAGTGTGACGCATGCATGTGTCAGGACTTCGTGCTGTATGGGGCTGTCTCCCTCCCTGGGGGTGCCCCAGCCTCAGGGGCTGCTGTCTACCTCCTGAGCAAGACACCTAAGCTACTGACCCAGACGGACAGCAGTGGGAGGTTCCGAGTCCCTGGGTTGTGCCCCGATGGCAAAAGCATCCTGAAGATCACAAAGACCAAGTTTGTGCCTATCCACCTCATGGTCCCTAAGACTAGACTGAAGGCAGCCACCATCAGGGCGGAGTTCGTGAGGGCAGGTACTTAAGTTCTCTGGGGTAGGGCTGGGGAGGAAGGCTGGACTTTTAAATAAAAGGATTCTAGTACTCAGAGCTGGCCTCCCAGCTTGCCCAGAGTAAAACTAAAAAATCCACAAGTTCCAACATCATCTGGCTCCCCACCCTCCACCCATTACTTACCTTCTCTCCTCTCCTATTACAGTCCCCACCACCCCCACTGAGTCACTCTACTACAGTTGCAAAAGCTTCCTATCTATTCATCAACTACACAAGCACACTCCTGCCTCAGGGCCTTTGCACTTGCTATATACTCTGCTTGGAGTATTCTTCCCCCAGATAGTGGCATGGCTTGCTCCCTCAGATGTATAAGTTCTTTCCTGCCACCTTATCTAAAATAGTCAATGACAGTATAGTGTAAGGCTTGGAGGTTATATAGAGAGAGGCTGGGGAAATTCAGAAACAGTGCAGAATGGCCAGAAAATTCTGCTGGAATCAGAAGAGAAAGTACTGTACTATTCGAAACAGCCAGCTCTGTCTCAATGGCAGTGCTTGGGAATCTTGCCTGGTACAGGGTCCCCTTGGCTCACCACTGCCTTACCCAGATACTGCCCAAGAGGCTATGGGAGCAGGTCCCATCTTAGTGGGTGGAGGGAGTGGACTCCATTAGGACCCTTAGAAGGGGGCTAGGGTGTGTGTGTGAAATTGTACAATTTTAACACATGTCAAAATACCTGAGGGAGCAAGGCTCTGGAGAACCTGTCACAAAGAAAAACCCCAAACACCATTTCTCATCCCTGTTTCAGAAGCGCCGTACATTGTGATGAACCCTGAGACAAAAGCACGAAGAGCTGGGCAGAGCGTGTCCCTGTGCTGTAAGGCCACAGGGAAGCCCAAACCAGACAAGTATTTCTGGTAAGTATTCTGCCAGCTATCTGGCCTGATTCTCCTCTTGGAAAACCAGAGCTTTCTTGCACCGGGTCTGGAGTTATTAATCATGACAATAACCAGCAGAATAAAGTTACAAGTAAGGCCCTGGTGTGGCTTCCCAGGCAATGCAGTGGTAAAGAACCTGCTGCCAGTGCAGGAAATGCAAGAGATGTGGGTTCGATCCCTGGGTCAGGAAGATCCCCTGGAGTAGGAGATGGCAACGTACTCCAGTATTCTTGCTTGGAAAATTCCATGGACAGAACAGCCTGGAAGGCTACAGTCCATGGGGTCACAAAGAGTTGGACATGACTGAGTGCGCACGCGCACGCGCGCGCGCACACATACACACACACACACACACACACACACACGGCCCTGGTGCATCATCAGGGAATGGGCACTTAAAAGTGCGGGCTGGTTGGGGACTTCTCTGGTGGTCCAGTGGTTAAGACTGCAAGGGGTATAGAGCAGGGAACTAAGATTCTAACATGCAGCATGGCTTAGCCAAAAATTAAAAAAAAAATTTTAAAAAGTGGGGGCCAACAGGGTTGAGGCCACTCAGACAACCAACAAGCCCTGTTGTCATGTTGAAGCTGGGGTCCCTATAGAGCAGCTGTGGTCTTAGGGTCCTGACTCTATATCCTTGGGACACAGAACCAGGTTTCCCAGTCCTAATTTCCCAAAGACAAACAAGGTTTGAGTCCCCAGTGGCTGTCCTTTACCCTTCACAAACATTTTACAGCCATTATCTTATTTGACCCTCTCAACAATTCTACGGATCAGCTAGGAATCATGGCATCTATTTCATATGAATGGAACAGGAAGTTGAAGCTCAGAGGTTAAAGGATTCCTCCAAGGGTCCATAGCCAGTCAGGGGTGGGGCTGAGACTGAGAAGCAAGTCTCCTGACTCCCAGGCCAGTCAGTGCTCTTGAACGAGCCGAGTCAGTTGTAGAGTTGGCATCTGCAGGGACCTGTCCATCACCTGCCTGGCCCCTGACGCTGTCCTTAAGGATACCAGCCCTTCCACTGTCCCTCAGTCTGTCCCTCTCCATCCCTTGCAGGTACCATAACAACACACTGTTGGATCCCTCCCTCTACAAGCATGAGAGTAAGCTGGTGCTGAGGAATCTGCAGCGGGACCAGGCCGGGGAGTACTTCTGCAAGGCCCAGAGTGATGCTGGGGCTGCAAAGTCCCGCATCGCCCAGCTGACTGTCATAGGTAAGCCCAGCAGGGCCCCTGGGGAACCCATGCCACAGTGGGCATAACCAAAGAGTCAAAACTTGGGCTGTCCTGGGCTGTGCACAGTGCTGTGCTTTCTGGGACACAAAGATGGCACAGACCTTGATCCTATCCTCACAGATCTGCCACTCCAGGAGGGTGGAGAAATAAGAGACAAGTCAGTAGAGAGAGAGAAAAAATGTAGCTGAAATAGGAGGTGAGTTGTGGATGTTACAGATGAGAAACAGAGAACTTCTAGGTGGGAATGACTGTTGTGGCTGGTTGCTGGAGGCTTAAACAGTGGTTTTTAGCTTTGGCCACCCACTGGGATCAACTGTTGCATTGTTTTTTTTTTTAACTTTTAATTTTGTATTGGGGTACAGCTGATTAGGGCTTCCCTGGTGGCTCAGTGGTAAAGAATCTACCTGCAATGCAGGAGTTGCAGGAGATGCTGTTTCGATCCCTGGATCAGGAAGAACCCCTGGAGGAGAGCATGGCAACCCACTCAGTATTCTTGCCTGGAGAATCTCATGGACAGAGGAGCCTGGCAGGCTACAGTCCATAGGGTCGCAAAGAGTCAGACACGACTGAAGTGACTTAGCACATGTGCACAAATAACTGATTAACAATGTTGTGGTAGTTTCAGGTGAACAGTGAAGGGACTTAGCCCTATATGTACATTTATCCATTCTCCCTCAAACTCCCTTCCTATCCCGGCTGCCACATAACATGGAGCGGAGTTTCCTGTGTTATACAGTAGGTCCACCTGTTGAGTTTTTAAAAAAATATTTATGCCTGGGTTTTACCTCCAGGGAGCTTGATTTTATTGGTTTGGGATGTGGCCTGGGAACACTCAGGTTAAAAGCTCTGCCCGGTAATTCTAATTCATGGTCAGTATCATGAACCCCTGATCTTAAACAATGGCCAGGGTCTATGTGTGTGGAGGTGGGGGCATTCCAGATCAAGGGCCAGCATGAGCAAAGTTAGAGAAGTGGGAAACTGAGGGGGCTTTACAAGAAAGGGTGACCTGATTAAAGCTGGCTTCTAGAAGTGAGCTGGAGGAGGGGAGACCGGAGGCTGAGACCAGTCAGGAACCTGTACTTGCAAAGTGAGGGGGAAGGAGGATAGCTTAGTAATCGGCCTAAACAAAACCAAACAAAAGGCAGGAGGAAATTTGTTGGGTGAATTCTGGAATATTTCACAGACTCCAAGAAAGTTGAGCAACACAGCTCAGGACAGATGGGACACAGGGCGCTTGGACCTTGGCAGATGAGATGTGGAACCCTGTCAACCGTGGTTCCCAGCTCATTATACCAGTGTTCCCTGCTTGTCACAGATATTCTTAATACTTTATATGTTTAATATTTTAAACTAAAAAGTAGTTTATTATTCTCAAGTTAAATTTATAGATAATAACTGCATGTGATTTTAAGATATATATATGGACATGCTCCTAATGACATAAAACGGAAATATAAAAAAATATTTTTAATGCAAAATCATATGTATTTAAATATGTAAGTGTTCATGACAAAAGAACACCCACCAAGAAGTCAGACACGTGCACTTGAATCCAGTTACCATGAAGGTGACAACAACTAATACTGACACGTAGAGAAGGCAATGGTACCCCACTCCAGTACTCTTGCCTGGAAAATCCCATGGACGGAGGAGCCTGGTAGGCTACAGTCCATGGGGTTGCTAAGCGTCGGACACGACTGAGCGACTTCCCTTTCACTTTTCCCTTTCATGCACTGGAGAAGGAAATGGCAATCCACTCCAGTATTCTTGCCTGGAGAATCCCAGGGACGGTGAAGCCTGGTGGGCTGCCGTCTATGGGGTCGCACAGAGTCGGACACGACTGAAGCGACTTAGCAGCAGCAGCAGCAGCAGAGGGTCACTGTTTCACATTCCTTGGGCAGTTGTAGGGAGGTGGTTTTTCTGAGACAAGAAGCAGTTCTTGGTATTTTACCAAGCTAAACAAAATACAATCTTAGCTCAATTTATACGGTAGTTTCAGTCTTCAAAAATTCAATGCACAGTAAAACCATGTATAAAATACCAGGTTCTGATCATTTAAGCTTGCTTTCCATGTACATGAATGTCTATAGAATATGTGAAAGCAGAATGCATAAAAATTCTTTATGTCACACAGTGCCAGATACTGCAGAAAACAGAGCTGCAAGCCCGTCCTGCCCACGATAAGCCAGTAGCCACTCCCAGTTTTGGTGGTAACTCAGAACACCCTCACAAATTTTCAAGATCCCTCCAATGAGCACCATTACTGTAGTGGTCTCCGCAAGGAACTCTGTTTCTCCAAGGATAAAATGGAACTAGTAATGGCTATCCATTCTCCCTCAGAGGAGTTCTGTGAGAGTTGGGACCATGCCAGTGCTTTGAAAACCTGAAAGCACGCAGAGAGGTCAGAGAGGTGAGGTTGAGGTGCCCTTTGTGTAGGAAAAGGACTTGCATTTAATGTCTGAACTATTTCCCTCCATAGCCCCTGATGAGATTCCTTGCAACCCAACCCCCGAGAGCTACCTTATCCGGCTGCCCCATGACTGTTTCCAGAATGCCACCAACTCCTTCTACTATGATGTGGGTCATTGCCCTATCAAGACCTGTGCAGGGCAGCAGGATAATGGGATCAGGTGCCGAGATGCTGTGGAGCACTGCTGTGGGATCTCCAAAACAGAGGAGAGGGAGATCCAGTGCAGCGGGTACACGCTGCCCACCAAGGTGGCCATGGAGTGCAGCTGCCAGCGGTGTACGGAGACTCGGAGAATTGTGCGGGGCCGAGTCAGCGCAGCCGACAACGGGGAACCCCTGCGCTTCGGCCATGTGTACATGGGGAACACTCGTGTGAGCATGACCGGCTACAAGGGCACATTCACCCTCCATGTCCCTCAGGACACAGAGAGGCTGGTGCTCACATTTGTGGACAGGCTGCAGAAGTTCGTCAACACCACCAAAGTGCTGCCCTTCAATAAGAAGGGGAGTGCCGTGTTCCATGAGATCAAGATGCTTCGGCGGAAAGAGCCCATCACCTTGGAGGCCATGGAGACCAACATTATCCCCTTAGGGGATATGGCTGGTGAAGACCCTGTGGCTGAGCTGGAGATCCCATCCAAGAGTTTCTACCGGCAGAACGGGGAGCCCTACATGGGAAAAGTAAAGGCCAGTGTGACCTTCCTGGATCCCCGGAATATTTCCACAGCTACTGCTGCCCAGAGTGACCTGAACTTCATCAATGATGAAGGAGACACTTTCCCTCTTCGGACATATGGCATGTTCTCTGTGGACTTCAGAGATGAAGCCACCTCAGAGTCCCTTAATGTTGGCAAGGTGAAGGTTCATCTTGACTCGGCCCAGGTCAAGATGCCAGAGCATGTGCTTATGATGAAACTCTGGTCGCTCAACCCAGACACAGGGCTGTGGGAGGAGGAAGGTGACTTCAAACCTGAAAGCCAACGGCGGAACAGAAGGGAAGACAGGACCTTCCTGGTGGGCAACATGGAGATCCGTGAGAGGAGGCTTTTTAACCTGGATGTCCCAGAAAGCAGGAGGTGTTTCATCAAAGTGAGGGCCTACCGGAGTGAGAGGTTCTTGCCCAGTGAGCAGATCCAGGGGGTTGTGGTCTCTGTGATCAACCTGGAGCCCAGGACTGGCTTCTCCTCCAACCCCAGGGCCTGGGGCCGCTTTGACAGTGTCCTCACGGGTCCCAATGGGGCCTGCCTGCCTGCCTTCTGTGATGACCAGTCCCCCGATGCTTATTCTGCCTACGTCTTGGCCAGCCTGGCTGGGGAAGAGCTGGAAGCAGTGGAATCTTCTCCTAAATTCAACCCCAATGCAATTGGTGTCCCTCAGCCCTACCTCAACAAACTCAAGTACCGCCGGACAGACCACGAGGACCCACGGGTCAAGAAGACAGCTTTCCAGATCAGCATGGCCAAGCCAAGGCCCAACTCAGCTGAGGAGGGCAATGGACCCATCTATGCATTTGAGAACCTCCGGGAATGCGAGGACGCACCACCCAGTGCAGCCCATTTCCGGTTCTACCAGATTGAGGGGGATCGGTATGACTATAACACAGTCCCTTTCAACGAGGATGACCCCATGAGCTGGACTGAAGACTACCTGGCATGGTGGCCCAAGCCAATGGAGTTCAGGGCTTGCTACATCAAGGTGAAGATTGTGGGGCCACTGGAGATAAACGTACGATCCCGTAACATGGGGGGCACCCACCGGCGGACAGTGGGAAAGCTGTATGGAATCCGGGATGTGAAGAGCACACGGGACAGGGACCAGCCCAACATCTCCTCTGCCTGTTTGGAGTTCAAGTGCAGTGGGATGCTCTATGACCAGGACCGTGTGGACCGCACACTGGTGAAGGTCATCCCCCAGGGCAGTTGCCAACGAGCCAGTGTAAACTCTATGCTGCATGAGTACCTGGTCAACCACCTACCACTGGCGGTCAACAACGACACCAGTGAGTACACCATGCTGGCGCCCTTGGACCCACTGGGCCACAACTATGGCATCTACACTGTCACTGACCAGGACCCTCGCACAGCCAAGGAGATCGCACTCGGCCGGTGCTTTGATGGCACATCTGATGGCTCCTCCAGAGTCATGAAGGCCAATGTGGGAGTGGCCCTCACCTTTAACTGCATAGAGAGGCAGGTGGGCCGTCAGAGTGCCTTCCAGTACCTCCAGAGCACCTCGGCCCAGCCCTCCCCTGCAAGCACTGTCAGGGGAAGAGTGCCCTCAAGGAGGCAGCGGGCAAGTCAGGGTAGCCAGCCTGGAGGGGTGGCCTCTCTGAGGTTTCCTGGGGCTGCTCAGCAGCCTCTGAGCAACTGAGGCTTGTGGTACTTCTCTTCTCCTGCCATCTCACGTGACAGCCTTGCGGGACTGACGCCCAAACTGTCACTCGGTTAATTTAAGCCCATCTGTTCTGGTGCAACTTGCCTGTTTGCTTCTTCATTCCTTTACTTACTTATTGTCTTTGTCCCGTGATACTGATTGGCATGAAGCCCCTAAAATGTCAAAATAAAGCCCCGCTGTCCTGTTCTCTCTCTACAAGAAACACAAGAAATTGGCCATGGGCAAACTCTGTGGCTTCAAGCATTCATTTAGTGCCATACCTGGAAATGTCTTTCACTTTCTTTTTGGCGTGGTTTTGCCCACCTCTATAAAGCATATTTCTTGGCCTGGCTCCATAGGATGTTTCACTTTCTTTTTGGCGTGGTTTTGCCCACCTCTAATGACAATCTGATGTTGAAGATCAAATAACCAATATAAAGCATATTTCTTGGCCTGGCTCCATAGGATGTAAGCAAGGCTTGCATCACAGTTCATACATATAAAAGGTGGTGAAATAAAGAAATAAACTATATTGTTACTTGAAATGTTACTAACATTTCTTTGCTGAATCTGGAACTCTAGTGCATGTTCAGTGTTACACTGTTGAATATAAGGTAATCATATTTCCTCTGCCAAATCTGGAAAAAACATCACCTGGTATCCACAACCACACTCGGTTGCTAACTATACTAATGTGTTTCCTTTTATATTTGGTATTGTTCTTGATAGAAGCCCAGTGTGGCCCAGAACAGATGTCAATAAATGCACATTTTGTACTTGATTTTGAGGTCACTGACCTGTCTTTAAACTATTAAAGTGAGCTAACTGCTCAGAGGGACAGAAGGGTCTCTGGAAAATGGTCACAAGGTGGCACGAGGCATAGCGCCCCTAACCCCAAGTTACAGGGCTGAGTGACTAGGCACATGTTCTAATGGTCAAGTTTGTTCTCATGGGTCATATTTTCCATTTGCAGAGAAGAGCAGAGATTCCTGGAGTTGAAAGCATGTTCTGGGCCCCTGAACAAAGCTGAAAACATGTCCTGATTTTTTTTCATCCCTTCCAATACTCAGGAGCTTATACAATGGTTTGGCCCAGGGTCTGGCAAGCTGGCCCAGTGGTCCTTTGGTAACCCCCACAGTGTGCTGCCTTCTCCAGCTGGGTTGGCTGGCCTCACTCAGAAGGATGGGCTTTTTATTTTTTTCATTCCAAGCTCTTATAAAGATGCTCAGCTTTTCCAGACACCAGACCTCTGTTGTGTATAACAGCCTCTGTCCCTTGAGTAAAATGACTGGTCCAAATGGACAGGTTTTTTTTTTTGGAAAAGGTGTTTGTTTTAAAATAGTATATCAGAGGCCCTAGATGGTGCCAGAGTGATCCTGGAGGCATCAACAGCCAGGGTTGAATAAGATGCACTGATTGCCTCTTTCCCAATCTCTCCAGAATCTATTATGGAAGAGGCCAAGGGGTGAGGAGAGGGCATCACTTACAATCAGGACAAAATGCTCTCCCTGATCCCCTGGCAGGCCTGGTGCAACTCCTTTTGGCCACCTCTGGTCTGGCCTGGATTTGTACTCTTGGATCAGCATCTGCCCAGTTCCCAGGGGTTTGGTTCATAATAGACTAGAAATTTCTCTGGCTAAGCACCCCACTCCCATGACCTCTGAGAGTGAGTGTATGCAGGGCTAGGGCCTCACAGCTTTGTGATTGCTCCTTAACCTACTTCCAGGCTATACTTCCCAGGGAGTGACTCCCACTGACTACACTGGGTGGGACGACAGGGGGAGTGGTTTTGACTGGAGCAGGAAATGGCAACCCACTCCAATATTCTTGCCTGGAGAATCTTAGGGACGGAGGAGCCTGGTGGGCTGCCATCTATGGGGTCGCACAGAGTCGGACACGACTGAAGTGACTTAGCAGCAGCAGCAGCAGCAGCCAAGGAATCAGTGCTCAGCTATCTATAGCACAACTGTCTCACTGCTTCAACCTGATCGTCCAGTTTCCTGCAAACTCATCAGAAGGGGTTGCTGGGGAAAGTAGGATGACTGGGCTCCCAACCCCTGACCCTCCCTTTCGGTTCTCCATTGAGGACCTGAATAAATGGACTCCAGCAAGTAGCAGCTGCTAGAGTCCATTTTTTTTTCTTGCTCATCAAATATTTACTGAGTGCCTATTCTATGCAAAGCCACGTGTGCAAGTAGACAGGTCTTCATGAGTATATAAAATATACTACGTGGACTTTACAGGTGGTCCAGTGGTTAAGAATCTGCCTTGCAATACAGGGGACGTGGGGTTCGATCCCTGGCCTGGGAACTGAGATCCCACATGCCACAGGGCAACTAAGTCTGCTCACCACAACTAGAGAATCCCGCATGCCGCAACTAAGACTCAATGCAGCCAAAAGGAAAAAAAAACAACAAGCAAACCTACGCATAGTGGCACCCGCTCTGGAGGGTGTGGTGGCCAGAGGAGGCTTCTTAGAGGAGGTGATGTCTACTTTGAGGTCTGAATGTTAGGAGCTGGCATGCTGAAGGTGTGGTTTGTCAGGAGCAAGGGCCACAAGCGGAAACAGTTTGTGCAAAACCAGAAAGGTGGAGGTTGGGAGGGGAGGGCAGATACCTCTCTTTCAGACAAGCAACACTGTTGAGTTGAGCTCATGACACCTACTTTTTAAACATTTTGCTTCTGAAGACAGATAGGCTCCTTGCTAGCTGTCTGACTTTGGTTAAGTCATTTTCCTCACTTGTAAATGAAGGGGTTGGAGGACTTCCCTGGTGGTCTAGTGGTTAAGACTCTGCTTCCACCACAGGGAGCACCGGTTCGATCCCTAGTCAAGGAACCCACATGCTACTCTACACAGCCAAAATAAATAAATCAATAAATAAATGGGTTGGTTGTATACCTAAAACTAATATCTAAATTATAAGTAAATAGGAAAAAATTAAATGGAGGATTTGTCTAGACTGACTCTAAACCATCTCTAAAGTCCTTTCCATGCTCTTCACTGAGGCTAAAGTGCGCAGTTCCCAAGATACCTTTGCTTTAACAAACAGCGGATGATTCACTGGGTGTTCCCTTCCCCTGCGGAGACTCTGCAGACTGGATGGACAAAACGTTCATTTCAGAAAAGCCCCGGGGTTTTGGGCTCAGCCTGCTGTACCCTGGCGGATAACCCAGTTACTGAGAGTGAACTGTAAGAAGACAGATGCCAGATGGCAGGGAGGAAGGGCACAGACAGGAAGAGAGAGGGGCCGATCAGACAGTTTCTGCTTCCAACCAAGGAAGCTCCAGGCAGAAAACTTGCTACAGTTTGGAGAGTTCCAGCAGCTGGATTGGTAGAGAAAAATGTCACCAAGATGTCAGGATAAGAACAGAGGCTTGAAAGACTGAGAGAACTTAGACGAGTTGGAGGCAGTGCAGGACAGGAGGAATTTCAGGCAAAGGGATATCAGCTAGAGCCAAGGAGTAGTGCTGGGACTGCACACTGGAAGGCTCTTGGTTGGAAGTAACAGGGGTGCCAGCAGACAGCTGGAAGGGCCAGAACCAGGGACTGCAAAGCCTTCAGAATCTAGGCCATCACTTTCTGGTTTTCCCCTCCAGTTAATTATGAATTACAGCAATTTGGTAAATTACACCTTTATAAATAGAAATGAAGCATCTATCTTTTCTCTCTACCTGATCCCTCCAGAAACTGTAATTTCTTAGTTTGTCAGTAACTTTATCAGGCAAGTAAGGAAAGTGAAAGTGGCTCAGTCATGTCCGACTTTTTGTGACCCCATGGACTATACAGTCCATGGACTTCTCCAGGCCAGAATACTGGATTGGGTAGCCTTTCCCTTCTCCAGGGGATCTTCCCAACCCAGGGATAGAACCCAGGTATCCCGCATTGCAGGTGGATTCTTTACCAGCTGACCCACAAGGGAAGCCCAAGAATACTGGAGAGGGTAGCCTATCCCTTCTCCAGCGGATCTTCCCGACCCAGGAGTCGACCGGGGTCTCCTACATTGCAGGCGGATTCTTTACCAACTGAGCTATGACGGAAGCCCAAGTAAGGAAGGCTACCTCCAAAGTCTTAAGGTACTTGGGGGAAAATGAGAGAAATTCATCTAAATCTATAGATACCACAGGCAGAATCTTGTGACAAGGCCTTGGCATGGCTTTCCTGCCTTTGAGAGGCCTTTTAAAGCCTTTTAAAAGCTTAATCTGAGATTCCTTATGAAAAGTTCCAGCACAGCCAACTTAAAAAGAGCCTATGAGATCAGTAGCATGGGTGTGTGCTGAGTCACTTCAGTCGAGTCTGATTCTTTGTGACCCTATGGGCTGCAGCCCACCAGGCTCCTTTGTCCATGGGATTCTCTAGGTAAGAATACTGCAGTGGGTAGCCATACTCTCCTCCAGGGGATCTTCCCAACCCAGGGATCATATCCAAGTCTTCTACATCTTGTGCATTGACAGACAGGTTCTTTACCACTAGTGCCACCTGGGAAGCCCATGTGATCAGTTACACTTATGTAGATAATCAGGCCAAATTTATGAAATTTATGATTTATTTCACAGACAAATTGGTCTTAATTTGGCCATATTTGGTAGAAATGAGGGTATTTTAGAGAGAAAAACACATGTTTCAGTGGATATTTAATTCTAGTTCTGTTAACTGAGGTCTGTATTTACTGCTAAAGACTCACTTCTCAGATGGCTCCTTGTTGCTATATTATTGTCTGTAAAGTTTGGTTCAGGAGCTTATCACAGTCATCTATCTTTGAATGAAGATAAGTGCCATGACTTGCAACCAGCAGATTATGTATATTGGAAAAGACATCAGACAAAGGATTCTTTACAGCCACTTTCATTCTTCTGAATGAACTGCAACTCCTATTTCTGATACCCAACTTTAACACTACCAGACCAGGACAAGAAGAAGATGACATCTGAAGTAGACAGCTGACCCAAGATGCTGGACCACGTCGGTATACTAATTACTTAGACAATCACTCATACTTTTACTTGTGAACCAAATATATATTTTTTTCCCTTGGGCTCAATTATTTGCAAGTTTCAAAACTTAATCCAGTTTCTGGGTTTGTGGCTAGTTACCTCTGTCCAGTACTCCTAGGTTACCTTGGTGGATTTCTCTTCTCTAAGGCTCTAAATAAGTGGTCCCTAGCAATTTTCTTTCAGAAGTAAAAAACTCTAGTACCATGCAAGCTAATTTTACTGCCAGTATGATGAAGTGGGACCCTCTTAGCCAGTTAATGACAACTGTTCTGAACCTTGTCATAAGTAATAGTTTTCACTAGATATTAAATATTGGGTAGCTCCTAACAGGATCCAGTGTATTTATGGAACAAGTTTATGGCCTTGACTCTCCCCAGGTTAGTTAGAAAGATGCACAATTGCTTTCCCTTGGCTCAAGGCTATGGGTAGACTTGGAAACAACCCCTTCACTCTGCCTGTAATGTGAGCATATTGAGTTCTATCAATTTTCCAATGGTATGACCACGTGACTGAGATATTTGTTAACTCATCTTATGACACATGAAGAATCAAATTTCCACTTTGAATGATTCTCTTCCTAGTTTAGGAAAAATACTGTGAAAATGTTTTGGTTTAGGAGAATCTTTGCTTAAATCTTTACTAGTGACATTGTTACACTGTCAATTTTGATCTCATCTATAGTTCTCTGTAAATTATTGAGCATGCACAATGCACATGCAAGATAAAATAGGCATAAATTGCATTGGAAAACTTGGAATTGACCATTAATCTTTGCCAGGCATCTTACCAGTACAACCCCCTAAAGGAAAAATAAAACAGAGATATGAAGACCCAACACCATGATAGACATGATAGACCCAGGGCAGGTAAGAAATCCCCTTGACATTGAGGGACAAAATATTTGATCAACTAATGCTTTCTCACAAAAGATTAATGATCAAGGGACTTCCCTTGTGGTCCAGTGGTTAAGACTCCATACTCCCACTGCAGGGGGCACAGGTTCAATCCCTGGTCAGGGAACTAAAATCCTGCATGTCACACAGCAAAAAAAAAAGAAAAAGGAATATTATCACATAAGGAGTTCTGGTTAATGCAGATGTACAATACACACTAAAAGGGAGAGAAGAGGCCCAAATAGGCAGAGAAAAAAATTTGCTTAATTTTTTTTTTGCCATAAAATCTGAATTTTATTTCATCAGTCTCAATTTAACTCAGTCTTGCTCTATATGCTCTATAAATACTATCTGTTTCTTTTTAAGTTCCTCTCTCTAATCACTCTGTTTTTCAATCTCTCCCTCTTACTGTGTGGTCTCTCCTCTCTGTAGGAACCCCTAGTTTCTTTGTAGCTCAGCTTTCTCTGCTCCCCAGGGCTTATAGAAGAGGTGGGCATCTCTCTTCAAGCTAATGAAGACTGGTGACCTAAGCCCAGATTCCTTGGAGAATCTGATTGGCTCATTTTGAATTAGGGCTCTACCTCTAGTCCAATCACCTGTGGCCATAGTGGGGAGTGGAGTTTAAAGGACAGTCCTATTATACAGTTATGGTTGCTGGGGAAGTGGCAAGGAATCTTGGAGAGCTGGGGAGGCAACCTGAAACGTGAATACTTCAGTGGAACAATTAGCAGATCACTGTGGGTGCATGGTCAGGCCACTCAAGATGGCTGTTCTCTTGTTCTCTGTACAGCCTCTACTCAACCAGGCCTGGCTTCACTCACATGAATATACAATCATCTTAATTATAGGGCTTAATTAGTAACTATGTGCTTGCCCCCTGCCCCAGCTACTGGTTTCCCTGGTAATTGATGAGTCAACCTGACTTTAATTCCCTTCACCCCCAAGTATCGAAGATTGTTGCCACGTCTTGTCTGCTGTCTGCTGTACACAGTGGAGCAGATCTCCAGGACCTTTTGGTTTAGACGTGTAAGAACCTCTGGCCAATAAACCATTAATATCTGTTACTGTCTCTCAGCTCTTTGGTCTTAAGACTAGGCTACAAGACTTACTAGGCCTGCAGGTGCAGCCCAACAGTGGGTTTACTGGGAGTTTAGAGTTTTCCATTTTCAAACATCAGGAGGTTTTAAATAAAACAAAGGAGATCTGTGTGGCACCAATTCTTTGAAATCTGTTGTGTATTACTTTGTGACCAATACTTGGTCAGTTTTTGTAATTTCTATGTGTGATTTAATTTTTTTTTTAACTTTAAAAAAGTATTTATTTATTTCTGACTGTTTTGGGTCTTGGTTTCAGCATATGGAATCTTCACTGTGGCATGTGGACTTCTCTCTAGTTGCAGAGCATGGGCTCTAGAGTGCATAGGCTCTGTAGTTGTGGCACTGGTCTCTTTCACTTAGTATGTCTTCTAGGTTCACCTATATTGTAGCATGTATTGATATGCCATTACTTTTTAAAAATTTATTTTTAATTGAGGGATAATTGCTTTATAATGTTGTCTTGGTTTCTGCCATACATCGACATGAATCAGCCATAGGATATGGCATTGCTTTTTTATGGCTGAATAGTATTTTATTCTATGGATATACCACCATTTATCTATTAATAAGTTGATGAACATTGAGTTGTGTCCAATTTTTGCCTATTTTGAATAATGTTGCTATAAACACCCTGTACAAGTCTTTGTATGAACGTATCTTTTCAATTCTCTTAGGTATATACACAGGAGTACAATTGTTAAGTCATGTAATATTTTTGTGTCTAATCTTTGAGGAACTGCCAAATTGTTTTCCATAGCAGCTGCATCATTTTACATTCCCAGCAGCACTATTTGAGGGTTGTAATTTCTCTACATTCTTGCCACCACCTGGGTAATTTCTGTTTTTTTTGAGTAATAGCCATCTAGTGGGTGTGAAGTGGTATTTCACTGTGGCTTTGATCTGCATTTTCCTAATGGCTAGTGATGTTGAGCATCTTTTTCCATACTTATTGGCAGATGACACCACCCTTATGGCAGAAAGCAAAGAGGAGCTAAAGAGCCTCTTGATGAAAGTGAAAGAAGAGTGAAAAAGCTGGCTTAAAACTCAACATTAAAAAAACTAAGATCATGGCATCTGGTCCCATCACTTCATGGCAAATAGATGGGGGAATATGGAAACAGTGACAGACTTTATTTTCTTAGGCTCCAAAATCACTGCAAAATTACTGCAAAATACTGCAGCCATGAAGTTAAAAGATTCTTGCTCCTTGGAAGAAAAGCTATGACCAACCTAGATAGCATATTAAAAAGCAGATATTACTTTGCCGACAAAGATGTGTATAGTCAAAGCTATGGTTTTTCCAGTAGTCATGTATGGATGTGAGAGTTGGACCATAAATAAGGCTGAGTGCCAAAGGATTGATGCTGTTGAACTATGGTGTTGGAGAAGACTCTTGAGAGTCCCTTGGACTGCAAGGAGATCAAACTAGTCGATCCTAAAGGAAACCAGTCCTGAATATTCATTGGAAGGAGTGGTCCTGAAGCTGAAACTGCAATATTTTGGCCATCTGATGTGAAGAACTGACTCATTGGAAAAGACCCTGATGCTGGGAAAGATTGAAGGTAGGAGAAGGGGACAACAGAAGATAAGATGGTTGGATGGTGTCACCGACTCAATGGACATGAGTTTGAGCAAACTCTGGGAGATGGTGAAGGACAGGGAAGCCTGGCATGCTGCAGTCCATGGGGTTGCAAAGAGTCAGATACAACTGAGCTACTGAATGACAACAAATTGGTCATTTGTATATCTTCTCTGGAGAAATGTCTATTCAAATTCTTTGCTCATTGTCTTAGTCTATTTGAGCTGCTATAACAAACATATCAAAGACCGGGTGACTTATAAACAATAGAAACACATTTCTTACAGTTCTGGAGGTTGGGAAGTTCGAGATCAAGGTCTGATATATTTGGTATCTGGTGAGGGTCCACTTCCTGGCTCATAAGGTGGGAAGGGCAAGAGTGCTCTCTGGGGCTTATTATTTTTAATATAAATTTATTTATTTTAATTGGAGGCTAATTACTTTACTATATTGTATTGGTTTTGCCATACATTGACATGAATCTGCCACGGGTGTACATGTGTTCCCCATCCTGAACCCCCCTCCCACCTACCTCCCCATCCCATCCCTCTGGGTCGTCCCAGTGCACCAGCCCTGAGCACCTGTCTCATGCATCGAACCTGGACTGGCGATTCATTTCACATATGATAATATACATGTTTTAGTGCCATTCTCCCAAACCATCCCACCCTCGCCCTCTCCCACAGAGTCCAAAAGACTGTTTTATGCATCTGTGCCTCTTTTGCTGTCTCGCATACAGGGTTATCGTTACCATCTTTCTAAATTTAATAGATATGTGTTAGTATACTGTATTGGTGTTTTTCTTTCTGGTTTACTTCACTCTGTATAATAGGCTCCAGTTTCATCCACCTCATTAGAACTGATGCAAATGTATTCTTTTTCATGGCTGAGTAATATTCCATTGTGTATATGTACCACAGCTTTCTTATCCATTTGTCTGCTGATGGGCATCTAGGTTGCTTCCATGTCGTGGCTATTATAAACAGTGCTGCGATGAACATTGGGGTACACATGTCTCTTTCAATTCTGGTTTCCTCGGTGTGTATGCCCAGCAGTGGGATTGCTGGGTTAGGCCTATTTTATATGGGCACTGATCTCCTTAACGCGGGCTCTCATTACTTCCCAAATGCCCCAGCCCTTAATATCATCACATTGAGGATTAGGTTTCAACATATGAATTTTGTGAGGACACAGACATTCACCCCCTTTTAAAATTGAGTTATCTTTTTACTGTTGAGTTGTAAAAGTTCTTTATATATTCTGAATACTAGGCCCTTATCAATACTTGATTTGCAAATAGTTTCCCCCATTCTATGGGTTGTATTTCACTTTACTGAGAGTATCTTTTGAAGCACAAAAGTTTTTAATTTTGATAAAGTTCAATTTATTGTTTTTGGTTGCTTATGTTTTTGGTGCCTTATCTAAGAAACTGTTGCCTAATTCAAGGTCATAAACTTATATCTTTCTTCTCTTCTGACAGTTTTATAGTTTTAGCATTTGCACTTAGGTCTTTGACTCATTTTGAGTAAATGTATATATTGGATATAGGTGGAGATCCAACTTCATTTGTATGTGTATATCCAGTTGATCCAGCATCATTTTTTTTTTTTTTTTGGTGAAGATTCTTCTTTCTTATTGAATGGGCTTGGCACTCATTGAAAATCAATTGACTGTAAAAGTGAGGATTTGTTTCTGGACTCTCAATTCTATTCTATTGCTCTGTATGTCTATTCTTATAACAGTATTCTCTGTCTTTATTACTATAGCTTTGTAGTAAGTTTTGACACCAAGAAGTGCAAGTCTTACAAGTTTGTTCTATCAATTTTTATTATCTGAAAATGTCTTAATTTGGTCTCAATGCTTGAAGACTGTTTGCCACTACAGAAATACGAATTCAATTTTATTCATATAATTTTAACAATTATATATTTTTATTTATTTTTAAAAAGATTTATTGCTTATTTTTTGGCTGTGCTGGGTTTTTGTTGCTGCTTGTGGGCTCTCTCTAGTTGTGGCGAGTGGGGGCTACTCTCTAGTTGCGGTATGCAGGTTTCTCATTGCAGTGACTTCTCTTGTTGTGGAACACAGGCTCTAGGTGCATGGGCTTCAGTAGTTGCAGCACGTGGGCTCAGATTTGTGGCACATGGGCTTAGTTGCCTCACAACATGTGGGATCTTCCCAGACCAGGGATCAAACCAGTGTCCCTTGCATTGCAAGGTAGATTCCTAACTGCTGGACCACCAGGGAAGCTCTATTTTTTAATTTTTTAAATGAAAAAAAAATTTTTTGGCTGTGTCATGCATCATGTGGGACCTTAGTTGCCCCGTGTGTGTGTATGTGTTTTAGTTACTCAGTTGTGTCCGACTCTTTGCGACCCCATGGACTACAACTCGTCAGGCTCCTCTGTCCATGGGGATTCTCCAGGCAAGAATACTGGAGTGGGTTGCCATGCCCTCAGGGATCAAACCCATGCCCCCTGCAGTGGAAGCATGGAGTCTTAACCACTGGACTACTAGGGAAGTCCCTGCTCTTCCCTCCCTTTTTTTCCCCTTATTTGGTTACACCAGGTCTTAGCTGTGGCATGTGGGATCTAGTTCCATGACCAGGGATTGAACTCAGGCCCCCTGGATTGGGAGCATGGAGTCTTAACCATTAGTAGGAAGTCCCTACTCTGGTCACTTTTGATGGCCTCTAATTGCTTGCTCATTTTAAAAACAATTCCTGAGTTTATTTTGATTCTTTAAAACATTGCCTGACAATTTTCACCTTACTTAGTAACATAAGAATTTGCATGCATGTTCTTGGAAAATTTTATTTTTTAAAAGCCTAACAGTGCAATAAAAAGTGTATTTCATCCAAGACAATCTAACAGTGAGTCCTGTGGAGTATAGTGCAGTTTTAAATGCATGACTACCTAAGTAGAGTGCCTGGGTTCAATATTGGTTTTTCAACTTACCGGCAGTGTAATCTTAGACAAGTTGTCTAACCTCTGTGTGCTTTGGTTTTCTCAACTATAAATTTGAGAAAATAATATGTATCTCATGGAACTGTTATAAAGATCACCTGAACACAGTGTATATCAGCAATTAGAGGCTTGTGCCTTTTAATCCCCTTCACCTATCTTCCCTACCCCCAAGCCCCCTCCCTTCTGCTAACCAGCCATTTGTTCTCTGCATCTATGAGACAGTCTTCTTACGGAGTTCAGGCATCCACTTTTCTGTTTCCTCCTTTTTGTCAGGTTTCCTTCATTTTTGTCAGGCTCTTGAGAACCCTTTGATGGTAGTTAATATGCCTGCTTCTAGCACCGCTCCCCTTTCTAATTTACTCACCCACTTATGGTCATAAGGCTCCATATAATCAAATCAATATTTAAAATGAGTAAATAAGGACTTCCCTGGTGGTCCAGTGGCTAAGACTCTGCGCTTCCAATTCAGGGGGCCTAGGTTCAATCCCTGGTCAGGGAACTAGATGCCATAGGATGCAACTAAAAGATCCTGTGTGCTGCAACTAAGATCTGGTACAGCCAAAGAAATAAATATTTTTAAAAAAAGATGAGTAAAGAGGCACAGAATGTGATTCTAAAGGCCTGAGTATGAGCAAAATACATGAACTTTGAATTGCCAACATTGCAACATATATTCTGTTGGCTAAGACGCTTTCTCTCATTTTCTCTTTCTGACTTACTTACCAACAGGTACATATTTTGCACACACAGCCCAATGGGTGCTTGCAAGTAATTTGTTGTTGTTGTTAAGTCACCCAGTTGTGTCTGACTCTTTGCGATCCCATCAACTGCAGCACGCCGGGCCTTCCTGTCTCTCACCATCTCCCGGACTTTGCCCAAGTTCATGTTCACTGCATCGGTGATGCCGTCCAGCCATCTCATCCTCTGACACCCTCTTCTCCTTCTGCCCTTAATCTTTCCCTGCACCACGGACTTTTCCAATGAGTGATCTGTTCGCATCAGATGACCAAAATATAAATGATTACAACCGTTACTGAAACATAAATACCTCTTATTGTCTAATAATATGGCTAAGGCAAATTAACTGCCAATTGTAAAGGACTTATAAACTAAGGGTCTGTATTCTCTTCTCTTTCATCGTCTTCAACTTTTCATTTGAAATCAAGTGAGCTCCTTATACTGCTAAGGTATAGTGGAATAGGGTGAGATCATTAGCAAACTGAAGCATAACTAAAAAGGAACTTTTTATGGGCATAAAAGGAAAGACTTGTACAGTAAAAAGTTATTTATTAAGCACCTATTGTGTACTATCACTCAGAATCATTTATTCACATTAACCCTAGGGAGTCAGGAGCATCCCAATTCATAGTTGCAAAAAACCAGGCTTATGAAGTAACTTGCTGGAAGTCACACAGCTGGTTAATGACCCAGCTAGGAGCCACACACCATTCCTCCTATCCCTGACATCTGTGCTGTTTAGAAAATACTAAACAAGCCTTGCTAGCACTGTCTTCAAGATTTGGTATACCAAAAGTTCCAATGGATTAGCTTTAAAACTCTTTTCCCTCCATTCTCTACTCCATGAATTCAAAGAGGGAAGGCATAGTGAGTTAGTGCCATCTGCTGACCATCTCCCTCAACATCAGGATGAAGGACAGTCCTTGGGGTGGGGGGAACATTGTGCTATCTTAGGTTACGACCAGACCCCAAGGACAGGCACAGGAGGATGGTGAACATTTTCCTGTAGAATCCTTGGTCTGCCTACAATGTCAAGGCTGAACAGTGATTCACTGAGAGAGAAAGTGGTAGTAATTAGAGGGAGAAAGTAGTGGTAATTAGTGGTGGTAAATTAGAGGCCTTGAGAAGTAAAGGCACACGCTTCCACCACCACAGTGAAAACACACCTTATTCATTTTTGCAAATAAACCTTAGCATTTCCTGATTCTAGTATTCTAGCAACAAAAACAGATCCCTGAGCCCCACTCCAGAGTATTTTATCAAAACCATTAGGAAAAGGGCCTAGCTGTATTTTAACAAACACTCCAGGTCATTATTAAGAGAAGGAAGGATGGGGGTAGGGGTGGTCACTACCTCAATAAAACGACAGCATTTTAGTCCCTGATATGAGATGTTTCTGGATAAAGAGTGAAGATTCTGTGAATCTCTAAAATCTTACCAGCTTTTGGAAGAAGATATAGGGAAGTAATGTAAACAATAGTGGAGATTAGGGTGCAAATCCTGGTTCTGCATTGGCAAGTCACTTAAACTCTTCGTGTCTTGATTTTCTCAGCTGCAAAACCAGAATGCAGATAACAATACCTTACTGGGTTGCTGTGAGAATCTGATGAGAAGGTGGACGCAAAAGCACTTTGTAGAGTTCTATATAACGTTCTTAGTATTACTTTGCAGAGAAGGAAATGGTAACCCACTCCAGTGTTCTTGTCTAGAGAATCCCAGGGACGGAGGAGCCTGGTGGGCTGCCGTCTATGGGGTCGCACAGAGTCGGACATGACTGAAGCGACCCAGCAGCAGCAGCAGCAGCAGCAGCAGTATTACTTTGAGTCTCATACTACTTACAGACGTGAGCCTTTTTTTGTTTTGTCTTTATCTTTTAAAATATACATTTTGAGTTTCTGTTATTGCCTGGCAGGATCAATGTCTGCTGGTCTGAAGGATTGGTGTTCAGCTATGAAAAAAGAAATGTCATTATTCAGAAGATACAGTGATTCTCAAATGAATGATGACTCTCTGAGAGGCTGTATGAGAATCTGTGGTAGAGGAGAAGAGTTTTTCTGTTTATAAAAAGAGCCTTGGGCTAAAAAACAAAAGACTGAAAACACAGTTTTAAAATCAGCAGACTTGGGCTCTATTTCTCTCTTTGCTTCTGACTCAGTATGTGCCCTTTGTCAAATCGCTGCTTTTTCACAGGCCTGTTTCCTCATCTGAAAATCCAGTGCTAGATTGGATGACTCTGACTCTAACCTGTAAAATATTTTTTACTTAGCAAGTCACAGTGTTCACAGTCCTGTGAGGTGGAATCAAGTATAAAAGGAAAAGTTAATGTAAAGTGGAGACATAAAATATTATGTGCCTTTAGTTATGTAGTTCACAAAAGGTAAATAACTCAAGAAGTCAACTCAAGTGAAACTATTTGAGCTGGAAACTAGCATTTGACTTTCTTCTTTTTTTTTCAGCTTCAGCAAAATTTTAATATTTCATTGCATATTTTAGACTATTATTTGCAATCATTATAGTCCAAGACAAATAAATTTCCCTTTCCCAAATCTCCTACAGCTTTCCTATTCAAGTTTGTCTTTCACTATCCTCTTTCACATTTTGGAACAATCTAGATACTTTAAGTACAAAATGAATCTTTTCCCATTAATAAACAAGAACACAACAAGAACACAACCATTCATTGGAGAAGGAAAATGGCAACACACTCCAGTGTTCTTGCCTGGAGAATCCCAGGGACGGCGGAGCCTGGTGGGCTGCCGTCTATGGGGTCGCACAGAGTCGGACACGACTGAAGCGACTTAGCAGCAGCAGCAGCAGCAGCAGCAGCAGCAGCAGCCATTCATTACTTTGTATTTGACTGTCTTTTCAAAGCAACATAAGCCTATCAGAAAAGTGCTGAAAGTTGATATGATATGAAAGTATTTTGTTCCAAAGAGCTGATAAGACCATAAGTACTTGCCATCACTTTCCTGACAGAAGATCCGTATTACCACAGGGAAAATCTCAAATGACTCTGTGCCTCCAAATCCAGAGTTGGGAGGGTAGCCTGATAGAAACTTGACCAGAGGATACCTGGAAAGTACCAAGTGAGAGAGAAGGGTCCTACTATGGATCTAGAGCCCCTCTGCTCTTTCTCATGGCTCTGCTCCATCTCATGGCTACCTAGTCATACCCTGGAGCACAGACATTGTCCCAACCTGAAACTCACACAGGTTGGGACAATGTCTTTGCTCCAGGGTGTGACTAGGAACAGACTCTTGGAATACTTGGGACAGACTCCTTTAACTCTTGGAATACTTGGAATAGACTCCTTTATCATATAGTCAAGTGGTTCCTTTTAGATTTGAACCCTTTCTAGCACAGATGATACTTTGTTTAAACTCAACATTCCTCTGTGCTCAAGTACCAAATGGAAGTCTTGGTATATTCTCATGTATAAGTTTCCCAATTTGAATAATGGCTCAGATGGAAAAGCATCCACCTGCAATGCAGGAAACCTGGGTTCAATCCCTGGGTTGGGAAGATCTCCTGGAGAAGGGAACGGCTACCCACTCCAGTATTCTGGCCTGGAGAATTCCATGGATGGAGAAGCCTGGCGGGCAGGCTATAGTCCATGGGGTTACAAAGAGTCAGACGGGACTGAGTGACTTTCACTTCACTTCGTAAGATTTATATCATCAAAGAACCTAACACAAAGTTTGTATCCCAATCCAGGGAGTGGATTTGTTGAGGGCTGATCCTAAAAATCCTGGTACATTGTGACCCACAGAGCATAGTTTGGGGGTGATGTATCAAAACTACCAAATAAATGTGGCCTGTGTGATGAAACCATTACCAGTCTGATGCCAAAGCCACATGACCTTTGCTCACATTTGAGAAAAAGTTAAACTAAGTTGTATACAGCTCTGCTTGTTTTGTACTTTCTGGGACAAAGTCTACTCTCTGTTAATTTCTAAGAATTCCTTCTGGGATACTCAGTCAGTTGGATCAACCATAGTATAAACTGTAGAATTTGTATCTATTAACATCTTTATTGTCAGTTATAATTTGCTCTGATTTTATGTCATGTTTTATGAAGACACCATCCCAGCTTTCTGCCAAGCTAAAGAAGTTAGAAGATAACCACTTAATCAAGTATTTACTGAATTTATACTGTATATTCAGCCCATGTATACAATGAAATACTTGCCTTCAAAGACTCATAGTACAGTTGGGAATACAGGCTAAGTACACAAAACATCAGCCCATAAATAAAATCAAATACTCACCTGTTCTGAGAATGATAGAAGAATACATTACAAAACAGGACTTTATTTCTATGATGAAGAATGTCGCCACCTTCAGCTGAAGAAGCTGAAGTTGAATTGTTCTATAAAGATCTACAAGATCTATGAAGATCTTCTAGAACTAACACCCCAAAAAGATGTCCTTTTCATTATAGGGGACTGGAATGCAAAAGTAGGAAATCAAGAGATACTTGGAGGAATAGGCAAATTTGGCCTTGGAGTACAAAACAAAGCAGGGCAAAGGCTAACAGAGTTTTGGCAAGAGAACGCACTGGTCATAGCAAACATCCTCTTCCAACAACACAAGAGAAGACTCTACATATGGACATCACCAGATGGTCAATACTGAAATCTGATTGATTATATTCTTTGCAGCTAAAGATGGAGAAGCTCTACACAGTCAGCAAAAACAAGACTGGGAGCTGACTGTGGCTCAGATCATGAACTCCTTATTGCAAAATTCAGACTTAAATTGCAGAAAGTAGGGAAAACCACTAGACGATTCAGAAATGACCTAAATCAAATCCCTTATGATTATACAGTGGAAGTGACAAATAGATTCCAGGGATTAGATCTGATAGACAGAGTCTCTGCCTGGAGAATTTTGGACAGAGGTTCATGCCATTGAACAGGAGGCAGGGATCAAGACCATCCCCAAGAAAAAAATGCAAAAAAGCAAAATGGTTGTCTGAGAAGGCCTTACAAATAGCTGAGAAAAGAAGAGAAGCTAAAGGCAAAGGAGAAAAGGAAAGATACTCATTTGAATGCAGAGTTCCAAAGAATAGCAAGGAGAGATAAGAAAGCCTTCCTCAGTGATCAATGCAAAAAAATAGAGGAAAACAATAGGATGAGAAAGACTAGATATGTCTTCAAGAAAATTAGAGATACCAAGGGACCATTTCATGCAAAGATGGACACAATAAAGGACAGAAATGGTATGGACCTATCAGAAGCAGAAGATATTAAGAAGAGGTGGCAAGAATATACACAAGAACTATACAAAAAAGATCTTCATGACCCAGATAACCATGATGGTGTGATCACTCACCTAGAGCCAGAAGTCCTGGAATGTGAAGTCTAGTGGGCCTCTGGAAGCATCACTACGAACAAAGCTAGTGGAGGCGATGGAGTTCCAGTTGAGCTATTTCAAATCCTAAAAGATGATGCTGTGAAAGTGCAGTACTCAATATGCCAGAAAATTTGGAAAATTCAGCAGTGGCCATGGGACTGGAAAAGGCCAGTTTTCATTCCAATCCCAAAGAAAGGCAATGACAAAGAATGTTCAAAGTACTGTTCAATTGCACTCATCTCACATGCTAGCAAAATAATGCTCAAAATTCTCCAAGCCAGGTTTCAACACTACATGAACCATGAACTTCCAGATGCTCAAGCTGGATTTAGAAAAGGCAGAGGAACTAGGGATCAAATTGTGAACATCTGCTGGATCATCGAAAAAGCGAGAGAGTTCCAGAAAAATATCTACTTCTGCTTTATTGACTATGCCAAAGTCTTTGTGTGGATCACAACAAAACGTGGAAAATTCTTAGAGATGGGAATACCAGATCACCTGACCTGCCTCCTGAGAAATTTGTATAGAGGTCAGGAAGCAACAGTTAGAACTGGACATGGAACAACAGACTGGTTCCAAATCGGGAAAGGAGTAGGTCAAGGCTGTATATTGTCACCCTGCTCACTTAACTTATATGCAGAGTACATCATGAGAAATGCCAGGCTGGATGAAGCACAAGCTGGAATCAGGATTGCTGGGAAAAATATCAATAACCTCAGATATGCAGATGATACCACCCTTATGGCAGAAAGCGAAGAATTAAAGAGCCTCTTGATGAAAGTGAAAGAGAAGAGTGAAAAAGTTGGCTTAAAACTCAACATTCAGAATACTAAGATCATGGCATCCAGTCCCATCACTTCATGGGAAATAGATGGGGAAACAGTGGAAACAGTGGCTGACTTTACTTTTCTGGGCTCCAAAATCATTGCATATGGTGACTGCAGCCATGAAATTCAAAGACTCTTGCTCCTTGGAAGAAAAGCTATGACCAACCTAGACAGCATATTAAAAAGCAGAGACATTACTTTGCCGACAAAAGTTCATCTAGTCAAAGCTATGGTTTTTCCCGTAGTCATGTATGGATATGAGAGTTGGACTATAAAGAAAGCTGAGCACTGAAGAATTGATGCTTTTGAACTGTGGTGTTGGAGAAGACTCTCGAGAGTCCCTTGGACTGCAAGGAGACCCAACCAGTCAATCTTAAGGGAAATCAGTCCTGAATATTCATTGGAAGGACTGATGCTGACGCTGAAACTGCAATACTCCGGCCACCTGATGCAAAGAACTGACTCATTGGAAAAGACCCTGATGCTGGGAAAGACTGATGGCGGGAGGAGAAGGGGATGATAGAGGATGAGATGGTTGGATGGCATCACTGAATTGATGGACATGAGTTTGAGTAAAGTCCGGGAGTTGATGATGGACAGGGAAGCCTGGCGTGCTTCAGTCAATGGGGTCGCAAAGAGTCAGACACTACTGAGTGACTGAACTGAACTGAACTATGTCATCATAGCAATGTCACATAGTTTTGTTTACTTACCATCTTATTTTCCCCACTAGAAGCTTCATGAAACTTTTTTGTTTTGTTCAGTGCAATTTCCTCAGTGTCTGGCATGTAACTGGTGCTCAATAAATATTTGCTGACTGAATAAGTCAAGTTCTTAGAACAGACAGAGAAAGGGAAGTTTTCATAGGGTGCCCCCAGATAAGACCTGGCCTAGTTAATGCTTTTATTCATCTTGCTTTATAGCAATCTATAAATTTTAGCAAACAACTTCTTTATATAATAATAAGAAAATGTGAATATAATCAAAATAGAAGGTAGAATGGAATGAAAGGAATTTAAATTGGGTGTTAAAGACTCCAGGAGACCTACTTAGCTTACTGCTAAGTTTGTCCTAGAAGTTTGTCCTTGAATCAGTGGTTTTCAAACATTGTTTTAAAGCATAATAACTGTATTTTCAAGCAAAACCTCAATAAATCAAACAGTTATTGAAGCAGAGCTGCTCTGATTGACTTCGGCAGCGGCTTGAAGGAGGATTTGGGAAGTTCCACTCTCTTAGTCCCCTCACACCCACAAAGAGCTTCGGCTTCTGAGGGAATTCTAGAAACACAGTTTGAAAACACTGGGATGAAGGAACTTTAGAGTCTATGCTCTCTGAAAATTCTATTCATGAAGGCAGCTGAGTTAATACCTGGGCTCCCTTTTGGTCTCTGTCACTTTAAGCTGAAGGAGTACTAGGAGTTAACACCCAGAGAGACAATGTGGCCTGGGCCAAGGCCAATGCCCCTTCTCATGGCCAGACTTGGGAAACTATAAGTCACCTTTCTCTGATCCAAGACTGATGATGGTTAAATAACTTTGACTCTGGCTTGCGTGTCGTCCTCTCCCTACCCTCTCCTTCCCCTCCCTCCTCCCCCAGCTCAGAACTGAAGATATCCAAGCTGACTTGGCAATTTCTCCAGGTTTCAGAGTTGATCAGAAGCTTATATACAAAGTAGTCTGGTGCCCACCCGGATGGGAAAAGTCTGATTCATTTGTCACCATCCTGCACCTTGTCAGCTAGCTGGTTGATTTGCTTTAGATATCCAGAGAGGAAGCAGCCATACACACGCAGGGGTGGAAGGGTAACAGAAGAGAGCTGAATGAAGTAACTATTTACCAAAGTGTGCTCAGCTTTAAGGGGACAGACAGAGGATTGTAAAGAACCCCGGGACTAACAACGGCTGGAAGTTATCACCACTCAGTTCAGTTCAGTTCAGTCGCTCAGTAGTGTCTGACTCTTTGCGACCCCATGAACCACAGCATGCCAGGCCTCCCTGTCCATCACCAACTGCTGGAGTCCACCCAAACCCATGTCCATTGAGTCGGTGATGCCATCCAACCATCTCATCCTTTGTTTTCCCCTTCTCCTCCTGCCCTCAATCGTTCCCAGTATCAGGGTCTTTTCAAATGAGTCAGCTCTTTGAATCAGGTGGTCAAAGTATTGGAGTTTCAGCTTCAACATCAGTCCTTCCAATGAACACCCAGGACTGATCTCCTTTAGGATGGACTGGTTGGATCTCCTTGCAGTCCAAGGGACTCTCAAGAGTCTTCTCCAACACCACAGTTCAAAAGAATCAATTCTTTGGTGCTCAGCTTTCATTATAGTCTAACTCTCACATCCATACATGACTGCTGGAAAAACCATAGCCTTGACTAGACAGACCTTTGTTGACAAAGTAATGTCTCTGCTTTTCAATATGCTGTCTAGGTTGGCCATAACCTTTCTTCCCAGGAGTAAGCGTCTTTTAATTTCATGGCTGCAATCGCCATCTACAGTGATTTTGGAGCCCCCCAAAATAAAGTCAGCCACTGTTTCCCCATCTATTTGCCATGAAGTGATGGGACCGGATGCCATGATCTTAGTTTTCTGAATGTTGAGCTTTAAGCCAACTTTTTCACTCTCCTCTTCCACTTTCATCAAGAGGCTCTTTAGTTCTTCTTCACTTTCTGCCATGAGAGTGGTGTCATCTGCATATCTGCTGCTCCTGCTGCTAAGTCGCTTCAGTAGTATCTGACTTTGCGCGACCCCACAGATAGCAGCCCACCAGGCTCCCCTGTCCCTGGGATTCTCCAGGCAAAAACACTGGAGTGGGTTGCCATTGCCTTCTCCCTGCATATCTGAGGTTATTGATATTTCTTCCGGAAATCTTGATTCCAGTTTCTGCTTCCTCCAGCCCAGCATTTCTCATGATGTACTCTGCATATAAGTTAAGTGAGCAGGGTGACAATATACAGCCTTGACGTACTCCTTTTCCTATTTGGAACCAGTCTGTTGTTTCATGTCCAGTTCTAACTGTTGCTTCCAGACCTGCATACAGGTTTCTCAAGAGGTAGGTCAGGTGGTCTGGTATTCCTATCTCTTTCAGAATTTTCCACACCTATCATCACTAGGCTTGAAAAAACAAGGAAAGAGAGCTGTCATCCATCAGTTGCTTGAGAACTTGTTAAAAAATACCACCACTTCCGTGTTCCTAAGGATAAGGATATGGAACACCCGGAAGAAGGAACTTATCGACTCTTACTGAATCGGCGGCTTTCAAGACTTCTCGAGGGCGGCCAAGCCACCAGTCTCACTTTGATCTTCCCAGCCAAGAGTCGAAAACTATGTTTACTGCGACGAGTTGGGACTACAACTCCCAGCATGCATCTCTCCACTTCTATCGCAAACTTTTCAATTCGGGAGACTTCCCAAAGAATTGTTTGTCGGGACTTGTAGTTCCCCAGTTCGGGTCGGCCGTCTGCCGTAGGAGCCTGCTCATTGGAGCCCAGGTCACCGCCCCTTTCCCCTCGCCGTACGTTGGTGTTCCGCGCACGCAGGCGCGGCGCGTGCCACGCCCCTCCCGAGTCCTAGGGCGCAGGCGCGCGCACGCTCCCGGGGCCCGGTGGGCGGGGAGGGGGGGGAGCGGGGGTACGAGGAGGGGGAGAGGGGGTTAGGTGTCTATTGAGTAGACGGCAGTGGGGCACGAAGAGGGCGGATGTCCCGGTGCCAAGCGGGTTAACGCTGCATTGGGCCTAGAGCGGGCAAGAGATTCCGAAGCTAAGGCAGCGAACCTTGCAAGGAAGAGTCGGCCGCTGAGACCCAGACGGCTGCTGGGGGCGAGGCCTAGGCCCCGCTGAGATGTCGGGCTGCGGAGCTTGTACTTGCGGCGCGGCGGCCGCGCGAATCTTTAGCTCATCGCTTGTCTCCGCTCAAAGAGGTAACGAAGTAAAGCCCTTGATCCAGGAGTGTCCTGGCGGGCGGTAGAAACTCTGGGAGGGCAAGAGACCGCCCCCACCACTCGGTGCTTCTGGCACCCCCCCCCCCTTTCCGTGGCATGGAACTCTGCCAACCTCTGGAGCAGCTGTTTCTCACATTTAGGGTGAACCCCCTGTGCTCCCCAACCCGCTGGCTTTCAGGCCTTTGGGGCTAGAATGTGGCCGCTTCGCAGAAACCCTGAAAGCGAGGGACAAATTGCTCCGTTTGTTAGAAAGTGTCCCCAGACCCGACTCAGAGCTCCTCCGGGGACTGCCGGCTGCTCTGATTGCGGCTCCTCTTCCGGAGCCCCCGGCCGGGTTCCCCCCGGGCCTGTCGCGGGCGGCGGGAAGGGCTCGGATGAAGGGCTGCCACTGTTGGGGTCCCCTGGGGCCTCGGGGCGCCGACCCGGCCGTCCCGGGCGCAGGCCGCGCGAGGCCCGGGGTGTCACAGGCATTGTGCGGCCGCTCACGCCGGGACGTAAACCCGACTCGTGCTGTTTCTGGGCGGCCGCGGGAAAGCGTCTGAGGAGGTGCCAGTTCGCTCAGCAGTTGTTTTGGAAGTACTTGGGTGTCTCAGCAGTCGTTTGCCGGGTTTCCTAACTTGACAGTCGCAAGTTTTTTGAAGGGTGGCGCTTGTTTACCTCTCCTTTCTGTTTATCAGGAGCTGCGAAGGGATGGTACCCTAGCCAAGAGATTCCGGAAAAGAAACCATTTTTCTCTTCCCTAAATCTATGAATAGCTGACAACAGGCTAGATCCTGTTTTAATCACTAAGTTCTAGGCAAATTCGTTTTGTTTTGCATTATCAGCTTGTGATCTCAGGGAGGAGGGGGAAAGCCCCCTATTCCTAATATTTAGCGTCATTGTAAAAGCCTTACTGTTTACTGAATGTTTATTTTCTGACAGTTTATTTCACACAGGGATTAAATGAGGTTGTGTGGGCAGAAGCATTTTCTAAAATGGTACGTAAATATAAAGGAGTGAATTTAGTCCTCAGACGCCGTTAAACCTGAACAAGTAGACATCCATATTCTAGGAATTTTGAGTTGCAAACACTTGAAAGTGACAGATAGTTAAATTCATTTATCTGACACAGTTGTTGACAGCCTCCTGTGTGCCAGGCCCTGTTTTGGTGCTGGAGATGGAGGGGGGAATAAGTCCTCACCTTCAAGTTTAGAGAACTAGACAAAGACTGGGCCTGTATGAAGTATGTGGGTGTTCTCCTTGGGTAGGGAAGGCTCCTTTTGACAAAAATCTTCATTTCTATCAATTGTCCCTGAAAACTGAATTATAGGAAGTGTGCAGTTGTTTATTTTTCTTTTCAAAACAACAGCTCTTTTAAAAATTAAATTTAATAAAGCGACTATACTCCAATAAAAATTAATTAAAAAAATTAAATCTATCCTTAGGTTAAGTAAAAAATTAATGGCTTATTTAGGAATTATCTGTTTGTTTCTCAGTTAATACAGGTTTACTAGAGCTTTTCAGAAATACCAAACCATAGCTTTTACTGTAAAGGAGTAAATTACAATGTGAGATATTACCCAGTATCATTATAGAATTTAATATTTTTATGTGACAGTGAAACATCAAATGGTTTTCACATGGATTTGAGACTTTCTCAAGGCTTAATTACATAAAATGTTTCTTTTCCATGGTAGAAACTCTATACATAAGTCTATAAAAATATAATTTTTTTTAAAGCCTGAAAAACCTCCAAGAAGGTTATTTTTATTTAGAATTCCTGGAAAGAGGAAGAGAGTGAAAGATAGAAAAATTAGAATTGAACTTTAAGTAGTGTACTATTCTTATAATTAGAGTTAAGAATTTCAACCACATAATTAAACAGAAATAATTTCATCAATAGAGTCTTCTAACAGGAAATTGTGCAGTGATTTAAGAATAAAAGGGGAGATGTCATAACTCCTCTGAAGTACAGTGTTATTCTCTGTTTCTGTTGCTTTATCTGTCATGTTATACTTTAAAAATTTTAAATGGTAGTTTGAAAAATTACTTGATAAATTGTCATACTAGGCACTGAATCTGTTTTCTCTTCCTGTTGGGCTATATGTATCCAGTGTAATATTTTCTTCACTGTTCTCTTTGAATATGAAATGTATATTGAAGTAAAAATTAAAAAAAATTTTTTGCTCAAATTGCTGGTGTTTTCAGTATGTTGGTGTATGTCTTCTTAAAATGTACTCTGCATATATAACAGTCAGTTTGCATTCTAAGTATGTGCATTCAAAAATGTTTGATTCCATTTAAAAAATCCTCAGTGACAATACTTGGTCTGAATTTGGCTGTGAGAGTTGTGTGATTCTGTATAACTCCCTTGATTTCTGGATGCTTTCTGTTGTCCATTGAAAGGGTGTCATCTCATAAGGGTGTAAATGAAGATTTGAAGATGCTCAAACTTGTTGGTTGGCATCCATAATTCTCATGATGGTTACAAAATGTGCCTAACTTAATAGTTTTTAGCTAGGTTTTAGTTCCCTCCCTCTCTTGTGATTAAATCCAATACAAATTAAATAAGACAAAATAAGTATAGAGCATCTTTATTTCTGGAATTACACACTATTTCCTAATCACTTCTCTTTTCTTGGGCATGTTCACCTTCAGACCAGTAGACTAGTAGCTTTAGTGAAAACCTGTCAAACATTTTTAAACTTGAGGAAAGCTATTGTAGGAGTCATGTTATTTTTCTTTATTAATAAGTATTCAGAATTTCTGAAGTAATAACTTGGACATTAAGTAAAAAGTTGAGATTATTAAAAGCAGTAAGTACTAAATTGCCAGCACTGTGAGTGTTTGTTGAATTTTGTTTCCAATTTGTGTTAGCGGTCAGGTGTTTAAGAGAGTATCCAACTTGATTTGCCATTTCATAAGTTGTTAAACACTTAAGTATGTCATCACAAATAGCTAGTTTTAAACTAGCTAGTTCTTTTGCTCTGTTTCTAAAATGCAAATTAAAGATCAGTTTATCTTTTAAGCTGAATCGTTGGTGTATTTTTGGAGAATGCTTAGTTTAAGATTGAATATAGGAAGTTAAGTATTTAGAAATTGAATAAAATATTCTGTTCTTAAAAGCCCTAAAATCATTATACCTTATTCTAGTATATATTTTTTAAAAAACAGCTGCTGTGAAACTCAAAGCTTTATCTTTATGACAGAAGTTTGTAAGTGGTTTAACTTTTAACTGTCTTTTGTCATTACTGCCAAGTAGTCTTTTGAAATATACTTCACATAAATACTTCCCCTTGTTTGGCTTTTAGGTATTCTTCACCTGGGTTCACAGGCTTCCAAAAGGCCCAGGGATAAAATTCAGAGGTTCTTTGAACTTTATTTTCACTAGTCTCTGAGTGAAATGTAGCATTTCCTTCAGTTATAAATATAGGCAAGAAACCATAGTGGTAGTAGCAATACCTGTGGAATTGTCACCAGTCAAAATCACAGATGTTTTCGTTTCACATTACATTGCGATAGCCCAAAAGATTGTTTACACTTTTCACTACTTTGAAATCATGGTTATTTTAAAAGCTGTTAGATCTTGTTTAATTTTGTTAAGAAGCATATTTTTAAAATATGTTGATAACTACTTCAGGATGATTGGGTTCCTATATAGTTTATTCTGTACATTTAAAAATGTTCTGAATAGGCTTCACCAGCGTGCCAGAGGACAGAAAAAAGGGTTAAAAATTCCCGATTGGCTTGCTGCAGTGCTTCCTGTGAAGATGTGATATGATTGGTGGATGACTGGTCATTCACATTGTTTTGTACAGTGGTTTTAAAAAGTGTGGTCCTCAAACCAACAGCATCAGCATCATCTGGGAACTTGTTAGAAATGCATTCTTGGGTCCCACCTCATACCCTCTCAGTCAGAACTAGGGAAGATGCCCTCCATGTGATTCTAATGCATGCCCAAGTTTGGGAACCAGTGGTTTAGTATTTATAGCATCATGTTGGTGTGGCCCTTAGATTATAGAATGTTAAAACAGCACTTCAGTGCCATACTGTCAGGGCCAGCAAAGAAATTCTTAAATTTAGAAGTCTAAATGACATGAACATGTTTTTTAAATTGTATTTTCTGTGGTGACTGTGTAGTTTGGTTTCATATGTTACCTCATAAGTTATTTAAAGTGAAGGACTTATTTTTCTTTCTACTCAAGTAGATTTTAAAAGAATCATGTTCATAATTTTTATTTCTCTTAAATTCCCAAAGATAATTTCCTTTCAGCTTATTTTCTAATAGTATTAGATATTGTACATTGTTAAATACTATTTTAAAAGATATAAGTGGAAAATAATACACTATATGTGAAACTTCAAGTATAAATTTTGTTCTAAACATCTGAGTACAAATGTAACATCCAAGAACAAATATAAAAGTTGTTATAATTGTAGTTTTCTTTGTGAATACATCATAAAAGTTCAGTTAAAAAATTACACTTGTTCTGGAAGGGGAAAACATGTACACCCATAGTGGATTCATGTCAATGTATGGCAAAACAAATACAATATTTTAAAGTTAAAAAATAGAAAATAAACTAATTAAAAAAATTGCACTTGTTACATAGATGATAGTAGATTATTGTATTATGCTTTCTTTCATTTAACAGATGTTCTCAAGCACACACAGAATAGAACACTGAACTCCCAAATACACATCACCCAGCCCCAAGGTACATTCAGCTTTCTGCATTCTTGATTTCATCTATCCCTCGCCCCCATAACTTTGTCTAAACTTGCCTTTTAGAGGGACGTAGTCTTTAAATCATAATGTTTAGCTTAAATTTCATAAACTGTGTCTCTTTCTAACAAGAGTCAGTTCAGTTCAGTCACTCAGTTGTGTCCGATTCTTTCTGACCCCATGGACTGCAGCATGCCAGGCGTCCCTGTCCATCACCAACTCCCAGAGTTTACTCAAACTCATGTCCATTGAGTCATCACCGACTCAGTGGCATCACCAATGAGAGATTAATGGCTAACATAATTTACTGCAAAACATGGAAACGTTACACTTGAGAAAATTTGAAATGTCTTGAAAATGTTACTTATAAGGAATGCATCAATTTTTTTTCCCCTCAATATTCAAGCTTAATAGTGTTAAGCAAAATTTTACACTTTTTGGATTATGGACTGGGATGTCGTAATCCTTTTTTGGTGTTCTTTGTGAATTTAATGAAAATTTTTTCCTATTATTTGTATCTTTGCTGAGTAGTTTGGTGGGTTCATTTTTGTGTTTTGTGAAACTGGAGATGGCCTACGGTGATAAGTTATTCAGTGTAAAACGAGTTGGAAAATGGGAGGGAGTTGTTAATAAAACAGTTACATAACTAACTAAGTAATTGTTTTTGAAGTGTTTTAACTACATAATTGTAAACCAGTTTTTGCATTTGAATACAACATATACATGTGTGTATCTGTTAAAAAGCCTTAACAGGTATAAAAATTAAATCCTGAGTTGTGAATTGTGGAGGGAATAAAATGAGGGAGGAATATCAGTTTCTTAATTTTATCTAAGTGTTCACCACCACCACCACCACCACCACCACTGGCCTTGCCCCCCAGTGGTTGTTTAATCACCTCCTAATAGCAGTCTGGTAACTGCTGGGAAACTTGCTTCATGGCAAATGTACATTATTAGCTTTTGCAAGATTCTAAGTAGCTCTAGGGTATTGAGGTCTGTGGAATTTTGTTTAACTTATGACCATTCAATTTTCTTGTGTAGGGAGCAGTCTTTTAAAGACCAACTTGGGAAATACTGCCTCACAGTATGGAGTATGGCTCTTTTGCCATTGACTATAATTTATTTGGGAAGCAGGAGTCAACAAACAAAGATCCCATAGGACAGATCCAGACACCTATTTGCTTACATTTTGTTTGTTCTTGTTGGTAGATATAAGACATATAACAATATGGAACATAAATGCCCTTGTTCCCCTACAAGTGAGGCAAGTGTTGAACTACTTATCTCTCATATTTTGAAAGGGTCATTAATTGTTATCTCTGGTCTGTCTTCACTTCCAAAGCACAGGTCTGGCCATTTTTTGAGGATGGTGTCACCAGTTTGTACCATTGCTGTGAAAACTGTAACTTTTTCAACTTCCTTAATGCTTAAAGGGATTTTTGTTTCCAGGGGATTTACTGAAGGCTTGTTAATACTTGATGTGTGGACTACATAAATTTCATTGTATTTTCAGGTATTTCTTGTAGTCGTATTCATATACCGGTTTTAGGAAGGCTTGGGACCTTTGAAACTCAGCTTCTACGAAGAGCTCCTTTTCGAACTTTTACAGAAACACCAGCATACTTTGCCTCAAGAGATGGCATAAGTAAAGATGGCTCTGGAGATGGAAATAAGGTATTTTATCTTTAGTGGCATCTATATACATATTTGAATTCCCTCATTTAAACAAATACAGTAGTACTCTGTATTTCATTGGTTATATGTTTTTGTTGTTGTTTGGTTGCTAAGTTGTGTCCTACTCTCTGTGACCCCATGGACTGTAGCCCACCAGGTGACTCTGCCCTGGATTTTCCAGGCAAGCATATTGGAGTGAGTTGCCATTCCCTTCTCCAGGGGAGCTGCCTGACCCAGGGATCAAACCTGTGTCTCCTGCATTGCAGGCAGATTGTTTACTGCTGTGTCAGCAGGGAAGCCCATATTTTCTGTAGGAAATATAAAATGATATGAAGAATTTTATGTGTTTTTATTTTGTGTATCAGCCTGAACCATAAAATTATTTGATAAGCATTTCATTGGTAAGCAGTAATTAAAATTTCTAACACCCCAACACAGTAAAGAAGCTTCATTAAATAATTTATGTAGTCAGTCTGATGGTTGGTTGGATTAAGAAGAGCCATCCTTTTCTGCTTCTACACAGCTCTTAAAACTCACGATGATATAAACCTTACTTCATCCTCTGCCTAAAAATCTTGGATATCTGTATGACTTAATGGTGGGCTACTCTGTAGCTTATTTGAAAAGACCCTGATGCTGGGAAAGATTGAAGGTGGGAGAAGGGGACGACAGAGAATGAGATGGTTGGATGGCATCACTGACTCAGTGGACATGAGTTTGAGTAAACTTCAGGAGTTGGTTGGTGATGGACAGGGAGGCCTGGCGTGCTGCAGTTCATGGGGTCACAGAGTCAGACACGACTGAGCGACTGAACTGAACTGAACTCTGTAGCTAGGAAGTAAATGATTGGTAACTTTATTAGGTCAGTGAATAATCATGTTTTTTATTATGCAAATTTGACTAACACTTGAGTTATTAATACGTGTGAGACCAAATGCTAGGTGTTTTCATATACACATTTAATCCTAACAATGCCCCTCTAAAGTAGGTGAAATTATCCCCCCCGCCTTTTTTCTAGAGATGACAGAAGTTAGATTTAAGAAAGTTGAGTCAGTACTTGTCATGGTAATAACTCTCAACTCAATTTCATAGTAAGTTTTTTAGTTACTAGTGATTTTTTTTCCCCTCTAGTATTTACTGTCATTGAAAAAAAGCTCATTATTATACAGGCTGGATCATACCATATAAAGAAGGGAAACAGTAAGTATATGTTTTTACTAGAACTGGTGTTTTTGTAAGATTAATTGCAAACAATATAAACATAAATTTAAATACAAACTTAAGTTACATGGTAGTTGCCTGAAAGTAATAATTGACACTTTTTCTTTTCTTGCACAAACATTAGAAATCAGCAAGTGAGGGAAGCAGTAAGAAATCAGGCTCTGGGAATTCTGGGAAAGGTGGAAACCAGCTTCGCTGTCCTAAATGTGGTGACTTATGCACACACGTAGAGACCTTCGTGTGTAAGTATTACTTCTTCTGTTCTTTTTCCCTGCCTTTTCTGTAAATCATTAATTGCACAGAAATATATACATTATACCTTATATACATCAGAATTATTTTTTTCCTGAACTTACAATAGTCTCTCTTATAGTCACCAGCTACTAAAAATCTCCTGGACTAGTAATACTTTGAACCATTATGGTATAAGATAATTTAAGAAAACTCTTTCCTCCTTTGTTTTGCTTGTGTGTTAGTTGCTCCGTCGTGTCCAACTCTTTGCAATGCTGTGGACTGTAGCCCACTAGGTTCCTTTGTCCATGGAATTCTTCAGATGAGAATACTGGAGTGGGTTGCCATTCCCTTCTCCAGGGGATCTTCCCGACCCAGGGATCGAACCTGGGTCTCCTGCATTGCAGGTGAATTCTTTACCATCTGAGCCACCCGGCAATTTTAATTGATGAACAATTCTTAATGGTTAAGCTTTATTGAGACGAGCCCTGAGAGGCAGGCTATATGCTTAGGAATGGAGTGGCTGGGTGAGATGGTAACTGTTCAGCTTTTTAAGGGACTGCTGTAAATGTTGCTAACAGGGTATAAGGGCTTCCCTGGTAGCTCAGCTGGTAAACAATCTGCCTGCAATGTGGGAGACCCCAGTTCTATTCCTGGGTCAGGAAGATCCCCTGGAGAGGGGATAGGCTACCCACTTCTGTATCCTTGGGCTTCCCTGGTTGTTCAGATGGAAAAGAATCGGCTTGCAATATGGGAGACCAGGGTCTTATCCCTGTGTTGCGAAGATCCCCTAGAATGGCAACCCACTCCAGTATTCTTACCTGGAGAACCTCCATGGACAGAGGAGCCTGGTGGACTACAGTCTGTGTAGTCACAAAGAGTTGGACATGACTGAGCGACTAAGCACAGTACAGCACGTAGATGTTGTACCATTTTAAAACCCCACTAACAAGATAGGTATAAGGGTTCTAATTTCTTTACATCCTCAACATTTGTGTCTTTTTTTTTTTTATTATTATAGCTATCATAGGAATAGAAAGTGGTATTAATATCTCATCATGGTTGTGATCTACATTTCCGTAATGACTAGATGTTAAATATCTTTTCATGTGCTTATTGACCATTTGTATGTCTTCTTTGGAGAAGACTAAACTTTCTGTCCATTTTTAGGTTGGGTTATCTTTTTCTTTTTTTGTGTGTTTGTGAGTTATCTGTTTATTGTTGAGGTGGAAGAATTCTTTATTCTGAATGCTGGGCCCTTATCTAGATTCGTGATTTGCAAATATTTTTGCTGTATAGGAGTCAGGTAACTTTTACTATAAAGACCAAATAGTAAATATTTTAGACTTTATGGGCCATATGGTCTCTGTTGTGACTTTTCTCCTTTGTTACTGTGCAAAAGCAACCATAGACAGTGTAGAGGAGTGAAATCGGCTGTGCTCCAATAAAGTTTTGTGTATGACACTGAAATTTGAATTTCATTAACTTTCATCGTCATTTTTTAAAATGTAAAAGCTGTTCTTAGCTCATTGATCTTCCTGCACATATTTCATCTCACAAATATGTTTATAGTGATTTTTATATTTTCTTATAGTGGTATTACTGTTGCTTGACTGACTTTATTGAAATAAAATACCATTTCTGTCGGTCCCATTATAAGTATTTAGAAAATCATCAGAAATTAAAATAATATCTAAGATTGTTGATTATAAGGATATATATTAATTTTTTCTTTGCCCTTTTAAAAAATAACTTTATGAATAGTGTCCCTAGTTTTATTTAAGGTAGAGCCTTTAGTTGTGGGGTTTTTTATTTTGGGCTTTTCTTGGGATTTTTAAAAAAATTTCTTTCTTATTTAACTTAAGGGGGAAATTGAAGTATAATTTATATACAGAAAAGAAAAGAAAATGCATGGATTCTAAATGTACAGTGTGATGGATGTACATACCAATATTCGCAGCACCCCAGAAGGCTCCCTCATGTTCTTTCCCAGTCACTAACCTCTCTTCCACTACCTTGACCTTCATCACTGGAGATTGGTTTTGCCTGTTTTTGTACTTCATTTAAACAGAGTCATACTGCATGTTCTCTTGCTTTTGGATGGAGCTTTTAGTTTTTATTTTTATGTATATAATACTTTTTGAAGGCTTACTGTAATTATGTGTCTCATAGAATGAGGATAAACTTTTATGCAGTGGTTTGGAGATTTTATGTTTGACTCTGAAACTTTTTCAGAATTATGAAGAACTTTCATTTAAACAAATATACTGAAAAAGTTTTTACTAAGGTAGTCTTTCTTCTTTTGTTGGTATACTATACAAGCATGTTTATTGGCATCAGTATTCTGTTTGTGAAGGAACATAGAATACCTGTAGTAATCATTTCAAGTAAAGAGGTCTATTTATCCCCTGAAAATTTAACAAAATCAGATTTTGCCCCTTGTTTTTAGGAATAAAAAGTATGCATTGCAATGCTTGTTTACTTGTTTTTCTGAAATAGCGTTTTGATAAGTTGAACTTGGATATATGTTGAACATGTTTCAGTGTAAAACAGTATTGCAAATATTCAGGTAGAATTTAAGCAACCCTTAAAGAAAAATGAGGAATAAGCAAAGACGAATGTTTTTGTTGGTGTTTCTCTTTCCCTTTGACCTAATTTCTTCAGAGAAATATTTTGTTCTTGTGTTCTCAGGCCAGATTTTCCAGTGACACAGCCTGAACTAGGTTAGAGGCTTCCCTGCCCTTTAATCCTTGCCCTGTTTACTACCATCAGTAACAATTATAAACTGGTGCCTGGTCATAAGATAAAGCCACTGTCTTTTCCATTGATGGGAATTGGTGATAATGAATTTTGACTTGTGTTAATCAAAAGTACTTGAAATAGCTTGATCTTTTTCTTTAGGGAAGCCTTACTAGGTGATTGATGAATGGAATACCCAAGTGATCCCTCATCTAGTTTAAAATTTGTGGCTAGAATTTGTCCAGAATGTATGTTTTTGATTGGCTTTTTGTTTAAGAGCAGACATGTAATAATTGGTTGAATTAATAATTTATTTTTTAAATGTGGAATTGTCTTTTTTTTAATGTGGACAATTTATAAAGTCTTTTGAATTTGTTACAATATTGCTTCTGTTTTATGTTTTGGTTTTTTTGGCCATTCAGTATGTGGAATCTTAGCTCCCTGACCAGGAATAGAACCCGCACCCACTGCATTGAAAGGCGAAGTCTTAACCACTGTACTGCCAGGGAAGTCCATGTCTATTTTTTTTAAACTTCGATTATTTTGTGAAGATTGAGGTGTGCTTGCCAGTGCAGTTTTTTTGTAATCTGTGGATAGGTAGTTATAATATTCCCAAAGGACAGAGATTCCCGTAGTTTTAAAAATCATTTTTCTTTGCCTTTTTACCTGTTTCGTTAGGTTACACAAAAGTAACACAAAAATGTATTACTAGACCTACCAACATGTAACTAATTCTTGTGTATATTTTGCTCTGAATCTGTTAATATTCTGTATGAGATTCTCTACCATGCTGCTTTCTGAGGCCCTTGGTTTAATTAGTGGAATTAGGCTTGGAGAAGATTAAGAATATGTTCCTGTATCCAAGAGAAAAGAGAAAATCACTTTTGTTTTAAACACAAGATGTCTATAGCTGATGCCTTGGAATTGAGAAACCCATTTCATCTTCACTTTTAACTGCCCTGCGCTGTTTCCAAAAGTTGTATGATTAGATTTTGTTAGTTTCTCAGTGTTTTTTTTTTTTTTTAATATTTATTTATTTGACTGTGTTGGGTCTTAGTTGCAGCATATGGGATCTATGTTGCATCATATGGGATCTTGCATTGTTCATGGACTCTCCAGTTGTGGTAGATGGGCTTAGTTTCTCCATGACATGTGGGATCTTACTTCCCTGACCAGGGATTGAGCCTGTGTCCCCTGCATTGCAAGGCAGATTCTTAACCCCTGGACCATCAGGGAAGTCCCAGTTTCTTAATGGTTTTTAGGTCAAAGAAATAGGAATTAGTGGAATAAAGATAATAAGAAAGGTATAAAATAATTTTATATATTTACCAAGTCAAGGTCTTAAAAATGCTCACAGGTTTGAAAAGAACCTTAAGAATATATATATATATTTTACATTTTTTAGGGATTAAAGTGGATTTTTCTCTTTCAACTTTTGTGTTTGTAATTTTTTGTAGTAAAATGTTAATTTTATTACAGATTAATTTATTTGTACTTTACTTTTTTCCCACAGTTTATTCATTCTAGTATTTGAATAAAATAACTACTTAATGTAGTGTTAGTTTTTAAAATTAACTTTAGGGAATTCCCTGGTAATGGTTAGATGACACCCCGCTTTCACTGCCAAGGGCCTGGGTTCAGTCCTTTGCTGGGGAACTAAGATATTGCCCCAAAAGAAAAACCCAAAACTTTAGTGAATGGAGAAGTCGAAAGAATTTCAACTTATCTTTTCTCTAGATAAAATCTGTCACACCTAGCTGAAATGAATAGAATGTAGTTTACTGAACTCACATTTATCATCTATTTTAGGTACAAATTAGGCTGGCTGTTGTGGCTAGTGGAGTGAATTACAAGCTTTTCGTCAAGTACGTAGGTTTCAATTTTCAATGAGTCTTTAAAGTTAAATAGTATTTGAATTATTTTTCTTTGTCCTTTTACAGCATCCACCCGCTTTGTGAAGTGTGAAAAATGTCATCATTTTTTTGTTGTGTTATCAGAAGCAGACTCAAAAAAAAGCATAATTAAAGAACCTGAATCAGCAGCAGAAGCTGTAAAATTGGCATTCCAACAGAAACCGCCTCCTCCCCCCAAGAAGGTATAAGTCCTCGCTCAGTGTTATAAACATTTTATCTTGAAAACATTTCATTGCTCCCCTCTCTCTAGTTTATATTGAATCTAAATACTAGTATCTAAACAAGTTTTGTAAGTTCTTGATAATATAGGCTGTGTTTGGCTAAATTGTTACTGATATTTGATACTTGAAATTTAAGTATGGGGTCCATTGCTGTTTTCCCATGATTACTGTATCCATAGCAATGAAATACAGCTGATGATTATTCAGTTCAGTTCAGTTGCTCAGTTGTGTGTGACTCTTTGCGACCCCATGAACCGCAGCATGCCAGGCCTCCCTGTCCATCACCAACTCCTGGAGTCTACCCATACTCATGTCCATTGAGTCAGTGACACCATCCAACCATCTCATCCTCTGTTGTCCCCTTCTCCTCCTGCCCTCAATCTTTCCCAGCATCAGGGTCTTTTCCAGTGAGTCAGTTCTTCACATCAGGTGGCCAAAGTATTGGAGTTTCAGCTTCAGCATCAGTCCTTCCAATGAATATTCAGGACTGATTTCCCTTAAGATCGACTGGTTGGATCTCCTTGCAGTCCAAGGGACTCTGAAGAGTCTTCTCCAATACCACAGTTCAAAAGCATCAATTCTTCAGCGCTCAGCTTTCTTCACAGTCCAACTCTCACATCCACACATGACTACTGGAAAAACCGTAGCCTTGACTAGACAGACCTTTGTTGACAAAGTAATGTCTCTGCTTTTTAATATGCTGTCTAGGTTGGTCATAACTTTCCTTCCAAGGAGTAAGTGTCTTTTAAGCCAACTTTTTCACTCTCCTCTTTCACTTTCATCAAGAGGTTCTTTAGTTCTTCTTCACTTTCTGCCATAAGGGTGGTGTCATCTTCATATCTGATGTTAATACTAAGTTAATCTAAAATGATATCCTTAAAATAGAACAGCTAGGGATTTGTTTTTGTTAGTTTGGGTCCCTAAATAACAGCAGCCTGCAGTTTTTCCCTCTTAAATTAATGTACTTTATTAGAGGTAAAACAGCCTTAGGCTAACAAATGAAGCAAGTATTTTTTTCATGACCAATGTGCTAGGGTACTCCTATATAACATTGTGACTTTTGTGGTGTCGGCTCTTTCTTGAAGTCTCAGGTGGGTGGTGATTTAGCCATGTGAGACACAGCAGAGTATAGCACCAGCGTCATTGGGTACTTGGTGTGTGTTTTCTGGTGCTTGTTATGTACTTTCTGGGCTGTGTTATTATCTCTGGCCATGTCTCAGGTGGTCTTTTCACATTTGTTATTTCTCACCCTCTGCTTTCTTTGACTGTTTAGATACCAGTGCATTTGTTTCTGCAAATGTGCTAAATCGTGGGTGTAATTCGTGAGGAATGATAATTTTTAAAAACCATAACAACATATATATGGTCAACCATTATAGAATTTGTTATGTAAAAATAAATAAAGTAATAGAAAATATATCTGTTAAGCTTTATGTTCCTCACTAATTTGTGTAGACTTCAGAATCTGAGTCAGAGTTCTAGAGAATAAAGTTCTAGAAAATAACTGTTTTCAGGAGTTGGTGAATATTAGCAGTTAACTTCTGTTAACTAAAAGCTGAAAGAATTTACCCTAGGTGCTAAGCCATTGGCAATAACCAAATTTCATATAGAGCTTTAGTTTCTACCAAGAATAAGAGTTTTAGATTGCCATTTAGATAAATGCATAGCTTTAAAGTTAATATCTGAGAAAAAGCTAAATGTTTGTGAGTATTAAAGCACATTGATACAGGTGGTATAATGATTTTTGAGTATATAATGCCTATTTTATTCTTAAAAATTCTTAAAGAGATAGGAATGCCAGACCACCTTACCTGCCTCCTGAGAAATCTGTATGCAGGTCAAGAAGCAACAGTTAGAACTGGACATGGAACAATAGACTGGTTCCAAATAGGAAAAGGAGTACGTCAAGGCTGTATATTGTCACCTTCTTATTTAACTTATATGCAGAGTACGTCATGTGAAATGCCGAGCTGGATGAAGCAAAAGCTGGAACCAAGATTGACGGGAGAAATATCAATAACCTCAGATATGCAGATGACACCACCCTTATGGCAGAAAGTGAAGAAGAACTAAAGAGTCTCTTGATGAAAGTGAAAGAGGAGAGTGAAAAAGCTGGCTTAAAAAAACGAAAATCATGGCATCTGGTCCCATCACTTCCTGGCAAATAGATGGAGAGACAGTGACAGACTTTATTTTCTTGGGCTCCAAAATCACTGCGAACGGTGACTGCAGCCATGAAATTAAAAGACACTTGCTCTTTGGAAGAAAAGCTATGAGCAACCTAGATAGCCTATTAAAAAGCAGAGAATTACTTTGCCGACAGAAGTCCGTCTAGTCAGAGCTATGGTTTTTCCAGTAGTCGTGTGGATGTGAGAGTTGGACTATAAAGAAAGCTGAGCACTGAAGAATTGATGCTTTTGAACTGTGATGTTGAAGACTCTTGAGAGTCCCTTGGACTGCAAGGAGATCCAACCAGTCAATCTTAAGGGAAATCAGTCCTGAATATTTATTGGAAGGACTGATGCTGAAGCTGAAACTCCAATACTTTGGCCACCTGATGCGAAGAGTTGACTCATTAGAAAAGACCCTGATGCTGGGAAAGATTGAGGGCAGGAAGAGAAGGGGACAACAGAGGATGAGATGGTTGGATGGTATCACCCACTCGATGGACATGAGTTTGAGCAAGCTCTGGGAGTTGGTGATGGATAGGGAAGCCTGGCGTGCTGTAGTCCATGGGGTTGCAAAGAGTCGGACATGACTGAGCGACTGAACTGAGCTGAACTGAATGCCTATTTTGAAAAAATTAGTTTTATAATGTTATCTTTGTGAAGAATATTATTCATATGATTGAAAGAGGTGTAAAAAAGATTTTTAAAATTGATTTCATTAATGATAACAGCTTTAGACCCATGGTAGCAAGTGTAGGTATTGTAATTGACTTTAATATTAACTTTCGAAAATTAGGATCATTGGCATTGTTTATAGAATAGAAGCTGGCACAGCACTGGAAAAGTACAGGAATACTTTGTTAAGCTAGAGAAGAAATGAATGGTGTGTTGTATCTTTAAGGTTTGGGCCCTCTGAAATCATTGCTACATAGTGTATCATGCCCTTGGCATTTTGTTTTGAATGAGAGTCTTTGTTCAAATTTAAAACTGTAAGCAAATGAGTTCAGTATATAGGACTTCCCTGTTGTCCCATGGTTAACTCCACACTTCCAGTGCAGGGGACCCAGGTTCCATCCCTGGTAGGGAAAGTTCTTTGTGCTGTGTGGTGCAGCCAAAAAAAAATATGTTTGGTATATAACTCTAATGTGTATACATTGTGATGACTTACAGTAAATTGTTCATTTCTAATCATTTTTCAGATTTATAACTACCTCGACAAGTACGTTGTTGGCCAGTCGTTTGCCAAGAAGGTGCTTTCAGTTGCTGTATACAATCATTACAAGAGGATATATAATAATATTCCAGCTAATCTGAGACAGCAGGCAGAAGTTGAGAAGCAGACATCATTAACACCTAGAGGTTAGTGTTTTGATAATTGACCAAAATAGAGATTACTGTGCTTAGAGGTAATCCTTATTTGCAACTCTTTGCTTTTGTCTTAAAATACTTTTAGTACAGTACAGCATTTTTCAAAATACAGGTTGCTTCCCATTAGTGGTTCATGAAATCATTCCAGTTCATTTCCAACAGCATTTAAAAAAGAGAGTTAATAAGTGTGAGTAGAAAATACCAGAGTCTGTTAACTTGTTAAGTATTATTTCTTAAAATTTTATTTTCAGGTGTATGTGCATGGGTTCTCGTGTACAAATTGAGACATCATTTTTGAGTTGTAGACTTGACCACAGGTAGTTCTTGTTGACTAGATCATTGCAGTGTTCTGTACACAACTCTTGAGTTCTTCTCTTTTGGGTCCAGGACACAGAATTTAATTTTCCTAACTCAGAGATATATGGAGATGGTACCTCTTACAGAACATATTCAGCACTCTTTCCGTTTTGGCCTCAGCTGCACAGTGCAGGGTTCAGGGCAAATTTGTAAGTGATTCAAAGTATAATTCCTATTAATGATAGATTCTAATGCACCAGTATACTGTGTAATGTCAACTTACTATGGACAATGTGTGTGTTATATGAATAGAATGATTTTATTTAAAAAACTCTAAACACAATAAAATGTAAATATTTTGAGGGTTTTTGTTTGTCTTTTGGCTAGGGAGCTGTAATTTTGGATTGTCCTACAGATATCTATTGCTTACATTCTTCTAGTTATCATTTTATAATTTTATGGAGTTTTGCTAAGTACTTTTAGTATTAAATTACTCTTAGTAGGCACTAATATATAATTTATTGCCTTGATGAAGACACTGGTTCACTGCTTGAACTTACTGCAAAACATTTACATAGTAGGATCAATTACTTTTTTAGAAAGTATAAATTATAGTAACTGATGAAGGACCTGGAACCTTTATGACTATAAGGTCCAAATCTTGTTGTTTAGTTATGGAGCAAAATAATTTTTTCTGATTCCTTCAGTCAACAAATTAATAGTTAAGCTCTTCTAGGTGCTGGAAGAGCAAATGGTTATATGGTCTTTATAATATGAGGGATTTAAATTCTTATTGAAGACCTAAATTACTACAATTCTTTTCTTAAAATAGGTAGCAACTTTGACAAATGTGAATATTAGCAACTATACAGCCATCATTAAGCATGTTGGGTTTTTTTTTTTTAGTACAGAAAAGAGGTATTATATAAATTCTTTCATAATGTGAAAAGCTGAAAAAACATTAATGAACATATTCTTTATATTTGGAAGAGGGCAAGAAGTGGAATACTCCTTGTTTTCCCTCTAAATTAAGCAAATATATAATATTTTCATTTTGCCATTTTCATCCTCTTTCTTAGAGTTAGAAATAAGAAGACGGGAGGATGAGTACAGATTTACAAGTAAGTGACCTCTCTTCAGGTCCTCCTCTGCAATCATTCTTCTTTTTAGATTTACCTCGGTGAAGTTTGCCAGCACTAGTTGTGATAGATATGTACTTGTTTGTGTATTACTAAGAAAGGCATCGTATATTATCTAAACCTGTTTGTTATACTTGGCATATATAACTTTGGAACAGTTTCATAGCTAATGCCCTTTGTGTAGTTAATAGATGTTGGGTTGTTTTAGATATTTGATTTTATCTTTTCTATTGTGATATTTCTTATAACGTAAAGAAATAAGTATTATACGTAGTTTGCCTCTATAAATCTAGATCTGCGTATTAACAGAAGTTACATTTTTAAAAATTTGTACCTTGAATGTTGTATCCTTTTTCCTTAAAAACAACAACAACAACAACCATACAATTAAGGTTGATCTGCTTGTAAGTGACAGATTTTAAAGGAGGTGTATCATCTTTCAGCTACTCTTTGCCAGAAACTACATTGTTTATTTTTTGGTGTTTATGAAACTTAGTGTAGGCTTACAAATTATGCATAACCCCCAGCTCACTGTTGAGAGCTCTAGACTGCCCCTAAAAGCAGCAGGTGGTCTGATGGAGGGTGTGGGATGACCTCATACACCGATGATAGTCGCCATTCTGATGTCTTGCACTCATTTCTTTGGAGGTGGAGAGAGCTGCTACACAAAGAAAGGGTGAAAGTTCCAAAGTTACCATAAAAAGATTTGTGTTGTCACAGAAGACAAAAAATACTAGATAAACCAGTGTGAAATTTTTCACTTAAAAGTTTTATAAGTTTACATTTGCCTTTGAACCAAACAGTATTATACATCTAATATTTGAACATCAGAATATTGTACTGTATATTTAGGATGAGCCATGAGAACATAATGAGTTCAGCAACTCTGGCATGAGATTTATTACATGTAATAAAATATGCTGTCATTATAATTCATAATTTGGGGCAGGTGGCTGTTGGAACTAGTATGAATTAGTAAAGTCTATCATAGTGATTTAATACAAATGTTAACAAGTAACAGTATTTCAGGATGTAAGCAAAATAATTTGTAATTACATATATTGATTGACTTAGAAATTAATATTTTTAGAGCTTATGTAGAATTTACTTTCATGTATAGTTTAGTCTTCTCCTATGTGGGGTATTAGGTTCTAATGTTAGGACATTGGGCCAAAGTCATATATAATTAAAATATTCTTGGAAATTCCTTTGGAATCACATGTTAGGGATCAACATGTGTCTCTTTAACATTTTAAGACTGATGATTTCTTCCCCTCATCATTGGAACATAAACTTTTCTGATGTTAAATACCAGATGAACTAGTTGGCTTGCATATAAGGGCTATGTTATACAGATACTTACACACTAGGAAAATAGTAATACTAACAGTAAATTCTTCCAAAGCACATGTAAAACTATCTGCCAGGCACTGTTTTAAGCGTTTTACACGTATATACTCATTTCATCTTCCCCAAGGCTATGAGACAGAAACGATTATTTTCACCACCATTTTACACATAAGAAAGTTGAAGCACAGAAATTTTAAGTTTTGCCCAGGGCCCTGTTGCTCCATACAACTAACTATTCTAGCCTGCTTACTCATAGTCCTCATTATAAAGAGCTGCTTAGGCAATAAGAGATATACACGAACAGAGACTTAACTGAAAGAACAGGAGTGTTTTCTCAAGTTTACCCTGGGACATATTTTCATAAATGGAATGACAAACATCATTTATTCTATACTATTTAAACTGTTCCTCTCTTTTAAAAAACTTAAATCATAAAGTTGAATATATGTGACATGTGATTCCACTGTAGGTAATATGCTGCTTACAGTTTTGTTCAAGTTACCTAAATCATCTTTTCCCCATTGGGCAGACCTAGTCTTCAGTCAAGCACCTGCTTATACCATCACAATTCCTAACTAGATTTTGCTGAAATAAAAAAAAAAAGTTTTTCTTTTTTTTTTGTTTGGTAGGGGACAGCTAGCTAACTGAAGACTGCATTTTTTTTTAACCTGATGTGAATTGTAATGAGGTATAGCATTGTGAATTATTCACTGACCATTAACCCTCAAATGTAGTACAGTTTAATTAAATTCAAATATTTATTTAATGCCTATTATTTTTGGTGAAGAGAATAACCCTTTACCAAAGGATGTGACCCAAAGATAGTTTGAAAATGACAGCCAGATGGAATAGGACTTTCAGTAATATGTTTGCTGAACATCTGTCTTTTGGTTTGCTTAAAATAATAAAGCATTGGAAAATACTGATATTCTTAGAAACAAGCTACAACTAAATCTAGAAAATAAAAACATACGATACGAGCCCAGGTACCTTAAATGCTGAGAGCCAGGAGCAATGTGGATATTTACAAATCTAGCTAGTTGAAGAGTATTGGGATTCTTTCCTTCAGCTGAGAGGGTGAGAATAAGATTTTTTTAAAAAGGGATCCAGCTGATAAACTCTTAGTTCACCAGCACTATGATTCCCATATAATTAACACTGTATGTCTGATAAAGGAAATGCAGTGATCCAGTTGAGATCCTGTAAATCAGAAATTCAGGTAGGGCCAGGGATAATGAGTCTTACCATACTTGGTTTCTCTGGTAGACTCACAGCATCATTTTTAAGTGTGGAAGAGATTGTAGAGTAATTCACTAAGGCAGCAGGCTCAGTAAAGCCAAGTGACTTGCTGTGCTCCTATGATAGAGCTGAGACTAGAACCCAAGCTTTCTATTCCTCAGTTCAATGTTTTATCCTTTCTCTACAACACTGTTTCTTTTCATTTGTACAAATATTTGTACATTTGTCTTTCAGAGTCCCTCCAAATCAATTGCATTTTGTTCTTAAACCTCCAGTCATGTGGAGAAGGCAATGGCACCCCACTCCAGTACTCTTGCCTGGAAAATCCCATGGACGGAGGAGCCTGGTAGGCTACAGTCCATGGGGTCACTAAGAGTCGGACATGACTGAGCAACTTCACTTTCCCTTTTCCCTTTCATGTACTGGAGAAGGAAATGGCAACCCACTCCAGTATTCTTGCCTGGAGAATCCCAGGGATGGCGGAGCCTGGTGGGCTGCCACCTATGGGGTCGCACAGAGTCGGACACGACTGAAGCGACGCAGCAGCAGCAGCAGCAGCATGTGTTTAAAATTGATAGGGCAGGTGTTAGCCATTTTATAGATTAGAGCACAGAAACACAAAGTGTGTATGATGATATAGCTCAAGATCATATAGCTATTCAAAGGCAAAGAAAGGACCAAATTTCTGAAGCTTTCTGACTCCTGACACTGTTCTCCTTCTGTTATACTGCCTTCTTTTCACTAAAAGAATATTATTCATGCAAGTTTATATAAATAAGGAAGGTAAAGAGAATACATTTCCTTTGCTTGAGGTTCTATGAATAATCATCATGTATTACACATTTGTCATTAGATAATTTGAGGCTTCCTTCCCTTTTAGGTAAGACGAAAAATGTCAGAATATATACTTATTTTTTTCTAAACAAGTAATTGGTTTTAGATGTAAGGTTTTATTGGGCATTTTTTCAAGTGAAAGCAAATGAAGCTCTAATACCTTTGGCATTTTTTCAGAGTTGCTTCAGATTGCTGGAATTAGTCCACATGGTAATGCTTTAGGAGCATCAGTGCAGCAACAGGTAAATCAACAAATACCTCAGGAAAAACGAGGAGGTGAAGTATTGGATTCTTCCCATGATGACATCAAACTTGAAAAGAGTAATATTTTGCTGCTTGGACCAACTGGGTCAGGTAGATAACTTACTTAAAAATTTACCACTCATTTAAGAAAATAGAATATAAATGACTCTGTAACCTGTGTCTTATGACTGGGGAATTCTCACTGTTAAGAAGAAAACCTAAGGCCCTTGTTACTGTTTCTATTTATAGGTAAAACTCTTCTGGCACAAACTCTAGCTAAATGCCTTGATGTCCCTTTTGCTATCTGTGACTGTACCACTTTGACTCAGGCTGGATATGTAGGTGAAGATATTGAATCTGTGATTGCCAAGCTGCTCCAAGATGCCAATTATAATGTAGAAAAAGCACAACAAGGTATGTTTCAGCAAGTTTGTCTGTCCTCAGATATAGTCTGTTGAAGAAGCAGTCTAATAGCAAGAGATAATATATTTTTTGTTTTGAGTCAAGGAGTAAAATTCAGTAACTCTTAGAAAGTAGCTATGTTTAAGTTTTCAAGCATACTAAGGGCCACAGAGTTTGCTTTGTCTTATTGTCATAAGGTGGCAATACTACTAGAGTGAAAGCAGGCCAAATTATTTATTGCATTGTGTTCTAACTTTCCTCCAGACTCCTAACTCTGAAATGGGCTGGGGGAGGGGAAAAAGACAAATGCAAGAGAGTGCAAGATGTATGTAGAAACATACTAACTTGTCTACCTAGGAAGTGTCATAGATGCTACATTTCTCCTTTCCTTCTCTGTCATCTCTCCTTGTTTACATGAAGAGCTTGACAGCTTCCTGTCTAAATTCCTGTAAGACAAGAATATAGTTGGAAAAAATAAGCTGAAGTTTAGCTAGTACCAGCCCTGTATCCACCTTTTGCTTTCACACTGTACCTCTATCTCTGCTTCTTAGAATAAAGAACCTGAAAACGTTAGTGGGGTAGCTAACTATAATAGTCATAGAGAATTGGTAATCTTACCCAAGTGTTATTTTTACCCAAATGATGTAAGAATAAATTATAAAACGTTTACACAAAATGATGTGTGGAAAACTTGGCAGTATATTTTTATTGTATTAAACTATTGCATATGTTGTGTTAAAGATTAAATACCTTTCTCTCTAGCTGCCTAGCCTTTTAAAGCTTAGGTTGTCTTGTGTATATCTTTTTCGTGTTATAAATAGAATCCTCCTTAAATTATAGGAATTGTCTTTCTGGATGAAGTAGATAAGATTGGCAGTGTGCCAGGCATTCATCAGTTACGGGATGTAGGTGGAGAAGGCGTTCAGCAAGTAAGCAGTTGAATATTTTGTTCAAGCCCACTAAAAGGAAGGGAATACATCAACCTCCCAAATATTGTACGTTTGGTTTCACATTCAATTAGATTCTGTTTTATTTCTCCCACTCTAAACTTCCCAGACTATTTAGTTCAGATCCTAAGAGAAAGCTGTTGGCGATTTTAAATACCTAATTACCTTTGTTAGGAAGTTAAAGATGTTTTAAAGAAGTAAATGAAATTTAATTTTTGTTGGCTTATTCCACAAAGACCCAATTAAACATTTCTAAAGGACGCTTGAAGAACGTTCTGATTCTAACTAGACATAAATGAACTATGTACATGTATTTTATCCTTTCACTTAGTTAGAAGATAAAATAGTGCTCTATTCCTTGTAGAGTCGTGATTAAAGTCATAATGATCTATTGATTAACTTGACTTTTTACTGGTAACTAATTTTAACATAAACGATAGAGTAAGGAAAATTGCTTTTGTTTTTTGACCAGGACATAAGAGAGGTCCAATCACGCATATAAAATGTGCTAGATAATGTTTTTTTATAAAGGCATTTCAAAATACAGCTATTCTCAAAGTTTAACACTAAAAGTAGAGTAGAATTTTAGTAGAAAGACAAATCTTCAAATATTTTCAAATTTTGAATGTTTGCACATGGTTGGATAGCATTTTATAGAGTTCTAATTCTGTCTTTATGTTAGAATTATGTCTTTACCATCAAAAACAACCTCTCAGGTTGATTGTTTTCTGAATGCATCAGGAGTCCTATACTATTCCAAATAAATTTATGAGTAATTAAATGTGATAGTATATTAGATTTTCATGTTAGTTATAGAAATGTGGAGGTGTTCTTCAGTTATGCTCATTGACCATACCCACATATTATTTTTCCCATTGAATCCCATTATCTAAAGTATAATAAATAATACACTTATATGATGATGCCATAAATGATTTTTTCTTTATTTAGGGCTTATTAAAACTATTGGAAGGCACGATAGTCAATGTTCCAGAAAAGAATTCCCGTAAGCTACGTGGAGAAACAGTGCAAGTTGATACAACAAACATTCTGTTTGTTGCGTCTGGTGCTTTCAATGGTTTGGACAGAATCATCAGCAGGAGAAAAAATGAAAAGGTAAGTTTTTCTGAATGGTTACTAGGAGAGCATTTGAAGTTAGAGGATACATCCTCAGTTTCTAATCTTGTATCTGCTTTCTGTCAGTTAGGTTTTCTTAGAGTATACCAGAAATATGTTCTTAGTTATTTTTTAAATTTCAGAGTAGTGATTTGGAAGATTTCTAAATATCATCTTTCTATTGGCATTTTTAAAGTGTGACTTGATTTTGATTTTATATTTGTCTGAGTTTTTTTTATTATTTGAGGTAACTGCCAAATCAATAAAATTTCTACTCATTTCTCTTTCCCAATTCACTAGAGCTCAATAAAGAGCTTGTCTCCATTGCCCCTGCCCGTAGAGTCTTCATCGATCACTGCTGACATTCACAAGTGGAGGAAAGTAGTCTGGAGGTTGAAGGAGGGTTGTGATCTCACCTAGTTTATAGATGTTTCTTAAACATTCTTATAAGTCTTGATTTTAGCTGGAATTTATTTTTTCATATCCTCAAGGTTCATGCCCAGTACCTACTTATGATAAAACATAATATCAGCATAGTGGCAAGAAGCCCAAAAACATGTCTGTTTTCCATGCTTTTGTATTTTACCTAATAGCTACAAGTGATACCTTTTATATAATATGTTCTACCTAAATGAATGTATCATAGATCACCTCTTTTCCATATTGCTTGCTCTAAGTCTCCTTGGCCTTACATGTTTAGTAGCAGTTTACTTGAGTTTTTTAGTTTGGTAGTAGTAGCTATTAAAGTAGCAGTTTAGTAGTAGTAAAAAAAAATAGCTCTGCTACTGGAACAGTTGCCTGTGGTCATTCCTTTGCATAGCCTAGATGAGAAACCTCTTGTAAGGCTACCAGCTGAGCCATGTAGTGCTGTTACTTCTCAGCATCTGACCTTATTCAGCATGGATAAGGTTAGATTTTTATTTTTCATACTAATCAATTTGTGTTTTTCTTGCTTTTGAAATTCTGCACAAGTTAGCCTAAAAAAATTAGAAGAAATTATTTCTTCGTGTGTGCATGCACACGTTGTGGGTATGAGAGAGATGGGGGAGGGTGGGAGATAGAACTTTATGTTCGAAATTCTGTAACCAAAAGCAAGGACCATATTCTTACATTTATTTATAATTCATACTTTCAAATAAAATTGAAACTATAAACATGTGGAAAAGAACAGTTAAAAGTAACATTAGTAAAGAGATCAGAAATGGATAGAAAGAAGGTTTACGTCATTTCAACTTAGTGGAAATTAAGTCACTGTTTGTTTATCTTTGAACTTCTTAATGAAATTAGGGAGAAATCATGAGCTAGTTTTTATTCCCTGAAAGAGGAAGGGTATAATCTCTTCATGAGAGACAAAGATTTTAAAAGATAGATTTTTATGAAAAGAAGACAGTGGTGCAAGAGAGTCTTTAGCAGTGATTTTATGAAGGATTAAACACTTCCATCAAGGCAATGGCACCCCACTCCAGTACTCTTGCCTGGAAAATCCCATGGACGGAGGAGCCTGGTGGGCTGCAGTCCATGGGGTCGCTAAGAGTCGGACACGACTGAGCGACTTCACTTTCACTTTTCCCGTTCATGCACTGGAGAAGACAATGGCAACCCACTCCAGTATTCTTGCCTGGAGAATCCCAGGGATGGCGGAGCCTGGTGGGCTGCCGTCTATGGGGTCGCACAGAGTTGGACATGACTGAAGTGACTTAGCAGCAGCAGAAACACTTCCATTTGGCTGTTGCTTTTATCAAACCTCATTGAAAGCCAGGCTTACAGTATTAAATAATATACCTATATCCTAACCATATGAAACTGCCTGCAGTCCTAAGTTTTACTCCTATTGCCTTTGCTCATGTTTTCCCCTACCTCAGTTCAGTTGGCAGATACGTGTTCATTCTTTAAGATTCTGTTGAATGATGAGTTACTTCCTTTATGAGGACTTTCTTGGTCACCTCCTACCCTCCCTCTCCGGATTGTGCCTCTTTTCTTCCTTTCCACTGTTAAGGTTTCATGCACAGTTGTCCTTCATTGCAGTTATGATGCTTTAATATCTTCATGTGTTCTCAGACTTAGAGAACGAACCAGAGGGGAGGATGGGGGTAAGGAATAGTTAGGGAGTTTGGGATGGACATATTCAGTTCAGTTGCTCAGTTGTGTCTGACTCTTTGCGACCCCATGGACTGAAGATACTAGGCTTTCCTGTCCATCATCAACTCCTGGAGCTTGCTCAAACTTATGTCCATTGAGTCAGTGATACCATCCAACCATCCCATCCTCTGTCATCCCTTTCTCCTCTTGCCTTCAATCTTTCCCAGCATCAGGGTCTTTTCCAGTGAGTTAGTTCTTTGCATCAGGTGGTCAAAGTATTGGAGTTTCAGCTTCAGCATCAGTCCTTCCAATGAATATTCAGGACTGATTTCCTTTAGGATTGATTGGTTTGATCTCCTTACAGTCCAAGGGACTCTCAAGAGTCTTCTCCAATACCACAGTTCAAAGCATCAATTCTTCAGCACTCAGCTTTCCTTATAGTCCAACTCTCACATCCATACATGACTACTGGAAAAACCATAGCTTTGACTAGATGGACCTTTGTCGGCAAAGTAGTCTCTGCTTTTTAATGTGCTGTCTAGGTTGCTAATAGCTTTTCTTCCAAGGAGCAAGCATCTTTTAATTTCATGGCTGCAGTCACCATCTGCAGTGATTTTAGAGACCAAGAAAAATAAAGTCTCTCACTGTTTCCCTTGTTTCTCCATCTATTTGCCATGAAGTGATGGGACTGGTTGCCATGATCTTTTTTGTTTGATTGTTGACTTTTAAGCCAACTTTTTCACTCTCCTCTTTCACTTTCATCAAGAGGCTCTTTAGTTCTAATTCCCTTTCTGCCATAAGAGTGGTGTCATCTGCATGTCATCTGGATGGACATGTACACACTGCTATATTTAAAATGGATAACCAACAAGACCCTACTATATAGCACACAGAACTCTGCTTAGTGTTATGTGTCAGCCTGGATGTGAGGGGAACTTGGGGGAGAATAGATACATGTATTTGTATGGCTGAGTCCCTTTGCTGTTCCCCTTAAACTATCACAACATTGATAATCGACTACCCCAAAGCAAAATAAAAAATTAAAAAATATATAGATATTTTTTATGTGTTCTCACTATAAATAAACACCTTTAAGTTAGGATAAGGACTGTCTTCAGATTTATATCCCCAGTGTTTTATAATAATGCTTAATAAATGTTTATATATATTTATAATATATATATAAACCTTACACATGGATATCACCAAATGGTTAATACCAAAATCAGATTGATTACATTCTTTGTAACTGAAGATGGAGAAGCTGTATACAGTCAGCAAAAACAAGACTTGGCTCAGATTATTAGCTTCTCTGCAAAATTCAAGCTTAACCTAAAAAAAGAGGGGAAAACCAACAGGCCGGTCAGATACAACTTAAATCTCCTGTGAATAATAGTGGAGGTGATGCATAGATTCAAGGGATTAGATCTGGTAAACGAGAGTAGCTGAAGAACTATGGACAGAGCTTGGTAATATTGTTTGGGAGACAGTGAACAAAACCATCCCAAAGAAAAAGAAAAGCAAGAAAGTTAAGTGGTTGTCTGAGGAGGTTTTACAAATAGCTGAAGAAAGAAGAGACACAAATAGCAAGGGAGAAAGGGAAAGGTACATCCAACTAATTGTAGAGTTCCAGCAAATAACAAGAAGAGATAAGAAGGCCTTCTTCAATGAACAGTGCAAAGAAATAGAGGAAAAACAGCAGAAGGGGAAAGACTAGAGATCTCCTTAAGAAAATTGGGAATATCAAAGGAACATTTCATCCAAAGATAGGCACAATAAAGGATAGAAACAGGTAAAGATCTAATAGAAGCAGAAGAGTTCAAAAGAGATGGAAAGAAGATACAGAAGAACTGTACAAAAAAGATTTTAATGACCCGATAACCATGATGGTGTTGGTGTGGTCACTCACTCAGAGCCAGACATCCTGGAGTGTGAAGTCAAGTGGGCCTTACGAAGCGCTGCTGCCACTAAAGCTAGTGGAGGTGATGAAATTCCAGCAGAGCTATTTAAAATCCTAAAAGATGGTGCTCTCAAAGTGCTGCACTCAATATGTCAGCACATTTGGAAAACTCATCAGTGGCCACAGGACTGGAAAAGGTCCATCCACATCCCAGTTGCCAAGAAGGGCAGTACTAAAGAATTTTAAACCACCGGACAATTGCACTCATCTCCCATGCTAGTAAGGTCGTGCTCAAAATCCTGCGTGCTAGGCTTCAGCATTACGTGAACTGAGAACTTCTATATCTTCAAGCTGGATTTAGAAAAGGCAGAGAAACCAGAATTCAAATTGCCAATATTTGCTGGATCATAAAAGCAAGGGAATTCCAGAAAAACATTTACCTCTGTTTCATTGACTACACTAAAGCCTTTGACTGTGTGGATCATAACAAACTGTGGAAAACTCTTAAAAGAGATGGAAATACCGAACCATCTTACCTCTCTCCTGAGAAACCTGTATGCAACAGTTAGAACCTTGTATGGAACAACTGACTGGTTCAAGATTGAGAAAGGAGTATGACAACACTATTTATTGTCACCCTGTTTATTTAACTTACACGCAGAGCACATCATGTGAAATGCCGGGCTGGATGAGTTACAAGCTGAAATCAAGATAGCGATAACCTCAGATATGTGGATGATACCATTCTAATGGCAGAAAGTGAAGAGGAACTAGAGACCCTCTTGATGTGAGTGAAGGAGGGGAGTGAAAAAGCTGGCTTAAAACTCAGTGTTAAAAAAACTAAAATCATGGCATCCAGTCCCATCACTTCATGGCAAATAGATAGGGAAAAGGGAAACAGTTACAACTTGCTTTTCTTGGGCTCCAAAATCACAGCGAATGGTGACTGTAGCCACGAAATTAAAGGATGCTTGCTCCTTGGAAGAAAAGCTATGACCAACCTAGACAGCATATTAAAAAGCAGAAACATCACTTTGCCAACAAGTTCTGTGTAGTCAAAGCTATGATTTTTTTCAGTAGTCATGTACAGATGTGGGAGTTGGGCCATTAAGAAGGCTGAGAGCCAATGAATTGATGCTTTTGAACTGTGGTGCTGGAGAAGACTGTTGAGAGTCCCTTGGACAACAAGGAGATCAAACCAGTCAATCCTAAAGGAAATCAACTCTGAATATTCGTTGGACGGACTGATGCTGAAGTTGAAGCTCCAGTATTTGGGCCACCTGATGCGAACAGCAGACTCATTGGAAAAGACCCTGACGCTGGGAACGATTGAAGGAAGAAGGAGAAGAGAGTGACAGAGGATGAGATGGTTGGATGCCATCACTGATTCAATGGACATGAACTTAGGCAAACTCCAGGAGATGGTGAGGGACAGGGAAACCTGGTGTGCTGTAGTCCACGGGGTTGTAGAGTTGGACATGACTTGGCGACTGAACAACAGCAAGCCTGCAGAGCAGAAGTGGAGACACAGACACTGAGGACAGACTTATGGACACGGCTGGAGCTGGAGGAAGGAGAGGATGGAATGTATGGAGAGTGTAACATGGAAACATACATTACCATTGGAAAATAGATAGCCAATGGGAATTTGCTGTATGATTCAGGGAGCTCATACTGGGGCTCAGTAAAAACCTGGTGGGGTGGGGAGGGAGGTGGGAGGAATGTTCAAGCGAGAGGGGACGTGGGTGAACCTATGGCTGATTCATGTTGATGTTTGGTAGAAACCAACAGAATACTGTAAAGCAATTATCCTTCGATTAAAAATATTTTTTTTTTAAAAAAGAAAAGGTACATCCTAAAATTTTTTTTAATGTTTACATTATTGAATGCAAAGTATTTTGCTTTCTGTTAGAGTCACTCTCCACATACACAGCTTGGAGTATTTAGAATGAATTTTTAACTTAGACTGTTTTCTCATATATCATGTACTTCTCTTGTACTTTTGACAAAAGTTGTATGACATATCAAAATCAAATTTTATGATAGTTACCTGGAGTATAGTTCCTTATACTGAGTAAAGCAAGGTCCATACGTCTTAGATACACAACCTTTTGCAACAAAGTTACCATTTGTGTTTGATGTCATCCTTACATGCTCTTTTATAAAATCTAACTAATACAGTGTTCTGACTTTCATCGTATAATCTGATAGTATGCAACCCCAAATCATGATTTTAATAGAATGCTTAGCAATGACTTGAGACACTTGTGGATAATTTACTTGTAAGGCTGCTTGTTCTATAGACCCTACTCCTGTTTGCAGTATTACAGAATTGACTTTGGTTACAAAATAATTACTATCTCTACTTTCTTGCACATTTTGGAAGTTATACTAGTCTAAAGGTCTTGCACAGTTTGGAAGTTATACTAGACTAAAGGTCTGGGAAATGTCCTGCAGTATCATAATCTGAGTTCTAAGGGACTTCCCTTCACAGTTCTTACCTATTTTTTACTAGAATTCATTCTTCTGAGAGTTGGTTGGATTCTCAGTTCTGAAGGCAGATAGACCTAAGTTTGAATCCTAGCTGTTAACCACTAACAGAAATGAGAGCTTGGTCAAGGTGCTTACCCTCTCTAAGCTTTTTTATTCATTGTAAAATATAAATGATAATACTTTCTTCTGTTGCACAGATCATGTGGATATGCATGCAGAATGCTGAACATTGATGCAGCTTCTTTCTGTTATTTGTAATCGCTGTGTTTTCTTTGGCAGTATCTTGGATTTGGAACACCATCTAATCTGGGAAAAGGTAGAAGGGCTGCAGCTGCTGCGGACCTTGCCAATCGAAGTGGAGAATCAAATACTCACCAAGACATTGAAGAAAAAGATCGTTTATTACGTCATGTGGAAGCCAGAGATCTCATTGAGTTTGGCATGATTCCTGAGTTTGTGGGACGGTTGCCTGTGGTAGTTCCTTTGCATAGCCTAGATGAGAAAACTCTTGTACAGATACTGACTGAGCCACGTAATGCTGTTATCCCACAGTACCAAGCCTTATTCAGCATGGATAAGGTTAGAGCTCTATTTTTTATACTTATGTGGTTTTTTTTGCTATTGAAACTCTGCATATGTTAGCCTAACAAATTAAAAAGCCGTACTTCTCATCTGGAATACCAGCCTGTGTGTGTGCGTGTGCACTCAGTTGCTCAGTCGTATCTGACTCTTTGCCACACTGTGGGCTATAGCCTGCCAGGCTCCTCTGTCCATGGAATTTTCCAGGCAAGAATGCTGGAGTGGGTTGCCATTTCCTCCTCCAGGGGATCTTCCCAGCCTAAGGATTGAGCCTGTGTCTCCTGCATTGGCAGGCAGATTCTGTTAGCAGGAACAGGCCAGCCTGTTACTCACTGAGTATGGATCTAGGAATCAGGGAAGGCACGTTGTGTTGTGTTAGACACTTATGAGTTGGCTTAATTTTTTTCCTTAATTAAAATCAGCATTGTAGCTTGAAGCCTAAGGATAGATATTGAGAGAAATTATGCTAGCAGCCAATTGCTAACCCCTCAAGCTAGGCACACACAATTGTCTTTTCAGCCTTGATATTCTAAATCCTTTCATTATGACATGCTAGGTATATTTTTTCCTAAAGTTAGCTCTCACATCTACTTCTGTGTAGTCAGACACTTGGAGCCATATATCCAATCAGATAGTAAATGTTTGGGTTTTATGAACTTAGTGTCACAAAACGTTAGTCTCCTTCTCTCCATTGCCACTCTTTCTACCTCAAGTCAGTCTCCTTTATCATTCTTCACCTTGACCCATGCATTTGCTTCCTAATTGGGTTTCCCTACCTAAAGTCTGTCTCTGACCACCACCACCAAAATACCATCTCCCACTTTACTTCCAGAATGGATCTTTTTAAAATTATTGAACATAGTGTTCAACAAATAGATATTAAGTGCTTAATAAATATTTATTGAATAAATAAACCCAAAGCTAATTATTTTACTCCCCTCCTTAAAAATGCTTCAGTGGTCCCCTAGCCTTATTTAGATGTCCCCACTTTTATTGTTCTCTTAGCACCATGTGCAAACACTATGCTGTAAATGCTATTTTGCGAATTTGTCACCATCCAATACACTTAAGTTTCTTGAGGGTAAAGGTGCTGTCTGATTCATCATTCAGTTTCTAATATTTAAACACACCTGGGTTCAATAAATGTTGAATAAAGTCCTAGAAAGTCCATGTTCATCTAGAAAACCTCTTCAGGAACTAAGGACAAACTTTGATTCATGCTGTTAACTGTCTCATAAGCTAATTCATAGAAACAAGTGCTTTTTGAAAGCAAGATTCTAAAACATCATGAGAGATAATTAACCTTGTGTAAGTTTTACATTTTCTGGAGGTAGAAATTAATAACCCAAATTTTTTTAGTACCAAAATCTTATTTTTTAGTGGGAGGTATATTAAATTCTCAGTAATTTTTTATGTTTGTGGTAATTTAGAGAGACTTGTGTTAAAATTGTACCTTTGTTCTATGGCATGAGAGGGTTAGTAACACTCTTTAAAATGAGTATTTTTTCAGAAGCTTAAGTTACAATCTAAAAATACTTTAGTCTGAAAGGAGATAGGATCAGTCAAGACACAAGATTCTGTGTTTTTAAGTATTAGTGAATCAGTGAATTAGTGAATCAGTGTACTTAACATTTCTTTACCTGTAAAGTCAGGGCATTCATCTCTTGTTATAAAAAGACCAATAATGGTGATAGGTAGTAATAGTTAATAGATCAAATACTGCATGGTTTTATTAAGAAAATATCATCATCAAATATTATCTGAGTTATTTCTTTTGAATGTGTTTGTAGTGTGAACTGAATGTTACTGAAGATGCTTTAAAAGCTATAGCCAGATTGGCTCTAGAACGAAAAACAGGTGCACGAGGCCTCCGGTCCATTATGGTAAGTTGGCATAAATTTAAAAAAAACTAGATTATTTCTTGGTCTGAATTTTGAGAATATTAAACCTCCATGTTTTTCCTTTGGAAATATATCTAGAAATTTGGTCTAATATTTTTTGTGATTTTTTTTTTTTTCCTTGTATATTTTGGCCACACTGTGCAGCATGCAGAATCTTTGTTTCCCAACCAGGGTTTGAACCCTTCCAGTGGAAGCACTGGACTGCCAGGGAAGTCCCTTTTCTTTCTAAAATGGAACTTCAAAGTGTTTTCAAGAAAGGACATACACTTAATGTAATTAATGAAATAGAGGAAATCAGAGTCATGGGAAGGAGGTTTTTTAGAAAACCCTCCACAGGCCTTTGGACTAAGCTCCAGAGTGGCTCCTTAAAACCATTGAAATTCTCATTGTTGTTTTATGTTTGAAATTAAGTTGTAGATATTATAGCATTTTATTTCTAAATTCTTCAGTATAACATGGACTCACTATTTTAATTTTGTTACAAGTCCTGGAGACCCAGCCTGCTTTTCAGCCACCCTCTTAAAGGTCTTTCCCCTCCCTGGTGTGGCTGTACAGTGGGTCACTGTTTCCCTACATGCTGCAAAAGCAAGCACATGGTCTGTTCTCTGAGGATTTCACTGCCAAGTATTACTTCTCTCATCTAAGTAGGACTTTTTGAACAGAACTACACGTCTGTCACAATTTGAGATAATACTTTAATAAAGGCATCAACTTAAGGTGCTGTGACAGATTTATAAAGATGTAAAATAGAAAAAAAGGTAATATAGTTGACATTTTTAGAAAATTTGATATATTCAACCAGTACTTTCCTTAAGATGGAACATAATCCAGCTGCTACCCATAGGTAAAACTAGTTTTCTTTAGTAAATTAGTTTAGATCTACTGCAGCACTTGAGACAAATGCATATTTGAAGTCATAGCTTGGTGTAGATGATTTAAGATTAAGTCATTTTCAAATTAAGGACTACCAGTTGACCTCCTTTGGTGATAAAGTATGTCAGAAATGCTTCTTGAGTAACATCTGAACACATGCAAAATGAAAGTACAATCTTTGTAGGTGCAAGGTGACCTAAGTAGGCAGAACTGCAGACAAGAAGCTTTCCCTTACAGAATGACTTCTGTCCGAATTTAGTTAGAAGCTGTTTTAATATGAAGACTATGAAAGCTTTTACATTGACTTTTCAAAATTCAGTTCCTGATGCATAATAGGGACTCCATAATATTTGTTGAGTTGATGAATTTGATTGATAACGTATAGAATACAAGTATTTTGTATGTAACCTAGGTTTTCCATGTAATTCATTATTTTTTTACTCTTTAGGAAAAGCTGTTACTAGAACCAATGTTTGAAGTCCCTAATTCTGATATTGTATGTGTGGAGGTTGACAAAGAAGTAGTAGAAGGAAAGAAGGAACCAGGATACATCCGGTAAAGTGTATTGTCAAACTAAAACAAGTCTAAAACTTAAGATCATTCTTTATTGCTATGGTTTATTGGTCTGTCATACAGTTGTATGAAAATCTTTATATTAATAAAGGAATCAGTTATCTCAAATATTCCATAGAAAAATTTTCTGACTTTGGTTTATAAAATGATATTTTGAGTCTTCTTGAAAATTGATCTTCAAAACTAGCCTCCACTTTTTTCTCCTAAAAGAAGTATCAGAAAAGACATAAAGTAATCTAAATGGAAAGATTTAAATGAACTTTGCGTGTAATTCTGTAATTTATTTATTACTTGTTTCATGTCTTTCATAAGACCAAAACTTTGTTGACATAATTTTCCTCTTAGTTGTATCTTATCAGTTGACAAATTTGACATATGTTTCACTGCTGTTATTTAACTATTCTAGGGGTCAGTAAACTCTCCAATACAGGGCTATTTTAATACTTCAGGGTCATACAATTTGTATGGTAGCTACTCTGCCCTTACAGCATAATAGTTCCAGTCCATAAATGAATGATCCATGTCTGTGTTCAAATAAATATTTACAAAAACAAATGAAGACTTTATTTGGCCTGCAGGCTGTATTTACTGACCCCAGTCTATTCAATAAATGTTTATTAAACAGTGCTTGACATGAATGTTACGTACACAAAAAATAGGCTTCTGTTCCAAGGTATGTTACATGTTATGCTTATCTTCTAAGGTAACTTATGAGGCAGTTGATTGGTTTTGAACAACCTTTACTTATTCAAAGAGGTATAATCTCTCATTTTATTGTTTACTATTAATATATAAAAGAATTGTGGTCTAATCATAATTATGGCTAATTTGAGTCATATTGGTTTGATCAGAAGTTTTCAACTTCTTTCCATTGACATATACTAAATGTCAAGTATGTTAGTTAAAATAATAGATTCTACTTCTTCTGCTGGAGAAAAGGCCTTCACTATTGAAGCCTGGTTGTTGGTTTGTTTCAGTTAAGAAAAATTGTTTGGGAAATTGCTTATAGTTCTTGGTTGTGTGCTCGAAATGTTTCTCATATTTTATCATTAAGCAATCTTAATATTAGAAGTGCTCTTAATATTTTCTTTCTTTGTGCAGCTTTTCTAGCTAGGTGGATTAATTATTTTTTGAGAAGTTGTATTCACCCCTAATTCTTATTAAAAACAAAAAAACGCTGATGACTTTTCATTATAGGGCTCCAACCAAAGAATCCTCTGAAGAGGAGTATGACTCTGGAGTTGAAGAAGAAGGATGGCCTCGTCAAGCAGATGCTGCAAACAGCTAAACTGTCAGACTTCTGTTGTGTATATAAACTTGTCCTTCTTTTGTTTAGGATCATAACTGTCTCTGCAGTCTGACATTAAAAGCATTGGATCTATCTTGGATATCATATACATGGTCAGAAGCTTTTAGGATAAAAATCAGATCATGTATATTATGTAACATCACATTGGTTTATACAGACTGACATTACGTGGACTTTAATGACACAATGTTCTGAGAGAATATGTACATTATTTTGTTTCGGTTTTTAAAAAATATACTTTAAAACAAATCTTAGGAGTTCTTTTAAGCAATGCAGGTATTGCAATAACTGTGGATTTTACAATAATGTTACTCTACAAATGGGAAAATAAATTCTTTAAAATTGAAGATTGGGATTCCATTCTTTAGCTTAACTTTGTCTACTCATGTTTGTTTCCTGAAAAATGTTAGAATTTTATTCATCTTAAAAATTGGAACAAGAGTTTCCAAGTAGTTAAAGATTTCATGGAAAAGGTACCCTGAAGAGCCATACTTTGATGATTTGTTTAGCTGTGTTCTTAGTCTTGTCCATTGATGCATGACACTGACTTCCCGTTGGTACTATAAGAAAAGACCATTCTCCTGCTAACTTGTCTGATTTATTTGCCATCTTTGATTCATTTTAGTACCATGAGTGAGCAGATGAAATTAAAAGTCTGCCTTAAATCTTTAGAAAAAGAGTACATCTAATTCTAAAAGTAGCATGCAGCATCAGTCATAACAGCCATGTGCTGAACTAAATAAAATATCCTAATATTGTACACTTACCTAAAATACTAGTTTTTTGTTTTCTGGTGCTAAATATTTGTCTAATTCTTTGGCTTCATGGAACATTAAAGAAAATCTACGCTTTACTATCAGCAGAAGTGAATGTGTTCATACTAAAATATAAGTTATTAACTTTCATTATATAGAAACAGTGGGGGAGGTTTGGGGGGCTTAGTGAAAATTATTTCATTTGATGCCATAAATATTAAAATACTTGGATACCTTTTAAGTTTTTTTCTTTCCCCCTATATTGATAAAGTTTCTATACTGTTCCTTCAGTTCAGCCTGATTGAAAATTGCTTAAATCAGAGTACCTTTAAACATTTGTTTTCAATTTTTGGTTTATAAACTCTTGAGCTTTCCTTTTAACTGCACCCTACCCCTTTTCTTAGGGAAAGAACCTTAAACTATTAGCAGATTCTAAATCTTGTTGATGGAGTTGGGTTTTCTGTGATGTAATAAGAAATATCTATTTAAGGCTGGGGTAGGACCAGAAATGCACTTCTGCAAAGTGTTTAATCCTGGTTGCAATAGTATGGAACAGAAACTAGTATCCTTGGTCTTCCTCTTAATGGTTAACGTTCTTCTCAGGAAGGGTTTCATGTCATAACTGTTCATTATCTTTTTCTTACAGGCTCATCATTTTCCTTTTTGTAGAGTGAAAATTGGAGTAGCTACTAAATGTATTAAAGGTAGTCCTCCAGAAATGGACTGGGAGACATTTTAGTCATAACAACTTACATTTGGTTTTGAAAGTTGTTAACAAAGCATAATTGATGTTTTTAAATTAAACACAACTACGATTTGTATCTTGAAACTTGTTTTGACATTTGAATAAAACAAAAGGATTAAATGAAAGCCCTTGTTGTGGTGTGTCCATAATGCAGTGCCATTTTAAAAAGGACACAGGTATCACGAGCTGGTTTATTCTAGAGACTGATTAACCCTTGACACTTTCATATTCCTCTAATTCTCCTAGTTGTGGATTCTAACAATAAAAAGTCTGTTTATGTTAAACATTGATTAATGTTTACCATTAAACGTGATCCTGCATGGGCCCCACACTAGGAGTACAGGCCAGGCTTTCAAAGAAGCTTAGTCTATTAGGGAAAGCAAATGCAAACATCAGTGTATTATAATAATGGAAGTGAGGTAGGTACCAGCTGTGAGTATACTATATGGTAATCTCAGAGGAGTAACATGAAGTCATACTGGTTGCCTATTTCTCAACTTCTAAAACTCCCTAGTTTCACATTTCAGAGATTTTAATTTTGATATTCCTTTCTGGAAAATCTGGAAAAACAAGTAGGAATTTGCCAGAAAGAAATCATGAAAATTAAAATCTCAGAAATGTGAAACAACCAGGGATCTTTAGGAGTTGAGAAATAGCCAACATGTATGACTACATGTTACTCTTCTGAGATGACCGTTTAATATATTCTCTCCCCTCTCCATCTTACTTGGCCTTTCATTGAGGAACCATCACAAGATGGAACTCATCTTCCCACCATCAAATCTATAAATCTATCTGTTTTAACACCCGACCTTTCTCTCCAGTTACAGCTGAAGAATCCCTTTTATCAAAACTCAGTTGCTCCACATTATTATGAAGGGAGCCCATCACCTGCTCCAAACGTTTTTTAAAAATACAGAATATGCCAGGTCAAGTTGTAATTTTATGAAGAAAGTAGTGAAGAGCTATAAAAAGGATTTTAAGCATGAGAATTGAACATCACTAGATACATGTTTTAGATTGTTGGGAAGTTCTGTGGTAAATTGGAGGAGACATAACTAGAGATCTACTTGCAAACATTTCTCTCTCGCTTGCCCTTTATCTCCTACCTCATTGGTTTCCTTCCATCTGATGAATTCTTTTTTTAGAAATTGGAGTATAGTTGATTTACAGTGTAGTTTCAGGTGTACAGCAAGGTGAATCAGTTATACAGTAAGTTCTCAACATACGAACCTTCAAGTTGCAAACTTTCAAAAACGTAAATGTGCGTTCACATGTCCAGGTACATAAGTTAGTTCATGTGTCTGGCGTACATCGTCATGTTTGTGCATCTTGTACAAGTGGTGCTTTTGTATACTGTACAGCACTGTACAGAGCACAGTAGTATCTTTATTTCAAGCTCAGGATGTGCGGAAGCAAGCATAAAAGCGGTAAAAGTAGCTGGTACTTCTGTGAAGCGCCAAACGATAATGATGGAAAGAAAGAAAAGTGAAACTCATCGGGAGAGCAGAGGGAGGTGAAAAGATGGTAGACGTCGCTCATTCTTATGACATAAACTGTTCAACCACTGGCACAATTATAAAGAACAAGGATGAGATCATGAAACATGAAGTCTATGCCGATAATGTTGACAATAATATCAAATGTGGGAAAGTGGTGGAGGAGATGGAGAAACAGGATCAGCATCAGCGTCAAGTCCTGTTCAGCTTAACGCTGATTCAAGAGAAAGCTAAAAACCCTTATGAAGACTTGAAGAAGAAACAGAGAATTGGTTCAAGACTGGAGCTGACCTTCACAATGTAAAGGCAAGTGGTGAGGCGGCAACTACAGATATGGTAGCTGCCTGGAAATTTCCTGAAACGCTTTGGGAAATTATTGCTGAAAGTGCACATTTACCCTAGCAGATTTTTAATGTGGATGAGACAGGACCATACTGGAAGAGAGTGGCCGACCAAAGTTACACCAGTAAGGAGGGAAAGCTGCTGCCCAGCAATAAAGTAGAAAAGGACAGGCTAACTGGTGACAGTGCTTCTGGGCATATGAAGCCGAAGCCTGTCTTAGTTTATTATTCAGAGAACCCAAGAGCCCTTAAAACCATAGCCAAGGGCCCTCTTCCTGTTATGTGGAAGAGTAATGCCAAAGCCTGGATTACACAGGCCATCTTCCAGGTGGCTTTAACGCCATTTTATCCCAGAGGTAGAGAAATGTTGCTTGGATAAGGACGTCCCACTCATTCTTTTGCTACTCAACAGTGCTCCAGGCCACTTCCCCATTTGTGGGTGACTTTTACCCTGATGTCAAAGTAGTGCATCTGCCACCGAATACTACATTGCTCATCCAGTCTATGGGCCAGGGGGTTATAGCAACTTTGAAGAAATATTTATGTCACACTTTTCATCAGGCAGTGAATCAGGAACAACTTTGGGACAGTTTTGGAAGGACTGTCACATCTACAAGACATAAGAAACTGACTTTGCTTGGTATGAGGTTACAGCTATCACCATGAATGGTTTGGAAGTACCTTTGCTGGTTGTGTGTTCATGATTTCCATGGGTTTGAGAAGGCGATTGAGGAGTCCAAATAGGTCTTCAGCAACTTAGTGGTCCCTCAGCAAGAAATTGGGTCTAGATCTGCAAAGGGGCAACTTCACTGAACTTGCTGTGAAACACACGCTTGCTAATGAAGACCCATTAGTAATTGGTTGGGGTCCAGAGAAAAAAAGTAACTGAAGAACCCAAGAGATTGATGACATGGGAAATGGCAAGGGGGTTTTCTTTATTTGAGGAGGTACTGTTTTTGAGGCACGGAACCTGAACGTAGAATGGTACACAAAGTTCTCAGCAGCCGTTCAGAAATTAATCCATGCTACCATGTCATCTACGGCAAGAGGAGAGCTACTACCCAGACATCACTGGATTGTTTTTTTCCAGAGGGTGGATAGAATTGAATCCAGCAAGGAACCAGGGCCTGTGCCATCAGCGTCAGGCATGAGTGCAATTGCAGCTTGCCCTCTGACTCCAGTTGCTGACAACCCTTCAGCTCTACCATCTCCCACCTCCTCTCCCTCTACCAGTCAGTAACTCTTCTTGCCTGTTCACTTGATGCCAGCCCCTGTATGCCAGCTGTTGTATTTTCAAAGTACTGCACTGTAAGATTAAAAATGTTTTCTTTATTTTTTGTGTTTGTTTTTAATGTATTATTTGTGTGAAGAGTAACATAAACCTATTACAGTACAGTACTATATAGCTGATTTTGTTAGTTGGGTACCTAGGCTAATTTGTTGCACTTAACGAATACATTCTCAGAATGGAACTTGTTTGTATGTAGGGGACATTCTATACATATATCCACTCTGTTTTAGATCCTTTTCTTATATAGGTTATTATAGCTCATTGAATAGAGTTCACTGTGCTATGCGGTAAGTTATTATCTATTTTATATACAGTAGGGTGTATATGTCAATTGGATCAATTTTTGCTTTTACAAACACACCTCAAATGTTTTAATAGAATTCAGCTTTTCCTTAAACTGTCTTTCCATAGTCAAAACAAAAAAAGACCCGATGTTAAAATCACTTAATAAACTTACAAACTTGAAAAATTAGACACTTCAGAGGCAATAAATTTCATATTATGAAAGCAATATATTCCAAGTTTCAAAGATTTCACAAATTCTGTACAATGTCTTTCACCAGTAGATGGAAACTTTCAAACTCCTCAGTCTTCTGTCAGGTAGGACTGGGTGTCATTCACTGGTCTGAGGTCGAATCCATTTCCAGGCATGTGGTGGTGGTACAGTAATGGTGGGATGATAAAATGTACAGTCAGGTCGTGTACACTGAGTGTTAAATCTACAGTGTCTTGGATGATAGAGACATTCCATTTTCTTACAAGCTGGGAAGTAACAGCAGAGCTGACTGCTGGAAGGTGGTGCTGGTGTTCTAACTGGTTTTGGAGGCAGTCCTGGGGTTCTTCGGCCCATGTGAGTGAAGGGACAGTCTGGTTGAGTACATTTTGCATCATATTTACAATTTGGATGAACAGACACTTCTCAGCAAATTTACAGTTGGGAAAGGCTTCATAAGGTGACAGGGTGATGGCAAGCACACTCGTCCCTGTTTTTTCAGGCAGGCCAGTACTTGCAGTGCTCCAACAGCTTTTCTGGTTTCTGTGCCAGGCTCAGTTCACTCATCTCAGCATTTGAAAAGCTACCATCTGGGTCCTCAAGCTGCCTGCTCAGCAAGTGTAACTGCTGTGGATGGAGGAGACCCACGAGTCCCTCATATGAAGCTGCAGGGTGGTGTGTGGTCTCATTCCTTAAAATCACATGCCCTCCTCTTGATCTTCATGTATCCTGGGCGAGGGGCCGGGTAGGGGTGCTAGGGACACCATCCAGCATCACTATAAACTTGGGACTCGCAGGTTTATCTGGTTGTACAAGATCTCATGTCTACATAAGTTGTCCTGTAGGTACCTGAAGGGTATCTGCAGTCTTTATCCCCAACTCCTAGTTTGGTGCCACTACTAGTTCCTCAGATAGCTTTGGCTTCTTCAGAATAAATGATCTTGTGTCTGCATGGATCATGGATTCCATGTCAGAGTAATCTTGACTGATCTGCAGAGTCTCTGCCATTACGGTATCAATTTGCAATCAGGATTACAACTGCCTCTTGAGTTCCTTGACTTTTGTCTATATTACTTCCTTTTGCTTCCTCTTCTTTAATGGGAGAACTTATTCTGGGGACTCTGCCTTGTCCCTGGACCATTTCTGCTAGCGATTCTTCTTGAGAAGTTCAAGTTCTGGGAGCAACTGGAAGTGTCTGTTTTTGTGAGACAGTAGAATAGTTGTTTTTGTTACAGATTCTTGAGCTTCAGATATAACCTTCAAAATTAGATTCTTGTTAGCTTGTTTAGAAGGTGGAAGTGAAAGTCTCTGTTCAGGTTTTGCTGACACTGACACACTGGTGGAGATGCTTCCAGTATGGGACCCACAATCATCATCTTCCTCCTCCTCTTCTCCATCGTGATTGATTTTTTTTTACTTTAACAACTGAACTTACCACAGGCAACTTTCTCTTCCGAAAGATTTCTTCCTCAATACTCATCTTTTCTGAGTTGTTTTTGAGGACAGGACTGTAAGTCTCTTCTAAGTTAAGCTCTTCTGGTTCACACAAATGTCCTGTTTCATACACCTGGCTACTCTGAATATCAAGTTGCTTGGCAGCTTGAATACTGTTTTGCTGCTGTTGAAATTGCAGCCTGTTTAAATGAGTACCACTGGCTGCGTTTCGACTTGCAGGTGGTCGATAAATTTCAATAGAAGGGCAAGAAGAAATATATGTAAGTGTCACTGCAGTTTTTTTTCTGAGATAAGGGTTTCTCCTGCACAAAATTGAGGTCTTCCTCAATGAGATCATCTAGTTCTGGCTTAATATCATCACATCTTCAGAGGGTGCTAGCTCCCTCAAAGGTTTCACTGTTGACATTAGTCGGGTTGCAGCTCTGTCATCATAAATCTGTCTGACATTAGTGGCTTTCTGCTCCTGTGAACCTGTAGAAACTCTAGATTCTCTTTTTTCAGGTCTAGTGCTAGAAACTGCAAGATGTGGCACTGCAGCTTTGTGGCCTTCTCTCATCTCCTCGACTGAAACTGCTCTTGTTTGAAGGTACATTACCATCAAAGAGGTTGGTATCAGAAGACTTCAGACTAGAGGGGTCAGCTGTTACAGAACTAAGTTTATCTAATACACCATGAAGCCATATGGTGAATCAAATTGTGTTGTTCCCGCGAAACAGGGACAGGTCCTCTGTCATTTGGTCCTGACTTTTCTTGTTGGCCACCACCACCATAATGTAATCAGGAAGTTCTTCATCTTAAATATTCATAACCTTTCTATGTAGGCAGGAAGGTTCATTTCAGAAGTACTATCAGACATTTGTTTCAAATATCAAAAAATCCAGTTCAAAAAAGCACAAATATAGTGTGAAAATCAATCAACTTAAACTCCTAATTCTTGCAATTTCCCCTTAATGTCACTTGGGATCTTACAGCTGATCTCTGTGCCAATCTCCATGACTCTGGGGAGACTGGTGGGCACTGTGCAATGTCCCGCTTACCAGGAGCCAGATGCCAGCTCCCAGCCCAAAGCCAGACCACCACTGCTGCTCCTGGCCTGGGTCAATTCTTATCAACATATAAAACACAGCTCCCTTGAACCCACATCTCCTCCACAGTAAACTACAAGTTGATCCTGCTATTTCCAGTTCCCTTCCAGGTTTTGATTCAGAGTGAGATGAGAAGCTGTTGGAAGGTTTTGCACAGATAAATGATATTACAAGACTTTTTAAGTTTTAAAAGACCACTCTGGCTGTGGTATAAGAGACCAGACTGTAAAGCAGTGGTTTCCAAACTTTTTTGCACCAGGGACCAGTTAATATTTTCACAGACCAGGGAAACGGGGATGGTTTGGGGATTATTCAAGTGCATTACATTTATTTATTATGCCACTGCTGATCTGACAGGAGGTGCCACTCAGGTGGTAATGTGAACAATGGGGAGTGGCTGTAAATACAGATGAAGCTTTGCTGGCTAGCCTGCCACTCACCTACTGTGTGGCCGGTTCCTAACAGGCCGCAGACCAGTACTGGTCCATGGCCCAGGGGTCCCAAACCCTCGATCCCAAAAGGATCAATGGTTAAATCAGGGTCACTCGGGGCTATTACTAGATGATGATGGATTGGACTCAGATGATAGCAATGTAAGTGGAAGAGTGGATGGGTAGGTATTTTTGCAAATCTAATGAAAAGTAGAGAAGGAAATGGCACACACTCCAGTACTCTTGCCTGGAAAATCCCATGGAAAGAGGAGCCTGGTGGGCTATAGTCCATGGGGTCACAAGAGTCGGACACAACTTGGTAACTAAACCACCACCAGTGAAAACTGGGATCCCATGTTCTTCAATGGGAAAACTTAACATTAAAAGTGTGTCTGTCATCCCTATGCTAATTTATAAATTTAATATTCCAATAAAATGCCAATAAGTTTTTAAATGAAATCAGGCAAATGGATTATAAAGTTCATATGGAAAAATAAGCAAGAATGGTAAACAAGTAAAATGATAATGCACACTCATAGTACTTCCTCTGTGTCACTCTGTGCATTTAATGCAACAACCCTGTGAAGTACTACTCTTATCAACCCTTCTAGATGAAGAAACTTGAGCCCAGAGTAGTTAGATAGCTTTACCAAGGTCACACTACTAAGTAACAGCCAGGATTAACCCCAGGCAGACTGATTCTGAAGCCTCTTGACCTAACCAACAAATGAAAGAAGAATGAGGAGGGATTGTACCTTCTATTTTAAAAATATTATCAACCTTTAAACATATAAGTCTACCAGTGCACAAATGGACAGACCAATGGAAAAGAAAGTAAAAGTACAGAAATAGGTCCTAAATATATATGGGGATTTAGTGTTGAAAAGGTGATATTTCAAATTAGAAAAAGAAGATTCAATAAATGGTATTGACAACTGAGTTACCATTGGCAGCAAAGGATGAGTTAGTTAGATAGCATCACAGACTCAAGGGCATGAATTTGAGCAAACTCTGGCAGTGGAGGAAAGAGGAGCCTGGCCTGCTACATTCTGTGGGATCACAAAATTGGACACGACTTAGCAACTAAATAACAACATCCATCTAGAAAATACAAAGGTATACCCATACCTTACCTAATAAATTTTAAGATGAAAACTGAAGACTTCAAATATTATGTACAATATTACATATTACTGAATACATAAGATACAAGTAAATATGTAGAATGTTACATTACAAAGTTTCTGAGAAATATTAGAGGTTGCTTGGGAAGTGAGGTCAGGCTCATCTTGGTCATGGTACAGAGCTGGAAGTCTTACCCAAGGGATCATCCATCACTTTACAACTGTGAAATTCTAATCATGTGATACTGGAGCAAATGGATACCCAAAGGGGTGGGGTGAGGGGCCTCAAACTAAGTTTTGATACCTGACACAAAAGTCAACCCCAAATGGATCACAGACTTAAATGTAAACCTAGAGAAATTGTAGAAAAAGCACAAGGAGAAGTTTTCAGAATCTAGGGCTAAGGGTTCTTAGACTTGACTCCAAAAGCCTAAGAGGAAAAACTGGTAAGTTGGACTTCATCAAAACTAAGAATGTTTGCTCTGAAAAAACAAAACAAACATGTTAGGATGAAAGGACAAGCTATAAACTGGGGAAAAATATTTGCAATCCACATATAAAGGAATAGTATCTAGAACATATAAAGAATTCTCAAATTTCAACAGTGAAAAATCCAATTAGGAAATGGGTAAAAGACATGATCAGACATTTCAATGAAGAGGGTATACAGATAGCAAATGAGCATATGAAAAGATACTTGACATAAATTAGCCATTAAATGAGTGGAAATTAAAACCACAATGAAATTAAAACCACAATCACTACATACCTATTAGGTTGTCTAAAATAAAAAAATAGTAACTACACAAAATGCTGATGAGAGTGCAGAAGAACTGGATGATTCATATATTGCTAGTGGGAATGTAAAATGGTACAGCCACTCTGGAAAACAATGTGGCAGTTTCTTTACAAACAAAACATGTCACTGGCTTATGACCCTGAAATTACACTCCTAGGCATTTATTCCAGAGACACGATAGTTTGTGTATAGTATATGTTTATAGTAGCTTTATTCGTGGTAGTCCCCAAATGGAAACAACTCAAATATCCTTCAGTAGGTGAATGACTACACAAAGTATGGTTTCATTTTATCCACAACTTTTTATTTTGCACACCTTTATTGCAATAAAAAGGAACATGGATACAAGAACTTGAATGTATCTCTAAAGGATTATGCTAAGTGAAAACAGTAAAAAGGTTATGTACTGTATGATTCCATTTATACAACATTCTCAAAAGGAAAAACAGTTACAGAAATGGAGGATTAGTAGTTGCCAAGGGAAGTGGGTGTAGCTATAAAAGGGCAAATGAGGGCTCCTGGAAGTATGGAAATGTTCTGTATCTTGACCATCAATATCAACATTCCGGTTGTGATATTTTAATGCAGTTCTACAAGATATTACCACTGGAAGAAACTGGGTAAAGAGTACACAGCATTTTGCTGTACTATATATTACAACATACGAATCTACAATTCATATGGGCTTCCCTGCCCCTCCTGTTTAACACCCTCCAGTGGTTTTCCACTGTTCTTAGAATATCAGATCCTGGATCCTATGATCTAGTCCGCCTCCCAGGATCACTAGGTTCCCTTCAGGCTTTCTGTGGTCCATCAACACTGGCATTCTTCCAGTTCCCACACCAGACCTACTCCTGTAATCCACTAGAGGGCTTCTGTAAACACTGTTTCCATCTGTACTGTGCGTCCCTCTCTTTCTGTCTCCGATTTCTACTATTTAACTCATAATTACTCTTCAGACTTCAGATGAAGTCTCAGATCCTTAGGACGACCTTCCCCAACCTCTTTAAATCAAATTTTCCTGTAAGCGCTTGCCTTCTTTTCCTCCACATCCACGACCGCACTTTTGCATTTGATTGAATGATTACTTGATTAAATAGGTAGTTCTACAAGGAGAGGAACTGTATCTGTTAATCTCACTGCAAAGCTGCTAGCTCCGCACCTGGAATGCTCAGGAAGGACAGTGTTTTTGAAGGATTGAATGAAAACGCCCAGCCTTGCGCGGAGGTCCCTGGGCCGCAGCGTCACACGAGTGTCGCGCGTGGTATGCGTCACTTCCTCCCGGAAGACTCGCTCTCCGGGACCCACTCAGATTCCTGTCACTTCTCAGAATCCCTCTGTGGTGGCCATGGCTCTGCCACCCTTCTTCACCCCGGGTCGCCCCGGCCCGCCGCCCCCGCAGCCGCCGCCTCCCGCTCCCTTCGGCTGTCCGCCACCGCCACTACCCTCCCCGGCCTTCCCGCCGCCTCTTCCCCAGCGGCCTGGCTCCTTTCCGGGGGCCTCCGCCGCCTTCCTCCAGCCTCCGCTGGCTCTGCAGCCCCGAGCCCCCGGGGAAGTCTCTCGCGGGGGCGGTGGAGGTGGGTGGCGGCGGCGGCTCCTTCTACCCGGTGCCGCCACCGCCGCTGCCTCCGCCGCCGCCCCAGTGCCGGCCCTTCCTAGGGAACGACGCCGGTGAGCGCCCGCGGCCGCCGCCTCCAGGCCCGGGGCCGCCCTGGAACCCGCGCTGGCCTGAGGCACCGCCGCCGTCCGACGCGCTCGGGGACGCGGCCCTGCAGCGCCTGCGCGACCGGCAGTGGCTAGAGGCGGTGTTCGGAACCCCGCGGCGGGCCGGCGGCTCGGTGCCCCTGCGCGCGCCCGCCGGGCCCAGCCTGGGCGAGGTGCGCGCCCGGTTACGGGGGGCCCTGCGCCTGGTGCGGCGGCTGCGCGACTTGGGCAAGGCCCTGCGCGAGGCCGAGGCCGACGGCGCGGCCTGGGCGCAGCTCCATGCACAGGCACAGCCGCTGCGCGCCGAGCTGGCCGAGCGACTAGAGCTGCTGACCCAGGCCGCCTACGTGGGCGAGGCGCGGCGCAGGCTGGAGAGGGTCCGGCGCCGCCGACTGCGGCTTCGCGAGAGGGTCCGGGAACGCGAGGCCGAGCGGGAGGCGGAGGCCGCGCGGGCAGCAGAGCGCGAGCAGGAGATTGACCGCTGGAGGGTCCAGTGCGTGCAGGAGGTGGAGGAGAAGAAGCGGGTAAGAGCAGCGGACGCTCGCGGGGTCCGGGATAGTGGTGTTTGACACCTGAAGGGGCGTGAGGCTTTGCACTGTCATTTCTCAGCTTTAAGCCTCTTTTTCCTCATCCGTAAAATAAAAAGATAGTTTGTCTTTCCTACCACATATCCCCATTTTGGTTGCGTGTTAATGGTGTATAGTGTACACAATACAAATGCTCTAGAGTGCGCTGCAAAGTCTCGGAATACCAAGTATAGCATTACGCAATGATCTTACGGGGATGACAGATCTGTTTCTTGCTCCATCCTTCTGTCCACTTAGTAACATTCACAATGAACAAGAGTCTGAGCCTTGCGTCTCGTATTGCTCTAGGTGATTTTAAGAATACAAAATAAAAAGAACTTTGGGCCGTTTCTGCAGGAACATATACCCCGATTGGCTGATGGGCCAATAGTGATGATTTCCCCAGATTCCTTTGTTTACAAGTTCAACTGTATTCTCAAGGTCAACAATGGTATTTTTGAGCACTTGCTATATACTAGACACTATGCTGCCTACAGTCCTCACTTGCAAATGCCAGATCTTGTAACAACCCTGAGAGGTAGGCAGTATTATCCTAATTTTGCAGATTAGGTAATTGAGGCATAGAGAGGTTAACTTGCCAACGGTCACACAACTGGTTTGGGGGCAGTTTCACTCCAAAGCCTACTGACCTCAAGTTCTTACATAGAGGGCAAGGGTGAAACTGGAAATTGGTCAGATATTATAATTAAGGCATCCTCATCACTTTTGAGTTCCTCAAGGGACTTCCCCTCTCCCTCCGCTCTCCGCAACCAGCTAGTATTTCCTCCCTCCTCCTATCTGCCACAGCCCTGAGTCTGACCTGCCTCCCCTGTAAAGTATATTGATAGCAAGCTTTGTCTTCACACCTCCAGGAACATATCAGTGCTTTAAAGGAGAGGCAGTGCCTTAATCTAAGGGAATATGAGCCAGTTCAACAGACATTTAATGAGGACTTTCTGGGGCTGGCCCACCACTCGGTGCTGGAGACAGAGATGAATAGGACATAGAGCTTATCCTTGAGGGGCTTAGAGGACAATGGGGGATTGTGTCTGTATAGCATGGTGTGTGTTAGGATTTCAACTGGAGGTTGGGGGAAAGTATCAAGGAAGGCATCCCAGATGATTCAGTGACATGTCAGCTGAGTCTTATAGGAAATGTCAAAGCTAAGTGAAAGCAACATGTACAGTTCCAGGAACAAAAGAGTGCAACAGCATGGTGTATCTGTAATGGTGAAATTATAGTGCTCATTTGACAGATGGGAAAGAGAGCATTAGTCAAAAGGATCCTCCCTACCACCCACTGCAAGGGCACTATAGAGGGAGTCCTGTGAGTAGTGACTTGAGGAACCAGGGTTATTTAGTCTACGTGTGAAGCAATTTAAGAAGAGTAAGAGTGGGTTTTCAGATATTGGAAAGGCTATCAAAGACTTTAGAGCAGTGGGGCTTAGTGGCCCTACTAAGTGGCTGTGCTTAGGTGTCACTGAGAACACTGTGGAGTCTGGGCCTTTCCAACCTCCTTCCTTATCCTCCCTGCTAGTCTGAATCTTTGCATCCAGGAATCTGCATTTTTAACGACAGAGCCCCAACTTGACAAGGTAAGTTGGATGCAGATATTCCTTGAACCACGCTTGAGAAACTCTGAGGAAGAAACAAAGACAAGGGTCCACGTGGAAGCTGCAGAGAAGATAATCCCTGAGCTGGAGCAGTGTAGAGAAGAGTTGTGCTTGGCCCAGGAAACTGGGATGTTGATCCAGTGGAGTCTTTCTTAACCGTGGGACCGCCTGATCCTCTGAAATCTCAAGCCCAGGCAGCTTTTCTCTGTTGTAAGGTTGTTCCTCTTTAGGTTCCATACTAGGTCTCATGGCTTCTCTTTCTCCTTCAGGAGCAGGAACTTAAAGCTGCTGCTGATGGTGTCTTATCTGAAGTGAGGAAAAAACAAGCAGATACCAAAAGAATGGTGGATATTCTTCGGGCTTTGGAGAAATTGAGGAAACTTAGGAAAGAGGCTGCGGCAAGGAAAGGTAAGCACAACTTTGCATTTCTTCTTTTTCTTTACCCTGGCACCTCCCCCTCCCCAGCATTTGATGGAAAAATGCTTGATACTTCATTTTTTTCACCCACTAGGGTAACCTAAGCTTGTCAACAGTACCTCAGAACTTTTGAAGCAGGAAGCCTCAGATGTTTAGCCCTGGGTAGCCAAAATTGAAAAGGATGTGGAAACCCACTGCCATATGTTCCTCTTGACTCATCATTCCCACCCCAGGCATTCCTGGCTACACTTTTCTGAGTGAGGTTGGCATGGCTGGTCAACTTTGCCCATATACCAAGGCGAAAGCTACCCTGTCTTTACTTGGTGCTTCAAAAGGTGTAAAAAACTTATCATGCTCCTTCAGATACATTTCAAACCTGAAACATTGCTATTTGAAAACATATGAATGGTTAGATGGGGTAGGGAGTGCCCTGCAGATTGCATGGGTGTCCCTGACTTACCTGCAAGTCACTTTTGGACTTAGAAAACCTCAGTAGTCTCCTCTGGACTCGAGAGGGAGCCGTGGTTTTCTAGAAGTTCCCCAGTTTGCTTTCCCTTTGCCTGCCTGGATCTTTGCTCTTGCCAGTCTGCTTGTCTGAAGGGCCCTCAGTTCTATCTTTCCCATTTAAACTCTCACTATCCTTCAGAAGTAAATACAGATGCAGCATCATCCATCCTTCCCTGATCTGGGCTAAGGTGACCCCCTGCTCCTTTTCATTTGCACCTGGCTGGGACAACATGCTGCCTTATTTAGTAGGCCATTGTCATTCACCAGGGGTATTTGAGAGTGCACAAATTAGCAAGCACCACAGTAGCAGAAGATTTGCCCTGTGTGGTTTAAAATATGATTGAAAACTGCAACTCAGACCCTTAATAAGATTTCTTTGGGACATGTGCATTCCGTCCCCTCATTCACTGGCTAAGTAATTAGCTTCTGCATGCCAGTCTCCAGACTGGCTGATTCAGATTTAGGTCTCAGAATCAGATGACCCCATTCAAGAGTCAGAGTGGAGTTTGCATCTACTGTGTCTACCTCTTTCTTTTCCTTACAAAAATGCAAAACCTGAGGGCTACTATTTAATATTCCCCTACTTCATGTCCTCCGTGAGGTATGTTCAGTAAAATTTCATCAAATGAATTTACCAGCATAATTTCTCACTATTAGCCTTCCTCACTTTCCAAAAGAAGGGAGAAATTTTAGGAGAAATTATGATCTAAAATAAGCAGACTTTTTGGAATTAATTGCCTTGAGTATAAAACAAGTTAGTGTCTAGTAACTGGTTTTGTGGGATACTTTGAAAGAAGAAGTGCAGCTTTCTAACTTCTCTCTAAGGCATGTGCTTCTCCAATTACGTACTAAGAAAACGAAGCTGGTTATGTAAGCAGGGACAAGTTGCAAAGAGTCTTATGGACTAGGACTAGATATCTCACCTATGCTTAAAGCTGAGTGGAACCATTGAAAGACTTTTAGCAGAGAGTGAAATGATGACAAAGATTAGTGCTGGCAAAGCAGAGGAAGGTTTGGGGCTTCTAGGAGTGGGGAGAAAACCGAGACTGATAGGCTGCTGTTGTCTGGGCCTGGATAATATGGGGGTGCGAAATAAGGGTCAGATGGCGAGCGGGAGAAAAGTATATGGATTTAAGAGATGTGAGTAGTGTGTGTGAAGTATGTGTATACACATAAGTAAATAATTGGGGGAGCTCATGTGGGAGCTGAAGGAAAAAATGACTTTCAGGTTCTAGCTTGATCTCTTAAATGAATGATGGTACCGTTCAAATTGACCAGGAAAACAGGAGCAGGAACAGACTCAGGGCTGATGAGTTTGGTTTAGGACCTGTTGAGTTTGAGGTGCCCTAGGGGCATTCTGGATAAGAGTTTATGAGCATGTAGCCATAAATTGGAATGACCTTAAGGAGGTTGTGTGGTATGAGATGAGGATCAAAAAGACAAAATCCTAGGAAATATCACAATCAAGCTGGGTAAGGGGGAGACTTACAAAAGAGATCAAGAGAGATAGGAGGAAAGTGTAGACCTCCTGGGGCTTCCCAGGTGGTACTAGTGGTAAAGAATCTGCCTGCCAGTGCAGGAGATGTAAGAGACACAGGTTCGATCCCTGGGTCGGGAAGATCCTCTGGAGGAGGGCATTGCAATTCACTCCAGTATCCTTGCCTGGAGAATCCCTTGGACAGAGGAGCCTGGTGGGCTACAGTCCATAGGGTCACAAAGAGTCAGACATAACTGAAGTGACTTGGCATGCGCCCATGTAGACTCCCTACTTTCTTCTGGAAAGTTGCAAATGCTGAAAGAGATTGTGTAATAATGGGCAGGTTACTTGAACTTCTCTGTGCTTTGATTTTCCTCACCTGTATGAAGGAAAAAGTGATAGTACCTATCCTTGGAGTGTTGCAATGATTAAATTAGTAAACTTACATCAAGTGTTTAAAACCATCCTGGCAAATGTTTAAGTGTTTCTTCCTATTGTTATTACCATCACCATCAAGTAATATGAAGATCAAGGGCCATCCCTAACAGATCGTTAGTGACCTGTGCAGGGTGCATTTCAGTGGGGTGGTATAAGTAGAAGACAGACTAGACAAGATCAAAGAGGGAATAGGAAATCAAAAAAGCAAACAGTGAGTCCAACTCACTAAAAGTTTGCCTGTGAAGGGAAGCAGGAGGGATAGTTGATGGCTTGAGGTCCTGTAGGAAGTAGGGAGATTCAGATCCCGGCTGGAGGCATTCACGTCAGTGGAGAAGGAGCCATTTTCCACTGGAATGAAAGTGAAGAGGGCAATGATGGGTAGTAAGGCAAATGAGCAAAGTTAGGGGAAAAAAATATTAAGGAATTTCCTGCCTGATGGCCTCTTTTCCTCTAGGGAAAATGCTAGATGGGTTGCTTAGAGTAGAGAAGGAAGGCTTTAGGAGAGCAGCTGAAGGTTTGAAATACTTGCTGTGAAGAACAAATGAGAGCCAACCAGAGAGGCATGGGAATGTGGCTGCAGAGAGGTGCTGTTATGGGCAGAGCTGACAAAAGTGTACACTGGCACCAGGTCACATAGTCACAGGAGTGCATTTGGCAGGAGAGCACAGAGCACAGGGCTGTTGGGGTTTTGCTTTGTGGGTGACCACACATTTTGGAGAAATCTGATAGACTGGAGGGGTGTTTTTGTTTGTTTAGGTTTTGTTTTGTTTTGTCTGTTTTTAATTTTTTTTGGCTGCACTGCCCGGCATGCAGGATCTTAGTTCCCCAGCCAGGGATTAAACCCAGGCCCCCTGCAGTGGAAGTGTAGAGTTTTAACCACTGGACCACCAAGGAGTTCCCAGATTGGAGGTTTTAGTGAAACTGATGGAGTCTCAGGTAGAAAGCCAGAGAAGAGAATAATTGGATTTAAGACTTCAGGGGTGGAATCTTTTTTCTAATTATGCCAAGGTCTAAAGAGTGGATGAGGCTCTAAGGCGTGGGTGGCCTCAAGGGAAATAAAGGGAAAATAAAGGAGAAGGCATTGGTATCTGGGAGTTGCCCGAACTAGAGAAGTAATGGTAAACGTGGAAGTATCTCATCTAACCCAGATCATGTCAGTGCAGGGGATCTGGAAGAGGGTTGGTGGGTAGTGCCATTTCAGAGGGAATGTGGTGAGAAGTGATCCATGAAAGGCTGAGGAATGTGAGCATGGGTGGTACGGCCCAGCAAACTGAGATGGGAGCAGGCCACACCTTCTCATGGGTCTGGAGACACTTTGCGGCTCATGGATTAGCTGTATATTTTTGCTGTACTGGCAGATTTTAGTTTTTGTAGCAGAGATTGTATGATCCACAAGCCTAAAATATTCAATGTCTGGCCCTTTATAGAAAAAGTTTGTCAGTCCTTGGTCTAGGTAAAGAAATGAAACAAAACCATGAACTCATTACAAAGCAACAAAATGACAGTTTAAATTTCTCAGTACATAAGAATTTTGTGTGTATTTGGAAAATAATAATCAACTTAGTAGAAGATGGGTTTGAGTTTTAGAGTTTCCATAGGTGGGAACGAGTGGATGAAAACTTGTTCAAGCAAGGAAATCCTAACACAAATGATCTGAAGAACCATTAGCCTTGCAGATGAAGATAGGAGAGTGAATTCCACAGCCATTTAGTTACAGTGGTTGAGGAAGAAAAGAATCAGACCTCCAAATCAGGGTGACCAACCATCCCCAGGGCTAAAACCATCCCCAGTGCTAAAACTGGGCAAATGAAATAGTTGGTCATGCTACTCTCATTAGCAGCCTGTGAGGTTATTGTGGTTAGTTAAGTGTATTTCTTTCTCACTGCTCAAGTGTGCACTCTCAGAAGTTCAGACTCAATCAGAGGGAGAATTAACAAATAATTCCCAATTAATAAATATGGGTCTAGGTGTCTGTGCTGTTTTTACAATGAAGAAATAAAAGACAGTTCCTCCCTTTAGTAAAGGAACTGTCCAGGTGAAGGGTCAAAAACATTAGAAATAAACAAAATCAAAGATTAAGTGGTGTGATACAGAAAGAGGAGTTAGTGAAACTCAGGGTAAGGTCAAATTAATTGAAGACTCAGAAAGGTCAAATTGAGCCTTGAAGATTGGTTGGAATTTGTAAACCCTAACCAAACGCATAGTGGAAGTAGGACTTTGAGTCTGCTCCTTAGAACGTGGATCTGGGGATAAGAAGAGATTGTATCTAAACACCATTTGGATCTTGTTACCCAGGGGTCTGTCCTCCAGCCTCAGCAGATGAGACTTTTGAGCATCACCTTCAGCGACTGAGAAAACTCATTAAAAAGCGCTCTGAACTCTATGAAGCTGAAGAGAGAGCCCTCCAAGTTATGTTAGAAGGAGAACAAGAGGAAGAGAGGAAAAGAGAATTAGAAAAGAAACAGAGGAAAGAAAAAGAGAAATTTTTACTTCAGAAGCATGAAATCGAGTCCAAGTTATTTGGGGATCCAGGTAAGTTCCTCTGTAGCCGGTAGAGAAAAGAAAAATACTAGATTGACAGCTCTTTTGCTCATGGATGATTTCCACCTAAGCTAAGAGGTGGTAGACGACAGGTGACACCTTTAGGATTTGAATTCTAAACTATATCCTGCAAATGAGGGATGAAGATGAGACGCATTTGATCATATTGTATAATCACAGACTAAGTCACTTTGCCTTGAGAAATACGCTCTACACACTAAGCATGATGACATGGCATGGTGCCTTTTCTTTTTCAGATGAGTTCCCGCTCGCTCATCTCTTGCAGCCTTTCCGGCAGTATTACCTCCAAGCTGAGCACTCCCTGCCAGCACTCATCCAGATAAGGTCAGAGGGGCATTATCCATGTCTTCTTTCCCTTAGGTAGCAACAGGCAGGCAGTGCTTATGTTGTTGGGGTCTATTACTATATCTTTTTTTTCTTAGTTGTTATGAATTTATGTAATGTTTCCAAGTTTGAAGGGTGCCGCTTACATCTTGTTTAGTCCTCATCAACTCTTGAGAAGTACATGTCCCTATTTTAACAGGTGAAGACACTGAGACTTGGGTTGTGACTTGCCATCTCTGTTATCTCATGCTATAGCTGTTATGTTGACTTAAAACATTGACTTCCTTTTCCTAATTCTCTTCTGTGGCTAAACAGGCCAAGAAAAAGAAACCTTCCCTGTGTACTTACTTACCTGTGGAGACTGTTTAAGACCCACACTGACTTGTGAGTTCAAAGCCAAGAGAGCTAGGAACAAGGAGTCTCACCTTAATCTGCAGTTACTAATGAGCGGGGTAAAGTTTTTAGCTCGGAGCCTCACTTTCCTTACCTGCAAGATGCAAATGGAGGATTAGACTGTGGCCTTCAAACGTGAACAGTAGTACCCTCCCAGATGCAGTCTTTTGAGAAATCAGTTTGTATAACAGAATGAATGAATGGGCTCCACAGGCAGCTTAAATCTGTTAGTGACTGGAAGCACCTTGTTGTTTCTAGACTCCCCAAAGCATCTCCTTGGATCTAAGGGTCTTCAAAGCCCAGTTTGAAAAACCACCGAACCAAGTGATCTTTGAGGATCCTTCCAAAGGTCCAACAGTGCAGTTCAGCAGTGTTCTGGGAAAAGTGTATTTCTGGCTAATGTACAAGTTTTAGCCTTTAGATATATTACAGTTGATTCTCATTATTCATAGGAGCTGTTTTCTATAAAGCTGCAAATGCTGAATTAGAGAATGTTGAACTACGGCTCCTAGAGAAAAAATAGAATTAGATTCCTGTGAGCCTCTGCCATAACGTTTCATCAACCAATCAATATATAAATTTTCTTTCTTTTTCTAAAGACAGCTTATTTAATATATATTTTTGATCCATTAACATATAACTCATGCCTGAAGGTAGCTTATCTAACATACATATATTCTCCATAAGGCATATTGCAGCCTTCTCATGCTAGCTTTAGCATTCTAGCACTATACTTGGGAGCCATTTTAAACAACAAAATACCAATAAAAGGCACAAAAATGTGAAGAATGTTGTACTAAATAGACTACAGAAAGGACATTTGTTTACAATAGGAGAGCTGAAAACAAGAAGGCAGAGTATCACCATGCTCCACTGCACTTGGGAACATGCCCTTTGGTGACCCAGGTTTTCACTGCTCTGTGCATGTCAGCAGGTAACCATGGAAGCACCATGAGTAATGATTTGGGAGGTTACAGATAAATTTTAGTGAGTAGGCAAATTTGCAAATACAGAATCTGTAAATAATGAGGATCGAAGCTATATTCATTGTTTGGTTATCCACAAAATACAAGTTCTTTGGAGTTTTTTCCCCATTTGTATGTATATTAAGAAGTAGTATTTTTCATAATTTCTGGAAATTAAGTTCTTTAGTAGATTCATATCAGTCATTTGAAAGCAGAGTCCTGAAATAGAATACTTAGTTGCTAACATCTTGCTTGGAATAAAACAGAAATAAACAGTTGTTCTGCAATGTTCTTGTTAAGGCATGATTGGGATCAGTACCTGGTGCCATCTGATCATCCCAAAGGCAGCTCCATTCCTCAAGGATGGGTCCTTCCCCCGCTCCCCAGCAACGACATCTGGGCAACTGCTGTTAAGCTGCATTAGTAAAGATGTTCCAGGAGTGTCATCCAGCCAAGGCTCTTTCCAGCTCTAAGTATCAGTGATCCTGCCATCTTGTACAGTAGACCAAACTCCATGTGGCGTTGCCCTACCCAGAAGTTACATTTTTCTTCTGTACTCTGTCTCAGCCAGGAGATTAATACGATTCTTCAAGAAAGGACCTTGGTGGACTGAGGTTATTGTGACAGGCAGTGGCCTTGGTTCACCGAATTTGCCTCAGTTTTGAGGGGCTTCGTCCAGAGTGACTTGCAAGTTTACCCGTACCTTTCTTGCGTGGTAATGGGTAAGAACACTGTACATGTATATCCTCGGTGCAGGTGTGCTCTGGGTAGATTAGCAGTCCTTCCCCCAGTACTGCTTGTTAAGGCAAGCTTGATGCAAAATCTCCTTACCTTTCTTACCCAAAGACCCCCCTAACTTCCAGGAAGAAAAGTCAGGAAGGCTTTATCTTCAGTTTTGTGAATTCTACTTTGGTGCAGCTGGAGAGGATAGGCTGCCAGAAAAGCTGGTGGCTTCACTGCTAGTCATGTGGAGAACTTGGAAAGGCTGCAGAGTACTTGTATCCAAAACTGGATTGTGTTTTAATGGATCCTGGCTGCATTTCCCCAATGTTAGAAGGATCCTAATGAAAGCACCTGCTTTTTAAGTTCCTAAAGGTCTGGTTGTTCAGAATCCCCAACGATAAAAATTAATTTCCTTATGGGATTGGGACCCTGATTAACTTCACTCAGTCACCCTGTGGGAACCAGTATAGTGGAAATTGTGGAATTTTCTTAGGAACTCAAAATTCCAAAAATATACATGTAGTTGAAGCGGGGAACAGAGGGGAAGTGGATTGAAATAATAAAATTTATTTTTTATATTCATTAATAAATGCTGTTGTGCCTGGAGGTGATCAATCATATAACATTGTCAGGTTTTTTTGTTTGGTTTAGTTTTCCTTTTTTGTCATTTATTATTATTTCCAAAAAGCTAAATAAATATTTTTATTTTTTAGTTTGAGCCTTTGCCCTCAATTTGTTGCTTCCCAAATCACTGTACACTCTTTCTCACTGCTGAAACTTACACACACTATAAAGTTCACATTTAGTAACTAGGCATTTGCTCCAGGAAGGCAAACCTCGAGCACCAGACTTTGTATGTAGAATCCAGCTCTGGATAAGCAGGAAAGGACACCTCAACTTTGGAAGTGATTTCATGTAATTGGAAGCACTTGGGTACAAGATACTAACTAACACATTTGTCCCCTTTTTGTTTCATTTGCACTGTTAAGTGTCTGTATTATGCATTACAGAGTTAACAGGGTGTGAGTGCCATCACTCCTCCAAAGTGTGTCTAAGCTCATAAACCTCAGAATCTGATGTGATCAGGCTCACATAACCCCACAGGCCTGTGTGCCCTTTTGTTATAAATCATCACCATTTTCTGGTGAGCTGCAGGACAAGTAGAAATAAAAAATGAATTGTACAATATATATTTGGTTCCAGAGAGCCTTGCTTTGAAGACACTTGCATTGATGGGCTTAGGGAGTGTGGAGCAGGGACTCAGAATAGTAGTGTCTTTCAAGAACTGTACTTCTGACAATATGGACAATATCTCTGTAATCTTATCCCAGGTCTTCTTTTCTTTCTTTTTTTTTTTTTAATTGTGGAAAATTTCAAACATTGAAAGGTAGAGAGAATGGTATAATTTTTTTCATCATCTGGCTTCAAATAATGGTCAACTCCTGGCCAGTCTTGTTTTACCTGTACCCCTACCAATCACACTGGATTATTTTGAAGCAAATCTCAGATGCCATATTACTTCATAAGTGTTTCAGTATATAGCTCTAAGACATTAATAAATTTTAACCATAGTGCTATTATTGCACCTAGAGAAATGAATAACTCCTTAGTGTCATGAAATATCCAGTCAGTGTTAAAATGATCTCATAAATGTGTGTTTTACATTTTGTTGCAAATCAAGATCTGAATGCAATCTATGCATCGTTGTTAGTTAATTTGTCTCTTAAGTTTCTCATAACCCGTAGGTCGTCTTCCCGTGTACTGTTGCACTTTCACTCTTTCTCTCTCTTGTAACTTATTATTTGAGGAAATCAGATCATCTTTTTTCTAAAGAGTTCCCAGTCTGGATTTAGCTAACTGCATCATTGTGATTACATATTCCTCTCTTCCTGTATTTCTTATAATTTAATGATTAGACAGAACTCTACTGTAGCCATTTATGGCTATTGGGCACTTGAAATTGAGTTTGAACTGAAACTGAGTTTGACTTGAGATGTACAATTACACATGTGGCTCATATATTTCTGTTGGACCATGCTAGAGGTTTGGTCACATTAAGATCAGGATTTTCTGGCACAAGTATATCATAGACCTGGTACCACATTCAGGAGGACTAATCGGTTGTCTCCTTTTGTGATTTTAGCAGCCATTGTTATTCAAGACCTAGACTCACTTGTTTGGATTTGCAAAAGACTGACAGTTTAATTGTGCCCTTCTTTCTTTACTTCAGCTGGAATATTAAAAGGAGAAGCATCACCTCATCAACTGTTTGATTACACAGGACCACAATTTGTATAGGAAAGGCAAAAAATAGACACATGATTTTATTTACTAGTATTCAAAATAATGAGTTGCATCCTCTAAAAGTTACTAGTAAATTTTGTTTTTAAGTGTCATTATGAATTTGGGTCTAAATGGATTTTTCTTTCAATCCATTGTAATTATTTTTTATTGATTGCCTCATGTTTGGCCAGTGGGAGCCTCTTTAACTCCCATCCTGAGTTCCCACTCAATCCCAGTATTCTGTTCCAAGTTTACCTTATAGGTGTAGCCTATACTGGGCTTCCCAGGTGGTGATAGTAGTAAAGAAGCTGCCTGCCAATGAAAGAGACATAAGAGATGTGGGTTTGATCCCTTGGTTGGGAAGATCCCCTGGAGGAGGAGTGGCAGCCCACTCCAGTATTCTTGCCTGGAGAATCCCATGGACAAAGGAGCCTGGTGGGCTACAGTCCAGTCCATAGGGTTGCAAAGAGCCGGACACGACTGAAGCACTTGCCACACAGCACAACTTAGCATGCAGCATATAGCCTATATTCTCTGTGTATTGAACATAAATAAATGAAAATAGAGAATTAAAATCCTTCAAAGACTAAACAGAAATGTGTTGATTCATCATGTCCTATATACAAGAAATTTATTTATCTTGACAAATTAACAGGAGACACTAGATTTGTGAGAAACTCTAATAAGAGCATTTAAGAAATTAGATAAGTACAGGGAAGATTGGGAAATGAAAGAGATTAGTTGTATGTTAAATACTAAGAGTGTTCAGTGGGAGTGCCTGAGTTTATGACGTCAAGGAATTTGCTATAGCCAACCAATTTAATCACTCTAAAGCCATTCATGCTCCTATGTCCACGTGATTTTTGTGCAAGGATTATCAAGAAGCTTAGCTGGAATTATACCATCTGTTGTAGCAATTTACTTCTACAAATTTTGTCCTCAGAGAAGCTGTCTTGGGAATTACAAGGTAAGTGCAAAGTATGTCTTATTCCATTCAAATAAGAATAATATATAGAAGGAGTGTGAATGCTGTGAAGTATTAGCTGTGACATAATTTAGGGAGTAGAGATTACATGAAGCATTTCCAACTAAATTTAAAAAAAAAAATTACTTATAACAAGCTATTCCCACATAATAAGCTGTTTACTTTTGGGTGTATCCATTAATAGTTTCTGATTTGCCACACCTGACTATCCATGAAGAATTTGTTTCCAGTGAAGGTTCCATTTTCCTTTTGGAATAAACTGGGTTTTTCATAGTCTCTGAAGCAAAGATTGAAGTCTTGGAGGCAACTGGCCTTAGAATGGATAACTATGAAGAGCAGCAGACACTTTTCAACTTCATTAACTTATTCTTGCCAGAATCTGGTCACCAGGATTTGAATGGTGTTCTTGGAAAATTATTATTTACCATTTTCCAGGTACAATGTTAAATGCTGGAGACATAAAAAGGGGGCAAACAAAGGATTCCTGCCTTCCTGCAGTTAGTCTAGAGTAGAGAAGTTTAATGATTATACAAGATAATTGTAATCAGTTGTAATTGTGATATGCACTACAAAGAAACAGTATTAAGTCACAAATTTATATTTTTCATTGTTCAAAATTTTTTAAGTGCCTGTTGATGCTCAGATAATTTGCTAAGTACAGGGGCTATAATGGTGAGCAAAATACCAAATACTCCTGAACGAGTACAGGCTTTAAGGGAGATAGATATTCATCCAACAATCATAAAAAATGGGTCCAGTGCTTTGAAGGAGAGCTATGGTCCCCCCCTTCATTTTTTCTTCCCTAAACCGAGTGTTCTGTAATGCTTTTAGGTGAAATAATACAAAATATCTATGTGTCACACAGTAAGTGTAAGAATTATCATTCAGTTTATGTATGTATTTACTAGGTTACAAAGTCAAATGTGTTTCATTCCATGGGTCACAGTAGAAAAAAAACTTGAAAGCCACTGTACTGGTGGGACCAATTCAAGTTTGGGGGTTAGGGAAAGCTTTTTGGGGGACATGATGTTCCGATAGAGCTCTGAAGAATTAACTAGTGGGAAGAGACAAAGAGGAACACTGCAAGTATCTGGAATAGTGTACGTAAAGACCCTTTGTGGGGCTGAGAGGGCAATGCAGTTGAAGGCCAGCATGGTGAGAACAAGACAGCAAGTGACAGAGTAGGGGCCAGACACTACAAGGCACTGGAATTCCTTGTCAGGAGTCTGATTTTATTCTGACAGTAGGGGGGAACCATTGGACACTTTTAAACATCGGAATGGCTTGGAATGATCAATTTCATCCCAGTGTGTGTAATAGAATGATAAGGCATGAGAAGATACACGGATACCAGTTGTCCAAGTGAGAGAGGAAGGGGGCTTGAATTCCAGTGGTAGCAGTGGAGGTAGCGTGAAATGGCTAGATTCCAGAGATTTAGGAGAGAGAATCCAGTGGGAATTTAAGATGGGTGGTGGTGAAAGGGAAGAAAGTGTTGGGGGTGAGTCTCAAGCTTTTGCGTGTATCTTAGATATTCCTAGAGATAAGGAATCCTGGAGGAAGAGGAGCAGTTTGGGGGAAGGGAACATCAGAGTTTACCTTGGGTATGTTGAGTTTGAGGCAGCCTTGAGACGTCATGGAGGAGATGCAACATGTAGGCAGTTGCATTTATAAGTTTGATAGAAGGGCCTAACTGGAGAATTTAATGTGTGAGTACTAGCACATAGATTATTGACGCTGTGGGCAAGGATGAAGTCATTTTGAGAGTATAGTGGAGACCTATAATACTAATATCATTGCTGGGGCTCCATGTAGATCAATTACTACAATCCTTATCACCCAGCCCCTAGCCCCAGGCTCAGAAACAGCCACGTGGGCACAGACCCAAGAACTGATGTTGGAAAGGTCCTGGGTTATGCAGTTTGTCGGAGCATGCATAGACTGGCTTGCTTATTATCCCCCTTTCCCCACCCTCACCCCACCTCTTCAGATCCCTTCAGGGCTTTCTCCACTGCTTACTGAATGGTGTTAGCACTCAGCCCAAGTTCAGCACCCTCCCCAGCTCCACCTCAGTGCACCCGTTTAGTCTTACTGCAGACTGCTTCTCAACAGAAACCATATACGTGACTCAAGCAGCTTGTTTCCCTCTCTCTCTGCCCTGCCCCTGCTCCCTGGCTTAAGTTATTCTCTCCCTGGAGTTATGTTCTCTCTCTACCTCACCTTCTCCCTGCTCTGCAGGCTTTTCTTCCACCCTCCAGGGTCCAGATCAAGTCCTATAGTTCCTAAAGTTTCCCCAACCCCCATAAGGACTGGAATACTCCCCTTCCTCTGAAGAGTATCATCACTTAATGATCTGTGCCTCTTATTTTGTATTTAGCAGAGCGACTGTCACTTAGAATATGGTCTAACTAGATCATGTCTTACGTTGTAGTCCTGGCTGCTATTAAAATGTGTTTCCAGAATCCTCAAACTGTTAAAGAACTCCAGAAGCAGGTATAATGCTGAGAATATCATTAGGGTGCAGATGTTGGAGTGGAGGAAAGGAAGCAGGAGGGGGGCTCTATACTTGCTCATTGGATGCGCAGTTCACACTTGTGTCTCAACGAACTGAGGTCCTTCCCCATAGCTAAAAATTCTAATGACGGCCAAAAATGTAAACAACAAATCTGAGACTGCCAAAACTTCCTCACTTTCCTGTGTCCCCTGCAACTCCTTATATCTCAAAGGTCCCCTGTAGGAAGGGTTGATGGGGTAGATAACTTAGTGATCACACTGGAAGCTGTCTGAACCTGTAGTATGAAGTAAAAGTGAAAGAAAGAAAGTGAAGTCGCTCAGTTGTGTCCGACTCTTTGTGACCCCATGGACTGTACCCTACCAGGCTCCTCATCCATGGGATTTTCCAGGCAATAGTACTGGAGTGAGTTGCCATTTCCTTCTCCAGGGTATCTTCCCGACCCAAGGATTGAACCCAGGTCTCCCGCATTATGGACAAACGCTTTACCATCTGAGCCACCAGGGAAGTCCTTGAAGACTCACTCCCAATATTCTGGGAGACTGTCTCCCAACATGGTGTGGAGAAGCCTTCGAGCCTTCCGTACAGTAAGACAATGACAAGAGAGGGCAGACAGCAGAAATGAAGGAATTAAAGGATTTGCCCATCTGGCCTCCTTTGACCTCTATGCCCTCAGATTATCCACTCTTCCTCTTCACGGGATGTTCTATGTGTGTGAGGATGACCCCAGTGACCCCGAACAGCAGGACTTTGAAACCATCCCGATAGGGATGATGTTGTATTGAGCCAGAGGTACTGCCTGCTAAACCCTGATTGTTTGCAAAATGCCTGTCTAGATTTAAGTGTATGTTATAGGCAGTCATGAAACTGAATTCTTTATGAATGAATTTTGCTTTTTTTTTTTAATGCAACTGCATTTAATGTGGTCCAAAATATGTAAAAAAGCAAATCCTTAGCTGTTATATTATTAAACTGATACTGCTCTTGATCTTAACCAAATGGTTCAGTGGCTATGTGTGAATTTTTAATTTTTAGATTTCAGCTTAGCAGATATTGTTGACTAATATTAATTGACTTTCTCATCAACAGTGCATGCGAGTTCCAGATGTTCCACAACATCATCAACACTTGATATTGTCAGGCTTTTTAAAATTTTAACTCTTCCTCTGTGTGTGTGTATGTGTGTGTAGTGACATCTCATTGTTTCATTTTGGAATTCCCTGATGGCTAATGAGGTTAAACAACTTACATGTTTATTGGCTATTTTGATGTCCTCTTTTGTGAAGTACCTGTTAAAAATCTTGCCTACTTTGGGATCTTATTCTTATTGATTTGTAGAAATTTTTTTATTTTGGATATGACTCCTTTGTCAGATACGTGTACTACAAAAATCTTCCTCTATGTGATTTGCTTTTTCACTCTCTTAACGGAATGTTGTGATGAGTGGAAGTTCTTAACTTTAATGTAACCCAAATTATCATTATTTCCTTTATGGTTAGTCTTTTTGGTAACATTTTACGAAATGTTTGCCTTTTCTAAGGTCATAAATATATTCTCCTATTTTATCTTTAAGTTTTTTTCTTAACCTTTCACATTTAGGTTTACAGCCTACCTGAAACTGATTTTTGTTTATGTTATGAGGTAGAGGTCAAGATTTTTTTTTGGAGAATATCCAATTGATCCAGAGCCATTTGTTAAAAAGACTTTCATTTTCCTCCTGCTCTGAAGGGCCAATTTTGTCATAAATCAAGGGTCTGTATATGTGTGGATCTGCTTCTAGACTATCTTTTCTATTCTGTTGGTCTTTTTGTAAACTCTCAATATCACACTGTATTAATTGCTTTACAACATAACATATTCTTCCTTTGGATTTTCTACATATAAATATGTCATATAGAAATAATGGTAAGTTTTCTTTTTTCCAATCCTTATACTTTTTTTTTTCCCCTTTTTGCACAGGCTAGTACCTCCAGGGCAGTGTTGAACAGAAGAGATGAGGGGGACATCTTTGTTTCATTTCCAATATTAGGGAAATCTTTTAATATTTCACCATTAAGTGGGATGTTTGTTTTAGATGTTTTAGAGACATTTGTTGTTAGGTTAATGAAATTCGCTTCTATTCTTAAGTTGCCAAGTAGAGTTTGTTTATTGTTTCTTAAAATCATGAATGGATATTGATTTTAGCAAGTGCTTTTTCTGCATCGTAATTATACACTTTTTTATTTTTATTCTATTGACATTTATCTTTATTCCCACTGATTAATTTTAGGATGTTAGACCTGTCTCTCATTCCTGGAATTAAACTCAACCTGGAAGTGTTGTATTTTTTCTATCCATAATTATTTTTGGTAAGATTTTTGCATTTATGTTCATGAAATATCTGCATCTCATTTTCTTGTCAGGTTTGGTTTTAAGGTGATGCTGAAATCAAAACAAGTTAGGACATAATCCTTTTTTTTCCTTCTTTTTCGGAAGAGTTTGTGTAATTTGATAGCTCTTTCTTCACCATTGGGGTGAATACTCCTGATGAAATCCTTTAGAACTAGTGTTGTAGACTGTTTTGGGAAACAGTGGTCTAGAGAGCAAGACTTAAACACAAAAAAATCAATTTCTCTCAGTTTGAAGGCTCTTGGTTTTATTCATTTTTCCTCCTTTATGCAGCACAAGTCACCTCACCTTTCCCTTCCTGGCTGTGTGGGGCTCGGCCAAGTCACCACACAGGAGAGCAGTGAGCCTTCTGAGGCCTGAGCCTGGTCCTCAGGGACTTGCTCTTTCCAGCCCTGCTCAGCCATCTCCACACTCCTCTGACAAAATGAATGCCCTGGATGATGTCCCCTTCAAGGTGCCCAAGGGCTTTGTGATAGACACAGAGCCCCTCCCTGGGCCAGATCTCAGTGTTCCAGACTGCAGGGAACTTCTGCTGGGTTCTATGGTAAGTGCCTCTCTCTATCTGTCTTCTCATCCCTGGGTCTGTGGGTCTGATGCTGCGCCTCACGAGGCCCCTTGTTCCTTGATTTTAAATGGCAGCCACTCCTGTTCTGATATATTCTAGGAAGTGTGAAAATAACCCAAGAGGAAAAGATATTCCATGAAGTCTAGAGACTTGGTCATGGGGCTATTTAGAGCATCTTAAGTTTAGAATAACCAGAAGGTTGCCTGTATGAAGTTACTGAGAGTCCTAGCAAGGATACTCCAATTCCAATTCCTCTCTTCTCCATCAGACTACTGCCAAGTCTAAAGTTCCACTGTTAGAATCACTCCACTGGGCTAAGATGCTATCTTGAGATTACAGTGCAGACAGTTACACAGGACACATCAGAATGGATTAGTGTTCCACAGACCCAAAGTACATCTATCCATGGGGCACCTTTGAAGCACCTCTTGCTCCATGGCTCACACAATGAGGTATGCCCTCAGTGTATATGGTGGCATCACATACCCTCAGGATAAACATGATTATTTAACTTCTAAGTGAGTCAAATTTATTTGAAGATTTAGGAGGAAACCTATTGCATTTGTATTATAACACAGATATGTAATGAGGTAGAAGGCAAAATTCGCATGAATTTTAAAAAATGAAAGAGAAGGATTGCAAACAGCTGTGAAGCTGGTAGTGGATCTCTTGGGACTGAGTCCTCGGGATCTTGTGTGCTCATTCAGCACTGTCTGTGGGCTACTTAGTAGGAAAATTTGAGGATCTAATTCAGCTTACACTCACTTTGCACACGAGGAACCTGAGGCTCAGAGAAGGGAAATGATCTGTCCAAAGATAGTGGCAATGGTGGGACTAATACCCAGGTCCTGGGCTTCCCTGTGGTCCAGTGGTTGAGAATCTGCCTTGCAATGCAAGGGAAACTGGTTGGATCCCTGGTCCAGGAAGAGCCCATATGCCATGGGGCAACTAAGCCTGTGATCCACAATTATTGAGCCCATGTGCAGTAACTACTGTGCACCTGAGAGCCTGTGCTCTGCAACAAGAGAAGCCACCACAATGAGCCACCACAACTAGAGAGTAGCCCCACTTGCTGCAACTAGAGAAACCCTGCTCGTAGCAACAAAGACCCAGCACAGCCAAAAATAAATAAATATATTAATTTTAAAAATTATATAAAAAATAAAACCCAGATCTTGATTCCAGATCATTTCATGATAGCTAAGAGAAGGACTGGAAAGTGAGAGACATCAGACACATAATGTTTGAGGGCAAAAAAATACAGGGTTATGGGAAGTTAGGTGCAGAGAAACCAGTTGAGGGAAGGAGAGGTCTGGAGAGGGTCAGGTAGAGAAGCTTGAATAGGTTGGAGGCATAGGAGCAGGAGACTTCATCTGCAGCCCCTGGAGTTGCACTTAAGTTCCTCAGGACCCAGAAGTGGAATAAGCTTCATAAAGTCTTGAGTACAGTGTTCAGGGTCCCCCACTTGGTGCGGCAGGAGCACTTGCTTTCCCCAGAGAACCGGTGCTGTGGGCCCTCACTCTGGCAGTAGGGCCTGTATATCTGGGAAAAGGAAATTGCTTTACTAAGCTCCAGTGGAGGTAGACAAACTAACATAACTATTCCCTCTCTGCTAAGCCAGGAGGAGGCTATTCTGAAAGTTACTTCTCCTAGAAGCAGAAATAGATACCTTTCTGCCAAGTCTATGTCTTGTGTCCGAGCCCACATGTTGGCCCTGGCCCTGCCTCCTGTTCTCAGGGTGGGCACTACACACCCACTCATCTCCCTTGAGCCTATTTCCCTTCATTTCTTTTATTGCTGTGGCCAGCTATCAAATAGAGAAGCATGGGACTCCACGTATGATTTATAGCATCTCTTGGTCAGTCTTCCAAGTTTACTGGGCTATATTCCCAGTGTTTGGAACTTGAAACACATTTTCCCATAGCAACAATGTTATAGATAGTGGTGAGATTGAGCAGCTTTTCATGTGTTTAAGAGCCATTTGTAGTTCCTTTTCTGTGGACTGTTCATATCTTTTGTTCATTTCCCTGTTGGGCTTTTGGTCTTTTCTTATCTATTTCTAGGCACTCCTATGTCTGTGTTATCAGTGCTGTTTTCCCGCTAGTTTGTTATTTGCCTTTGACCTTGCTTATGGGCTGTATTTGCCATGCAGATTTTCACATGTGCATGTGTGTACTTTCACGGCTTCTCAATTTCAATTCAGAGTGAGAAATGTTTTCCCTACTTGAGATTATAAAGGATTTCTCTCCTCTTTTCTGCTAGTACTTTTATAGTTTCATTTCAAACAACTGAATCTTTGATCTTTTTGGAATTTCCCCTTGTGTATGATGTGAGAATGGATCCAACTTTATTTTCTTTCTGCTGAATAACACCATTTATTGACCAGCCCCTCTTTTTTCCCATGGCTTGAGATGCCATCTTATTATCTACTAAAGTCCCACAGATAACGTCCATTTCTGGACCTTCTGTTCTTTACTTTTAGGCTATCTGTGCAGTACCTTAGCTTTAATTATTGAGGTTTTATAATATATATTAGCAGCTGGTAGGGCCAGTCCCCTTTATTTCTCTTTTTGTCCCTAGAGGTTTTTAGGCTATTCTTTTTTTTGGTGTGTGTGTGGGGGTGCTGTACAGGGTCTTCGTTGCTGTGCTGGTTTTTCTCTAGTTGCGGTGGCAGGCTTCTCATTGCAGTGGCTTCTCTTGTTGCAGAGCACGGGGTCTAGGGTGTGCAGGCTTCAGGAGTTGCAGCCTGTGGGCTCAGTAGTTGTGGTGCACAGGCTTAGTTGCTCCGTGGCATGTGGGATCTTCCTGGACCAGGAATCGAACCCGTGTCTCCTGCACTGGCAGGTGGATTCTTTACCACTGAGTCACCATGGAAGCCCTTGGCTATTATTTGTTATTTTTCATATGAATGTTAGCATCATCTTGCTTAGATTCCACAAATCACAAGTGCTGGTATTTTTATTGGGTCTTTGGATCCTTTTATCCCCTAAGTTCCACTGTCTGTTTGATTATCTCTTAGTCTCTTTCCCTCCATGATGGTCTCCCCAGCTCTGAAGTGGTCTTTTCACCTCCTCTGTCCTTCCCAACCCACTCATTTTGCTCCAGTCTCTTTGTATAATCATTTATTCTGCACACTCTTACAAATATCCCCTCAGAGCCAGAACTGCCCTGGGCCCCAAAAACAGAGAGAAATAAGATACACTCCCTGACCTCAGATGGGGAACCACACTTAGAACAGCTAAATTCTGTTCCTCTCCCCAACTTAGGGTCATGTCAGGAGTGGGGTGAGGGGAGAGGCAGTTCCTGTCTGCCTTTCTGCCTCCCACACCCCCCGCCCTCGACTCCCCCAGGCTTACCTGGCCATCACAGAGCACTGAAGTTGCCTTTTAAGAATATTTATATTTTTTAATGGAGTTTTATATTTCCAGTTCTTAATAGTAGTTAACGGGAATATTTTATTTTTGCTTCACATAAACTCTCAATTTACAGTATTTATGTGGGCTCCACATTTATTTTTTAGGTGGCTTGCTCAGTCAGATGGACAGGAATCCCAGTTCATCTACTCACCACTGATCTGACCTCGAGCAAACTAAATTTCCTGGGCCTCCTTTTGATAATCTGGAAATGGGAATAACATTAGGACCAACTAAGTAGAGTTCAGGAAAAAAAAAAACACCGAACAACTTTTACATTTCCTGGGCCCCCAAGTAAGCTGGAAGGCAGCGAATGGGATGGGGGCAAGTACTACTCCATGCAGAGGTTTGTGTGTCTGGGCCGGCCTCCAAGGCCAGCTGCTCAGTGGCAAATGGTGCTGAGCTCAAGTGAAAGCTTCTTGGTGAACGAAGTTTTGTTCAAATTAAAAAAAAACTTTTTTTGGCCGCACTGGGTCTTGGTTGGGTCGTGTGTGGGCTCTCTATTTGCTGCATGCATGGGCTCTCTAGTGGTGCAGGCTCTGCAGCCTGTGGGCTCAGTAGTTGTGGGTGCCCTGGCTTCCCTAGTTGTGGTGAAGAGGCTGAGTTGCCCCCACTGGCATGTGGGATCCTACTTCTCCCACCAGGGATCCAACCCTCATCCTCTGCATTGGAAGGCAGATTCTCAACCACTGGACCACCAGAGAAGTCCCCTGGAGAAATTGTTTAGGCTACTGTTGTTCAATTATATGCAAAATGGCAAAGGGACTTAGACTTTCATTCTATTAACCTATTCCTCACGTTGTCCTGTCTACAGAGTTTGCTATTAGATTGTTTTTGACAGCCATCCACTCCAATGCTAGCTAAAACCGATGGTGAGGGTGGCCTGCGATGAATGCCTGGGGCTTAGAATCAGAAGCTGTCTAGGCCTGGAGAGTCTATGGCTTAACAGGTTCCCTGGGGGCCAGGAGGTAGGGGTGTGCCCCCAGACCCCGGTTTGCCTGGCGGAGCCTCCCCTGGCCTTGTCTCCGCAGCACGACTTCAGCCTGGAGAGGAGGACACTCTTCTGGGTGGAGGCTGTCATCCAGGGACCCTGCCCAGTCCAGTGCGATGCTCCAGGGGCAGCTTCCGCCCCTCCCGCCTGGCTCTTGCTGGCCAGCCCCGAGCAAGGGCTGGAACCCGTGCCTGCCGCAGCTGAAGATCCGGAGGCCGGATACCAGGAGCAGCCTGAGGAGGAGAAGGAGGAGGAGGAGGACCAGGAGGAGGAAGCAGCCTCCTCTGCTGTGGAGGAAGAGCCGGAGCCCTGCAGCCCCCAGCCCAGCTCCGCGGCGAGCCCCCGCCTGGGCCAACACCGGTGCTCGCTGGACGTGCTGCGCGGCGTGAGGTCGGAGCTGGCTGGGGCCAGGCGGCGGCTCTCCGAGGGCAGGCTTGCCTCCCAACCCCGCAGCCTTTTGCACCGCCTCCGCGACCGAGCTCTGAGCCTCTGCCCCGGCCCCGCGCCGCCCCTGGGCCCTGCGCCTCCACCCTCGAGTGCTCCCACGCAGTCCCCGCCGCCCCCTGTCGCCGAGGCCTCGCTCCCCAGCGCCCGCACGCCGCCCTTGGGCCCCAAGCCGTCGCTCCCCAGCACCCCCGCGCTGCCCCCGCGGCCCTCCACGGCCGGCGCCATGCCCCCGCTGCGGAGCCACAAGCCCACAGTTGCGGTAAGGAAACTGCCCCCTTGGCCAAGGCCACAACTCAGCAGCGAGGCCCCCATATCTGGGTCCCCTGCCTGGTTGGGCCCCCTTCCTACCAGCTGTCACCTGGCCCTGTACCACGCTGTCCTTCCTGCAGCCCTATGCCTTAAGTATTCCCTGCTCCGAGGTCCCCTTGCCTGTTTCTCGCTGTGTCTCCTTTGCTTCTATTAGGGCATCTGTTAGGATAATTGTAATTAACCAGTATCTGTCTCTTCCAGTGGAATATGACTTCTCTTAGGTCAGTGATTGGATTGCATTTGGTTCCAGAGCACACTTGGCCCATAGGGGGAGCTAAGTGAATGTCCCTTGAATCAATGAACGTGGCTCAGATCTAGGGCTTCCCACTGTTCAAGGATTGGGTGAGCTGGAGGCTCAATCAAGGAATCTTCACAGCGCGGTTACTTCTTGCAAGAGACTGGATTGGAAGAGACAAAGTCAAAAGCATGCGACGAGGAGATTGGCAAGGAAGTGTGAGACACGGCAGCACTGCAGAGTGGGAGGGATCAGGTACTGAGGAGGAGGTGAAGGCTGCTGCAGGCTGGGACGGCTTCAGGAAAAAGGACGTGCACCCAGAACTGGGAGCAGATGTGAACGTACAGTGAAACCAGTAAAGCTTAAGCTTCAGGCTTAGATCCTCCCAAGGCTTTGAGCATGTGTGCTCAGTTGCTCAGTCGTGTCCTTCTTTGGGGCCCCCCTGGACTGTAGCCTGGGGCCTCCCAGGTGGCGCTAGTGGTAAAGAACATGGCTGAGATGTAAGGGACATGGGTTCTATCCCTGGTTTGGGAAGATCCCCTGGAGAAGGGCATAGCAACCCGCTCCAGTATTCTTGCCTGGAGAATCCCATGGACAGAGGAGCCTGGCAGGCTACAGTTCATAGGGTCACAAAGAATTGGACACCACTTAGCATGCGTGAGTGCATGGACTGTAGCCTGCTAGTCTCCTCTGTCCATGGGTCTAATCCTGACAGGAATATTGGAGTGGGTTGCCATTTCCTCCTTCAGGGGATCTTCCTGATCCAAGGATCAAACCTGAGTCTCCTGTGCCTCCTGAATTGGCAGGAGCATTCTTCACCACTGAGCCACCTGGAAGCCCTTCCAAGGATTTGTGCACAGTTTTATGGATATGTTTATGCTCCTGTGTCTTTTTCCTTTAAGTAGTCTACATTGTATAAGTGTCAGACTCCATAAAATCTAGGTCTGGAACAGATATGTTAGGCTAGATTAGTAGCAGGAGGTGACATTTAGGCACAGCTTTCGGAAGCAACTCCACAGTCAGGCCAGGAGATGCAACAGAATAAGGCCAAGGTGAAATTAAGTCCAAAAGACAGACTCAAAGTCTGGCTTTTCCCACTCAATGCTGTGTGAGCTTAGGCAAGTCACTGAACTGCTCTGAGGCATCCCTTCTCTACATATAAAGCAACCCTCTACATAACACAGTTATGTAGAGCAAACAGAGAAGAGGTTATTTAAACAGTACAGGCCACACCCACATCACAGGCTAGATGCTGATGCTAGGAGGGCTCTTCCCTGATCCCAATTAAATTTAACTCTAGCAACATCCCTATAGCAGGGTAGGGGAGAGATGGGGCAGATGGGACAGGTATTCTGTAGAGGAGGAAACTGGGGCGGAGAGCACCTAAGAATCTTTTTCAAGGTCTCAAGGGTAGACTCAAATCCTAACACTTACATGGTTTTCACTCTAGGAGTAAAGAGTAGATGCTAAGGTGAGGTCATGGCAGGGAAACCGCTGAGAAGATGAGGACATGTAGGGAATTCACATGTCACATGCACTCTGCTCCTGGAGCCAGGGAAGCATGTAGGCTTTCCTGCTGGAGGAGGGGACAGGGTTAGCAGTTGGATGCTTCTTCATGGGGAATGGGCTAGGGATGATGCTAGCCAAACCTATTGAAATGCCTTCAAGCCACTAGTCCAGGGTCTCTGTGGGTTTCCTCAGCACCACAGCCTTACACAGTTCCTATCCTGCTCCTTGCCTAGCCAAGTCCCAGTCCAACAGACTCAAGAAGGAAGTTGTGGCTAGGAAGCTCAGTCCTGCTACCCCACTCCCTAAGGTATGGGGTTGAGAACGCTGCGTTGATTCTGAGTAAGGTACAGATCCCAAAAGTGTGTTGTTTGCCAGGTCATTTGCCAGCTTCTCTGAACCTTGACTTCAGTAGCTATAAAATAGAATGAGCCTGTTGTATTTCTCTTGCAGGCTTGTTCTAAGCAATAAATATTATCATCTACTGGCAGTTTCTGTATGCCAGACCCTTTGCTAGTCACTTTTCTCACCTTGTCTTATTTAAGCCTTGTAGCAACCTGTGAGGTATCTGGTATGATTACATCCATTTTACACATGAATAAACTGGCGTCCGTGGTGGCTTAGTGGTTAAGAATCCACCTGCAATGCAGGAGACTCCGGTTCGATCCCTGGGTTGGGAAGATCCCTTAGAGAAGTAAATGGCAACCCCGCTCCAGTATTCTTGCCTGTGAAAACTCATGGACAGAGCCTGGTGGGCTTCAGTCTATGGGGTCACAAAGAGTTGGACATGACTCAGCAACTAAACAACAAACTGAGTAGACAGTAGAAAGCTGGAATTTGAACCCAAGTCTGCAGGACTCCAAGATCCTCACAATATTAGCCCCTATGCTCTGTAGCGAAGGCACCTTTAAAAATGTCTTGCCCAGATAGGGGTCACCTCCAGTGGTAACTGACACTTCCAGCTTGTCTGTGTTTCAGTCCCTCAGCCCGTACACCTGCCTGCCACCTCCTGGACAGGTGCCCCAGCCTTGTGCTGCCCACAGATCACACCCTGATTCTGCTGACTTGCTGTCTGCCCTGAGCCAGGAGGAGCAAGACCTCATCGGGCCAGTGGTTGCCCTGGGGTACCCCCTGCACAGGGCCATCGTGGCTCTGCAGAAGACAGGGCGGCAGAGCCTGAGCCAGGTGAGTGGGGGACCCAGAGCTGGGGGGCTGTGGAACTGGAGTCGGGTCAGTGACCACATTGTTTTTATCTTCAACTTGAAGTTATTTTGTGTTTTTCTTTGGAGGCAGAATTTCAGCTTTGAATTAATTATTGGGGGTTGTGATCAAGTTTCTAGATCCTAAGGCTACCATCTCCATGGGAGTTTAGCAAGACTCCCCATGCCTACTTGATGAGTCTCAATATTCTACTCCTGTCCAAGTCTCTGCCCCTAAAGTAGGACTGAAGTTTTGGGCAGTCACAAATCTTCCCAGAGCTGCCCAACAGCACTTTCTGCATCAGGAGAGATGTTTTATTCCTGTTTTGTCCAATATAGTAACCACTAGCTATATGTGGTTACTTGAATGTGGCTAGTATGACTGAGAATTGTTATTAATCATATTTAAATGAAATTAAAAGTTAAATAGCCACATACAGCTACAATATTGGATGGCACAGCTCTGACCACTTCCCTCAACAGTTAATCCATACCCATATCCATCTCTCTCTCTTTCCATCTACCCATCCATCAATCTGGTCATATGTATTTGCTGGATGCTTCCTTGGTATTTAGATGCAGCTAGGAGCTACGAGGAAACCAGTGTTGTGTGTTGGGTTCCCAGGAAGCAGACTCCAGTGGGGTTTGGCATACGGAGATTTATTAAGGAGACCCTTGGGAACAACTTCTGGGAAGGGAAAGGATAGAAGCAGGGATGGGTAGAGGGAGAGGTTGAGCTTTATACATCCAGTGACAGCCAACACCATGGCTCTGAAGCATATATGGCCCTTTGGAGTTGTCCTAATTGGGGATGAGATGGTCAGGCCTTCATACCTCTGCCTTAATGAGTCACCAGATGTAGAAAGTGGGTGACTTGAGAGAAGTGACCTCTGCAGCTAAGGCAGCCCCTGAAGGGACAGATAGCTGATGATTTCTACCACCTCTACCACCATCTACAATAAGACCTTCAAGGAAGGTGTATCTAGAAGGGGTATCTCAGAGTCTACCACACCAGGTTCCATTTTTAAGGACTCCACTCTTATTGGAAGAAGAGCGGATACCAGTAATAACAAGGGTAGGTAGCACCCCAAGCTGCTCTAATATTTGGGAGCAAGTCTTGACCCCCCCAATATAAGCTAAGAATATGAGAACACCTGCAGGAGAGTGAGAACCCCTGAATTGCCAAAAGAGAGGTGCTAGTGAGAAGATGCCTGGGAGCAGAAGGAACAGGAATGATTCGGGGGTGTTTCTGTTTTCTGTTGCCGTGTGACAGTCACCCCAGCACTTAGTGGCTTAATACTACAACCGTGTGTTCGCTCATGAGTCTCTGGGTTGGCAGTGTGGCTGGAGTCAGCAAGGAAGTTCCTTTGCTGGTCTCACCTAGGATCTCTCGTGTGGCTACAGTTTGGTGACCCAGCTAGAGCTGAATAGTCTAGGATGACCTTGATCACAATCCAGTGGTTGGTGAAACTTGTCAACTGGACCACATATCTCCAGCAAGCTAGCCCACATGTTCCCAAGAGTACAGGAGTGGAAGATGCAAAGTCTCTTGAGGTTGAAATTATAGTCACTTCTGCCTTATACTGTTGGGCAAAGCATATCATAGACCAGATCAGATTAAAAGGGTAGAAAAATAGACTCTACTTCTTGATGGGAAAAGCTTCAAAGAGTATATGACTGTTCTTAATCTACCATGGGGAGGTTTCAGTAATTGAGAAAGGCTTCATGAAGGTATAAAGCCTTGAGCTGGACTTTAAGAATGGATAAGACCTGAATTTGAAGAAAGGAGAAGGATGATCTTCCAGGCAGGAGGAACAGTATCAGCTGAGAGGTAGGGGCAGGAAGGACTTCGGAGGCCCTGATCCAACAGTCTCACTGAATATATGACACGGGCTGGTGGGAGATAGGACAGGAAGGGGAATAGAGGGAAGATTAAGGGTGCCTTGAAGGCTGGCCTGAGAGTTTTCTCAAAGACCCCACAGCAGAAGGGAAGCATGAAAGGACTGTGAGCAAGGGCAGGAGGTGGGCATTGAATATCATCATCTGAATCCCTTCCCCCACCTGAATGCTGCATCCCTTTTTGCGTTGTTTCCTATGCACCAGGGTTATTTGAGGTTGGAAAGCTGAGCCACAGGTATTGAATGGCACATATTTCTTTCTCATGTCTCTGCCACACCACCATCAGAGGACTTGGAGACCCTCTCCCTAGTCACTGATGGTGGCCATATGTTGAGTCCCTAAGGTCTGGAGCTGCCTGCTCCTGGGTGAGGGAGTGACACAGGGAGAGTGGCTCAAACAGGAGCCAGATCAGGATGTGCTGCTGCAGGTTGAGAAGATGGGAAGGCACTGGGTCCTCTTTCCCACCCACTCCTGCTCCCACCTACTCAGTTCATCAGTCTATGCCTTGTCCTAGAGGAAAGGTTTCGATATGATGACCCCCACATATGGTGGCTAACATGGTGGAGGAGATGGAAGAGGTGCTGCTAATATTTACTGAGCACCTCTGTGCCAGCCCCTCAATCTGAGAGTATTCATTTAGGTCTTCTAATTTCTGCAAGGTTGCTTTTACTGTTCCCACTTTGCAGATGAGGAAACTGAGGTCAGGGAGGTTCACATAATTAGTCAGTGGTGGCACCAGGGTAGATGCCAGGCTGGTGTGGTTCTGAATTTTGTTACACTGTGCTTTTCTCTCATTTTCTGTGTGAAAATATTCCAGGGCAGCACCTTAGGTTGATCTGAGATTTAAGAGTAGATTTAAAGTTGCCTCCACCTTCAGCTACTGCTGAAAAGCCAGGACCTTGGCCAAGAAGAAGTCCAGAAGCACCGTGAGGGGCAAGGCCCATGGTGGGGACTCTGACATGCCTACCCAACCCCTCCAGACCCTGTGACAAGGCTGAGGTCTCAGGTCATCACTGTGGGGATCTGAAGATTAGCTGGGGGCAGCACAGGGCATTGGCCTCCCTTTGGGTAAGCTGGAAGAATCTCACTGCATCGGGAACACTGTGTTTCCAGACACAGACTGATCACCTGCCTGGTGGGCCTTCTCCCAGTGAGCATTCAGGGGCCAGGCTCTATGTGGTGGGTCTGAGGGCCACTGGATGACTTTATCTTCATCTCCCCGACCACGTTAGTGTTCCTCTCTGTTCTGTGAAGTTCCACCATTAACTGAACATCTCTTTTGGGTTCACAGCCCTTCTCCCCATGGAAGACAAATACTACAATAAACCATCTTTGGTCAGAGATGAACAGCAGATGGTCCAGGAGGTTGGGGATCAGGTGATGGAGACAGGTCACTTGAAAAACCAGGGAGAGAGGAAGAAATACAAAACCTAAGCTTTGTCCATCACTCCTTCCTTCCTGCCCCAGGATCAATGTGCCCACTGGCTGCCTGCAGGACAGGCATGGGTGGCACTTTTGAGGGTCCATAGGCCAGACCCAGGCTTACCCTTACGCTCTAGACACATCATAGCCCTCTCTGAGCCTCGTTTTCCCCATTCACAGAATGGAGGAGAATATGTTTATGATCAGTGATTGCTGGGGGTCCCATCCTGGGGTCTGAAAGTGACATCCTCACCCACCCTGGGGCCTGAGCTAGGCCTAGTTACTGACCAAGCAGCAGAATCCTTACAAATGCAGATTCTCAGAACTTACTCTGCAGGATCAGTAGATCTTGAGTGGGCCCAGGGGCCTATCATTTTAAAAGATCTGCAAATCGTTCTAACACACAGCCTGGCTTGGGCCTACTGGGTTGGACTGAGTCAGAGACCCTTAACCTTGGCTGCACACAAGAATCACTTGGAGAGCTGTAAAAATCCCAGTGCCAGGCTCCCCCCTACCAGTCACATCAGGGCCTCTGGACGTGACCATCATCAGCAGGGTATGGGTAGTGATACTGAGACACCAGTGTTTTGTTGCTATTGTTTTGTTTTGTTAACTTTTTATTTTGTATTGGAGTATAGCTGATTAACAGTGTTATGATAGTTTCAGGTGGATAGCAAAGGGACTCAGTCATACATATACATGTATCTATTCTCCCACCTAATTCCCTCGCATCCAGGCTGCCACCTAATATTGAGCAGAATTCCATGTGGTATACAGTAGGTTTTTGTTGGTTACCCATTTTAAATATATCAGTGTGTACATGACCATCTCAAACTCCCTAACTATTCCTTCCTCCATGCTTCTGCCCCTCTAGTAATCATAAGTTCATACTCTAAGACTGTGAGTCTGTTTTGTGAGTAAGTTCATTTGTATCATCTTTTTTTTAGATTTTACATATAAGGGATGTCATAGGATGTTTTTCCTTCTCTCTCTAACTTACTTCACTGTATGACAATCTCTAGTTCCATCCATGGTGCTGCAAATGGCATTATTTCATTCTTTTTAATGGCTGATTAATATTCTACTGTATATATGTACCACATCTTCTTTATCCATTCCTCTGTCAATGGACATTTAGGTTGCTTTCATGTCTTGGCTATTGTAAACAGTGCTGCAATTAACACTGAAGGGCATGTGTCCTTTTAGACCATATTTTTCTCTGTATATATGCCCAAGAATGGGATTGCAGGGTCATATGGTAGTCTAATTTTAGTTTTTTAAGGAATCTCCATACTGTTCTCCATAGTGTCTCTACCAATTTACATTCCCACCAACAGTGTAGGAGGATTACCTTCTCCACACTCTCTCCTGAATTTATTGTTGAGGCACCATAGTTTTAAAGCTCCCAGGTAGCTACAGTCGGCACTGAGGCTGAGAACTTGTGCTGAAGATGAACAGACCTTCAGAAACTCTGTCTACTTGCAAGCCAGCTCAAAGTTTCTCTTCTAGGGGCGGGACCCATGGACAAGACATTGGCCAAGAAGTCAGGTGATCTGGGCCCTAGTCCTGGGACCCTGGTCCACCCTGCCTGGACCTCAGTTCCCTCAACTGTGCAAGGAGAGCTGAGTTGGTTGGTTTTCAAAATGTGCCCAGAGCAAGGTTCCTGGGGTGAGGGCCCTGGACTCTGGGCTCCCTCTACCTCTTGCGCCCAGTTCTCCTGGAGCAACTGCAACCTCCCCCTGTTACTGTTGAAGCCCCCTGGTGCTTGGACAGTTCAGAGGCTAGAACAGTTTGAAAGCCATTAGTCTATGTGGACTGTTTTTTGCTCCATTCCGAAGGTCTGCAGAAATCCAACTTGCTTCTCCTCCACTCGTACCCATATTTTAATCATCTGGAGCCTTCATTTGGCACCAATTTCCTGTAAATCCTGCTTTGATTTGCCCGGAACTCGTGTTTTCCTGTATCTGGTTTATCTCCCCCAAGGAGCTATGAGCTCCCGGAAGGTAGTTCTTAATTTAGTTTATAAACACAGCTTACATTTACTGATCTCCTTCTGCCTGCCTGCCGTGCTGGATGCTGGGACACAGTGGTGTCCTCCTGTGGGACAAAAACTTGGTGGATGAGAAAGCTGAGAAAGATAGTAGGCAGTTACAGAGCTGTATGTGAGGGGAAGCCTTGAGTGCTGTGCGAACACCTGGAGGAGATGGAGGTGGGAGTGGGGTAGGGAGAGCCTACCCGGGAAGAGGAGTGAGGCTGGCCTTGGCCTTGGAGCCAGATAGGCAGGAGTCTGGGGTGCTGAGGGAAGCAGCCAAGGCTGCTGACAGAGCAGGCAGGTCTTTGAACGTGGGGTTGGAAGGCAGAACTTTATCCAGAGGGCAAAAGCAGCCCCTGGTGAATAAGCAGGGAGTGGCTGGAAGAGGTGCTTAGCCCTGTGGGCCCTTGGCTGTCCCCTCCCCTTCCAGCCTTGGTGCAACACTGCTGTGGGGTGGGGGCCATGGAGTCCTGGATCGCAAAGATATTATGTGTCTGGAGGGGGGGTGGGGGTGAACAGGGGTGGGTGGAAAAGGAGGCACCCTCACACAGGTGAGTGCTCACCAGGAAGGGTGAGCAGGCTGGGTGGATGGTGGGTAGACACCCGTGCTTGAGGCCTGGTCTGTTCCCCACTTAGGTTCTGGGAACACCTTGACCCACCCAGACAGCTCTCTTCCTGGATTCCAGCCCCCAGCTTGGATAGTTGGTGAGGCTTTGTTGTCCACCTGTCCCCAGGGGAGGCCTCTGACCTTCTTCTGTTGGCTCATGGATCTCTGGGGCCATGTTGTGTATGGCTGGTTGCCCAGTCAGCCTGGCCCTGAGCTCAGCCCTCATGAGGCCCTTGGTTACCTCCTCCACCACACCTGCTGTCCTGGTCATTCCTCTTACTGTCCTTCCCTCTGTGCCCCTTTCCTGCCCAGTTTCTCAGCTACCTTAGTGCCTGTGACCGGCTGCTGCGACAGGGCTACGAGGAGGGCCTGGTGGATGAGGCCATGGAGATGTTCCAGTTCTCCGAGAGCCAGGTCAGCAGAGCCTCCTGCCCGGGCCCTTGGCGAGGGGAGGGGTGGGGTACGCATGCAGGCCTGGCGTGCAGGGGCTGACCAGCACCAGAGACAGCTTGAGGGTCTCAGGAGACAGCCTGCTTGCTGAACCCCGGGGAGAAGGAGACAGCCTAGGGAGATGAGACATGGAGAAGGCAAGAGGACCCAGGGGGAAGGGGTGGGGAGGAAACAGAAGGCAGAACTTTGTGCCAAGTCACTTCAGTCATGTCTGACTCAGTGCGACCCCATGGACTGTAGCCCACCAGGCTCCTCTGTCCATGGGATTCTCCAGGCAAGAATACTGGAGTGGGTTGCCATGTACTCCTCCAGGGGATCTTCCCGACCGAGGGATCGAACCCATGTCTTCCGTGTCTCTTGCATTGGCAGGCGGGTTCCTTACCACTAACACCACCTGGGCAGAGCTTTATAGCTGAATCAACACAGCAAATATTGACTGGCTCCTCTATGTCGGACACCCAGACAGGAGCCAGGCTGGTAGCATGGTGATACTTGGACTCTACCCAGAGTTGATACTTCAACTCAAACCCAGAAGGCTTGAAGTTGTGGCCCTAGTAAGAGGACATTCTGAGTGCCCAGTGAATGTGACCTGTCTGCAATCGGCGTTTGGCCCAGGCAGAGCAGACTTCCTGGAGACTGTGGGAAGGATGGTGGGGTGGGAGGGATGCTGAGGGGTGGAGGGAGAGGCAGGGAAGTTTTGAGCAGTGGGGTCAGAGGAGGCAGGCAGAGGCTGTGGTGTGTGAGAGTTTGGGCCCTGGACAGAGACCCTGTGCTGTGCATCCTCTGGGCACCAGTATGCAGCCTTCTCTTCCTGCCCCAGTGCAGGGCACCAGCACAGGGAGTCAGGAGGGAGTGGGAGAGGGGAAGTAAAGGCAAGACAGAGAGAGCCAGCAGCCAGGCTGGGGCCTCCTTCCTTGGCACAGGAAGCGAGGTTTGAGCCCATGTCACCTCATGTCATTGAGATACAGGAAAACCATAGGTGCTGGCCAGGATCAGGCTCACCTGGCCTGTGCGGTCACAGCTTTCTGGGGGTATGTAGAGTGGGTACTTGGGAGGGGACTGCCCAGGCCAGAGGCGCAGCCTCCCAGAGTGCCCCATGCCCTCTCCGCCTCCTCTTCCTCAGGCAGGGGAATTCCTGCGCCTCTCGGAGCAGTTCAGCGACATGGGCTTCCAGCAGGACCGCATCAAGGAAGTGCTGCTGGTCCATGGCAATCGCCGCGAGCAAGCCCTGGAGGAGCTGGTGGCCTGTGCCCAGTGACCCCCAGGGCATCCAGCAGTGTCTGTGCATCCTGGTCCTGACCCAGACCTGGCAATCCATCCTGACTGTATCATGAAGACTACATGAGAATAACAAAGCAGTGCATGCTTATTGTAAAAATGCATACGATGCCAAGAGTGGGAGTAAAAACTATAGAGGAGGCAAAACTTTACCTCTGAGAACTTCACAGGGGTTCTTTAACAAAAAGACAGATTAACAAGAGAAAAACCAAAATGTATTAATGCAGGTGGCACGTGTCATGCCTAAGACACTACGATGAAAAGTAACTCAAGATAGCAGTTTAGACCTCTGGCTGGGGAAGATCCCCTGGAGAAGGGAAAGGCTACCCACTCAAGTATTCTGGCCTGGAGAATTCCATGGACTGTATAGTCCATGGGGTTGCAAAGAGTTGGACAGGACTAAGTGACTTTCACTTTATATAGCATTTTCAACAAACAACAATACATTTGTAGAGAAACGATAGGACAAAGGAAAATAGTTTCAGGCTTCCAAGGATGGCAAACTGTAGGGAGGTAAATATATGAAGGGAACTAATGGAGTAAGATTTATTTGCAGGTTCCCTGGTGCACTGCTGGCCTGACAAGAATCTGTCTCCAGAAAAGGAGAATGTATATCCTGCCTCAAGGCAGAAAAGAGGGGGAAGGGAAGAGAAAACTTTTCTTGCATTTTCTGCTTAATTGCCTTCAGCTTAGTTATGTCAAGGGTTTCCCAGATGGCTCAGTGGTAAAGAATCCACCTGACAATGCAGGAGACACAGGTTCAATCCCTGGGTTGGGAAGACCCCCTGGAAAAGGAAGTGGCAACCTGCTCCAGTATTCTTATCTGGAGAATTCCTGTGGACACAGGAGACTGGTGGGCTACAGTCTGTGGGGCTACAAAGAGTTGGATGCGACTGAGCAGAATTATGTCAAAGAGGCATATTTTGGGATAACATTCCGGTTTCCTTCAATATCAGAAGAAGCAGCTTAAAGAGGTGAAAGTGGTTTCTTGTGAGGAGGGCCAGATGGGGTGCATAGGCGACGAACTGCGTGTTTTCATATAAGCCTTGTAAAGTGATCTGTATTTGATTCTTTAAACTATGGGCATTGGTAACTTTAAGAAAATTAAAACAAATAAATATTGTGTAGTTCTTTGGGTCCTGGTTTCTGGTCTTGGTGTGGAAAGGATATCTCACTGTGGGTGAGAGGACCTAATTCTGATTTTGGTTCTGCTGATGACTGGCTCAAGGCCTCTTTGGGCTTAAGTTTCCCCAGGGAAAGTGGAGTGACTGGACCTCACTGCTATCCATAAGAGTGCCCTGGGGAGTTTGTTAAAATGTCCAAAGCCCCACTCCTGGATAATCTGATTCAGAAAGTCCGGCTTGGCAGCCCGCAGGAATCTGTTTTGTTTTTATAAGAAGCTCTCTGGAGATTCTTTTGTTTTCCTTTTTATTTTTTAGATCACTGTTTTGGTTATGTTGTTGACCCTCTTCATTCATTTTCCCCCGTCCATCCCCCACCTCTGGCAGCCACTATCTGTTCTTTGTGTCTGTGAGCTCATTTTTGTTTAGTAGTCCACATATAAGAAAGATCATACAGTGTGTCTTTCTGTGTCTGATTTATTTCACTTAGTGTAATGCCTTCAAGGCCCATCCATGTTGTCACAAATGGCAAGGTCCCATTCTTTCTTACGACTGAATAATATTCCGTTGTACATACACACTGCAGTTTCTTTATCCATGCATCCATCAATAGACACCCAGGTTGTTTCCGTTATCTCGGTTGTTTCTAATAATACGGGAACCTTTGGGATGCAGATACCTTTTCAGGTTAGTGTTTTCGTTTTCTTCAGATGATATCCAGAAGTGGAAGTGTTGGCTCATATGGTAGTTCTATTTTTAATTTTTTGAGGAACCTCCACACTGTTTTCCTGTTCTCCATAATGGCTGCACCACCTCACATTCTCACAGTGTGTGTGAGGGTTCCCTTTTCTCCATTTCCTCACAAACACTTGGATTTCTTGTCATTTTGATAATAGTCATTCTGATAGGTGTGAGATGGCATCTCATTGTGGTTTTGATTTACACTTCCCTAATAATTAATGATGTTTTCATGTGCATGTTGCCCTTCTGTATGTCTTCTTTCAGAAAAACTCTATTTAGATCCTCCCATTTTAAAATCATATTGTGTGGGTGTTTTTTTTTTTTTTTTTTTTTTTGCTGTTGACTTGTATGAGTTATTTTTCTAAAATTTACTTTTAATTTTTTATTATTTTTTGGCCATACCATGGGGCATGCAGGATCTTAACTCCCCAACCAGGGATCCAACCGTACTCTCTGTGGTGGAAGCTCGGAGTCTTAACCACTGGACCTCGAGGGAAGTCCCTGAATGAGTTATCTATTTTGGATATTAGCCCCTTATCAGATATATGATTTGTAAATATTTTCTCTCATTATGTAGGTTGCCTTTTCACTCTGATGACGGTTTCCTTTGCTGTACAGAGCTTTTTATAATAGTTTGATGTAGTCCCACTTGCTTATTTTTGCTTTTGTTGCATTTGCTTTGGGTGTCAGATTAAAATAGTCCTCACCCAGACCGACATCAAGGAGCTTACTGCCTGTGTTTTCTTCTGGGAGTTTCATGGTTTCACAGCTAACATTCAAGTCTTTAATTCCCTTGAGTTAATTTTTGTGTGTGGTGTGAGGTAGTGGTGGAATTTTATTCTTTTGCATGCAGGTGCCCAGTTTTCACAGCACCATTCATTGAAGAGCTGTTGTTGTTCAGTCGCTCAGTCATGTTTGACTCTTTGAGACCCCATGGACTGCAGCATGCCAGGCTTCCCTGTCCATCACCAACTCCTGGAGCTTGCTCAAACTCATGTCCATTGAGTAGGTGATGCCATCCAACCATCGTGTCCTCTTTTGTCCCCTTCTCCTCCTGCCCTCAGTCTTTCCCAGAATCAGGGTCTTTTCCAATGAGTCAGTTCTTTGCATCAGGTGGCCAAAGTATTGGAGCTTCAGCTTCAGCATCAGTCCTTCCAATGAATATTCAGGACTGATTTCCTCTAGGATTGACTGGTTTGATCTCCTTGCAGTCTAAGGGACTCTCAAGAGTCTTCTTCAACACCACAATTCAAAAGCATCAGTTGTTCAGTGCTCAGCCTTCTTTATGGTCCAACTCTCACATCCATACATGACTACTGGAAAAACCATAGCTTTGACTAGACGGACCTTTGTTGGCAAAGTAATGTCTCTGCTTTTTAATATGCTGTTTAGGTTTGTCATAGCTTTTCATCCAAGGAGCAAGCATCTTTTAATTTCATGGCTGCAGTCACCATCTGCAGTGATTTTGAAGCCCAAGAAAGTAAAGTCTGTCACTGTTTCCATTGTTTCTCCATCTATTTGCCATGAAGAGATGGGACCAGATGCCATGATCTTTGTTTTCTGAATGTTGAGTTTTAAGCCAGCTTTTCACTCTTCTCTTTTACCTTCATCAAGAGGTTCTTTAGTTCCTCTTTGCTTTCTGCTGTAAGAGTGGTGTCATAAGGGTGTCATTGAAGAGACTGACTGTCTTTTCCCCATTGTCTAGTCTTGGCTCCTTGATTGTAAATTAATTGACCACATATATTTGTGGGTTTATTTCCTGGCTCTCTAGTATGTTCCATTCATCTGTGTGTCTGTTTTTATGCCAATATCTTGGGGGATTTTTAGTCAATGTAAAGGGCTCATGGCCAGTGTGTCTGGCTTCTGCTTTCACAGTCTGTGATCCTATGTCAGTTTTCCCTCGCTTGGGGATTGGGACCAGAGTTGTCTTCAGTCATCCCAGCCTATTCTCTCAGCCCCCTCCACCCAACAAACAGGGCTGGACCTGGAGCTGAGGCCTGTGAAAAGATAAAATCTTATTTGAACATGCAGTGAGGACCTTAGCAGGCCTGCACAGGCCTAAAAAGAACCCGGGTCTTCTGAGGCCCATCCAGTCCCTGAGTACTTTCCACTAAGCCTCAAGGCCTGCCAAGTTGAAATTATATTAAAAATATTCTTTGCCCTTAAAAATCTGCTTTAAATAACTTGCAGGCAATATAAAAGTATTTGAGAAATCCATGAGATGGCATAAAGTTAGTAAAAAATACATATAACTGCACTTGGAAAAGACAGAAAAATTAAAATTCAATTCTAAGATGCAATGTTAAATCCAAAGTCATTTCTGTTTTGATTAAGGTAATCTGGCCTTAGTCTGCTGCTTTATTAAGTCCCCTTGATTAGAGGTGACCAGTTGGCTGGCCCCTCCCCCACATTGCAGGGCCTTCCCCTGTATCCCCCGTCCTTCTGCCATCTGCCCCAAACCTTCCCATCCCTAGAAACCGTGGTTTGATTACAAATGAAACACCAATGGGCACATTGTTGGTTTACATTATTTTTTAGGAAGTAGAATAGTGTCATAGTTAAAGGCGTGGGCTCTGAAGTCAAATTTGGGCTGAAACTACAGCCCTGTTACTAACCAGCTGTGTGAACTTTTGAAAGTTTTAACCTCTCTGTGCCTCAGTTCCTTACCGATAAAATATGGATACTAAAACTTCCCAATTAGAATGCTTAAACGGAGAATGCACAGGAAGCTTATGACATGGTATCTAGTAGCTATTTACTTATTTATTCGTATTTATGCCCTACTTTGTCCTATAATCACTACTACCTTTATTCTGTCATCCTTCCCATTATTGTTATGGTTAAAAAATCTCCAGCATTTATCATCAAACTCAGAAAACCTGGGAGAACTTCACCCCCAGTGACTTAGCCTCTTGGTCAGCAGGATTTAAGAAGGTGACCAGAGCAGAGGATTGTGGGAGAAAAACATTCTCTACAACTAATAGAAAGGGTCATTGGTGGCCCCTTGAAACAGCAGCAGGTGGCACATTCAGACATCTGAAGCCAGAGTCTAGACAACATGACCCTTGGAGAGGAAGCCGGGTGATGGTGGAGTCCCCCGAGGGGACCATTCTGACGCAGAGATTCAGAATGAAGTAAGTTCTCCCTGAGGCTTGGCTTTGCTTCTGTCCCCACACACGCTGTCTCCTCGTCTGTGTCCCCACCATGCTCCCTCAGAGACCCAGTGCCAGTGGTTTGGAGAGCCTGACTGATGGGGAGGGTGCGGTGCAGGGTGGGGAGGCCCTCAGAGACTATTTCAGGCTGAAGCCCCAAGTTCTTCATGTGCTCCCTTCCCAGGGAGATGCGTGCCCTCTAACCTGCTGACCCTTCTGCCTCCTCATAAGGACCTTTGCGATTATATTGGGCCTACCTGGATAATCCAGGCTACTCTCCCACTTCAGAATCCATAATCACATCTGCAAAGTCTCTTGTACCATGTCATGTAGTTAACTCCAAGGATTAGAACATGGACACCTTTGGGGGACCATTATTCAGTCCCACACAGGGGGCAGTGATCAACCCCAAATAATGCGTGTCTAATGGTAGCCTTTCGGGCAGTCACATAAGGGGGTTTTGTTATGGTTTGCAGTACTCTTTACACAAAGAGCATTTCTATTTTGGAACAGAATGACAGTGGGGCAGGCCTTACCTAGGGGTCAGGGGCTCAGGTGAGGCCAGGCCCTCACCAGGCTCAGGCCCACACAGCTGGCTCTGCTCCCCTCTCGCCTCTAACAGGAACCTCTGGGGCTCTAGCTTCAACATGAGTCAGCCTTCTACAGCTGACAGTATTCTCCTGGTACCCGGAGCAGTGCCAGCTGAGAGGCTGCCAGAGGCTCCTCTTGGCCCTGACCCTTCCACTCAGGGACAGTGGAGGGGCACACAGCCTCTGGGCACAGGTGGCCTCCGGGGATCACGGGGACTCAGGGGCTTCCTCTTCCTGGGCCCTCCTCCCCTCTGGGCCCCTTCCTTCCCGCTTCCTCCCTGCCTCTGCCCCCGTCTGACCCCTCACTGCCCTGTCCTCCTGTCTTATCTAGTGATTAGACAGGTGACTGTTGGCCCCTGCAGAGAAATACTCTTTGCCTTTTATAAGAGGATTTAGGGCCAGAGCGATGCTTCCTTCATGAATGGTGGCTCATAAATGATAAACTCTAGGCCAAGTAAGAGCCGACTGAGGGATAGGGTGGCTTCCCCCGTTTTCACCTTATTTGACCATCCATTCTCTCTTTTAAGACTCACTTAGAGGAGGATTTGGGGCTTTTGAGGGTGCTGGAAAGAGTCTTTCCTAATGAGAACTGGGGGAGGCTTCCAGAGCCCCTTCCTCAGGACAGGGTCGCCTGGCACACACCTCCCCCACCTTCCCACACCAAGGGTGAGGGCTTTGTTCTCATACTTGCTGAGTTCAGATGAACACTTAGACAGTCGGGAATCTCCTAGAAAGGCCTCCCCGCCCCCACTCTCTGTCTTACCCTCTATCACTTGTTTATTTGGTTGCACTGGGCCATAGTTGTGGCATATGGAATCTAGTTCCCTGACGAGGGATCAAACCCAGGCCCTCTGTGTTGAGGGCACAGAGTCTTAACCACTGGACCACCAGGGAAGTCTCTCTCTCTCTCATAACTGCCCCACCTCACTGTCCTGCAGTTGGGGTGGTGGGCGGGGGTGGAGGGGCTGGGAAATGAAGCCCCATCCCAGGCATTCTCTGGAACAGCTGTGGAGCACACGTGCCTTCCTGCTTGGGACAAGGTAACCCTGAGTGAGGTAAGAACTGATGGCTCAGCTCGACTCAAAGGCAGGGGCACCCAAGCACCAAGTTCTTTCTTAAGCACCCACTTAGCTGTGTGCTTGACTCCCTATGAAGGCCCTACCTGTGTTCCAGGGGCTACAGCCTAGCTGATGAGCCAAAACCACCATTGAACAACCATTCACTTAATAATTCTTCTACCCAACAAAGCTTTACTGCATGCCAGCTGGGAGCCAGGACCTGCTGGGCCACGAGTGTAGGGAGTTGGGAAGGAAAATGAGCCATGGCCCATCCTGGGGTGGAAGGGTTCTGGGTGCCAGGCTGGTGGTGTGGGTCAGCGTGGCAGCTGGCTGTGAGTGGTCAATGTCTGTGCTGCTGCTGATGGCAGGGCAGGCGGAAAGACAGGCGGGCTTTGGCCCAAGCAGGGCCTCTGGAGATGGTACGTGTCCAGCTCTTCCTGTGGAGCTGGGTCCTCGCCAGCACCCCTGCTGGCCCCACTCCCGGCCCAGTGATGGGGCACCCACCCCCCACCCCACCTCCCTGTCTCCTGGCGGGTCGCTCTGCCTCTTGCCCATTCTCCTCCTGAACCTGCCCTTATAAGGCCACCCACTCAGGAGACGTGTGTTCTGTGTCCTCTGGGAAGTTGCCCACACAACGTCATCTGCTGTTTTATTGCTTGAGACTGTTAACCTATGATTTTATTTATTTATTTATTTTTTGTCTTTAAGAAAATGTTTCCAGGCTGAATGGGGACATTAACTGGGTGAGGGTGGAAGGAGGGAAGCCAGGGGGCTGGGGAGCCAGGGAACCCAGGACAGGCCAGCCCCAGGGCAAGGCTTAATCACAGAGTCTGAGAGCCTCAGCAGCCAGGCAATTTCACGAATCTCAGCTGGCCCTGTGCTGGGCACAAGGAGGACATGGGGGTGGTGGGGAGGGTGTCAGGGGCTCTGCCAAGGGGACAGATGGCTCCTAAGTCACTGAGGCTGGTGCAGCGAGGGCAGCCTCCAGGCAGAGGTGAGCCCCACCTGCAGGAGCTCCCACCAGGCTGAGGGAAGAGTCTTAGGCTGGCAAGAGGCGTCTTCCAGGAGGGGGCACAACTGAACTGGGTCTTGCAGGGTAGGTAGGAGTTCTTCATGTGGAGAAGGAGAGGAAGGGTGTTCCAGGCTGCTGTCACCCAGGCAGGAGACAACCTGGGGTGGGAAGGGAGAGGCGAGGGCCCCAGTGTGCCTGGAGTGTCGTGGCTGGGCCCTGAGGGGTTCGCACTTAAGGCTGCCGCCAGGGAGCTGCAGAGTTGACACAATGGTGCCAGCGAGGGGGATAGAAGGGAGACTGGAGTGATCACTGCTGCTTTCTGGCCACCCAGCTAGGGGCCTTTCCCCCTTCTTCTTCTTCTTTTTTTAATAACATACCTTTTAAAAATATTTAGCTATTTGGATGGAGCAGGTCTTCGTTGTAGCACATGGAATCTTCAATCTTCATTGCAGCATTCAGGATCTTTAGTTGCAACATGTGGTATCTAGTTCCCTGGCCAGGGATCGAACCGGGGCACCCTGCATCGGGAATGTAGAGTCTTAGCCACTGAAATAGCAGGGAGGTCCCCCCCTACCCCGCCCCACTGCCGCCGCCGCTGCCTTATTCTTAACTGACACCCAGTGAACTTGGAGGAATTACCTCCCCCAGCTGTGGGTCATCTTGTTGTCAAAGTGCCCTGTCCTTCCCTGACCAGGCGGATGGGCTCATGTCACCCACACTGGGCCTGGCTGACTCTGGCGTGTCACCTTGGAACCTTGGGCACACTTATTCTGTCCTTTCTCAGCCAGTGCTCTGACCTTCCCTGGGAGCCTGGAGCTACCCAATGTCCTTACACTAGAAGCCTGCTCTCCTCAACTTAGCTAAAGGTGGGTTCTCTGTCAGAACCCAAAGCATCCTGCTGATGCAATGAGAGAACATGAGTAAAGGCAGCCCCAAATGGGGCAGAGAAAAGCCTAAGAGTGTAAAAGCAGGCTGAGGGAAATATGGGCCAAGGTGTGGGCTGTCTCCATCAGGGACACCCTGTGGTCTTGTAACTGCTGGCAAGTTCTCCAACCTTGCCTTGTGAAGCTCTGGAGTGGGGTGGGCGGGGACTGAACCTGCTTTGTCTCTCTGCCCCTGTGCCTGACACAGCTTGTGATTAGAGGAGGTGCTCCGAGTATTTGCTGAATGAAGAAGGAGGAAGGAAGGTAAGGAGGGAAATGATGAAAATTAGCCCTCTGGGGAGGGTCTATGCCAAAGCTAACTGGCTTCAAAGGAAGTGTTACCGATTTGCCAGATGAACGACTCACCAGAAGGTGTTAGGGAAGCTCTGGGTACTTGGGATGACACTCTTAGCACAGTGATCTCGGGGGACAAAGGTAGCCAGCCCCCATTCCCTAGTGCCCAGCCCCTCAGAGCCTGGAGGGACCACGTGGCTGGCACCGAAGTGAGTAAGCCATGCCGGTGGCTGCTAGGAGGGTCCCATGGAAGGGACAGAGGCTCAAGTTGGCTCACAACCCCTATGATGTGCTCCCATGGGGACTGCATAGCCCCTTTTTGATGGCAGCAGGGCTGGACAGAGACAAGAGAGGGTCAGTGTCCCTGAGAAGGCTGGAAGAAGTGACCACACTGGTGGATCATGCTGAGCTCTGAGGAGAGGGTGGGTGCTGCTGGTCAAGGAAGTGACCAGCCCTGACCCTGTGATGAGGGGCTTTCTTCTGTCTACCCCAATGCCAGGTGATGTGGGGGCAGGTGGCCAAGGACACAGCTGAGCAATAGTTGTCTCAGGGTTCAAGGCAGGTCACTGCTGCTGAAGCTAAGTGTTTTGAGCTCCCCAGGGTAGCATGGCTTTCAGTACAGGGGCTGGGGTCCTAGGATCATAGGTATGACACCGTCTCAGTATCTGGTGAGAGAACTCGTATGCCTGCCCTACCACCCGACCAGGACTACGACCCTAAGATGGTGCAGGGTCCAGGTCTTACACTCTGGAGATAATGGCCAGCTGGGAGGAAAGGTGGGAGAGGCTTTCAGGGTTTCCAGTCACACCACGAAGTCATTGCCTTCTCCATCTGAAGCCAGTCTGACTGCTACTGACCAGATAACCCACTGCCCTCGCCTGAGGGTGGAGAGTTTTCTGGGGTTTACTGACACTTGCTGTGGGCCTGGTACTGACTTTGGCTCCTTTTGTGTACTATTTTGCTCACCTCTCAACAGTCTTCATTGACTCCTACCACCTGAGGCTCAGAGAGGCTAAAAGCTGCCCAGGGTCCCCTGGTCAGAAAGTGCTAAAATTGAGTTAGAATTCAGAAAGTCTGAGTTAGAAGCTGGAGCACCAGGCTCCCCTCATCATGGGCCTGCACACACATCCCCTCACCTGACCATACAGCAAACATGTGCACCAGACTGGGGCTGTGTCTTCAGTGACAGATGCAAAGTGGGGCTCAAACGTCACCCAGCACATGGGTGGCAGGGCCGGGCCTGGAATGAAGGTCTCTAGGGCTCCTCAGGACCCCTTGGTTGAACCTGGTAAACGTCAGGTCTGACCAGGACAGTGGAGAGCTAGGCCCTACCTAGAGGCCAGGGCTGCAGACCTGCCTGGTCCCTCACTTGGGAAGGGGCGGCAAAAGCTGTGTTCCCTGGAGCTCATGCACTTGGTTCTGTTTTCATTCCCAGCCACTCCACTGAGAGCTTCTAAAGGTCACTTTTTTCCCCTCAAATTCAAGTGGTTTGGTAAGCAAGTCCCTAGCTTCCGGTCACTGAGGCACCACCCCTTCTGGTAAGATGTTTCTCTGGTTCCCATCACTGTGTAGTCAGACCAAGATAGTGAGATGGACATTTTCCAGTACAGGCATATCTTGGAGATATTGCAGGTTCTGTTCCAGGGCACTACAATAAAGCAAATATCACAATAAAGCGAGTCACATGAATTTTTTGGTTCCCAGTGTAAAAGTTATGTTTACATTTATTCTATATACTATAAAGGGCTTTCTGGGTGGCGTTAATGGTAAAAAATTCCCCTGGTTCAATCCCTAGGTTGGGAAGATCCCCTGGAGGAAGGCATGGCAACCCACTCCAGTATTCTTTTTTTTTTAATTAGTTATTTTATTTTATTTATTTATTTTTTAATTGAAGCATAATTGCTTTACAGAATTTTGTTTTCTGTCAAACCTCAACATGCATCAGCCATATGTTTCCTCCCTCTTGAACCTCCCTCCTATCTCCCTCCCCATCCCACTCCTCCAGGTTGATACAGAGCCCCTGTTTGAGTTCCTTGAGACATACAGCAAATTCCCATTGACTATCTATTTTACATATGGTAATGTAAGCTTCCATGTTACTCTCTCCATACATATCACCCTCTCCTCCCCTCTCCCTGTGTACATAAGTCCGTTCTCCATGTCTGTTTCTCCATTGCTGCCCTGAAAATAAATTCTTCAGTACCATATTTCTAGATTCCATATATATGCTTTAGTATATGATATTTATCTTTCTCTTTCTGACTTACTTCACTCTGTATAATAGGCTCTAGGTTCATCCACCTCATCAGAACTGACTCAGATGCATACCTTTTTATGACTGAGTTATATTCCATTCTGTATATGTACCACAACTTCTTTATCCATTCATCTGTCGGTGGACATCTAGGTTGCTTCCATGTTCTAGCTATTGTAAATAGTGCTGCAATGAACATTGGGATAGATGTGTCTTTTTCAATTTTGGTTTCCTCAGGGTATATTTCTAGGAGTGGGATTGCTGGGTCATATGGTGGTTTTATTCCTAGTTTTTTTTTTAAGGGGTCTCCATACCATCTTCCATAGTGGCTGTATTAATTTACATTCCCACCAACAGTGCAAGAGGGTTCTCTTTTCTCCACACCCTCTCTAGCATTTGTTGTTTGTAGACTTTTTGATGATGGTCATTCTGACTGGTGTGAGGTGATATTTCATTGTAGTTTTGATTTGCATTTCTCTAATAATGAGCTATGTTGAGCATCTTTTCATGTGTTTGTTAGCCATCTGTATGTCTTCTTTGGAGAAATGTCTGTTTAGGTCTTTTTCCCACTTTTTGATTTGGTTGTTTGCTTTTCTGGCCTTGAATTGTATGAGCTGCTTATATATTTTGGAAATTAATTATTTGTCAGTAGTTGCACTTGCTATTATTTTTTCCCATTCTTAGGGTTGTCTTTCTACCTTGCTTATAGTTTCCTTTGCTGTGAAAAAGCTTTTAAGTTTAATCAGGTCCCACTTGTTTACTTTTGTTTTTATTTCCATTACTCTAGGAGGTGGGTCATAGAGGATCTTGATTTGATTTATGTCATCAAGCGTTCTGCCTATGTTCTCCTCTTAGGCGTTTTATAGTTTCTGGCCTTACAGTTAGGTTTTTAATCTGTTTTGAGTTTATCTTTGTGTATGGTGTTAGAAACTGTTCTAATTTCATTCTTTTACATGTAGCTGTCCAGTTTTCCCAGTACCACTTATTGAAGAAGCTGTCTTTGCCCCATTGTATATTCTTGCCTCCTTTGTCAAAAATAAGATATGCATAGGTGTGTAGGTTTATCTGTGGGCATTATATCTTGTTCCATTGGTCTATATTTCTATTTTTGTGCCAGTACCATACTGTCTTGATGACTGTAGCTTTGTAGTATAATCTGAAGTCAGGAAGGTCGATTCCTCCAGCTCCATTCTTCTTTCTCAAGACTTCTTTAGCTATTTGGGGTCTTTTGTTTTTCCATATGAATTGTGAATTTTTTTTGTTCTAGTTCTGTGAAAAATGCCATTGGTAATTTGATAGGGATCACATTGAATCTGTAGATTGCATTTGGTAGTATAGTCATTTTCACAATGTTGATTCTTCCTACCTAGGAACATGTAATATCTCTCCATCTGTTTATGTCATCTTTGATTTCTTTCATCAGTGTCTTATAATTGTCTGTATATAGTTCTTTTGTCTCCTTAGGTAGGTTTATTCCTATATATTTTATTCTTTTTGTTGCAGTGGTGAATGTGACTGATTCCTTAATTACCTTTTCTGATTTTTCATTGTTATTATATAGGAATGCAAGTGATTTCTGTGTATTGATTTTGTATCCTGTGGCTTTGCTAAATTCACTGATTAGCTCTAGTAATTTTCTGATAATATCTTTAGGTTTTCTATACATATTATCATGTCATCTGCAAACAGTGAGAGCTTTTCTTCTTTTCTGATCTGGATTCCTTTTATTTCTTTTTCTTCTCTTATTGCTGTAGCTAGGACTTCCAAAACTATGTTGAATAGCAGTGGTGAGCCCATTCCAGTATTCTTGTCTGGAAAATCCCATAGATAGAGGAGGCTGGTGGGCTATGACCGATAGGGTTGCAGAGTTGGACACGATTGAGTGACTAAGCAAGCACACATACACTATAAAGTGTGAATTAGTGTAATATCTTAAAAAAGATTATCAGTTCAGTTCAGTCGCTCAATCGTGTCCGACTCTGCAACCCCATGGACTGCAGCACACCAGGCTTCCCTGTCCATCACCAACTCCCAGAGCTTACTCAAACTCATGTCCATTGAGTCAGTGATGCCATCCAACCATCTCATTCTCTGTCATGCCCTTCTCCTCCTGCCTTCAATCTTTCCCAGTATCAGGGTCTTTTCTAGTGAGTCAGTTCTTTGCATCAGGTGCCCAAATTATTGGAGTTTCAGCTTCAGCATCAGTTCCTTCCAATGAATATTCAGGACTGATTTCCTTTAGTATCTCCTTGCAGTCCAAAGGACTCTCAAGAATCTTCCCCAACATCACAGTTCAAAAGCATCAATTCTTCAGTGTTCAGCTTTGTTTAGAGTCCAACTCTCACATTCATACATGACTACTGGAAAAACCATAGCTTTGACTAGACGGACTTTTGTTGGCAAAGTAATGTCTCTGCTTTTTAATATACTGTTTGGGTGATCATAGCTTTACTTCCAAGGAGCAGCATCTTTTAATTTCATGGCTGTAGTCACCATCTGCAGTGATTTTGGAGCCCCCCAAAATAAAGTTTCTCACTGTTTCCATTGTTTCCCCATCTATTTGCCATGAAGTGATGGGACTGGATGCCATGATCTTCGTTTTTTGAATGTTGAGTTTTAAGTCAACTTTTTCCCTTTCCTCTTTCACTTTCATCAAGAGGCTCTTTAGTTCTTCTTTGGTTTCTGCCATAAGGGTGGTGTCATCTGTATATCTGAGGTTATTGATATTTCGCCCAGAAATCTTGGTTCCAGCTTGTGCTTCATCCAGCCCGGTATTTCACATGATGTACTCTGCATATAAGTTAAATAAGCAGGGTGACAATATACAGCCTTGACGTACTCCTTTCCTGATTTGGAACCAGTCTGTTGTTCCATGTCCAGTTCTAACTGTTGCTTCTTGACCTGCATACAGATTTCTCAGGTCAGGTGGTCTGGTATTCCCATCTCTTCAAGAATTTTCCACAGTTTGTTGTGATCCACACAGTCAAAGGCTTTTGTATAGTCAATAAAGCAGAAGTTTTAAATAAATAAATAAAGCAGAATAAAGCTAAAGGCAACAGAGAAAAGGAAAGATATATCCATTTGAATGCAGAGTTCCAAAGAATAGCAAGGAGAGGTAAGAAAGCCTTCCTCAGTGATCAGTGCAAAGAAATAGAGGAGAACAATAGAATGGGAAAGACTAGAGATCTCTTCAAGAGAATTAGAGATACCAAGGAAACATTTCATGCGAAGATGGGCTCGATAAAGGACAGAAATGGTATAGACCTAACAGAAGCAGAAGATATTAAGAAGAGGTGGCAAGAATACACAGAAGAATCTATACATAAAAGACCTTCACGACCCAGATAATCATGATGATGTGATCACTCACCTAGAGCCAGACATCCTGAAATGCGAAGTCAAGTGGGCCTTAGGAAGCATCACTATGAGCAAAGCTAGTGGAGGTGATAGATTTCCATTTGAGCTCTTTCAAACCCTAAAAGATGATGCTGTGAAAGTGCTGCACTCAATATGCCAGCAAATTTGGAAAGCTCGGCAGTGGCCACAGGACTGGAAAAGGTCAATTTTCATCCCAATTCCAAAGAAAGGCAATGCCAAAGAATGTTCAAACTATTGCACAATTGCAGTCATCTCACATGCTAGCAAAGTAATGCTCAAAATTCTCCCAGCCAGGCTTCAACAGTATATGAGCCATGAACTTCTAGATGTTCAAGCTGGATTTAGGAAAGGCAGAGGAACCAGAGACCAAATTGCCGACATACGTTGGATCATTGGGAAATAAAACAGTATAGCGACCTTAATTTTAAAATATTTTATTGCTGAAAAATGCTAACCATCTTCTAAGCCTTCAGTGAGTCATAATCTTTTTTTCTGGGTGGTAGGGGTCTTGCCTCTGTGTTGATGGCTGCTGATTGATCAGGGTGGTGGTGGCTGAATGTTAGCGAGGCTGGCGAATTTCTTTACTACAGCAATGAAGTTTGCCACATTGATTGACTTCCTTTCGTGAATGATTTGTCTGTTGTATGTAGAGCTCTTTGACAGCATTTCACGCACAATAGAACATCTTTCAAAACTGGAGTCAGTCCTCTCAAACCCTGCCATTGCTTTACCAACTAAGTTTATGTAACAGTCTAAATATTTTCTTGTCATTTCAACAACTCATTAAGTTCACCATCTTTTATGGGTGCAGCTCAAGGCACCCCCAAACAAACTTACAACAGTAACATCTGATCACCATAACAAATACAGTAACAATGAAAATGTTTGAAATATTTACTGCAAGATTACCAAAATGGGACAAAGAGACAAAGTGAGCAAGTGCTTATTGGAAAAATTGTCCCAGGGCTTCCCTGGTGGTCCAGTGGTTGAGAATCTGCCTTGCAGTGCAGGGGTCACTGGTTCGATCCCAGGTCCAGGCTAAGATCCCACATGCCACTAAGCCTATGTACCACAGCTACTGAGCCGAACCTGTGAGCTGCAACTACTGAGTCTGAGTGCTGCAACTACTGAAGCCTGTGCACCTAGAGCCTGTGCTCCTCAACAAAAGAAGCCACTGCAACAAGAAGCCCATGCACCACAACTAGAGAAAGCCTGGGTGCAGCAACAAAGACCCACCACAGCCAAAATAGAGGCCAATAAACTAAATTTAAAAAAAAGAAATAAAAATGGCAGCAACACTTGCTCAGTGCAGGGTTGCCACAGACCTTCAATTTGTAAAAAAAATGCAACATCAGCAAAGCACGATAAAGCAAAGCACAATAGCACAAGGTAAGCCTGTATCCTTTGCTGTTGCAAACCAAGGCACTTGATGACCAATGCCCAGAGAGACGAGCGCCAGAGGGGACAGGGCATGTATCTTGGCAGGAAAGTGATGGCAAGTCAAATCAGGTCACTAGAGGAGACTTGAGTGAAGAGGCTGTTTACCAAGGACAAAGGTTACTGCTATGGGGCTGGTGCAGGGCTAGCGCCAGTGGTGCTCTCGCCATTCCCAGGCCTGCAGGGGGAGGGGAGAGGTGGCCACCACAACCAAGAGACTGACAGGGCTGCAAGGGAAGGGCCACCTGACAGGAGCTGTGACTCTGGTCAGTGGAGGAAAGAAGTAGGTGCAAGGCAGCCGGGCAGGGAGGGAGATGGCAATGAAGTCCCCAGACTCCTGCTCCCCCTTACCCCTCAACTTCTGCTGCTGTCCCCATTGGAGTCAGAGTCAAGGGAGGCAATAATACAACACAAAGGGCACCCTCCCAGGGCAAGAGACAGGAGAGGGGAGAGTGGCTCTGAAGGGCAGGTGGGACAGCTGAGGGGCTTGCTCTTGGAATTTGAGAAGCATGGCATCCATCTTCCATATTAATCACCCCAAACACATGCTGTGGCTCCCTCTTCCTATAGAATGAGACCCACGATCTCAGCCTGGTGTTCAAGGCTCTTTGCGCCCAGACTCCAACCTCCCTCCCTCTTGGGAGAGATACAGGTGCTTCACGGGATCTACTTGCACAACAGCTCTGGGTACAATGAGCCTCATTATGCTCGACATTTTATAAACAGATGGAGTTTGCACCGGATGACACAGCTGGCAAGCAATGGAGCTGGAATGTGAACCCAGGTCCACTGATGCTGAAATCAATGCGTACCCACGCTGCCATGCAGCCTCCTCACCGAGGGATAAATGCCTAGACTGCAGGACTGTGTGCCTCCCACCCATGCCTGCCTCTCAGAAAGGGTCTCAGTGGAGAAGGGGAGGGAGGAGAAAGGAACATGGATAGTGAGCATAACCTGTGCTGGCTTCTAGATCCTCATTCCACTCTCATAACCACCCTCCAGGGAAGGAATTATCCTCCCTGTTTAGAGTTGAGACATCTTAATATCAGAAAGGCTAAGGAACTTTACCGTGGTCAGAAAGCAGAGCTGGGCCTTGACCTTGAAATCAGCTGCCAGCTCCGGGCAGAGCTGGCCCTCTGCAGAGCCTCAGCCCCTTGTCTCCACCCCAGGCCAATGCTCGCTCCCTCTTTGAGCCCCTGAAATTTCCTCTGCTAATCAGGACCATGGAGCTAGGACCATCCACAGAAGGCCCCAGTCAGAATGAAGATATGTTACTTGAGAGAGAATGCATAGTGGGCCAGTGTCATAAGGCCACCCTTAGAGTTGTCAAAATCGTGTGTGTGTGTGCGTGTGTGATGTGAAGGGCCCAGGTGCTCAGATACCACCATTACAGACCAAGTCCTTTGTCTCTATCTGCTGAATAAAGCAGAGGGCTAAAATAATGTGACACAAGAGGGTTATATTTCCTGGAAAAGTGAGGATGGAGGTCTGGAATCAGGGAGGGCAGACCAGATGGGTCATTTTGGAGACCTCCCTCATGGGTGTCCTGGAAGGCAACACAAGAGATGCAGCATGGTGTGATGGGAAGAAGATTCTAGAGATGTGGGTTTTAGCTCAGAGTGGCCACTGCATTGCTGTGTGCCTCCACACAAGCTATTTGCCCTGCCTTTGCCAACTTTCCTTTCCTCTCTGTTCCAAGACCCTGTGACCTGACAGAAAGACCTCTTTACCTTTTGCTAATTGCTAAGATCCAGAGAGAGAATCCCCATTCCAGCCGGAGCAGAATCTTGAGGTTTGCAGGGACATTGCTGGGAAGAGACCCAGGAGAACCCCTCCATGGGGGTCCTGCCTCCCACGCCCACAATGTGCCTGCTCAGACGTAGCCTGTCTGCCTACAGCTGTGTCTCCCACCAGCACAGTTAACTTGCCACCGTTCCTGGGAAGTGACAGCAACTGAAGCAAAGCAATTAGGATGAAAAAGAGGCCCAGCTGCTTGGGGCCAAAGGAAAATAAACAGACCAGCCCTGTGTGTATTCCACCGCCAAGAGGAGCAATTCTTCACGGGGTGATTAGCACTTCAATTCCCATCGCCTCCCCTCCACGAGCCTCTGGGCTGCTGCTGTTTTCAGATCCCACTCTTCTCACAGTGTACTGTGCACCCCACAGCGCATCACCTCATCATGAAGCTCTCCCCTAGTCACCTGCCCACGCTACTCCCTGCCAGAAATGATACCTCTCTCCTCTGAAATCTGACAGCCTCTCTCTATGGGTTTCCCTTTGATTGATCATGTGATGGATTCATTTATTCTTTTGATATCCACTGAGCACCATTCATTCATTCAATATCAATATATATTAAGCCCCTACTATGTTCTATTCACTGTCCTGGTGATACAGGAGTGAACAGACACAAATCTCTGTCCCCGGAGCTCAACTTCAGTAGATGAAGGATGAAATCAGGAGGAAATGGGACAGGGGATCTGGAACGGACTTGGCTCTCACTCAAGAGAGATGAGACACACCCAAGGGTCTAAGCAGAGAAGCAACAGTTTATGGCTGGTGGGTCATCAGGACAGCTCTGCCCATGTGAGCATGCTGGAGTGGCCAGCAGGGAAGCAGGCCCTGGATGGAGTGTGGGAAGGGCTGGTGTCTCCTCCTGCCTCTGTCGGGCAGGCTATGTAAGCAAACCAGAAAAATTCCCAGGGAGAGGAACGCTTGGGGTGCAGGGCATCCAGCGTCAGGGTCAAGGAGAAAGTTTACAGAAGATTGGAGAAAGCTCCAGAGAATGGAGCTGCAGGGCTCTCGTGGAGGTTCAGGGAAATGTACCTTACTGCATTAAGCTGTGTGTGTGTGTGTGTGTGTGTGTGTGTGTGTGTGTGTGTGTGTGTGTGTGTGTGTAGATCTCTCTGGAAGGACAAACTTCTTAGAGTGTCCCTCTGGGCGGGCACAGAGAGATTTCAAACAGCCTTCTGGGCTCAGAAACCCTTAACATCTCTGTAACTTGCCTTCCTGCACCTGGCCTGCTCCCCCAGACACCTACATGCAGTCTGGATGCCAGGGCATGAGAGGTTGAGAATCCCAAATCTTGGTCATAGGTCCTTGCTCTTCCACTTTACTGACTGTGTGACTTTGTGTGAAAGCCAAAGTTCTTTCAGGATCCCCTAACCCATCTCCTCCCAGACTTCTGCTTTCTGCAAACCAGACATGGTAACCATCTTTGCCAAGGGTGGCAGGCTGTAGGAAGAAGTGATGGAGCCTGACCTGTGAGGCCAGAAGAGGAGGTGGGCTGGATTACTAAAACCGCCCCCACACTGAGGATGTCCACATATGTCAATGTGTCCATGCCCTTCCCCGGGTCTTCATCAGTCATTAACACCCTTTTGTTAATTAATTAACACCCTTTTGAGTGGTAGGAAACCATTCACTTCCCAGCTAGATCCTAAGGCAAGAGAACCCAGGACAGTTAATTTTCTTATCTCAGGAGTTAGAGAGAAAGGGCTGAGTCCAGGGGGGCAGATGAACCCACAGTGAAGAGGTGCAGGGAGAAGGGTAACAGGGAGGGGAGTGTAACTGAGACTGGCAGAACCACTCTGTCCATCCCAGTATGTCAGCGGAACAGGGAGGGGACGCGGCAACAGAAAACAGCACACGGCCCTGGGTTCAAAGCCGGGATCTGCTACTTCCTACTCAGGCCTCTTCTAGTCCCCGTGACCTTTAGGTGTTTGGGTTTGTTTTTTTTTTCTCTAACTTTAAGAAGGGAGTGCGGATGTTGCCCAGCTGCCTACCACTTAAAATTCTTGCAAAGCTTAAATAAGTCTACTGTGGGAAAACTCTCTGTGAATACTGTGTTATTATTACACACAAAAGGCATCTCAGTAAGGGCTGCTCTGGACCAGCGGACAACTGAACCCTGGAGCCAGCAGGCCGGTCTGGGCTGGTTCATGTGGTCAACTACAAAAGCTGACGAAGTTCTGTGGGCTGAGAGAGCTGAGGAGCTGGTGGGTCTGAAGACTGGAAGTGTGTCCTGCACTGGTCAGGAGGAGTGAGCAAGGAGGAGAGTGTTCTGCGCTTTAAGAAAAATTATCCGTAACTTGGAAATAGGCAAAAGGAGGACTGTGTGTCCTTTCAGTGTCATTCTGGGGCAGGGTTGAAGCACTCACAGTTATTTAATTCTCCCTGGGTTGGAAAGATCCTCTGAAGGAAGGCATGGTAATCCAGTCCAGTATTCTTGCCTGGAGAATCCCAAGGACAGAGGAGCCTGGTAGGCGACGTATGGTCCATAGGGTTGTGAAGAGTCAGACATGACTGAAGTGACTTGGCAAGGGACTGTACCTTTGTTCTACAATTTACTATTTTTAAAAAATATTTATTTGGCTGCATCAGGTCTTAGTTGTGTCACATGGGACTTTTCGTTGCAGTGCAGGTTTAGTTGCCCTGCAGCATGTGGGACCCTAGTTCCCTGACCAGGGATCAAACCTGTGTCCCCAGCATTGCAAGGCAGATTCTTAACCACTGGGCCACCAGGCAAGTCCCAACAATTTACTATTGATTAGGGTCCTGACTTTGTCGAGTTATATGCTAACTTGTAACTGCATATACAAGTATGTATGTGCATGTACGTGAATATGAAAAGGAATTTAGCCCAGTAGAGAACCACAAAATTCATGGTATTATTCCCTATATTAACCAGCTTCACCTCTACCTTAACAAACTTATTTTGGTGTATCTTTTCCAACAAAATATACAGACCCTTTCTTGCCTCTCAAATAGACCACTGAACCAGCCTTACTATTTTTTGGTTCCCTTATTAATGAGTTAGATAAATCTTTGACATGTGAATAAAATTACACTTTGATAGAACAAAAAAGCGAGGGGCTCTGTGGCATGGGTCAGTCACTTGGTCACTGAACCTCACATATCTCATCAGTTGGGAGAAGGTACCCAACTCTCAGGCTGAGGCAGGGCTGGAGTGGGAAGACAGGTGAGATAGTACTCTGCACATCATTCACAAGATGTAAAAGTCAGGATTTATTATTGTGACTCATCAGATTAGGTTAATCCAGGCCTGAAAGGTCCCAGGCTTCTAAGTCGGCATTCTCCAGGGTTTGGGACATACTTCAGGGGAAAGGCAGCAAGGGGCAGCCCAGACACTAGGTTCCATGCCCAGGAGGTGCCCAGCTGATGCCATACTCGCCATTTGTGATGAGGCCAGGATTTCCCACAGGCCTTGCATCTTGGAGGATGGAGACCATTTAGGACCATGCAAAGAAGTCTGCCCAGGGGCATGGAGCAGCTGGACGACTGAGCTGGGCATCTGACCAGAGACCAGGGTAGGGGTATGCTAAAGGAGAGATAAAAGTCCTAACACCAGAGGTCAGCGCCGAGTCCCTAACTAGTGGTCGGTATAGCCTGGGGTCTTTTAGGACCTCATGTTTTTCTTTTTTAAAAAAATTTTTATTGAAATATTTACAATATTGTGTTAATTTCTGGTGTACAGCACAGTGACTCATATATACATGTCTGTATATATATATTTTTTTCTTATTCTTTTCCATTATGGTTTATCACAGGATATTGAATATAATTCTCTGTGCTATACATAAGTAGGACCTTGTTGCTAATCCATTTTGCATATAATAGTTTGTATCTACTAAACCCAGACTTCTAATCCTTCCCTCCCAAGCCCTCCTCTTCCTTGTCAACTCCAAGCCTGTTCTCTATGTCTGTGAGCCTGCTTCTGTTTCACAGATATGTTGTCTGGTAACTACAGTCACATTAGGCCCAGTGCCGTGCTGAGCACACAGTAGGTGCCTAATTCTTACTTGACTGGCAGTTTCGTTAACATCACTTAACCCACTCCCAGCCGGTCCTCAATTACTGGCCCTTTCACACACAAGCCTGGATTATTGAAATCCTATCCCCCATCCCTTCCACTGACATTGTGACCCACCAGCTCTCAAGAGAGCCCAAGTAATTTGAGGGTTGAGATTCCGAGTCGATGCTTCCTGAGATTCTTGGATACCTTCACACAACCAGAAGTCACAAGACCCTGGACATGTCAACCAGGGCCAGAAGTTCCTGGCAGCTCCTAAGGTCAGTCTCATAGACTCAGCCATAGCTCACAGAAGACTCTGAGCATCTAATCTGAAAGTCCAGCCCAAGGATCACAGTTCTGGTGTTGTCGAGGCCACAGGCCCCCGGGCACCGGGAGGCAGCCTCAGGAGAAAGGTCTGCAAGGAACCGGGCCGTGGGAAGCCGGCCTTTTCCCTAAGCAGCCGCCAGGAGCCGCCCTCGATGGCATAGAGCAGTGTGAACATGCGGTTGACCGTATAGACCGTGTCGCCGCGCACCACGGCAGTGAAGAGCGCGCCTTTGCTGTTGACGAACTGACCGGGCAGTGCTGTCCACTGGCCCGTGGCGAGGTTGAGGCAGTCGATGGCGCAGTGCAGGAAGTCATCCTTAGGTCCGTTACGCACCACATAGAGGCTGTCGCGGTGGGCCACCATGCAGTGGCCATAGCTCTGCGGGCGCCGCAGCTCGGCCACGGGCAGCCACTCATCAGCCCGCACAGTGTATTCCACCACGGCCGTCGTGTCTGCCGGCTGCCACAGGCACACGAAGAGGCGGCCGCGGGCGTGCGCGCAGGGTGCGCCGGCAGCTGGCTGCGGCAAGTCGGCCATGAAGCTCCAGCAGCCCGAGGCCGGGTCGTAGCGCTCCACTGAGCTCATGGCTGTCCTCTGGAACTCACCCCCGATAGCATAGAGGTGGCCCTCGAAGCCGGCCAGTGCGGTGTCGTAGCGCGGCTGGTGGGGGCTGGGGAACTCGCGCCACGTTCCGCCGTCGGGGTCGTAGCAGAAGCCCAGGTCCACCACCTCCTTGTTGGGGCCCCGCACACCCCCCACAATGTAGAGCTTGTTGCCCAGGGTGGCCACGCCGGCCAGGAGCGTGCTGGCCTCCAGGGGCAGCGCGGCCAGCGTGCGCCAGGCGTCCTCCTCCTCATCCAGGTAGCACATGGTGCGCGAAGGGTCCTCCAGGAAGCCGGGCGCCGGCGCATGTGTGCTCACAGCCACGTAGCTGCTGGGCCGCAGCGCCGCCACGTAGGTGCGGGCCTCGGGCAGCGCCAGCTCGGCCTCCAGCTCGCGGGCGCCGTCGCGGATGAAGAGCGCGGCGCTGTGGAAGACGTCGTGCAGGCCGAAGGCTGCGGCCGCGTCGCACAGCAGCGCGCGCAGTTCTCCGACGTGAGGCTGTGCTCTAGGAAGCGCGCCAGCGCCGCGCGGACGCTGCAGCAATGCGGCCGGGACGCAGCGGCCACCCACACTGGGGCTCCCCCGCAGCGACAGAAACTTCCCCCGGGGGATATAAATATATCCCTGTCTAAAGATAGTAGGGCTCATGTGATGTGGTGTCCAGCGGGCTGGATGGCGGAGGGCCCGGAGGGCATCTGGACACCTGCCGGGTCACTCACTTCCGTGTGATAAATAATAATAATAGTGACCATATAGTGGCCACCTACGGGCCTTAGGACACCGTGAGGACAGTTTACAAAGATATCGCATTTAACCTGCACTAAATCAGCTGTAACCCCTTGTGTAGATACCCTAACTCTGACCCTCTGCTTCCTCAAAATAGGGCCAATAATTAACACCTATTGCACGGTATTTGGACAATATCTAAAGTGCTCGGAATGAAGGTTGGAGAATTTATATGGCTTTTCAAGGTCATTCATCTGGAAAAGTGCAAGAACAAGGTTAATACCTGGCCCATGCTTTGGTTGGTGGGGCAGGGGTACTTGGCACCAGAGGGACAGACAGGTAGAGTTTGTCCAGGGCCAGGCTGGGGTCCAGGGCAGATTCTCCTTTGCCTTGGGTCTCTGCCCCTGAATCCGGCTAGTCCAGTCTCTTTTTGAGCCTTGATTTCCTACTCTGTAAAATAGATGGATAACAGGTGAACGTTCAGTAAGTCCCTTGAGTGTGGAAGTAGTCCTTGACTGGGGACGGGAATGGGAAGCTGATGTCTATTCCCCACTTGGTACTCCCTACTCGTCCATTGCTGTATAGGTCAGATCTTGGGGAAAAGAAAAGTGGCACTGCTAAGGGCACTCTGTGTCTGTGGATGGGAAGAAGACAGGCTTCTCCCCTTTAAGTGAAGCCTTAAACTGCACTGCAGGCCTTTTTGTGAGCACTTTAACTTTTATAATCCTTACAACAGTCTGATGAGTAGATAGTGTTATTTTCCCTCAGTTGATAGATGTTATCCATTTATTGCTTATAGCATGCATGATTCAAATATTAAACTCATAGATGGGGAGACAGAGTCACCAAGAGGTTTGCTCACCTGGCCGAGGTGACATGGCCAGAGAGCAGCACAGCTAGGACTGGAGTGCAGCCAGTCTGACTCCAGAGCCCACATCCCTAACTGCTGTGCTCTCTTTCCTCTCTGTGCTACAAATGCTGGGCAGTCACTTTGTGCCAGGAGGTCACAGTTGGAAGGAATCTCGATCTCCTATGATTCAGCCCCTTCATTTACAGTGTGGAAGTGAAAGTGTTAGTTGCTGAGTGGTGTCTGACCCTTTGCAACAGCCTGGACTATAGCCCACCAAGCTCCTCTGTTCATAGAATTCTCCAGGCAAGAATACCGGAGTGGGTTGCCATTTCCTTCTGAAAGGGATCTTCTTGACCCAAGGATCCAACCTGGGTCTCCTGCATTGCAGGCAGATTCTTTACCACCTGAGCCACCAGGGAAACCTCAGAAAGGGAATTGCCCAGGGTTGTGTAGCCGGTAGCAGAGAGCCCCAGGCCTCCTGCTATCCATCTTGCCTGGAACTTTCCTGCTGCTACTGCTAAGAGGTTACCACCTAAGGCTCTGGGTTCTAAAATGTCAGCCGGAGGGAGCTTAGTGGTTAACTTCTCTGCTCCTTAGTGCTACAAGTGGGTTAACTGGGGCCCAGCCCTGTGTAGGATGTATCTTCCCCTCAGGGGATTTTCAGCTGCAGGTCTTCTTCAGGAGGATGGAGTGGCTCAGTGGCTCACGGGGATAAAGCTGTACTTGGGAGGGGAGCTGGGGAACTTCCCTCCCCCCAAGACACACGCATGCATAGATCCTCACATATCAATCTGTAGATCCAATACGAGTGTGCCTTTCTTGCCAGGGAACTCTCAGCCAGTTCACCCCATCAAAGCAGGGCTGGGGTGCGGGGACCACTTGTGTGAGCCTGGGAAGCCTGAAGTCTGGAGGCAGCAGCCAGAAATAGCCAAGACTCTCTGCCCCAGAGACCTGACAGGAAGAGGAGGAGGAGATAGGAGGGGTGGGCGAGAGTCCCCATGGATACTATACCAGGCCCTTTGTCAGCTTTTCTCCTTCCTTGAGGCTAGATGTTGGCTATAGGCATGACAGTGCCCCTCTTGAAGGAAAGTGGGCTCTGCAGTGCCCAGGCCTGACTCGGACCTTGATAGTGGCCTCAAGGACAGGAAGAATGTCTCTGTTCCCATTTCATGGATGAGGAAAGGGAGGCCTAGAGATGGAATGGGCCTTTCCTTGGTTATGATTGAAGATGTGGGATGGATTGAACCCCGTCCACTTGACTCCAGGCCCCGGCCCAACTGCCCCTCCTCACCTGCACTGGACTTGTCTTTGGGAAGGGTAGCAGCTGCCTCCTGCCAGGCTCAAACAAAAGGGCGGGTAGGGAAGGAGCTGACCCCCAGGGGACCACAGTTCCCTCCCCAAATGGCTGATTCCTGGCACCTAGTAACTGGCAGACAGGCAGAACCCCTGCTTGCACCTCTCCTGAGAGCACAAGCCCCTCTAGGCTGAAGTTTGCCCCCAAGCCTAGTTTTTCCACAAGTCCAGCCCTGGGTCAGTGAGTTGGGCACTAGTGCACACACCCAACTCCCACCCTTACAGCCAGGAGGGGAAGTGAGGAGGAGGTCACCCATGGTGGGGGGTCTTGATTCTGAGACTAGATCCAGGATCTGCACTCTGGCTCTGTGCCCAAGGCCCCAGTGGGTTGTTTTCTGCAGCTGGTGAGAGTTTCCTCCACCCGGACAAATGTCCCTCTGGGACTTGGAGAGGACAAGGAACTGTCATGGCTGTGGACAGCCCACGGAATTCCCAGGCCCTGCCCGACCCCACACCAACCTCCCTCTCTACTTTGTGAGGTTGGGGGTGGGAGCAAGGAATGGGGCTCTGTGTCAGACTCTGAGCTTTTCCATAGCGCACTCTGCCTTGTTTGTCTCTTTCTCTGCAGTGACTGCACCCTAACCTGAGGAGGAGTCCTCAGTCTAATGGAGGAGACAGAATCCCTGACCCAGGAGATCCTGCAGGCTGGTGGAGGACTGGGCTCAGCTCCTCCTGTGCTGGGCAATTCTCTTTGATCCTCCACTGTAAATGAGGGGGTTGAACCGTATGAGACTGAAGTCGTTTCCAATTGTGACCTCGTGGCCTTCCTGCCTGATGAGTGACTCCTGGCCTTTGCCACCCACAGTAATGTTTCCGTGCACAGAGTAGTGATGTGCTTGCCTGTACTTGAAGAAGAGCACTGTACTAGGAGTCAGGATTCCTGCTGGGTTTTGATGCTGGTATTATCTCAGACTTGCAAAAGCTACCCAAGTTGTCCAGGCCTCTGTTCTTTGTCTGTAAAGTGGAGCTTGTATCTGACTTCTAAGGTTTTGTTCAGTTTTCACATCTGACTTTATAATCGAAAAATCACAGAAGAGGTTATCATATTGTGCCTCCAGGGAATGCAGTGACATCTCAAAGGGACCCATCTCTAGGGATGGGGTGGGTGGCAAGGGCAAGACCTAGTCCTACCTGTCCATACCTGTCTAGATGAGGCTCATGCACTCTGGAGACATCTACTGAGCATCTGTCGAGCCCATTGCTGGGCGAGGAGCCACATCCTCTGCATTTTGAGTGCCTGAGGGCCCCTTATAAGAGCCACAAAGGGGGGAGGTGGTGATAAGGAGGGGTGGGATACTGGTTCTAGTAGAATCACCTCTCTCTTGACCTAAAGTGCCCAAACTACTGGTCATTAAACAGTTTTGACTTCTTGGTAGTTGGGTAAGAAGTGTGAGCTATTTGTGTCTGGGTGAGTTCAGGAAACTATCATTTGCTGTTTGGGGCTATGGGCCAAGCTCTGGAATTCTCATGTTATCTCATCTAATACTTAATATTATCCCTATTTTAAAGATGAGGTGTCTCTGTAACTCTTCCACTATGAAATGGGTGTGATAACCATCTCTTAGGATGATAATAAGGAACAGATGGATAAAAGCAGAAAGTGTATTGCAAATAATTATAGGAGATTATTAACATATTGGCTTAGTCTAATAGATATTTAATTATATTGCAGCTCTGGGAATTCTGAATGAATTTCGGGGTCTTTGAAAAATAGGCCAAGAAGGCCATCTGAAAATCAGTGATGATTTCTCATTGATAGGAATTCCAAACACGTGTATTTCAAATCCTTTAACTCAAAGAGTCCTTTTAGTTCAACACTGTTCATAGATTTTTACAAAATCCCCAAGATAGGTTAATAATTTGGTGATGGTATTTGCATAAACAAATAGTGAGTATTCCTATTCAATAAATTCTACCCTCCAGGGAATGACATAGGTGGAAAATGTTGAAATTTTTATATTTCAACCTAATAGGTCTCATCCAGTACTTCATATTTCCTGTGTCAAATTTCCATAATTATTTGACTGTATTTTTGGTTGTTTTGTTTGGTTTGGTTGTTTTGTTTGGTCTGGTTTTGTTTTGGCCACCAAATGTCACACTCTAGTTCTTCAATCAGGGATCGAATGTGTGCCTCTGCCAGTGGAAGTGCAGAGTCTTAACCACTGGACCACCAGGGAAGTCCCTTGACTGTATTTTTGGATAGATTTTGGAACTGCTGGTAGTGTTTGAGAATATAGTGATGTGTGAGAAAAAAACATGCAGAGAGTAATATTCTTAAAAAAAAAGAAAGATGATGAACTGAGGCCCAGCTTATTCTGTGGTTTGACAGTAAATGATGATTCCAAGGGCCTTTCTGGTCCAAGTGGGCACTTCTGGGTGCTGGACAAGCAGCCCACAGATGAGGAGGCTGAGGATGGAGAATGGGAGTGGTTGCATCTGTGAGATGGGCAACTGTTTTCCTCCTAAACCTCATAGGAGGGGCAGACTTTGAGCACTTAGCAGTCATAGCTGAGGGCCTGAGCAACCAGCTGGCAACCAGTTCAAATAATCTCTGAACTAGAAGGGGATTAAGGATCATCTCATCCCATCTTGCAAATCGCTGTGGTATTTTCTTACAACAGCAGTCCCCAATATTTTTGGCACCAGGGACCGGTTTTGTGGAAGACAATTTTTTTCCACAGACCCAGGGGTGGGGATGGTTTCAGGGTGATTCAAATGTACTACATTTATTGTGAAGTTTATTTTTATTATGATTACATCAGCTCCACCTCAGATCATCAGGCATTAGATCCCAGAGTCGGGGACCCCTGCCTTATAACACCTTGAAATCTCACCCTCCTGGTTGCCTTCAGTGTCAGGAGGTTCATTTCCTCCAAAGACAGTAGTCCCTTCTAACTATGGACAGCTCAGGTGGTTAGAGTTCACAAAATCACTGAGCTGGAACCTGCCACCTTGAAGCTCCCATCTACTAGTTGGTCTCAGTCTTATAAGGAAAGTAACTCCCTCAAAATCACATAAGTAGAGAAGTAGCAGAGCCCAAGTTTTTTCTCTGTTGTGCCTCTGGGGGTCCACAGCTTGCCCTCTCTCCAGCAGTTCTCCCGTGAGACCGAGTCTCCCCATAGCCCCACCCAGAACTAGTCTGTCCTCCCAGGACTCGGGCCAGCCCAGGGATGTGGCCAGAACTTGCCTCCCACTTTTTCTCCTTCTACAACTCAAAGGCCATTAGCTATGTGAGCGATTCTGGCCTGTGGGTGTAATCTAAACAAATTCCTCCCAACACCTTAGAGTCTTAATAACACAGTTGCTTTACCATGATCTCCCAGAAACAATTAGGCTGAGTCACTATTCATGTCCTGTCCTGGAAAATAATTTTCTCTCTTGGTTGAGAAGTTATTACCATCAGGCAGCGACTTCACTTTCACTTTTCACTTTCATGCATTGGAGAAGGAAATGGCAACCCACTCCAGTATTCTTGCCTGGAGAATCCCAGGGACGGGGGGAGCCTGGTGGGCTGCTGTCTATGGGGTCGCACAGAGTCGGACACGACTGAAGCGACTTAGCAGCAGCAGCAACTGACTCCAGTCCCTCCATCTGCTGACCTGGACTTTCCTGGTTTCTTTTGTGCTTAGGTGGGTAGATTAGCTGTGGAAGGATAGGGGGATTGGGGTTGGAGGGGGAAGGGTTGCAGTGAGAAGTCTCTTGAGACGCTCACATCTTTCCCCACTCTGGTCTGGTGTGTATTTCAAAAGAGAGATCCCACAGGGTTCTAGAAAGTACTTAGACCTGGAATCCAGGGTTGATTTTTGTCACTCTCCACTGGGCCTGAACCACTCATGGAATTTTGGATTCATTTCCCCCTTCCTTTAGCATTATAGATGGGAATGTGTGTGTGTGTGTGAGTGTGAGTCACTTAGGTCGTGTCTGACTCTTTGCAACCCTATGGACTGTAGCCCCTTAGGCTCCTCTGTCCATGAGATTCTCCAGGCAAGACTACTGGAGTGGGTTGCCATGCACTGCTCCAGGGAATCTTCCCAACCTAGGGATCTAACCTGTGATCCCTGAGACTCTAGCATTGGAGGCGGATTCTTTACCACTAAACTACCAGAGAAGCCCATAGATGGGGTCACCAAAGCCCAAAGAAGTGAGATGACTTGCCTAAGGTCACCCATTTAGGATCTGGCACTAGATCCTAAATGTCCAGATTCCTCACGTTGGTCCTTTGCCCTTTCTCCAGCAGGTCCAGATTTTTCCCTGAGTTTCAAGGGCAATGACAGGTGACCCCTGCCAGGTTCATCCATCAGTCCTAGAATCATAGGCAAGAGGGAGTGCCAGGTTTTAGAACAAATAAATGCGTCTTTTGCATGCTAGGCCACTCAAACTCCTATCAGGGAGAAAACCATAATCCCGGTTGGGTTAGGTTTCTTGAAGCTGGGCCCAGGTTGGCCATGAAATCTTAGTAAGGAGATCTTCCCCTGCCCTTTCCCAGAAGCCAGGGTCCTTTACGGCTTCTGCAGTTCCCACATCGAAGGGGAGGGTAATGTGGCTGGGGAAGTTGAGCGCCAAGGCTGAGGGGCTTGCGATCCAGAGAAAGCATATGGCTTGGAGTTGAACCCGGCAGGCTTCCCGGAGGAGGAGGCGGGGCCGATGGGTAAGACAAAGGGAGGGGTGGATCTTCTTGCTGATGGGACGTGACTGAGCGGAGATTCAGACCAGGCTGCAAACATCCTTCCCCCTAGTCCCTCTACCCCTCTCCTCCCTCTCTCCGGTCCTTGCCGTTTCCCGTCGGGTCTTGGGGGGCGCTGCGGTCGGTGACGGCTCCTAACCTTCGAGGCCCAGCGCAGCTGTGGGGTGCGCGGCGGGCTGGGAGCAGGGTGAGCGCGCCCCGCAGGGGTCTCCTCGGCCCTTACAAGGAGTCGGCGGCGCTCGGGGCGGCCCCGCCCCCCGGCACCCCCGCCCCCCAGCCCCGGCACCTCCTCCCCGCCGGGTCTGGCGGGGCCGCGGGAACACCGCCCGTGGGCGCCGGGCCCGGGAAGCGGACGCCGACGCCGCCGGGCCCGCGAGTGCCAGGGGGCCCGCCACTCGCTCCCGAGGCCCCGACGGGCGGGCACGCTGCTCGGGGCCCTGAGGCGGGACCCGCGTTTCTCTCCGCAGCGTCGCCATGTCCTCGGTGTTCGGGAAGCCCCGCGCGGTCGGCGGGCCGCAGAGCGCGCCCCTCGAGGTCAACTTGGCCATCCTGGGGCGCCGCGGGGCGGGCAAGTCCGGTGAGTGGGGTGCGGGCGGAAGGGAAGGGGTTCGGCCGGACGGGAGACACGGGGAGCGGTGGAGAGAAGCGGGAGCTCCGGGTGTGCAGGCAGGCTCTTCCACTGTCTGTACGGGCTTTCTGCGCCCAGGTGAACTAGCTGAGACACCGTGATTTTCTTCTTTGCCTCAGTTTCTCTGTTGCTTGGCTTTGTTTTCAGCTCCTCCATGTCTCAGCTGTCTTGTGTTCCTGGCCTGTCTGTCCCTCTGTGTCTCCCCACTGACTGTGTCCTCCTTGTCTGTGATCCCAGCTGTCTCCTCTGTGTCTCCGGTCCTCTGCTGGTCTCCTCCGTGCCCTGTACCACCCTCCATCTCCTCTTCCGGGCCAGCAGACAGCCCTGGTGACTGGCTCCAAAGGGACCTGTGAGGCACTGATTCCGAGCCCCGTGCCCCTATTAGCTTAGTCGCAGCCTTGCAGATTCTTGATTTCGGCCAGGGGTGAAGGGGCCCCAGACCCCTGAAGGGAGGCCATAAAAGCCACTGACTTTGGGGATTTCCCAGGGGGAGAGTGGCCACTCCCCACTCCCCACCTCAGTTCCCTGGAATTCTGGAACAAAGTGTGAATTCCTTTCAAATGTATTTGTTTCAAGCCAGACCCTTCTCTTGACTTTCTGGAAACACATTGGACTGTAATCTCAGGTGCCTCGGACTGAGCCTTGATGAACAAAGCTCTTGGATTTCCATCAGGCCATTTCTAGCAACACTGAACAGCCTTCATCGCTTCTGGTAGCTATCACTCAGCTGGAGCTCAGGTGGTGGGGATGTCACCATAAGCAAAGATCCAGAAAAAGGGTTCACGGCCCTCTTTGCCACTCTCAGTCCCAGGCAGCTGAAGGTGGGAGGGCCGAGGGGGCTCCTCCACTGACTGTTTTCCGGTTACAGCCATTAGTGAATGTCCATCATGGACTCCACTATGAGTTTCCTTCTTTGAGAGTCACTGGGGGCCTCCTTTCCACTTTTGAAGCCAGCTCCCTGACTCAGACGGAGCATTCTGAATCATGCTGTCCTACAGAAAAGACTTCCCCTTGTCCCTTAGAAAATCAAACTTACTCGCAGCTCTGTCACTGGTACATTAGCCAGTGACTACATGAATGAAGGAATTTAAAGGTTAAAATATGTATTCCCTGGATAGTTAGTTTGCAAACTGACACTATTAGGAATCCTGGGATAGAATTTTAAGGATTTTCTTTCAAATATTGTGCTACTTTTTAAGAGTCCAGTATAGTAGTGGGCTGGCCCTTGGCTTTATGTGGCTACAGTTCTGAACAAAATCAGTCTTGTGAATGCATTCCACCTGGAGACAACTTCCCTGGCGTTTATGTTCTGTGAGACTTGCTTGATGAGTGTGGAGGCCTTAGAGGCAAGACTTGAGGACTAAGGACTAGAGTGTGTTTACTTGGGACTCAGAGGGTTCATACCCCTCCCAGAGATTACCCACTGGTCAACTCAACTTGTACTCTCTCTTTGGCTTATCGCCAAGACTGGCATAAATGCCCCCATGCTTCAGAATCTCTGTGCCTCATCTCTGAAGGGGATGTCTCTCTTCAGTTTCAGTCTCACTAGGTTGACCTGGTAACTGGTTGCATGGTTCCAGACCCCTTAATTAGGGTCTTCATAAACACAAACGCCCCTTAGGCTTACCTCTGATTTCTTTTCTTGCTGCCTCCCCCCAAAAAAATGCAACTGGGAAGGACGTGTTCCCCATATTTCTGGTTTCATCTGAGCCTCTCAAACCAGCTACCCACACATTCCCTTAGAGAGCAAAGGGGTTACAGCACCTAGACAGGTCTTCTCTAAAACGGGAGGGGCAGCCCTCAGCGTCCCGCAGCCGGACGCAGTGGGGAGGCTAAGCCCACTTCTTTCTACTTCTTGCAGCCCTGACCGTGAAGTTTCTGACCAGGAGGTTTATCAGCGAATACGACCCCAACTTGGGTAAGGACCCACCCACTCCTCCCTGTTCCTCTGGCTGTGTCCCATTGGACTCTCCCCTGCACACCCATATACACTGTGGTAGGTCCAGGCCTGACCAGAACCAGGCAACTAGGGGCCAAGGGGAGGAGCCATCAGCATAACCCAGGCCACGGGCAAAATATTTTAGGTTCCAGACATGTACCCTTCCACAGCACACGCCAGATAGCTTGGGGGTTAGCCCAATTAAGAGAACTGAGAGAAGTTGATTTGCCCTAAAATATTAGGTGTGATGAGACTTGAAAAAAAAAAATCAAACATTGCAGAACATCCACATCCATTAAGTATCATCCTTCCAGATCATCATTCAGTGTACTTTTCCAGAAAAGCTGGGCAGACAATTTGGAAAATTCCCTAGTGATACTGGGTTCTAAACCAGTTTTTTAACCACACAAGAAAACTAGTCTTGTTTGGTGGCTCTCTCATGGTATATTGGGAAAAGGGATGCCCTGGTATCAGTCAGAGCTGAGTTTGAATCCTGGCTCTGTCACTTAGGCTATGCACCTTTGAAGCAGTCATCTAACCTCGCTGAACTTTTGTTCCCTTATCTGTAAAATGGGCATAAAAATAGCTTTCTCAGAGAATTACTGTGAGGATTAAATAAATAACATATGTAAAAGATCTAGCCTAAGACTTGACCCACAGGAGACACTGAATGCATATTTTCTTCTCCTTCCTTCTTCCTTCTCAGATGGTTTCCCATCTGTGGTGGCTGAGATTCCCCCAAGTTAATCCAATCAGTGTTTCTGAATATTAATTTTAGCAGCAGAATGCTTTCCTCAAATAACTGCTTAATGGAACCCCAATATCTAAATAAATACAGAATTTTATTAGTATAAACATAATTTAAAGCTCACATTTATAGCATTTCCTTATGGTCAACTTTCCACTGAGAAAAATGGGGTGTCTGGATGTTCTCTGCTTTTTGGAAATGGGGACTGCAGTCTTAGATTATTTTCCCCATTCATGAGAATTAAATAAGCTTTTGTGGAACCCCTGAAGGCCCTCTGAGGAAATCCAAGGCTCTGGGAGGACCCTCGGGGTCCCACATATTGAAACCTCCACAGTGAAGCACCACCCACAGCAGGCCTCTGATGGAATGCCCCTGTGACACCAAGAGGAAAGAGCTCTTTAGCCGTTAGGTATCCATCAGCCCCTCAGCCCAGGCTGGGATATTGAATCCCAGTGTCAGACCAGGAAGGAGGTGTCATGGCTATTTGGTCCAATGGCTTTTAGAATTTATTCCTTAATCAGCAGAATCTCTTCTTCCAAGGAGGTCTTACACAAAACCCTAGGGTGTCAAACAGAGAAAGCAAAAGGGACCCCTGGCTAAGTCAGGAGTGCAGGGCAGGCAACTCGCTGACAGTCCCTAAGGAGATTTATTCCTCAGAGTTTGGGGTGACCACTTGCGCTTTGACACACCCCTCTGCTGCAGTGGAGGAAGTAGACCCAAGGAAATTTCTGGGCCAAGGTCATCAGTAGGTCTGAGGGGATCCCATTGATCAGAGGAGGTCAGTGACCTCCGGAGTGCGACACAGGATGCAATTGTGGGTGGCAGGTGGTGGTGTTGGGAGAGGCCGGAACTTGAAGTTGGTCATTGAGGGGAGTGGGGAGGGAGAAAAGTCACACAGCAGGGATGTCTGGGAAGGAAAAATGGAGATGCCCAAGGACAGTGCCTCAGAAGACAGATTCTGTCTGCCTCAATATAAGTATGGGGCGTACTTATAATTATTAGCTGTTTATCTGAAGTTCATATTTAACAGTTCATCTTGTATTTTATTTGACGACCCACCTCCAGTCTCTCTCCTTCCTGTCCCCCAATTCATACACTTCAGGCAGGGTCCCACCAGGGGTGCCTATTACAGTGGTAGTTTGAGCTTCCTGATTGAGTAATTTTGGAGTTCTGAGCTGGTGGAGGAATGTGAAGTCAGACGGCTGAGGGGGTGGCAGCTGCGCAGTGGTTAGTCACCTCAGCCTTTGGTCTCTCACCCCACCCTCAGAGCTTCTGAGCTGGAGAGATGGCTGGATGCTCTCCTGTCAGCTATTGTGGGAGGCCAGTGCTGCTCCTTGGGGATCCTGTCCACTGTCTAAACATTCCAACCACTATCCCGTGTCTGGTTCCAGCAACAGCGGGGACTCTCTGACCAGATCCTCTTCTGTGCAGAAAGGTCTGAGCATCTAAGAGAGAGTTAGCCGTGTGGAGATGTAAAACCACCCTTTCATCTTTTCAAATACCTTCTGAGAGCTTGAGCCCAAAGAGGCCTCTTGGGGGTAGAGACCTGTGTTGTTCATTCCTGTTTCCAGCTTGGAGTGCAGTGTGGGCACAACATAGACGATATTAAACATAGGATTTGAAATTGGGTTTTAGGATTACCCTTTAAAAAAGACCTCCTATTGGTGTATGTGTTAGTCGCTCAGTCGTGTCTGACTGTTCGTGACCCCATGGACTGTAGCCTGCCGGGCTCCTCTGTCCGTGGGATTCTTCAGGCAAGAATACTGGAGTGGGTTGTCATTCTCTTCTCCAGGGGATCTTCCTGACCCAGGGATCAAACCTAGGTCTCCCGCTTTGCAGGCAGATTCTTTACTATCTGAGCCACCAGAGAAGTCCAGACCTCCTATTATTATCCTCATTTTACAGGTAAAGAAACTGAGGCAGAGAGGGCTCAGTGTTTTGCCTAAGATCATGGAGAACTTCAGGTGTGAAGGAAGATCAGACACCACTCCACTTGTCCTCCATTAAGGGTAGCCTTATGCTATTGAGGACTTCCCAGGTGGCTCAGTAGGTAAAGAACCTGCCTGAAATGCAGGAGATGCCAGAGATATAGGTTCGATTCCTGGGTTGGGAAGATCCCCTGGAGGAGGACATGGCAACCCACTCCAGTATTCTTGCCTAGAGAATCTCCACGGACAGAGGAACCTGGCAGGCTACAGTCCATGGGGTCAAAAGGAGTCAGACACGACTGAGCATGCATGAGTGGTATGCGATCGAGGGCCTGAAGTCAGAAGCCGGTGGGATCTCTTAAGCCTCAGTTTCCCTATCTGGAAGATAGGACTAATAGACTGTGTTCTGTGTGTGAGTTGTGCCTTGTTCAGTTCAGTTCAGTTCAGTCTCTCAGTCGTGTCTGACTCTTTGCAACCCCATGAATCGCAGCACCCCAGGCCTCCCTGTCCATCACCAACTCCCGGAGTTTACCCAACTCATGTCCATTGAGTCGGTGATGCCATCCAGTCATCTCATCCTCTGTTGTCCCCTTCTCCTCCTGCCCCTAATCCTTCCCAGCATCAGGGTCTTTTCCAATGAGTCAACTCTTCTCATGAGGTGGCCAGAGTATTGGAGTTTCAGCTTCAACATCAGTCCTTCCAGTGAACACCCAGGACTGATCTCCTTTAGGATGGACTGGTTGGATCTCCTTGCAGTCCAAGGGACTCTCAAGAGTCTTCTCCAACACCACAGTTCAAAAGCATCAATTCCTCGGTGCTCAGCTTTCTTTATAGTCCAATTTTCACATCCATACATGACTACTGGAAAAACCATAGCCTTGACTAGACGGACCTTTGTTGGCAAAGTAATGTCTCTGCTTTTTAATGTGCTGTCTAGGTTGGTCATAACTTTCCTTCCAAGGAGTAAGCATCTTTTAATTTCATGGCCGCAATCACCATCTGTAGTGATTTTGGAGCCCAGAAAAATAAAGTCTACCACTGTTTCCCCATCTATTTGCCATGAAGTGATGGGACCAGATGCCATGATCTTAGTTTTCTAAATGTTGAGCTTTAAGCCAGCTTTTTCACTCCTCTCTCACTTTCATCACGGGACTAATAATAATAAGTTGTGCCTTGTAATAGGACTAATAGACTGTATTCTGTGTGTGAGTTGCGCCTTGTTATGGGTTGGGAGCTATTGGAGCCAAGAGATTCAGTGCCTGTGTGCCTGTGCTGAGCCCTCTAGGAAGGGAGCAGGGTTTCCAGGAGAACACAGAGGGACTGGGGGAATCTTAGCTGGTTTGCCTAGGGCAGAATGACAGCTTCTTACCTCTCTTCCCCCCACCCCATCTGCTCCAACAAGGATCTAGGTACCATATCTGAAGCATCATCCTCTACACACTCTGACAAGAGCTCTTTTGGTGGCGCTTTAAAAGTCATTAGTGTAAGTGAGAGAACACTTGGGGGAAAGGGCCTTCTCTCAGCATTGAAGTCCTCAGAATTTCATCTAGAACTAGGGGTTGTGCTGCGTGCTCAGTCACTTCAGTCGTGTCGGACTCTCGTGACCCCCTGGACTGTAGGCCGCCAGGCTCCTCTGTCCATGGGATTCTCCAGGCAAGAACACTGGAGTGGGTTGCCGTTTCCTTCTCCAGGGGATCTTCCCGACTCAGGGATTGTGTCTTATTTCTTATGTGTCTTATTTCTCCTGCAGTGGCAGGCAGGTTCTTTACCACTAGTGCCACCTGGGAAACTGTAGGAGTTATGAAGCCCCTATTTATTAAAGGACTCCAGAATGTCCTGAGAGCAGGGAATTTGTGACAGGAAGGCAGGACATGACTACATCTTGAAAAGGAGCCCCTACCCCACCCCCAGCCCCTGGAGTCACCTCACTTGCAAGGGAGCAAGGGAGCTGGATAAGATGATCTCATGACCTCTGAGCCTTCTTCACTCACCCGTGTATGTTCCACAGTTGTGGCTGGACGGGGAGCTTCTGCTCTGCCCTGACAGAGCTGGAGAGCTGGCGGGTCCACTGAACAGAGGGAGTGAGAGGGTCTCACCATAGAGCCCTGAGTTCACGTTCTTTCTGATAGGGCGCTGTGTGGCCATGAGAGAGTTCTCTCCTTCTCTGGGCCTCACCTCCTTGTCATCTCTCTTCAGCAAAGCTAACAGGAATCTCAAAAGGCTATTGTGTCGTATGGGGCTAGAGTAGACCAAGCCTGGGCTGATATTTTCCCCCAGGCTGTGCACAGCAACGGTGCCTCCTTGGGCCCAGGACTTGGGAAGCACCTAAAAGGCACGCATCAGACAACTCTGGCAGGAAAATAAAGACAAATCTGAATGAGACGTAGGCATCCACTCTTCTTGCACCAAATATAGTTAAACATTTGGGGCATATTTTCCATTAGATTTTTTTTTTTTGTCTTTGAATAAGAGCGGCTATTTATCCAAGTCCCCACAGCAGGCTGGGGATGGGAGCTGTCTGCGATTTCTGCTGGCTGCTAGTGGACCTGGCGTGTGTCCAGGCCTGGCTTGTCTGCCAGTGACCCTCAGAGAGAAGTGTTTGTGAATTCCGCCAGAGTTGGGGGGGACTATTCTCACAGTGGATTCTGCCAGCAAGGCAGAGAGGACCCCAGTTCTGCCCAGAGGGTTCTTCTTTGGGGTCATCTGGGGGCCTAGGGCCCCACCCCCAGGGAAAGGTGAGGGCCAAGTGCACCCTACATGTGGGCCAGTGGCACAGAGGAAATTTGGGGGTGGGGAGAGCAATTGCCTGTGACAGTGAGGTCCTCTTTGCAGGCCCGGCCACTTGACTCTTTCTCAGGTTTGAGGTCATGAGAACTTTGAAAAAAAATATATAAAAACTAATTTGAAATTCAAATAAGATCAGTGGTTCAGTTCATAGTATGGTACCAAAGTCAGTTTCCTAGTTTTGATCCTGTACTATGGTTATGTAAGGTGCTAACACTGGGGGGAGAGGGGTGGGGGATAGGGTACACAGGAACTCTATGTACTGTTTTGCAACTTCTACATGAGTCAAAAATTATTTCAAAATAAAAAGTTAAAAAAATATCACCTAGGAATGTGAACCTGCCCTGGAAACTTTGGAGCACCATGTCCCCAGCGTCCTTTCCCAGGCATTTGTGGAGGGCCAGGTCCGTGCCTAGGGGCCCATCCAGTCCTCCCACAGCCCTTTGAGATGGTGCAGGGACAAGCCTTTAGTACAGTGCCTGACACAGAATAAAAACTTGAAAACTGTTAGCCAGTGTTATCATGTTATCCCTATTTACTTTTAACTTTTTTTATTTGGCTGAGCCAGGTGTTAGGTGCGGCATGTGGGATCTAGTTTCCTGACCAAGGGTCAAACCCAGGCCCCCCTAGCCACTGGACCACCAGGGAAGTCCCACATTATCCTTATTTTAAAATTAGAAAACAGAGCCTCAAAATGTTGAAAAGACTTGGCCAAGCCACACAGCTAAAAAGTAGCTGACATTGATTTCCATATCTCCAACCTAAAACTTTCAACTCTACTAGATTCCTCTGCATTTATTTTGACAAAGATTATGTGTAAAACTTTCTTGCAACTTCTAAACAAGATCTGACTCCCCAGCCTCAATCACATTGTGTGTTTCTCCTTTCATGTCCCTTCCCCTACTGAGTGCGAGAGGATTGTCCTGACCGTCCTTGAGGGGCTTCCTGTGGGCTAGGTGCTGTGCTTGGAGAAGAGGGTGGAGAAGCTTGGGGATCAGGAGGAAGGGGCTAGCAGTGTAGTTCCTGAGGCCTCTGCTGCTCACTGGGCCCAGGAGCCGCACACTTCCTTCTGCAGACATGGTGGGTGGACCCAGCACACAGTCCCGTCCTCTGTGGCATGTTCTGTGCGTGACCTCTGATGCTCTGAGCCCTGACAGGGGCAGCAGCATCTCCTTGGTGGGAGGTTCTGCCCGTGTCCTCTATGTGGTTGAGAGCCAAGGCCTTTCCAGTGGTCCCAGCTCAGCCAGCCCCAGAGCCAGCCCCCCAGGGGTGCACAGGGTCTAGCAGAAAGACAAGCTGGGAGTCAGACCCAGCCCACCCTGGAGTGGCCGGCCTACCTCTGACTGGGCTGACCGTCTGTGTTACAGAGGACACCTACAGCTCCGAGGAGACCGTGGACCACCAGCCTGTCCACCTGAGGGTTATGGACACTGCAGACCTGGTAACATTACCCCCCATTACCCCCGAGGAGCTGAGAATCAGTGCATCCTCTGGAGGAGTCCTGCTTCCAGAGTGGGGGCCTTGGATGGGAATCTGTAAACCTTTTCAGCTGCAATCTGTTTTGTGTCCCTGACTGAGGTGCTGATCTCTCTGGGCCTGAATCCGTTGATTTGCCAAATGAGAAGGGATAGGACAGGGCCTGGGGAGAACTGATGATTGCTGGTGTCAGCTCTGAGATCCTGTGCTCCGGGGTTTGGGGCCTGTGTTCACAGGTGCACACATGTGTTTACAGATGTTCCTCTGACCCCAACTCCCCCTCCCCACCCAGTACATACATTTCCCTATGTTCTCACCACCCCCTACCAATGCCTGATGCCAGTTCTTCTCAGAAGCCAAAGGGGCATCATGAACCTGACCCAAACCAGCAGTGCCCAGGCACAGCCAAGTCTCAGTAGGGGCCATGCCAGAGTCTTGGCTCTGTGCCTCAGAGGCCAAGGTCTCCCAGTCTGTGGTTGGTGGTGGGAGTGAGGCTCAGAGACAATGTCTCCTTTCACATCAGGCCAAATCCACACTCAAGTGCCCCTTTGAAAAGGGCCCTGCTGGGGAACAATGTACAAAGACCCAGGGAGCAGGGAGGCGGGGAGAGGCAGCTCAGGTGAAGTCCTTTACCCTTACCTGTTCTGCCCCTGACTGAGGCTGCCTGCTTTGTCCCAGGACACCCCCAGGAACTGTGAGCGCTACCTGAACTGGGCCCACGCCTTCCTGGTGGTGTACAGCGTCGACAGCCGCCAGAGCTTCGAGGGCAGCAGCAGCTACCTGGAGCTGCTCGCTTTGCACGCAAAGGAGACCCAACGCAGCTTCCCGGCTCTGCTGCTGGGCAACAAGCTGGACATGGCCCAGTACAGGTGAGCGCACACTTAGTCCCACAGACCGGAGCTTGCTTTCTCCATCCAGGTGGTGTCATCTTCGGGGATTATTTGGCTGCTAAGAAGAGTGATCCCCCCCGATGTAGGTGGAAGGGAGGGGGCATGTCATAAGAGTACAGGGTGGGCAGGTCTTCCAGGCAGTGCCGGGCAGGAGGGGAAAGGCATCCAGGCTGCACAGGGGCTGGACCCTGAAGGTCGGAAGAGAGGCCACTCCTTCCATCCTCCCGGGGCTCTGAGGTCTCTCTTGGCTTCACCCTTTCTTGCCTGAGACTATATGACCTTCTGTTTCCACTCCCTGCAGCTGGTTGGTCATCCAGGGCCCAATTCCAGTTCTGGAGAGAGAGGCTCTGATAGGCGGCCTGAGTCAGGCCAGTCTGCTCTGGTTCAGCCAGCTCTCGCCTCCCCCAAGTGAGGTCCCCAGGCTCACTCCCACCGTTGGCTGTGCTGAGGGCAGGAGTCTCTTAGAAAGGGCTGGACTTCAATCAAAGGCCACAGACTGGGCCAGGGGGCAGATGACCACTAAGTACTGCAGTCATATTTTGTTTGGCCGGCACAGTGTTTTAAAAGACCTGGAACTGGAATGCTTTAGGGCAGGGTATGCTCTCTCCAGCTGACCACGGGCCTCAAAGTCCCCATGGCTTACCGCTCCCCACACATTCAAGTTGCCTGCCTGGCGCCTGAGGTGTTTGAGACTATGATGCCTTTACCTGATGAGTGACCCCACTGGCCCTCTCTAGCACAGACATCCATCCCTTGTTGCTGGTCTTCTTGGGAGGTAGGGCAGCCTTCCTCCCAGACCACCCCTCCTCAAGGCCAGTCACCCCCACTTCCCAGATGCCAAAGGCCCATTGACTGGTGTTAGAAAGGAATGGATGCTTGATATAGACCAGGGCTGATGGGCAGTGGGGAAAAGAGGTGTGGTCTCATGAAGGAGATTCATAGTAGGAGCCTTCAAAGGCAGGCATGCCCTCACACCCAGACAAATTCCGTCTCAGGGAATGAGGGAAGTTGTGTGAACTTAAAGCAAAAGGTAATCTTTGTGGAGTCAAAGAGCCCCCAGGGCCTAGAGGAGGAATCAGAAGACTGGACTGAGAATAAACCAGTTTTAAATATGAAGGAAAAAACTAGGCCACTATTTTGGTCCCAATATTTGCCCATGGGATTGTCTGAAAGTGGTTTGGAAGCAAAGAGCAAAGCAGCATCAATTCCCTAAGAAGGAGTCATGATGATTTATCTCCATTTCCTTCTTTGATTGAGTCCCAAGGTTGGTAGGTCAGGATTTGACAGGGACAATCAATCTACTTTGCTGAGCAGTGGCCCGTGTCTCCCGTGATTGTCTTGCAGCTAAAGGGTAAAATGTGGGTTAGGGCAGTGGTTCCCAAACCACTGATACCATTTTTGCTAGGCTATGCCAAAATAAGCAAAAAAGGTAATAATGTTACATGCTGGGTCAGCCGTTCACACACATGCTTGCGCACATGGGGTCCTTGTTTCTGAAAGCTCATTATTCAAGTCCCACAGTGACAAAGTTTCAGATTCACGTTCATCACAAATACATGTAATACCAAGTATTCTTTCAAAAGGAGCTCCTCAGGAAACTGTGAACTGACAGGACACCAGCCTTGGGTGGGGGATGGATTCTGTGCTGTGCCCTGACCCTTTTTGTCCTAGACACTCTCCCTGTCTGATGGGCTAACCTGCTCCTAGCTTTTGCTTCTGCCAGATTACCCTTGGCTCAGAAATCTTTTCTCTCCATACTCACCCTGGGGTCTCCTCTAATTTAACAGGCTGTGCCATTGTCCTCACGTGTGGTGGGTGAGGCTGCTCAGCAGTGGGATTCAGCCATTGAAACCTTGGTCTCCAGCCCTCAGGGGCTGCCCCCACTCCATCTCTTCTGGACATCTGGTCTACCAAAGGACCAGTATTTTTCTTTCACCTGATGTCCATGCTTTCAGGACCTTCCTGAAAGTTACAAATTCTTGATCCCACCATCATGAGAGGTGGTTACAAATACTTGATTCCACCATCATGAGATGTTATTCAGTCATCCAGTCATGTCTGACTCTTTGAGACCCCATGAACTGCAGCACACCAGGCCTCCCTGTCCCTCACCATCTCCTGGAGTTTGCCCAAGTTCATGTTCATTGCATCAGTGATGCCGTCCAGCCATCTCATCCTCTGAAACCTTCTTCTCCTCCTGCCCTCGTTCTTTCCCAGCATCAGGGACTTTTCCAACAGCAGATGACCAAAATACTGGAGCTTCAGCATCAGTCCCTCCAGTGAATATTCAGGGTTGATCTCCCTTAAGATTGACTGGTTTGATCTCCTTGCTGTCCACGGGACTTTCAGGAGTCTTCTCCAGCCCCACAGTTTGAAGGCATCAATTCTTTGGTGTTCTTCTTTTTTTATGGTCCAGCTCTCACAACTGTATGTGACCATTGGGAGGACCATAGCCTTGACAAAGGACCTATATGGACCTTTGTTGGCAGAGTAATGTCTCTGCTTTTCAACATACTGTCTAGGTTTGTCATTGCTTTCCTGCCAAGAAGCAGTCATCTTCTGATTTCATGGCTGCAGTCACCATCCATAGTGATTTTGGAGCCCAAGAAGAGGAAATCTGTCACTACTTTCACCTTTTCCCCTTCTAGTTGCCATGTAGTAATGCGGCCAGATGCCATGATCTTAGTTTTTTTAATATTAGTCTTAAGCCGGCTCTTTCACTCTCCTCCTTCACCCTCATCAAGAGGCTCTTTAGTTCCTCCTCGCTTTCTGCCATTAGAGTGGTATCATCCGCATATCTGAGGTTGTTGATGTTTCTCTCTCCTATCTTGATTCTTTGGGCAGAAAACTCCCTTGATGTTTTCAATTTTCCTGAAGAGCTCTCTAGTCTTTCCCCTTTTGTTGTGTTCTTCTCTTGTTAAACACTGTTCATTGAAGAAGGCCTTCTTGTCTCTGCCAGCTGTTCTTTGAAACTCTGAGTTTAATTGGATGTACCTCCCTCCCTTGCTTTTCACTTCTCTTCGTTCTTCTGCTATTGCTAAAGCCTCCTCAGATAATCAGTTTGCTTTCTTGCTTTTCTTTTTCTTTGGGATGGTTTTGTTCACTGCCTCCTGTACAACATTATGGTCCTCTGTCCGTAGTTCTTCATGCACACTGTTATCTAGATCTAGTCCCTTAAATCTATTCGTTACCTCTATGTGAATTCGTATAGGATTTGATTTAAGTCATATCTGGCTGGCCTAGTGTTTTTCTCAGTTTTCTTTAGTTTACGCCTGAAGTTTGCTCTAAGAAGCTGGTGACCTGAGCCACAGTTAGCTCCAGGTCTTGTTTTTTGCTGACTGTATACAGCTTCTCCATCTTCAGCTACAAAGAATGTAATTGATTTGATTTTGGTATTGACCGTTTGGTGATGTCAGTGTGTAACGTCATCTCTTGTGTGGTTGAAAAAGTATTTGCTATGACTGATGCATTCTCTTGGCAGAATTCAGTTAGCCTTTGCCCTGCTTCATTTTGTTCTCCAAGGCCAAACTTGCCTGTTTCTCCAGGTATATCTTGACTACCTAGTTTTGCATTCCAGTCCCTGATGATGAATATAACATTTTTTTTAGGTGTTAGTTCGAGGAGGTCTTCTAGGTCTTCATAGAAATGATCAATTTCAGCTTCTTCGACATCAGTGGTAGGGGCATAGACTTGGATTATTGTGATATTGAATGGCTTGCCTTGAAATGAACTGAGATCATTCTGTCATTTTTGAGGTTGCACCCAAGTACTGTATTTCAGAGTCTTTTGTTGATTACAAGGGCTACTCCATTTCTTCTATGGGATTCTTGCCATCAGTAGTAGATACAATGGTCATCTGAATTCGCCCATTCCCATCCATTTTAGTTTGCTGATTCCTAGGATGTAAATGTTTATTCTTACCATCTCCTGCTTGGCCATGTCCAATTTTCCATGATTCATGGACCTAACTAACATTTCAGGTCCATTTATGGGCCTAACTAACTATACAGTACTGTTCTTGAAAGCGTCGGATTTTACTTTCATCGCCAGACACATCCACAACTGAGTGTCATATCTACTTTGTCCCAGTCGCTTCATTCATTCTGGGGATATTGGTAATTCTTTTCCACTCTTCCCCAGTAGCATACTGGACACTTTTAGACCTGAGGGGCTCATCTTGTGTTATCATAATTTTTTGACCTTTTATACAGTTCATGAGAGGTGGTTGCAAATACTTGATCCCACCATCATGGGAGGTGGTACAGGGTAAACTGGGAATAGGTGCTGCTGCCTGCCTTGTTCTCTCTGGGCAGGCAGACAAAAGTTCCCATGAGCCCTGAGAGCTCTGCTGACCACAGGCGTCCTGAGTCACAACCATAGCCCACCAGGCCTCTGTAGAAACCGTCGTCTCACGTCCTTCTGACCAAACCACCGCCTCTCTCCAGAGCTTAACCCACACACCAGGGCTGAGGGTGGCTCATTTCCTGACCAAGGAAATGAGCCGAAGAGACATGGGGCTGAGAACGGCCATCTTCCTCTGGCCACAGGCAGAGTCTAGCCAGGGACTTTGGGCCAGCTTCTCCCTTCCCCTCAGTCTCATTCTGACATTCTGGCTTAGGTGACATCAGCTGCCATTTACTGTGCAGGCCCTGTGCTAGGCCCTTGACACAAATTGTCTTTCTTAATCTTCTTAACAACCCTGAGAGGCAGCTGTCATTCTCCCGTTTTACTGATGAGTAAAACTGAGCCTCAGAGAGATGAAGATGGCTCCAGGTCATGGAGCTGGTAAGTGAGGAGCCAGGAGTAGGGCCGGGCCTGCCTGACTCGGATGCTCCTGACCCTGACTCCCCCTGCTTCGTCTCCAGGCAGGTCACCCAGGCAGAGGGCGCCGCCTTGGCGGGCAGGTTCGGGTGCCTGTTTTTCGAGGTCTCTGCCTGCCTGGACTTTCAGCATGTGCAGCATGTCTTCCATGAAGCAGTACGGGAGGCACGGCGGGAGCTGGAGAAGAACTCCCTGGCCAGGCCTCTCTTCATCTCGGAGGAGAGAGCTGTGCATCACCAGGCCCCACTCACGGCCCGCCACGGGCTGGCTAGCTGCACCTTCAACACACTTTCTACCACCAGCCTGAAGGAGATGCCTGCTGTGGCACAGGCCAAGCTGGTCACTGTGAAGTCATCCCGGGCTCAGAGCAAGCGCAAGGCACCCACCCTGACACTATTGAAGGGCTTCAAGATCTTTTGAGGGCCCCTGCTCAAGACCCCAAGCTTGGCACTGTGCAGTCTGCCGGGCAGGGGCTGGCTTCTCACCACCGGCTTTCCTTCTGATGGAATAGTAGCCCTCACCCTCTGGCAGACAGCTGACCCCTCCTCCAGTGCCAGACAGTGTCCCTGACACCCAGATCACTGCAGGAGCCATCGGGACAGACAGGAATGCTGTTCCTGTTCCCTCCAGGCCTTAGTTTCCATGGTAACCACTGTATCCCTCACCCTGAAGGAAACACCAATGCGACAATGTAGAGACCTGGGGTCAGCCAGAAATGGAAGAAAATTGCAACATCCATCATGGTGCCATCACCCCCTTTCCTGCTTCAGCTACAGCCAGGCCTGACGTGGCCCCTAGGGGACGGCTCTGGGTGGACAGCTTCATGAGGCCTTCATGAGGCTTGAGAGCAGTCCACCCTGAAGTCCCAGCACCTCCTGGTGGGTGGGCAGGGCAGGGCAGGGACAGGTTTTGGAGGGCTGGAGCCTGACCCTCCCTTTGTCTTCTGACCTCGCAGAACCCCCAGGCCACAAGCCCCACAGTTTATTCAAGTAAAATCTAGTTGAGAAATCCTGCTCAGCCTGTGAGAAGCAAACGTGTCTGGGGAAGGGCTATTTCCAGTGCTTTGCCTCTCAGTGAAGGTGGAGGGAAAGCGCTGCAGGCCGGCCAGTGCAGGGAGCCTCCAGGGTGTTTCACCGGGAGGCAGGGCCCCTGTATTTTCCAACCTTAAATCAAGGACACTGTCCACAGACCCTCAGGACCAGCCTTCTCAAGGGACTGATCAAAACTGCAGAACAAAGTCGTCCTCTCCAATGACAATCACCCAGGACTCCAGGGAGCCCACACTGGGTGTAGCAGGCATCCAGTAAGGAGAAACAGTGTTCTTCGTATTCTGTGTCTAGTCTGGGACAGCAGGACCTAGGACCTTTGGCAGCAGGTCTGTGTTCCCCTTTCGTAAGACAGAACCTACAGCATTTTGGGTTCATAAATTTTGCATAAATTATTTGGGGTTGCCACCCCAGCTTGTATTGCAACATGGTGGCTCACACACGGGATCAAGACACTCCTTTGGGATCCCATGGTTCGTAAAAGAAAGGCCTCAGAGGCAGGGGGTTTCATAGTTTTCTAGCTCTGTTTACCACAGGGCCCGTGGCCCAAAGGAAGTCTTTCATGGACCCTCGGCAGATCAGCACGTAAAGGAGAGGGCTGCAGTGGAGGGAAGGGAGTGTATACATGCTAAGTCACTTCAGTCATGCCTGACTCTGTGTGACTGTATGGACTGTAGCCCACCAGGCTCCTCTGTCCAGGGCTTCCCTGGTGGATCAGACAGAGGGAAGGGAGGGGAAAGGAATTCTGAGCCCAGAACCCTGCCCCTTGCTCAGTCAGCCCTTCCAGGAGCTTGGATTGAAAACAAGAGCTCCAGCCCAGGCTTCAGCCACATTCTACAGATGGAGAAGCCGAGGTCAGAGGGAGGCTGGGAACTCCTCAAGACCATGTGAGGAATCTGACCAGGCTTCCTGACCCACAGGCTGGCTTTGGATTTCGCACTTTCACTCCAAGCCACTTACGTGTGGCCCACCGCCATTTGAACAAACTATGCAATTCCAACTGCCCACATCCAGAAGCACTTTAATAAAAAGATTTTGTTCGTTTTTTTTCAAACAGGGTTTTAGTTTGATTGCAGTTCACTCACTCTGTCTGCTAACACTCTGGGGGCACTGCCCTGCACCCTGACTAGCTTTCAGATTCTTGTGGGTCTGGAAGACGGACTGGTGGCACATCCCTGTATTTTGCCTCCATTTCTCCCTGGGCCAAAGTTGGCTTTTCAGAGAGCAAAGTCTCTGTTAGGATGGTCAGGTTCTTGTCATCTTTGTTTCCGCCCTCAGCCAAGTACAGGACTTCTGGAGTTTGTTTTTCCAGTGGCAGCTTCTTTTGATTTCTGGGAGGAGAGAAAACACTATTGAATGTGGGTTCCCTGCGTGGGGGTACCAAGTGGTTGGAGCAGCGGTTGGGGCTCCCAAGTGGGTTAGCAAGTTTGAGGGGGTAAATCTAGTACCCAGATCTGACAACAGTCTGGGGAGAAAGCTGAGATGGTTTGATGGGTTTTTGGCAGAGAAACATCTTAGACTTCTCCATGTATCATCTTACCAAACCCACAGTGCCACCTGTGAACTCAGCTATTGGTGCTCCTCTTGCAAGTGACATAATATGGCTCAGAGGGGCCTGAGGAGTCCTGTGTTCTTTTCACCAAGCTACACTTTCATCCTGCTTACTGTAGGTCCTTATTACCCCATCCCTACCCTTACTCCACTCCATCCCTAGACAGACTGTAGCAGGAAATTCCTACCTAATCCTTCTGCCTCTAGGTGCTTATGTCTCCAAACCGGCCTGCACACACCAGCCATGATTCCAGAGTCCTCAGCTCAAATACCTTCACTGGCTCCCCACTGCCCACTTCTGGAACCTGGCATCCAAGATCCAGCCTTCCTACCAGTAACTTACCCAAATGTCTTCCCTCTGAGGTGGTTCTACTCCAAGTCCCCACCCCTAGATCTCCTAGCAATAGTGGAGGGACCCCGCCAGGGTTTGAGCTGACTGCCCAGACAATCTGTTTGGGTCACAGGGGAACATCTGAGTGTCTGCTGCTCCTGAGGACAGCTGCCTTGTCTCCGAGGTGACTTTGCCGAGGCGGATGCTTCCTGACAGGCTGAGAGAGGAAAAGTCACCTTCTCAGAGGCACTGCCCCTCTGGGTCCTTCTAGCAGACTGATCTTGCTAAAACGTAAAACTTTCATGTCCCTTGCAAAGCTCTTCTCTGGCTCCCCAGTGCCCATGAACTAGAACCTGAAAACTCCTTAGGATGCCCCCAGGGCCTGTACACTTTGGTCCCTGCTGCCTCTTGACCTCCCTTTCCTCCCACCCCCAGAGTCCACACTACAGCCCCATGGACCCTCCTGCTCCTCCCTTGAACTTGGGGCGTGCTGAACCTTGGGCAGCCCAGCCTCCCTTTCTTTTTTGCCCTCAAGGCCCTAGATCCCACCTCTATATATCCCACAGTCATCACCTGTCATTCTCAACTACAGTTGTCTCCCCACCAAACTGTCAGCTCCATAAGACCGGGGCTGAATCTGTACAGTGGGAATAAGTAACTTGTGCCAGCCCCACCTTACAGGGCTGGTTTGATCAAGTGAGAGAATGTGAAAGTGCCTTCAAAATTGCAAACCATGATACAGATCTGAGGAGGGATTCTCAGTGTTACTGTTTAAAAGTTACGGCTAGTTACTAGGATATAGTAATTATTGAATGAATGAATGGGAATGAGTGAACCAAGTATTTGTTGAATAACTTCCAGAATCTGACACTGTGCCAGTTGCTTGGGGAAGCAAAGTTGAGTCAAATGTAGTTTTCGCCCTCAAGGAACTTTGAAAAGTTAGTCCTGGACTCATCCAGAGAGTTTAACAAAATGCCAGTGCCCAGGTCCCCTCCCCTGCAGACCCTCTGCATCAGAATCTCTAAGGTGAGGCACAGATTTCTGTGTTTAACATTCTTCCGCAGGTGATTTGTTTGTTCATCCAGGGTTAAGGAGTATTGTTGTTATAAAAATGTCAGAATTACCCAGGATCCCCAAATGATCTCAGGTCTCTGTCCATGCCCTGCATTTGGCCTTGGAGTAGCACAAGGTTTTCCCATTTAACCACATCCCTAACTCTGCAAAATCCCCCACTGAGCACTCCCCACAATCCTAGGAGGAAAGAATCCATCACAGTTGGCATTTATAGAAGGAGAAGCCAGCCTGGAGGTACTGAGTGTCTTGCCCAGCTAGTGAGTGGCAGAACTGGAATCTGAACCCATCCTGTATGACTCCAGAGCCAGTGATCCTGATTTCTGAGACACACCAGCCCCTGCGCTGCTTGCTGGCCAGGGAATGGTCATCGGGGACAGCTGCTAGTTTTTCTACAGCTTTGGATTCTCAAGCAAACAAAACCCTGCAGGCTGCATTTTGCTGACCCTAAAGGTGGACAGCCAAGGTCTCTAGATGACCCCTCTGGATTTTCCCATGCTCCAGAGACCACCCCTAGACCAGCTCCTCACCTGTTTCCCTGGATGTTCCTTCCCAAGAGGATGAAGCTTATCATGACCACCAAGGCTGCCAGGACGAACATGGAACTATTCCAAGGAGTTGCTGGGGAGGGACACACAGGATGGAGCCTTGAGGACAGGCTGGGTGCCCCTCAGGCCCCTAACAGACCAACTCACAGCATCAGCTTCCCCCTGCTGTGGGTCACATATTGTAGAGAGAGACTAACCAAGCTGAAGATGAGCCAGGGAACTCCTGGTCCAAAGTAGGGGACAGGGGGAGAAGAGATCTCTGCTCCGAAGAAGTTCTCATCTACCTGGGGAAGACAGCACTGTAGTGGGATAATAATAGTGGGGAAAGGAGGTGTGTAGTGAAGATAAACTTCACCATCTTCAGAGTTTTGCTAGGGGCTGGGAGGAAGTGGGGAAGAGAGGGAGGAAGGGAAGAAGGAAGTGAGGGAGGGAGGAAAGAAGCAAGGGAGGGAAGAAAGGGTGGCAGTTAAGTTAGATTTGACAAGCTGCCTGCAGATAATACATAAAGTAGCTAATCTGAATTTGGATAATCAGGATCTGTCCATACTGTACCCAGATGAGGCAGCATCTAGCTTCAGAGCTTTTGCATCTACTGTTCCCTCCATCAGGAATGCCTTTCCCCACATAATCTGCATGGCTAATTCTGTCACCTCCTGCAAGCCTTTATTCAAACATCAGCTTCTGACCGAGGCCGTCCTTGACCACATTACATTCCCTGGCTGCACACTTCCTATTCCTTTCTTGGCTTACATTTTCTCCTTATTACTCATTTCACCAGCACGCTATGCATTTTAGTCATTTGTTGGTTTTTCTCTTTCACTAGAAGGAAAGCTCTATGAGGGCAGAGATTTTTGTGTGTTTTCACTTCTGTAACCTCCATGCTGAGAACAGTCCCTGGTGTACAGAAGGAATTTAATAAATATTTGTGAATGACAGGATGGATGAATAAATGAGTGACCAGCCCTGAGGAAAGGAGAGTGCAGTTTAGCCAGGCCCCTCTGGGTAGTGAGACCCTCAGCTCCAGTTCTTGCCCTGGAGGAAATGAACAGCCTGCCACGGAGGAGGGGACCATGATGGGGGCTTCAGCCAGACTCTTCTCTTTGTGTTGAGAGCACACTCCCACCATCCATCCCCACCACTTACCATCTTCTACTCGGAAAAACCAAAGCATTTCTTCCAGCAGCTCCTGAGGCACCTCGGTGATGGGTGGGGCTCCGGTTAGCTCCTTGCTGTAGTTCATGCCCCTGCTCCTGGTTGGGATATGCTTCTGACAAGGACGTTCTCAGACCCCTTTGCCCGCAGCTGCTCTCCTGGCCTACTAAGGTTATGGCCCTCGGCAAAGGCCTGAAGACTCCTGGAAATGAAGAATGGAGCATGAATGGATATCCCACCCAATTTACTCTCCCCTCCCTGCCCAAACCCAGCTCTCCCTGGGCCCAAAGTTACAGGACTGAAATAGCTGGAACTCCTGGAGCAGGTGGGGCCTGAGCAGCAGAGACCATAGAAGTGGGAGCCACTCAAATCTTTATTAAAACTCATTACACGTGGGGAGGAGCACTGATGCGGGTGTGGGGAGGACTGAGCCACTGATGGGCTGTGGGACCAACCCTTGCAGGGTCTCTCCAGTTCTCGCCTGCCCAGCATCCCCTCCAACTTCTGCAGTCCACTCCACTCCTTCACCAAGTTTCATTAGCAGCGGATTTTTCTGTGCTGGCCAATCACAGGTGCCTGTCTCCTGCACGTGACGAAGGCTGGGCCTATCACAGTCTCTCTCCTGGATATCGACATACCCAGGACCCAGAGTGAAGAATGGTGAAGTGCCAGACAAAGGTAGCTGCTGGTTAAATTTGGACCATTACAGTTTAATATAGTCCTAGAGGTCCTAGAAAGTGCTATAAGGAAAGAAAAGGAAGCATAAGACTTGAGAAGAAAGAGTTAAAACTCATAATTTTCAGATGACAAGATCATCTATTAATACCTAGCAAAATAAACAATAGAACTAATAGACGCATTCACTGAAGTTGTTGTATACAAGCTCGAAATAGTATTTCTCTCATTGTTAGTGAAACTGGAAAAATTAAATAAAAATAAGATCATTCACAGTAGCATCCCAGAATCCCACAGTAGCACAGTAGCATATGAAGAATTTTTTTGGTGGGGTGGGGCTGTGCTGCAGGGCATGTAGGATCTTAGTTACCCGAACAGAGATAGAACCTGTGCCCCCTTCAGTGGAAGCATGGAGTTCTTAACTCCTGGACCACCAGGGAAGTCCCCTAAAGAACATTTTTTTAACTCTAGAACAAGATAATAATAATAAATGATCTGAATAAATAGAGATTTATGCTTTCAGATAGGATAAACTTACTAAGATATCAGTTATCCCCAAATAAATCTGTAAATTCAGTACAATCTCAGCCAAAATTCTAACTGGATGTTTTTTGGGGACCTTGATACACTTATACTAGTATTTATATAGACAAAGTTAACTGCAGAGTCAGACAGGACTGAGCACCTAAACATCGAAAAAAAGACTAAGAGGGGAGACTGGCCCCACCAGATGTTGAGATGTTCAGTTCAGTTCAGTTCAGGTGCTCAGTCGTGTCCGACTCTTTGCAACCCCATGAGCAGCAGCACGCCAGGCCTCCCTGTCCAACACCAACTCCCGGAGCCTACCCAAACTTATGTCCATTGAGTCAGTGATGCCATCCAACCATCTCATCCTCTGTCGTCCCCTTCTCCTCCTGCCCTCAATCTTTCCCAGCATCAGGGTCTTTCCAAATGAGTCAGCTCTTCGCATCAGGTGGCCAAAGTATTGGAGTCTCAGTTTCAACATCAGACCTTCCAATACACACCCAGGACTGATTCCCTTTAGGATAGACTGGTTGGATCTCCTTGCAGTCCAAGGGACTCTCAAGATGTATTATAATAAAAAATGTGGTTTTGACATAAAACCAAGTGATTATACCAAGGCATGGGAACAGAGATTTCATAGAGACCTATATTCACTTAGAAACTTGATATTTCTAAGGTAAGATAGATAGCTCTGCTGACCAGTAGGGAAAGGAGGAATTGTTTAGTAGATGGTGTCAGGAAAACTGGCTCACTCTATGGAGAAAAGGACGACCAGTTGCACATCTAGGGGTTTCCCAGGTGGCTTGAATCCACCTGCCCATGCAGGAGACGCAGGTTCAATTCCTGGGTTGGGAAGATCCTCTGGGGGTGTAAATGGCAACCCACGGTAGTATTCTTGCCTGGGAAATCCATGGACAGAGGAGCCTGGCGGGCTACAGTCCCTGGGGTCACAAAGAGTTTGACATGACTGAGCACACATCATGCACAGATGCACATTTAACAAACACACACAAAAACAGACTCCAATATTAAAGGCCTAAATGTAAGAGGAAAAAGTGCAAAGTTAATGGAAGTAGGGTTCAGTTCAGTTCAGTCGCTCAGTCATGTCCGACTCTTTGCGACCCCGTGAATTGCAGCACGCCAGGCCTCCCTGTCCATCACCAACTCCTGGAGTCTACCCAAACCCATGTCCATCGAGTTGGTGATGCCATCCAACCATCTCATCCTCCGTCGTCCCCTTCTCCTCCTGCCCCCAATCCTTCCCAGCATTAGGGTCTTTTCCAATGAGTCAACTCTTCGCATGAGGTGGCCAAAGTATTGGCATTTCAGCTTCAACATCAGTCCTTCCAATGAACACCCAGGATTGATCTCTTTTAGGATGGATTGATTGGATCTCCTTGCAGTCCAAGGGACTCTCAAGAGTCTTCTCCAACACCACAGTTCAAAAGCATCAATTCTGCGGCGCTCAGCTTTCTTCACCGTCCAATTCTCACATCCATACATGACCACTGGAAAAACCATAGCCTTGACTAGATGGACTTTTGTTGGCAAAGTAATGTCTCTGCTTTTCAATATGCTATCTAGGTTGGCCATAACCTTCCTTCCAAGGAGTAAGCGTCTTTTAATTTCATGGCTGCAATCACCATCAGCAGTGATTTTGGAGCCCAAAAAAATAAAGTCTGACACTGTTTCCACTGTTTCCCCATCTATTTCCCATGAAGTGATGGGACCAGATGCCATGATCTTAGTTTTCTGAATGTTGAGCTTTAAGCCAATATTTTCACTCTCCTCTTTCACCTTCATCAAGAGGCTCTTTAGTTCTGCTTCACTTTCTGCCATAAGGGTGGTGTCATCCGCATATCTGAGGTTATTGATATTTCTCCCAGCAATCTTGATTCCAGCTTGTGTTTCTTCCAGCCCAGCGTTTCTCATGATGTACTCTGCATATAAGTTAAATAAGCAGGGTGACAATATACAGCCTTGACGTACTCCTTGTCCTATTATAGGGTAGCACTTCTTAAAACCATACAAGCTTAAATCATTGAATAACAACAGAAAACTGTTGAATTTGATTATATCAAAATAAGATGATCCATTCTAATGAAGAATACTATCAATACAGTAGTAAACACATTTCTGATTGGGATAAAATAATTGTGATGCTTAAAACCCAGAAGAAACTGATATCTAAAATGTACAAAGAATTCTAACAAATTAACAAGAAAAAGACTAGGATCCTAATAGATAATATAGACAGGCAGTTTACAAAATAGAAAATTCAAAAGGCTAGCAAGCATATGAAAATATGCTTAAACTCTTTGGAAATCTGAAAAATGACAATTAAAATGAAATGAAACACCACTTGACATCTATTAGACCGGCATAGTTTGGAAGGTGGATAATGCCAGGTGTTGGTGTGGTTCTGGTGCTGTAGCCTTATGCACTGCCAGGTGTGTAGACTGGGCCAGCCATCTAGAGAGCAAATTAGTCAAAGTAAGTGTACACATGACCCAGCAGTTCTACTCCTGAGTGTATTCATATTCCAAAGAAAGTATCCCCAAGGATCATAAGGGAGCATGCAACACCATTTATTAAAATTCAAAATATATGCATACAAAACAACAATACACATTTTACAAAAACACATTTAAAAAAAGACACATCCAACACATTAGATAATTATCTCTGGTGGGGGGGGGTGGGCGTGGGAGGGAGAGGGGAGGAAAAGGGAACAGAAATGGAGATCAAAGTAAAGGGTTTTGAACAAACCATTTATGAAAACATGTCATAGGGCTAAGAGGACAACAAGGCAAAGAGAGGCCAGAGGCCATCTCAAAATCCCCCTACTCTTGATGTCCAATCCAAAATAACCTTTGCAGGCTCAGCCAGGAACATCCCAAAACAACTGGATGGCAAGCAGCCAAACAAAAAACCAAGGTACTAATAAAAAGACTGACATCAGAGTTTTCTCCAACTCTAAATGCTCTGAGAAAACTGAAGAAACATCTATAGATTTTGAAGGAAAATATTTTGATACAAATATAATACTGAGCCAAGTTTTTCATATATGAATCATCATTCATGTGCCAAGGGCTTCCTGGTGGCTCGGTGGTAAAGAATCTGCCTGCAATGCAGGAGATGCGGATCTGATCCCTGAGTTGGGAAGATCCCCTGGAGAAGGAAATGGCAACCCATTCCAGTATTCTTGTCTGGGAAATTCCATGGACAGAGGAGCCTGGCGGGCTACAGTCCATGGGTCACAAGAGTCGGATGCAATTTAGCAACTAAACCACCACTAAGTCAGGGAAAAAGAAAGATTATTTTTTAAGGAGTTTCAAGGACTCAGATGCCCACTACCTACTTACTCATTTGAAGGATATATATACATATATATATTATATATTATATATTATTATTATATATTACATATTATATATATTATTATATATTATATATTGTGTATATATATATATATATACTGAATAATGGAAAGACAAATTACAGGGATGGCCCCTCAATGTGATCTTGTGTTCTAGCTCCAACTTTTCCAGAGCACTTGTTAAGGGTTGTGATCATCTGTCCAGTCTCAGGTGCAGGAATGCCTGGATTAATTAGTAATATTGGCCACAGACCCCTGTTGCATGTGCAGAACTCCCCCCCCCCGAAACACACCCACAGAGAAAAGAACATGGAGGTCAAGATGCCATCACCAACTCCCTCTAGGGAAGTGGGCTGGGGTCTAGACCCATGGGACATCCACTTTGAACCCTTCTGTACTGTATAAATTTCTCCTGAGTACATACTAACTTTGTGAAAATGATACATGTAATTACATTTTTAAATGTATATATTTTGTATGTATATTCTAAACATATATTTTGTGTACTTGTGTGTATTTTAAATGTATGCATATATTAGCCAAAGAAAATGAAAACACCAATTCAAAAGATACGTTCACTCCGATGTTCATAGTAGCATTATTTACAATAGCCAAAATATGGAAGCCACCTAAATGTCCATTGACAGAGAAGTGGATAAAGATGTAGTACATCTGTACAATGGGCTCAGTCATAAAAAAAGAATGAAATACTGCCATTTGCAACAACATGGATGGACTTGGAGGTATTAGGCTAAGTGAAATAAGTCAAGCAAAGAAAGACAAATACTGTATAACATCACTTATACATGGAATCGAAAAAATAAAATAAACTAGTGAATATAACAGAAAAGAAACAGACTCACAGATATATAGAGAACAAACTAGTGGTTACTAGTGGGAAGAGGGAATGGGGAGGGACAAGAGAGGGGTAGGGGATTCAGAGATACAGACTACTATGTATAAAATAAATAAGCTACAAGGATATATTGTACAGCACAAGGAATACAGGCAATAGTTTATAATAACTATAAACAGAGTATAACATTTAAAAATTGTGATCACTATGTTATACAGCTGAAACATATACTGTTATAAATCAACTATACCTCAATAAAAAAAAGTATATATCTATTGTATTTATACATTTCCGGACAACAATTCCAATTTTGAACTAATCAACATGTCAATTCTTCCCAATGTGATCTATAGATACAGGCAACCCAAATCAAAATCACAGGAAGTTAATTCATGGATATTGACAAACTGAATTTCAAGTTTATAAGGAGAAGCAAAAGGCCCAGAATACTCAACACAGTATTGAAGGAGAAGAACAAAGTCAGAGGACTGATGCTACCCAACTTCAAGACTCACTTTAAAACTCTAGTAATCAAGACAGTGTGGTACTGGAACTAATCAGAAAAGTGTACACATTTGCATGTGGACTGATGCCCACAGTGGAATGCATGTTTTAAACATGCATAATATTGTTATAATAAAAATTTACCAACGAATGAAACAAAATGATAAGGTGGAGACACGTTGGCCCTCTCTACACATTCCCCTCAAAGCACTTATCCAGTTTTCTTCTGCAGAGAGCATAGTATTAATATCTCTGAATTTAAAAAAAATTATTAGCTAAACGTCATGGTTTATTTGCATTTCACTTTTCTGTTATTGTCTTTTTTGTGCTTCAGGTTCCCATGCAGGATATCATATTGCATTTAGTTGTCATGTGCTCTTAGGCCCCTCCAAGAGATTCCTGCTTTATTTATATTTTTATGTTTTCGTTTTTATTTTTCTTTTGAACTTTTAATTTTGTATTGGAGTTGATAGCTGATTAACAATGTTGTGACGGTTTCAGGTGCACAGAGAAGGTACTCAGCCGTACATAACATATATCCACTCTCCCCCAAACTCCCCTTCCATCCAGGCTGCCACATAACATTGAGCAGAGTTCCCTGTGCTACACAGTAGGGCTGTGTTGGTTATCCATTTAAACATAGCAGTGTGTACAGTGTCCATCCCAAACTCCCTAACGATCCCTCCCCCAGGCAACCATGACTTCTGTTTTCCGGTCTGTGAGTCTGTTTCTGTTTTGTCAGTAAGTTCATTTGTATCATTTCCTTTTAGATTCCACAGATAAGGGATGTCATAGGATATTTCTCCTTCTCTGTCTGACTTACTTCACTCAGTATGAGATTCCTGCATTTTAATCAGAGCTTAACCATCTGCCTTTGGACATGATTCCTGCCAAAGACCTGGCACCCCCCACCCCATTCCCGCGGCAGGTTGAAGACACTCACTCTGGGTCCCGGGTTCCGAGGATTTGTCTGGTCTGCTGGTGGGAGCAGCACTGATTTCTCTCTTCCTCCTCCTCCTTTCAGGGGACACTGGATGGTCTTTGCACCTGAGCTTCCTGCACAGCTGTCACCCGGGGGGCGGTGCGGCAGAGCCTGTGGCAGCCGGGCCCATCTGGGAGCTCTGCATTTAGCACACACCCAGGCCTGGAGCCTCCTCTGTCACTCGGGGGGTGAGTGACCTCTTGAATGAGTGGCCGCTGATGGCAAACAGGCTCCACCTGACTTTCACAGTCAGCAAGAACCAGGAGCCCAATACTTTCCTTCTTATCTGTTGGCCTCAAGTAACAAGAAAACATTCAAATCCTCCTGCCAGCCCAGAGGAACAGGCTGGGGAGAACCCTCCGTCTGGAGCTCCATCATTGCAGGGGGATGTGTGGTATGCCCACTCTGGGCCTCCATTTCCTGGAGTTATCAATATTTAACCACAAGCAGGGAGCCAAGGCTGACCTTTTACAGCCTCTGCTTTCTCACAGCGAGGGTCATGGCCTCATGTGATATCCTCACGGGAAGCTATAAAATAAGACCTTTGGAGGGCTGGGGGTGGGGAGGCGAGGCACATGAGGCTGTGTGGGTGACCCAGAGAGGAGGAAGCAGGTCTGGCTGAACAGCGCTGAGTAGCAAGGGCTTGGTGGGGAGGCAGGAATGAGGTGTCCCCGCTCCAAACCAGACACATTCAATTCTGATCATCAGTGGGCTTTTCTACCTACCAGCTTCTTGCATCTCCAACAACCCTTGGAGCTGGCTTAGCAAGGAGTAAGGTTCCCATTTCCCAAATGACAAAAGAGATTGAACAGAAGTCACATGACAGGTGCAAGCTCCTCTATGAGTAAATACTGGCCACCAGTGTGGACAACAGAGAAAAGGAGGTTCAACGGGGACCTAGGGCCTGAATGGAACTCCAGCTCCTCCTCATTCCATCACTCATTCATTCAATAAATATTACTTGAACACCTACTGTGGACACAAGGTAAGCAGACAGGCAAGGTCTCTAGTCTCCTGAAGCTCATACTCTAGGGGACAGACAGCCCACAAAAAAGTAAGTAAAACATAAATAATTTCAACTAGTGACAATTTCTGTGGATAATTTCAACAGCAAATGATACAGAAATATATGGGGGGCTATGACTACTGTATTACTTTACTGAAAACTGAATGATGAAGAATTAACTATGCAAAAACCTGGGGCAGCAGGTGCAAAGGTGCTGAAGAAATAGTGCGGTTCACGAGTCTGAGAAACACACAGCAAGGGGCAAGGCAGCTGAAGCACGGTGATGATGGGAGGTGGCATGGAATAGTTGGAGGGGAGACAGAAGCAGATCATGCCGCAAAACAGGATAAGGAGTACGGATGTCGAGAGAAATCACTGGAGGTGGCATCATTGGACTGACATTTATCCAGGATCAGTTGGCCTGCTGGGTGGGAAGTGGTTTGTCAGGGAGCAAGAGAGGAGATGGGAGTCTGTTGCATTCATCCAGGCAAGAGACAGTGGTGATTTGGACCAGGTTAATGCAGCGGAGATGGTGAGAAGTGCTCAGATTCAGGATGTATTTTAGAGAAAAAGGCAGCTCGTAGATTTCGATAAAAGGACCTCAACTCTAACTTTCTTAAGCACAAAAGGAACTTAAACGGAATTCATTGGCTCGTATAATTGGGAAGAGCAGAGTGGAGCCGACCTTAGGGATAGTTGGAATCAGGAGCCTGAAGATCCCTCACTCCTTCTCTCTCTAGGTCTCTCCCTGTTCTCTCTGAATATAAGGCTCTTTCCTACAGGCTGGCCATCTCCTGGCAGCTGAACCAGACTGTGGGAAGTCCAGGCTCACACCCTCACAGCAGGAGGGGGAAGGAGTCTCTTTTCTCAACTCCAGTTTGACAATTCCTGGGACAGGACCCTAATTATCCAGGCCTGGGTCACAAACCCACATTTTGGATCAGTTAATGTGGTCAAGGGTGAAGTACTATAAATGCTGGCTCAAATCTCATGCCCACCGAGTAGCCAAGAGACAAAGGCTGTGAGCTGGATAGGCATGCCAGTGTGTGTCCCTAAAGTGACCTTTGACCCCAGTCGTCTGAATATGCCCTGGGGGAGCGTCACTGGGATTGTGTCCCCTTCAAGAGGTGCCTGCCCCAGCCAGCCAAGGTTTTCCACTCTCCTGCCTGTGTCTCTTTTCTTCCTCCTCTCACTTCAGTTCTTTCTGCTATAACGTATCCAATAACTATTATTCCATGTCTGCTCTGTGCCAGGATTTATGCTACTAATCAACAATCACAGGCATTGTCCCTGACCTCATGGAGACTGCAGTCTTGTGGTCACACCAGGGATCATGCAATTGATTGCTATGTGATAAGTGCCATGAAGGAAACACAGAGATGTGAGTTCATTACCAAGCCCTCCCTTGCACATAGTGTCAAATGTCACCTCTGGACAAATCAATCTTACTTTGAACTTTCCTGACCTCTCCAGCCCCTAGTCTCCCTGCCTGGAAGACGGTGGGCAATTAGTGGTGGAAGGCAGTAGAAGGGGCTTTGGACTTTCCCCTGCTACTCTATCTACCACCTCATAATCTGTCTAGTCTCAGCTTAAATATTATCTTGTCAGGGAAGCTTTCCATATCAGTTAAGAATTGTGATTGGCTCTGGGTAACAAAGACCCAATTTCAATGGTTTAAATACATAAGGGGTTATTTTTTCATACAGTATTTGAGAGGTAACTAATGACTAATTTAACTGCTCAAAAGCTCAAGGAAATCAGTGTTTAGATTTCTGAGATTTCCCTCATGACTGATGCAGCCCTTGCGATGATTTTCAAGTTCTGAGGAGAAAAAGAAAAAGAGAAAAAAGACAAAAAAAAAAAAAACGGGCCAAGTCTAACCTGCTTTTGTAAATACAGTTTCATTGGAACATGGCCATTCCCATTTGCATATGTAATGCCTATGGCTGCTTTTGGGCTTCCCAAGTGGCTCAGTGGTAAAGAATCCACCTGCAATGCAGGAGACTTAGGTTCAATCTGTGGGTCGGGAAGATCCCCCGGAGAAGGAAATGGCAACCCACTCTAGTATTCTTGCCTGGAAAATCCCATGGACAGAGGAGCCTGGTGGGCTACAGTCCGTGGGGTCACTAAAGAGTTGGACACAACCTTAGTGACTAAACAACAATATGGATGCTTTTGCATTACATTAGCAGAATTGGGCAGTTGTGACAAAGATTGCACAGCCTGCAAAGCCTAAAATATTTACTATTTGGATCTTTACAGGAAATGTTTGTGGACCCAGACAACAAGTTAGAAGGACCTGGGTCCCTGGATGACCTCATGGAAAAGAGCAGCCTACCTGCCCTGGATCAGTTGTCCACCTCTGGAGTGTTATGTGTGAGAGAGGTACACTTTGGTATGATTTGAGGCACTGTGTTTGAGATCTCTTTGCTACAGAATCTTAGTCTATACTGTAACTAATACATACATTATTTATGCTCAGTAACTACTTAATTAGTGAATGCAATGGCATCAGAAGAACTTAGTTCTAGTCCAGTTCACTTTTACTATGACCAGTCATACATCCTTGGACCTTGGACTTCTTCTTATCAAACCATATAAACTTCGAAGAGGAGTAAAAAGGAAAGGTATTTTAGACATTATTACCATGACAAAACCCAGGCCCCTTTAAACTCAGGAGGATTTTTACCTGAGGCTAACCAGTTAGCTTTTCTGCTTAATAAATAAACATGTAAAACCCAATATGAAGAGGGGAACCCTTTGCCTAAGAACGAGGGTAGTGAAGGTAGGGAAACGCCAATTGAGCTGTCCAGGGTCCTGATCCCTCAGTTCAGGGCACTTCAATATGCGCCCAGGATTAAAGCGCCAGGTAGGGTCCTTCCCTGAGCTCAAGGACTTAGGGGTGAGCATCTTTCTGCTTCTCAGCCTCCTTCCTCCTTCCTCCCCACATAAAGATGTGATGCTTGCCAAGGCTGACAGCCAGCAAAGGCTTCAAGGTGGTGGAGACTGCTCTATATTTTCAGATCAGACTGTTCTGTTCTTTGAGGTGAGCCATTCATTATCAGCTGAAGCCAAAAGAGATGGTCACGCCCTTGACTAGCTGTTTGTTCTTTCCTTCATTTTCACAAACATCGCTTAAATTCAGAAGCCAATTTAATCATTAAAACAATAATATTTCCAAGTCCCCCAAAGCAGCACATTCTCTTCTCAGTAAACTTCACAGAAAATGAAATGAAGTCCAGGGGGAAATGATAACACACAAGATAAAGCAGTAGAGATACATGTACAAAGATGTTCACTGCAGCATCGTCTAAAGAGGTTTTTAAAAATCTAACTGTCCAAGAATAAGGGAGAGGTTAAACTATGGTACAATTGGAACCAATATTTCTTCTAAGGCCAATGTTTATATTAAAGGCAGAGGAGGGGAACACGTAGTAGAATCAGTGAGGAGATTTTCTGAAAAGACACAGCAATTATTAAATGTCCAAAACTATTGGTGCTTAATCACTGACCTGATGCCTCTATCTGCAATAGGGTGACTGAGAAAGAAGATCAGTATCCAAAGGGAAGCCACTGTTACACTGAAATAACATCATCTCAGTGATTAAATGCTTTTTCAACAGACATAGGTTTTGCTGGAAGTATTTCAGGAACATTTGCAAAGTATTGGAAGTTTGGGCAGAAACTGGTGTGAAACAATGGCACAAAGTTTATGCTTTCTCCAAGAAACTGTAGCCAGCACTTTTACCTTAACTATAACACTGGAAACTTTCTATGTCATTGACCCTCAATTCTATGTCATTGACCTCTTGCTTCTGGTTATAGTATAACCAAATACCTTCTTCAGTCTCTGAATAAATCAAAGTCCAAGAGTAGAATAAAGCCAAAGTCTATCAGCCTTTCATTTTAATCATATGAGGTACTTGAAGTTTAATCATTCCCCTGCACAGAACACTGAATAGCTTCATCTTGAAGAAAGGTGCTCAATAATCTGTTTCGAGAAATGTCTAACAACTTAGTCAGTAAGCATTTTGTGTTACTTTGTCTGAATTTTGTGGTTCTCACCTTCACAAGCAGGTAAGCATTCTTTCAGGAAACTAAGTAGAATACAGTTGAAAACTCTTGAGACTGCTTAGTTAGGACTATAGTTAAAGTTTTATCACCATCTTGCTGTCAGGGGAAAGGCCTCTGGTAGTCCCAGTTTAGAGGTGTACTTCTGGTGAGTAATTAGATAATCATTGTGAGACTAGATTTAAAACCAAAACCAAAACCATGTTCAATTAGAAAGTCACTAAGACTCTTTACTGATGTCAATTGTGTGGGTAAGTGACTAAGGTTTCCAGAATAAGTCTTAATCCTCTTAAGTTTATCAGAAAATTTTCTAATTTTTTTATCAGAAATTATAATTTATTTCCATAAGGAAGCTATGAATTAAATCATTCAAAAAGAAAAAAATTCTATCCTGGACCATATTTGGGACAATTTTTCTCTTGCACAACTCCTCCTTTGGGCTCAGATAAGTTTTAAAGATCTGCCTTGGTTAAAAAAAAAAGACTCTATGTCCATTAAGTTTCTTGCCTAGTTGATGACTTTTTACTTTTTTGAGAAAATGGAGGCAAGTAGCCATATAAAAATATAATCATTGATGGAAATATTTGTATCCACATTAACATTATTCCTTTAAACCAGCTTCCTATATTTGGAAGGAATTTCTTTTTATTTTTAATTTTTTTCTTGAAATGTAGTTGATTTACAATGTTGTGTTAATTTCTGCTGTACAGCAAAGTGATTCAATGTATATATATATATATTTTTTTCATATTCTTTTCCATTATAGTTTATCACAGAGTATTGAACATAGTTCCTTGTGCTTATACAGTAGGACCTTATTGCTTATCCATTATGTAACACTAGTATGCATCTGATAACCCTAAACTCCCACTTGATCCCTCCCCCAGTCCTCTCCCCTTTGGAAATCCAAGTGTCCCCTATGTCTATGAGGCTGTTTCTGTTTCATAGATCAGTTCATCTGTGTCATATATTAGATTCCACATATAAGTGATATTATATGATATTTGTCTCTCTCTCTCTGACTTACTTCACTTAGTGTGAAAATCTCTAGGTCCATCCATATTGTTGCAAAGGGAAGAAACAGCCATTTAGTTCTTTTTCGTGGCTGAATAGTTTTCCATTGTATACTTGTACCACATCTTCCTTATCCGTTCCTCTGTTTGTTGGTAGACACTTACATTGTTTCCACATCTTGGTTATTGTTAATAGTGCTGTTATGAACATAGGGGTGCATGCATCTTTTTGAATTGTAGTTTTGTCTGGGTATATATATATGCCCAGGAGTGGGCTTGCTGGATCATATGGCAACTCTATTTTTAAATTTTTGAAGAATTTCCACTGTTTCCAAAATGACTGCACGAACAGCGTAGGAGGGTTGAGAGGAATTTCTAAACAAATATGGTATGGTGTTTCATTCAGTCTGGTGGTAGCTATCTAATGTAGTTTATGAACCTGAATTATATAAGTATTATTCTACGTGTCATGTTTTAAATCAGGAGTGCAACAAGAGGCATCTATAAATGGGCAAAGCCTCCTTGCTGAGTGGTAAATAAAATCAGAGCCATAAGAATAGAAGCAGAAAGTTAACTTTTGTCTGTAAATGGTTACAAAGCTGTAGGGTTGAGTTTCCATTTCTTCCACCAGAAGCGTTTGATACTGCTCTTCTCGGTGTGTTTCCTCTGAGAACAGAAACCAAGCACCCTCTAATCCCCTCCGCAGGTTTGGTCATCGGTTTCCACATCTCTTTTGCAGCTCAAGTTCATCAGTGTTTCTGGCCTGCCTAGTAGTGGCAGCCTTCATGACATGTAAGCTTGTGACTCCGTAAGTCATTTCCCTGAAAGGTTTTGTAGCATCATTTCCATATATAAGATGCAGTGCTTGTTTCTTGTCCATGAGAAGGTTTAAACCTCATAAAAAGAAATTAATCTCTAAATATGACCCTCCTGACTGGATTTACATATGTGGATCTTCCAATCATACTTTGGTGAGAAGGAGAAACAATTCTAATTGAACTTAACGACTGGAAAGCAAGGGCCTTCCAGACCTCTCTTCTGGATGGTGCTGCAGAGAAGGACACTTTGTACATCTAGTCTCTAATGCAGTGTGATGGTGGGCCACGTATTCTGAGGCAACTAGTCCCTGGCTTCTGAAGACTGGATGATCTGAAGTATACAATATTATTTCTTTCATGAATTTTGATGGGTCAAAATAGGAATAGGATTTATCTGGGAAGTAATTAAAATGTTCTAAAATTGACTGAAATAAAACACAAACTTACGGGAAGGATTCACAAAGCTAATAATCAGGGAGATTTAGGGTAATAGTTCCTTTAACTATGTGTGTTAAGGGAGCGCATTCCTGGACTTGCTGGTTGGTCCAGTGGTTAAGACTGTGCTCCTAATGCAGGGAGCACAGATTCTAGCCCCGTGAAGAGAATTAAGATCCTGCGTGGTGCAGTCTGAAAAACAAAAGAGTATATCTTTCAGTTTGAACAGTTAAAGCCTGCTAAACTGAAGGTTAGAGATGCAATAAAAATTCCCTTAATTAGTCATATGTACAGCAGAGTACAGAACAGAAAAAAAATACCAAAAACATTCCAAGACAATGCCATCCACATTCCATCACTGGTTTCATTCAGTCCTACATGCTGAATTCTCTGTAGGCAAACATGGGATCACCTGTCCAAATTTACAGATTTATCTGCTTCTAGGTAAAGGAGTTTCAGAAGTTTTGGGATTTAAGTGCTCTGGTACATCCTGCCAGGCAAAGTCAACTCACACCAAAAGGCCAGAGCTCATGAGTTAATTCTCTGTAGTATTAATAGTTAAAATTGCTGGCACACCATTGTACACTGCTGGTGGAAATATAAAACAGTGCAGCCACTTTAGAAAACACCCGACAGTTCTTCTAAAAGAAGAATGTGAAACTATCATATGACCCAGCAATTCCACTCCTAGGTCTGTACCGAAGAAAACTGAAAACATACGTTCACACCAAAATTTGCACATGAATGTTCACAGCAGTATTATTCATAATAATTAACAAGTAGAAACAACCCAAATGTCCCTCAACTGATGAATGAATGAGCAATGGAATATTAACCAGCTATAACAAGCAATGGAGTACTGATATTTACAACAGATGAACCTTTAAAACTATGTAGTGAAAGAAGCCAGTCACAAAAGAATACATCTGATATGATTTCATTTACATGAAATGTCCAGAACAGGCAAATACATGGAGACAGAAAATCAATTAGTGGTTGCCTAGGGGCAATGGAGCAGTTGAATAGGGGTAATGGAATAGGATTTATATAGAAAGTAACTAAAATGTTCTAAAATGACTGAAGTAGTCGGTACACAACTATGCAAAAATACCAAAAACCACCAACTTGTACATTTTAAATGAATGAATTGAATAATATGTGAATTATATTTCAATAAAACTGTTAAAAATAATGAGTATCTGATACAGTCCTTAGGCTTCTCTTTGTGGCTCCGTGGTAAAGAATCTGCCTGCCAATGCAGGAGACATAGGTTCGAACCCTGGTTTGGGAAGATCCCCTGGAGAAGGAAATGGCAACCCACTCCAATATTCTTGCCTGGAGAATCCCATGGACAGAGGAGCCTAGTGGGCTACAGTCCATGGGTCGCAAAGAGTCAGACACGACTTAGTGACTGAGCACACACACACACGATACAGTCCTTACCACCAAGGTTATAAGATTTTCCTTTGACATTTCTTCCAGAAGCTATGATCTCTGACTTATGTACAAGGGCATTTAGAGAAATGTGAAGAGAAAGCAAAACCCACATGTTGATGACAAGCTTACGTATTAATAGCTCTGCTTTCATTTATTATTACAGTGTCAACTAAATACATCAGAACGAAGAGAATGGAATTCCCTTCTGGAGAGTAGGATAGAAGCAAGGGGCTTTTCCATAACTCTTATAGAAAGACTTAATTGATCACCAGTCCCAGAGGGAAAGATGTATTACAGACAGTGAAAGTTTTGACAAGTCTCCAGGATATGACCCTCTGTCTGTAAAGTGTAGAGTGGATATCACAATCACCTCCAACTGTCAAAGTTATTATCATTCTAAGAGAAACATTCTTAGGAATAAATTTATTGACAACCTTTATTCATGAACAGAAATATGCTACTATCCAACACAGGCTCTATAATAATATAGCCACAGTGATACTTTACCTATAGAAACTAATAGGGTAGTAGCTTGTACTTCCTGCACTTCTCATTTTAATTAGGCAGCTTTCTCCATATTCTGAATCAAATAAATAGAGAAGCATGCTATTGAGGTAACTGAAAACTCTGGAGTGTAACTCCATATGCAACTTATTCCTAGCATCTCTCTTCTCTGTGCGTGATATCTGAGGGTAAAAGGTGAAAGAGGCTTTGGTGCTGTCTAGGAAATAAAAAAGATGGTTTGGGTGTAAAATCAGGCTAGCTATTTTATTACTTCAGATGTGGGTCCCAATCTCAGGGAAGAGCAATGTCAAAAAGAACCCAGGGGTCCAAGAATAAGAAAGGGCCATTGCTTTAGCTATTTTACTAACCAGAGTTTTGCAATGCTTTGAACACTACAGCAGAAGACAACACAACAAACAGAAATTCCAGCTGCTCAAGAAGCAAGGAATCCTTTACAGTTCCGTTTGTTTGCTTACAGTCATTCATAGATTTTATATTTCCAAAAGTTTCGTGAAAGTTAATAGACTCTTTTAGGATTTCCCCAGTGGTGCAGTGGATGGGAATCCTCCTGCCAGTGCAGGGGACACAGGTTTGACACTTGGTCCAGGAGGATTCCACATGCCATGGAGCAACTAAGCCTGCGTGCCTAGAGTCCATGCTGTGTAACAAGGGAAGCTACCACAATCAGAGGCCTGCTCAGAGCAACTAAAGTGTAGCCCCTGCTTGCTGCAACTAGAAAAAGGGCAGAAACAGAGGAACAAATTCTCCAAGCCAGGCTTCAACAGTACGTGAACCAAGAACTTCCAGATGTTCAAGGTGGGTTTAGAAAAGGCAGAGGAACCAGAGACCAAATTGCCAACATCCTCTGGATCATTGAAAAAGCAAGAGACTTCCAGAAAAACATCTACTTCTGCTTTATTGACTATGCCAAAGCCTTTGACTGAGTGGATCACAACAAACTGTGGAAAACTCTTAAAGAGATGGGAATACCAGATCACCTGACCTGCCTCCTGAGAAATCTGTATGCAGGTCAAGAAGCAACAGTTAGAACCGAACATGGAACAACAGACTGGTTCCAAATTGGGAAAGGAGTACGTCAAGGCTGTATATTGTCACCCTGCTTATTTAACTTATATGCAGTGTACATCATGTGAAATGGTGGGCTGGATGAAGCACAAACTGGAATCAAGATTTCCGGGAGAAATATCAATAGTTTCAGATGTGCAGATGATACCATCCTATGGCAGAAAGTAAAGAACTAAAGAGCCTCCTGATGAAAGTGAAAGTGGAGAGTGAAAAAGTTGGCTTAAAATTCAACATTTAAAAAATGATCATGGCATCCGGTCCCATCGCTTCATGGCAAATAGATGGGGAAACAATGGAAACAGTGGCTGACTTTATTTTGGGAGGGCTCCAAAATTACTGCAGATGGTGACTGCAGCCATGAAATTAAAAGATGCTTGCTCCTTGGAAGAAAAGCTATGACCAACCTAGACAGCATATTAAAAGCAGAGACATTACTTTGCCAACAAAGGTCCATCTAGTCACAGCCATGGTTTTTCCAGTAGTCATGTATGGATGTGAGAGTTGGACTATAAAGAAAGCTGAGCACCGAAGAATTGATGCTTTTGAACTGTGGTGTTGGAGAAGACTCTTGAGAATCCCTTGGACTGCAAGGAGATCCAACCAGTCAATCCTAAAGGAAATCAGTCCTGAATATTCATTGGAAGGACTGATGCTGAAGCTGATACTCCAATCCTTTGGCCATCTGATGCAAAGAACTGACTCATTGGAAAAGACCCTGAGGCTGGGAAAGATTGAAGGCAGGAGGAGAAGGGGACGACAGAGGATGAGATGGTTGGATGGCATCACCAACTCAATGGATGTGAGTTTGAGCAAGCTCCAGGAGTTGGTGATGGTCAGGGAAGCCTGGCGTGCTGCAGTCCACGGGGTTTCAAAGAGCTGGACATGACTGAGGGACTGAACTGAGCAACAAAGACCCAGGGAAGCCATAAACAAATAATTTTTTAAAATAGACTCTTTTAATAGTATACATTTGGGAAGTTACAGCAAAACCCTAAAACCTACACAGAAGAAAAATACAAATCGATTTCACTACTTCACGTCAAGGACAGACCATATACTCACGATCAGGTATGTGATTCCTATATCAAGCTAGATTTTTTAGTAATTTATTATACATGTGTGCGCCTGTGCACTTGGTCTCATCCAACTTTTTGCGACCCTGTGGACTGTGGCCCACCAGGCTCCTCTCTCCATGGGATTTCCCAGGCAAGAATATTGTGATCTGTTGCTACTTCCTCCTCCAGGGGATTTTTCTGGCCCAGGGATCCAACCCACATCTCCGGCATCTGCTGCATTGCAGGCAGATTCTTTACCGCTGAGCCATCAGGGAAGCCCATTTATTATACATAAGCTTACCAATATAAGCTTTTAATATAGCTCTATACATATATATTTTGATTGTGCAGCCTAAATGATAGGTTCAATGTTATTTAAAGTTTAAAATTTTGGCTTTAAAAATAAAAATAGCCTAATAAACATACTTTAGGACACTTTTTACTGCATTGATTTTATTCTTACAATTTGAATCTAATGAAAAAGTACATTCCATACAGACCAGAGTATGTAAAAAACATGTTTCAATAATTTTATTGAAATATAATTGATGCACCACATGATTCATTCATTTAAAATGTGTGCAAGTCAAAGACTTTTAGCAAGTTCATAGAACTGTGTCACCATCAATGCAACCAGTTTCAGAGGGTCTTTTATCACCCCCCAAAGAAACTCTGTGCCTATTAGTGGCATTCCTCAACTGTCCCAACACCCACCTCTGCCCTACTTTCTGTCTCTACACATCTGCCTATTTTGGACATTTGTGTATATGGAATTGTATACTTCTTTGGTCTTTTGTGATTTTTTTGTGACTGGTTGTGAAAGGGATTGTGTAACATTCAAGAACTTGGATGCTGTCTGTTCTTTTTAACTTCTTTAGTTGTTTTCAGATAACCAAAAATACTTTATTAATTACTTTAATATGTCTAAGCTCTTAAAGTTAACTAGTGGTCTGGGAATTACTATTTAAACTGACATTAAATAATGAAGTAATCACTGTTGATATTAAATACACACCCTAGCTTTTACTGAGGTATTGCAAGCAGAGCAATACTGTGGTTCCACATGGTTTGCAGTGTTGCCTAAATTTTACATATCACACTAGTCATCATAATTGCATTTAGTTGCGATGCCATGTTTGTCTACATAGTTTTATGTTCTTGGTGTAAAGAATAATTAGTCATGTAATCTATAAGATAAGCATGAGGAACTTAGAGAATTCCAATTAATTAGGCTTATCAGAATATAAATCCAAGCCTCCCATGAATTAAAATGCTAAGTTGGCATTTTACCCACATGGTGATCAAATCTGAGTCTTTAAAAAAATTGAATTATACCACACACAGAACCCATAAATCATAAAATTAGAACTTGATGAATTTCCACAAACCAATCACACCTGCCTCATCAGTCCCCAGATAAAGAAATGAAGCCTGACCGAACTCCTAGAAGCTGCTCTGTGATCCTTCCCCCGTCACCACCACCAAACCCCCTCCAAGGGTAACAACTATCTTGAGTCTTTTTTTTGTTTGTTTAATGAGCATGCACTTGGCCAGCTTTAGTATCCAAGCTTAGTCTTTAAAAAAAATATTTATTTATTTTTGGTTGCACTGGGTCTTCGCTAATGCTTGTGAGCTTTCTCTCATTGGGGTGAGTGGGAGCTACTCACTGTGGTGGTTTCTCTTATTGCTCTAGGCACAGGGCTCAGTTGCCAACTGGCATGTGGGAATCTTATTCCTGGACCAGGGATTGAACTGGTGTCCCCTGCACTGGCAGGTGGATTCTTAACCATGACCACCTGGGATGTTCACAACTATCTTGATTCTAATACCATGGGGTCGCAAAGAGTCAGACACGACTGAGCAACTGAACTGACCTGAAACGGCTTTACTGTCTTGTCAATTTCCTTGTGGCTAGGCAAGGGTAGTTTATGAAAAGACATGATACTCTCCCTTTGTTAATACTCCACAGTTGTTTTGCTTGTGGGAAGGGGCTGAGAAACAAACCAAAGATTTTATGATTTCATCTCTTTAAGCCTGTTTCAATATTTCTCTTGGTTTCCTAGGTTGACTGTGGGCAGCACAGAGAAACTTTCTTAGCCCTCTCTCTTATCCCTAAGCTGCGTCTCATTCCTGTAGTGCCTCATCTGGCTTCCCTCCCTGGGACTGTGGCATTCTTCAGCTGTCATGTGACCTCTCCAGTCTCTCTCCTCCAGGGCACTCAGTCCTGTGGGCCCACGATGCTTCTTAAGCTCTCTCCCGAGGTGGAAAGACACACAGATTTTGCATAGAATAGCCTCTTCAATATTTGTGTATTATCTGTAACAACTGAGGGCTTCCCTGGTGGCTCAGAAGGTAAAGAATTTGGCTGCAGTGCAGGGGACCTGGATTCGATCCCTGGCTCGGGAAAATACCCTGGAGAAGGGAATGGCAACCCACTCCAGTATTCTTGCCTGGAGAATGCCATGGACAGAGGAGCCTGGCAGGCTACAGTCCATGGGGTCGTACAGAGTGGAACACAACTGAGCGACTAACACTTGTAAGAGCTGGGGCGGGTGTAGGGATGTGGGGTGGTCAGCAGGTCCCCGTCCTGCCCCAGAGGGTGGCCTTGCAGACCCAACCCTGCTTTACAGAGCGGCTAGACAGATTAGGAAGCCACATCTACTAAGAACAAATGGCACCAAGAACAAGCCAAAGCCGAAAGGGAGTCCAGAAGCACGTTCAGGGACGGGAAATTAGTGCGCAGCGCCCCCTCGCGGACTTCTGATGCAACCACAGGCAGTAGATGGTAGGATACGAATCTTCGCACTAAGGGGCTGCATCCCCAAAGGCACCACTGGGCTGAGTCCCTCGGTTCAGTTTGCGCCGTTGACAGCGGCGCGATGCTTATATGTGGCAAACCTCCCCCTGGTTACATGTGGCACGGCCTCCCGGGCCACACATTCTTGTGAGCTAAAGCATCGGCCACCTTACTAACCAGAGCTCTGACCATTTTCCTCTTGGGGCCTCAGCTCCATTTTTACTAGGGCTCTGATGGCTCCTGGTTTTGACTCTCAGTGCCAACGGGCTAATTTTACACACACACACACACACACACACACACACACACACACACACACACACACACACACACACAGTCTGTGGCAGGTCTCCTGACTCCTCAAAAACCACGTACACATAAGTTTAGGTGGGATGATGGGGAACAAGGAACATTTCTTTAAACTCCTGGATCACCTCTCCCACCAGCCGTAGTCATGGAAGCCAGTCCCATATTTTAGATTTCTACCAAACATCTCCTCTTGCTTGTCTCATCACTTCAGTTTCAAAGCGTTCAAAGCTGAAAGGTTGTCATGGTTACCACCAGGCAATTCTTTCTCTGTCAACCACACTGCTCTTGTCTTGTCACCCAGACTCAGAACTTCAAGTAATTTCATTGATTCAAACGCACACATACTCTATTCATCAGAGGAGAGAAATTTCTGGAAACTGAAGCACCAGCCAAATTAGCACTATCTGGGTTCTATTATAGCCCAGTCCTCTTGGATGTGCTTTCTGGACGTCTTAATTTATTACCTAAAACTCCTTGCCATTAGGGGCTGATGTCCTCATCTTCGTGTGCTTCAGCCAAGGATGTGTCTGGGGTTGGAAATGGATTTCACCCCCCTCCCGCCCCCATACATCAACAGTTTACCATCAAGAGTTTCAGAAAGATTTCCATGTTAGCATCCTGGGAAAACGTCAGTTGTTACAATAACATCATGTTCAGGTTTTTTTTCTTTTAAAGAAATTTGCTAAAAATGAAAAGAACGCCAACTAGAAACTTAGTTGTCAGTGGTTCAGTTCAGTTCAGGTTCTCAGTTGTGTTCGATTCTTTGTGACCCCCATGGACTGCAGCACACCAGGCTTCCCTCTCCATCACCAACTCCCGGAGCTTGCTCAAACTCATGTCCATTGAGTCGGTGATGCCATCCAACCATCTCATCCTCTGTTGTCCCCTTCTCCTCCTGCCTCCAATCTTTCCATCAGGGTCTTTTCCAATGAGTCAATTCTTTGCATCAGGTGGCCAAAGTGTTGGAGTTTCAGCTTCAGCATCAGTCCTTCCAGTGAATATTGAGGACTGACTTCCTTTAAGATGGACTGGTTGGATCTCCTTGGATTCCAAGGGACTCTCAGGAGTGTTCTCCAACACCACAGTTCAAAAGCATCAATTCTTGGCACTCAGCTTTCTTTATAGCCCAACTCTCACATCCATACATGACTGCTGGAAAAGCCATAGCTTTGACTAGATGAACCTTTGTTGGCAAAGTAATGTCTCTGCTTTTTAATACGCTGTCTAGGTTGGTCATAGCTTTTTGTCCAGGAGCAAGCGTCTTTGAATTTCATGGCTGCAGTCACCATCTTCAGTGATTTTGGAGCCCCCCCAAAATAAGGTCTCACTGTTTCCATTGTTTCCCCATCTATTTGCCATGAAGTGATGGGACCATATGCCATGACCTTAGTTTTCTGACTGTTGAGTTTTAAGCCAACTTTTTCACTCTCCTCTTTCACTTTCATCAAGAGGCTCTTTAGTTCTTTGCTTTCTGCCAGAAGGGTGGTATCATCTGCGTATCTGAGGTTATTGATATTTCTCCTGGCAATCCTGACTCCAGCTTGTGCTTCATCCAGCCCAGTATTTCACATGATGTACTCTGCATATAAGTTAAATAAGCAGGGTGACAATATACAGCCTTGACGTACTCCTTTCCTGATTTGGAACCAGTTTGTCCCATGTCCAGTTCTAACCATTGCTTCTTGACCTGCATACAGATTTCTCAGGAGGCAGGTCAGGTGATCTGGTATTCCCATCTCTTGAAGAATTTTCCACAGTTTATTGTGATCCATACAGTCAAAGGCTTTAGCATAGTCAATGAAGCAGATGTTTTTCTGAAATTCTCTTGCTTTTTCTACAATCCAACAGATGTTGGCAATTTGGTCTCTGGTTCCTCTGCCTTTTCTAAATCCAGTTTGAACATCTTAAAGTTCTCTGTTCACATACTGTTGAAGCCTAACTTGGAGAATTTTGAGCATTACTTTACTAGCGTGTGAGATGAGTGTAATTGTGTGGTAGTTTGACATTCTTTGGCATTGCCTTTCTTTGGGATTGGAATGAAAACTGACCTTTTCCAGCCTGTGGCCACTGCTGAGTTTTCCAAATTTTCTGGCATATTGAGTGCAGCACTTTAACAGCATCATCTTTTAGGATTTGAAATAGCTCAGCTGGAATTCTATAGCTTTGTCTAAGGCCCACCTGGCTTCGCATTCCTGGATGTGTGGCTCTAAGTGAGTGATCACACCATCGTGGCCATGTGGGTCATTAAGAGCTTTTTTCTATAGTTCTTCTGTGTATTCTTGTCACCTCTTCTTAATCACCTTCTGCTTCTGTTAGGCCCATACCGTTTCTGTCCTTCATTGTGCCCATTTTTGCATGAAATATTCCCTCGGTACCTCTAATTTTCTTAAAGGGATCTCTCGTCTTTCCCATTCTATTGTTTTCCTCTTATTTATTTGCATTGATCACTGAGGAAGGCTTTCTTATTTCTCCTTGCTAATCTTTGGAACTCTGCACTCAGATGGGTATATCTTTCCTTTTCTCCTTTGCTTTTCGCTTCTCTCCTTTTCTCAGCTATCTGTAAGGCCTCCTCAGACAACCATTTTGCCTTTTTGCATTTCTTTTTCTTGGGGATGGTTTTGATCACCGCTTCCTGTACAATGTCACAAACCTCCACCCATAGTTCTTCAGGCACTCTGTCTATCAGATCTAATCCCTTGAATCTATTTGTCACTTCCATTGTATAATTATAAGGGATTTGATTGATGTCATACATGAATGGTCTAGTAGTTTCCCCTCAGTTCAGTTCAGTTCAGTTCAGTCGCTCAGTCGTGTCCAACTCTTTGAAACCCCGTGGACTGCAGCACGCCAGGCCTCCCTGTCCATCACCAACTCCCGGAGTTTACTCAAACTCATGTCCATTGAGCCGGTGATGACATCCAGCCATCTCATCCTCTGTCATCCCCTTCTCCTCCTGCCTTTAATCTTTCCCAGCATCAGGGTCTTTTCAAATGGGTCAGTTCTTTGCATCAGGTGGCCAAAGTATTGGAGTTTCAGCTTCAGCATCAGTCCTTCCAGTGAATATTCAGGACTGATTTCCTTTAGGATGGACTGGTTTGATCTCCTTGCAATCCAAGGGACTCTCAAGAGTCTTCTCCAACACCACAGTTCAAAAGCATCAATTCTTTGGCGATCAGCTTTCTTTAGAGTCCAACTCTCACATCCATACATAACTACTGGAAAAACCATAGCCTTGACTAGATGGACCTTTGTTGGCAAAGTAATGCCTCTGCTTTTTAATAAGCTGTCTAGGTTGGTCAGAACTTTCCTTCCAAGGAGTAAGCATCTTTTAATTTCATGGCTGCAGTCACCATCTGCAGTGATTTTTGAGCCCTCAAAATAAAGTCTCTCACTGTTTCTACTGTTTCTCCATCTATTTGCCATGAGGTGATGGGACCGGATGCCATGATCTTTGTTTTTTGAATGTTGAGCTTTAAGCCAACTTTTTCACTCTCCACTTTCACTTTCATCAAGAGGCTCTTTAGTTCCTCTTGACTTTCTGCCATAATGGTGGTGTCATCTGCATATCTGAGGCTACTGATATTTCTCCCAGCATTCTTGATTCCAGCTTGTGTTTCATCCAGCCCAGCGTTTCTCATGATGTACTCTGCATATAAGTTAAATAAGCAGGGCGACATTATACAATCTTGATGTACTTCTTTTCCTATTTGGAACCAGTCTGTTGTTCCATGTCCGGTTCTAATTGTTGCTTCCTGACCTGTATACAGATTTCTCAAGAGGCAGGTCAAGAGGCAGTAGTTTTCCCTACTTTCTTCAATTTAACTGTGTGGAGAAAAGCCAAGGGATTGGAAACGACTCTTCAGACTGAGCAGTCGCTATGTGATCAGCAGAGGGCGCTGTGAGCGACTGAAGGCAGCTCGGTGGGGCGGGGCTATCAGGTGAATTTGGGTTGCTGAAAATTAATTGGATCATAATGCAGCCTCTCTAATTCAAGGAGGAAAATCACATAAACACAAATATGAAGAGTCACACTTTAGACAGCAGCCAGATTCTAAGGTGAAAACCCAAATGACTATTTGACTTGTATTTATAGGTCATGTTGTATGGGAAAAGACCATTAAATAATATTAGAGGAAATTCCCTGGGTGTCTAGTGGCTAAGACTCTGTACTTTCACTGCCCAGGATGCAGATTAAATTCCTGGTTGGAGAACTTAGATCCTGCAAGCCCTGCAGTGTGGCCAAAAAGAAAAAAAAAAATTCCACTTACCATGAGAGGATATTAGAAGATAACTTGATCGAAGGAATAGAAAGTTGAGATCCTATCTCCATCCCCTTCTCATATACAAACAGATGAGCAGAATCACTGGAAAATACAGTCCTTCCCTTCCTCTTTGCTTATCTCTTTTCTATTCAGCACACAGGTGAATTTGTCAATGTCTATGCATACATCAGACAACTTCCCTCAGTAATTCCAAACTGTGAGAAGCAGAGGTCCCCACAGAGCATTAAAAGGATACATAGAGGTACTTCCCTGGTGGTCCAGTCGTTAAGATTTCACCCTTCTACTCCAGGGGACACCGGTTCAATCCTTAGTCGGGGAAATAAAATACCACACGACCAAAAAGTAAAAACTAAAAATAAATAAATTAGGCCAAGATATTAAAAAAAATACTATTAAAAAGGGTACATAGAGAAAAACACTAAATCCATACAGGCAGGAGCTCAAGGCTTCAGGGAGGATATCTGACGTTGACATTGAAGAATGGATAGCATTCAGAGAGGAAGTGGGGATGGGAACATAAGCTAAGGCACTGAAGCAGGGATGTGCAGAGCTCATAATTTAGGAAAAAGGACTGGCCTAGGGTCATTGAGCCTGAGGTTGTGTAATGGGGAAAGGTGGTAGGAAGGAATCTGGTCTCCACTCTACAGTCAGGTTGCATAGGCCACTCAAGGACCTCAGAAATACAGAATCTAAGCGCTAAAAGCTTTTAGATTCTTCTGAGGACAGCTTCCCCTGCCCATAGTCTCTGAGAATCTCTTCTGTGTTATCCCTCTGTGTGGAATGGTACCCACAGGTATGGGAAAAAGTGGGCCTTTGAGTCACTAGAGTGACTACAAGCAAGAATTGGGGACACTGACTTCCCTAGTACTTGGGATTGCTGTGAAGGTTAGGATAACCGATTTTGGAGCCACGCGGGGCTAGCTGTGAGGACCTTACATAGGTAACTACCCTAACTTCACAGAATCTCAGATCCTCTTCAGTAAAATGGCTGTAATAATATCTACCTGGTGTGGGTGATATGAAGGTTAACTAAACAAAGGGGATCTAAGAAATATTAGTTATAATGGTTGAGAAAATGGTACAGAAATAAATAAATAGAGATTTCGTCATCTGAAAACATATATGATTTGTTTCTAAAAAGAGTTGTTTGGGGAGATTGGCTAAATCGTGCAAACAAATGCAACAAAAGTCACGCGCACTTTTGAACCTGCAAATTCCTTTTCCAGCTCCAACACAGATGGGCCATGCCCCCAATCCGGCAAGCCACGCCCCAGTCGCGGAAAGGCCTCGCCAGACGAGTTTCCTCCCCGGCCCCGCCCCTCCGGCCTTGCGCCGGCCCCCGCACCCCTACGCGCCTGCGCAGGGTAGGCCGCCCGCGGAAGAGATGAGGGTGCTGGTGCGGTGCTGCTGCGGACCCCTGCCAGTCGGGGGCGGCGCGGGCCGGAGGCCGAACTCACGCTGGCGAGCGCTGGCCAGGCTGAGCGCGTCCCCTGGCTGGGAGGACGGCCAGGGCGCTCGAGTCCGCGAGAAGCCGCCGTGGAGGGTGCTCTTTTTCGGCACTGACCAGTTCGCCCGCGAAACGCTGCGGGCGCTGCAAGCCGCCAGGTACCGGGGCCGGGGATTGGGAGGCCCGGGTGTTGAGGGCGCAGCTCTGGAAACTCTGCGGCCGACCTCGAGGATTTGGGCTTCTCGTCGGGAAAAGCAGATGAGCGACAGGAGTGTGGGCCCAGATCTCGTCGTCTCGGGCGCCCGGAAGGTGCGCCGCCCCGTCGGTCAGTCCTTGGGTGCCCGCCTGGTCCCGGCGGATCTACACGCCCCAACTCTTAACGCGCTCTGAGCGCTACAGGGCAGCCCATGGTGTTGAGGCCTTGCTGCCTGCTTTACCTGCATCACCTCTGCCTTGTCCCATCACCTCCCTGACCGCTTTGCATGTAAACCGTCACTCAGAGAGGTTAAGCGATTGCTCAAGGTCATCAGCTGAGCAGGTTGGGACTAAGATGGGATCTGACTTCAAAAACCTCCCCTTTCCACTCGCTCCTACTGCCTCCTACTCAACACGATTTGTACCCTCTAATCCTTTGGGCTTCTTACTAGACACAGGCATCTCTCAGCACACTCTTGCCTTACACTTTCATTACCTATCTCTTCCCTGTATACAACCAGATCCAGTTTTCTGGGACTGAAATGAAGACACAGTCCAAAAGCGAACTGCTTTTCCAGTGAATAAATTTATAAATCAAAACTCTTAGGTACACATTTAATATTTATTCCTCAGGGGGATCCTAGTTCCCCAGCCAGGAATCAAGCCTGGGCTCCCATAAGTGGGAGGGCGGAGTCCCAACCACGGAACTACCAGGAAATTCCCTACATTTGGTATTTCTAAAATGCAACAAATTGTGATCCCTAGAGGGAAGAATTATTTGAGATCTAGCCTGTCCGGAAAGTCCACGGTCTGTGATGGCTATACCCATACACACTGCTCTGCCTCCTTTCCCCTAGTCTGCATTTTTTGTCTCCCCATTCCTTGTTTTCCCCATGCACCCCAGACTCAGTTCTGTCATCTCCCTCCATCACGTCTTCCCTGCAAGTACTTCCCAGCAGACCCCCATGTTGACTCCTTCATGAATCCCCTTGTATTGCCCCGTCCACACACTCCACTCTGTAACACACCCTGAAACACTCCCTTCACACATGTCCCCTTTGTACACTGTAATGTGCTGTCTGCATGCTGCTTTCCCTGTGTGGTCACCTGCATCTCTCACTGCATGTGTCCTGATCCTTCTGCTGGTGCGTCACTTGGCAGCTCCATTACTCCTGCACTTTCTGTTTTGGGCCCTCCTGTCTACTCCTTTTCTCATAACTTCTTAACATTTGATACACTTCCTACTAAGTAAATGAACAGCCCCTGGCACTGGAATACTATGCAGCAGGTAAAAAATGGAGATAGTGCTACATACAGTGTCATGGAATGATGCCCATGGTATGTGTGTGTGTGTGTGTATGTGTGTGTGTACATAGAAATATATATACATACATATATATTTTTAAGATATCGTTTGAATAATATGTGATTATAGTAAAAAAAGAAAATTCAAAAAATTTAGAAGATACACAATGAAAAGTCAGTTCCTTCCTTCTCATTCTCCCAGTTCCCAATTCTTCTCTTCAGTTTCTTATTCTAGAAATGTTTGATGCATACATAAACAAATGTATGTTTAACCTTTTTTTTTAAAAGACTCACATCACACAGTGTTAGAGAAAAAAACAAAATGCAGGACAGTGTATATAATATTCCAGTTGTGTAAAATGTCTACTGTATGTGTTTCAGTGTGCACAGGAAATTTCTAGAACCGTAACAGTTCGAACAGTAGCCAGTAGCCACTTGTGGCTCTTTGAATTTAAACAATTAAAATTAAATAAATAAATCAAACTTTAGTCTCTCAGTTGTACTAGTTTTAACATTTACCCTTAAATACTTCGTGAATGAATCAGAAAAATGCCTTAGAAATGTATGAAGTAGTTGAACATTCTGTCATTATCTTAACCCTCTCATACTTTCTTCTAATCTTTCCACCTTAGGGAAAACAAAGAGGAAGAGTTAATTGAGAAGTTGGAGGTGGTCACAGTGCCCTCCCCATCACCAAAAGGACTGCCAGTGAAGCAGTATGCTGTCCAGTCTCGGCTTCCAGTGTATGAGTGGCCAGATGTGGGATCTGGAGAATATGACGTTGGAGTGGTAGCATCATTTGGCCGACTTTTGAGTGAGGCTCTTATTCTTAAATTTCCCTAGTAAGTTTTATTTGTAAGGAAATACAGTGCACAGACCTTGGTCTTTATATATTGGACCTGGTATCTAAGGTGCAGTACAGTGTGACTTGAACTCTAATTCTGCTTGCTTCAGTATTTTCTTACAAAGTAAAAGATTTCATTAGTAGCCTGAATTGTTTTGTTTGTTTTGTGGCTCAAAACAACACAAGTTTATTGCCTTATAGTCTTTAGGTAGGGAGTCTACCTATGGCTCACGAGGTTAAAATCAGAGTGTTAGCAGGGCTTCGTTCTTTTCTGGAATCTCTAGGGGAAAATCCACTCCTTTGCCCTTTCCAGCTTCCAGAGACCACTGACTTCTTTGGCCCACGGCGCCCTTCCTCTATCTTCAAAGCCAGCGATGGAGGATCAGGTCTTTTTCTCTGCACATCTCTCCATTCCATTATCACCTTCTGACCTTCAGCTAGGGAAGGTTTCCTGCTTTTAAGAATTCATGTGGTTAGATTGGACCCACTGGATAATCCAGGATACTCTCTCTATCTTGGAGTCTTCTACCTTAACTGTATCTACCAAATGTGTAAGGTAACAAATTCACAGGTTCTGGGGATTAGGACATAAACATCCTTGGAGATCCATTATTCAGCCTACCCTGGAGGAGATGCTATGATTGGTTTCATGAGTCAGTGAGCACTGGAAATCCTAACACCACTGAAATTCTCTCTGTGTTCCCATATTTTTAAGATACATTGCACAGTAATTTGATCAGTTCAGTTCAGTCTCTCAGTTGTGTCCAACTCTTTGCGACCCCATGGACTGCAGCACACTAGGTTTCCCTGTCCTTCACTGTCTCCCAGAGTTTGCTCAGACTCATGTCCATTGAGTTGGTGATGCCATCCAACCATCTCATCCTCTGTCATCCCCTTCTCCTCCCTGCTTCAATCCTTGCTAGCATCAGGGTTTTTTCCAGTTAGTTAGTTCTCTGCATCAGGTGGCCAAGTATTGGAGCTTCAGCTTCAACATCAGTCGTTCCAATGAATATTCAGGACTGATTTCCTTTAGGATGGACTGGTTTGATCTCCTTTCAGTCCAAGGGACTCTCAAGAGTCTTCTCCAACACCACAGTTCAAAAGCATCAATTCTTTGGCACTCAGCTTTCTGTATGGTCCAACTCTTACCTCCATACATGACTGCTGGAAAACCCACAGCTTCGACTAGACAGACCTTTGTTGGCAAAGTAATGTGTCTGCTTTTTAATATACTGTCTAGGTTGGTCATAGCTTTTCTTCCAAGGAGCAGGCGTCTTTTAATGTCATGGCTGCAGTCACCATCTTCAGTGATTTTGGAGCTCCCCAAAATAAAATCTGTCTCTGTTTCCAATGTTTCCCCATCTATTTGCCATGAAGTGATGGGACTGGATGTCATCATCTTCGTTTTTTGAATGTTGAGTTTTAAGCCAATTTTTTCACTCCCCTCTTTCACTTTCATCAAGAGGCTCTTTAGTTCTTCTTCAGTTTCTGCCATAAAGGTAGTGTCATCTGCATATCTGAGGTTATTGATATTTCTCCTGGCAGTCTTGATTCCAGCTTGTGCTTCATCCAGCCTTGCATTTCGCATGATGTACTCTGCATATAAGTTAAATAAGCAGGGTGATAATATACAGCCTTGACATACTCCTTTCCCAATTTGGATCCAGTCCATTACATGTCCAGTTCAGTTCAGTTGCTCAGTGTGTCCATCTCAATTATGAAGTATGCAGTCATCGAGATTTCAATAGTTGCACAAAGCCAAATGGCAAAAAAAGCCAAGTCAAATGCACAGCTGAAAACGAAAAACATGCCATAGCAGTCTAAATTGTCTTACATGTCAGTTCTCATACTGACATTTCAAGTCACATGGGAAGATTAATTAACCTTACTGGCATGAACTGTTAAAATGTATGATGCCCTTTATCACTATCTATAGGCTCTCACCCACCCTCATATAAGTTCTGTATATATGCTGACAATTCCCCAATTTGTCCCTCCAGTTCAGATCTCTGTCTGAACTCGAGGCCCCTGGTACACACTGCTTCCTCTGCAGCCCTACTGGATGTCTGATAGGCACCTTACATTTAAGGTATCCTGAACCTTTCACCCCAAAGCCTGACCCTTCCCAAAATCTTCACTTCAGCACATGGCAACTCCAGCCTTCAAGACCCCAAACCTTGGCATCATTGTTAATTCCTTATCTCGCACCATACATCCAATCCATTGGGAAGTTCTGTCAGCTCTGCCTTTGAAATCTGCCTGGAATGACAGTCTCTCATCACTTCTGCGGCCACCACTCTTGGCTCTCATATTGCATAACCCCCTGAGAGGTTGTCACTTCTGTCTTTGGCTCTCTCAGTCTTTTACCACCCAACGCCATGTGATCCTTTTAAAGTGTAAGTCAGTCATGTCACTCTGCTCAGAGTTCTCTGGTGGTTTTCCATCTCACTCATAGTAAAAATCAAGTCCTTTTGTTTTCTTCCTGTTTGATTCACTATTGCTTATATCCCCAGCACTTAGTCCAGGACATGAGTTGTACTTAGTAAATATTTGTTGGATGAATGAGACTGGGCTGAGCAGTGGAATTTAGAATATAGGAGTCTCATATATATAGGGGCTTCCCTGGTGGCTTGGTTGGTAAAGAGTCTGCCTGCAATGCAGGAGACGTGTGTTCGATCCCTGGGTTGGGAAGATCCCCTGGAAAACAGAACGGCTATCCACTCTAGTATTCTGGCCTGGAGAATTCCATGGACTATTCCATGTGGTCACAAAGAGTCCGACATAGCTGAGTGACGTTCACTTTCACTTTATATATACGTACATATATATGTGTGTGTATATATTTACACACACATACTCTCAAGTGCATACTCATGCTGATGGAAACATTAAACTAATGGCAGATATGTAAATTATTAAAATTGCTTATTTATGGGTGAAAAGCATATTGGGATACACACCAATGGTGAATACATCATTCGATGGGGATCTAAAAAACTTGTTTTAGGAACTATGTAATTTGACTAAAAAGTGTAATTTTATATTGTCCATGAGATGCATGATTGGGTTTGAGTGGTTCTTCTCATATAGTAATAAAACACATTTTATGTTTTTAATTAAAAACTCCCAGATATCACAAGCTGTTGTGGAACATCTTTGGAACAGTGAATAGTTGTTCTTGCTCTGTTATTGAGTTTCATGGGTCTCTTATGGCAAGAGAGTGTACTTAGCTCTGACTCCTCCTTTAGTTAGTTTGAGACTAGATTTAACTGTTTTTCAAAATTTCTGGCAAAGTTGAATGATGAAAAATAGCATATTAGTTTAGGTAGCAGTGAACTAAGTGGGCTTCCCTGGTAAAGAATTCGCCTGCAATGCAGAAGCTGCAGGTTTGATCCCTGGGTTGGGAAGATCCCCTGGAGGAGGGCACAGCAACCCACTCCAGTATTCTTACGTGGAAAATCCCATGAACAGAGGAGTCTGATGGGCTACACTCCATGGGGTCTCATGGAGTCGGACACACTGAAGCGATTTACCCCACATATATGCAGCAGTAAACTGAATGGTGAAAAAGCCCACTTTCATACTGATTTCTGTCTTTTCTAACTCAGCGGCATCTTGAATGTCCATCCCAGTTGCCTTCCGAGGTGGCGTGGTCCAGCTCCTATAATCCACACCATCCTTCATGGAGACACAATTGCTGGAGTAACGATCATGCAAATTAAACCTAAAAGGTAGAGCATATTTTCTTGTCTTGAGACTTTTTGTGATTTTTGAATGTTGATGTCAGTCTGCGTGAGGGAAAGGGGAGGTGGATAGGTGGGTGCTAATCACTAATTTCTCTAACTCCAGGGTGCTTTTTTTCTTCTCTTTCTTCCTGGTTTCTAACATAAAACATATATGTTTTAGAATTTACACAGTGTCTCTTTATACTTGTTAATGAAATAATATTATTAACAGCTGAATTTCTGTAAATGACATTTATAAGTGAGAGATGGATTTTTTGCATATTAGTTGTCATAATCTTGGTTTTCTGCTGGCCTTGGTTTCTATGGTCAAAATTTTTTTGGAACCTGAAGTAATACATTGTATACCAATGTGTTCTATAATTGTCTTTAATATTTAATTTCTTAAATCATACCTACAATCTAAAAAACAGTTATTTTAAATTGTATCAGGGGAGTATCTTAATACTCTGCCTGTTATCACCTAATGTCTCCGGAGAAAAGAAAAATTCACAAGTTCACAAGAATAAGTCAATATCTGGGATTTGCTTTAACTTCAACAACAAAAAAAAGAGGGGAGGGTCAGATGAAACAAGAATGGTGAAACTGGTAATTCTCAAATCTGAGTGATGTGTGTATGGGGATTCCTTAGACTCTTCACTCTGTTTTTGAAATGTTTGTAACTTTTCATAATAAGCATTTTACTAAAGCTTATAGGTAAAAAATAGAGTTAACAGACCACAAAGTTACATATTTAAAACAAAATGTATTTCTAATAGAAGTTGATTGCCAATATTTGCAGAGCTTGATATAAAATTCAAAACTTGTGGCAATGCAAATACACTTGGACCTACTTGTAACACTTGTCCCTTGAGAAAGGAAATATCGAAAGGAATGATTATAAATTCCTTAATTGTACTTCCTTGGAAAATAAATTCTTTGCTTTGTGCTTTCATTATATAGAGACTTTCTCATACTATTTATTACTAATGGTAGAATTATTTGTGATTGCGATTAAATCCCTGATGTGCAACTTTATACTTTTTTCCTTTGGGAAAAAATAAACTTAAAATCTAAATATAGGCCAGATTTGCTCTCCCTTCTTTCTTTCTTTTTTTAATTTTACAGATTTTAATAGTTTAGTAAAATGACTGTATTAGAATTTAATTTTGTTAAGCTCAAATATTGACTCTATATATGCCCTATATGACCAGAAAATGGTGCTTAAGAGTAAAGCAGATGAAAACGCAGAAAATGGTGAAAAGTTAATGGGCTTAAACTATCTAGTTAATAAACTCAAGTGATATTAGTAACGTGCTAATATTGCTCTCCCTTCTTTCAAACTGACATTTCTCCCTTGCCAATGGCTAACAGTCACATTCATGGCCATGGTTAAACTACCCTTGTTGGGGACTTCCCTGGCAGTCCAGCGGTTAGGGTTCTGCGCTTCCACCACAGGTTCAATCCCTGGTCAGGGAACTAAGATCCCACAAGTCATACAGTGTGGCCTAAAAAATAAACAAAAACTATCCTCGTGGCATTTAAACATTCATGTAGACAAACATATTGATCTTAAGAAATAGTCAGTGATCATGTTACTATTTGCTTTTGATTTTCTTGGTAGGTTTGATGTGGGCCCAATCCTCAAACAGGAAACGGTTCCTGTGCCACCCAAGAGCACCTCAAAGGAATTGGAAGCAGTGCTGTCAAAACTGGGTGCCAACATGGTACATTTTTCCAGTATCTCCCTGCTTGTTTCCTGTATGATGAAAAGAACACTTTTATGATATATAATACTAAACTTATTTTTTAAAAATGATTTCTATCCCTGGCTTCCTAAAAATCGGCTTGGCTTTTGTGATCTCCCATTAGTCTTTGAGAATTTACACAGAGGAGGTACTTAAATTTCACTCTTCTTAGTCTCAGGGACATACCATTCATCCCTGTCAAACCGGACCAGGAGCATTTCCTAAGTAAGTCACAGCTTTCCTGCCACTTTTGTATCTATGTTCCAGTCATCTGCATCCGTGTACTTTGGAATTCTGCTGACCCCTTGCTGTAAATGAACTCTGTGACTTTTTCATTCAGTCTGTCTGAGTAAGTGCTTAATGACCCAATTAGTGATTTTCATCTGAACTAAACTTTCTGTAGAGGAAAACGTTCTCCCCAGGTTTATAGATGGTGCTTTCCATTCTAGGCACTCACCTCGGAAATGCTGTTACAATAGTATCTGTCATTTATGGAGCACTGGCTTGTGTGCCAAGGACTGTATTAGATACTATTATAATTTACTATTATAGATGCTCTTATATCCTTTTTTTTTTTTACCTTTCCAACAAACGTTTTTCAACTGTTTTATAGATGGTGATCTTGAAGGTCCCAGACAAGTAAAATAACTTTTCCACAGAGACACAGCTAGTAGGCAGTGGAAGTGGAATTTGAATCCAGAACTATGTGACTCCAGAGTACACTCTCTTTAAGTCTCCACAGCTTTCCTTCATGAGAAAAGAGTGAGAGTGTGGTTAGCTGAGCTCAGGCTGTTTTAACAGCCAGTCAGGGCTCAGCATCCTCAGAACTAAATCAGTGACCTGTAGTCTGCAGAGAAGCAACAGCTCCACTGAAACTCCATCAAGTAGATGGCTCTTCACAGCTTAAGCCGATTTATTGCCTGACCCCAGTTTCATGGTACTGAGTTGTAATGTATTTCTGTTTTTGTTCTTTCCATCTTGAATATATTTCTCTCCTTTTTTTTTTTTATTAAAGCTTATTTCAGTTTTGAAAAATTTGCCTGAAAGTTTGAACAGTGGAAGACAGCAGCCAGACGAGGGGGTGACACATGGTAAGTGCAGACGGCCAAGACTCTTACACCTTTCCTGAGGTTTTGTTTGTAGTGATTGGCGTCTGAATCCTCTGACTTCCTCACTTGTACATTTCCCTTAATTTGACTAAAGATCCAGTGTCCACTTGCAGGTCTGTTTCTAGAGAATGATCGGTAAGGGATCTTTCTCCCTCTTCACATGTAGCCTTATGAAAGATTAAAACAATTTTCTCTCTTCTTTTTATTGAAAAGTACCAGACACAAAGGTAAATTGAAAGACAGTGAATACTTGTTTAACCCAGAGTCAACAATTACTAATATTTGTTCACCTTGTAAAGTCTCTGTCCGTCGTCATATTTTCTTTATATATATGTGTATGTGTTTATGTAGTATATATATTTTAATTTCTGCTATACCATTTGGGGTCTTCCCAGGTGGCACTGGTGATAAAGAACCTGCCTGCCAAAGTAGGAGAAGTAAAAAAATGCGGGTTCGATCCCTGAGTTGGGAAGATCCCCTGGAGGAGGGCATGGCAACCCACTCCAGTATTCTTGCCTGAAGAGCCCCATGGACAGAGGAGCCTGGTGGGCTATGGTCCACAGGGTCACAAAGAGCTGGACACGACTGAAGCGACTTAGCACATAGCATTTGGAAGTATGCATTATAACTTTTTATCTATCAATATTTTAACATGTATCTCCTAAGAAAAGTGAACATAGCCAGTCCATATTTAAGTTTTCCTGTCTAAAAACATATTTTATAGCTGTATATTTTTTCAGACTAGGATCCAGTTACAGTTAGTTGTATGTCTCTTTAGTTTCATTAGAGTAATTCCTCCACTGCTTTTCTCTATGTCATTAACTTTTTGAAGAGACCAGGCCAGTTGTTTGTTTCCTTTCAGTGTTTAGTTCAATGTTTAGTTTTTCTAGCCCTTAAAGTTCCTGTAAATCAGAAGTGCTCAAGACTTGATTACATTTAGGCTTAAAGTTGTGGAAAGATAATTTCATAGATGATACTGTGTTCCAGTGATATTTGTTTTAGTTTGTTTTTAACCTTGTGTTGCTTTTTATTTTAACTTACGATTTAATTTTATTTCTTGAATATGTGAGACAATTTTCATGACTCAAAATTTAAAGCTGTTTGAAGGATATTCTTGGGGAAGTCTCTGGAACTGAACACGACTGAGCACATACATACACATGGGGAAGTCTCTACCTCTGTCGCTACAGTTTCAGTGTGTCTCATCAGTAAGTCATACTACTAGGTTGCATCAAAGCTAGTGAAGCTAAGTTTGATCACTTGGTTGAGGTGGTGACCACCAGATCTTTCTAGTGTAAAGCCATGTTTCTCACTTTGCAAATGAGAGGTAATCTGTGAGGTAATACTTTGATAACCGTGCAGATATCTGATTTCCTAGAGGCTCAGCAGTAAAGAATCTGGCTACAATGCAGGAAACACAGAGACACGGGTTCGATCCCTGGGTCAGGAAGATCCCCTGGAGGAGAAAATGGTAACCCACTCCAGTATTCTTGCCTGGAAAATTCCATGGACAGAAGAGCTTGGCAGGCTACAGTACCTGGGGTTGCAACAAGTTGAACGTGAATGAGCAACTAAACAGCAACATTTTTAGTAGGGATTGATGCTTCTTCCTTCAATGAAATATTTCAATGAAAATCAAAATGGTATTTTCCAGTTCCTTTTATATTTAATGGTTGGCATTGTTCTGTAAAGAAGAGCTTTTCCCCATTAATTGGGGGTGAATTTTAATTCATCCTAAAAGGGCAGGATAATTTCTTAATTCTTTCTGTAATTATCAATTTTTAAAATAGGGAGTTGGCACCATAATCACCTTCAGTTATGATGGCAAGTGAATTTTTGTATCATTTGACTTGTGGATTTTTATTTATTGTGCTTTATAGTTAATCACATTCCTAATGCTTTGTGCTGCTCAAGCTATCAAATCGGGCCAGTGGTGGTCTCTTAAAGTCGGCTCCTGCATCCTTTTGATACCCCTCCACCCCCAAAATAGTTTTTGAGTGCTTCCTTGTTTTTTTCACAAGATGTCCCAGGCTCACCTTATAAATTCTGTGCCCCATGTTGGAGTCAGCCATCTCTCGTTGTTCATTTAGCTGGGGAGTAGTATTTAGAAACCATCTGATACCATGATGTGTTCCATAATGAGGTGTCAGAAAAGGCTAGGTGTTATATATTTTTTTAAATATTTGAGTTAATACTGTTTCTAATTCAAATTTTAAAGTATAGGATTTTTCTTGTATTTTCTCTTACACAAAAAAGCCCTTTTAAAATCAATTCTGTACCATTTTTTATTTGCTGTGCATAAAATAATTTCAAAATTGCAATACCAATATTACTGTGAAAAATTTAAGTACTAAGTAGGAGTTAAGATCTACCTTTTTTTTTTGGTCCTTAAAGTATACCCTTCTAAAGTATATAGTCAGAGTACTGTGTTCAAAACTTACTGGAGATAATTATTTTTTCCATGTGGCTTTGTTATCTAGTTTGATATTAGATTATATAGTTAAGTTTCTTTGTTTCAGTTTGGTTTTAATTTTCAGGGTTGCCTTTTTCCTCTTTACAACTAAATCTTAGTTTTGAATATTTGAAACATTTACTTGAGTCAGAGTTAAAAGCATTTGGAAAGGTTACACAGAGAAGTTTTACTTCCATCCCATTCCTATCTCCTTGGATCCTGTTTCTCTCCCTCTAGAACTATTAGTTTCTGAGTTAGCCTTTTAGTTGTTTCCTTTATAAAAATAAGCAAAAACACCTACTTTAAAACTGATTTTTTTCTTTTTTATTCCACAAAGGATGGCTTAAAATATATACTCTTCTGCATCTTTCTTTTTTTCACTTGACAGTTTATGCTATTGATCATCTATCAGTAAGAAGAAATTTTTGTGTTCTTTTTTATGGCAGTATAGTTCTCATTTGTATGGGAAAATCATAGTTTGATCAAGAAACCCCCTTATTGGTGGACATTTGGGTTATTTCTAATCTTTTGCTACTTCCAATAATGCTACTATGAATAACTTTATGCATATGTTGTCTGCTAATCTAAGAGATAAGAGATTGTGTCTTGGAGTAGTTTTAATTCACATTACTCCTCGAGTAAGATTGAGGAACTTTTCATGTTCAGGGACTATTTGCATTTTTTTTTCTGAGAAGAGTCCATTATATCTTTTGCCCATTTTTCTATCCAGTTTTTGGTTTCTTTTGTCTCAGTTTTTAGACGTACTCTGTGTAATAGATATAAATCTATATAATAGATACAAATTGCTCCTAAATATAAATATAAATAACACACGCATATATGTAATACTTATATTTATTATATAGATATATCTCTCATGCAGTATATATAGATAGATATAAAATACTGTGATATAAATTGCAAATGCCTTGTTTGTCACTTGTCTCCTGGCTTTATTTGTGGCATTTCTTTTTGTCTTACAAAAGTTTTTTATGTAGTCACACTTATCATTCTTTATTTGCTTCTGGACCTCGAATCATAAAAGAACTTTTTCTGTTCTGTTTATAGAGAAATTTACCCATGCTTTCTTCTGTGCTTAGTCACTCAGTTGTGTCTGACTCTTTGCCACCCCATGGACTGTAGCCCACTAGGTTCATCTGTCCATGGGGATTCTCCAGATAAGAATACTGGAGTGAGTTGCCATGCCTTCCGCCAGGGAATCTTCCCAACCCAGGGAATATTTTCTTCTAGTACTTTTATTTACTATGTATGTATGTGTGTGTATGTATATATATATATATTTTATTTTATATTATGGAAAATTTAAAACATACAGAAGTTGAGAAAATAATAGGATGAATTTTCTATCATTCAGATCATTCTCTCTGTCATTCTGTATCAGTAATTACCAATTTATGGTCATTGACCTGATATTCATTCTTGCCATTGGCTTTCTCTTACAGCCCCTAAGATTTCTGCTGCTACCAGCTGTATAAGATGGGAGGATCAAACTTCAGAGCAGATATTCAGACTTTATCATGCCATTGGAAATATAGTAAGTTGGAAGTCAAATTGCAGTTTTACCTAATTGTGTTTGTATATGTGTGTGTGTGTGTGTGTTGTAATTTACTTTTGAAGTATTTTTATTTAGGAATAAATCTCATAAACAAAACCGAAGGATCTTGAAATTCTTTTTCCATTTAATTAATTATTTTATTTTTGACTGCATAGGCTTCTCATTGCAGTGGCTTCTCTTGTAGAACATGGACTCTAGGTGCACAGGCTTCAGTAATTGAAGCATGTGAGCTTGGTAGTTGCGGCTTTCAGGCTCAGCTGCCCCTCAGCATGTGGGATCTTCCTGGACCGGGGATCGAACCTGTGTCCCCTGCATTGGCAGGCAGATTCTTAATCACTGGACTACCAGGGAGGTCCCCGAAATTAATTTCTAAATGAACTTTTTCTTCATCTCAAACTGAAACTCTATAACCATTAAATAACAACTCCCCATTCCACCCATCCCACCATCCCTGGTAATCACTATTCTACTTTCTGTTTGTGAATATGTCTATCACAGGCCCCTCACATAAGTGGAATCATACAGTATTTGTCCTTGAATGATGTACCATGTATCAAAATGTCATTCTTTTTTAGGGCTGAGTAACTTTCCATTGTATATATATGTAGCACATTTTGTTTATCAGTTCCTCTCTTGATGGCCATTTGAGTTGTTTCCACCTTTTAGCTAATGTGAATAATGCAGATATGAATGTGGATGTACAAATATCTGTTTGAGTACCCATTTTAATTCTTTTGTATATCTGACGTTCATTTTTAAAATATTTGTTATATAGAATCTTTTTTAACTTTTTTATTTTTTAATTTATTTTTTGGCTTCACTGAGTCTCTGTTGCTGTGCATGGGCTTTCTCTACTTGAGGCAAATAGGGTCTACTCTCTAATTGAGGCTTCTCATTGTGGTGGCTTCTCTTGTTGCATAGCCCAGGCTCTAGGGCATGTGGGCTTCAGGAGTTGCTACACTCAGGCTCAGTAGTTCCAGGTCCTAGGCCCTGGAGAGTGGGCTCAATAGTTATGGCGCATGGGCCTAGTCGCCCTGCAGCATATGGAATCTTCCTGGACCAGGGACTGAACCTGTGTCTCCTGCATTGGCAAGCAGATTCTCAACCACTGGACCACCAGGGAAGTCCCAAGTTTGGGGGTTTTAATGGACTACCTTTGTTGATTAAAATGGAGAACTCCCTTTGAATATCTGTAACATGCCCAGTTCTTCAGTGAGGATTACAACCTTATGGTATGGGTATTATCCCATTTTAAGTTGACAAATTGAGGCTTAAAGCAGATGCTCAATGAATGGCTACTGAATGTTGCTGAAGGTCACACTGTTAGTGAGAGTCAGGTTTTGAACCAGATCTGCCTGACTTCAAACTTTGTACTTTTCCCACTGTAACAGAATGGCATAGGGAAAGGAACATTGACTTTAGAACCAGACAGAGCTGGATTCCAGCTTCTCTCTGCTACTTCCTAGCTTTGAGACTTGAGAAAGTTATTTAACTTCTGAGCTTTAGTTAGTTCATTTGAAAATTAGAATGACTTATTGTATATAAAGCATCTAGTACAGTATCTGATAGCTACTATTATTCATTCATTAAAAAAAATAATTTATCGAAATCCTATTGTGTGCCAGGCATTGTTCTAGGTGTTAGAGGTGATGTGGGAAAGCAAAAACAAATAAGCAAATAAATAAGGAAAATATCAGATAGTGTGATAAGCTCTTCAATGAAAATTAAAGGAAGATAATGTGATAGATTCACTGGTGGCTATTTTAGATTGGATGTCTACTTGGGGAAGGCCGCTCTGAACTGACTGAGGTCTGAAAGACAATAAGGAGAAAGCCATGCCCAGATCAGGAAAAGAGCATTCCAGGCAGAAAGTAAAGTTGCTCAGTCGTGTCCGACTCTTTGCGACCCCATGGACTGTAGCCTACCATTCTCCTCCGTCCATAGGATTTTCCAGGCAAGAGTACTGGAGTGGGTTGCCATTTTCTCCTCCAGGGGATCTTCCTGACCCAGAGATCGAACCCGGGTCTCCCGCATTACAGACAGACGCTTTACCGTCTGAGCCACCAGGGAAGCCCTTAAAGAACTTTCCAACCCAGGAATCAAACCAGGGTCTCCTGCATTGCAGGCAGATTCTTTACCAACTGAGCTATCAGGAGCAGCTAATATAAAATTCAAGTAAGCTAAATCAGATAAAGATTCACACAAAAAAGAAAACTACAGCTCAATAGCCCTTATTGACATAGAGGCAAAAATCCTTAATAGAATTAACAAACTGAATCAAACAACATGTAGAAAAGGATCATACACCATCCTCACATGTGATGTAGCCCAGGAATACAAGGTTGGTTCAGCATAGAAAAATCAATGTAATAAACCATATTAATAGAATAAAGGACAAAAACCATGTTAACTGTCTGAGTAGATATAGAAAAGGCATTTGAAAAATCCAGTATCTTTTCATGATAAAAATATTCAACAGACTAAGAATAGACAGGAACTTCCTCAAACTGGTAAAGAATATCTACCAAAAAAAAAATCCAAAGGTAACATCATATTTAACGACAGAAGATTGAAATTGTTCCCTCTAAGATCAGGAACTAGACAAAGATCTCCACTCTCACTGCTTTTTTTTTAATTTTTATTTGTAATTGGAGGATAATTGCTTTACAGTGTTGTGTTGGTTTCTGCCTTACAACAACTCACCACTTGTATTCAATATTGTACTGGAGGTTATGGCCAGAGTAATTAGACAAGAAAAAAAGGAACAATGTAAAACTATGTCTATAATATTATATATAGAAAATTATAAAGACTCCCCCCCTTCAAAACAAAGCTAATAAACAGCAAAAAATTCCTAAGTAAATGGAAAGACCTTTGTGTTTTCGAATAAGAAGATTTAATATTGTTAAGATGGCCCTGTTGCCCAAATTGATCTACAAACTCAACACATTTCCTATAAAAATCCTACTTGACTTCTTTGCAAAAATGGACAAATTTATCCTAAAATTTATATGGAATCCCAAGAGGTCCAGAATAGACAGAAAATCTTGAAAAAGAACAAAATTGGAGGACTAATAGTTCCTGATTTTACAACTTACTGCAAAGCTACAAAAATCAAGGCAATGTGATACTGAAAAAGATAGACATAAAGCTCAATGGGATACAATTGAGAGTCCAGAAATAAACCCATGTATTTATGGTCACTTGATTTGTGATAAGGATTCCAAGACAATTTGATGGGGAAAGAATAGTCTTTTTCCCACTGGTGCTTGGACAACAGGATATTTACAATAAAAAGAAATAGATTTGGATCCCTACCTCACACCACATATAAAAATGAACTCAGTATGGATTAGAAACCTAAATGTAAGAGCTAAAGCTATGAAAACTCTTGGAAGAAGATACATGAGTATAACTTCATGACCTTGAAGTACGCAATGGTTCTTAGATATAATGCTTGAAGAATAAGCAACAAACTAAAAACAGAGAAATTGGATTTCAAAATTTAAAACTGTTGGGCTTCAAAGAACACTAAGAAGAAAATGAAAAGATAACCTACATAATAAAAGAAAATATGTGCAAATCATATATCTGATGAGTCTAGTAACCAGTATATATAAAGAACAAAGAACTCATAGCAAAAAGATTAAGATTATTAGCAAAGATCTAATAACATGATTAGAAAATCAGCAAAGAATCTAGATAGACATTTACCCTAAGAAAATATATAATTGGCCACTAAGCATATGAAGAGATGATCAATTTCATTAGTCATTAGGGAAATGCAAATCAAAACTATACTGAGATACTGCTTCACACTTACTAGAATTGCTGTAATTAAAAAAAAACAAAACATAATCAGGGTTGATGAGGATGTGGAGAAATTTGGAACCCTCATTCATTGTTGGTGGAGGTGTAAAACGGGGCAGCTGCTTTAGAGAACAGTTGGACAGCTCCTCCAAAAGTTAAAACAGCTGAACACTACATAATAATCCTTATCTTCTGCAATTCACCTTTTCTCTCCACTAAGAAGTGCTTGTGCTATAACAGAAGGAACGTTTATCTTGTAACCAGAAAGTGAAATTTTATTCCTAGAGCTGCTGTGTATTAACCAAGAGCAAGATTCTTAACTTCTCTGAGCTTCTGCATTTTACCTGTAAAATGGGGTTAATGACCAGGTGCACAACTGTCAAGATCAAAGGAGATAAACTGTGAATTTAAATCCATGCCAACGTATGATTTTGGCCGTAATGATGGTGAAGACAGAAATGACTGTATTCTTACTACCCCTTTCCTTTCTGCAGCGTGGTGATGATAAGGTGAAGGTTAGCTTTACCTCCCCAAGAACAAGTACCATGTATTCTAATTCTGTGCCTACATCGTATTTGTAGCCCTCTGTAAATATAAATGATTTTCAGTCAATAAATATGTTTCAGAAGTCTTTAGAGTTCTTTGAAAGAGAAAAGGTTACACACAGGCAAGTCATGTTATGACTTACTGGAAGCTGGTGAAAGAAGCAGTCAGCAAATTATAGAAGATATTATACCAAAATATGACATAGATAAAGTTGTGAATACTTTTCTTCAAATGTGTTTAATTCTCTGATTTAACCATTCACATCTTTGAAACACTCTATCTTATTCTGAAAGTTAAATGTCCTGTTGAGGTGGTCATGAAAAGAGCCCTGAGCTGAGCATGAGAAAATGTCGATTCTGGTCCTTGGCTCTGCCATTAACCAACTGTGTCTAAATGTGGGCAAACAGGTGCATTTCTCAGGGCCTCACTTTCCTCATCTAACTGCAGTCTGAAAATTAGTTTATTTACTTCAGAAATTCGAAAGAACTTATTTTCCTGGTGTATGTTAATTTCTGTTAGCCTATTTAAATCAAAGTCTAATAAAAGTAGCATCTCACCGTGGGGAAAGGCGAGATGGATTATCCAATGTATAGTGTTGGGATGGCTGGTTAGCCAAAAGAAAGGGAGCCTTCAAGTCTCATCTTTCAAACTCTACATGGATCAAGGATTAAAGTGTTTAAAAAAAATGAAACCACAAAGAACTGGGAAAAAGCATAGTTTAATAATTTTGTAATATTTGATAAATGTGGATAGGCCTTTTTAAGCATGATATGTACCAATGAAGTCATGAGAGAAAAGGCTAATAAATACTACTTAATAAAATAAAACACTTAGGCATGGAAAAAATTACCCAATATTAAAAGTCAACAAAGTAGAAAAATATTCATAATACATCTGAGAACTAAAGAGCTAATTTCCTAAAAATATAAAAGCCTTTTGTGAATTAATGAGATGAACAACTCAGTTTTTTTTTTTTTAATGAGCAAAGGGCATAAACACTCCTAAGAAATAAAATGTGCAAGTGGAAGTAGATATGCACTGCTCCTTAGCCTCATTAATAATAAACAGTCATAGACTGTCATTCTTTTCCTCTTATCAAGACTGTTTAACAATAAAATGTTGATGCTCTTTAACCCAAGTGGTCCACTTAAAAAAAACAAGCTGTTGGGACTTGCCTGGTGGTCCAGTGGCTAAGACTCTGTGCTCCCAATGCAGGAGCCCTGAGCTCAAACCCTGGTCAGGGAACTAGCTCCCACATGCTAGTTCATGCTAGTTCTTGTTCATATGAACAAGAGTTCATATGCTACAACTAAAGACCCAGTGCAGTCAAATGAATAAATAAATATATTAAACAACAACAGACTCTTCTCCAGAAACATAAAACTCTTCAAAGATATATATGCCAGGCCATTTATTATCACATTTAAAGTTTTTTTGTAATTTTGTAATATGTTATGAAATGTCTATCATAAAGGCATTGGTTGCATAAATTATGGTACATTTTATAAAATGGAATATTGTCGTCCAGCAGATAAAAGAGTGAAATAGATAAGTGTGTACTGATGAAAATTTGTCCACAGTTTATGGTTAAGTAAAAAAAATTCCTCGTCAAACACTATGTTTTAGATTACACATCAGGCTACTAACTGTGGTTACCTCTGGGGATGGGAGGTAACCTCTGGGCCTCACTTTCCTCGTCTATGAACTAGAGGACTGAACTACAGTCAGTCCTTGAAAAAAATGATGAGACTGAACTGCTCATCATTTATGTTACTTAGTGCCATTTGCAGCCTGGATTTAGTGAAGATGTGTTGGTTTTTGGTTTTTTTTGTGTGTGTAATAAAAGTTTTATAAGCAAAAATTCACCACCAATTTTGCCAGCACTGCACTGTCACTGTCTTTTGCCCTGTAGGATGACCTGATTGGTATTCGATCAGATAGTCCATTTGAAAATGTGTCTGTTTTACCCTGAGTCACATTTACTAAAAATAAGGATTCTTTTAGTTTGTTTCAGCTCAGTAATTGTAATACTTTACATTCATTTATAATATTCTTTGCAGTGTCCATTCACATGTATTTCCTCTTTTAACCATTGTAAGAAACTGAGAAGTAGATACCAGTGTTACTATCCCATATTAAGCTCTGTGATTTCCTCTCTTAAGGTCTTCAGGGAATGCAGAATGATTAGGTTAATTTCATTCTGGTGAATATCATAATGAAAATCTCTGGGCAGCTCAGTGAGAATATTAGGCCAGGGTGGAGCATTTCATGATCTGGTCCACTCAGAGGCCCGTTAGTGTCCTACCATCCTGGTAGACTGAAGGAATGTGAGCCACAGAGGGAGCTGGTGTGGTTCAGAGGGTGTCAGAGTTACCCAGGGATCTAGGAACTGGGATTTGTTTGATCATGGGTAGAGGGCCCAGCTTAGATCCTAAGTTTCCTTGTATATCTCTCCACTGCAAGCTAGTTATTTTACCCAAATGGTCAAAACTTCTAGGTTCAACATTTTAGATTGATCTCCGGGACACTGAGTAAAGGACTAACAGCTGCTTGTGTGTATGGAAAGGGTCCCATTGGGTTCAAGATACACACAGAGCACCATGACTCTTGTAAGTTTTGGATTACAAAGTCAGGGCATCGGCAGATGTGTGCTTTCCAGTATTAGTACTATCTTCCAGAATGTTTCCTTTGATTTTTAAGAAGCACTATGAAGTTGCATAATTATTTGTTCTCTCTCATATCCCGCTTTTTCTCCTCCCCTTTCTTTAGATTCAAAATTAACAGGACAAGCTATTATTCCAGGATCAGTAATATACCACAAACAGTCACAAATACTGTTGGTTTGTTGCAAGGTACACTTTCCTTTAGTTTCACATTATTACACTTCTTTTGCCGAGTTTATAGTTTATATCATTTGTCATTTTTAGTTGGGTCATCACTCAACTAACTGCCTGTCCATCAGATTGTGATGAAGTTTTACCTAGGTGTTACTATTGCTCAGACAATGAAAAATGATTCAGTAACTTTGTTGTTGTTGTTTAGTTGCTAAGTTCTGTCCAACTCTTGCGTCCCCACAGACTAGAGCCTGCCAGGCTCCTCTGTCCATGGGATTTCCCAGTCAAGAATACTGGAGTGGGTTGCCATTTCCTTCTCCAGGGGATCTTCCCAACCCAGGGATGGAACAGCATCTCCTGCACTGGCAGGTGGATTCTTTACCACTGAGCCACCAGGAAAGCTCATCATTTATGTTACTTAGTGCCATTTGCAGCCTGGATGTAGTAAAGATTTGTTTTGGTTTTTTTTCTCATGATAAAAGTTTTATAAGTAAAAATTTACCACCAGTTTTGCCAGCACTGCATTTTCACTGTTTGTCTTTTGCCCTTTAGGATGACTGGATTGGTGTTCGATCAGTGATGCTCAAGAAAACACTAACAGCTGCTGACTTCTACAATGGATATTTGCACCCCTGGTACCAGAAAAATTCTCAAGCTCAACCAAGCCAATGCAGATTTCAGACTCTCAGACTTCCACCAAAGAAGAAGAAGCAGAAAAAAAAAATGTTGCTATGCAATAGTGCACCAAGTACTTTGGAAGAAGATGGACAAGAACCTACTATATACTTGTAATTTGTTAAAAGCCTTATTTACAAGGAATTACCCTGACTTTCAAGGAATTTGACACTGTTGAAAGGGAAGATTATTGTCAAAAAGATGAATTACCTCACTTTGCGTTTTCCGTCTAACAGAGTTAAAAACAGCTTTTTCTGTTTGAATAAAAAGAGAAGTTTTAAATTTTTATTTATAATATCAGACTCATCAGACTGTATCTTTCCCTGACCGCGAGTACGACTCACTGGTATGTGTATATACTGAAGAGAGTTTCTTTTTAAAAAGTGCATTTATTAAAATTTCAAAATCATGTCCCCTTTGACTGTGTTAGCATTTCAGCAGTATTCAATCCACATTTTGGATTTTTAACAGAGAGTAAAGTCAGATCTTTACATTTATCTACCATCTAGTTCCTACCAAGTCATTAACATTCATAATATGTTATAATCTCTGTAACATTGATCTATATAGTAAAATCACGTTTTATACCTAGATTTCCTTAAAGTAGGAATATAGTAACATTCTTCAATGGTTTTGTGTAGTAAAGGTTATTGATCAGCTGGTCTGTGCAGACTCATCTTTGTGTCCAGGAGAGTCAGGCACTTCTCTGGAGGAAGGGAGGTGCGGTGGCTAGCTGTTGAATTTTTTTAAGCCTTTTATATTATCAGCTTTTCCTGCCTAGATTCTATCAGTTAAAATTTTTTTGCAATCATTAATTCAGCAACACTTATTGATAGCATGATCAAATAATTGGTCATCTCTATTAGGACATGTTTATAACTAAAAGGAAGCACTTAGTTACCCCTGGATGACAGACATCAACAGGACTCTCCGAAGCAAACCAGGTTGTGTAAACATCTTATTTTTTTAGGAATTTTTAAAAAATGTGAACTGTTTTTAAAGTTTTTATTGAATTTGTTACAGTATTGCTTCTGTCTTACGTTTTGGTTTTTTTGGCCACGAGGCATGTGGGATCGTAGCTCTCCAATCAGGGATTGAACCCACGCTCCCTGCATTGGAAGGCGAAGTCTTAACCACTAGACTACCAGAGAAGTCCTTAAACATCCTATTTATTGAACACTTGCAGTGTAAGCTAGATTTTATGCTGATTACTGGAGACTTAAGAGATTAAGTATATGTTTAATCTATTGGGGACACAAGCAGAAGCAAATAGAATACTGTTTAAATGCCATAATGGAGGTATTGTGGAAGCACTAAGTCTCCCTCAAGGGAGTCAGTGGAGGCAAAACTGAATCTGAGGTTCCGAATGATGAGGTCATTATGCAGACAAAGGCCTGGAAGAACATTCTAGTATGTGCAGAGTAACAGAGGCATAAAAAGAGCACTTATGTTACAGGGGGGTTTGGTGACATTCTTAAGCTGAGTGATGGGAACACGATTGCCTTTTATTATCATTCTTTATAAATTTGCTATGCACACTCGTCAGTGTATGAGCTAGTTATATACTTGCATATGTGTGTATATAGCTGGCTGGGAGAAGGCTAATGGTGGATCATGGAAGAGAAACAAATGGCATGTTAAACGCAGGAAGAAAGTGTTTTAAAGGAACTGGAAGAATTGATAGAAGTGGAGTAGAATGATGGAGATGAGACTGGAAGACAAGATCATAGAGGACTGGAAGACCATGAGAATCTGGACCTTTGTCTTGTATGCAATAGACAGTCAAGGAAGTGACACAACTACAGGTTTGCATGTTGGTAAGTTAACTGGTGGTGGGGTGGAAAGTAGATCGGAGGTAAAACCTGGGGCAGGAAGATGTGTTGGGAGGTTACAAACATGATCTAAACTATGGCCGCAGTTAATGGGGGGTGGGTGAAATGGTTTAGAAGATTTTTTCTGTAGAAGTAAGAACTTGGGTTATCAGTTGGGTGTTTTATGGAGAGTTTTGGCTTCACTCTTGGGCTTCCCTTGTGGCTTAGCTGGTAAAGAATCCGCCTGCAATGTGGGAGACCTGGGTTCGATCCCTGGGTTGGGAAGATCCTCTGGAGAAGGGAAAGGCTACCCACTCCAGTATTCTAGCCTGGAGAAGTCCATGGACTGTATAGTCCATGGGATTGCAAAGAGTCAGACATGACTGAGTGACTTTCACTTAATATCTGTTAATCCCATACTCTCAAAATAGTTTGAGAATCAGTGACTGTGAAGGAGCCTTTTTGTTGTTTTCAGTTAACATGTATTGAGAACTTACTCCCCCCTCTAGAGGCTAAGTTCATGTTATGGAATTCAGTGAGAAAGAGAATCACTGTCCTTTGGGGGCTTATGGGCAAGCATTAATGGTGATTTTTGCAGCAGATCTCAAGAGGTACCCACTCAGACACTGCCATGGGGAGTGGGGAGCCTTACTGAGGGCACAGATTTATTCTTATTAGTTCTAATCTCTTACTACATGGTGATAAGTGGTCTCAGGTCTGCCACTCTGCATTCTGGGTGAAGCCTGTCTGCTTGTTTTGCCTATTACCATTGCCCTTGCTGGTAATCTTTTGTGCCAGACCATCTCTAGCCCGTGAGGCAAGGCCCACTGCAGTCCAGTGAGTTCACCTGCATAAACAATACAGGCTAACACCAAGTAGGGGCTGTGTGTGAGGCCACATTCCCTGGCCATTGTGATTGACATGGTTGCCATACTTAGGACAATTCTGTTGTTGTTCAGCTGACTCTTTGCAACCCCATGGACTGCAGCATGCCAGGCTCCCCTGTCCTTCACTATCTCCCAGAGACTTAGGACAATATGGAGTACCTTTTACACATGAAATCTTGAGGCATGAGTTCAGGGCCCATCTCACTGAGGGCAGTTTCCCATCCAGGGAGCCTCAAGCTCATCATGGGACTGGAGGACAAACCCCAGGTTTAGAATGCCAGCTCTATGTTGACAGCCCATTCTTTGAAAAATTAAATGGTGCACATCTCAGATAGCCTTCAGGAAAGGAGATGACCCACTCTTTCAGCCTTCGATAGAGCCCGCAGCCTAGTATGATCAAGCAGTTTCTCATCTGAACCAGAATCACTTGGAGTACTTGTTTAAAATGGAGATTCCTGGGCCTTACTCCAGAGCTTGAATCAGAATCTCTGGATATGGGACTCGGCATTTTATCACAACTTGACAAATAATTTGTATGCTAGAGCTGTCGCAGCTATAACTAGCTTAAGAAGTACCCATGGAGCCACATGCAGGGCCTTAGGTCTGGAGTCCTCCCAGAAGGGGTGGAACACAGCCTATTCTGCATTCTGGCTGAAAGGATGAATTTGCAAACACATTGCCTCCTTATGCAAGATACTTCTTTGATTCTTGTCGTTGCTGAAAACACATCAGACTCAACAGAATTCAGTTACTTGTTGGTAGTTGGGTGACCCAGGACAAATGTTGAAAAGTTTAAATTCTGGGAATGTCCTGGTGGTCCAGTGGTTAGGACTCCATGCTTCCATTGCAGGGGGCGTGGGTTCGATCCCTGGTTGGACCACATACTTCTCAATGGTCCAAAAAAAATTTTTTTTAATTCTGATTTCTCAGTTTAAAAACATGGGTAATACCTACCTTGCAGAATACAAATACATATAGAATATGCCCAGGGAAGCACGTGGCACATAGTAGGGAATAAAAGGTAGCTATTTATGTCACTGCAGTCTTAACACTGCTAGGATGCCTTCTTTGGGGCTGCAACAATATTTTCTCCTCTGGGTGGCAGCAACAGCTTGCTGAGATGCTTTTAGACTAACAGAAGGAAAAGAATTTTAGAGTGGGAAAGGCTCTGTTTTAGTACTCAAAATTCAGTTTGGAAATGATGAAATAGTGATCCAGCAACAGATAGCTAGTGACAATATTAGAAACTGAAGCCTACAGTAGCTTTTATTAAAAAAAAGATTTTATTCTTGGTTTGATTTGAGGGACAAAAGAAATGTTTCTGAGCACAAAATTGAGCTCTTGAGAAAGGCTGCTGAAAGAATGCTGATTGCTTTTAAACTCTGTTTTAAAGGTGATACAACATATTTTTACAGTTTTTCTTTATCAAGCAATTTCAAGGTAAAGAGATATGATTTTGAGATTCAACCAAGGTGGCATGAATCCTGCCACTGACCTTAAGCCTAGAATGATTACTCATCCTCTCTGAATCTATTCCCTTATCTATGAAATGAAAAATGTACCTACTTTGCAAGGATTTGTATGGGGAATAAAAATAGTCTATGTAATGCACTTAGCACAGTGCCTGGAACACAGCGGGTTCACAATACCATTATTATTAGCCAACACTTAATGATTGTTAGTCTCCTTTCTAAGGACTCAACCTGAGCTTTCTCATTTTATCTTTATAATGACCCTATGAAATAGGTAGTGTTATTGATCCTCCTTTTTCCAGACTGTTAGATAGCTAATAAGTGGTAGAGCTTGAATTCATACTTGAGTAGTCTGACACCAGACTGTGGGACTAACCATTGTGCTTCCCTGCCTCTATTGCAAATGTTTTTTATCTGTGATCAAGGAATTAATGTAGTAGGCTTTGGTGCTCAGAAATTAAGAATTAGGAGCACATGTTAAATTGACTGGCCATCATATGCAGGCACTAGGCTAGACATTTCAAAAAGATTTTCCCATTTTCCCATTTTAGTTACTATTTAATCACTGTCTTTATCACCTCTAAGAATTCATGAAATTTTCTAGAACCCTACAGATAGAAGCTGCTTTATTTTGTATTATAATAGTGCAGCTCTTATTTCCCGGGAATTTTTAATTGCAGCTCTCCTTCCGGAAGGTAGGTTATCACATTGTTATCTATGGTAGAAACACTAATGAGATGCTAGGTTGACAGATGATACAAGATATGTGGTACCTTTGCTTCAGTTCAGTTCAGTTGCTCACTTGTGTCCGACTCTTTGGGACCCCATCGACTGAAGCACGCGAGGCTTCCCTGTTCATCACCAACTCCTGGAGCCTACTCAAACTCATGCTCATCGCATCGGTGATGCCATCCAACCATCGCATCCTCTGTCGTCCCCTTCTCCTCCCGCCTTCAGTCTTTCCCAGCATCAGGGTCTTTTCAAATGAGTCAGTTCTTCACATCAGGTAGCCAAAGTATTGGAGTTTCAGCTTCAGCATCAGTCCTTCCAATGAACATTCAGGACTGAATTCCTTTAGGATGGACTGGTTGGATCTCCTTGCAGTCCAAGGGACTCTCAAGAGTCTTCTCCAGCACCACAATTCAAAAGCATCAATTCTTCGGCGCTCAGCTTTCTTTATAGCCCAACTCTTACATCCATACATGACCACTGGAAAAACCATAGCCTTGACTAGACAGACCTTTGTCAGCAAAGTAATATCTCTGCTTTATAATATGCTCTCTAGGTTGGTGATAGCTTTTCTTCCAAGGAGCAAGCGTCTTTTAATTTCATGGCTGCAGTCACCATCTGCAGTGATTTTGGAGCCCCCAAAAATAAGGTCTCACTGTTTCCATTGTTTCCCCATCTATTTGCCATGAAGTAATGGGACTGGATGCCATGATCTTCATTTTCTGACTGTTGAGTCTTAAGCCAACTTTTTCACTCTCCTCTTTCACTTTCATCAAGAGGCTCTTTAGTTCTTCACTTTCTGCCATAAGGGTGGTGTCATCTGCATATCTGAAGTTATTGATGTTTCTCCCGGCAATTCCAGCTTGTGCTTCATCCAGCCCAGCATCTCACATGATGTACTCTGCATATAAGTTAAATAAGCAGGGTGACAATATATAGCCTTGACGTACTCCTTTCACTATTTGGAACCAGTCTGTTGTTCCATGTCCAGTGTTAATTGTTGCTTCTTGACCTGCATACAGATTTCTCAGGAGGCAGGTAAAGTGGTCTGGTATTCCCATCTCTTTAAGAATTTTCCAGTTTGTTGTGATCCACACAGTCAAAGGCTTTAGCGTAGTAATGACCAAACACTAACTTGTCCGATAAGTCAAAATACTTTTTCCATAAAGAGCAGTTTTGTGTGCAGCCTACTTTTTTTTAAGTTTGATTAAAGGGAAGTGATGGTGGGGGGTGGTTATCAGAGAAGAGCAGCTTTGAGGAAAGGCAATTGTAAAGAGCCATGTAATATGGCTCTCATAATTACATGGAATCTAAAATCTTAGAATTGGAAAGAACTTAGAGGTCATTTAGTCTAACTTTGGACTCATTTTACAGAGAAGAAAACTACACCTAGAGAGAGGAAGTGTCTTGTCTAAGATAGAACTCAGGTCTCTTAACTCCCCCACTCTGTCTGGTCCCTGTAATCCAGCGTAAAATACGCATGTCACAGACTGGGTCTGGCAATGAGGAAACCGTATTCTTTTTCAAACTTGGTTCTCAGCATAATTTGATATATAACTCTGCAGTCAGTTGTACCCTGAAAAACTTAAAAGGATGGTATTCCAAGAATTGGTATTGTTTTGCTCCTCTTTTACTTTTTCACACGTGCTTCCTAGGGGGCAAAAGAAGGTAAATTCAGTCTGGCGGGTAAAGTGGAGTGGGGCAGGTTTGAGACCTCATCGGGTGTACTGGGCCCCTTGAGAAAGTCAGACCCTGCTGTAGCCCATACAGTTTGTACTTTAACTTGAAGGCAATGAGGAGCTATTGAAGGATTTAGGGCAGCATTTAAAGCATGAATATAGTTGCTTTTAAGTATTTTTTAATCACAATAACATATGGATTGTTGTGTGAATTCAGATACTAAGTCTAAAGCCAAGTTCTCCTTCACCATCCCTTCTACTCCCAGTTTCCCCTCAGAGGTGGCCACCACTCTGGTATGTATACATGCATAAGAGATACAGCTAGGATTATTTTGCACATGTGTTTTAAAACAAATACTATCATGTCAAAAAATCAATTTGAGGAAAAGAGCTTGGGTTTGGGCAGTTTTGAAAAGCAGCTTGGCCACCTGTTTACTTTGCTTGGTGTTCACAGAGTATTTTGTGAACATTCCAGTTTGTAAGTGAGATTCTCACACAGGGACTTGTGCTGTGGGAACCATCTGGCAGACCCCAACCATGACAGCTGCAAACCCTCCCAGCCACACCCACCAGGCCTGCTTGCAGCTTGGCTTGCCCTGGGTCCAGAGTTTGCTTCCTGCAGTTGTGCAATTATAGGGCCGCTGGAATCCACAGATATTAACTGTTCTTGTTCACAGATTAGGGAAAGGACAATGTGCTTCTCATGTGTTATGGAACAACTGAAGGTCCAAATATGACCATGAGTTCCTTTTCTAAGGGAAACAAAAGATTCATGATTTGGGGTTTGATCTTTTAACAAAAGTATAGATATAACAAAATGTATCTACATAATAAAAGGGTTTTCTGTTGTCAACAGTCAAGTTAAAAGTTGTTATTACCAAAGTAACTAGAATATCCTTATTACCAGAATAAGGATTTTTAATACATTGGAGCAAATCCATAATTCATGTATCTTTAGTGCTGATACTCAAGTGAGGTCTGGGAGTGTGGGATATAGGGAATACAGCTTTAGGAATACAAGCAGATAGATTTATTTATTCACTAATTCATTCATTCAGTACACATTTAGTGCTTATTATGAACCAGGTCATAATAGTTAATGCACTGGTTAAATCTCTGTTCGATTTTCTAAATTAAAACTCCCAACCCACTGCAGGAGACAGATAATGTAATGAGTACCTATAGTGGGTTTTACATACAACCAGTGATTTGCCAGTTATTCTATTCATTAAACTTCTCTAAATTTTTGAGAAAAACACCCAAGGTTAAAAATCTTCCACAAAAACATTCAGAACCTATGTGGTGCATATAACAGAAGACCACTTTCTGTTGCTGTATACTCAGTCGAGTCTGACTCTTTGTGACCCCATGGACTGTAGCCTGCCAGGCTCCTCTGTCCATGGAATTTAGCAGGCAAGAATACTGGAGTGGGTTGCCATTTCCTTCTCCAGGGGATCTTCCCATCCCAGGAATCGTCTCTTGTGTCTTCTGCATTGGCAGGCAGATTTTTTAACCACTGTGCCACTTGGAAAGCCCACTTTCTGTTACTGATTTGAAATTCTGAAAAGGTGATTTGGCAGGGGTTTAGGGGGATGGATATGTTACTGCGTTCTTGGGAAATGTGCCTGGGATATGTCCCAATCCTAGACTGGAATCCAAGGCTCCTAAGCAGGAAGGCAGAGGTCATGACTTAGGATGCAGTTTACTTGGATTCTTTCCTGCCCTAGATCCCCAACACCATTTGCCTGGGTAAAGGCAAAGGCCTTTAATCAGGTACAAGTTTTCCCTCAAACAGATTAGGGAGAGGTTTTTTTCAGCAGGATCTTACTGTGAGATGACTAAAAAACTTCAAACAAGGAGTTTTATATGTTATTCAATATTTTCATACCTCCAACTATTTTAATGAAAAGGAGAGTCGTGAACTTTGCAAAATCTCATGTAAGTGATTATAAATATATTCAGTTCCGTTCAATCACTCAGTTGTGTCTGACTCTTTGTGACCCCATGGACTGCAGCACGCCAGGCTTCCCTGTCCATCATCAACTCCTGGAGTTTACTCATACTCATGTCCATTGAGTCAGTGATGCCATCCAACCATCTCATCCTCTGTTGTCCCCTTCTCCTGCCTTCAGTCTTTCCCAGCACCAGGATCTTTTCAAATGAGTCAGTTCTTCTCATCAGGTGGCCAAAGTATTGAAGTTTCAGCTTCAGCATCAGTCCTTCCAACAAACATTCAGGACTGATTTCCTTTACAATGGATTGGTTGGATCTCCTAGAAGTTCAAGGGACTCTCAAGAGTCTTCTCCAGCACCACAGTTCGAAAGCATCAATTCTCTGGTGCTCAGCTTTCTTTATAGTCCAACTCTCACATCCATACATGACTACTGGAAAAACCATGGCTTTGACTAGATGGATCTTTGTTGGTGAAATAATGTCTCTGCTTTTAAATACGCTGTTTGGGTTGGTCATAGCTTTTCTTCCAAGGAGCAAGCGTCTTTTAATTTCATGGCTGCAGTCACCATCTGCAGTGATTTTGGAGCCCAAGAAAATAGTCTCTCACTGTTTCCATTGTTTCCCCATCTATTTGCCATGCAGTGATGGGACTGGATGCCATGATCTTAGTTTTCTGACTGTTGAGTCTTAAGCCAACTTTTTCACTCTCCACTTTCACTTTCATCAAGAGGTTCTTTAGTTCTTCTTTGGTTTCTACCATAAGGGTTGTGTCATCTGCATATCTGAGGTTATCGATATTTCTCCCAGCAATCTTGATTCCAGCTTGTGCTTCATCCTGCCCGGCATGTCACATGACGTACTCTGTATATAAGTTAAATAAGCAGGGTGACAATATACAGCCCTGACCTACTCCTTTCCTGATTTGGAACCAGTCTGTTGTTCCATGTCCAGTTCCAACTGTTGCTTCTTGACTTGCATACAGATTTATCAGGAGGCAGGTCCCATCTCTTTAAGAATTTTCCAGTTTTTTGTGATCCACACATTCAAAGGCTTTGGCGTAGTCAATAAAACAGAAGTAGATGTTTTTCTGGAACTCTCTCACTTTTTCCATGAACCAACGGATGTTGGCAATTTGGTCTCTGGTTCCTCTGCCTTTTCTAAATCCAGGTTGAACATCTGAAAGTTCACCATTCACCTACTGTTGAACCGTGTTAATAATGTTAATAAATATATGAACATTCTCTATTCCTTTAAGGGAAATTGATGAAGGAGCTGGACAGTCAGCGGGAGCTGTTCCTAGAAATTCCCAAGACCTCAGCACAAGTCTGGAAAGGGAGGTGGAGGTGTTACAGTGGAGGATTATGGGGGGCATTTGTGGCTGTGCCAAAGGAAAAACATCTTGTCAAGAAAAGGGAGTATACAAAGCTCTGTTCATTAAAGCCTGTAACTCAAAGGAGTTCCCTCAAAGCTTTATGCCGCGAACCGCAGGCCAGGCAGGTCCCAAGGATCAGGCGCCCCTTTCTTCCAGTCCTGCAACCTTTCCCTCGGTGCTCACGTCACATGAGTGACCTAGAACTGACCCTGGAGTCTCCCTGGGCCTCCTCCCCGCGCCTCCCAAGATGGGATGCCAGAGCGGATGCCAGCTCTGCACCCCGCAGGATGTGCGGAGAACGCTGGAGTCTCACTCTGCGGTCCAACCCGCCCCGTCGCCATGGTGACCGCCGGAGTCACGCAGCTCCACCCCTTCCTCGCGACGTGGCCCCACCCCTCCGAACCCGGAAGCTCGCGGCCTGCGCCAGCTGCGCGAACAATTCCGGAGGAGGGAGGGCGGCGGTCCAGTCTCGCTCGGCCGCGGGCCCCGCCCCTCGGAGGCCGGCCCTCCAGCGCGCCCCCACGGCTCGCGGCGCTTACGGATACTGAGCGCTCAGGCCTCCAGCCCCAACCTGGGCCCCAGCAGCCTCCGAGGCCGGCCCCCTTTCTGGAGGCAAGAGCCGCCTTGGGAGGAGGGACAGGGACCTGGGGGCGGCCACGGCAGGTGAGGGGTGGGAGAGGTCCTGGGAAGCGGGGGATGTGGGTGTATGATGGATGTGTTTGTGGCCGCAGGTGAGAGTGGTTTGTAGTGAGTACGGCTGCCTCTGTCGATGTGACTTTGTGAGTGTGGCCCTGAGTGGGTCGGTTCATGTGACCATGCACGTGATTGCACGTCCCTGTGTGTCTAAGGTCGAGTCTTAGTTCATGGGGGTGATCGATGTGCCTGTGACCCTGCCTTTGTGTGGCTGTCACCAGTGGGACTGGAAGATGGAGATCTGTGTGTGGTTCGCCTGGGGTGGGGGGTCGGGTACTTGACCTGGACATATTCCTGTAATCCCATCTTGGGGCTACACTGCTGCAGCCCAGGAACGCATTTTTCCTATAAACTTTGAAGAACTCTGAGCAGACTAGTTATTTTGGAGATTGCACCTTAGCCTGAAAGTGATAAATGCCTTTGTCATTGCTGAGCACGGGCCAGGTGTGAGGAAAGTGGCAGGGCTAAGCTCTCTCACTTTCCTCTTCTTGTCCTCGGGAGTCCTAAGTTCTGCATTTATGCTGCTTCATTGTCTCCACCTACAATGTTCCAGCCCCTCTTGGCACAGAGCTTCAAGAGACTGAGGGGTAATTGAATAGCTGTGTGCAAATTTCCAAAAGCTTTAATACTAAGACAGGGTACAAGATGAGATGTGACCGTCGAAATGTCAAGTAGTCAGCTTTTCCTCCCATGAGGTTTGGAAGATAATAGAATAAGTTTCTGAAGATAAGGATAAATCTTCCCCCCAGGAAACCTAAAAAAAGAATAGCTCTGTATTGGTGTGATGAGGTATGGAGACTTGCATTAAAAAGCCAATGGCATCATCTAGAGACCCTTAGGTTCTAATATTTCACTATTGCTTGTGTCAGTAAGAATCATAGATTGTCTGTATGTAGACCACATGATTGAGGAAAAGGATCAGAAAACCTCTGACTAGTTAAACTGGTTAGATGACTTAAATATTTGTAAAGGCAATTTCATTGGCTGTGAATTGGCAGGGTCTGTTGAAATCCTGAGGGATAAGTGGACTATAAAGTGGCTGGTTCTGGTGAAACCTTGATGGAGAAGTGCATGTAATTCTTGGTGCATACTCAAAACTAGCAGTTTTATCCTGGAGCAGCACAAGGGCCAGAGAGGACTGTCTAGAGCACTCTCTGAGAAGGGGGTTTCCCTAAGCAAGATTAAGGGAAAATTCCTGCCACGCATTTCCCAGCAACATGAACAGGTGCTTTTGTTTTTGTGAAGAATTGTGAGAGATCAAATCAGCATTGAGTTCCTGGTCCACATTCTTTCTTATTTAATACCGATCAGTTGGATCACAGTCTCAGTGAACCTTTTTTTTTTTTTTTTTGCCATATGCAGAATGTTCCCCTTGTGACTTGGAAAAGTATTCCCTTGCAGTGGATGAAAGAGATCTAGGAGAACAAAATTCCTTTTCATACCACTCACAGCTGCTTTCCCTTTGCAGCAGTTTTTTTCCCACTTAAATGTCAGTTGGTCATATGCAACATTTGGTATCTATCTTACCTTTCATGTACTGCCAAACTAGCAGCACAAATGTTCAAATCACTTGCTTCTATAAAAATTTAGTCACCGTTTGGTGGAATCTCTCCAACCAGTGAGATGAGTTATAAAATAAAAGTTGTAATATTGGGTGGTTGTGGATAATACTGAAGACTGTGGTAAGGAACCTCTTTCTACTTAACTCCTGAGGGAAGAAGTGAATGACAGTGAATGTGTGTGCCTGTGTACAATGTGTGTATGTATATTTGTATGATAGTTTGGTTTGTATGTTGCAACTGATTCCAAACTATAGATCATTTATTTTATCCCAAGTTTGGTGAATCTAGAAGCAAAATTTCTGACATTAGTTTAGCTAAGGTGTTTTGAGTAGGTGTTTTGTTTTGATCTGCTGTTGGGTAGGGATTTTTTTCTAAACATGTTTTTGATATTTCCTCTTGTAGAACAGTGATTGTTTATAGTAATGGTATACTAGAAAATGTCTTGATTAGGCAATAGGAATGACATAGGAATAGTTCAAGTCTGTCCAGGTAGACAATTTTCCAGAATTAACTATACATGCCAGTTGCTTTCAGTTAAAAGCAGTGACCAGCTTAGAGAAAGGCTATAGTTCAAATGGCTTCAGTTTTTTAACATGTTAGTATTTGTTAAGAGAAAATGGATGTGCAAAGAATGATTTTCTTTATTTCAGTATGAATAAGAACTACATCGATGCACATTGATTGTCTGTATTAATACTGGCTGGTGATTTTCTTCATATTTTAGAACCACTGAAGATTTCAATAAACTTTTCTAAGAACCATCCCAGCCTTGAAAGAAAAGGCCAGTTATTACAATGTCAAGGTTGTAAACCTAGTTTAATATTGGATGTCTACATTTACCATCTCCTTGGGGTTCAGTTTAGTAACCCCCAAGGCTAGAGGTATCAGTTGAGATTGCTGAGTGCCCTGTGTTTTGAGGGAACAGATGTGGAGGGCCAAAGAGGAAGATTCATTGGCTTAAGAATCCCTGGCACCTGACCAGCCCAGAAAAGCCCCTTTAAGTTGTCAGTTCACAATCAGCCTAGGACTTAAGTCCTGGGGTCTCAAACTCATCCTAGCCCTGCTAGGAAAATCCAGGCTTGTGCTGCAGTAGAGGACATGATGCAAAGGAGCATTTGAGTCCTTCCAAACCAATGGGTAGAATTTCTTCATTTGGCAATAAGAATCTGCAACAAGGAACTATAATTTTCAAGTTCCCGGTATGACACAACATAGATTTTTAAGCAAACAGAGGCAGCTTTAAGTTGAGGATGCCTGGCCAATGCAATGCTCATAGGTACCCAGGTTAAAAGGGATTCTAGGATTGACTAGTTCGGCCTGCTTAGGATGCAGTCATTCATTTAGTTGACAGATAATGCCTGCTGTGTACAAAGCACTATTCTGCACTTTAGAGAGAGAGTAGTGAAACAATCCTAGATGAGAAAACAAGTCCCCAAAGGGTCAGTGACTTTTCCCAGGTCATAGAACTATAAAAGCTGGAAATCACTAATCTCACAATAGAAGACCACCTGTTTTTTAAAGGCACATGTTTTATTTTGTTGCTAGTTATTGTGCCTTCAGGAATGTTCTGGTACCTTATCATGGATCTTTCAGAGTGCATTATATCACTTTTACCACGTCCATATGAACAGCAAGTTTTTCCTGTATGTTGCATTAAAATCTATGTGTGTTTCTGAAGCTGTCTTCTCCTAGAGTTAGATTTATGGCATTTTATGAATTTATGAGGAAGCAGGCTTACATGAACTCCTTTTTCTAGTGTGGACTGTTCCCTAGAATTCTGTCAGACAGGAACATCTTTATTAACATAGATTCTTAAGGTTTTGTTGAAAGATAGGTTATTCAAATGCATTTGGAGTCATGTAACTAGGACAGGCAGTCAGGTGTCAGAAAAGACTGTCCTGTGTCTGGTCCTGGTTTTGCAATAGCCATGGGATCTTGGGTAAGTCATTAACATGTTCTAGACCAGATTCCTCTTTTGGAGGAACTAAGGGGGTTGGAATAATTCTTTCTCAGGGTACTTCTTGCTTGCTCCATGGTTACAGGATTTCACCAGTTGTTTTCTGTAGTTTTAGTATATGCCGACAAGGTAAAATAGCCTGTTTCCTTGGTTTTACCTTTTAAGGTATTGTTGGTAGAACCAGACCAGACTCGACATTTAGTTCTGATGTAAACATGAATTCTTGACGTGAAACATCACATGCTTTTATTTCAGGGTTAACCTCCATTTCAGCTAACCATGGGAGAGATTAAAGTCTCTCCTGATTATAACTGGTTTAGAAGTACAGTCCCCCTTAAAAAGGTATGTATGGTTTTACTACATCTCTTATTTTCAAAATCTTGTATTGTTTATCATGTGTGATTTAGACATTATGTCTTAGTGTTTGAGAGTAAAGGTTATTGCCAAATATCACGACTGGATTGCAGAACATAATGTTCAACCCCTTCCCTGTCAAGTACAATCAACTTTTGAGACTCATTCAAGAGTAAAAGCGAGAATAACTGTACTAATTATTTTACAGTTGCTTTTACATATTCAAGCAAGCAGGAATACATGTACTCCTCTGTATAGTTTGGTGGAAAGCGTAAGCAACAGCAACTGTATAGTAAGTGCAGTTAGATTGTATTAGAAAGCATTTTGCTGTTTATCAAGAATGAAGATTTACAATATAGATCCTCTGTTTGCCATAACCTGTGATCATTCTGCCATAGTCATCTTTTAGAAACTTTTTTTGCCTGGGATATCCAAAAACCCTAAACATTTATGTTGAAGTCTGTTGACTGTGAGTCTCAAATTAATCCCAAATGCTTGGGGATCACCCTGACAAAAGTTGTGTCAGGATAAAATCTTTGCTGATCCCCTTGCAGAAGTATTAGAGTACTATGATCTGAAGATTATTTATGTCTCTGTTAAAATTATTTTGTCAGGGTACATAGCTATGGAAGTAGCATGCAAGTTTGAATTAATAACAGAGTTACTCTTCCTATAGAAATTTGAGATACAGTTTCCACATATAGACAGAATACCTTCCACTGTTGTAGGAAGTCCCCAAATATCTTAATTATTTCAATAGTTGAACAAAGTGGGTAGTGGTGTGCCCATTTTACAAATGAGAAAACCAAGGTTCATGGAGGTTAACATGTTAAAGTCACATAGTCTAGTAGAGTTTGGGTTAAAATCAAATCATCTGGCTTCAAAGCCAGAGCTACTTGGCAGCTTAGCAAAGGGAACCTGCTATTCTTCTTGCTACCCCAGGAACTACTGCCTGCGCTAGAAGAAGAATTGCCACTGGAGTCCCTCTGCCTTGTCCCATCCCCTCAAGTAATACACATGGGCTCCTCTTAATGAACTCACTCAGCAAGCTAATCACTAGACCCAAAGCAACACAAACTCATTGAAATATACTTGGAAGTAGTTGTAGGAAGTAGTTTCATTGATGTAGTGTTTTCCTTTGGTCACTTTGGTCCATAAGTGATGAAAAGTTTGCCTGAAATTTCATGGTGCTAGATTTTAATTTCAGAAATCTGAATATCATATCTCATGTTTTATTACTAAAAGGTTGGAATTTACCGTATGTACCATCAAAGGTCACTAAGATTTTTTTTTACTATAATCACAGCAAGAAGAAACATGAAAAGCAAAAATGTGAGTGGCAGAATCCAAAGGGCAAAAACATAATCATGAGATATACTGTCACTTGTGGATGTCCAGAAAGTACTGGATAGGGCCCTCTAGACTTTGCCCTGCCCTGTGTGTCTGCTAAGTGACCCCAGTTAGCATGCTGCCACCCACATTGACACCATAGGCCCCACAGCACTGCCAACTTGGAGCTCTCAGAAGATGGAACCTTGGGACTTCCCTGGTGGTCCAGTGGTTAAGACTCCATGCTCTTAATGTAGAGGGGCGTGGATTTGATCCCTGGTCGGGAAAATAAGATCCAGCCTGCCACATGGCATGGCCAAAGAAGAAAAGAAAATAGAACCTTGAACCTTTTAATGTAAAAGTAGGATAAGTATTGATTTAGATTGGCAATAGTTCAAGCAGTTAATGTACTTTTCCAAATACCACCAAAAAGTCAGCCAAAGAGAACGAAAATTACCTATCATGCTGTGCATACTGTAGCTAACACTTTTGACACTGTTGAACACTCAGTATCTCCCAGACACTGTGCTGAACACCTGATTTGTTTCAGCTTATGTAATGCTCATCTTTTTCCCTTACTGGGTCAAAAGCCACTAAATGAGGAAGGTTTCTGATGACCTTCCTCCTTCTCATCCCCTTTTCCCCAAAATCCAGTTTTTCCCTGAGCCCATTCCCCACACCTGACTGACTGGGTTGAAATACTCTCTGGGGACAATGACACCTACACCTGCCTCGTCCCTCCTCTCTAGCAGAGGTCTCTGTCTCAGAGGCTTGGGCTAGATCAGGCTCCTGAAGCATCTCATGAGTGGTCCCCTCTCTATCCAGTTTCTCCCCAGAGCCTGGAGTCTTTTCTTTCTCTCGTCTCCTCTTTCACACACTAACCCTGCTGATCCCAGCCAGGCCTCTGGGCCAGCACTGGAGAATGACTCTGCAAATTGTCCTCCTACATGCATGCATGCACACACACAGCCAGAAATATGGGGAAGAATTAAGATGCCATGTGCAGAGTTTACTGTTTAATGGTAAACAGAATAAACTTCAAATAATCATGACTGGAGAGGAAAATTCCAAACTCAGAGAAAAAGGAGTTCTCGGGAAAAGTATAAAGCAGTTCCATGGACTGTGTCAGTTCTGAAGAAGGAAAAGGAGACAAATCTGTTTATTATATGTACTGATCTGGTGTGAACCCCATGTTAGTGTGTAACCACCAAGTGGTATTAAAATTGTCAGCAAAATTACAGTGTCAAAATAACTATTAATATGTAAAATCAAATCCATGAGATTTTTCATTTTCTTCTAACTTTCCCTCCAGATTATTGTGGATGATGATGATAGTAAGATCTGGTCGCTCTATGATGCAGGCCCCAGAAATATCAGGTGTCCTCTCATATTTCTCCCTCCCGTTAGCGGAACTGCGGATGTATTTTTCCGGCAGATTTTGGCTTTGACTGGATGGGGTTACCGGGTTATAGCTGTAAGTATTATTGATTTAGGATAACAATGCAGGTCCACATTTTCTGCTTTTGTGTGTGTGTGTGTTTCTGAGTATAGTAATGGGCATGTTTCTTATTGTAAAATACTGTTTTTCATTTTTAAAATGTGAAAGGGAGTTTTTTGAAGGAAGGTGGTGTGGTTTGAAAGCAAACGGAGGTGCAGAGGAGACAAACCTTTATCGAAGCTTTCTCTACCCTCAACTTGAACGTGCATTTCCTGAATAAGTCTGACCAGTAGGAAGCATTGTTCTTGTTTATCGATGAGGAGGTTGAGGTGTGGACATTTTAGAGATGGCTGAGGGTCACACAGCCGGTGGGCAGTGGAGGGAGAACCCAGCTCAGTCATCTGACCCCATTTCCTCCCCCCTTTATTCCATCACTGCTTGGGAGCAGCAAAGGGGACTGATAGCTTGCTTTACTGTGAGTCTTTGACAGGTGAGGTGGGGTTCATTAATTAGCTCATATCCTTCACGTTTGGTTAAGAAGTTTTTTGTTTCTAATTGTTATCACTGAGTTTGGTCTAAATCTAGTTTTGCATTGATCATTCTTTAATCTCCCTCTCTGGGAGGAGGGCGTAGGTGGGAAGACACCGTTGCTCACCATAGAGTGTTTGGCACGCCTTGACTAGGTCAGGACAGTGGACTTCGGTTTCCTAACTTCCCCGAAGCAGAGGCCCTGGCTTTGGAGCTGGCGGTTGTTTCTGGGATCTAGAATGTTAACACATAAATGGTACTCCCCATGGGATTACTGCTGTTAGTATACATTTTATTTACTGCCTAGAGGAGAGAAAACGTGGACCAGGGCTGTTCTCTTAGAAGGAAACTGGAAATTCCACTGGGGCTACCACCAACTGGGGTCACACAAGACAAATGCAGTTCCTCTTCCTCCTGACGGCCCTGCTCTTTCCTGAAAAAACTAGTTACTTTCGGCCGCCTACTGACTTTCCCCCCAGGTCTTGCTTCTCCAGCTAAATCTCTCCAGATTCTTTGACCATTCCTCATATGGTGTGTTGGAAGCCCTGCCACGTAATCCTCCCTTGTTCTGGGTTTCAGTAGTCTCTTTCTGTGGACAGCATTCCAGGAGAGGAGGGTGGTAGCCGCCCTCATCCTAGTCCTTTGCAGCTGACGTGGTGACAGTTTCTGTCTAGGTGATCGCTGTTGGTCAGCCAGGGAGAGGGAGACTGAGCAGCCCCCAGCTGGCTGTCTCACTTTTGCGCATTCTTCAAAGCAGACAGCATGTTTTTGTTCTCAAGTGACAGGGCACACAGCTTTGCCTTTTGCTTGGATATTTCCTCTTGCCCTCAAGCTTCCTGATATGGGCATTCCCTATTTCTAAGCTAGACAAAGAATCAAGGAAAAAGACAGCAGTGTCTTCCAAATCACTTCATCCTTAAGATTTGATCAAAATGCCAGGAGATTTCTGAAATTTTACTAGACATCTGTTAGTTTCTAGCACTTAAAAATGCCTGGATCCTTTTTTCATTTATATTTTTATTGAAATAATTATAGATTCACATGCAGTTGTAAGAAATAATAGAGAGATACCCCTTATATACTTTTCCCAGTTTCTCCCAATAGTAACATTTTATAGAAGTGTAGTTGAGTATCACCGCCAATATTGATGTTAATGTAATCCACCAGCCTTGTTCACATTTCCAGTTTTACTCATACTCAATTGTTTGTGTGTGTATTAAGTTGTATACAATTTTATCACCTGTCTAGGACACACATTTTTTTAATTTAACAATTTTTTTATATTAGAGTATAGTTGATTTACAATATTGTGTTAGTTTCAGGTGTACAGCAAAGTGATTCAGTTATGCATATACATATATCCATTCTTTTTTCAGAATCTTTTCCCATATAGGTTATTACAGAATATTGAGTAGAGTTTCCTGTGCTGTAATACATCTATTTTATATGTAGTAACACTACTATATATGTATATATGTTAATCCCAAACTTCTAATTTATGCTTCCCCCAACCTTTCCCCTTTGGTAATGATGTTTGTTTTCAAAGTCTGTGAGTCTGTTTCTGTTTTGTAAATAAGTTCATTTATATCATTTAAAAAAATTCCACATGTAAGTAATGTCGTATGATATTTATCTTTCTCTTCCTGACTTACTTCACTTACTATGATAATCTCTAAGTCCATGATGCTGCAGATAGCATTATTTCATTCTTTTTTATGGCCAGGTAATATTCATTGTACATATGTACCACATCTTCTTTATCCATTCCTCTGTTGGTGGATATTTAGGTTGCTTCCATGTCTTGCTATTGTAAATAGTGCTGCATTGAAAACTGGAGTGTGTGTATCTTTTTGAATTATGATTTTCTCCAGATATATGCCTAGGAGTGAGATTGCTAATTCAAATAGTAGTTCTATTTTTAGTTTTTTAAGGAGCCTCCATACTATTCTCCATAATGATTGTACCAATTTACATTCCCATCAACAATGTAGGAGGGTTCCCTTCTCTCCACACCCTCTCCAGCATTTGTTGTTTGTAGACTTTTTGATTATTGCCATTCTGACGTATGTGAGGTTATACCTCGTTGTAGTTTTGATTTGCGTTTCTCTAATAATTAGCAATGTTGAGCATCTTTTCATGTGCTTTTTGGCCATCCGTATGTCTTCTTTGGAGAACTGTCTATTTAGATCTTCTGTCCATTTTTTTATTTTTGTTTTTTGCTGTTGAGCTTCATGAACTGCTTTGTATATTTTGGAGATTAATCGCTTGTCAGTTGTTTTGTTTGCAAATATTTTCTCCCATTCTGTGGGTTGTCTTTTCATTTGTGTATTGTTCCTTTGCTATGCAAAAGCTTTTAAGGTCCCATTTGTTTATTTTTGTTTTCATTACTCTAGGTGGTGGATCCAAAATGATATTGCCATAATTTATATCAGAGAGTGTTCCGCCTATGTTTTCCTTGAAGAGTTTTATGCTATCCAGTCTTCATTTAGGTCTTTAATCTATTTTGAGTTTATTTTTGTGTATGGTTAGAAAATGTTCTGATTTCACTAGAACATGCTAATGAATGTTTTAATTTCCTTCTTTTACATGTAGCTGTCCAGTTTTCTCAGCAGCACTTTTCCATTGTATATTCTTGCCTCCTTTGTCATAGATTAATTGCCCATAGGCACGTGGGCTTATTTCTGGGCTTTCTGTCCTGTCCCACTGATCTATATTTCTGAATTTGTGCCAGTGCCGTACTGTTTTGATCACTGTAGATTTGTAGTGTAGTCTGAAGTCAAGGAGCTTGATTCCTCCAGTTCCATTTTTCTTTCTCAGAATTATGTTGGCTATTTGGGGTCTTTTGTGTTTCCATACAAATTTTTAAATTCTGTTCTAGTTCTATGAAATATGCCATTGGTAATTTAATAAGGTTTCATTGAATCTGTAGATTGCCTTGGATAGTATTGTCATTTTGACAATATTGATTCTTCCAATCCAAGAACATAGTCTGTCCATTTGTTTGTGTCATCTTCAGCTTCTTTCAGCAGTGTCTTATACTTTTCAGAGTACAGGTCTTTTGCCTGCTTAGGTAGGTTTATTCCTAGATATTTTGTTCTTTTTGATGAGATGGTAAATGAGATTGTTTCCTTTTTTCTTTCTGATCTTTCATTGTTAATGTATAGAAATGCAGCAGGTTTCTGTATCTGCAGAAATAAAAAATTTACAGATTTTTGTATCCTGCAGCTTTGCTGAATTCGTTGATGAGCTCTAGTAGTTTTATGGTAGCATCTTTATGATTTTCTATGTATAATTTGCCATCTACAAACAGTGACAGTTTACTTCTTCTTTTCCAGTTTGGATTCCTTTTATTGAGTTTTCTTTTCTAATTTCTGTGGCTAGGACTTCCAAAACTATATTAAATAAAAGTGGTGAGAGTAGACATCCTTGTCTTGTTCCTGATCCTAAAGGAAATACCTTTAGCTTTTCACCATTGAGTATGATGTTAGCTGTGAGTTTGTCAAATATGGTCTTTATTATGTTGAGGTAATTTCCCTCTATGCCAACTTTCTGGAGAGTTTTTATCATAAATGGGTATTGAGTTTTGTCAAGAGCTTTTTCTACATGTTGAAATGATCATGTGGATTTTATTCTTCAATTTGTTAATATGATGTATCACACTGGTTGATTTGTGAATATAGAAAAATCCTTGAACCCTTGAGATAAATCCCACTTGATTATGTTGTATGATCTTTTACTATATTGTTGGATTCAGTAGTATTTTGAGGATTTTTGCATCTATGTTTGTCCGTGATATTGGCCTGTAATTTTCTTATTTTGTGAAATCTTTGTCTGGTTTTGATTATCAGGGTGATGGGGGCCTCATAGAATGAGTTTGAGAGTGTTCCTTCCTCTGCAATTTTTTGGAATAGTTTTGAAAGGATAGGTGTTAACTCTTCTCTAAATGCTTGATAGAATCACCTGTGAAGCCATCTGATCCTGGACTGTTGTTTGCTGGAAGTTTCTGAATCATAGTTTCAATCTCTTGTAATAGGTCTGTTCATGTTTTCTATTTTTTCGTGGTGCAGTCTTGGAAGATTGTACCTTTCTAAGAATTTGTCCATTTCTACATTGTTCATTTTATTGACATATAGGTGCTTGTAATAGTTTATTATCCTTAGTATTTCTGTTGTGTCCATTTAATTCTCCTTTTTCATTTCTAATTTTATTGATTTGAGCCCTCTCTTTTTTCTTGAGTGGCTAGAGGTTTATCAATTTTGTTTATCTTTTCAAAGTAATAGCTTTTAATTTCATTGATCTTTTCTGTTGTTTTCTTTGTCTCTATGTCATTTATTTCTGCTCTGATCTGTATGACTTCCTTCTTTCTACTTACTTTAGATTTTATTTTTCGTTTTCTAGTTGCTTTGGATATAAGGTTAGGTTGTTTGAGACTTTTCTTGTTTCCTGAGGTAAGATTATATTGCTATGAACTTCTGGCTTTTGCTGTGTCCCATCAGTTTTGGGTTATTGTGTTTTTATTTTCATTTGTCTCTAGGTATTTTTTGTTTCCTCTTTGATTTCTTCAGTGATCCATTGGTTGTTTAGTAACATACTGTTTAGCTTCCACTTGTTTGTTTGTTTTGTTTTGTTTTTTACAGGTTTTTTTTTTTGTGTGATCAGAGAAGATGCTTGATCTGATTTCAATTTTCTTAAATTCACCAAAGCTCACTTTGTGGCCCAGCATGTAATCTGTCCTGGAGGATGTTCCATGTGCACTTGAGAAGAATGTATATTCTGCTTTAGGATGGAATGTTCTATAAATATCAATTAAGTTCATTTGGTCTAATGTGTCATTTAAGGTTTGTGTTTCCTTATTGATTTTCTGCCTGGATGTTCTGTCCATTGATGTAAGTGGGGTGTTCAAGTCCCCCACTATTATCGTGTTCCTGTTGATTTCTCCTTTAAGCAATTGTCTGTATGTTGAGGTGCTGCTACATTGGGTGCCTATTTATTTACAATTGTTATATCTTCTTCTTGGATTAATCCCTTGATTATTATGTAGTGTCCTTCTTTGTCTCCTGTAACAGTCTTTATTTTCAAGTCTATTTTGTCTGATAAGAGTATTGCTCCTCCAGATTTCTTTGATTTCCATTTGCTTGGAATACCTTTTTCCATCCTTTTAGTTGCAGTCTGTACGTGTCCCTAGATGTGAGTGTATCTCTTATAGACAGCATATATATGGGTACTTATTATTATTAATTTGTTTATTTTTGACTGTGCTGGGTCTTCATTGCTGCGTGGGCTTTTCTCTAGTTGCAGCAAGCAGAGGCTACTGTCTAGTTGTGGTTCGTGGGCTTCTGATTGTGGTAGTTCTTGTGGATTCTTTACCACTGAGCCACCAGGGAAGCCCTGGATCTTGTTTTTTTATCCATTCAGCTAGTCTGTGTCTTTTGGTTGGAACATTTAATCCATTTACATTTAATATAATTATTGATATGTATGTTCTTATTGCTGTTTTGTTAATTGTTTTGGATTTGGTTTTATAGGTCAATTTTTCCTCTTCCTCTTTTTTTCTCTTCTAACCACTCCAGTATTCTTGCCTGGAGAATTCCATAGACAGAGATGTCTGGGGCTACAGTCCATGAGGTTACAAAGAGTTGGACATGCCTGAGTGGCTAACATACTTTCACTTGTGATTTGATGACTATCTTTAGTGTTTTGTTTGGATCAGTTTTTCTTTTCTGTGTGTATCTATTGTAGATTTTTGGTTTGCAGTTACCATGAAATTTTGATATAGCATGCTCTCTCTCTCTTTCTCTCTCTGTCTGTCTGTCTCTATATACACACACACACAAGATTGTTCTAAGTGCTGGTCTCTTAATTTCAAATGCATTTCTAATGTCTTGCATTTGTGCTCTCCTCTTCTCATGATTTCTGGGTTTGATATCATATTTGTGTGTGGATGATTTCCTACTTTTTACTGTATGTTTGCCTTTACTAGTGAGCTTTCTCATTTGTAATTTTCTTGTTTCTAGTTGTGGCCTTTCTTTTTTGTCTAGAGAAATCCTTTTAGCATTCATTGTAAAGCTGGTTTGGTGGTGCTGAATCCTCTTAGCTTTTGCTTGTCCATAAAGCTTTTGATTTCTTCATTGAATCTGAACAAGAACCTTGCTGATTAGAGTATTCTTGGTCGTTTGTTTTTGCCTTTCATCACTTTAAATATATTGTGCCTCTCCCTTTGGGCCTGGAGTACCATCATTACTCCAAATTCTTTTTCAGGTTGAGTGCCTATCTCCACTTCATTTGTTCTTCTCGGGTTTTATCTTGGAACATATTTCTTTGCATATCAATTTATCTTATTTTCTGTGTTTGTGGCCTCTGTTCCTCAGGTGTCTCATGATGGTTTCTTCTTTGGGTATAGGCTTTTTTTTTGGTAGGCTTAAGCCTTTTTTGCTATGGTTGTTCAGCAATTAGTTGTGATTTTGGTGTTTTCATGAGAGGAGGATAAGCTCAAATCCTTCTACTCTGCCATCTCGTCTCCAGCTTTTTTTCCCCTTTGTGCTTACGGTCTCGCTTGCTCAGAGTGCCAGATGCGGAGGCCTTCCACCTGGCCCTTCAGGCCAGAGTTCCTAGAGTGGAACCACCACACTCAACACCTCAGCTCTGGGACACTCCTTAGGGCACAGACATATTTAAGTTAAAGGATTCATAAAAATGTCATCTCTTTTCTTTTAGGCTATCATCTGACTCAAATTCTCAAATTTTTGCTAGGAAGAGTCTGTTCTCCATCCTCCCTCAGAAAAGTGGAATTGTATCCATGAATGGAATTTTAATCATGAAACTAACATATTACATCATATCTGAAATTATCCCATAATTTACATGGTGGTATCTATCCCAATGATTTGTCATTAGCCAAATGAATCTAAGTGCTTAAAACAGCAAGCCTTTAAGATGAGTCTTACATTTATTAAAGGGCACTCTTCGGTGATAAGTCTGAGTCCTCTAGAAAGGAATTAGTGACTTGTGTTTCTTTTTCTTCATTATTGTCAACACTGATGGGTTACCTAGGGTCAAGCACTTGAAATGTTTGATCACAAACAAAAGTACTACAAGAAGTCAGATAGAATGACTGAGTCAATAAAAGTAGAGGAACAATTTTATTGAATACTCCCTTAAAGAAATGCTACCAAAAAGAGAGGAAACTCTCCTTAGAAGGATTTCTAGTTCTGAGCCATAATTCAGAATGAAGTTGGTTTAAGGGGAAAACAAAATTTTCTTACTTGAATAGGTTCTGCTCTGTTCACTCTTGAACCTCAGAGTTTCTTAGCTATTTGGAAAGGAAATTGATGTGAATTGAAATTGTTGTATATGTAGTATCACTAGAGTGTGATTTTTATTTTTATTTTTTAATTGTTCTCTTAGTTAAAATTGGAATTTTGAAGTCTAGGATAAGATGAGAGCTTATTTTCCCATGTTTTGAAAAAGGAGCAGAGATTGAGCAGAATGAGAAATACTGTTGTGAGAGCCCTGAATTTTTCAGATACATATGAGTTGTCTTTTACCTTTATAGTTTTTAAAATAAATTTTAAAATTGTTATATTCTAGTTGCAGTATCCAGTTTATTGGGACCATCTTGAATTCTGTGATGGATTCAGAAAACTTTTAGACCATTTACAACTGGATAAAGTGAGTACCTTGAAACTAGTTACTCACATGTGATTCTAATGCAACATTTACGTCATTGTCTGGTGTTGTCTTTTATTTTTTAATAACAGCTCTTTTGAGCTAGAATTCACATACCATATAGTTTACCTTTTTAAAGTGTATAATTCACTGGTTTTTAATATATTCAGAGATATGTGCAACCATCACAACAGTCAATTTTTGAACATTTTTTTCCACCCCAGAAAGAAACCCCATACTTAGCAGTCACCACCCTTCTTCCTCCCTGGAGCCCTGTCTGTGGATTTGCCTGTTATGGATATTTTATATAAATATAAAGATGTAATTTGTGGTCTTTTGTGACTGGCTTTTTTCACTTCACACAAGATTTTCAAGGTTCATCAATGTTGCAGATTCTATCAATAATTCTATCAATAATTCCTTTTAATTGTTAAATAAAATCCCATTGAATGGATAAAACATATTTTATTTACCCATTCGTCATTTGATTTGTTTCCATTGGTTATTGTGAGTGATGTTGCAATGAACATTCTTACACAAATTTTTGTGTAGACAGATGTTTTCAGTTCTCTTGAGTACATGTCTGGGAGTGGAAATACTGAATTTCCAAATTAAAATGTCTGTTTTCTTAAACAGAAAATGCAAAGTAGTTTCATTTTCTAATATAATCTGTGAATAATATTTTGTTAACTAATATATGCACCGTTGTATTTTTCCTTGACAGGGCATAGACATTTCATTTAAATACTGTATTTCCTAAACTTCTAACTGCTGTAAATATTTCAGTCTAATGATTGGTGATAACATTATATTCTGTTCAGTTCAGTTCAGTCGCTCAGTTGTGTCCAACTCTTTACAACCCCATGAACCGCAGCACTCCAGGCCTCCCTGTCCATCACCAACTGCCAGAGTTTACCCAAACCCATGTCCATTGAGTCAGTGATGCCATCCAACCATCTCATCCTCTGTCGTCCCCTTCTCCTCCTGCCCTCAATCTTTCCCAGCATCAGGGTCTTTTCAAATGAGTCAGCTCTTCGCATCAGGTGGCCAACATATTGGAGTTTCAGCTTCAACATCAGTCCTTCCAATGAACACCCAGGACTGATCTCCTTTAGGATGGACTGGTTGGATCTCCTTGCAGTCCAAAGGACTCTCAAGAGTCTTCTCCAACACCACAGTTCAAAAGCATCAATTATATTCTGTAGTTGGTGATAATTAAAACAATTTTTTGATACTTCAAGATAAGTCATTGTTTTTAGGATCCTTCTGTTTGGTTCCAATTAGGTTCATCTCTTTGGGGCTTCTTTGGGAGGCTTTTTGGCTCAGAAGTTTGCTGAGTACACTCACAAATCTCCCAGAGTCCATTCCCTCATCCTCTGCAATTCCTTCAGTGACACCTCTATCTTTAACCAAACGTGGACTGCAAACAGGTAAGAATGTAAACATTCAACCAACAGTTCTGTTATTTTCAGTGGAATTAAAAATGTTGATGTTTGGTTTTTTGAAGCATTAGGGAGGGAGGGGCCATATATACTTTTGTTTTCTGAAACCATCCGGGCTTTTAGCTTTAGAAACAGTCACCCTTGCAAAAGAAAAGAATTGAAAGAATTCTAACTTCAGTGGTTCCTGTTACTCTAAATCATTGTCTGGCTTTGTTTATTATAGTTCATATGCCTTTACAGTTTCGCTTCAGTGCATATCTCACTGATACTGTGTTCTGCTTGCTCCACTTAGTATTTTGTGTACGGAGTTCTGTGTAATGACTGTTACATTTTTTTTTAAGGCCTTCAGTTTCTCAGTTTTTCACCAGGTTCTACTATAAACCTTTGCGTGTCAATTACTTTTGTTCCTCTCTTTCTGGGTTATTTCCTTGAGATAGGTTCCCTGAAATGGAGAGACTGTTTAGTTTGCTGGCACTTTTACAACATTAGTCTGCTTTTTAGAAAGATGGAGGGGCAGAATGCTTTGCAAGGCAACCAGTGGGGTACCTGCTTTCTCTGAGCCATTCCTTCATTGATTTTATCATTTGAATTAGTTTTATAGATGTCTAATGGTACCTTAAATCTGACTTCAGTATATGTCTTTCATTGCTAGCAAGGCTAGGCTCTACCCCCCAAAAGCAGCCTATTGACTTAACTTACCTGAGTGATCAGATTGGTTTTCATAAAATGTTCTAGGTAAACATTGTTTCCATGGTTTTCACAACTATTTACTGTTGCATTCTGATTTTTTAAAAAATGTTTCCTGATGTTTTCTCACTTGTTTACTCAGCATTTGTGCAGCAATTTCTTGTATGCATTAGACAGATACTTCATGTCCAGATGATGCACCAAAAGTCATTCTTTTTGGTGATTTTTTCATGTTGTTTTGATTGTCAGAAGCCAAGACTCCCCCCACTTGGTGTTCTTGCATATCAGGAATTTTTTCTCAGATGTCTGAGTACTTACTATGCGCCACACAGAGGCTTCAGGGGTGAACAGAGCCAAGAGGATGAGCCCCGCCCCCCAGCCACGCACACTCAGAAAACACCCAGGCAACATCCCCTTTAGAAGTTAAGAAGCTGTTGGGATGGGTTGGAGTAGAGAACTTAGATCACTGAAGGCGACTGAAAGATGGCCAACTGGTCCTTGTAAGGGAAGTTTACTGAGAATGTACATCAGAAGGTCGTCTGTACCTTTTATAAGTCATTTGCAGCATAGATTTAAAAAAATTCATGTTTACCCTATATAAGGGCTCCCAATGTAATTAATGGAGTAAACGCTAACGAAAAGGTCACATATAGAAATACACGAAGATTGAATTGCCTTGAATTAGCCCAAGAATCCACTAGTAGCAATAGTAGGTATAATAACTCTGTGATTTTACTATTTTGAAATCTATCCTTTAATGTTAATCAAAAGGTGATATAAACCTTAATGTTGATATGGTAGGTGTTCAGTTTTCCACAAGTAGCTTAGCCATTGAAAATAAGACCAACTAGAAAATAAAGTCTTGGAATTATCAGAATATCTATCTCAGTAAAAGCATTTTGAAATATTGTTTATAATTATTCCAAATCCTCAAAAGTTTGATCATATGAAACCATAACTCTTTGGGAACTTGAGAAAGCATTTATGAAAACTAGATGCTTCCTCTTTGAAGGAAGAGACTAGGTTTTCTAAATCTCTAAATCCCAAATGCCTAGCTAATACAGAGCTTCAGTATTGAATGAATACTTGCCATGCATGTATAGTCTTGTAAGTTTAAATGATCAGGTTTTTTTTTTTTTTTTTTTTTTTTACAGCTTTTGGCTGATGCCATCATTTATGCTTAAAAAAATAGTTCTTGGGAACTTTTCCTCTGGCCCAGTGGACCCTATGATGGCTGATGCCATTGATTTCATGGTAGACAGGGTAAGGATCATGACCTTGGGGAGGCGACACCTTGTCCTGGGAATTTCCATGTCTTCTTGGTTCCTGAGAAATACCTATCTCGCTCAGTGTGTATTAGAGGTGTGTTAAGCATTTTTCTATATTAACTTTAGTATATCCAGACGGATATTATGGCTGCTGAGTAATTTATCAGAATCATTTGGGGAAATTTAAAAAGTACAGATTCTAAGGCCTCACACTAGACCTTGAACTAGAATCCCTTGCTGAGGGCTCTAGGAACCTGTTTTTACCTCACTCCTCCACTTCTGCCTCCCCAGGTAAGTGTGATGGAGCAGGTTTGTAGACGTGCATGTAGGAACTCCTGGATAGATGATTTCTTCTGAGGCCTCTTCCAGCTCTAAGATCACTGAAATGTTTCTCTGTCTTCATTGAGCTTCTGGAATGGGCTTGCTGCCCACAGGCACCTGGCTGAAAAGGCAGCTCAGGCTGAGAGTTGTGGAAGGCCAGGTGTCCAGAACAGAAAAATATCACCACTTCCAGGGCCCAGTTATGGTCTAAATACATTGTGTCTCCCCAGTGGTTAACTTACTGACCCCACCACAAATAATGCCACCTTTGTAAATAGGATATTATCTGTGGATCTAATGTAAATGTGAAAAACAAAATTTTGAGTAAACTTTACCTGTGTTTTTTCCTGCAGCTGGAAAGTTTGGGTCAGAGTGAACTGGCTTCAAGACTTACCCTGAATTGTCAAAATTCTTATGTGGAACCCCATAAAATTCGGGACATCCCTGTAACCATTATGGACGTAAGTTTTCCTTAAGTAAAACAGATGCTTTACCTTTTTTATATGTATATGTCAAGATCCACCTTACAAATCATTTTACGATTTTTCAGTGTTGCTTCAAACACTGCCTTGGATTTGTTTTTACCACCTGCCCCCCACACAGCTTTCTCAATTTCAAAAACATCTTTTATTGCTTATCCTGTATTTTTCCTGGAAGGAATAACACCATTGAAATAAAAATAAACTTAAACAAACATGATAGTCCTTAGCCATTTTGGTTTGCTTTGCTATGCTTTATAAGCTATTACAAATCTGGGCAGCAAAATGAAGGTGCCAGAATTCCGTAAAGTGTAGTTAACACAAAAGCTTGCTTCTTACATGTTTTTTAATTGTAGTAAAATACACATAACAAAATTCACCATTTAAACTACTTTTAAGTGTACAGTTCAGTAACATTAAGTGTATTTATAGTGTCGTCCAACTGCCACTGTTATCCATCTCCAGAACTTTCCATCATCCCAAATTGAAACTGTACCCATTAAACAATAACTCGTCATTCACCGTTCCCCCTAGAGACCCTAGTAACCTTTGTCCTGCTTTTTGTCTCTATGAATTTGCCTGTTATAGGTACCTCATATAAGTGGAATCATACAAATATCCTGTTGTATCTGGCTTGTTTCACTTAGCATATTTCCAAGCTTTATCCATGTTAAAGCATATGTTAAAAAATATCCAGTTATCCTCTAATTAAAAATAAATTTAAAAATTTAAAAAATCATTCCCTTTCACAGTTGGATAATATTGCGCTCTATGTATATACCACAGTCTGTTTATCCTTTCATCTGTTGATAGGCATTTGAGTTGTTTCCACCTTTTGGCTATTGTGAATAATGCTGCTGTAAATATTGGTGTGCAAATACACATTCAGGGTCCTATTTTCAATTCTTTTGGGTGGTGCATACCTAGAAGTAGAATTGCTGAATCATTTGATAATTCTGTTTAACTCCTAGAGGAACTGCCTTACTGCCTTCCACAGGGGCCATACCATTTTAAATTCCCATTAGCAGTGCATAAGGTCTCCAATTTCTCCATATCCTCGCCAATATCCTTGTTATTTTCTGTTTTCTTTTTTTTTTATAGTGGCCACCCTAATGGATGTGAAGTGGTATCTCACTGTGGCTTTGACTTTTTATTTTAATCATATAACTGTTCTGTCTCACGATAGATTTATTCCTAAATGCAAGTAATATGGTATTTAAATTAAGAACTGATTTTTATCAATTATTATGAATATGTACAATAACTTAACCATTTTCTACTATAATTGCTACATTCCAACATTTACCATGACACAGAGTAAGCTTGTCAATACTCTCAAAGAAATATATGGTCCTCACAGTGCATTTGCTCTGCCTGAACTTTCAAAGTTATGTTCACCGCTTAAGTACATTGTCACTTAAAGTGTCTACAAGTTTTAGCAAGCTGGAGATGCACCTGTCTTTGTTTTCATGTTTTTTTGTTTCTTTTATATTATTTGAATAATTTTTGCATGAGTTTGAACATAAATTTGTATGAGTATTATACTATTCTTGAGTCATATATTGCAAACTTCCAACAGTGGCTCCCCAAGGAAAGGGTCTGGACTTTTTATCTTGTATTCTTAATTTTTTAGAAAATTATTTTCATGGAGAATATCATACATATAGCTGTTTTTAAATTAATACTTAGTTCTTTTGGAGTTTCATGATCTTTTTGAAATTGGTGTTTTCAGTGATTGTTTGCTATTAATGTTCTGTTAATTAACTATCTTTGAGGACAAATGAAATTCATGGTAGAATTTTTTTCCCCCTAAACAATGCAAAAGACATTTGGCAGTAAAATCTGTGTTTTTTACTTTGGAGTTAGAGTCACAAGGGATGAGCAGAAGGGGGCAGCCCAGGCTTCAGAAAGGTTCAGCCATGTCTCCTGAAAGGAGTGCTGGGGGGGGACACTTTGCTTAATGTGAAAAGAACACATTGAAATAACAGTTTTGTCCTCATGTTCTTTTAAAGGTGTTTGACCAGAGTGCACTTTCAACTGAAGCTAAAGAAGAAATGTACAAACTGTACCCTAATGCCCGGAGGGCTCACCTTAAAACAGGAGGCAATTTCCCATACCTGTGTAGAAGTGCAGAGGTGAATCTCTATATACAGGTAGGCCTTAGGTTGGAACCCAGAGCATTTTGAATCCAGAGTCTATGGTTTGAAACATAAAGCTTTTTGGTGGTGGTGGAGAAAGAGAACTACAGAATTCTCTGTAGGAATGAAGCACTAACTTGATAAAGGCAGTCTACATGAATAATTTATAGAATTCAAGCATATTAGAGACACCTGGGTGACTATCTGCCCACCCTCCCTTTTCTATGAACCACGGGCCTGGACTCACACACTGAAGTAGCCATTTGGTTCCATGGGACCTTGGCTCCCAGATTCAAGGAATTCAGTCAGAGCAGGACACCAGACTTAAAACAGAGTCAATCTGAGTCCCATGAAGTGACTTCTTGGTCTAATTTTAATGCATTAAAACACACACACAATCTAACACACACCACCTCTTCAGATACCTAAACTGATATTAGAATAGTGGTGAGAAATGGCTGCTTTGCAATTTGGCAAATAGTATCAAGAGCCTTAAAAAACCAGTCATGTTCTTTGATCCTGTCATCCACATGTGGCTACATATCCTAAGGAGAGGATTATAAATACAAAACAACCTGATTCTCAGAAACAGTCATTATGATATTAGAACAGCAGAGGATGGGAAGGAGCTGATTCATAACAGCAGAGGAGAAGGGTAAACACCTGCTCGAGAAGCAGCATGCCGCAATTTAAAATGTTAGTAAGAATATATAGTTGCCCAGAAAAACTGGTTACATAATGATCTTTGACTTTTTTGTTTTCTAATTTTCCTCTAGTTAGTATGTATTACTCTAATTTTTTAGTGTCTATATATTTATTTTTATTTAGGTATAATTGGTTTTGGGGGCTTCCCTGGTGGGTCAGATGGTAAAGCATCTGCCTGCGATACAGGAGACCCAAGTTCAGTCCCTGGGTCAGGATGATCCCCTGGAAAAGGGAATAGCAACCCACTCCAGTATTATTCCCTGGAGAATTACATGGACAGAAGAGCCTGGCAGGCTATCTGTTCAGGGGGTCACAAAGAGGCAGACACAACTGAGCGACTAACACATACATAGTTGGTTTATAATGTTAGTTTCACGTGTTCTATGTAGTGAGTCAACATTTTTAGATTACAGATTATATTCCATTTAAAGTTATTATAAGATATTGGCTATATACCCTGTGATGTACAGTATGTCCTTGTGGCTTATTTTATACATGATAGTTTTTACCTTTTAACCCCGTACCCCAATCTTGCCCTTTCCCTGAGTACTCTATAACTTTAGAAGTAGAAATTATTAATATACAACAGTGATGTTTAAAATAATCATTCTGCATTTCTGCAGATACATTTGCTTCAATTCCATGGAACCAAATACGCAGCTATTGACCCGTCGATGGTCAGTGCTGAGGAACTCGAGGTGCAGAAAGGCAGCCTTGGCGTCAGTCAGGAGGAGCAGTAGCTGTTAGTGACGAATGGTCCAGCGTGTTTGTACAATCAGTGACGTCAGTGCCCACCAGTCGGCCTCTTTTCAGCTGGTCAGGTTCACCGGTTATCACTGTGGAACTAGGACTGATGGTCATCTTCGTGACAGGCGGCAGCTCTTCTAAGCCAGTGTAACTATTTCCTCTTCAGTTTTTTTAGCTTTTGAACTTAAGTACTTTTGGAGACTCCCATTTTAAGAACTGTGAAAATTTTGCTACCAAAAGTATTCACCCACTATGTTCTTAATTGTTAATTTCTTAGTTTGGGGGTTTTGTAGATTTTTTTTCCTTTTCTTTCTGTCTTCCTTCCTTCCTGTTATTTGCTGTAAATGCTGCACAGCCACGTTATGTATCAGCACATTTGTTTTTTTTATGCTTTCTTGGTTATAACAGTTATTAGAATGCCAAGGCCATCACCCACTGTTTGCTCTCCTGCAAATCAACTACTTCTAATTTCCAGTTAAGCCAGTTGTTTTTAGTTTTGGCTGTTGTCTTTCTACCCATTACAGTCTTTGGAATAAAAATTCAATTTAAGTGAGTTGAATTTTATGATTTTATGATTTTTATGATTATCGCAGCTGCCAAATGGGCTGCCTACACATAGGACTCTGAGGAGCAGACCATGGTGTTTGCCAAACCTGTGTGACTTTTGGTAAGTGACTTAATTTCTCTAAAGCACACTTTGCTCATTGTTAGATTACAAAAACAGTCATTTAGTGAGCTGCTGCTCTGGCAAGGTACTTTTCATACCTGCTTTTTGCCCCCTCAGTGGAAAATTTTAAACACACATAGAGAAAATAGTATAATGAACTACATCCCCATCAGCTTCAAAAATTATCAATTCATGGACAGTGTTGCATCATCTCTTACCCCACCCTCACTTTTTCCACACATACTCATATCACTGGATTATTTTAAGGCAATTTCTGATATCTTATTTCATCTGTAAATATTTTTCTATGTACCTCCAAGGGATAAAATAATGCTGTTATCACACTTTAAAAAATTCAGCAATAATTCTTTCATACTAATATCTAGTCAGTGTTCCTATTTGTGATTCTCTCATAAATATCTTTTTACAGTTGACTTGTTCTACTTAGCTTCCAAAGTTCACGCTTTGGAAAGACCAGAGCCAACCAAAAAGATCCTCCATGACAAAAGATATTAAGAAGAAATCACAACCAAATGGGTAGGAGGGGCACAGTTGCAATATAGCCAAGTCCCATACCCCCAGGCTTGGGACCCACATACAGGAGAATTATAATTGCAGAGGTTCTCCCAAAGAGGGTTCCAAGCCCCAAGTCAGGCTCCCCAGCCCAAAGGGCTTGCACTGGCAAGATGAGCCCACAGAGCATTTGGCTTTGAAAAGCCAGCAGGGCTTACTTGCAGGAGTCCCAGAGGGCTGGGGGAAATAGACACTCCACTCTCAAAGGGTGCACACAAAACCTCACATGTTCTGGGTTGCAGGGACAGTAATTTGATAGGAGCCTGGGCCAGACCTACCTGCCTCTGAGAGTCAGGGGGCAACTGCAGCTCATGCTAAGGGCATAGACACTGCTGGCAGCAATCTTGGGAGCTCATTCTACCATGTGGACACTGGTGCTGGCAAGTGCCATTGTGGAATCCTCCCTTTAGCCTGGCCCTGGCTCAACAGCCTGCATGCACCACTGCTGGAATGCCTTAGGCCAAGAGTTGAGAAATATATACTAGAAGAAATCAACAGTAGAGTTAATGCTGCAAAGGAATGGATCAATGAGCTGGAAGACGAAGAAGTGGAAATTACTGAAGCTGAACAGAAAAATAATGAAAGGAAGACAAAGACACCTCTGTGGCAACATCAAGTGCACTAATATTCACATTATAGAGGTCCAAGAAAGAGAAAAGAGAGCTGAGAACATACTTGAAGTCATAAAAGCTGAAAATTTCCCTAACTTAGGAAATGAAACAACCAACCAAACTAGGAAGTGCAGAGTCCCTACAGGATTAACCCAAAGAGAAACAAACCAAGACACATTGTAGTCAAAATGGCAGAAATTAGAATATTAACCCATTACTGACTGGAGGATTTTTGCAGAAACTAATACCTGGGCTGTAATGTGTCACTGTTCAATAATATGTTAAAAGCAGCAAGCAAAAAACAATGACATTAAAGGAAGTCCTATAAAGCTATCAGCTAACTTTTCAGCAGACTCCACAGACCAGAATAGAATGACATAATATGCTTAAAAGTGATGAAAAGGTCACAAGCATGGAAATCGAAAGTGTAATCAGAAATCTTCCAGCAAACAAAAGCCCAGGACCAGACGGCTTCACAGCGGAATTCTACCAAAAATTTAGAGAAGAGCTAACACCTATCCTACTCAAACTCTTCCAGAGAATTGCAGAAGATGGTAAACTTCCAAACTCATTCTATGAGGCCACCATCACCCTAATTCCAAAACCAGACAAAGATGTCACAAAAAAAGAAAACTACAGGCCAATATCACTGATGAACATAGATGCAAAAATCCTTAATAAAATTCTAGCAAACAGAATCCAACATCATATTAAAAACATCATACATCATGACCAAGTGGGCTTTATCCCAGGAATGCAAGGTTTCTTTAACATCCACAAATCAATCAATGTAATTCACCACATTAACAAATTGAAAGATAAGAACCATATGATTATCTCAATAGATGCAGAAAAAGCCTTTGACAAAATTCAACATCCATTTATGATAAAAACTCTCCAGAAAGCAGGAATAGAAGGAACATACCTCAACATAATAAAAAGCTATATATGACAAACCCACAGCAAACATTATCCTCAATGGTGAAAAACTGAAAGCATTTCCCCTAAAGTCAGGAACAAGGCAAGGATGCCCACTTTCACCACTACTATTCAACATAGTTTTGGAAGTTTTGGCCACAGCAATCAGAGCGGAAAAAGAAATAAAAGGAATACAGATAGGAAAAGAAGAAGTAAAACTCTCACTGTTTGCAGATGACATGATCCTCTACATAGAAAACCCTAAAGATTCTACCAGAAAACTACTAGAGCTAATCAATGAATATAGTAAAGTTGCAGGATACAAAATTAACACACAGAAATCCCTTGCATTCCTATATACCAATAATGAGAAAACAGAAAGAGAAATTAAGGAAACAATACCATTCACCATTGCAACAAAAAGAATAAAATACTTAGGAATATTTCTACCTAAAGAAACAAAAGACTTATATATAGAAAACTATAAAACACTGATGAAAGAAATCAAAGAGGACACAAACAGATGGAGAAATATACCGTGTTCATGGATTGGAAGAATTAATATAGTGAAAATGAGTATACTACCCAAAGCAATCTATAGATTCAATGCAATCCCTATCAAGCTACCAATGATATTTTTCACAGAACTAGAACAAATCATTTCACAATTTGTATGGAAGTATAAGAAACCTCGAATAGCCAAAGCAATCTTGAGAAAGAAGAATGGAACTGGAGGAATCAACCTGCCTGACTTCAAGCTCTACTACAAAGCCACAGTCATCAAGACAGTGTGGTACTGGCACAAGGATAGAAATATAGATCAATGGAACAAAATAGAAAGCCCAGAGATAAACCCACGCACCTATGGACACCTTATCTTCGACAAAGGGGGCAAGAGTATACAATGGAGAAAAGACAATCTCTTTAACAAGTGGTGCTGGGAAAACTGGTCAACCACTTGTAAAAGAATGAAACTAGAACACTTCCTAACACCATACACAAAAATAAACTCAAAATGGATTAAAGATCTAAATGTAAGACCAGAAACTATAAAACTCCTAGAGGAAAACATCGGCAAAACACTCTCTGACATAAATCACAGCAGGATCCTCCATGACCCACCCCCCAGAATATTGGAAATAAAAGCAAAAATAAACAAATGGGACCTAATTAAAATTAAAAGCTTTTGCACAACAAAGGAAACTAGGAGCAAGGTGAAAAGACAGCCTTCAGAATGGGAGAAAATAATAGCAAACGAAGCAACAGACAAACAATTAATCTCAAAAATATACAAGCAACTCTTGCAGCTGAATTCCAGAAAAATAAACGACCCAATCAAAAAATGGGCCAAAGAACTAAACAGACATTTCTCCAAAAGAAGACATACAGATGGCTAACAAAACACATGAAAAGATGCTCAACATCACTCATTATTAGAGAAATGCAAATCAAAACCACAATGAGGTACCATAACACACCAGTCAGAATGGCTGCTATCCAAAAGTCTACAAGCAATAAATGCTGGAGAGGGTGTGGAGAAAAGGGAACCCTCTTACACTGTTGGTGGGGATGCAAACTAGTACAGCCACTATGGAGAACAGTGTGGAGATTCCTTAAAAAACTGGGAATAGGACTGCCATATGACCCAGCAATCCCACTGCTAGGCATACACACCGAGGAAACCAGAATTGAAAGAGATGCGTGTACCTCAATGTTCATCACAGCACTGTTTACAATAGCCAGGACATGGAAGCAACCTAGATGTCCATCGGCAGACGAATGGATAAGGAAGCTGTGGTACATATACACAATGGAATATTACTCAGCCATTAAAAAAAATATATTTGAATCGGTTCTATTGAGATGGATGAAACTGGAGCCCATTATACAGAGTGAAGTGAGCCAGAAAGAAAAGCACCAATACAGTATACTAATGCATGTATATGGAATTTGAAAGATGGTGATGGTAACCCTATATGTGAGACAGAATAAGAGACACAGATGCATAGAACAGTCCTGTGGACTCTGAGGGAGAAGGTGAGGGTGGGACGTTCTAGGACAATAACATTGAAACATGTATATTGTCATATGTGAAGCGGAACACCATTCCATGTTCTATGCATGGGACGGATGCTCAGGGATGGAGCGTTGGGATTACCCAGAGGGATGGGAAGGGGAGGGAGGTGGGAGGAGGGTTCGGGAGGGGGAGCACATGTGAACCCATGGCTGATTCATGTCAATGTATGGCAAAAACTACCACAATATTGTAAAGTAATTAGCCCCCAACTAAAATAAATAAATTAAAAAAAATAAAATAAAATCTCTGAAAAGAAAAAAAGTGATGAAAAGGGAAAACCTACCACAACCAAGAATACTCTACCCAGCAATGCTGTCATTTAGATTTGATGGAGAGATAAAAGCCTTATAGAAAAACATAAGCAAAAAGAGTTCATACCACCAAACCACCTTTACAAGAAATGTTAAAGGAATTTCTCCAAGCAAAAAAGAAAAGCCCACAACAAGAAACACAAAAATTATGAAAGGAAAAATCTCATCAGTAAAGGCAAACAGTAGAAGTAGGAACTCATCCTCACAGAAAGCTAGTAGGAAGGTTAAAACACAAAAGTAGCAAAATCATCTACATCCACAATAAGCTGTAAAGGATACACAGAAAAATTAGATGTAAAACAATATCAAAAACAAATGTGAGGAGAGTACAAATGCAGAGTTGTTAAAAGGCACTGGAAATTAAGAGATGAGTAACTTAAAACAGGGCTTTCCTGGTGGCTCAGATTATAAAGAATCTGATCCCCTGGAGAAGGGAATGGCTACCTGCTCCAGTATTCTTGCCTGGAGAATTCCATGGACAGAGAAGCCTGGTGAGCTACAGTCCCTGGGGTTACAAAGAGTCAGACACATCTGAGTGACTAACACTTTCACCTTATAACAATCATATATGTGTGCGTGTATATAACAATTGCTATATAAAACACTCATGGTAATCACGTACAAAATCTATAATAGGGCTTCCCTGGTGGCTCGGTGGTAAAGAACCACCTGCCAATTCAGGAGACACAGGTTCGATCCCTGATCTGGGAAGATCCCACACGCCACGGAGCAACTGAGCTGGTGTGCCACAACTATTGAAACTGTGCTCCAGAGCCCAGGAGCTGCAACTAATGAGCCCATGTGCTGCTCCTACTGAAGCCTGCATGCCCTAGAGCCAGTGTGCTGCAGCAAGAGAAGCCACTGCAATGAGAAGCCTGCATGCCCTAACTAGAGAGTAGCCCCTGCTCACTGCAGCTCGAGAAAAGCCCAAGCAGCAACAAAGATCCAGCACAGCCTAAAATACATATTTTTAAAAAAATCTATAATAGATACACAAGAAAAAGGAATTCAGAACATAACACTAGTCATCAAATCACAAGAGGACAAAAGAAAGGAACAAGAAAGAACTATAAAAACAGCCCAAAACAGTTACCAAAATGGCAATAAGAACATGTGTATCAGTAATTACTTTAAATGTAAATGGACTTAATGCTCCAATCAAAAGTCAGAGTAGCTGAATGGATTAAAAAAAAAAAAGACCCATATATATGCTGCCTACAAGAGACTTACTTCAGACCTAACGACGCACAAACTGAAAGTGAGGGGATGAAAAAAGATATTCCTGCAAATGAAAATCAAAAGAAAGCCAAGGTAGCAATAGTCGTATCAGACAAAGTAGACTTTAAAATAAAGACTCTTACAAGAAATAAAGACATTACATAATGATCAAGGAATCAATTCAAGAAAAAGATATTAACAATGCACCCAATATAGGAGCACCTAAATACATAGAGCAAATATAAATGGACATAAAGGGAGAAATTGATAGTAATAGAATAATAATAGGAGACCTTACCACACTTACATCAATGGATAGAGCATCCAGAGAATCAATTAGGAAACATTGGTTGACATGTTAGGCAAAATGAACTTAGTAGATATATGTACAGAATATCCCATACAAAAACAGTAGAATACACAGTCTTTCAAGTGTAAAGATCTACCTCAAGTTCTCGAGGGTAGATCACATGCTAGACCAGAAAACAATCCTTGGTTCAGTTCAGTTCAGTCACTCAGTCATGTCTGACTCTTTGCAACCCCATGAACCGCAGCACGCCAGGCCTCCCTGTCCATCACCATCCCAGAGTGCACCCAAACCTATGTCCATCGAGTCGGTGATGCCATTCAACCATCTCATCCTCTGTCATCCCCTTCTCCTCCTGCCCTCAATCTTTCCCAGCATCAGGGTGTTTTCAAATGAGTCAGCTCTTCACATCAGGTGGCCAAATATTGGAGTTTCAGCTTCAACATCAGTCTTACCAGTGAATACCCAGGACTGATCTCCTTTAGGATGGACTGGTTGCATCTCCTTGCAGTCCAAGGGACCTAAGGAAACTGAAATCATATCAGGCATCTTCTCTGACTACAATGCTATGACACTAGAAATCAAGTTCAAGGGAAAAAAAAAACTTACCAAAAAAAAAGAAAATGTGGAGGCACACACAAATGTGGAGGCTAAACAAAATGCTACTAAACAATCAACAGATCATAGAAGAAATCAAAGAGGAAATAAAAATACCTAGAGACAAATGAAAATGAAAGCACAACTATCCGAAAATCTATGGGATGGAGCAAAAGCAACTCTAAGAGGGAGTTGACAGCAATACAAGCTTACCTCAGGAAATTAGGAAAATCTCAGCCTGACTTTATACCTAAAGGAACAACAAATAAAACCCAAAGTCAACAGAAGGAAAGGAACTGTAAAGATCAGAGCAGAAATAAATGAAATAGAGACAAAAACATCAATGAAATCAAGACCTGCTTCTTTGAAAGGGATAATATTGATAAAACTGTGTGTGTGTGTGTGTGTGTGTGTGTGCTCAGTTGTGTCCAACTCTTTGCAACCCTATGGACTGTAGCCCACCAGGCTCCTTTGTTCATGGAGTTTTCCAGGCAAGAATACTGCAATGGGTTGCCATTTTCTACTCCTGAGAATCTTCCCAACCCAGGGATCCAACTCAATCTCTTGTGTCTCTTGCATTGGCAGGTAGTCTTTACTACTGTGCCACCTGGGAAGCCCTGATAAACTTTTACCCAAACTAACCAAGAAAACAAGAGACAAGACCCACAGCAATAAAATCAGAAATGAAAAAGGAGAAGTTGCAACAGACACCACAGACATACAAAGGATCACAGGGAATACTAAAAATAACTGAATGCTAATAAAATGAACAACCTAGACAAAATGGACAAATTTCTAGAAATATACAATGTCCCCAAACTGAACCAGGAATAAACAGAAAATATGAACAGATAAATTATCCATAATGAAACTGAACCAGGAATTTTTAAAAAATCCCAACAAATAAAGTCCAGGATCAGGTGGCTTCACAGGAGAATTGTACCAAAGATTTTGAGAAGAGGTAACACCTATCCTTCTGAAACTATTCCAAAAAAATCACAGAGGGAGGAACACTTCCAAACTTATCCTATGAAGCCAACCTAATCCTGATATCAAAACCAGACAAAGACGCCACACACACAAAAAGGAAAATTACAGGACAGTATCACTGATGAATATAAATACAAAAATCCTCAGCAAAATATTAGCAAACCAATTCTAATGATACATATAAAGAATCATACAACAAGATCAAGTGGGATTTATCTCAGGGCTGCAAAAATTTTTCTCTACCACAAATCAATGTGAGATAGCACATTAACAAATTGAAGACTAAAATCCATAGATCATCTCAATAGATTCAGAAAAAGTTTTTGATAAAAATTCAGTATCCATTTATGATTTTAAAAAACTCTCCAGAAAGTGGGTATAGAGGGAAATGTACCTCAACATGATAAAGGCCATATATGACAACCCCACTACTAATATCATGCTCAACAGTGAGAAGCTGAAAGTATTTCCTCTAAGATCAGGAATAAGACAGGCATGCCCACTCTCACCACTTTTATTCTATATAGTATTAGAAATCCTAGCCGTAGCAGTCAGACTAGAAAAGAAAATAAAAAGAATCCAAATTGGAAAGGAAGAAGTAAAACTGACACTATTTGGAGAAAACATGATACTATATATTAAAAATCCTAACGATACCACCAGAAAACTACCAGGGCTCATCAATGAATTTGCTAAGATTTGAGGACACAAAATTAATATACAGAAATCTGTTGCATTTCTATACAGTAAGAACAAACTATCAGAAAAGATATTAAGGAAACTATCATTTACCACCACATCAAAAGAGTAAATAGGAATAAACCTACCTAAGAAGGTAAAAGAACTATACTCATAAAACTATAAGATATGGATGAAAGAAGCTGAAGATGACACAAACAGATGGAAAGACAGACCATATTCATGTATTAGACGAATTAATACTGTTAAAATGACCAAAGTCCACAAGCAATCTACAGATTCAATGCAAACCCTATCAAAATACCAGGGCATTTTTCACAGAACTAGAATAATTTTAAAAATCTATATGGAAACACAAAAAGACCCCCAAAAGCCAAAACAATCTTGACAAAGAAGAGCAGAGCTCATACAGCTCAACATCAAAACACACAATTGAAAAATGGGCAGAAGACCTGAATAGATATTTTTCTAAAGAAGACATGCAAATGACCAACAAGCACATGAAAAGATGCTCAACATAATTATTAGAGAAATGCAAATCAAAACTACAGTGAGATATCAGCTTACACCTGTTATAATAGCTATCATCAAAAAGTCTACAAATAACAAATGTTGGAGAGGATGTGGAGAAAAGGGAACCCTAGTATACTGTTGGTGGGAATGTAAATCGTTCAGCCACTATAGAAAACAGTATGGAGTTTCCTTAAAAAACTAAAAATAAAGCTGCTATATGATCCAGCAATCCCACTCCTGGGTGTGTATCCAAAAAAGTTGAAAACTCTAATTTGAAGACACATGAACCCCAATGTGTCCCCAAAATTCTCAAGCCAGGCTTCAGCAATACATGAACCATGAACTTCCAGATGTTCAAGCTGGTTTTAGAAAAGGCAGAGGAAACAGAGACCAAATTGCCAACATCCTCTGGGTCATCGAAAAAGCAAGAGAGTTCCAGAAAAATGTCTATTTCTGATTTATTGACTATACCAAAGCCTTTGACCGTGTGGATCACAATAAACTGTGGAAAATTCTAAAAGAGATGGGAATACCAGACCACCTGACCTGCTTCTTGAGAAACCTGTATGCAGGTCAGGAAGCAACAGTTAGAACTGGACATGGAACAATAGACTGGTTCCAAATAGGAAAAGGAGTACGTCAAGGCTGTATATTGTCACCCTGCTTATTTAACTTATATGCAGAGTACATCATGAGAAACACTAGGCTGGATGAAGCACAAGCTGAAATCAAGATTGCCAGGAGAAATATCAATAACCTCAGATATGCAGATGACACCACCCTTATGGCAGAAAGTGAAGAAGAACTAAAGAGCCTCTTGATGAAAGTGAAAGAGGAGAGTGAAAAAGTTGGCTTAAAGCTCAACATTTGGAAAACTAAGGTCATGGCATCCGGTCCCATCACTTCATGGAAAATAGATGGGGAAACAGTGGCTGACTTTATTTTTCTGGGCTCCAAAATCCTGCAGATGGTGATTGCAGCCATGAAATTAAAAGACACTTACTCCTTGAAAGGAAAGTTATGACCAACCTAGACAGCATATTAAAAAGCAGAGACATTACTTTGTCAACAAAGGTCTGTCTAGTCAAGGTTATGGTTTTTCCAGTAGTCATGTATGGATGTGAGAGTTGGACTGTAAAGAAAGCTGAGCGCCGAAGAATTGATGCTTTTGAACTGTGGTGTTGGAGAAGACTCTTGAGAGTCCCTTGCACTGCAAGGAGATCCAACCAGTCCATCCTAAAGGAAATCAGTCCTGGGTGTTCATTGGAAGGACTGATGCTGAAGCTGAAACTCCAATATTTTGGCCACCTGATGCGAAGAGCTGACTCATTTGAAAAGACCCTGATGTTGGGAAAGATTGAAGGCAGGAGGAGAAGGGGACAACAGAGGATGAGATGGTTGGATGGCATCACCGACTCAATGGACATGAGTTTGGGTAAACTTTGGGAGTTGGTGATAGACAGGGAGGCCTGGTGTGCTGTGGTTCATGGGGTCACAAAGAGTCGGACGCGACTGAGTGACTGAACTGAACCCCAATGTTTACAGCAGCACTATTTACAATAGCCAGAACATAGAAGTAACTCAAGTGCCCATTAACAGATGAGTGGCTTAAGAAGTTGGGGTATATAAATGTATATACTATGGAACATTATTCAGCCATAAAAAAGAATGAAATATTGCCATTTGCAGCAACACAATATGGATAGACAGAGAAAATATTGTATTTAGTGAAGTCAGAGAAAGATAAATCCTATATAATATCACTTAAATGAGGGATCTGAAAAACAGTACAAATGAACTTATTTACAAAACAGAAATGGACACATAGACATAGAAAATAAACCTGTGATTACCAGAGGAGTGAGAGAGGAAGGGAAGGACAAATTAGGAGTACGGCATTAACAGATATAAGTGAAAGTTGCTCAGTCATGTCTGACTCTTTGTGACCCCATGGACTATACAGTTCATGGAATTCTCCAGGCCAGAATGCTGGAGTGGGTAGCCTTTCTCTTCTCCAGGGGATCTTCCCAACCCAGGGATCAAACCCAGGTCTACCACATTGCGGGCAGATTCTTTACCAGCTGAGCTGCAAGGGAAGCCTAAGAATACTGGAGTGGGTAGCCTATCCCTTCTCCAGGGGATCTTCCTGACCCAGGAATCAAACGGGGATCTCCTGCATTGCAGGCAGATTCTTTACCAATTGAGCTTTCAGGGAAGCCCTAACAGATATAAACTACTATACATAAAATATATAAGCAACAAGGACTTACTGCATACAGAGAACTATATTTAGTATCTAATAAATACCTATAATGGCATATAATAAAAAAAAACTGAATAAATATGATGTACACTTGAGGCTAAGACCATACTGTAAATCAACTATGATTCAATAGAAAATTATTGATCTAAATATTTTCATAGGTTTAGAAAAACATTTAAAGATTTTTTTTTTTAAATTGTTTACAGATTGAATAGGCAACAAATCATTCATGGGAACCCTATAAATCAATCTTGTTACTCTTGGCTAAAGGAAAAGAACCAACCCACAACAAATTGTTTGAAATTTTCCCATTGATCTCCCAAACAAACAAAAGTATTGAATTTGAGAGATCTATTTCAACATTTAAACTTTATTTAAGGACTTGCTTTTTTGTCTCAAAAAAATAAAAAATTCATCCAGGTAAGCGATCCAAGTCCTATGAAATGCCTTTCTCATATGGAATAGATGGTGGAGGAGTGTTCTCTATCTCAACACAGCATGTGTGATGAAGGGTGCCACAGGGGAGGGAGGCTGTGTGCTGTGCTGAGGGCCGAATCCCACTGCAAACTCTGGGGCCTCGGGCAAAACACACCTCTCAGATCATCAGCCTGATGAGTTGGTTTCAAAACCTCTTTTTCTTTCTTTTTGTATGTTTTAGTTTCAGTTATTTTAAAAAATAGACTAGTTTTTTAAAAACAGTTTTAAAAAAACTGAACAGAGAGCACAGAATTTCCATACACCCTTCTCATGGCATAGTTGCCCCTATGCTCACTTGGCATTTGTGTTAGTATGTTTGCAAGTTTCTCTGTAGGATAAATTCATATATGTGGGATTGCTAAGTCAAAGGGTAAATGTATTTGTAATTTTGGTGAATAATGCCAAACTGCCTTTCAGACGATTGTACCACTGTGAACTCCCACCAGCCATGTGTGAGAACTGGAACCCCTTTCAGCTCTAGCAGTTTTTATTATATCTCCTTTGCAGGACTCAGGTCCAGTGGGTAACTTTGTGGCAAGTTTTTCTAAGATATAGGCTTCTAAACCGGCCATAGCAGGAGAATACACATTAGACAGAAACAGCTTTCAGGCAGCACTTTCAGGCAACCCAGCACAGATCCTCTTCACATGTGAAATTTCCAGAGTCATATTTCCCCAGAACCATGCTTTCCAGCTGGTGTGGCTGAGCTGTGCAGTCAAGGCACCTAAACGGCTTCAGACCAGCCCAATATGGTTGCCAGTTGCCACAGGTGCTCTTTAAATTTCAAATTAAATCAAAAGCTCAGTTCTTCATTCCACTAGCCCATTTCAGGTGGCAACCATATTGGACAGCGCAAATCTGAAACATTCCCTCCATCGAAAAAAGTTCTATTATATAGGTCTGGTCCAGAGAGGTGACCCTTTGTATGGCCCAAAATGGGAATGATGACAACCAAACGCAAGGTATAATCTTGGACCAGATCTTGAGTAAAATGACATGAAAGGCCCAAATGACAAAATTTGAATCAGGTGTGAAGGTGAGTTAATAGTATCCTTTCAACGTTAATTTCCTGGTTGGTTAACATTTGGGGAAGCTGAGTGAAGAGTATTTGGAAATTCTCTGTGTTATATCTGCAACATTTTTAAAAGTCTGAAATTATTTCAAAATTAAGAGTTGACAACTTTTAAAAATTCTCTTAAAAAAAGAGGGAAAAATGAGACTGTGTGCCTCTGGGGACCATCAAAATATACAAGTAAGCCGTGAATGGAAACAGCTGTGCAGTAAGCACACCTTTCGTAAAAGCCAGGGACTGAATTAAGGGCAGTCCTTTCATAAGGGATGGATGGAGACTTTCATCAGATGGGGGAGACAGATGGTGAATTTGACTCCAGACCTCACCACTTGATTAGCTCCTTATCCACCCTGATACCAGCGTCTTCTCTGAAAAGACATCCCTTGCATCTCAGGGGGCTGTTGCAAAGCTCCAATGAGATGCAGGAGATGAAATTGAACTAAGAGCTGCCAAGGACTATACCTGTAGGAAGAGACTACCTACAAAACCTGAGACTGGCCCGTGAAACAATCCTGTGAAAAAGATGACCAGCATTTGCCTGCTGGTCCTACATAACTGTGGGTTTAAGTGGAAGCAGCTGGAGGTCCCTTTATAGTGATTATTTTTAGCCCTTAAACAGTGGTCTTCCTCTGTTCAGCGGCCCTAACTCTACAGTCCCATGTTCCTTCCAGTTACATGGCTGTGCACCTAAGGTCCTCATTTGCTTTCTTCCTGAAGCTTTCTGCAAAAGACAAGAATCCTATTGCCTCTGCCTCTTGTTGCCTAACTGCTGCCTCACAGGGCTGGTTTGATGTTTTAATTGTCTGCCAGAGCTTGTGTTAAAAGAAGATACAGCAATAATATTTAAGAATATGTTGGAAAAAGAACCAAGTCATCTCTAATTCTTCCCGTCTGAAATGACTGGTTTCCCACTTTGCATGTGGCAGCTGGTGAAGACCCACCATGCAGGGGACTTTCCCTTTGCCCCTCAACAATATGCTATGAACGCTTTTCCTGTTGCCATGTTCCTTCATTACTATGGATGAATGCCTAGTACCCCATCCTGTGGTTGCCCTGTATATATATAAAACACACCAGGCCAACAGAGGTTACAGAGTTGAAGCCTTTTCATCATGAGCTGATTTTGTTATTAATGAGGGATCATTACTAGAACCTGTTTCACTGCTTGTCTGATGGTTCCACATGGTGCCCTGAATCCCAAATCCCCAAAAAACCTTTTGGGATTGACAGACTCAAATAGGTTGTGATGGCCTCAGAAATCTTATTTGATCAGATCTTAGTAGTTCAACTCATCTTAAACCAGTTTTGGCCCATAGGTCTTAACGTTTGTGAAAAACAACCCTGCAGGCTGTTCTCACCTTACCCCAAACTGGGTGAGAGGTCAGGTAGGGTGGGGACATGGGATCAAAGCAGTATAGAGAGCTGGCTAGGAAAAGATTGTAGCTTCACTGACCTTGGGGCTGTGAAGGTCACAGGGACCATCTGGGCCACCCTTATTGCACAGATGGGGAGCCTGGGGCCCAGAGGTACTGTGAGTTGCCTGAGGCTCTGCCTGGGTTCCAGGAGGAGGAAGGGCTAGGACCAGCAATCTGGAAGGTTCAGAGCCAGTGCTATGGCACTCTGGTCTGAGCAGCCTTGGAGGGCCTTGCTGCATTCCAGCGGGGACTTGCAGCTCTGACTCTGGGGCCCAGAGCTGCCCTGAGCAGGAACCAGGCGAGAGGGAGACACTTACCAGCCAGGTCCCTCCTGCCAATGGTCACGAGGCCCTTGAATAGCACTCTGGTGGGGTTCTCACCGCACTGTGTGGCCAGATGAGCAGCATGCGGTCCCGTGTTCCCCATAGCTCCTGGTTCCTGAGGACCAGGGAGGGAGGGAGAGAGAGAGAAAAAAGGTGCCCACCCTGTCTGCCTTACCAGAGCCAGGTCTGAGCCCGCCCTTACTTCCACCAGAACACCAGCCCTTCTCCAGATTTCAGCAGAGCTCAGCCCAGAGACGGGGAGGGGCGGAGCAGCAGCCTCAGATGGTATGGGGTGGGGTTTTGGGTCCGAGACAGCAGGACCTCCCCAGCCCCAGACTTTCTCCTGATCATCCATCGTGTATCCTGTTGGTGCCACTGGGAAGAGAGAAAGAACTAGCATTCATGGTGGTACCAAGATGCACTGTAGAGTTCATCTCTCTGACCGCTCACAATCATCTCTGCTTTGCATGCTGTTCTTCACCCTGCAGCAGTGGTTCTCAGCCATTAGTGCTCACTGGAAATACCTGGAGTCCTCAGCAAACACTCACACCTGGGCTCCTCTCCATCTCTGAGATTCCTATGTACTTGGGAATGGGTGCGCCTAGGCACTGAGCAGTGTTAAGGCTGCCTAGGTGATTCCAGTGTTTGGAAAATAAGTGCCTACTCTCTTCAGTGCCTGTGGTAGCATTAACTTGTTATTAAACTGTGACCAGGTCAGCTCTCCCAGGTCGGGACAGATGCTCTGGCACAGCCCTGGGGGCACCGTCATCAGGTCCAAGTCAGTCATCCACTGCATCCCTGATGTTCTGTTCTGGTGTCTGTGGGCCCCCAGCAGGCACCTCCTCCTGGTGTTGCCTGTGATATGCCCGTGATATGTTTCATTTGACCCTTGTATTCACTAGCCCTTGTGCCAGCCTTGTAATTCATCAGTGCTGTTTGATTGTCTAAGAAATCTGCATCTGTAACGGAGTTTACTTTTGGACTCCCTCTATTACAGATGCAGATTCTAAGAAATCTGCATCTGTAATAGAGTTTACTTTTGGACTCCCGCTTCCCTGATAGCTCAGTTGGTAAAGAATCCGCCTGCAATGCAGGAGACCCTGGTTCAATTCCTGAGTCGGGAAGATCCCCTGGAGAAGGGATAGGCTACCCACTCCAGTATTCTTGGGCTTCTCTTGTGGCTCAGCTGGTAAAGAATCCACCTGCAATGCAGGAGACCTGGGTTCGATCCCGGGGTTAGGAAGATCCCCTGGAGAAGGGAAAGGTTACCCACTCCAGTATTATGGCCTGGAGAATTCCATGGACTATACAGTCCATGGAGTTGCAAAGAGTCAGACGCGACTTGAAACTTTCGGACTCCCTGCTCTATCCACACCCCGATTTACAGGTGTATGTCAGGAACCTCTGTTAAATGTTTAGCTTTCTATGTTGAGTTAGATCATTTTTGCCTTTTTTCCCCTGAGTATTTATATAGTCCCTGTCTCTTCTTTCAGGGAATCCTGAACTATAGAATCCCCAGGTGGCGCTAGTGGTAAATAACCCGCCCCAATGCAGGAGAACTAAGAGAAGTGGGTTTGATCCCAGGGTTGGGAAGATTTCCCCTGGAGAAGGAAATGAACCCACTCCAGTATTCTTGCCTGGAGAATCCCATGGACAGAGGAGCCTGGCAGGCTACTGTCCGTGGGGTCGCAGAGTCGGAAACGACTGAAGTGACTTAGCATGCACACATGCAGAATCCTTTAGTCAAGTTTCAAAAACTTCCTATTTTGCTTTGATTAAAATTGGTGAGGGACTTCCCTGGTGGTCCAGTGGCTAAGACTCCATGCTCCCCTTGCAGGGGGGCCAGGTTTGGTCCCTGGTTGGGGAGCTAGATCCCACATGCCACAATTAAGACCCAGTGCAGCCAAATAAATAAATATTAATAATAATAAGTAAAATAAAATTGGATCAAAGCTTTAGTTGGGGGAAAATTGATATCTACATGACACTTTTTTTAGCTGGAAATACAGGAATGTTGTACCACTTACCAAGTCTTCTTTTATAGTTCAAATAATTTGTATTGTCTTACTCATGTCATTCATATTTTAGAAACACACTACTGTGAGTGGAATATATTTTTTAAAAATACCTCTATTTTGTCCACTTCTTGATGGTACAGAGGAATACTGTGGTGTTTATATATTTAATCATATTTAGTCATTTCATTGAATTATTTTTTTCTAAGAGTTTTTCTGTTGACTCTTCTGGACTTCCTATGTATGTAATTATAGCATCTGAAATTAATAAATCTCTCTTCCTTTTCAATATTTACACTCTTAATTTCTATTTCTGTTTCCTATCTTAATACCAGGGCAAAAATTTCCAAACATGTTAAATAATAGTAGCAACAACAGCTCCTTTGCTTTTTACAGGAAGTAAAGGAAGTACCTTTAGCTTTGTGTGTGAACGATGGGTATCAGCTCAAGCTGACTCATGAGGCTTGTGAAGTTCACAGGTCAGTTGTGGAGGGAAGGGCAGAGGGCTCAGCCCGTGCAAAGGCCTGGGGAGGGGAAGAGCACATGGCATGTTGGAAACAGCATGTGACTTGGTGAGGATTTTCCCCTAGAAGCACAGAAAACTGAACACACCCCATGTGCCCCCACCCCTCCTCCCGTGTTGCTCTGGGGCTCCAAGGCAAGATGGTACCTGTCCACTGTTGCTCTATGGCGTGAACGTGTGCCTTGGTGAACTCCCAGCACTACGCCAGCTTCTTCCACTTGTGGGGCTGCAGGTACCTGGAAGCCAGTTGCCACAGCACTGAGCAGAGAGGCTGCATTTCCCACTGATGGTCCTGCTTAATGGTCAAACTCTTCCCAGAGGGGTTACAGAGGTCCCTGTACAAGAGGCGGTCCTGTGGGGCAGATTCTAGTACAGCAGCCGTCTTAGGGAAATCCCTGCCAGGCTCTCCCTCGCTCCATGAGCCTGGACCCAGAACAGGCATCATCACAGACCTGGGGCTTAGTGTCCATTACTCTGGTTTTTGACTCTATGCCTGGCTTTGAGTGCTGGAACCTGAGCTGCTTACGTATTTTTCCAGCCAGAATTCCTTTCCTTACCTTCCTGTCTCTCAATCCCATTGCCATAGTCAAAAGACCACTTGTGTGCCACCTCTTCCAGGAAGCCTTCCCAATTTTTCCTTTTATTTGTGTTCTTATAGCAGGAGAGTCAGTAGAACAACTCAGCAATTGTGGCTAAAACTAGGCAAGCCAAGAATCAGGCACTAACTAAACTTGCTGAATGCCAACAAGTAGAGAAGGGTGGGGTTACAGAATTCTCTCCATGCAAAGCAGGTGATAAAATAAGAGGCTGCCAAAATTATGTAGTAGCATAAGTTAAACCCACAAAAGCCTAGACTGAAGCCAAAAAAGCCCCTTGAAAAATGTGGATACTTAGTTCTGGCTGCTAAAAAGCTCAGGTGAGTCCTGGCGTCTGCAGCTTTGAACCTCACATCCTGGTTAACAGTGTCTGGGAGGTGATGACCTGGGAGCTTTTCTCACACATAGGGTGGTAAGAATTGTTTCTATAGAACAGTGTTCTCAGCTGCATCTTAAATTGGAATCATCTGAGACCTTTAAGAACCACAGAAGCTAGGCCTTTACCTCAAGATTCTAATTGAACTGGTTTAGGGGTAGGAAGGAAGGATTTGTGATTCTAACTGCACCACTGCCTTAGTGTTGAGAACTTTTAAAGCCTGAGGTGGATTAAAATTAGGCATAGAGATGAATCAGTTCATTTAACCATTTGTGCTAATATTTAGGAGTAATCCGTTGTATGTAAAGAAGTTGTAATTTTGACGAGATGTGAAAGAGAAAAATCTTCTGATTCCTATGGAAATTTGTTATTGATCAATTGGTTTTGGGACAGTTATTTTTTTGAGAAGTGCAAGAGAGTTTTACTGTTTGTATACAATATTGGAGGGCTCCCCAGGTGGCTCAGCAGTTAAGAGTCTGCCTGCCAGTATAGGAGACGCGGGTTTGATCCCTGGGTCGGGAAGATCCACTGGAGAAGGAAATGGCAACCCACTCCAGTATTCTTGCCTGGGAAATCCCATGGACAATGAAGCCTGGTGGGCTACAGTCCACAGGGTCACTAAGAAGAGGACATGACTTATTGACTAAACAACAACAATGATACAATATCAGAATGTCTACGACATTTAAGATTCACTTATAGGTTTAATATACTGGATTTAATGGAATAATTCAAGAATTTAGGAAGCATTTGAAGTGCTTAAAAAGAGAACCTATTATATTAAATGTATTAATTCAGTTTAATACATTTAAGGTAGTTTAACTAAGTTTAAACACGGGACCAAACTTTAAACAAAAGACTTCCTTGAGGGACTTCCCTAGCCGTTCAGTTGTTAAGACCCCATGCTTCCAATGCAGGGAGTGCAGGCTTGATCCCTGGTCAGGGATCTAGGTCCCACACGCTGTGTGATGCAGCCATTTAAAAAAATGTCTTCCTTGAAAGCGACTATTAAAATTTACTAGTTGTATAAATACAATAGTAAGAATGTAAACATAAATTTAAAAGTTTAAGGAAAACTAAGACTTAAATTTTGTAAAAAAAATAGTATTAATTTCAAAACTGAAATAAATGCAAACTTTTATTTTCTGTATATAAAAACAACCACCAAAGGTAAACAAAAAACTCTCCACCCACCCCCATTTGCTGATGCTGGAACTGAAAATGCCTGACCTTACGTTACTACTCTTTCCCGACTCCAGAGCAGCTATCCCTAATCAATCCCAGGACCCTTGACCTCTGGGCTCAGAAAGTTGCTTGAATAGAACACCCCAACACACAGTTCTGATCACCTGGAGCTGACAGTGAGCTGGAACCAAACTGTTGTTTCATTATTCATGCGTTTATGCGTTCATCCATCAACGAAGAGCTAGAGCAGTGTCTACCAGTATCTCCACACTGGTATGGACCACAGTCAGCCTTATTTCAGGTGGTTTGAGTGCTCACCCATTACTTTATAATCCCAAAGAACCCTAGCATTAGGTAAGGCAGCAATTATCATTCCCTTGGAAACCGAGGGGTTTCTTAATTGGTCAGGGCTGAGGTTCAAAGCCAACGCCACCTGAAGCCATGGCTACTCCCTTTCCAACAGAGAGAGACCAAACACAGGGTCTCAGTAGCTTCTCCCATCCGTAGAAGTGGTTGGCTTTTATGATCACGTCCACCAGGCTGCTGTGGTTGCTGTGGGCAGTCACTGACAGGGCAGTTTTTCCTTGCTTCAGGTGAGAAAGGAGAAGGGGAGCCAGAGTCTGTACTAGAGGGTGTGTGGTGGTCTCTAGCTCTGACACCAAACCTTCCTGTCCAAAGCTAACAGTTTCCAGCAGTCTACACTGGAGAGCAGAAATGTTTTCTGGGAGTAACTCCAGGTATGGAAAGTCACAGTACACTAAGGCAATAATAATAATTCTAGCAACCACCCCTTGTGTTCCTTTAGAATAGGAGGCCTTAGAGCTTATAAAACTCAGCCTATGGTTCATGTTGATGTATGGCGGAAACCAACACAATATTGTAAAGCAATTATCCTTCAATTAAAAATAAATAAATTAAAAAAAAACATCCAGCCTACATAACTCTTCAAGGTTGTCTGTGAGATTATGTTACCAGTCCCATTTCTCAGATGAAACTGAAACAGGCCTGGGACCTGGAAGACTTTGCTGCAACGCTTGCACCTGGACACACCTCTCCTAGAACAACAAAATACAAAGAAACTACATGAGACTAAAAATAACTGACTGCAGGCACAGTTGGGGCAAATTCTGGACCCCAAAGATCAAAAGAGACCAAAAAACCCAGCTACCACTTTTGAAGAGTGTGGAGCTAAAACAGAGGGTCGGGAGCAAAAGCAGGCTACTGCGCATGCCCTCTGCACACAGCACCAGCTAAGGGGTGAGCCAGATACCTAAGCTACCCCTCCAGCCCAACCTCTGGACACACCCCTACCCTCAGCCCGTATAAAGAACAAACTTGCCCCACCTCGCTTACCCCTGCTGTAGCAAGGGCCCCAATATAGCCTTGTCTGAATTCTTGTCTGGCCTCTAATCAATTTCTATCCATTGGGAAAGGCCAAGAGCCTCTGTCAGTAACAAAACCAGAACCCAGAGAAGGGGCCTGGGCTCCTATGTCATATTTTCTTCCTCCCCTCAGTATCCCAGTCCTTTGCTCCAGGCCTGTGGCACAGTGCTGGCCTCAACCACGTCCGGCGACCTGTGGGAAGATGGGAAGATCTTCTTCGAGCTTGGCCAGCTGTCTGGGGGCCCAGCTCAAAGCAGGGAGCCCTGCCCAGGTCCAGCCTCTGGGCTTGTTCCCTGCCCCCACCTCTTCCCCACCTCTTCCCAAGGGCTGGGCCATGTGAGCAAGGGCCCTTCCCCTCGTGGGCCCATGACCTCCTCAGCCTCATATCAAGTCTTCAGGTCTTCTTGAACCTCTGGCCATCTGAAGAGTTGGCCACCCCAAAGGCACCACGACCCCAGAAGCTTCTGCCAACCTTGTTTCTCATATAGGGACTTGTGGGGTGGTGATGCACTGTCCCTCTAGTCTTCTCCCCATCTCCCCAGCAGACAACTCAAGGAGCTCAAAGTCCGATGGAGCCCATGAAACAGAAGACAACTGTATCACAGACAAGGACCAAGAGAGGGGCGGGCCAAGTGCTGAGAGCCCTCAGAGGAGGCAGGGGATGGTGATGGAGGGTCAGGAAGGCTGCCTGGAGGAGGCTGCCTTTGAGCTGTTATGTAACAGTGATATGAACACTCTGGAAGCAGAAGGCAATTGCCGCAGGGTCTCTGGTGAAGTTGTGAAAGCTGGAAAGGGAGGCTGGTTGTGAGCAGAGGTACCTTATCTCTTAGGTTTAAGTTAACCCCAGTAATGAGGAGCATCTCTGCTATGTCCCACCAGGCATGCTCCGTGGCAAGTTGTAGGGGTGTCTGCTTCCCCTGGAGAAGAAGCCAAGGGAATGAAGAGCAGAAAAGCATGAGGCATGGTGTGTAGCTCAAAGCCGGGACAGGACCAAGGGGGTCCACTCCCATCTGGGTCTTAACAGAATTTCTCTCTAAGAAGTTATAAGGAAAGGTAAACTGGGTTTAATTATAAACATACTACTCAGGAGAGAAAACTTAGTAAAAAACAAAAAAGTAGAAAGAACAAAGAAAAAATACTACTCACTAGCCCACCCAAGTCAACCTGTTACAGTCTTTTGTTTAATGCAATTATTATTAGTTTTATGGCTTTACATATTTGAGATCATTCTATATTACATTTTGTATCTGTGTAACTCTCTGCGTATTATAAACCCAACAAACACCATTTTTCATAGCTCCATAAAAGCCAATCTATGTCTGTACCATAATTTTATGCAGGAGACCGGGGTTCGATTCCTGGATTGGGAAGACCTCTGGGAGAAGAAAATGGCAACCCGCTCCAGTATTCTTGCCTGGAGAATCCCATGGACAGAGGAACCTGGCAGTCTACAGTCCATGGGGTCACAAGAGTCGGACACAACTTAGCAACTAAACCGCCACCACCATAATTTACCCAATCACTTCTCTGTTATTAAGTATTTGGGCCCTTTTTGAAATGAAAACTGATACGGTGCTACAGTGAATATCCTGGTGCATGAGCTCAATATATTTCTTGGGGCTCAATTCTCAACTGTGCAAATACTGACTGTTTTAAAGATATATGTTATATTCTGTCAAATTGCTTTCCACTACTAGTGGTTGTGGATGGTGGCCCTGAGGATTGCATGATTGGGGGGTAGATTGTGGGGATGGGGGTTTTAAAATGATTCTGACTGATCACAACTTCAGGACTCAGAAGCCTTTTGTTATACAAGACAAACCCAGTCACTGCTGCTCTGGTAATTTTCCCTAAGGGGGAAAAAAAAAATCAATGAAAGGAGAAGGTTAAATATAGGAAGATGTTTAATTTAGTGTTCTACATATCATGAAAAAAACTTGGGAATACCCAAATGCTCAACATAGAGAAATGGTTAATAAAATGTTGCTACCTTCAGCAAATATTCAAACAGCTTTTTACAAGTTAAGAAAGCAATTCCTTAACTCTGGGCCAGGCTGGTAGACTACAGCCAAACTCTGCCAGCCTGGGAGGGTACCCAGAGGTGCCATGAGGCCCAGATGGTTTCTGTAGCCATTTACATTGTCAACAGTGTCCAGATCACTGCAGCGTCCATAAGGACCTGCAGCAAGCCAGTGACCTGCCTCACAGCGAGGTGCACAGGAGTGGCGCCCTGCTGCAGGGGAAGACACACAGATCAAATGATGGGTTGGTGCTAGAAGATGGGAGTTAGGAGGAGTATTAGACAGTGCTTCTGAGTCTGGCCTCTCTCGCTTCTCGGACGACATGAGTGGCCTAAAGCATTTACAGCCCAAAGCCTGAATTCCTGGGGCCCACTGCTGATCTTATGGTGGGAGGGAGCCAGAAGTCCCACATATGAGACCTTGATGTGCCAAGCATTCACCACACGACTTTGGGCAAGTCATCCTGCTTCTCTGGTGCTCTTTATCTGGCAAGTGATGCCTGCTACAACAAGCAGCAAGGTCCCTTCTAGGAACACCACCTTAAAATTCTCTGATAACTCATTTACTTTCCAGGAACCTAGCAAACATAGAAATGGTATTCTTATTTAGTACTTTCATCTCACAAATGAGAACACTTAATGAGTTCATAAAACTAACATGACTCACCCAAGGACACGTAACTAATAGAGACCTTGTATTATTGGACTTTCTACCCCCAGGGTCTAGGTAGGTGCCTAACAACTATTTATGTATGAAATCAATGAATGAGAGAGCCAGCCAGGACCAGAACATAGGTCTCACTCCAAGCCCGACAGTCACCCAAGGCCTCACTCAGGTCTGGAGGATTCCATCCCCAGTGGTTCCTTATGAACACTGACTACATGACAAAGTGGGGATTCTGCCACAGCATCCTTCTGTCTAGGTGTACAGTGACACACATATAGTGGGACAGGCCAAGACCAGAGAAATCAATAGTGTAGACTGATACTATTAATAACTGTGGGAAACACCCTCACATAATGAGCAATAAAAGGTTATAGAACAGAACACACACATACGACAAAAACACCCACGACTACCATTACTAGTTTGGGCCAGGAAAAAAGTAGTTTATGGATATCAGAAGATTTAACCTATATGATTATTTGTAGGCAATGTGATTGTACATCTAGATGTGTTAAAATAGCTACTATACCCCAACCAAAAAAAAAAAAAAAAAAAAACTCTAGCAAAATTAATGAAGAGTCATACCAAAGATAAAAATACCAGAGTCAGTGACATTCCTATATTGAATGCCTACAAGAAATGACATGTTTTAAAAAGATAGTCTATTCACAATGACAGTCAAAATATATAAAGTACCTATGAAGAGTATAATTGAAATGACTATTACAAAGGCAAACGAAAAACCATAGGACACCACTGAAAGATATAAAACAGGACATAAAGGAAATGGCAAGACATGTTCCTAGTGACAAAATAAAATGTTGCAAAGATGACCATTGTATCTTATATTATTTACAGACTTAATGTAATCCCAAACCCAAACTGCAAATAAAAGCCAAAAAGTATTCTAAAATGGGCTTCCCAGGTGGCGCTAGTGGTAAAGAACCCGCCTGCCAATGAGGAGAGGTAAGAGACATGGGTTTGATCTCTGGGTGGGGAAGATCCCCTGGAGGAAGGCACGGCAACCGACTCCAGTATTCTTTCCTGGAGAATCCCATGTACAGAGGAGCCTGGCGGAATATGGTCCATGGGGTCACGAAAGAGTCGGACACGACTGAAACGACTTAGCACATCACAGCATTCTAAAACGCATCTAGAAAAAAATGAAAACACCCAGGAAAAACTGCCACAGACTTTCAACAGATCATTGCTAAATAACTGTGAAATTAAAATAAGATCAAAAGAAGGTTTGCTGTGTGAGTGAATGGGCAGACATGGGAAACTGGCTCAAAGAACTGTTCAGACGAGCTGGGAAACCTAGCGAGCTATAATGGTGGCTTTCCAGGAAGCATCAGACCACAGAGATAAAGTACCAAGGAGGCTGTTTACGGCCTTCATCATCCTAGAAACAGGTGCAACGGGTTGTGGTCGAAAAGGGGAGTGGCAAGAGATCAGTATTGCTTTTCACTGTTTTGCACATTATTTATAAAAACCAAAAGAACCAAAAAGAACAAAAGGATCTAGTGAGATGCCTTCTTCCCACCATTATCATCCATCTGCTCAGTTCTCCCCCCTCCCGTGGTAACATCTTACAAAGCCACTGTACAATACCCTACCCAGAATACTGACATTGATAATACCCATCTTTCTCAGGTCTCGCCAGTTTCACTCCCAGTCATTTGTATACAATTTTTATGCAATTTTTTGCAATTTTATGCAATTTTTTCATTAATGGATACACATGTAGGTTCATGTATCCTTTACATAGTCAAGATACAGCAGCGTTCCATCACCACATGGGTCGCCTGTGTTCTCCTTTTATAACCACACCCTCCTCCCTCCTCTGCCCCCCGTCCCACCCTCAGCAACCACTAATCTGTTCTCCATGTCTATTTTGAGCAGTAAGTCTTGGGAGACTCTTCAATGTGCTGCCCTTTCATCCACGCCCCACACTTATGTGATCAGCCACATCAGTACCGCCTCCTGCCTGGATGAGGGCCCAGACCATGTCCTCGGAGCCACCAAGAGCTGCATAATGGAGGCAGCTCTGATTTTTTCTAGAGGGAAACAGGCATCAGAGCAGCATCCCCAGGACCCCTCACAGTGGGGTTTACAAAGCACTCTGGGATTCATTATTCCATTCACAACTCACAACCCCGTGTCCTGGGACTATTATCTCCATTAAACCCAAAGGAGGGAGAAATCAGTGACTTGCCCAGGCCTGGTGACTAGTAAAAGGAGCACGCTATGGTTTCAGAATTTTCCTCGCCTCCAGTCACAGACTCCGGAACAAAAGCCAAAGGCCTTCACAATTCCAGAACCAGTGAAGACACTCAGAGAAAAGACTCTGAGAAGATGGTTTTCAAACAGGGGACTGATAAGGTTTGCAGTACAAGGCAAACCCCACCCGGCACGTACTATCCAGCTGGAGCTGGTGTCAGCGGGTCCACAGAGGAGATTGGCAGGGCCAGAGTGAGGGCTTTCATGGGCCTTCATCTCGGAAGGACCTGCTAAGTGACCAGCTTGCCCTGAACTGAAGGCTCCCTAGAATGTGAGACTTTCTGTTTTAAAATCGGGACAGTATGAGGCAAACCAAGATGAGCTGGTCACCCTGCCAAAGTCTCGTATGAGAGAGTACATAAGGTGGGTGGGAACCCATCCACCTCCCCGCGGGAAATGCAATCCCTTTGCGTTGGCTGCTCCTCTGAGACTCTGCTACGTGACCTTTCAAGGGGTGGGAATGTTGGAATGGATCACGGCCTCTGCCAGAAACAAGTCAAGACTGGAGCACGAGGCCCAGGGAGGTGGGCATCTCTAACCCACCAATGGCCACCAGCTGGACTTGACCTCCCGAGTCTCTTAAACTCCTGTGCTGTTACTGCTGGGGAGGTGCCATGGCATGTAGCATTCTTGTTCCTCCCAGTGCCTAGTGCTGGGCACAGAGAAAGGGCCTTGCTGATGGATGACCATAACTGGGTGCCTGGGGGCAGCCATGTTCCTTCTCTGGGTTGTCCTGCTCCCCCCGACACCCCTGGGGTAGTAGTCTCCCTACTTTCCAAGAAAGTTCTTCAAATTAAATGTTTTGTGGCTTATAAAGCATTATTGACCAAAAAAAAAAAAAAGGGAATTCCTTGGTGGTCCAGAAAGACTGTGCTTTCACTGCCAGGGCTGTGGTTCAGTTTCTAGTTGGAGAACTAAGAACCGGCAGACCACATGTCCACTAAGCACAGCACAAACGCATCGCGGAGAACATGGAGCAACTGAAGTGGCCTCTGAGCAGCCCCACGACCAAGCCTGCACCGGGCGGACCGGGGCCCCAAGGCAGGGAGGACGCCCCGCCCGGTGGAGACTCACGGACGACGCCGGGCACGGAAAGCCCCTCCCTGAGAGGCGGCAGGACGAAGCGTCTCCGCGGCAGAAGGGCGGCAGGCCGTGCTGGGCGGCCCGCCCCGACCAGCTCTCCTCGCCCGCGGGGCGCGGGGCGCCGGCCAAGCACGGAGCTCTGTGTTCCGTCTGCAGAGAGCGAGCGTTCCCGCGGCCCCGCCGGGACGAGGCCGTCAGCGCCGGCGCTGCCCGGGGCCTCCCGGCCCTGGCGGCCGAGTCGGCCTCGCGGAAGCCGCCGGAGCTCCGGAGGGAAGGAGCGGTACAACAGTGACCGCCAGGGGCGCCCGACAACAGGCGCGAACCCCCGCGGCACGGCTCCGGATCGCCGGCCTCCCGAAACCCGAGCTCGTCCCGGGTGTGCGGCCCCGAGAGCGCTCTGCTGGCGCGGCCCCGGCAGCGGACCGGGCTGGAAGATCCGGGTACGAGGCTGCCGCGACGGGGATGACTTCCTTATGCTTTGTGAAGAACACTGCAGACCCGGCTTCCTTCTGTCCTCAGTTTCTTCCCTCGTTTTCAGGAGCCCCTAGCAATTCGCTAGTTTGTCCCAATCGCCCCTGTCCCCCCGACAACCGCAGGGCTCTTCTCTCCCAGACCTAGAGCTGCTTTCCCGAGGGAAGGACACTCCCAGCCCATTGCAGGTGTGAGCCACGGGGATAAATCGAACCTTTGCATCTGAATCTATTACAGAAACTTTGTACATTCAACTCGGGAAGATGTGAGACTGAGCGAAGCAAGCTCTTTACCATCGCATGGCATTGCTTTCATAAAACACTGAAGCACACTCGACAAGTCCAGGGGTGTCAGGAAGGAGAAAGAAAGACACACACACCTGCACATGCATGCACACACACAGACACACACACACACACACACACACACACACACACACACACACACACACGGGTCTAATAGGAACACGTAACAGGATTGGCATTGATGGGAGCAGAAAGCCCATTGTTGCACTTCTGGGATCCCCCAGCTCACTCAGACAGATCCTGGCTGTTTTCTTCATCTCACTGTGGGGGCGGGGTGGTGAGGGCTTGGGGCTCCCGAATCTGTCGTTTGCTGTCCGGTGCCCTACATTTTGTTCTGTCTCCTATGCCCCTTTGCCTCAATACACAGTCACAATTCAGAAAATAAGAATCTGCAGACATTACATTCAACTTTCTAATTTGAATAAAGGTTAAGAACACAAAGGAAAAAACACTTATGTGGACAAGTTTGCTAAGGAACTTATTCTTTTTTGAAGATAAAAAATATTTATTAGTAGACTATAAAAACTTAATATTTTTAAAATTAGGAAAAATAAGTCATTCTTCATTGCTCTCTCTCAGGGAACCCACCACCCACCACAGCACCTATGACACACTACCCACCTGATGAAGCACCTGCCTTCCCACTGGTCGGGAGACACCTGTGCTGAGTCATTCTCCACCCCCTGTGTTCATCACATCCCTAAGTCCATTGCGCCCACTAACATGATGAAGGAGAAAATGGTTTCTCCACTGAGCCCAAGTGATGAACTTTAAAAAAAAAAAAAAAAAAAAAAAACCCTCTTTCATCTGTGAAGTCACATTCTTAGTGAGATCTGGAACAACTGAGTGTAAATGTTGAGGAGAGATTATTTCTACTTTGGTTCCTGACCTGCCTTATGCATAATAGGGCAGTGAATAAAAATGGCATTACTATTTCCTGGGCGCACTTAGAAAATCTGGGCCAAAAGGAGAAACCTGACCAATTGGCAAACGTTGGATCAATTCATGAGTCAAAGTCAGTTTCTTCTCACTCGCTTCATTATCAGGAACTCAGCCACCACTTCGTTTCCTCTGCATCCTCGTGCAGGGACAGTCTGAAAACCAAGCAGATGCAGCTACCTGCAGTGTGAATTGTGTTGTCATCCGTTCTAACAGGTCTGTCCTGCTACGCAGGCTGGGGGTTCGTAGCAGGAGTCAGACCTCCAGTGGCTCAAAGCCTTGAAAAGTTTACTGTGCCCTCTCCCCCAATGAAATTAAAAATGAGAACACTCCTCACTGGAAAATATTAATACAACACTTAACGTGCATGCGTGCTCAGACTCTTTGTGATCCCCATGGACTGCAGCCCACCAGGCTCCTCTATCCTTGGGATTCTCCAGGCAAGAACACTGGAGTGGGTTGCCATGCCCTCCTCCAGGGGATCTTCCTGACACAGGGATTGAACCCATGTCTCTTATGTCTCCTGCATTGGCAAGCGGGTTCTTTACCACTAGTGCCACCTGGGAAGCCCTACAACACTTAACAGGGGCATGCAATTTTAAAAGCTGCTTTCTAGAATTTCTGATTGCAAGATTCTGCAAGATTCATCAAAGCTGAACTTTTCTTGCTTTCTGGTTTTGGTGTTCCTGCTCTCCTGGGGCCCTGAAAGCGTCTCTCTCTTTTTTTTTTTTGGCTTCCTGGCTAGATGTGTCCTGGCAAAAGTTGTCCTTTACTCTTCTCTGTACTCTACCTTCCTGGTGCAGGGCCTAGCCCAGAGCACAACCCGTATTTCTGAAATGAAGTACATCCACCTGACCTGAATCTTGGAATCTGACTTGGCTTCTTTATCCTGGAAAAATGAGTGTGGGCAGACAAACCCAATGCAGATCCCCAGGGCTCAGGACCCCAGGAGGCAGCACAGTGAGAGGAAGGAGCACAGGGGCAGGCATCAGGACGCTGGTTGCAAACCCAGCTAGACTCTAGTTTTGCTGTGTGACCTTGGTTAAAGTATCCCCCTCTCTGCGCCTCAGTTTCCACATCAATAAAATGAGAAGGTTCAACAGGCCCTTGAAGGACGTCTTCCAGCTCTAAGATCCTGTGGTCCATTGGTCTGTGAGCTTTGTCACTGGCTTATAAACAGAACTCTTTGTATCCTGGCCAAGCATATTTATCAGAAAACTAACAATGGAATTCCTCCCTTTGTTGGAAGCACTGTTTAGAATTTGCCGCAATGTATCTGCCTATTGATTCACAATGGTCCATTGATACAAGACATCTGCAGAGTGATCACCTTAGGTCCCGATCCCTTATGCCTTTTCAGGTTGGTAAAATTCTGCTTGAAGTTCTCTCCCCTGAATAAACTGCTCCCTCCTCAGTGCTCTTATCCCTTTTTTGCCATAATCATAGTAGATTACTAAAACAACAAAGAAAGCAGATAACCAGCAGGTGTGTGGCTACCATGCCCCTAACTCTTCCCCATTCCCTGCAGCAACAGACATCCCCAGTGAATCACAGCCGTGCTCAAACCCACCTCAGGCATCACTACCAACCAATCAGATTGCCATCCTGGATCCCCACGTTTGATCACAGTTCTGTACTAGGATTGTGGTGTTGAATTCCTTGAGTAAGAAACTGTGTCTTGGGCATCTCTGTGCTCTTCACCCATAACACAGTGTTCGAAGAGTGCCAGCTAGATGAATACCAGACATGCGCTGGTCTTTGGGCCACCAGGCCCTGCAGCAGAAGTAGAGTCACAAGTAGACACAGGTGAGCTGCCAGTGACCACCCCGCTCAGGAGTCCAGAGCCTGTCCCTCCCCTGGGACCCACAGTCATAGTTCCTTGTCTTTGGCACTGTGGTCACAGCCAGAGCCCACAAAGAGGTCCAGAGCATCCAGCTGCCCGTGCTCTGCAGCCCAGTGAAACGCAGTTCTTCCTAGCCGGCCAGGGAGAAGAAAGTGAACCTTTCTTGCCCTGCGCTCCTGGTTTCAGTTTCCCCAGCCACTCTGGGCTTGCAGTGCCCCAGACATTCTCCCCTCCCCTTGCCTTACACATCTTGCCTGGAAAGCCCAGACCCACCTTCCCAGCAATACCCCACGTGGGAGGACCCCTCCCCCACTGAAATCTTCCTGGGGCTCCTTGCTGACAGTTCAGTGAAGGACCCATTGCTGAGGCTGAGGGTTGAGATCTCCACGAAGACCCCCAAGAACCTCTCAGGGTTTCACTCCCAAGATTTCAGTCCACCTGAACTCACATACCAAAAGCCCTTTTCTACCTCTACAACTCGAGCAATGGGCTCTCCTGCATTTAGAATGTCCCCTCCTTTCTGATCTTACTGACACGATCTGGTACATCCATCAAATGCCACATCCTCCAGCAAGCAGAAAGCAGAGGCTCCCTTCTCTGATATGTCTAGTCCTTGTCAGAGTCTCTCTGAGGGAACTGACCATTTCTGCTGGTGTCCTGCTCACCTGTGCCCTAAAGCCCCTTCTAGACAAGCAGCTTCCTGAGGCAGGGTCCAGTCTGCACTACCCATGGCTTAAAGGATGCACTCGAGGAATGTACAGGAGGAGCCATGCCCCAGGAATCCCAGGTCCGAGGGAAGGACACACAGCCTTGAGGCCACACTTACCCTGTCACACGGTCCAGCACCACGTCCTCCAGGTCCTCCATTGTGAACGGCAGCCCTGGCACGTGAATTGCAGTAAGGTCAGGCCATCCCAAAACAAGCCTAGAGGGTCCCTGCAGTCTGCGAAGGGAGGCTCTGCTCACACACTGGCTATCTCCCAAACAACGAATATTTGTGATTGGAACAGCTTGCCAAACGAAACCACGCTGAAAATGGGGATGAGCCACTGGGACAACCACAGCACCCACTTAACCTCACAGGGGCTGGTGGCGGTCAGGATGCCAGAGTTCACATCCCGGGTCCCGCATTTGTCAGCTATGGTGTCTTGGGCACGTTACCCGTACCTCTCCGAATTTCTAGTAGGTCAAATTAGGATAACACAGGCTTATTGTGTTTCACTTTCTTGAAGGTCTCTTAGGTCTGGAAGTAATATTTAAGTGAGGGACATGGGAGGTTTGCAAATCCTATGTTTATAGCCCAGTGCTTCTACCCTGGCCTTGCATTACCACTAGATAGTCTGAAGCATGATTTTGAAATAGATTGCAACCATCAATGGGTCATAAAAATCAATAGAATAGTCTTCTACATCTTGACAGTGATTTGGATTACAGAGAAGTAGCATTTGTTAAATCTCAGTGTGTATTTCATTGTATACAAAGAATTTGAACTCTAGTTAATAATTATGCATGCTGATGTGTTTAGAGGGAGGTACCCTGAAGTCTGCAACTTGTTTTGAAATGTATCCAAAATGTATAAAAAACTCTAAAAACTCATCAATAATAAATTATCCCAATTAAAAAATAATTTGCACACCAAATAACATATAGGAATGACAAGTAAGTACATGAAAAAATATCTGACATCTTTAGTCTTTATTGAAATGAAAACCACAAAGAGTTTCTAACAATAGAATATGAAAGGGAAAAATATTAACATTCCAGTGGAGAAAACTGGCATCATTTTAACTGAGTGCTCAAGCTTGATACTATGATTTACAATAAGAAATAAATATTTGATCTTCATCCTGGTTCCTGGCACAGAACTCCAAAAACCTAGGAATTTCCAAAATGGTCAGAGTGATAAAGGTGTCTTTTATGATGTTAATGAGGTGACCTGAAGCCCCTATGTAACCTAAGGATGGAAACTGGCTGCCCAGGGAACCAATGGTGATTAGAGGTGGAACTTCCAGTCCCACCTCCCCACCTCTGGGGAGAGGGGAGGGGAGGGAGGTTGTCAGTGACCAAGGGCTGAGAATTTAATCTATCAAGTCTATGCAATGAAGCCTCCATAAAAACCCAAAAGGACAGGGCTTGGAGAATTTCCAGGTGGGTGAACCAGGTCACATCCATGTGCCAGGTCCCAAACTCCATGGGGACAGAAGCACCTGCTGCTTTTGGGACCTTGCCCTATGCATCACTTGACCTGGCCATTTATGATTCATATCTTTAATATCCTTTGTAATAAACCATTTATAAAGTAAGTCAATGGTTACCTGAGTTCTGAGAACTGCTCTAGCAAATTAATTGAACCTAGAGAGGAGGTCGAGGGAACTTCTGATTTATAGGCTGTCATATAGCCAGGCAACCATCTGCACTTGTGATTGGTATCTAAAGTGGGGGCAGTCCTGGGACTTCCTTGGCAGTCCAGTGGTTAAGACATCATCTTCCGATGCACTGGGTGCAGGGGGTGGGACACAGGTTCAATCCCTGGTTGGGGAACCAGGACCCTGCATGCTGCACAGTGCAGCCAAACTAACTAACTAAATAAAGTGGGGGCAGTCCTGTAGGACTGAGCCCTTAACCTGCAGAATCTGACGCTATTTCCAGGTAGTGTCAGAACAGAATTAAATTTGTGAACTCCCAGTCAGTGTCCGCAGGGAATCAAGTTAACTGCTTGGTGAAAACACACACATCAGAATTGGTGTTAGAACTGGCTCCAGAGAACATCCCCAGTAACAAATCACAATGGTATCAAATCCTCTCTCATAGGAGGTGATGAGAAGGACATTTGACCTCTGTGGTCTTCTTCCCAAAATTCCATAACCCAAATTTAATCATGAGAAAAACATCATGACAAAACCAAATTGAAAGACATTCTACACAATACTTGACCAGTACTCCTCAAAAGTGGCAAGGTCATGAAAAACAGGACAGTCTGAGAAACTGTCACAAGATCAAGCAACATGATTGTGCTACTCTTCTCATCAAGAGGAGGAATCTGGTATTTTCCTCCCCCTGAAGTGAGGCTGACCCTGTGATGGACTTTAACCAGTAGAACAGGGCAGAAGTAATATCTCAAGAAACCTTGGGACTTCCACTCTGGCTTTTTTGATATCCTGGTGGGGGAAGAGGGAGGGAGGTGGTCAGAGAAGGAAGTTTCTGTGAATATCAGCTACCACCTGGAGACGTACCTTTCCTGACATTCCTCCTCCCTGCAGAGGCCCCAGACATGTGAGACTGTGTTCTCATAAGTGAGCCTAGGCAAGGCCAGAGGAAAAATATGTAAAAAATATATACGTTATAAAAAATAATAAATCACTGTTACTTTAAGCCACTACATTTTAGGATGATTTGTTCCCCAAAATAGATAAGTAATATGGAGTGGATCTGCTTAACTGGAAGATCCCACTATTCAGAGCCCTGCTTTCCTCATACACCTAAGACCTCACCTCCTTCATTCTAGAACACTGAGGCTCATTCTGTGTTGATAGCAAATATCATCTTGACAGCTACTGGACTCCCCAGAACCACTGAGATTCTCTCTAAGGCTAAGCCAGAACTAGACAGGAAGACCCTCAACTTAAACCTGGGTATCTTCACAGGTGCCCTTCTGAGGGCTCTTCTGTCACTCCTACACTCTTGGCTCAGATCCTGTGGCCCATAAACTAGGGACATCCTTCACTGGGAGCTGTCTGGGAGCTGTCAGACATGTCCACTATTGCCAACAAAATCCTGACAACTGGACTTCCCTGGTGGTCCAGTGGTTAAGAATCCGCCTGCCAGCCACCTGGGAAGCCCGAAATGGTAAATATTGTGTGGTAAGTATAAAGAGACCCTGCTTCTCATCTAAATATTTTATTTTACTGCTGCTGCTGCTAAGTCGCTTCAGTCATGTCCAATTCTGCGACCCCATAGATGGCAGCCCACCAGGCTCTTCTGTGCCTGGGATTCTCCAGGCAAGAATACTGGAGTGGGTTGCCATTTCCTTCTCCGTATTTTATTTTAAAGATAGTCATTTAAGGCAATAATAATTAAAAAAAAATACTGTGTCTATACACATTGTGAGGTGTGTAGCATGCATGTAATGTATAAGGAAATGCATTGTGAGTACTTCCTTGGTGATTCAGTGGTAAAGAGACTGCCTGCCAGTGCAGGAGACACGGGTGGGATCTTCCTGACCCAACAGGGAAGATCCCTGTTATCATCCATTTATTCATTCATCTCAGATTTGGAACCGACAACATTCCAGGCATTATAATTCTTGTGGTGAAATCAAATGAGAAAAGCATCACATTTGCCCACAAAGCTATAATCCTAGGGGTGCCAGGGAGTGACTAAGGCCAGAAGAGAATTTAGAAAAGGAAAGGATTAACTTCTAATTGATAAAATAATAATACTATCTAATTTCTGAATTATTATTCCATGCAAGGACCTGTTCTCAAGGTTTTACTCATAATATCTCTTTCAAATTTCGTGACAGTCCTGGAAGATAGGTGCAATTGTCTCCATCGTATAGATAAGGAAATGGAGTAGCTCGCTTGAAAGGTCACAGTCAGTGAGGGGATTCTATCTAACCTGGATAGTCAGACTCTAAAACTGATGAGTCAGTCCTAAAGGAAATCAACCCTGAATATTCATTGGAAGGACTGATGCTGAAGCTGAAGCTCCAATACTTTGTCTACCTGATGCAAACAGCTGACTCATTAGAAAAGACCCTGATGCTGGGAAAGATTGAGGGCAGGAGGAGAAGGGGATGACGGAGGACACCAAAAAAAAAAAAAAAAGAAAGAAAGAAAATACCGGCCAAATGACCAAAAAATATGCAAAAAAAGACTCCATTCATAATGTTTCTCTGACCTCTGATTCTCAGATCTTTTCAGTTGTAGTGTAATCACTGACATCTAATTCCCCAAAGCATGTTATCTGTAATGTTCTCAAGGCAGTTACAACACTTCTGTTCAGACAGCCATCACGGTTCTCTATTTCACATGCTCAGAGTACTAATGGCAGTGAGGAGCCTTTGGCCCATGAGGGAAAGATGCTCCCCTAGATGAGCTGCTTCTTCACTCTTGTGCAGATGCTGATTGGGCCTAAGCCTGACATATGTTTTGTTGTGAAAGAAAGCCAACCAAAGGGCATTCATTCCCAGAATAGCATTACAAGAGATTATGTCTAAAGGGAAGCTTTCATTAGGGAATTAATTATATTTCTAGCTTTCTATAGAATAGAAATCTCCATTCAAATATGTAAAGCTATTTTTAAACTTTTGTAACTTGGACTTTTATATATTTTTAGAAATACATTCTATGTTTCATCTTCCTTTCTAGGCTTCAAAATGTTTGAGGAATAGATATTCACCTTTTTTTTTTGTCTTTTCCCATAATACCATGAACAGTGGAAGGGCAAAAACAGATTATAAACATGCATTTAATAAAAGGTTCTCTCTTCCATGATTTCCCAAAAACATAAGTATACTCAATAAGAGGCTGCTATAACTTGGTCAAAGATTCCTCTATATCTGAGAGAAATACTCTTAGTTCAACATATAAAGATTTTTTCTTAGGCTACCCAAAGGTGAAAATAATAAAATGCAGGAGGAAATATTTTTGTTCTATATTTTTCCTATTGTCATAGACATTGTGGAAATTAACAGTTTAGTTTTATCCAGAAACTAGAAATTCAAAAATCAACAAAATTAACAATGTGAAAAGTTTATTAGGCAATATAAAAGTTGTAAAGACAACTTTGTCTTATTGACACAGAGTTTGGTGAAAAGATTGGTGCCTTCTCTTATAATTCCTCTCAGGAATGAGGCTGTTATTGCCCATCTGGGGATTCCAATCACAGCCTCTAGGTGGAGGAAATCTGAGCTTACAGATAAGGAGTGGTATGTGATCAGGGCTTGCTTTCCTTGTCTCTTCACAGCTGCCTAACTTATTGAAACAAGTCATCAGATCTCAGCTGATAACAATGAGGTCAAATTTACAATCTGACAGATGATTAGAAAAAAAAAACTACATGGACTCAGAAGTCAGTCCAGCCTTAAAAATTTTGCAGTGTGTCCATCCATGCTCTGGTTACAGAGAAATGAAATCAAATATAAAGAGAAGAAGGAATGAACTTGGTTGTTTTTTGCTTTTACTTTTTGCTATTTAAATCCTAAAACCAGTGAGAATAATAAAGCACAGTCAAGTCAAACCTTATAGAAAGTATATTTTTATTCAACCTCATAGGACCTTATCAGTTCAGTTCAGTTCAGTTGCTCAGTTGTGTCCGACTCTTTGCTACCCCATGGACTGCAGCACGCGAGGCCTCCCTGTCCATCGCCAACTCCTGGAGTTTACTCAAACTAATGTCCATTGAGTCAGTGATGCCATCCAACCATCTCATCCTCTGTCATCCCCTTCTCCTCCTGCCTTCAGTCTTTCCCAGTATCGGGGTCTTTTCCAATGAGTCAGTTCTTTGCATCAGGTGGCCAAAGTATTGGAGTTTCAGCTTCATCATCAGTCCTTTCAATGAATATTCAGGACTGATTTCCTTCAGGATGGACTAGTTGGATCTCCTTGCAGTCCAAGGGACTCTCAAGAGTCTTCTCCAACACCACAGTTCAAAAGCATCAATTCTTTGGCACTCAGCTTTCTTTATAGTCCAACTCTCACATCCATACATGACCACTGGCAAAACCATAGCCTTGACTAGACGGACCTTGTTGGCAAAGTAATGTCTCTGCTTTTTAATATTCTGTCTAGGTTGGTCATAACTTTTCTTCCAAGGAGTAAGTGTCTTTTAATTTCATGGCTGCAGTCACCATCTGCAGTGATTTTGGAGCCCCCCAAAATAAAGTCTGTCACTGTTTCCCCACCTATTTGCCATGAAGTGATGGGACCGGATGCCATTATCTTAGTTTTCTGAATGTTGAGTTTTAAGCCAACTTTTTCATTCTCCTCTTTCACTTTCATCAAAAAGTTCTTTAGTTCTTCTTATAGGATCTTATGATGACTCTTAATTCATGTGACCTTGAGAGACCCAGAGGATGTGGCGAAGCAGCACCCAGACTCACCCAGAAATGCGGGAGAAACATTTCAAGTCACTAAATTTAGGGGTGATTTTCTCTGCAGTCATAGGTAACTAATGCAGTCATGACTATTAAATTAGTGGGTATACAAATCATACACAAATCCATAGCGTACTTTGTTGATAAATGTTTAAAGAATCTTCCTGCAGTAAGGGAGACCGAGGTTTGATCCCTGGGTTGGGAAGATCCCCTGGAGAAGGGAATAACAACCCACTCCAGTATTCTTGCCTGGAGAATTCCATGGACAGAGGAACCTGGGGCCTGGCGGACTACAGTCCATGGGTTGCAAAGAGTCAGACACCACTGAGCAACTAACACATACATGTGATACATGCTGCTGCTGCTGCTGCAGCTGCTAAGTTGCTTCAATCGTGTCCAGCTGGGATTCTCCAGGCAAGAACACTGGAGTGGGTTGCCATTTCCTTCTCCAATGCATGAAAGTGAAACGTGAAAGTGAAGTAGCTCAGTCATGTCTGACTCTTCTCGACCCCATGGACTGCAGCCTACCAGGCTCCTCCGTCCATGGGATTTTCCAGGCAGGACTACTGGAGTAGGTTGCCATTGCCTTCTCCGATGTGATACATGAAACACTTACAATGGTCTATTAGGCTACAAGGGAAATTTCAACAAATGTAAGCAAGCAGAAATCCAACAGATCATCTTCTCTGATTAGGAAACACATATTTAAGGGAAACCAAGACTCTCCAATTACTTGGATATGTTAACTTTTTTGTGTATCATTCACACTAAAATGGTGCATAAAACATGCATATATTGTTTAAGTAATAAAGCGAACATTCAAGTAAACGCCAATCAGGTCAAGAAACAGAACCAGAGGTGAACATTATCCTGACATTTGGATAACCATGCTTTCACTTTTTGTTATTTTACCACCTAAATGTATATCATGAAATGTGTACTCTTTTGTATCTTTCTCCCTAGCTTAGCACTATGTCTCAGATCAGATTCCTTCCATGCAGACAAGAGACAAAGATTCAGTGTGTGTGATTTGTGGAGCTTGTGCTCTCGGGAGTAAGGCAGTGAAGGAAGCCAGGATAGGGCAGCTACAAGCGCCAAGCAAAGAAGTAGTCTCAGAGGTAGCCTGCTCCCTGAACAACCCTGGAGTCTGGAAAACACCACAGTGCTGGGCCCAGATGTCATAAGCAGTCTTTGGCCAGGGCGTACTGGGGGAGGGGGGCCTTCAGATCAAGGACAGTTATCCAGGGGCTTCTCTGGTGGCTCAGTGGTAAAGAACCTGCCTGCCAATGCAGGAGACAGGGGTTCAATCTCTAATCTGGGAAGATCCCACATGCCACGGAGCAACTAAGACCATGCACCGCAACTATTGAGCCTGTGCTCTAGATCCCGGGAGCTGCAAATATTGAGCCCACGTTTGGCAACTACTGAAGCCCATGTGCCCTAGAGCCTGTGCTCTGCAACAAGAGAAGCCATTGAAATGAGAAGCCTGTGCACTGCAAGCAGAAAGAAGCCCCTACTCGCACAACTAGAGAACAGCCTGTGTAGCAACGTAGACCCAGCACAGCCATAAACAAATAAATAAAATTTTTTTAAAAGAGGGGGCAATTTTCCAGAGCAGAGACCAGTGGGTGCCCTGGCCTGGAAAGGGAAATCTGGGGAGTTTCCACTACATATTATATTTGAGATTCACCTCACTATATAGCTGCAGTTCATATGATATCTATGTCAAATAATGTTCTATTGTATGACTATATCATATGCTGCCAATGTCAGACACATCAGAATGAAAAGAGTATATCTAAGGCATATGCCTAGGAGTGGAATTTTGGGATTGTAGAGTATGTGCATCTTCTATTTCATTATATTATAAAAATTGTTTTCCAATTTACACTACCACCATCACTGTTTGGTAGCTCCCCTCACTCCATTTGTAATTTTGGACTTTTAATTTTAGCCATTCTGGTACCTTTGTGATGGTATCTCACTGAGGTTTATAATGTGTTTTCCTTGTTATTAATGATGCCGTATGCCTTCCCATATATTTACTGGCAGTTTGGAAATTCTCTTTTTATAAAACTTTTGTTCACGTCTTTTGCCTAGGTTTGCCGTGTGACGTCTGTCTTATCGATCTGTAAATGTCCTGTCCACTGTTACTTTAGTTATATGTGTTGCAAAAATATTTTCCCATTCTGTAATTTGTCTTTTCAGTCTATTTATGGTGACTTTTAATGAATAGAAGTTTTATTTATTGAAATCTAATTTATTAAGCTTTTATTTTATGGTTAAGCTTTTTATGTCCTGTTTGAGAAATTTTTTTCCTAAGCTGAAATTATTCCACATTATTTTATAAAAGCTTTACAGCTTTGCCTTCACTCTTGGGTTTTAACCCACCTATAATTTATTTTGTGTATGGTGTGATATAGTCAATTTTGTATTTTTACCACATAAATAACCAGTTGTCTCCAGTTGAACTGTTATCAAAAAAATTCATCCTTTCCTAGGATGATGGTGCCTTCCTCTAGAGAGGATTTGTATTTGCCGGACACCTAGAGTCAATCCAGAACTACTTTAGACCAGTTGACAGCATAACACTTTTTTGGACAAACCAGGAAATGTGAACTCGCAATCTCCACCAGCATGTGGTTTTAACTTCCTGGGGGCAGGATTTTTCTTTTCTTTACTCCCTCTGCACTGTTCAGCATCAAAGGACTTTATTTTCCCCGTGTCTCTTGGGGATGAGGATTTGATAGTGAGAGCAGGTTTTCTTCTGGTTCATTCTTAACCTGAGGAAATAACCCTTTGGGATCCTAGACTTAGGGGGGAAAGTTTCCTCTTACGCTCTCCATTTTTGCACAACTAAGCCTTTAATTTCTTAACTCATTGGCCATCAGAGGACTTAAACAATTACAACCAAGTTTCCTTAATTGGCAGATGTCTTCAGAGGCAAAAGCAACATCAGTGTTCTACTTTCCCTCCAAATTCCCTTTTCGTTAAGGTTTTGGCCGGATAAATGCCTACTATCTTATCTTTTTTATGCTTTTCAGACTTGAAATCTTTGAACAACATTTTTTAGTTGCTTTCATCTGGAGAGTTAGTCTAAACAGTCTAGTCTGCTACATTACTCAAAATATGACTTCTTTTAAGTTTTCAGACTATCAAACAACCATGGAAACAGGGAGGGAATCTCTTAAATGAAATAACTAAAATTGTTTTGGTAAATAATTAAAGGAAACCAGTGAATGTAAAAAAGAGTATAGGAGCCTGTATTTTAGAGGGAAAGCTATAACAGCAAGTATTTTTATGATGAAAAGAAATTACATTATTTACAATTTAATAAAAAGAACACAATTCCTAAACAAAATGGGATTTAAAATGATAAAGACAAACAAATGAAAGAACGATAGAGAATGTAAGTGAGCCAAAAGCTGATTCTTTGGGGAAGGAGGAGAGGTAGGAGAGACAAATTTAGCTAACTGGGAAAATAACATGGAACGAAATTAAAGATGACAGAGATATGACACTGATAAATATTTGCAGCTGTAGAAAGATACTAGGCACCAGTAGTTTTCATAATCCAATTTCCAGAGCCCCAGGGAGGGAGGGTATAGGAGAAGGTATCAGATAAGTTAGGGGGTCCAAAGGGGCCTCTAAGTGTTGCTAGTGGTAAAAAACCCGCCTGCCAATGCAGGAGATGTAAGAAACTCCGGTTTGATCCCTGGGTCAGGAAGATCCCCTGGAGAAGGAAATGGCAACCCACTCCAGTACTCTTGCCTGGAAAATCCCATGGATGTGGGAACCTAGTAGGCTACAGTCCATGGGGTCGCAAAGAGTTAGTTAGACACGACTGAGCGACTTCACCTTATACTTATACATTCATACATATATCCCCTCCCTTTTGAAACTCCTTCCCATCTCCCTCCCCATTCCAACCCTCTAGGTTGATACAGAGCCCCTGTTGGAGTCTCCTGAGCCATACAGCAAATTCCCATTGGCTATTTATTTTACATATGGTAATGTAAGTTTCCATGTTACTCTTTCCATACATCTCACCCTCTCCTCCCCTCTCCCCATGTGCATAAGTCTATTCTCTATGTCTGTTTCTCCACTGTTGCCCTGTAAATAAATTCTTCAGTACCATTTTTCTAGATTCCATATATATGTGTTAGAATACAGTATTTATCTTTCCCATTCTGACTCACTTCATTCTGTATAATAGGTTCTAGGTTCATCCACCTCATTAGAACTGACTCAAATGCGTTTCTTTTTATGGTTGAGTAATATTCCATTGTGTATATGTACCACAACTTCTTTATCCATTCATCTGTTGATGGACATCTAGGTTGCTTCCATGTTCTGGCTATTGTAAATAGTGCTGCCGTGAACAATGGGATACATTTGTCTCTTTCAATTTTGGTTTCCTCAGGGTATATGCCTAGGAGTGTGATTGCTGGGTCATATGGTGGTTTTATTCCTAGTTTTTAAAGGAATCTCCATACCATCTTCCATAGTGGCTGTATCAATTTACATTCCCACCAATAGTACAAGAGGGTTCCCTTTTCTCCACACCCTTTCCAGCATTTATTGTTTGTAGATTTTTTGGTGATGGCCATTCTGACTGGTGTGAGGTGATATCTCATTGTGGTTTTGATTTGCATTTCTCTAATAATGAGCGATGTTGAGCATCTTTTCATGTGTTTGTTAGCCATCTGTATGTCTTCTTTGGAGAAATGTCTGTTTAGGTCTTTTTCCCACTTTTTGATTGGGTTGTTTGTTTTTCTTTTATTGAGTTGTATGAGCTGCTTATATATTTTGAAAATTAATCCTTTGTCAGTTGTTTCATTTGCTATTATTTTCTTCCATTCCGAGGGTTGTCTTTTCACCTTGCTTATAGTTTCCTTTGCTGTGCAAAAGCTTTTAAGTTTAATCAGGTCCCACTTGTTTACTTTTGTTTTTATTTCCATTACTCTAGGAGGTGGGTCATAGAGGATCTTGCTTTGATTTATGTCATCAAGTGTTCTGCCTATGTTTTCCTCTAAGAGTTTTATAGTTTCTGGTCTTACATCTAGGTCTGTAATCCATTTTGAGTTTATCTTTGTGTACAGTGTTAGGAAGTGTTCTAATTTCATTCTTTCACAAGTAGCTGTCCAGTTTTCCCAGCACCATTTATTGAAGAGACTGTCTTTGCCCCATTGTATATTCTTAACTCCTTTGTCAAAAATAAGGTACCCATAGGTGCATGGGTTTATTTCTGGGCTTTCTATCTTGTTCCATTGGTCTATATTTCTGTTTTTTGTGCCAGTACCATACTGTCTTGATTATTGTAGCTTTGTAGTATAACCTGAAGTCAGGAAGGTTGATTCTTCCAGCTCCATTCTTCTTTCTCAAGACTGCTTTGGCTATTCAGGGTTTTTTGTGTTTCCATCTGAACTGTGAAATTTTTGGTTCTAGTTCTGTGAAAAATGCCATTGGTAATTTGACAGGGGTTATAAGAAGGCAATGGCACCCCACTCCAGTACTCTTGCCTGGAAAATCCCATGGACGGAGGAGCCTGATAGGCTACAGTCCATGGGGTCGCTAAGAGTCGGACACAACTGAGCGACTTCACTTTCACTTTTCCCTTTCATGCACTGGAGAAGGAAATGGCAACCCACTCCAGTATTCTTGCCTGGAGAATCCTAGAGACGGCGGAGCCTGGTGGGCTGCCGTCTATAGGGTCGCACAGAGTCAGACACGACTGAAGCGACTCAGCAGCAACATTGAATCTGTAGATTGCATTTGGTAGTATAGTCATTTTCACAATATTGATTCTTCCTACTCAGGAACATGGACTATCTCTCCGATTGTTTATGTCATCTTTGATTTCTTTCATTAGTGTCTTATAATTTTCTGTGTACAGTTCTTTTGTCTCCTTAGGTAAGTTTATTCCTAGATATTTAATTCTTTTTGTTGCAATGGTGAATGGGATTGATTCCTTACTTTCTCTTTCTGATTTTTCATTGTTAGTATATAGAAATGCAAGTGATCTCTGTGTATTGATTTTGTATCCTGCAATTTTGCTAAATTCACTGATTAGCTCTGGTAGCTTTCTGATACTATCTTTAGCGTTTTCTATGTACAGTATCATGTCATCTGCAAACAGTGAGAGCTTTACTTCTTCTTTTCTGATCTGGATTCCTTTTATTTCTTTTTCTTCTCTGATTGCTATAGCTAGGACTTCCAGAACTATGTTGAATAATAGTGGTGAAAATGGATACCCTTCTCTTGTTCCTGATCTTAGGGGAAATGCTTTCAGTTTTTCACCATTGAGAATAATGTTTGCTGTAGGCTTATCATATATGGCCTTTACTATATTGAGCTGGGTTCCTTCTATGCCCATTTTTTGAAGAGTTTTAATCATAAATGGGTGCTGAATTTTGTCAAAGGCTTTTTCTGTATCTACTGAGATGGTCATATGGTTTTTATCTTTCAATTTGTTAATATGGTGTATCACATTGATTGATTTTCACATATTGAAGAATCCTGCATTACTGGAATAAACCCAACTTGATCAAGGTGCATGAGCTTTCTGATGTGTTGCTGAATTCTGTTCACTAAAATTTTGTTGAGGACTTTTGCATCTATGTTCATCAGTGATATTGGCCTGTAGTTTTCTTTTTTTGTGTTGTCTTTGTCTGGTTTTGGTATCAGGGAGATGGTGGCCTTGTAGAATGAATTTGGAAGTATTCCTTCCTGTGCAATTTTTTGAAAGAGTTTTAGAAGGATAAGCATTAGCTCTTCTCTAAATGTTTGATAGAATTCTCCTGTGAAGCCATCTGGCCCTGGGCTTTTGTTTTTGGGGAGATTTTTGATCACAGCTTCAGTTTCAGTGCTTGTAGTTGGGTTGTTCATAATTTCTATTTCTTCCTGGTTCAGTCTTGGAAGATTGACTTCCAGGTTACCTATTTTATTGCCATATGGTTGTTCATAATTGTCTCATAATCCTTTGTATTTCTGCATTGTCTGTTGTAACCTCTCCTTTTTCATTTCTAATTTTGTTGATTGATTCTTCTCTCTTTTTATCTTGATGAGTCTGGCTAAGGGTTTGTCAATTTTGTTTATCTTCTCAAAGCACCAGCTTTTAGTTTTATTAATCTTTACTATTGTTTCTTTCATTTCTTTTTCATTCATTTCTGCTTGGATCATTATGATTTCTTTCCTTCTACTAATTTTGGGGTTTTTTTTTCCTTCTTTTTCCAGTTGGTTTAGGTGAAAAGTTAGGTTGTTTATTCGATGTTTTTCTTGTTTTTTGAGGTAAGATTGTATTGCTATAAATTTCCCTCTTAGAACTGTTTTTGTTGCATCCCGTAGGTTTTGAGGTGTCATGTTTTCATTGTCTTCTGTTTCTAGAAATTTTTTGATTTCCCTTTTGATTTCTTAAGTAACCTGTTGGTTATTTAGAAATGTGTTGTTTAATCTCCATGTGTTTGTGTTTCTTACAGTTTTTTTTCTTGTAAGTGATATCTAGTTTCATAGCATTGTGGTCAGAGAAGATGCTTGATATGATTTCAATTTTCTTAAATTTACTGAGGTTTGATTTGTGAACCAAGATGTGGTGTATCCTGGAGAATGTTCCATGTGCACTTGAGAAGAAGGTGTATTCTTCTGCATTTGGATGAAATGTCCTGAAGATATCAATGAGATCCATCTCATCTAATGTATCATTTAAGACTTGTGTTTCCTTATTAATTTTCTGTTTTGATGATCTGTCCATTGGTGTGAGTGGGGTGTTAAAGTCTTCTATTATTGTGTTACTTTTAATTTCTCCTTTTATGTCTGTTAGTGTTTGTCTTATGTATTGAGGTGCTCCTATGTTGGGTGCAATAGATATTTACAATTGTTAGGTCTTCCTCTTAGATTGATCCCTTGATCACTATGTAGTGTCTTTCCTTATCTCTTGTAATCTTCTTTATTTTAAGGTCTATTTTGTCTGATATGAGGATTGCTACTCCAGCTTTCTTTTGCTTCCCATTTGCACGGAATATATTTTTCCATCCTCTCACTTTCAGTCTATATGTGTCTTGAGGTCTGAAGTGGGTTTCTTGTAGACAGCATATATATGGGTCTTGTTTTTGTGTCCATTCAACCTGTCTATGTCTTTTTGTTGGGGCATTTAATCCATTTACATTTAAAGTAATTATTGATATATATGTGTTCCTATTGCCATTTTCTTAATTGTTTGGGGTTGGTTTTGTAGATCTTCTTTCTTCTGTTGTGTTTCTTGACTATATAAGTCCATTTAACGTTTGTTGTAAAGCTGGTTTGGTGGTTCTGAGTTCTCTTAACTTTTGCTTGTCTGAAAAGCTTTTGATTTCTCCATCAATTTTGAATGAGATCCTTGCTGGGTACAGTAATCTTGGTTGTAGATTTTCCCTTTCAGTACCTTAAATATATCCTGCCATTCCCTTCTGGCCTGCGGAGTTTCTGCTGAAAGATCAGTTGTTAAGAGTATGGGGTTTGCCTTGTATGTTACTTGTTGCTTCTCCCTTGCTGCTTTTAATATTCTTTGTGTTTAGTCCTTGTTAGTTTGATTAGTATGTATCTTGGAGTGTTTCTCCTTGGGTTTATCCTGTATGGGACTCTTTGTGCCTCTTGGACTTGATTGGCTTTTTCCTTTTCCATGTTGGGGAAATTTTCAGCTATAATCTCTTCAAAAATTTTCTCATACCCTTTCTTTTTCTCTTCTTCTTGGACCCATAGAATTCAAATGTTGGTGCATTTGATACAGTTCCAGAGGTCTCTGAGACTTTCCTCAGCTCTTATCATTCTTTTTACTTTATTCTGCTCTTCAGAAGTTATTTCCAACATTTTATCTTCCAGCTTACTAATTCGTTCTTCTGCTTCAGATATTCTGCTATTGATTCCTTCTGGAGTATTTTTAATTTCAGTAATTGTGTTGTTTGTCTGCGTATCCTTATTCTTTAATTCTTCTAGGTCTTTGTTAATTGATTCTTACATTTCCTCCATTTGTTTTCAAGGTTTTTGATCATCTTCACTATCGTTATTCTGAATTCTTTTTCAGGTAATTTTCCTATTTCCTCTTCATTTATTTGGACTTCTGTGTTTCTAGTTTGTTCCTTCATTTGTGCAGTATTCCTCTGCCTTTTCATTTTTTTTTTAAGTTATTGTGTTTGAGATTTCCTTTTCCCAGGCTTCAAGGAAAATTGAATTCTTTCCTTGAAGAAGGTTGAATTCTTTCTTCCTTTTGGTTTTCTGCCCTCCTAAGGTTGGTCCAGTGGTTTGTGTGAGCTTCATATAGGGTGAGATTTGTGCTGAGATTCTGTCTGTCTGTTTTTCCTCCGATGGGCGAGGCTGAGTGAGGTGGTCATCCTGTCTGCTGGTGATCGGGTTTGTATTTTGTTTTGTTTGCTGTTTGGATGAGGCGTCCTGCACAGGGTGCTGGGTGATGCCGGGTCTTGTATTCAAGTGTTTCCTTTGTGTGAGTTCTCACTATTTGATACTCCCTAGGGTTAGTTCTCTGGTAGTCTAGGGTCTTAGAATCAGTGCTCCCACTCCAAAGGCTCAGGGTTTAATATCTGGTCAGGAATGAAGATTCCACAAGTGGTTTGCTATGGCATTAAGGGAGAATAAAACAAATATTCAAAAATGAGAAACCACAGATGAACCGCAGACAAATGGCAGTTACAAAATCAGGCAAATAACTATCAAAATAATGGAATATACACATATACACCCATGAGCAAAGTGAAAACAGTCCAACAAAAATAAAGTACAGTAGGTTGAGCCAGTGAACAAAGGAAATCAAAAATTATATTTACCAGTTAAGAACAAAACTAACTTAAGCACAAACTGGAATACAAAATTAAAACAAGCTGCCAAGTGGGGAATAAAGCAATGGAAACAGAACTAACAAACATGTTGAGCGGAAAGGAAAGAAAGAATAGATATGCAAAGTTAGATAGAGGTAGATGAAGAAAATTTATATGTTTAAGATTAACTGCAAGAGGAAAAGAAGAGTAGGAAAGGCAAACAAAGGAATAAATGTAGGAAAAATATATTAGGTTTAAAAAATTAAAAAGTAAAATTATACAAAAGAGAAAAAACTGGAAGAAGAAAGAAAAAAGGGGGAGGGAGGGAAGGAAAACTCCACAGAACTGCAAAAGCCCAATATAGAGGCAGAGGTTTGTAACAACAACAGAAAGTGTGACTGAATATACACATCCATACACACCCATAAGCAAAATCAAAACAGTCCAACAAAAATAAAGTACAATGGATTGACCTGGTGAACAAAGGAAACCAAAAATTATATCTACCAGAACAAAACTGATTAAAGCAAAAACTGGAAAACAAAACTAGGTGCAAATTGGGGAATAAGGCAATGAAGATAAAACTAACAAATATGTTGAGAGGAAAGGAGAGAAAGAAAAGAAAGAATAGATATGTGAAGTTAAATAGAAGTAGATGAAGATTTATGTACGTTAAAAATTAACTGCAAAGGGAAAAGAACAGTAGGAAAAGCAAATAAAGGAATAAATGTGGAAAAAATAAAAATAGGTTTAAAAAATTAAAATTAAGAAAAGACAAAAGGAAAAAAAGAGGAAAACTCCACATACCTGCAAAAGCTCAATGTAAGGGTAGAGGTTTATGACAACAATGAAAAAATGTGACTGAGGAAAAAAAAGGAAAGCTCAAAAGCTTCATTGGATTTCTTAGTGCCAATAAAATCAACAGCTACAACCGAGGGGGGAAGAAAAAGGAAAAAATCCAAAAGAATCTACAGAACAAGTCAAAAAATAAGAATAATAAATGTTTTTCTTGAGTCACTGCTGTCAGAGTTCTTTCCTGCACTGGGAGTCACGGTCCACCTCACCTCCCTAGGATGCCCTCCAACACTGTACTGATCTCTGGACCTGCTGTGAGGGCAGCTCAGATTCTAATCTGGTCCTATTCCTGTGTGTTCTTGCCTCCAATGTCCACAGCTATCAGAGCTAGTGTGTTTTCTTTCGTGGGAGCTCTCAATGGCCTTTTATATATTCCATAGTCACAGAGTCTGCTTAGTTGATCCTGTGGATTTAATCTGCAGCTTGTACTGCTGGTGGGAAGGTTTTGAGTCTTCTTCCTTAGCCACACTGCCTCTGGGTTTCAGTGGTGGTTTTATTTCCACCTCTACATGTGGGTCATCCACTGGGGTTTAGCTCCTGAGGCTGCCGTGGAGGGCTTGGTTTTATCCCTGTAAGGGCCAGATGTGGAGGTGGTGCAGCTGCTTGGGTCGCAGGGGTTCTGGCAGCACCAGGTACTCAGGGGGGTTGGCAGTTAGGGTAGTAGCAAATATAGTGCTCTAGAAGGATGTGGCAACCAGTATTGGCCAATACACTCCAGTATTCTTGCCTGCGGAACACCCTCTCTGACAGAGAAGCCTGGCAGGCCACAGTCTACAGGGTCTCAAAGAATCAGACAGTGACTCTGTGCCCATAGACGTGAGGGTTTTTTTTTTGCCTGTGGCAGCTCTGCCCCTGTGAGAGTTGAGCATGAAGGTGGTGCAGCTGCTTGGCTTGCGGGGACCCTGGCGGCACCAAATGTGCAGGGACACGGACTGCCTCTGCCGCAGGAGTTACGGCCCCATCAGAGTCTTTTTTTCGAGCCTCTGTAGCTAGTGATCAAAAAGTCTCTTTGGTCAGTCTTTCTCTGTAACTCCACCCGTTCAGGCACTTAGAGGGCTCCCTTGCCAGGGGTGCTTCTCAGTTGTTCAATGGGTCAGGGTCATAGAGGGGCCCCGTCTGATTGGGGTCCTACTCTGTAGTTCAGTGCCTCAGGTGTTTGATGGGCCAGCCTCTCTATAGTTCAGCTGTCGATGCTGACATGTGGAGAGAGAGAGGCTATGGTGATGGCTCCACCTCTTATGTGTGACTCAGCAGTATCGCCTTGCTTCCATGGCTGCCTGGCTTTCCTCCACTGGCATTTCCCAAGACGATCTCCTCCCTCACATCCCCTTGATCCGTCTCACCACAGTCAACAGCAGCTCTCGCCCAGGGATTGGTCCACAATTTCTAAACTCCAACTCCCAGCCACTGTCCCTTCCAGGAGACCCACATTCCCAACCGGTGTATGTATGGCTGCTGCAAGGACTGTCTGATTCTCTTTCCACTTAGGCTGCCACAGATCAGCTGTTTCACTGTCAGCCTTAAAATGTTTCTCCTCTGACTCAGACAATTGCCCCGATGTGGGGATTGGACCTCTGCTTCAGTTCCCCCACCCGCCCAGGTCCGGTCCTACTAACACTTCTGTTTTTCCCCCAGTTGCTTTCTCCTACTGAGTTTTGCGTGGTTCTATACAGTGTTCTTGCCTGGAGAATCCCAGAGACGGCGGAGCCTGGTGGGCTGCCGTCTATGGGGTCGCACAGAGTCGGACACGACTGAAGCGACTTAGCAGCATACATTCTTTTCCACCGGTCAGGTACTCCTGTCCACTCTCAGCTGGTGTTCTGCAGGCACTTCTATGTCTGAAATTGTATTCCTGATGTATCCATGGAGAGATGTACTCCACATCCACCTACTCCTCCGCCATCTTGTTCTCTTCCATGTCTCTGCTTTAAAACATCAAGCCTAGATATCTTAAAGATAAGATCTTTTGGATCTCTTCAGGTAATGCATGCATGGGAACATGACGATTCATAATTTCCCAAAATATACTGAAGGAGCGCTGAAGTAAAATAATCTAAACTTTGATTCTGCCGGGTGCAAAACGGCTTTCCTGGTCTCCCCAGGAAGCCATATTTTTGCACAGTCTAAAAATATTATACCATCTTTATCACTTAAAATATGATGGCTGCTGCTGCTGCTAAGTCGCGTCAGTCGTGTCCGACTCTGTGCGACCCCAGAGACGGCAGCCCAGCAGGCTCCTCTGTCCCTGGGATTCTCCAGGCAAGAACACTGGAGCGGGTTGCCATTTCCTTCTCCAATGCATGAAAGTGAAAAGTGAAAGTGAAGTCGCTCAGTCGTGTCCGGACTCCTTGCGACTCCATGGACTGTAGCCCACCAGGCTCCTCCATCCATGGGATTTCCCAGGCAAGAGTACTGGCGTGGGTTGCCATTGCTTTCTCCAGAAAATGATGGAAACCCTCCCCAAGTCCAAGTTTCCAGAAACCAGCCAAGGGCCAATTATGCAAGCAGGTCTGTGTAATGATAGCAGACTCAGGCCTATTTTGTTAGCTATTTTCTACACACAAATTTTCTAAGATGAAAGAGAAGCATCATTCTAAACTGATATTGTATATACATAAAATTAAAAGAGTCATCTGATAAACTATTAAAATGAATAAAAGTTTACAAGTATGGCTTAATATAAAAGCAATATAAATCAATAACATTTTTATGTACCAGAAGCTCTACAAACACAAACCAAATAAAGGTCCTGTTTGCAATAACTAATAAAACATGCATATTGCCTGGGAATGGTCTTAATAAGGTACATAGTGATGTTATGAAGAAAAAAATGTGTATTATATTAAAAATATAAAGTAAGACTTAGAAAAGTGACCAGTTAATTTTCCTAGTTATATTCCTAGTTCGAAAGACTGAATATGAAAATAATTAATTTATAGGTTTAATAAAAATGTCTACCGCTCTGAGTTACTTCTTTAAAAGAACAGTAATTTTTGCCCACATTGACAAAATGATCCTAAAGTTCACTTGGAGAATAAAAAGGGAAGAAAGTGCTGAACAAAAATTAGTTGTGAGAGGATCAATCCTATTCTGTTTTAATCATATAAGATATGGTAATTAAAACAATGTGATGTATGACAAAACGCTAAATTAATGAAAAGTCCAAATATAGATCTTACTATATACATGACAAAGAATGCATCTCAAATCAATGAGGAAGAGAAAGATTAATCAATATAGAATGTAGGAGTAACTGTTTAACAATTTGGAACACACTAATCAAAGCCATGAAATTAAAAGATGCTTACTCCTTGGAAGGAAGGTTATGACCAACCTAGACAGCATATTTAAAAGCAGAGACATTACTTTGCCAACAAAGGTCTGTCTAGTCAAGGCTATGGTTTTTCCAGTGGTCATGTATGGATGTGAGAGTTGGACAGTGAAGAAAGCTGAGCGCCGAAGAATTGATGCTTTTGAACTGTGGTGTTGGAGAAGACTCTTGAGGGTCCCTTGGACTGCAAGGAGATCCAACCAGTCCATCCTAAAGGAGAGCAGTCCTGGGTGTTCATTGGAAGGACTGATGTTGAAGCTGAAACTCCAATACTTTGGCCACCTCATGCGAAGAGCTGACTCATTGGAAAAGACCCTAATGCTGGGAAGGATTGGGGGCAGGAGGAGAAGGAGACGACAGAGGATGAGATGGTGGGATGGCATCATTGACTCGATGGACATGGGTTTGGGTAAACTCCAGGAGTTGGTGATGGACAGGGAGGCCTGGCGTGCTGGGATTCATGGGGTCGCAAAGAGTCGGACACGACTGAGCGACTGAACTGAACTGAATTGAACTGAATCTAAGCCCTAATTAGTCTTTAGAGAAAACCAAGCATGTCTTATCTTTTTATTATCTCCAATGGCCATCATGTGACCTAATTAAAAGCCCAGATATGTGTTTGGCTTTGTAAAGTATTTACAGTTACAGTTTATATGCTGCTCTCTATGTAAAAAAAAAAAAGTTAAAATAAGAGAGCAGACAGTCCTGGGGAAAAATCTCCAAGGGTTAATATCTTTATTATTCTTGTCTGACTCTTTGTGACCCATGGACTGTAGCTCCCCAGGATCCTCTGTCTGTGGAATTCTCCAGACAAGAACACTGGAGTGTGTTGCCATGCCCTCCTCCAAGGGATCTTCCCAACCCAGGGTCGAACCCGCGTCTCTTATGTCTCCTGTATTGGCAGGTGGGTTCTTTACCAATAGCGCCACCTGGGAAGCCCCGTGTAATACTGTACAGAAGACTAAACTGGAGGGACATATTTCAGATTAGAAACAGGAATCATATTAAAGTGATATGATTATGGAAAATTGTTACTTTTGAATTAAAAATTATAATTAATTAAAGCTAGATTTTCCTCACTACTTCCAAATGAGTTATCTCTGTTACATGACACTAAAATTTAACTTCAAAACTCTTAACAAAATCTGACAGACCTGATTTATTTACATTTCTCCTCTAGAGGGAGCAGAAGTACTTGAAATACATTCTCTCCAAACCCATGTAGCTTGCTGTAGTCAAGTATCTTAGAATTGGAAGCAACTTGGTCGCCCAGTAGTGTCCAACTCTTTGCGACCTCATGGACTGTAGCCCGCCAGGCTTCGCTGTCCGTGGGATTCTCCAGGCAAGAATGCTGGAGGGGGTTGCCATGCTCTCCTCCAGGGGATCTTCCCAACCCAGGTATCGAACCCAGGTCTCCCGTATTGCAGGCGGATTCTTTATAGTCTGAATCAGGGAAGCTCAAGCACGTTCCCTTATTGGCTATATAGCCAAATAGCCCCAGTTGATCTATTTCTTATAGGAAAGAGCGTATAAATGCTTACTTCTTTCTCTTTAGCTACTAATTGTCAAAGTAAAAAGTCAATTTACAAGCCATCTCAATGGTGACATATGAGTTCTTTCTTTCTATCTTGATCTTTATATAGACACATGAATTTTTATAATTCAGTTTGATTCAAATCTGTTAAATATTTTCCTTCTTTTTTGTTCAAATTGTTGCAACTTTGGGCAGTGGCTGGGTTCCCTATTTTTTGAACTTAGATGTACAGATAATATTCCTGCCTCTGGACACCATCCCACTCCTCAATTTATGCTTAATATTTTTTTACTGATGTTCTTTTCTATCATCAGTTTAGGTGAAATCTTTATTATACATATCTCCGTGTGTTTTTGTCTAATATAAACAACTGCTTGCTTTTTAATTTTCAACTTAACAATTCATGACCATAAAAAGTATTCATCCCTGGCCTACCAAATCAGTAGTTTGTTCGCTTTTTTTCCAGTTTTTAAACTTTTATTGTTTTTATCTCTCCCATTGTCATTGTCTTCAGGGAGGATTGGCAGGAGCCAGGGCATGGTAGGTCTTCTATGCCAAGTGGAAGAATTTAGACTTTAATCTGAAGGCAGTGGGGAAACACTGACTAGTTATAAACAGGGAGCATCATGATCACGTCTCCTTTTTGCAATGATCACTCAGGCCATAATATAAATAACTGAACAGAGGTGAACAGGGCTAGAGGCTGGAAAACCTGTCAGAAGACTCCTAACCTACAGTCATTCAAGCTAGTCACATAGTTTTTTTTTATTTCCCAGTGCAGATAAAAGTTATGTCTATACTATTTTATACTCTATTAAATGTGAAATAGTATTACGTCTAAAAAAGTGTACATACCTTTATTTAAAACTGCTTTATTGCTAAAAAAAAAAAAGTGCTAGCCATCACAGGAGCCTTCAGCAAGTCACACTGTTTTTGCTGCTGGAGGCTCTCGACCTGATGTTCATGGCTGATGACTGATTATGGTAGTGGTTGCTGAGGTTGGGTTGGCTGTGGCATTTTTAAAAATAAGACAACAGTGAAGTTTGCCATACTGATGGACTCTTCTTTTCACAAATGACTTCTCTGTAGTATGTAGGGCTGATAGCATTTTATTCACAGTAGAATTTCTTTCAAAACTGGAATCAATTATCTCAGATTCTGCTTAACTAAAGTTAGGCAATATTCTACATCCTTTGTTATCATTTCAACTATCTTCACAGAATCCTTACCAGGAGCAGATTACATCTCAAGAAACCACTTCTTTGCTCATTCATAAGAAGCAACTCCTTATCCATTCAGGTGTTTTTTTTGTTTTTTTTTTTACCTTTTTATTTTATATTGGGTATAGTGGTAGCTCAGAGAGTAAAAATCCACCTGAAATGCGGGAGACCTGGGTTCGATCCTTGGATTGGGAAGATTCCCTGGAGAAAGGAATGGCAACCCACTCCAGTATTCTTGCCTGGAGAATCCCATGGACAGAGGATCCTGGGGGGCTACAGTCCATGGGGTCACAAAGAGTTGGACATGACTGACCGGCTAAGCACAGCAGCACATAGTCGATTAACAATATTGTGTTAGTTTCAGGCGTACAGCAAAGTGATTCAGCTATACATATACATGCATCTATTCTTTTTCAAATTCTTTTCCCATTTAGTCTGTTACAAAGTATTGAGCAGTGTTCCCGGTGCTATACAGTAGGTCCTTGTTGGTTATTATCATGAGATTGCAGCAGTTCAGTCACATCTTCAGGCTCCACTTCCGATTCTAGTTCTCTTGCTATTTCCCTATATCTGTAGTCACTTCCTCCACTGAAGCTTTCCTCAAAATCATCCATGAGGGTTGGAATCAATTTCTTCCAAACTTCTGTTAAGGTTGATATTTTGACCTCTTCCCATGAATCACAAATGTTCTTAAAATAAACCATGTTGCAAACAGATGTGCTGCTTCTATGATTTGTTGTTCCATTTATAGAGCACAGGCAGAGTACACCATTATTAAGGATTCTTAAGAATTCTTATGGAAATTCTTAGGAAAAATCCCTGGTATATCTGGAATGGTAAATGAGCACTGACTTCAACCTAAAGTCACCAGTGACATGAACCCCTAAAAATTCAGCCTGTCCTTTGAAGCTTTGAAACTAGGCATTGACTTCTCTCCAGATGTGAACGTCCTGGATGGCATCTTCCTTCAATACAAGGCTATTTTGTCTACACTGAAAATCACTGTTTAGTGTAGCCGCCTTCATTAATGATCTTAGCTAGATCTTCTACCAGATCTTAGCTAGGTCTGCTTTACTTTGTACTTTTATGTTATAGAGATGCTTCTTTCCTTAAATCTCCTGAACCAAGCCCTGTTAGCTTCAGACTTTTCTTCTGCAGTTTCCTCACCTCTCTCAGCCTTCACAGAAGAGAATTAGGGCCTTTTTCGGGACGAGGCTTTGGCCTAAGAGAGTGTTGTGGTTGCTTTGATTTTCTATTTTAGTCAGTAAAATGTCTCCATACCAGCAAATAACGCTGTTTGGTTTTTTTATTGTTCACGTGTTCACTGAAGTAGCACTTTTAACTTCCTTAAGAAGTTTTCCTTTTCCTTCACAACTTGGCTGTTTGGCTCAAGAGACCTAGCTTTAGCCTATCTCAGCTTTTGACATGTCTTCCTCACTAAGCTTTGTTTAAACTGAGAGAACTGCAGCTCTTCCTTTCACTTGAACACTTACAGGCCATGACAGGCCATTGCTAGTAACTGGCTTAACATCAATAATGCTGTGTCTCAGAATGGGAGGCCTGAGGAGAAGGAGAGAGATAAGGTATCAGCCTGTCAGTGGAGCAGTCCAAATACATACATTTGATCCAGTTAGTTCACTGTCTTATATGGGAGCAGTTCGGACCAACCCCAAACAATGACAATAGTAACAGCAAAGATCAGTGATCACACATCACCATAACAAATAAAATAACAATGAAGAAGCTTGAAATACTATGAGCATTACCAAGACGTGGTACAGATCAAATGCTGTGGGGAAAACAGTGCCAGTAGACTTGGTTGATTCAGGGTGGCCATGAAACTTTGATTTGTAAAAAAAAAACAAAAAACAAAAAACACAGTATATGTGAAGCACAATAAAATGTAGTTTTTCCTGAAATATGCCTGCCTTTATAAATGCCAAGTTCCATGGCAGATTATCTTAATTTGGATCTAAAAGTCCACGATTTCCCAGTTAACGTACTTTCCAACTCCTGGAAGTGATTATGCACTGTTTCTATTTGAAATTGCCCACGTCCATTCTTCCTTTTCTCTTGGACAACCTCCTTATCCTCTCCATCAATTCTGCCAACATACCTGCATCTGTGCCCACATACACTGACTCATCCAGGAGGAAATGCACCTGATCCCCTTTATGACACCCCTCCAACTTGTCAAAATTCTCAAGGTGTTTGCACTGGCAATTACTGATTTTCTTTGAATCACCCTTTTCTCATTCTTTACAGGACAATTTCCACATCTATGCCCATTTTATAAGGGGAACTCCATGATCCCTCTAGTTACCACTGAATTTCTCAGCACCCCCTCATAGTTCTCCAAAACTCGTCCATATTGTGATCTTCATTCCTGTGTTTTCTTATCATCAGTTCTCTCCTCCATCTCCTATCTAATTAGGTTTTGTCCCTGCCACTTCACCAAAAGAGCTCTTAGCAGGGTCACCAATGGAGTACCTTCTGCAAAAGTCAGTGACCTCTTCTCTGCACCCATCAGGTTAAACCCTCAGCAGCACCGGCTCAGTCCATTGCTCCACTCTTTGTTCATTCAACACATATTTATCAAACACTTACTGATAGCTCAGTTGGTAAAGAATCTGCCTGCAATGCAGGAGACCCCAGTTCAATTCCTGGGCTGGGAAGATCCGCTGGAGAAGGGATAGGCTACCCACTCCAATATTATTGGGCTTCTCTGGTGGCTCAGATGGTAAAGAATCCACTTGCAATGTGGGAGACCTGGGTTCTATCTCTGGGTTGGGAAGACCCCCTGGAGAAAGGAAAGGCAACCCACTCCAGTATTCTGGCCTGGAAAATTCCATGGACTGTATAGTACATGGGGTTGCAAAGAGTTGGACACGACTGAGCAACTTTCACTTTCGCTACTCTACGTCAGGCACAGTTCTAATTCCTGGGATGATACATTGCTGAATTAAAGGGACCAAGATCCCTTCCTTCCAGGAACTGAAATTCTTTCAGAGGGAGATAGTCAACATGCAAATGACAAAAAGTAACAAAATCACATGGTGTGTTACAAGGCAGTAGGGCTATGGAGAAGAGAAACCATAGAACTCAGCCATGGCCTGTGGAACTCCCCTTTGACACACAGATATCATGGTAACAAAACACACTCTATGTGACAATATTTAATAATATCAAATCAAATTGTAGGATATGTCTATATATCTGTATATGCCCACATGATAAAATTAACCACATTTTTATCTGCTGTCTTTCTTAAGTCAGTACTCTTCTCCCTCCTACTTCTCCTGGGTTTGATATAATACTGGAGAGAATGAAAAGTAGAAAATCAGAGGCAGGGGTAGTGGGGATTTGCAACGTCTTAGTTTGTCTTAGTTGCAAAATCTTCCATTGAACACATACATCTAATATAATATTTATATGTCTCTTTTCCTTGACATTTAGGCTAGTTCCTAAGAAAAACGTACAAATAATAATGAAAGGAACTTCCTTATACATAGAACTTCAAGCATGTATCCTTTCAGTTTGGTCATCTGTAAGAAGAGGATATCTCTGACCTTTCCTATAGAATTGATAGAAAAAGTAATGAGGTAATGTGTACTAAGCCTTTAACAGTTTAGGGACTATAATAAGCCCTTGGGCCTCCCTGGTGGCTGAGTGCCAAAGAATTGATGCTTTTGAACTGTGGTGCTGGAGAAGACTCTTCAGAGTCCCTTGGACTGCAAGGAGATCAATCCAGTCAATGCTAAAGGAAATCAGTCCTGAATATTCATTGGGAGGACTCATGCTGAAGCTGAAGCTTCAATACTTTGGCCACCTGATGCAAAGAACTGACACATTGGAAAAGACCTTGATGCTGGGAAAGATTGAAGGCGGGAGGAGAAGGGGACGACAGAGGATGAGATGGTTGGATGGCATCACCAACTCGATGGACATGAGTTTGAGCAAGCTCTGGGAGTTGGTGACAGACAGGGAAGCCTGGCGTGCTGCAGTCCATGGGGTTGCAAAGAGTAGGACATGACTGAGCAACTGAACTGAACTGAATACATATTTCAGTATAAGGTATTTGTTATATTTAAAAAAATGTATTGGAGTATAGTTCCTTCACAACATTGTATTAGTTTCTACTGTACAGCAAAGTGGATCAGCTGTATATACACATAGATCCCCTCTTTTTGGATTTTCTTCCCATTTAAGTCACCACAGAGCACTGAGTAGAGTTCCCTGTGCCGTACAGTAGGTTCCCCTTACTAATCTTTTTTATACATAGTATCAACCCCAATCCCTCAATTCATCCCACTTCCCTTTTCCCCTTGGTATCCATACGTCTGTTCTCTACATCCATATCTCTATTTCTGCTTTGTAAATAAGGTTGTCTATTCCAATGTTTTCAGATTCCACATGTGTGCGTCTATATGCAATATTTGTTATTCTCTTTCTGACTTATTTCACTCTGTTTGACAGTCTCTAGCTCCATCCATGTCTCCACAAATGACCCAGTTTCATTCCTTTTTATGGCTGAGTAATATTCCCTTGTACACATGCACCACATCTTCTTCACCCACTCCTCTGTTGATGAACATTTAGGTTTTTGCCGTGTCCTGGCCACTGTAAATGGTGCTGTGATAAAAACCGAGGTGCGTGTGCCTTTCTGAATTATGGTTTTCTCTGATTTTATGCTCAGTATCACTATACTTTTAAGTTTTTTAAGAATAAGTATAGAAAAAATTTACATATAATATCACAAGTAGGGGGAAAAAGATGTGCGTAGCAGAAAAATTGAAAGAAACACATCAGAATGTTAAGCATGGCCAGTTTTGATGGATACTCTCATGGATGACTTTTTTCTTCTATTTTTCCAAAATTTCTATAATGAACTGATACTTTATACAAACAAGGTGAATAACCATAGCCTTACTCTTGTGTTATATGTGCTTTTCTACCTTATAGTTGGTTCTGTTCCTAGACACAAAGCTTTCTGGTAAAAAGAATGTTCATGATTATATTAGACTCTTTGTCCTCTATCAATCTTACAAAGGAAATTAGAATCACAGGTAATTTGACTTCCTAACATGATTGGAGTGACTCATTTAATCTAACCCCTTGTGCTAATAAACAGCTGTGGATTTACCTTTCTCATATTTCCTGTCTGAGGACGAGAGAACTGTTGTTTTCTCACATCCATTTGTAAAGCACTTTTTATTGACTCTGGTTTGCAAAGGCTTATCAAGTTGTTTCTCAATCCTGTGAGGATGTAATAAGTCCCACCAAGCCCTGGTTACACACACAGGCCTACAGGAATGTAAATATAGCCAGGCATTAATTTGGCGTATTAACTTATGCTTGTTTGTTTTTGTTTTTTTTTGCCCAGTACTTCCTGATACTTCAGACCATCCTCTGGTTTTAGCAGTAGCTAGGGAGTACTATGCTGACTGCCTCGGAGAAAGGACAGTCTTAGCAGAACACAGGCGTCAATTCTTAGCTTATGGCTTTTAAAAGTCAAGACCCAGATCAGAGGAGATAAGGAAGAGCAGAGTTTCACCATTTCTCCCCTAGTAGTTTCATGGGATGTGAATGAGGGAAGGTGAAGTTCAGGAGAACTGGGGAAGCTTAGATGTTAACAAAGGGTTTCCTAGATAAGGTTGCTCTGTATCTCTCAGAGATTTGAAGGATATGAGCATCTAGGAAACCCGTGCTTCTCTTCTTGGGTAAAAATAGGGCAAGCAGCAGGAAGCTAGTGTTCTCTAAGCCTTATGTGGTACGGAAAAAGTGAGAATATTTCCCAGGAGCACAAAAGTCATGATGACAGAAAAGGAAGGTTTGACCCTTTAATCTGTCAACCTCAAGCTGCTGTAAGTTTCAGTTCTAGAATTTCCATTTTGTTGTTTTTTTTTATAGTTTCCATTTCTCTATTAACATTCCCCACCTGCCCCCTCACAATTTCCCTTAATGTTGTGAATGAGTCTTGAAGTTAGTTTCTATTCACTTCATTTTTTTTTTTTTGACCCTTTAGTTGACTTTTTGCTACCATGTTTATGACTCCCTGGTAACGATAGTGTCAGAATTGAGCTAGTAATGACACTAGCTAGCAGACACCAAGAGTCTATTGTCATATCGGTCTCTTCAAGTAGGGCAGGGCACCACGTCATTAGAAATGCTGCCTAATGTGTGATGATTTCCAATTTTCAAATAAGAAGGACAATCTTCTTGATCAGTTTCAAGAAACTGATAAGACCTTCCTATTCATTAAGGAACAGAATGGGAAGAGAATTGAAAACATTAGCATTTAACTCCCTGCCTTCCACCAAGTAGAAAAGAGTCCTCTAATAATTAATTTTTTTCTAAATAAAAAGCAGCTTCCTTGCATTTCCTGATATAAAGGTAATACACAGAAAAATTCACCAAGACAGAAAGGCATAAAGAAAACAGTACTAACCAGAGAAATTACCATTAATATTTTGCTGAACATCCTTCTAGATGCTGCTCTGCGCAAATACTTATGCACATAATTTTAAATGAATGGAATGATTTACATGCTTTTAACTCCACATTATCAGTAAATACAGATACTCATCATCCTTTCTAATGATTTTTTATTGTGTTGCATAGGTGTATCAAAATCTATTAGACCAGTTCTCAATGGTAGGACATTTGGATTCTTGCAAGGATGAACAGTATTTCTGCTTTCTCTGTATATGTGTAACATCATTGTGTACTTTCAGATTCTGTCTTCTGGAAGCAGTACATTATTTCTATAATATTATTTCTGGGCTGAAGCATACGCAATGGACTTAATGCCTTGGACCAATGGGGCAGTGTGGTGACTTTGTATTGTGTCAGCTCAGCTAAACAGGATCTGTTTTCTAGAATCCTGCATGGTTTTAGTGTTGCATGAGCTCTGGAAGACAACAGTGAAGCAGCGGCCATGGTTTTCACGCTCTGAAGGACAGCACAGAGCTCCAGGCATGGTGGTAACTCTAGCACATTGTAGCTGATCTTCTGGCTCTCCTTGCTGGCATGAGGCAGCACCCAGACCACAGCTCCTGCCAGATCTTCAGCTTTACCAGGTCATAAGCCAAGTGCATGCACAGTTCCATGAAAGGTACCAGCTTCTTCAGCAGCACCTCTGCATTATCAAAGTTTCGAGTAGTGAGACACATACTCAGATCCAGTCTGCCTTTGAAGATTACAGCTGTTCATGAATTCCACTTTGTCTCTTCCAGTTCTAAGTCTCTTCTTGCTCCAAGTCACACCCAACTTTCTATCCTGGCTGCCTCTGGCTGATCTGCAGTGACTTCATTCTCAACCCTAGAACCAGAGACGGCAAACGGCCTTGCATACACTCCTCTACCTTCTCCCACCACAATGTAAGGTCTAAAGCAGCCCTGTCCAACAGAACTTCTATGATGATGTGGTTCTGTTTCTCTTGTTGAACCCTGCTGACCACTAGGGAAGAGCATGCAGACAGAAAGCCAGCATGCTAGGAATCACAGGCCTGGAGAAAAGAGACCTGGAGCCACACCAGCCCACCACTACTCACATTATTATATGAGAAAAACATACCCCTGTGAACTTGCCCTGTTGGGACTCCCATCCCCAATCCAACCCACTGTTAAGAACCCCCATCCCCCAATCCAGAATCATCAAAGTGAGCTAAAATAGACATAGAGGCTGCAGGAAGGGGTGGGTGATCTTCAGCAGGCAATCATTCCTTTACTCCCACAGAATGACTTCCCATCCCTGTCCAACCCACACCACCCCCCACACCACCCCCCACCCCACCAGTTCCCTAGGCAGATCCATCCCCCTCCCAGGCCTCCTCCCTTCCCCAAGTGACTATGACCCTCCTTATAGAATGTAATTACCCATGCAGGCTTCCCTGGTGGCTCAGAAGGTAAAGAATCCACCTGCAATGCGGGAGACCTGGGTTGGATTCCTGGGTTGGGAAGATTCCCCTGGAAGAGGACACGGCAACCCACTCCAGTATTCCTGCCTGGAGAATCCCACGGATGGAGGAACCTGGTAGGCTACAGTCCATGGGGTGGCAAAGAGTTGAACAGGACTGAGTGACTAAGCACAGCACAGCACAGCACATGTTGGCTGTCAAACGTGTTTGTTTTAAACATCAGCTCTTTTTCATGACTGCATATATGACAGTAGGCAGTAAGAAACAACCAAACCATATTTGTCAGCTCCAGTCTCTGAAACTGTCACCAACCAATAAACTTTACCAGGCATGGGTTTTTCCGTAGGCCTCCTGAATGGTTAACTGAACACGGAAAAAAAAAAAAATGTATGGCTGAACAACATTTCTCTTTCGCAGCTGAGCTTGGGTAGAGAACAAGGTGCAGTGGTTTCAAGCTGTACCCACAAACACAATTCTACACAATTACAAAGAACTTTTTTAAAAAAATGTTTGCTTAAGCAAGTGGTTATCCGTTACCGTGTTGACATAGAAAAAGGAGAAATGCTGGGAACCGAATCAAAGCGACGGTGCAACAGACAGCTTGGCGTGTACACAGGGCTCGGTTGCTTGAACGCGCGGGCTTGCTTTTCACTTCCTCCTAATTTTGGTCCCGCCTTCCTGATGTGTCTTCCTGAGAAGGTTAAAAACAAACAAACATATTGGTCTTACAGCAAGCTGTCTTTAGCGTCTGTTGTTCCCTTCTTTTTCACGTCTCACGGTGCTGGGTCTTCCCAACTTCTCTATTGCTTGCTGGGTCGCTTTGCTCTCCCTGGAGTTGCCTTCCGCGAATGCTGTGCGGACACAGTACCCTACACTGTGCCCCGCACTCCCTCCAAGCCCTCGGCCAGGGCTAAAGGCGTCCCAGCGGTGGTCAGCCAGCCTGTGGGCATCGAGCAGCCTCCTGAGCCAGGGACCAGGGCCGCTGCTCGCACCGGCCACCTACGCCCCTCGCCTGGCCGGTCTCCGCCCCCGCGCACCCGGAGAGACTCGTAGTGTGACGCGTCCACCTCCCGGCAACTCGCTGGCTCTCGCCCCTGGACGGCCACCCCCCCGGGAGACGCGGAGGAGGCGGCGGCGGGTCCCCGGAGGAGCCTGGAGCACCGTAGGATGCGGCAGCCGCGCGGCCTCTCCGGGAGCCGCAGGAGACCGGAGCCGAGCCCGCCCTCCGTGAGCGCCGGGGACCGGCAGGGGGCTCTGGATTTGGGTCCCTCCCCTTCCCTCAGAGTCTCGTAGCACTCGGGCTCTCAGACCCCACCTCCTGCCAGGTGCGCGCCGGCGGGAGAGGAGGACGCGTGTCTCCTCCCGGCACCCCACCATGGGCAATACTTACAACGACTCCCAGTCCGAGAACCGCGAAGAGCCACGGTGGCTCCCCTCGGGCGAAAGCCCGGCCATCAGCTCCGTGATGTTCACGGCCGGGGTGCTGGGCAACCTCATTGCGCTGGCGCTCCTGGTGCGCCGCTGGCGGGGGGACTCGGGGCGCAGCGCGGGCCGCGGGAACTCCATCTCGCTGTTCCACGTGCTGGTGACAGAGCTGGTGCTCACCGACCTGCTTGGGACCTGCCTTATCAGCCCCGTGGTGCTGGCTTCGTATGCGCAGAACCGGACTCTGGTGGCCCTGGGGCCCGAGAGGCGCGTGTGCACCTACTTTGCCTTCTCCATGACCTTCTTCAGCCTGGCTACGATGCTCATGCTCTTCGCCATGGCCCTGGAGCGCTACCTAGCCATCGGACACCCCTACTTCTACCAGCGCCGGGTCACCCGCCGCAGTGGCCTGGCTGTGCTGCCCACTATCTACATAGTCTCCCTGCTCTTTTGCTCCCTGCCCCTGCTGGATCATTGGAAGTATGCCCAGTACAGCCCAGGGACGTGGTGCTTCATCGGACACAAGCAGACCACATACCTGCGGCTTTACGCCACTCTGCTGCTGTTGCTCATCATCGCCGTGCTCGCCTGCAACTTCAGTGTCATCGTCAACCTCATCCACATGCACCGCCGGGGCAGGAGAAGCCGCTGCGGACCCTCCTTGGGCAGCAGCCACAGGAGAGCGGAAAGGGTATCCATGGCGGAGGAGACGGACCATCTTATTCTCCTGGCTATCATGACCATCACCTTTGCCGTCTGCTCCTTGCCTTTCACAGTAAGTCACTCACTTGGTTTCTACAGCCGAGCTCCGTGCAGCCTTCTCACACTCTCTCCTCTTACTCCCACCCTTTCCACCGCTACACAGATTTTCACAACTTGTAAAAATATGACCTAATTTGTGAAGGTCTATCGCCTTCCTCTCTCAAGTCTCACCTTTACTCCACTTCCTGCTTCCTTAACCACAGCAAATGGGCATCTCTATGCTAGTGTTTCTCATACAGTGACACAGCACCCCAGAAAGGAGGTCTTGGCGCTCCACTAAGCCAGCCCAGACCCCATCCTAGAGCCAGTTCCGGTCTACAAGGCTAGAATGGCTTCCTATCTGAGGAAGAAGTCTCTTCCACCCTTGGATAGTTGTTAGTTACAATCTGACTTCCCTGAGCTGTAGTTCTCCTCCTGTCCTGTCCTCCACCCCACCCCAATCAGCTGGTGCCAGTTCTCTAGGCTCTGCCTTCTGTTTCTCTCAAAGCAAAATGTGATGCCCAACCCATAGCATTCCAGCTGCCATTAAGAACCCCAGGTGAGAAGGGTCCACATTGCAGAAATCCAGAGTGTTCATTGTCTTGTTCAACAAAACCTAGTTTACAGGCTTCCCAAATTACATGTATATTGGAAGTATAACTCTTGGTTGCCATTAAAATTCATAATATGTTCATGATGATAAGTAGAGGAAAGACTGGTTGCTTGGAGGAACCCTTTGCCTAGGTTCTGGGCTGGGTGCTGCCCTGGTTGGAGGCAATACCAGCAGTTAGTTCCATGATGCTGTAAGTTTGAACCTCCTAAGATGTAACATGGGTAGCAGAGCCTGGGACGTATCTGAGCAAGTGCTGACCTCTTACAGAGAAATGAGAACTCTGAGTTTTAGCGTCTCCACTTCCTAATCTTCAGAAGCACATGATTGCTCCTATAGGGAATAAACAGTTGACTCTTATCTGCCACAGTCTTGGTAAAAAGAAAGAGATGATGCCTGTCACAAAACAGATATTTGAACTGTAACTTAAATGGGAAGTATCAAGTCATCTCTTGATAAGGACATTTACATGGACCATTAACTAATTTTATTTTATCCATAGATTGTTGGTACTTGTAACTTTCATTTATACAGTGCTTTAAGCGTTATGAAATGCTACACTGTCCAGAATTAATTTATTTCTTGGAAGGCTTATCTGACAATTCAAAAGTCAAGGCTATGGAATGGTGCTTTACAATCTGCTATTTCAGAATGCTTGGCATGGGTCTCTGGGGGGTGCTTTCCCCCATGTCCTTTTATTCTACTTGGTGCACATGAAAATTGTGCTCAGAAATGGCCTACTCCCAGTCACAGAAGGACAAATACTGTATGACGCCACTTATAGAAGGTACCTGAAGTAGTCAAACTCATAGAAACAGAAAATAGAAGAGTGCTGCCAGGGGCTGGGGGAGGGTAGGAGGAGTTGTTCTGTGGATGTCGAGTTTCAGTCATGTAGGATTGGGATTGGAGAAGGCAATGGCAACCCACTGTAGTACTCTTGCCTGGAGAATCCCATGGACGGAGGAGCCTGGTAGGCTACAGTCCATGGGGTCGCTAAGAGTCGGACACGACTGAGCGACTTCACTTTCACTTTTCTCTTTCATGCATTGGAGAAGAAAATGGCAACCCGCTCCAGTGTTCTTGCCTGGAGAATCCCAGGGACAGGGGAGCCTGGTGGGCTGCCGTCTCTGGGGTCGCACAGAGTCGGACACAACTGAAGCGACTTAAGCAGCAGCAGCAGCAGGATTGGGATGAGAGGTTCTGGGGAATCTTTTGCACAACAATGTGCATGTGGGTGACAGTATTTTATTATACACTTAGAAATTGTTGAGAGGGTGAATTTTATGTTATATGCTTTTTTGCCACAATAAAAAATTAATAATAGAAAAAGAAATGGCCTACACCAATCTCCCACCCAAGGCAGGAATCATTTCCACACATCCTAACCAGGGCTCTGGTGGACAAGGCAAAGGTCTCTGGTTGCCTCCAGAAATTCTCCTGTTTTTCCAAGAGAGCATGCACAGCCCAACAGAAATACCCTGTCAACCACAAATGCCAGCCACAGAAGGAATTTCCAATTTTCTCAGTTCAGTTCAGTTCAGTAGCTCAGTTGTGTCCAACTCTGTGACCCCAGAGACTGCAGCAAGCCAGGCCTCCTTGTCCATCAGCAACTCCCAGAGTTTACTCAAACTCACGTCCATTGAGTTGGTGATGCCATTCGACCATCTCATCCTCTGTTGTCCCCTTCTCCTCCCACCTTCAGTCCTTCCCAGCATCAGGGTCTTTTCCAATGAGTCAGCTCTTTGAATCAGGTGGCCAAAGTATTGAAGCTTCAGCTTCATCATTAGTCCTTCCAATGAATATTCAGGATTGATTTCCTTTAGGATGGACTGGTTGGATCTCCTTGCAGTCCAAGGGACTCTCAAGAGTCTTCTCCAACACCACAGTTCAAAAGCATCAATTCTTCAGTGCTCAGCTTTCTTCACCGTCCAACTCTCACATCCATACATGACTACTGGAAAAACCATAGCTTTGACTAGATGGACCTTTGTTGACAAAGTAATGTCTCTGCTTTTTAATATGCTGTCTGGGTTGGTCATAGCTTTTCTTCCAAGGAGCAAATGTCTTTTAATTTCATGGCTGTAGTCACCATCTGCAGTGATTTTGGAGCCCCCAAATATAAAGTCTGTCACTGTTTCCACTGTTTCCACTGTTTCCCCATCTATTTGCCATGAAATGATGAGACCAGATGCCATGATCTTATTTTTCTGACTGTTGACTTTTAAGCCAACTTTTTCACTCTCCTCTTTCACTTTAATCAGGAGGCTCTATTGTTCTTCACTTTCTGCCACAAGGGTGGCAGCATATCTGAGGTTATTGATATTTCTCTCAGCAGTCTTGATTCCAGCTTGTGCTTCATCCAGTCCAGCGTTTCTCCAATTTTCTAGTAGCCACATAACAAAAAGTTAAAAAAAAGAGAGAAAATTAATTATTAACTAAAATATTTTATTTAACCCAACATATCCAAATAGCATCAATGAAAAATGTAATCAATGTAAAATAATTCCTAATGAACTATTCTAACTAATTTCCTGTGTTCCAGAAAATGCTAGCAATCTGCTCTCTCTCTTCTGCTTTCTTCCTTGGGATAACAGAACTGCTCTCTGGGCCTTCAAAGTGGGCCACAGGTCTTTCCTGGTGGGCTACAATCTATGGGGCCACAAAGAGTCAGACATGATTGAGAGACTAACACAACACACAAAAAGCGGGCCACACCATTGGCCCAACAAGGAGAACTCATAGCTGTGTACCCAGTGGGACTCCAGCCTGCTCAGCACCCCAAGAATGAAGGAAGAGGGGTGGGAAATTGAGGAAACTCAAACTGCTAATGTCAACCATTGTCCCAAAGTATGGGCAAGTTACAATTACTGCTGCTTCCTCCAAGAATGCCAGCCTAGGACTTCTGAAGTTTGGGAAGTGAAACTCAGAATGTAAAATGCTCAGTACGCTGTAATGAAGTTCAGGTCATTATTACCACCATCAAAATTGCTAACATTTTTGAGTGCTAATTTTTACATATATTAACCCATTATCTTCACAACAATCTGTCATATAGGTAGCATTTTTATTCACATTTTACAAATGAGGCAAATAACTTACCCTGTGTCCCAAGCTAGTGAATACTGGAGCCAGTATTCAAAGGCAGGTAGTTTAAACACAGAGCCTATGCTTTTAACTACAATACCATCAGAGAGAAAATACTTATTCAGGGGTAACATATGAGAAGATTGTGTGCTTGTGATTAGTTAATCAGTTGTGTCTGATTCTGCAATCTTTTGGATTACAGCCTACCAGGTTACTCTATCCATAGGGTTTTTCAGGTAAGAATACTGGAGTGGATTGCCATTTCCTCCTCCAGGGGATCTTCCTAACCCTGGAATTGAACCTGTGTCACAGAATCTCCTGTGTCTTCTGGATAGCAGATGGATTTTTTGCCCACTAAGCCATCAGGGAAGCCCATGAGAAGATTAAGCCAAAATTTATAAGAGAGTTGTGAAGATGTTATAAATATCTGTACCACTTTGTCTCTTAATGTCAACTTTTAGCCGTAAAAATACAGTGGCAAAGACCTTTTTCTTCTCCATAGCAGATTAAGGGGACTGAGCTGGGAACAGGTGTGCAGTTTCTTTTTGCTTGCGCACAGACCTATGCATTAAAAGGCTGAGTCTGAGATTTTAGAAGATTCACTAGTATAAATACCAGTCTAAATTAAGAAATAATCTGATTACTCCTCACATAAAGTTTTGTTGTTAAACATTTTTTTTTAATTGATCTTTTAAAAAAGCATTATTTTGGCTATCCAACATAAAATCATGCATAGGACCAATAACATATTGCATACGGTTTTTTCATTAAAGGAATATTGTATAAATTAATAAATTCCTCATAGTAATCAGATGTTGTTATCATTTCACAGAGATAAATAGAAACTTTCTTTCTTCCTGAAATGAGACAGGACACAGGAAACACATCAGACATCCATTCTTGACTCAGATACTGTTTGTCTCTTAATTTCCAACCCATATTTAGCCACTTTCTCACTGCTTTACTAATAACTGTTAATAGCCTCTGGTCATTTTAAACTGTTTTCCTCATGCCATTAGGATAAAGTGCTTATGCATTTTATTCGGTTCTAAAATTTCAAGAGTGAACCATTGACTCATTCTAAAAATTTCTTCATCTTTAGAATTCTTTAGGGCTATAATTTTTAGGTAAATCTGATTAGTGGAGATCTGATCTTTCAAATACAGAACAAACACAAGCGAACAGTACTGGAGTTTCCCTCATTCATTCCTGGTACTCTTTATGTAAAATTTAACATGAAGGGGGTTGTAAAACTGATTTGAAATTTGTTGATTACATACTTGCACAATACCACAATTCTAGTAGTAATGAAAGGGAAATTCAGAAATCTCTATGCATAACCACAATGAACTTTGCCTGGTGATATTTTGAGTTAATATGCATGCAATACTAGAAGGCCCTTTATCATTCAAACATCATCAGTGATGTATTTGGGGATTTTTAAAAACTTTTTATTTTATATTGGAGATGGTTAACAACCTTGTGATAGTTTCAGGTGTATAGTGAAATGATGCAACCATACATATACATGTATCCATTCTCCTGTTTGGGGATCGTTAAAGAATTTTAATACACCTTACCTTTTAAGAGAAAGTTTTTCTACATGAGTATTTTCACTTCACACCTTTTCCTTCTCCATATGATATGAAATGGTGGTAGTGAATACTGATATGATTACACTGAGTTTTAAAAATTTAGACAGCAAGAACTAAAGGCCATTTCCCTAAAGAGAAGTGATGTGTTATGTCTACATTCTTGGTCAAGGTGATTGTCACTGCCTACCATTAGGCTGTGGAAAGCGTGGAGGAAAGAAAAGCCCCAAAGAAAGCCAAGAGCTTCTTAGATAGCCATGGTTTTTAAATCTATAAATAGGAGCAGTAATACCCATAAATCTTTGTGACACATTTAGAAAGAAATCTCCTACAAACCCATAATCAGTCGGTGGTGAATTTCATGTGACACTTCACATCATAGGGTATTTATGCAGATGGTGCTAGAGTGTGTAGTGGCTAAGAAGAAAGTCTGGGTCCTGCTTCTGTGGCTGCATGGCTTCCCTAATTACCCATGGTGTGATTTGTGTCAATGTAACTAATTTTCTAAGCCTTGATCTCCTCCTTACAAAAATGGGACTAATAACACTTTTACAGATTTGTAGAAGGATTAAATACAACAAGACACAAATTGTTTAGCACCAGACCTGACACAAAAGTATTCAGTAAATATTAGCTACTTTTTCCATAAGATTTAGTTTTCAAAAGAAATCATTGTATGTTAATAATCAGGAACTGAACTCTGGAAACTCCAAGTCATGTTTAATTGGCCAGGCCTCAGTAGGTCTTTTGTTGTTAAGTGTGATAAATGAGTGATTTTAAACTATTTCGGGTATTGGGTAAGGGTCTAAAGCAGTGGGTCTCAACTTTGCATATTAGTATCACCTGTGTATGTGTTTACGTCCAGTTGTGTCTGATTCTTTGCCATCCTATGGACCGTAGCCCTCCAGGTTCATCTGTCCATGGGATTTCCCAGGCAAGAATACTGGAGTGGGTTGCCATTTCCTACTCCAGGAGATCTTCCTGACCCAGGGATTGATTCCGTATCTCTTATGTCTCCTGCACTGACAGGCAAATTCTTTACCACTGAGCAACCGGGGAAGCCCTAGTATCTCCTGGGGGACATTAAAAGCCCTGACATCCAGGTTATAGCCCAGATTAATAAAATCAGAGTCTCTGAGGGAGGGAGCAAGCCATCAGAGTATTTTTATTTCTTTATTATTTTTTTCCACCAGAGTATTTTTAATGATCCTCAGGTGATTTCAATGAGCAGCCAAATAAGGTTCTCATTTGCTCTAAAATTCTGAACGTGCTATGTAGTCGCATTAAAGGTAGGGAAGTAGCTGAAACAAACAGCGCCAGGTCAGTGCTAAGATGAAGTTTACGTGGAGGCTGCGGGGATTCAGTGGAAGACAAATCTAAAGAACACGAACTTTCATTGGTGCTGCTTTGTAGGTATCACAACAAGCTCTCTGTTCTTAGCAAAGCCCTGTACAGAGCCTGTCCTAAGGAATTAAAACTCACTTGACTGGTTTACATTTGTCCTTGATATTTTTCTCATAGCAAATTTATTAGTAGCATGTGCAAAAACATGTATACAGTCTACCAGCCTCTGAAACTGAATTCTAGAATGTAACTGAAACATTATTAATTAATTGACCTATATCCCTTGTGTCAGCCTTTAATTAAAATCCAGGATTGGCTGAAGGGAGAGGGGAATGAGGAGTTAGTGTTTAATGGGTACAGAGGTGGCTCAGTGGGTAAAAGAATCTACCTGCAATGCGGGAGATGCAGGTTTGATCTCTGGGCCGGGAAGATCCCCTGGAGGAGGAAAGAGTAACCTGCTCCAGTATTCTTGCCTGGAAAATTCCATGGACAGAGGAGCCTGGCGGGCTACAGTCCATGGGGTCGAAAAGAGTCAGACACGACTGAAACGACTAAGCATGCACATACTGGCCACCTCCTAAAATGCAAATTTTAAGCATTTCTAAAAATTACTCAGTATAGTGGATGAAAAGGAAACAAAGTACAGAATTGCTTCATCTTCTGAAACCATTTTTTACTTCTCATTGGTCAGTCACACTCTAAAGAGATCAGGAACTGTGGTCTGATCTTGCCACTGAAAACCTGACTCATCTTCACATGTGACCCATGACACTGTAATGCTGAGCCCTCTCTACGTGGCCCGATAGACAATCCAGTGTTACAGATTTTGGGTGAAATTAGGTCATAAACCCAGCTACAAACTTTTTCTATGACAGAACACTCAGTTGTATGTGTGTGTAGTGACTAATATATTTTAATCTATCAGGTTTATGTACAATGTCATCTTGAATTCCAAAACTCTAAAATGGCTCTTTGAGTGAGTGAAAGTCGCTCAGTTGTGTCCTACTCTTTGCGACCCCATAGACTGTAGCCTACCAGGCTTCTCTGCCCATGGAATTCTTCAGGCAAGAATATGGGAATAGGTTGCCATTTCCTTTTCCAGGGGATCTTCCTGACCCAGGGATCAAACCCAGGTGTCCTGCATTGTAGGCAGATTCTTTACCATCTGAGCCACCAGGGAAGCCCTCAATTTATATATATATATATGTATAAAGTTTATATATATATATATATATATATATATATATTCTGAATTGTAGCTGGATTCAAGACCTTATGACAATTCTGTGCCATAATTAGATGCACAATTTTAAGAGTCAAAATTTAAAGAGCAGTATTTAAATTGCTCTTTAAATATACCATATAAGTACTGTAAATTTCTCATCTAAAATAATTTAGCTGACAAGAGAAGTATTGCTCCCTTGCATATCTCCACCTAAATTTCTTCCTCTCTCTATACTCAGGGACATCCACCTTCAGTTTTTTTTTTTTTTTTCCTTTGCTCATTTGCCAAGTCTCTCCTCCATTCCCTTAAGCCAAGATTCTCTGGCATAAACACCTACGGCTGCCAAACCTTCCTGATATTGTCCTAACATAAGCAACCCGAAGATGACTACTCTTTCCCTCCCTGCAGTTTCCTTTGTATATGCAGTTGCCAGATGCCTGCAGAGTTAAGTATCAGGAGGATAGGAAAGAAACTATTCCTTCTGGTGAGAGAGAGTGGAGGAAAGAAGGAGTAGCTCTCTAACTCACCTGCTGCAGTTGGTAAGAAAAGCCCTGGAGCTCTATCAAGAACTGGTTTCAAATGACTGGGTATGATTTACATGTTTCACTCTTTTCTGTATGCTCTGTGGAAGTGTTTGATCTTTATCAGGTATGTGCTGTTCCATTCTCTGCAATATGATCAGATTGGTTTGTTCCCTAAATACCTAAGGAATCAGATGAGAGCTGGTATACCACTTTGAGAACATTGGCCAACTTGTAATGATGTGTCAGCTTTCCAGGGTTTAAGATTCTTCCGAAGACCTTTGGCCTACATAGGCGACCTGGATGTAGCAGACAGTGAGCACTGCTCAGGCATCAAGGGACTTGGAATTTGTGTCCTGTTGCTGTTCAGTCCCTCAGCCATGTCCGACTCTTTGTGACCCCATGGACTGTAGCACGCCAGGCTTCCCTGGCCTTTACCATCTCCCTGTGTTTGCTCAAACTCATGTCCACTGAGTCGATGATGCCATCCAATCATCTCATCCTCTGTCACCCCCTTCTCCTCCTGCCCTTAATCTTTCCCAGCATCAGGGTCTTTTCTAATGAGTCGGCTCTTCACATCAGATGGCCAAATTATTGGAGCTTCAGCATCAGTCCTTTCAATGGATATTCAGCGTTGATTTCCTTTAGGAATGACTGGCTTGATCTCCTTGCAGTCCAAGGGACTCTCAAGAGTCTTCTTCAACACCACAGTTCAAAAGTATCAATTCTTCAGCACTCAGCCTTCTTTATGGTCCAACTCTCACATCCATACATAACTACTGGAAAAGCCATAGCTTTGACTATACAGACCTTTGTCAACCTTTGTGTCCTGAGTTGTCCACTAACCAGCCCTGGGAACTTGGGCAAATCCCTTACTGTCTCTGCACTATGGTGTCCTCGCTGGTAAAATGAAGATAATAAGGACTATCATTGTGGTGCACGTTTTAAGGGAGCACTGTTTGCAGTAGCTGACACGGATGACTTCCTGTCATCTTCCCAATAATCCCAAGAATAGGTATTGTTATCATTATCATTCATTTTAAAGATGTAGAAAGGGAGACACAAAGAGGTTAGTTTTCTTACCTATGGTCCCAGAGCTATTTTTGGAGCCAGGATTCAAACCCAGGCAGCCCAGTGGCCAGAACATAAGCTCTGTTGTGTGCCCTCTCTCACTGAATTGTCATAATTCAGTATTTGAAAGTAAGTGCCACACATTGTTATTCCCTCACTTCCACATCTATCAAAAGGAGACAATACTTCTGTTTCAGGGTGTCCCTAAGGCATAAACTTGAGAGGGGTGAGAGGGGTGAAATTTTGCAACTTCCCTCTCAGCACCACAACCACACACAAAACACATTTTGCTTTTTAGCCTTAAGAAATTGCACATGGTCTCAGCCTGTCTACTGCTATAATATAAAACTAACATCTTTTCCCCCTTTTGCTTCTTACAGATTTTTGCATATATGAATGAAAACTCTTCCCGGAAAGAAAAGTGGGACCTCCAAGCTCTTAGATTTTTATCAATTAACTCAATAATTGACCCTTGGGTCTTTGCCATCCTGAGACCTCCTGTTCTGAGACTAATGCGTTCAGTCCTCTGCTGTCGGGTTTCATTAAGAACACAAGAAGCAACACAAACTTCCTGTTCTACACAGTCAAATGCCAGTAAACAGATTGACCTTTGAGGATGGTAGTTAAGAAGTGCTAGTTAACCACCATCTGGAAGATCATTTTGAAATGGTTTCTTAGAGAAGTGGAAAAAAGTTAGTTTATAAACACAATGACGTTACCCTAATGAAACAGAGTAAACAAACATTTCAGGAGTGGTTTGGGCTACAGATGTGCTGACAAGGCACTTCTTGGAAGGTGTTGGAAGGATCTATAAAATCTACCCTCGAGGAGCATGTTCATGGTCTTTGGAGAAACAACCAACTGTATTTATAATCCCGTGCCTTTTGATTTAAGCTTTCTTGTTGAATGAGAAAGCATGTAGTTTTGTAATTTGTTTAAAACTCTAAATAGTTACTGTGTTTTCTATTTTAATCTAGGCTCGTACCATTGTAAACATAACAGTGTACAGTCTAGCCAGATAAAACTTATGTATTCTCTAGGAAGTGGATATGGGCAAGCAACCAAGCCTGGTGTCTTGTGATTGCTTATCAAACCCTTTCTTTGGACAATGAGTTTGAAAATCATAAGTACTTTGTACTGTATGTTTGTATATGTGGGAGCATCCTCTTGTCACGATAGTATTACTCATAGAAGAGTAGGCTCAGGTGGTTAACGTCAGCTTTTTTCACCATCCATGAGAAGATGTGTGTCAGAGTGTCAGGTTATTTATTTTATAACATCTGTCGAGCTAATGGTAACTAAAAGGACTTTAGGAATTTTCCTCTCAGCGATAAATAGTAGACTATTAAGAGAAGTAATTCTCATTAATACTCTACTTTTTATTTCCAGGGAAGGGTGTATGCGGCTATGTCTGAGGCAAATATTAAAATTAAAAACTGAAAAATCTGGTCAGTTCTTCAGCTACACTGAACTCTTTTAATGCTGATGCCGAGGCCGTGACTAACGTACTTTATAGGACGATTGTGTTGTAGCAAAATTCATCTGTCTGTATGTTTATCTGGGAAACATGGCTTGACTCATGCTGTATAGGAAATCATACAGTGAGTCATATCTTAATATATTTCTAAATCTAAATGTTTGGCATTGTATAAACTCAGCAGCAAAATATTTCAGTGAATTTGCACTGTTTAATCATATTTTAGTTATAGTATAAACTCATCTGAAGTGTTATAAAAATAAGCTATAAAACAAAAAATTGAAAATGGAATAGTATGTGATGAATTCCCCCCAAATAGCAATTTATAGTTTGTGTGGATATACTAATTTTACAAATTAGATAAAAGTGGAGTTTTTACATTTAATTTAGCAGATTTTTAAAGTATGGTTGCATTGCAAATTAGAGTTTGAAATATTCAATACAATACTTGATGTTAGAGGAAATTTTTTCCCTTATGGCATGATCTTCAAAATAGTGGACACTTTATTTATTTTATTTTATTTTTTGCAGTGAGTGTTATTACAACATAGCTGTAATAGAAACCAAAAAAGAATATTAGTTTTTTCAAAGTCTCATTGAATTGCCTACACAAAACTATTTCCTATAAGTAGTTATCAGACTAGATGATCACTTAAGAGTGATTCCAAACCAATTTAGAAATCAGGGTATTATGACAGAATCTATATCAAATTAGCCCTTATTTTAAAAAGAATAAATGAATGGTTTGCTTTTGTACTAATTTAAACAAACCAAGCCAAGTTTAACTTAGCTAAAATCTGGACATGTAAATAAAGCCTCCCTGTCCACCAAGATAAGGAATTGTTCTAAATAAGACTAATTAGGCTCATGGGTAATTCCTGAACTTAAAATGCTAAAGTTACTCTGGATCTAGAAGATTAATTTCTTTTATCAGATGACTTTTCTTCCTCCAAATAAAAATGTTACCTACAATCATTCACCCTACCTCATCATCCTCCCCAATTTTTGAATAATGCCTGAGAACTTTAAAAAGAAAATAAAAGCACAAACTTGGACATAATATCACTAGTGGAAACAAAATTATTCACTCTGTAGTCCCAAAATATGAGTTTAAGCCATTGAAGAACTGATAGATTTCCAGAGCTTTGTTTCCTAGTATATTCCTGTTCCTTGCACTGTGTTAAATGGCTAAATCCTGAAATTTTATTTGCACTGATATTTACATTGAAGGAATTGAAAGTGAAAATCCTGCGTAATAGTAAACTACTTACTATTAATGGAAATTTCAAGGTAATAGAAAAATTACTTATATCGGCTATGTAAATATTTCCTTTTTAAAAATCACATCACATCAGACGTACCTGTTTAAGTTTGCTGACTCTTTTTCAAGTAAATAAAATACACAGAACTTAGTGTGGTATATCAGAAAACTGAATTATAATAAAGGAAGACCTAGATTTTATTCTTTGTCCCCGACAGTCAGTGGAATGAAAGGAGAGAAAAACTATAGTGTATATTCAACTCAGTATGGTGCAACTGAGACCTGGCCCAGCTAAATAAATAAATAAATAACTGTCTTTTAAAAAATCCAGGATAAATGCACATGCACAGCTGATTCCCTTTGCTGTATAGCAGAAACTAACACGATACTGTAAAGCAACTCTACCTAACTTTAGGTGTCCAGAAATGGGATGGGCTGAAGCAGTTCTGTTCTTGGCTAAATTGTTACTGGATGGCTCACTGTGGGGCTTCCCAGGTGGCCCTGTTGATAAAGAACCTGCCTGCCAATGCAGGAGATGGGGATTCGAACCCCTGGGTCAGGAAGATCCCCTGGAGGAGGGCATGGCAACCCACTCCAGTATTCTTGCCTGGAGAATCCCATGGACAGAGGAGCATAGCGGGCTACAGTCCACGGGGTCATAAAGAGTCGTACACGTCTGAAACAACTTAGCATGCACACATGCACAATTCACTATGGCCCTGGATCATCTTTTCCAAGAGAAAACTGGGAAATTCTGGTACTAAATTGTGGCCTTGAATTTCCTAAGATCTTAATAAGGCCTGTGTTTTCTCAGAAAGTATAGAAAGCCTCCAAAAGACCTGACTGTCAAAGTGGTCTGGACCCACAACAACCCAGAGCCAGAAAGAGCACCAACCTCTAACCACCATACTGGCAGAGACTACAAGTCCTGGGCAGGTGGAGGGCAAATCCGAGCCTCGTCACTACCTTCTCAGTGTGATTCAGCTTAGCTCTTGGTGCCCTGGCCTGCTCTCAGCAGTGCACTTTCAGAGACAGATTGCCCTCGAGCTAATGTAAGGACAGCTCTGCTTTGAACCAAGGAAAAATTAACATCTTCAAGTTCAGAATTGATGACTTTGAAAGGCAGGGGAAGACAATTAGTTCACATTTAAGTAGAGGTTTGTTTACTTCCCTTGGTTTAGTTGCTCAGTCATGTCTGACTCTTTGGGACCCCATGGACTGCAGCCTGCCGGGCTCCTCTGTCCATGGGATTCTCCAGGCAAGAACGCTGGAGTGGGTTGCCATTTCCTTCTCCATTACTTCCCTTAGTCAAATCTAATATTTTAAGTCAAAAATAATGGTTTTCTGAATTTGAGAAGAGCCCCTACTTGAATCATTCACAGAGAAACAGTCTTCACAGAAATTTAAGTGTGGACTTACCATGCCTGCTCAGGATGGCCATCTTCTGTCTTTATCAGACAGGACTCTGTTGGAATTCCTCTTTGATTGCACATTTAAAACATACTTATAATCATTATCCTTACAGCATTATCATTGACTTTCTTTTTAAATTTACAAAGCGTTTGATCACCTGAAATACACACTATGGAAATAAATGTCATTTTAGCAATTCACAGAAGCTACAGTCTAGTGTATACATGGAACAAGGCCATGTATTGGGCATTAATTTTTATTTCAGAAAGTTACTTTTTTTATGGTAACTTTTGTGACTTTTATTTGTAAGTAAATTTGCTTGAATTATATTTTTGTATTTCCTGTAAAATGTATGTACCATTAAAAGTTGATTTGGGTGGTTTAACTCTGTGATCCAGGTGTTTCATTTTTCTTTTAAATATGACAAATCAAACAGATCAAATGATCATTCCAGCAGAAACAGCTGGCACATTCAAAAGAGTAACTGAGGACTGTTGACTGAAGGAAATATTTACAGAGGGAAGGGCAGGGTTAAAGGAATCAACAAAGGTGGTGGAGGAGCCCTTGGAAGCTGTTACCACTCCCAGGGCTGAAGGGACAAGGGAGGAGTCATGAAAGCTGTGTCCCACCCAACAGAAGCTGTCCTTGAGCAGGGAAGCACAGCTGCCACTGAACCACCTGGAGGGAGGAGGGAGAGAAGGAGCAAGGGGACTACCTTCCTGGAAGATCTTCCTGCTCTTCTGCCTGTTCCCCCCACTGGCCAAACCCAAGTGTAACCCAGAGAGTAAAAATCGTGAAGACCACAGTGCAGGTGGAGAGTAGACTTAGGGGGCAGAGGGAGAATATCTAGCATAAGGAGATTTAAAATACATTCTTTTAAAAATTACACCAACAGTTCTGTGGTAACCAAAATGGGAAAGAAATCTAAAAAAGAGGGGCTATTTGGGGACTTCCCTGGTGCTGCAGGGACTAAGACTGTGCTCCCAATGCAGGGAGCCTGGGTTCAGTCCCTGGTCAGAGAAATAGATCCCACATGCCGCAACTAAGAGTTTGCACTCTGCAACAAAAAGACCCCCTGTGCCACAACTGAGACCTGGTCCAGCTAAATAAATAAATAACTGTCTTTAAAAAAGCCAGAATAAACATACATGCATAGCTGATTCTCTTTGCTCTACAGCAGAAACTAAAACGATACTGTAAAGCAACTCTACTCCAATAAAAATTATTAAAAAATAAAGTAAAATTACACCAACACAAAAGCTGAAACCACAGCATGGGCAGCCTTTCTTCCTGCCTTCTACTCCAAATAGATATCCTCCAGGAAGCTTGGGGAATAGGCATCAGCCCTAAGTGTATGGAGAGGGGTAAAATACTGTAGATTCCCCCACCATAATACTTGTCCTAGGCCCTGCTCCCTTGAGGCTCAGCATCTACATTTATCCAACCCTGAGGGAGGTTTATATGATTGGAGGAGAGAAAGGAGATCAGGCTGAAGCATTGTTCTTCTTTCCTCACCCGCAGCAGTACAACCTAATAGCTCTTCTTAAGCAGAACAAAGGGTAATAGTCACACATACTGGTCTAGACAGGAACCGAAGCTTACTTTTAAGAAAGACCAGAGGTGGAGGGGGTGAGAAAAATCTAGAAAAATACCAGCAGTTAGTGCTGAAGATAGGCCATATCCCCAAACCTAACATAAGCTGGGCTGTGTCTACACAGCTATTGTAGAGAAAGAGTATATATAACACTTCAGCAAGTCTACATAGTTTAAAATGCTGGTAAAAATGTATATATAAAAAAGCAAATTTCAACAAAATGGAAAAAACTGGACAAAGCGTGGCTCCCAAGGCCATCTGTCCACGTTGCCCTTTCTATTATCACAGGATTTGTCTTGATTCTGTCTTTGCTCTCCTCCCTCCATCCCCTTCTGGAGCATGCTTTTCCTAGCAGACTGTTCCCGTTCCCCCTTCCACTGGGTCCTGTCATTTTTGATGCACACATTCAACCTTCCCCCTTTCAGCAAACTTTAGATTTATCTGGGGCATATTAAACAGGTATCAGACTGCTGGTGGTTTTATCAGACAAGTAACTCAACCTCTCTGATTCTCAGTTTCCTCGTCTATTAAATAAAGATAATAAAATTATTGTTGTTGTTTAGTTGCAAAGTTGTATCTGACTCTTTTGTGATCCCATGAACTGTAGTCTGCCAGTCTGTGGGATTTTCCCTGGCAAGAATACTGGAGTGGATTGTCATTTCCTTCTCCAGGGGATCTTCCCGACCCAGGGATCAAACCCTAGTTTTCTGTGCCTCTCCTGCATTGCAGGAAGATACTTTTTACCACTGAGCCATTGGGGAAGCCAAATTAAGTTATACATCTCTGTAATTATTGTGATTATTTTGAGAATTAAGTGAGTAAGTGCAACCAGGACATTCAGCACAGTGCAATAAGGTTAGGGATTAGCATTTTCTCAGATGCTTGGTTGAATGTCCCCTCTGACCTCTTCATACACATCTGACTTAGATTGCTCATTCTTGGCTGGTCATGGTATCTGTTTACTAACTCTGGGCAGCTGTCAAGAATGAAGACGATAATATGTATGCAGGATGAGTTGTATTTCAGAGAATGCAATAACAACTGGTTCACGTGGACAATGTAGAGGAATGTGTGAGCATAAAAGAGATCAAGAGAGACAGAAAGACAGCAGGACACAAAACATGGCCCCTGTCCCCTCAACACAGCCAAGGAAGGGAGCGAGAGGGGACAGCACCTGAAACATTATTCAAACAGGGTATGTTGAGTGCTGGGAGACACAATTTGGTCACAAAACTGAAACTGAGCAGGTTTCATTGACACATCATGTTCTCAAGATGCCCAAATCCAGCCTTGGGCCACAGCTGACCTTTCATGTTCCTGAAACCAGCGCCCAAGACTTCTCTAGGCCAAACATTCCTGCTTTCTTCAACTCTCCCTTACGTGACAGCTCACCATTTTGGTGCCCTTCTCCTAATATCCAAGTTACCGATGTCCCTCTTAATGTGTTGGGTCAGAACAAAACACCAAGAAATAATTCTAAACCAGCCTTACCAGCACTGAGTGCTGATATGTCAGTTGCTGGCTTGATCTGGACATTATCTTTCCATTAATGCAAACTGAGATTACAAAACTTTGTGAGCAACTGGGTCATACCTTTATATCCTTCAACAAATGAAAGAAGTACTGGCTTTCTACTTTACAGAGAGGAAAAGTGGGTATGCAGGAGGGAAATGAGTTGCTCACTAAGGACATCCTTGTTAGATACCCTTGCGATTGTGATTATGGTGCTGATCTTGCTGCCTGAATCCAGAGTCCTTGGTTTCTCGTTAGTCACTGGCCTATGGTTCTTGGGTTGACTCTGTAGACAAGGGATGGAGAGCTTTGAACTTACCAGTTGAGCTTGGTCTTTTGTGTTAACAAGTGGCCCTTGATGTAGAACTAAACTGCCAGTGCTGCCCAAAGAATAATTTTTTCCTTGAAAATGGAATTCACACTTTTAGTTCTCAAAAGCTATTTTTGCTAGAATTAACTGGTCAATACTCATCTCAGTTCCAAGGTTCAGTCCTCACGCTCATCTCAGTGCCTGAAATGTCATGATAAATTAAACATTTAAAAATCCAAAAGCTGCACAATTAAACCTTTAAAGACATAGTTGAGATTATCTTTCAGCTCTTAAAAAACTTAACATGTCCACATTGTAAAGAGCTCAGAGGTGCAAGCCAAAAAGCCCTAGATTTTGAAAACCCAGCATTAACTTTTTACGCTTTTAAAAATGAATGTCCTCATGTTACTTGTAAAATGAAAGACACAATACCAAAACACGCCAGGCTGAGCACTGTGGTGTACTACTCTTTGACCTGTAAAAATGAATACTTCTGGTGTGAGTAGGCGTTCTGATACAAGGAGAGCTTAACTATAAACTAGAGAGCCTCATTCTACTTACTGCCTATTATGGTGACTGGGGAGTCAGAGGCCCAGTTCTGATAGGAAACACTCATATGTTCACACCTTCCTGTGAAACACCAGCTTGGAAAACTAAGGAAGGTGCGGAGAGTCAGATTTCTGTCTTCCTTTAAAATTTCTTCTGTGTTCTCGACTAAGTTATAGGGAACCACAGTGGCTGCTAAAAAAGTGAGGAAACTCAATTATCTTGTGTTATCAGTATTAAAGCCTTTTAAAATAATGTCTTGCCTTTAGTTTATCTACTTGAGCCTGTTAAAATACTACTGTTTAAAATGCCGTAGAGGGGACTTCCCTGGTTGTCCAGTGGTTAAGCCTTGGCCTTCCAATGGAGGGCGTGCAGGTTCAATCCCCACCCTGGGAGCTACGATCCCACATGCTTCATGGCCATAAAACCAAAACATAAAACAGAAACAGTATTGTAACAAATTCAATAACGACTTTAAAAATGGTCCACAAAAAAAAAGACCCTTAAAAAAATACTTTGTAACAGGAATTTTGGATTAAGACACAAGTAACATGAGGAAAAAACCTGATTACTGTGTTTTAAACCAACAGCCTGAAAGGTTAATTAAAAGTGGTGATGCTGGGATTAGAATGCAGATATCTCATCAATGAGCTCTTCTCTCTGTAGGACACACCCCTCTCCTCCTGAGGCCCCTCTCTCACCTCTCTGCCCTGCCCCTAACTCCAGCCAAGCAGCCCATGTACTGTGCCTGGCACACACCAGAGGCTCCTATTTCAGGCTCATTGCCCTGGCTGTTGTCTCCATCTGGAAGAGATGCTCTTCCCCCAGACAGCCATGGCTCACTTCTCTTCCTCACCTTCAAAATGCTAACCCAGTGCTGGTTTCTCAGTGAGGCCTTTACTTACCCCCTTCCTAAAATCCCTGCCACCCTGCCTTATACTCCCCATTCCCTTTACCCTCCTCGATCACTTTCCAGTGTAAGTGGCCTCAAACATACCTAAAGTTAACATATTTATAATGTTCATGTGCTATGTTTTTGCACTAAAATGTGAGTTCCAGGAGGTAGAGATTGTTGTCTATTCTGTTTTGAGGCCTAATGTTACAGTATCTTATAGAGGCCAAATGTCCCATATATTTGTAATTTCATCTTACAGATTTCAGGGCCTTCTTCTATTTTAAAAATTTGCTCTGCAACACCCCCAAAACCTAATCTCAAATAACTCAGAGGAAAAAGGTCATGCGTACTATACTTTCAGTGTTTCTGTGAGCTTACAATTGTTTCAACATTTAAAAAATTAAAAACAGCAGCCACACTCCCTGCAAGAGGAAGAAAACAAAAAAGCATGTCATATTTGTTGTATACAGAGAGACATTAACAAGGCAAACTAAAATCAGAATCTAATTTCTATCACTCTGATTCATTTTTCCTCATATATTCTATTTTTGAGCTATGAGTAATTATCAATGAAATGAAAACCAAAACAAAGACTAATGATACTGAATGTTAATGACAGCTATCTTACAGGCTGAAGAATGATGTGGTCCATAAAGCTGCTCTTTCCAAGAACTGTTATCTTAACCTTTTCAACCTGCGCACCAACAAATCAGACTAAACACTGATATGATGCTAATGGTTTGGTGTAGAGAATGTATATGCCTATCATCCTGTTCCCATTAGGAAAAAAGAAACTAAATGCATCTGCAGTTATGAACTGTTATTTAAATTTATATGAGTTATTTGGAAGGAAAATGCAGTTATTTCAGCATCACCTAATGACAATTTTAAGTGTCATAGGAGAAAATGGTTCTGCCCCAAAGAAGACATGGTTCATCCATCAGAGATCCAGCCTCATGCTGTGATTATCTGGGTTTTCCCAGCTTCCTTAGAATCACAAGTTTATCCTTATATATAGGGTAGCTCTCCATACTTCTTATTTCTCAATTCAACCACACAAATGCAACAAGGTTTGGAATTGCACAAATGGAAATTAATTATCCTTAAAGACAAATTTCCACAAGACCTTTTCCTCATGGGAAATCTGTCTGTTCACTTTTCCTGTCAATAGCAGATCTCCATTCGAAAGTACAGAAGGACTGTGTTTACTCTTGGACTATGTAATAGGATACCCAGGTGAGGGAAGAGGTTGTCAGGAAATTAGTCAGAAGTGCTGTCTCCTTCTGTTTAGCACTCACATCCTCGCCTGCCCACCCTCCACGCTGCTGCCAGCACGTTGCCCTTGGAGAATGAATTACACAGTGGTTGGTATAAAGTTTGTGCTGTGACGTTAGACAGACCACATTTCAGACCCCGCCTTTGCCTCTTACAGTGTAACCTTTAGTAAGTTACTAAGAGACTTTCTAAGTCTCTTTTCTCATTCTATCATGAGGTACTTGCCACCTCACAGAAGCTCGGAAGGAATCGAATAATGGGTCACGTAAAATACTTAAGATAACTTCTAACACATGGTACATGCTTTAAAAAATGCTGGTGATTATTATCATCATTGACTTTTTTAATGATCATTTTATTAAGAACCCATATTTATAGTATATTGAGTTCCAACCCTCTGCTGTTCAAAGCTTTCTGATCATAAGAGGCACTTAAACACGCAGAACACCAGCGCCACCAATACCAACACCAACCCAGCGTCATCCTATTTGTGCCCACTCATGACTTTGACAGATGTTACCAACAAGGTTGAGGTTCACTTGGGACCCCGAAGAGTCCAGTGAAGTCAGGGGTGATGTAGCTGATTGGAACTACATCTGTGTTCACAGCAGAGAATCACCAATGAAGTAGTGACTTGGGCACCTGCCCCGCCAGTTTCCATAACACTGAGATTTGGAGGCATTGGGGCAGGTCTTTCCCCAGACAGTCTCATTTCATTCAGGTTTCTGCTCGAATGTCACTTCCACAGCAAAGTCTTTCTTGACTTATATAAAATAACTTTCTCATGTATTTCTCTCACTTTTCCTCCTCCCCACAGTCTATTCATTTTTCTTTACAAGTCTTTTCACCCTTCTCATTACCTAGCATTACTGTGTGTGTTTATGTGTGTGTGTGTGTTTATTTTCTTTCTCTTCAAGTAGGAAAAAGAACTCAATGATGGAAAATTTTTTGTCTTTTTTATCATTAAAACAATATCTCGCATGGCAGGGGGTTCAATAAATACTTCTTCAGTGAATGAATGAATCTGTCAGCTAAGTTTAGGCACAAAGGACCCTAATTTTTAATTGAAGCCAAAGGTCTTTGGAAAAATAAAATATTCCCATGTTTGCTACAAAGAGATTTTCAAAGAAAAGAAGACAACTTTGGCACAATTCATGCAAAAAGACCAAACAAAGCCCAAAACCCCTAAAAGTAACCTTCACTACAGAGTTCTTATGCACATTTGTAAAAGCACATCTTTTGTATTATTTCTTTTCTGTTTATTTTCATGATTGTTATTTCTCTTCTCATGAAATACTTTTCCATGAATAGAACCCTACTCTACAACATACCTGTAGGACCTAGGAGTCCAATCTGTGACTACAGTCCAGAACCAATTTGTTCCTAAATCATCAGTTTCCTTACATCATTGGCTCCTTGTCATCCTGAAGGTGAGATCCAAGATCCTTAACGGATGACCAAGGATGGACAGGGTCTGCTGCTTCCCTCCTCTTATCTCACACAAGCTCTGACTCCTGTCTCAGGGCTGAGGTACTTCCAGTTTCTCCTCTCCCTACCTTGGCTGACCTTTCCCCTCCATCAGCAGTGCTTCTGTCTTCCTGTCCTGAAGTCTCTGAGGAAGGGATTCTTGATCTCTTCTTCCTATCATGACACTAGTGAAAATCAAACTAATTCAACACAACCATCAATAACTAACCCAGCCAGTAATAATTAAACTAACCCAGTAATAACTAAAACTAACCCCTCCTCTGCTTTTTCTCTAAAACTATAATATAGCTCTGAAGGCATGCCTGTAATATTTTTTAAATTTACTAAAAGGAATCAATCCCATTCCATATCAACTGTAATTTTGTTGTTGTTGTTTAGTTGCTAAGTCGTGTCTGACTCTTTTGCAACCCCATTGGACTAGAGCCTGCCAGGCTCCTCAGTCCACGGGATTTCCCAGGCAAGAATACTGGAGTGGGTTGCCATTTCTTTCTCAAGGGATCTTCCCGACGCAGGGATGGAACCCGTGTCTCCTGCATTGGCAGGTGGATTCTTTACCACTGAGTCACCAGGGAAGCCCCAACTGTAGCTTGCAAGAGCCCAGTTAGGATAATACGCATTTCATTGCTGCCTGTGCAATCGTATCATGATCCAAAACCAAATCGGTAAAAGAAACTGAATACAGATATAAAAACGTACCTGAGACTAACTGCTCTGCAAATAATCTTACAAACATTACCCAAGTTTTAAGAGCAAAAACAAAAAACAATTAACCCCAATTTAGTCTCACAGATGAATCTCTGAGAATCCAAACTCAGCAATAACTTTAAATAAGGAACCCGCAAAATTACATATTAAGGAAGATCTTCAGAGTATGTCATGAAAGTGAACGTGAAACTCACTCAGTCGTGATGACTGTTTGTGACCCCACGGACTAGACAGTCCATGGAATTCTCCAGGCCAGAATACTGGAGTGGGTAGCCTTTCCCTTCTCCAGAATCTTCCCATCCCAGGGATCCAACCCAGGTCTCCTACATTGCAGGTGGATTCTTTACCAGCTGAGTCACAGGGGAAGCCCAAGGATACTGGAGTGGGTAGCCTATCCCTTCTCCAGTGGATCTTCCCGACCCAGGAATTGAACCGGGGTCTCCTATTTGGCAAATTATTTTATATGAAGTTTTCTCAAGGCAAAACATAAAACAAAACTGATATCTGATAGACATTTGCATTCCTTATGCCAAAGAACAATAATACCCAGGGGTTAAAACTAGAAGCTACGGTTTGAATTTCTTATGGATTCAATCTCAGAATAGTGACATAAATAATGAACTAGGCCAAATACCATATACAAAAAGTTTTTAGTAGGCTTCCACTTTAAATCTTTATCTAAAAGTTTTGTTTTGTACTCAGACTGTTTTGAGAGAAGAATTCTTAACTAAGAATCAGGACCAACATGGACATTTAACTTTGGCTAAAAAAAAAGAGAGAGAGAGAGAAAAATTAGGAAATGCATGCATAAGTAACTTCTGTTTTCTTCATGAAGAGATCACTACGACTGTATATCTTGTTTCCAAATATCAGTAAATAAAAAGTGTTCACTGAGAGGTTTCTTCTCTGGAAATGCAAATGTTGGTTAAGAGGATTCTTCTTTAGACTTTTCTTTGGAAAGTCCTGTGGAAATCAAATATACTCATAGGAATACTGTTTATTTTTTCTTACCCAATGTATTTCCAAAAAAGGATTTTAGTATTCTGGAAAATATAACGGATAATGTCCAACGTTGGAACACAAGAAACATTTTTCAATTGAAACCTTAATAGACTTTTATTAAAAATTTTAAAATTTGGCCCAGATTTTGTGGTATACGTAAGATACTTTTTGATTATCTAGCAAGACCATATTGTGGTGGCTTTTTATTATCAGTGTAGTTAAGCTAGAACTGTTTCCCACAGTTCCCTTCTCCTCACGACTCTGTTGTCAAGCTGGTCACGAGAAAATTTTTTGCCAAATATGAAAGGCAGAAGTGATGCAGCAGCCACGTTTAAGCTCAGAATGTTGCTGTTGGGTCAGGCACCATTACAGGTCACACAGTTGCTGAGGATTTGCTGGTTCACTTTGTTGGCATGGAAAAGCAGTGGCTGGACCCACTGTGCCTCCAACAGAGGGCTGGATTTCCTTATTCAGTTTGATCCAATCCTGGACCAAGCTCAGGTGCTGCTCCAGAGCACGCAGGTCTTCTGCAGGTCATTCACATCACTGAGAACACGGTAGGAGCCCCATAAAAGGTATTGTTGTTTAGTCCCTAAGTCACGTCTGACTCTTTTATGACCTCATGGACTGTAGCCTGCCAGGCTCCTCTGTCCACAGGATTTTCCAGGCAAGGATACTGGAGTCGATTGCCACTTCCTTCTCTGGGAGATTTTCCCAACCCAGGGATCAAACCGGAGACTCCTGCCATGTCTCCTGCATAGCAGGTGGAGTCTTTACCTCAGAGCCACTGGGGAAACCCCTCACAAAAGGTATCCTGGATATCTACTCTAGATTTCCTACACTGATAAAAGAGATCCTTTAAAATAATAACACTCTGATTAAGATTTACTTGGCTTCTAACTTCCTTTGGGAATATTTTTAACTTCATACCATAATTAGAGTATGTAAGGGTGAGACAATCAACTTGCCCAAAAGGGCTGTCTTTTGAACCAAGGAAAACAAGTGGTACACAGATGGAGGCTTGTTCTAGAGAGATCTTTGTAGAACTGATAGTGTAAGAGAGGTTGCTAATCTCCATGGTGTGGACAGGCTATCACCAGAACGGTACATGTTGTTTCATTATTCAAAATAGAGGGAAAAAAATATGTAACTACAAAGCTAGTTGACTAGAACAAGAATGAAATACTACCACTACCCTACTCTATTGGCTTGGAAGCCTGACCAATGTAGCTAGACAAGAAACAGAAACAAGAAATATGAGAATTAAAAAGGAAGACACATTGTTTGTAGGTAATGACTGTCTATATGGGAAATCCAGCAGGTATTTTAGGCAAATTATTAGAATAATTATTTTAAAATTCAGCAATTTTCCTGGGGAAAAAAATGATTAGTTTGGAAAAGCCTATAGTGTTCCTATATACAAATGATGACAAAGAGAAAATAGAGTTTAAAAAAATTAAATATATAATATTAAATTAAATTATATATAATTTTTAAAAATGAACAACAAAATTCAAAAGAAATCTATTAAAAGATGTGAAAGCCTTTTATGGAGATAATTATCATACTTAATTGAGAGACATAAAAGACTGACTAAATGTAAAGATATATTATGCTCATGAATGAGAAGACTCAATAAAGTACAGATATCAAGTCCCACCAATTTATCTATAAATTTCATGCAAGTTTCAATCAGTACATTTTTTGTGGTATTTGTGGGTGTGTAGAACAATAGAATCATTCTAATATTCATGTCGAAGAGTAGAGAGCCAGAATAGCCAAGTGTATTTGTTTTCTATCATTGCTGTAACAAATTACCACAAACATAGTCTCAAAACAACACACGTTTATTGCCTTACTGTTTTGGAGATCAGAAGTTCACGAGACTTAAAAGGTTAAGATCTAGGTGTCAGTGGGTCTGTGTTCCCTCTGGAGGCTCTAGGCAAGAACCCGTCTCTTGCCTTTTCCAGTTTCTAGAAGCTGCCAGTATTCCTTGGCTCCTGGCCGTGTTACTCTGCTCTGACCCATTCTTCCCCCATCATATCTTCTTCACTGCCTCTGACCCTCTTGCCTTCCTCTTAAAGCACCCTTATGATTACATTGGGTCCACCTAGATAATATACGATTATCTCTTCATTGTAAGATTGTTAACTGAATCAGCTCTGCAATGTCCCTCTTGCCGTAAAAGGGCTCTAAGGATTGGGATATGGACCCTTGGGGGGGAGACTCCTCTTATTATTTTAATCTTTGCAAGACTGTTACACTATTTAAAGATTTAAAACTCAACCAAGTAGAAATCTGACCTTCCAGAATATATAAAGAGCTATGACAACTCATTTTTAAAATGGGCAAAGGACTTTGATAGACATTTCTCCAAAGAAGATATTAAAATGGCCAACAAGAACAAGATGCTCAACATGATTTGCCATTAAGGAAATACAAGTCAAAACCATAATGAGACACCACTGACACTCCCTAGAATGGCAATCAAAATAATTTTTTTAAATGGAAAATAGCAAGTGTTGGTGAGGATATGGAGAAATTAGATCCCTCATACATTGCTGGTAGAATTGTAAACTGGTGTAGCTGCTGTGGAAGACATTTCAGGAGTCCCACAAAAAGCTACACAAAGAATTTCCATATGACCCAGCAATTCCACTCCTAGGAATATACCCCCAAAATTGAAAACAGACACTCAAACAGATAATTGTAGGACAGTGTTCATAATAGCACTGTTCACAATAGCCAAAATGTGGAAACAATTCAAATGTTAATCTGAGGAATGAATAAGTGTAATGTGGTATATCCATACAAATCAATATTATTCAGCCATAAAAAGGAATAAAGTACTGATACTTGTAACATGGATGAACCTTGACAACACGCCAAGTGAAAGATGCCAGTCACAAAAGGGCTCATAGTATATAGTTCCAGTCACATGGAATATACAGAATGGGCAAATTCATAAATACAGAGAGCAGATTAGTGGTTCCCAGGGCCTGGATCAGGGGAGAACAGGGAGTCACTGCTTAATGAATATGGGGACTCTTTTATTATCATAAAAAATGTACTGGAACTAGATAATGATGGGAGAAGGCAATGGCAGCCCACTCCAGTACTCTTGCCTGGAAAATCCCACGGACGGAGGAGCCTGGTGGGCTGCAGTCCATGGGGTCGCTAAGAGTCGGACACGACTGAACGACTTCACTTTCACTTTTCACTTTCCTGCATTGGAGAAGGAAATGGCGTCCCACTCCAGTGTTCTTGCCTGGAGAATCCCAGGGATGGCGAAGCCTGGTGGGCTGCCGTCTATGGGGCGCACAGAGTCGGACACGACTGAAGCGACTTAGCAGCAGCAGCAGCAGCAGATAATGATGACGATTGTTCATCATTGTAAATGTACTAAATGTCACTAATGGTGAATGTTATGCTATGTGTATTTTACCACAATAAAAAAACCACAAATGATAAATTGTACTCATTAAAATGTAATTGCTGTTGTCGTTCAGTTGCTAAGTCGTGTCTGACTCTTTGTGACCCCATGGACTGTAGCGGGCCAGGCTCCTTTGTCCTCCACTATCTCCCATAGTTTGCTCAAATTCATGCCTGTTGAATCGGTGATGCTATCTAACCAGTTCATCCTCTGCCACCCCCTTCTTCTTTTGCCTTCAATCTTTCCCAGCCTCAGAGTCTTTTCCAATGAGTCAGCTCTTCACATCAGGAGTGAATACTCAGGATTGATTTCCTGTAGGACTGACTGATTTGATCTCCTTGCAGTCCAAGGGACTCTCAAATGTCTTCTCCAGCACCACAGTTTGAAAGCAACAATTCTTTGGCACTCAGCTTTCTTTGTGGTCCAACTCTCACATCCATACATGACTACTGGAAAAACCATAGCTTTGACTATATGTACTTTTGTCAGCAAAGTGATGTCTCTGCTTTTTAATAATGCTGTCTAGGTTTGTCATAGCTTTCTTTCCAAGGAGCAAGTGTCTTTTAATTTCATGGCTGCAGTCACTATCTGCAGTGATTTTGGAGCCCAAGAAAATAAAATCTGCCACTGCTTCCATTGTTTCCCCACTATTTGCCATGAAGTGATGGGACCAAATGTCTTGATCTTAGTTTTATGAATGTTGAGTCATTCCTACACAATTAAAGACTTCATAAATAATGTCAAAAGACAAACCACAAACTCTAAAATACCTTTGCCACTCATGCAGCCCAAAAGCATAATATCAAGAGTATTAAAGAGAACTTGTTTAGCTCTACAAGAAAATACAAGTAACACAATAAAAAAATGAGCAGGGACACAGTCAGGCAATTATAGAAGAGAGAACCTAAGTGGCCAAAAAATATGAAAAAATTTTGGCTCATCAGTGATTGGCTTCCTTGGTAGCTCAGCTGGTAAAGAATTTACCTGCAATGCAGGAGACTCTGGTTCAATTCCTCAGCTGGGAAGATCTGCTGGAGAAGGCATAGGCTATCCACTCCAGTATTCTTGAGCTTCCCTGATGACTCAGCTGGTAAAGAATCCACCTGCAATGTGGGAGACCCAGGTTTGATCCCTGGGTTGGGAAAATACCCTGGAGAAGGGAACAGCTACCCACTCCAGTATTCTGGCCTGGAGAATTCCATAGACGGTATAGTCCATGGGGTTGCAAAGAGTTAGGCATGACTGAGTGACTTTCACTTTCATCCATAATCAGAAAAATGAAAATGAAAACATATTTCGCACCCTATCAAGTAATACTTGAGAAGTCTGATAATACTTGGTATTAGTGACGATGTAAAGAAATGGAATCTCTAACACATGACTAGTAATGCACATTGGAGCAACTTTGGAGGCCAATTTGGCAATAGCTGATAAAGGTAAAAATCTATACATGGTATGTACCAACCAGCAATTCCACTTAGAGAAATACACCATAGAGAACATTGTTTTGGTACAAAGAGATGTGTACATATATGCTCACAGTAGCATTCTTTGTCATTGCCAAAAGGAGGCAGGGAGGAAAAGGCTTTAAATAAGTGGATAAATTGTAGAATAGCTCCTCATCTATTATAATGAACAGATAAACTGGATCTAAATGCTTCCCTAAGAATAGTTCTCGGAAACAATGTTGAGTGAAAAAAGACAAATTTTAGGGACTTTCTGATGGTGTTTGTCTCTGGAGATGGAAGCAAGGAAATAGGATGACACAAAGGGACATTGTCTCTAATTTTAATGTCTTAAAAAATCTGAGGCAAATAAAATACATGGTTAATATGTGTTATTTCTGAATAGTGGGCACCAATGTCTTTGTTATATTGCTTTCCGTGCTTTCCGTGAGCCTGAAACTTTTCAGAATAAAATAACTAGTAGCTTAAAATGTGGAGAAATAGAGTAAGAAGCTGCTTTGCAAAGACTAAGTACATAGATGTGTAAATTTTCCTTTGGTGAGAAAATTGACCAAATAAATTTGACTGTGTGTTTTGTGTGTGTGTGTGTGTGTGAGAGAGAGAGAGAGAGGTGCTCTAAGCAGTGCAAGCAGCCAGGTTGTGTTTCTTTGCAGGAGAGACCTCATAACGACAACTTCAATGACACTTCCTAGTCAGAGATCAGAGCTCCCTGGACAGTGCCACACCCCCGGATGCACACTTGTCCATTTGCCCAGGACAATGTGTGCTGCTATTGACTCAGGGCACTTCCTATTGTTCTCCGAGAAGGCAGCCAAGCAACAAATCCACAACAAAAACTATTACCCATTCCTGGCTCTCTCAGTATTTTTCATAGACCCAATTTCATCTATTTGCTTATTGACTTAAATCTGATATGGGACATAATGCCATCGGTTTGTTCAGATGTAGTTTTTTAGATTACTTTAGCCATCATGATTACAACTGGGAATAAGAATGATCTCCAACCCATTTACTTTTGAGTCTATTTCCTGACACCAGCTCAGGTTTTCTGAAGGATAACAACTGGAAAATGTTACCACCACTTATTTAACAGAGGATCAGCTGTTGATTTTCTGGGCTTTATATTCTGAGTTGCCGATAAGATAGCTATACAGAAACGACAACTTCTTGACAAAAGAGCTTAGAAGTTCAGCAGCCCCATAGTTGAGATCAGTTTATCGCTGCATTGTGTCCAGATTGCTGGCCTGCTCAGCACACAGGAATGCTTGATTTACATGCTAGTTTTTGGAACTAATAAACACTTCTTCCTAATGCAAGGCTAGTTGGCAGAAGCCCTGACTTAGTGTTCTTGGGCTTTTTGAACCTTACTGCAGGAGATAAAGTAGTAAATTCTGTTCCAAAGAATCACCACAAATTTATAAATATTGTGTGTCAGTAAATGTGACATTAAAAGAGAATTTCTATTTGATCGTATTGGTGACTGTTATTTGCACAGCAGCCTTTCCAAAATAAGGAGAGTGCGCTTACTCCTAAAGGAGGGGACAAGATAAAATTTATAGTCTTTTTCCTTCATTCTCATCATCCAAATTTTTCTAACCTTCACTGTGAGAATATAAACTTCTTCATGACAGGGACTTGGTGCTACTTATTTATCCCAGGGCCTGGCACCTAGCTGATATCTGCAGAGAACAGTGTAGATATCAGATGACCACATGGATCATGTTTGCCTTATCTAACCAGGACACAAGAAGCATTTTCTACCCTCTGGTCTTAAAAGATGCAATAAGAAAACAATAACAAAAAAGAACTAAAAATACTAGGATTCAAATAATTTTCAATCAAGAGAACATATGAGGAATCACAAATACAATAGTGATTCCAGAAGGAAAAAAAATTTCACACTAAAATCTGTTATGATAAATTGCTCCTAAGTAATTCATCTATGTCTAAAGGACAATTCTTTATATTGAAGAACAAGGACCAGAATATTCATTTTTATGTGTACACATACTTACAAACAGGACACTCTCACTTTCATTTAAAACCTAAAAGTTCTAATTTTTAGGGTAGAAAACTAAGATCATGGCATCTGGTCCTGTCACTTCGTGGCAAATAGATCGGGAAACAGTGGAAACAGTGGCTGACTTTATTTTTTGGGGCTCCAAAATCACTGCAGATGGTGATTGCAGCCATGAAATTAAAAGATGCTTACTCCTTGGAAGGAAAGTTGTGACCAACCTAGACAGCATATTAAAAAGCAGAGACATTACTTTGTCAACAAAGGTCATCTAGTCAAGGCTATGGTTTTTCCAGTAGTCAGGTATCGATGTGAGAGTTGGACTATAAGGAAAGCTGAGGGCCGAAGAATTGATACTTTTGAACTGTGGTGTTGGAGAAGACTCTTGAGAGTCCCTTGCACTGCAAGGAGATCCAACAAGTCCATCCTAAAGGAAATCAGTCTTGGATGTTCATTGGATGATGCTGAAGCTGAAACTACTTTGGCTACCTGATGCGAAGAGCTGACTCATTTGAAAAGACCCTGATGCTGGGAAAGATTGAGGGCAGGAGGAGAAGGGGATGACAGAGGATGAGATGGTTGGATGGCATCACCGACTGAATGGACATGAGTTTGGGTAAACTCCAGGAGCTGGTGATGGACAGGGAGGCCTGGCATGCTGTGGTTCATGGGGTCACAAAGAGTCTGACACGACTGAGCAACTGAACTGAACTGGACCTCGGTACTTAAGGGAGACTTCCTTTGCTAAGCACTGTGATGGGTTGAGTATGTAAATTTGGGTATAAGCAAGGTGGCCAAACAGTTGTGTATAATAGCAGAGAGAGGAATTTGCAATCTGAAGACAATCAGTGCATAGTAGAAATACTTTTGAAAAAGAGCCCAAGACACTTGGTGTGCAGCATAGAATAAAGATCAAAGAGAGAAAATTCCTGTGAGGATATGGCTAAGAATTGGGAAATGCCTTTGGGAAACAATTGTCTCATTAATGTATACGCTGTTTGCTATGGGATTTATGACATGAAATGCCTCCCCTATCTCCTGAGTGAAGTCTTCAGTTTACATTGCTCCCTAATGCATTTCTGTATGACTGAATGATATCTAAGGATCTAAGAGAAGTGCTGAGTTCTGTTTCTGGGTTTACATGAGGCAAAAGAAGGAGAGGACATACAAAGGAAGGAAAGGATGACAGTTCAGCTGACTCCCTGAGAGTCCCTCTTGGGTGTCTCTTCAGCATCTTAGACTTAACATGGTCAAAACAGAACTCTATTCTACCCCACCTCCCCTTCCCTCCACAAGCTCGGCTCCTTTCCCGGGCTTCCTTATGTTATTAAATGGCACCACATTCACTGAGTTGCTCAAGACAAAATATGCTTTAATTCTTCATTTTCTCTTACTCCCTACCTTTAATCCATCCGCAAGTCCTGCCAGGTCTACCCCACCAACACACCCCAAATCCATCCACCCTGGCACCCTTGTCCCAATCCCCTGTCTCTCCCAAGAACTAATGCAGTACTCTTCTAACTTATCCCCTTACTTCTGCTTTTGTCAACAACACTCACTCTGCACTGACTCATGCTCTCCTCACATAACATCCACAGTGACCCTTAGTACTAAGAATTAGATCATGTCCCTCCCATATTTAAAGCTCTCCAATATTTGTCCCTTCCACTGAGAATACAGTTCTCCTTCACCACGGTCCTCAGAGCATCCCATGATCTGACCCTGCCCCTCAGGTCACATCTTACCCTCTCCCATTTTGGTTCCATCTCAGCAGCACTAGCATTATGTTTATTTCTCAAATGCCTTTACCCCAAGAGCATTCCCTTTTCCTAGCATGCTCTTCCCCCAGATCCTTGCATGACTAGCTCCTTTTTCTTGTAAGACCTCATCTCAAATGTCACTTCTGCAAAGAAAATGGTTCCCCATTCTAATGAAGCCATTCTTCTGCTAGAAAATCTCCACCATATGACCCTACTTTATTATCTTTGTAGCACTTATCACAATTGGAGCTCATTTTTTTATCTCTATATTTTCTGCCTGTCTTTGCCAGATTGCATGGTTTACAAAGGCAGAAACTGTATTCACTACTATATCCCATGACCTTGAACAATGCCTGGCACATAGTGAAAATTCAGCAGACACTTGTGAGAGGAGTATAGTGCAGTTGTTAAATATCTGAACTCTGGCATCAGACAGCTTGGCTTTGAACTGTAGAGCTACCACTTACTGGCTATGTAATCTTAGCTTACATACTTAGTCTCTTTGTTTCCTCATCTTTAAAATAAAAGGATAACAGTAGCGTTTGCCTCTTAGGTAGGCTTTTTGTGAGAATTAAATGAGTTAATGTATTTTAAATGTTTAGGAAAATTGCTGGTACAAAATAAGCACCATATGAGCTATTATTAATGTGCTCTGATCTGCCTTTCTTATGCATAGGAAGAAAAAAAATCTTCATTCTTGGGTGTATCAGTAGTGTGGAAGCAACTTGGAACAAGTTAACTTAACTCTCACTGAGCTTCAATTTCCTCATCTATAAACAAATCCACCTCTCAGAGTGTTTATGAGGCTCTAATAATGAGGTTTTGTGAGAGCACTTAGCATAGTGCCACAGGGCTGGATAAATAGGTAACCTGCAAAAAAAAGAAAAAAAATCATTAATCTGCCTTCCTACTCTTCTGGTACTTCAGCTCTGATCTCTGGCTGAGATGTTAAAAGCCAATTTTTGTCTAAGATTATTAGACTCAGCCTTGAGGGCAACTGAATTAAGGAAATATCAATTATCTAATGCCAAATAATGGTGTTCTAGCGGTTTTCCCTACTTTCTTCAATTTAAGTCTGAATTTGGCAATAAGGAGTTCATGATCTGAGCCACAGTCAGCTCCCAGTCTTGTTTTTGCTGACTGTATAGAGCTTCTCCACCTTTGGCTGCAAAGAATATAATCAATCTGATTTCGGTGTTGACCATCTGGTGATGTCCATGTGTAAAGTCTTCTCTTGCGTTGTTGGAAGAGGGTGTTTGCTATGACCAGTGCGTTCTCTTGGCAAAACTCTATTAGCCTTTACCGTGCTTTATTTTGTACTCCACAGTCCAGTTTGCCTGTTATTCCAGGTATCTCCTGATTTCCTACTTCTGCATTCCAGTCCCCCATAATGAAAAGGACATCTTTTTTGGTGTTGGTTCTAGAAGGTCTTGTAGGTCTTTATAGAACCGTTCAACTTCAGCTTCTTCAGCGTTACCGGTCGGGGCATAGACTTGGACTACTGTGATATTGAATGGTTTGCCTTGTAAACAAACAGATCATTCTGTCGTTTTTGAGCTTGCATCCAAGTACTGCATTTCAGACTCTTTTGTTGACTATGAGCGCTACTCCATTTCTTCTAAGGGATTCTTGCCCACAGTAGTAGGCATAATGGTCATGTGAGTTAAATTCACCCATTCCAGTCCATCTTAGTTCACTGATTCCTAAAATGTCGATATTTGCTCTTGCCATCTCCTGTTTGACCACTTCCAATTTGCCTTGATTCAAGGACCTAATATTCCAGGTTCCTATGCAATATTGTTCTTTACAGCATCGGACTTTACTTCCATCACCAGTCACATCCATAACTGGGTGTTGTTTTTGCTTTGACTCCATCTCTTCATTCTTTCTGGAGTTATTTCTCCACTGATCTCCAGTAGCGTATTGGGCACCTACCAACCTGGGGAGTTCCTCTTTCAGTGTCCTATGTTTTTGCCTTTCCATACTGTTCGTGGGGTTTTCAAGGCAAGAATGCTGAAGTGGTTTTCCATTCCCTTCTCCAGTGGACCACATTCTGTCAGACCTCTCCACCATGACCTGTCCTTCTTGGGTGGCCCTACATGGCATGGCTCATTGAGTTTCATTGAGTTAGACAAGGCTGTGGTCCGTGTGGTCAGTTTGGTTAGTTTTCTGTGATTGTGGTTTTCATTCTTTCTGCCCTCTGATGGATAAGGATAAAAGGGTTATGGAAGCTTTCCAATGGGAGAGACTGACTGAGGGGGAAAGTGGGTCTTGTTCTGATGGGCGGGGCCATGCTCAGTAAATCTTTAATCCAATTTTCTATTGATGAGTGGGGCTGTGTTCCATCCCTGTTGTTTGACTTGAGGCCAAACTACGGTGGAGGTAATGAAGATAATGGCCACCTCTTTCAAAAGGTCCTGCGCACCCATTGCCACACTCAGTGTCCCTGATGCTGCAGCAGGCCATCGTCGACCCACGCCTCTGCCAGAGACTCCTGGACACTCACGGGCAAGTCTGGGTCAGTCTCTTGTGGGGTCAATGCTATTTTCTCCTGGGTCCTGGTGTGCACAAGGTTCTGTTTGTGCCCTCCACAAGTCTGTTTCCCCAGTCCTGTGTAAATTCTGGCAGCTCTATGGTGGGGTTAATGGCGACCTCCTTCAAGAGGGCTTATGCCATATCCAGGTCTGCTGCGCCCAGAGCCCCTGCCCCTTCAGTAGGCCGCTGCTGACCCGTATCTCCACAGGAGACACTCAAACACAGTTCTGACTCAGTCTCTGAGGGGTCTCTGGGCCTTGGTGTGCACGAGGTTTGTTTGAGCCCTTCGAGCGTCTCTGGTAAATATGGGGTTTGATTCTAAATGTGATTTTGCCCCTCCTACCATCTTTCTGGGGTTTCTCCTTTTCCCCTGGACATGGGGTATTTTTTTTTTTTTGGTTGGATTCAACATTCTCCTGTTGACTGTTCTTCAGCAGCAAGTTGTAATTTTGGAGTTCTTGCAGGAGAAGATGACCATATGTCCTTCTACTCTGCCATCTTGGGAAGTCAGATGACATTGGAAGTAAGAAGACAGAGTAAGAAGTAAGAAGATGGAGGTTCATGACCTTGTATAGGAGGCAGTGATCAAGACCATCCCCAAGAAAAGAAATGTAAAAAGGCAAAATGGTTGTCTGAGGGGGCCTTACAAATAGCTGACAAAGGAAGAGAAGCTAAAGGCAAAGGAGAAAAGGAAAGATATACCCATTTGAATGCAGAGTTCCAAAGAATAGCAAGGAGAGATAAGAAGGTCTTCCTCAGTGATCAGTGAAAGAAATAAAGGAAAACAATAGAATGGAAAAGGCCAGAGATCTCATCAATAAAATTAGAGATATCAAGGGAATATGTCATGCAAAGATAGACACAATAAAGGACAGAAATGGTATGGACCTAATAGAAGCAGAAGATATTAAGTAGAGGTGGCAAGAATACACAGAAGAACTATACAAAAAAGATCTTCATGACCCAGATAATCATGATGGTGTGATCACTCACCTAGAGCCAGACATCCTGGAGTGTGAAGTCAGGTGGGCCTGCGGAAGCATCACTACAAACAAAGCTAGTGGAGGTGATGGAATTCCAGTTGAGCTATTTCAAATCCTAAAAGATGATGCTGTGAAAGTGCTGCACTCAAGATGCCAGCAAATTTGGAAAACTCAACAGTGGCCGCACGAGTGGAAAAGGTCAGTTTTCATTCCAATCCCAAAGAAAGGCAATTTCAAAGAATGTTCAAACTACCACATGATTGCACTCATCTCACAAGCTAGTAAAGTAATGCTCAAAATTCTCCAAGTCAGGCTTCAACAGTACGTGAAGCATGAAATTCCAGATGTTCAAGCTGGATTTAGAAAAGGTAGAGAAACCAGAGATCTAATTGCCAACATCTGTTGGATGATTGAAAAAGTGAGAGAGTTCCAGAAAAGCCTCTGCTTCTGCTTTATTGACTATGCCAAACCTTTGACAGTGTGGATCACAACAAACTGTGGAAAATTCGTAAAGAGATGGGAATACCAGACAACTTTACCTGCCTCCTGAGAAATCTATATGCAGGTCAAGAAACAACAGTTAGAACTGGACATGGAACAACAGACTGGTTCCAAATCAGGGAAGGAGTACATCAAGGCTGTATTTGTCACCCTGCTTATTTAACTTATATGCAGAGTACATTATGTGAAATGCTGGGCTGGATAAAGCACAAGCTGGAATCAAGATTTCTGGGAGAAATATCAATAACCTCAGATATGCAGATGACACCACCCTTATGGCAGAAAGTGAAGAAGAACTAAAGACCCTCTTGATGAAAGTGAAAGAAGAGAGTGAAAATGTTGGCTTAAGACTCATCAGTCAGAAAACTAAGATCATGGCATCTGGCCCCATCACTCATGGCAAATAGATGGGGAAACAGTGACAGATTTTATTTTTTGGCACTCCAAAATCACTGTACATGGTGACTACAGGCATGAAAGCAAAAGACACTTGCTCCTTGGAAGAAAAGCAATGACCAACCTAGACAGCATATTAAAAAGCAGAGACATTACTTTGCCAACAAAGGTCCATCTAGTCAAAGCTATGGTTTTTCCAGTAGTCATGTGTAAATGTGAGAGCTGGACTATAAAGAACCTGAGCACTGAAGAACTGATGCTTTTGAAATGTGATGTTGGAGAATACTGTTGAGAGTCCCTTGGACTGCAAGGAGATCCAACCAGTCAATCCTAAAGGAAATCAGTCCTGAATATTCATTGGAAGGACTGATGCTGAAGCTGAAACTCCAATACTTTGGCCACCTGATGTGAAGAACTGACTCATTTGAGAAGACCCTGATGCTGGGAAAGATTGAGGGCAGGAAGAGAAGGGGACAACAGAGGATGAGATGGTTGGATGGCATCACTGACTTGATGGACATGAGTTTGAGCGAGCTCTGGGAGTTAGTGATGGACAGGGAAGCCTGGTGTGTTGCAGTCCATGGGGTCGCAGAGTCGGACACGACTGAGTGACCAAACTGAACTGAACTGAAATAATGGTGTGTAACGATAAACCATGAAACCTCTGTGGCATTCATCGGTAACACCTATTCTTGCTCATGAGTCTGGGTTGTGGTTGGTAGTGGTTAGTTGCTAACTTATACTGGGTTGGCTGAGCAACTGTGTGAATCTGAGCTGGGCTAGGGGGTGCACACTTATGCATCTGTGATCAGCACCTAGGTAGGCTGGGGACTGGTTGGCTAGGATGGCCTCAGCTGGGATGACTTGGTTCTGGGCTACATGGTGTCTCATCTTCCAATAGCCTGGCCAGGGGCTGCTCTTAGGACAGGGATAAGGCGCCAAGAGAAGAAGCAGAAATATGCAAATACTTTTACAAGACCAATTGTTTGCTATTATTGCAAACAAAGCAAAGGCCAAAGCAAGGCACATGGCCAAGGTCAGATGTGATTAGAGGGGCACTATCAAAAGGGCTAGAGAGAGGCATGAAACACCATCTACAACATCCCAGATACATGGAATTTGTAAAATGAAATTTAAAATTTGGGAAGTCAGTAAATGAAGGCATGAACAATGCAGTAGGTGCCTGTTTGAGATATCTGCCCTGCTCCTCATCTCTGAGAACTTCTCAGCCCCATGATCACATTCTCTTTCTGGAATTTGGAAATGAAGCCAAGAGGGTTGAGTCAGAATCTGTATGGGACTTGTAAGCTTGGGCGCTCTGGGGAGGCTGTGTTTTGCCACATTAACTAGGAGCAGGAAAAAAAAAAAGCAGCCATTTTCTCAGTCAGGAGACAATGAATTCAATGAAGTAAAAACTGTATTAATGTCCTATTGATGCTATAACAAATTACCATAAGCTTAGTGGCTTAAACAAGCATATTTATTATTTTACTGTTTTGGAGATCAGAAGTCTGAAACCAGTTGGCAGGACTGCATTCCTTCTGGAAGCTCTGGGAGAAATTCCATTTACTTGCCTTTTCCATCTTCTCCTAGAGACTGCCTGCATTCCTTGATGTATGTTGGTATCACTATAACCTATGCTTCCGTTGTCACATCTTCATCTCTGACTGACCCCCAGCCTCCCTTTCTAAGGACCCTTGTGATTAAACTGTGTTCTGGAGAATCCAGAACAATCTCCCTGTCTCAAGATCTTTAATTTAATCATATCAGCAAAGTTTCTTTTGTCACGTAAAGAGGCATTTTCATGATTTCCAGGAATTAGGACATCTTTAGGGGTCATTATTCTGCCTATCACAAATACTCATGGAGTAACAAAGATGAAAGATAAATAAAAGATTCCAATAGCCTTCTGGCTCTGGACCAAGTCAAGGTGTTCCAGTATTCCTGCCTCCCATGTCGTGACACATTCTTCCATCCTTATACGAAGTCTTTTGGGTGACAGCTGCCTGGAAGCTCTGTTGAGAAGAATCCTGAAAGTTTACGGAAATGCATAAATAACTATATCTAACATGGTTATCACACGAGAGAGTTGTATTTGTTTATTTGAGACATGTGTGTGTTTGTGTGTGTGTGAAAGTAAAAAGTGAAAATGTTAGTCACTCATTTGTGGCTGGCTCTTTGTGACCTCATGGGCTGTAGCCCTCCAGGTTCCTCTGTCCATGGAATTCTTCAGGCAAGGATACTGTAATTCTCCAGGCAAGGATACTGGAGTGGGTTGCCATTCCCTTCTCCAGGGTATCTTCAAAACCCAGGAATCAAACTTGGGTCTCTTGTACTGCAGGCAGATTCTTACTGTCTGAGCTACCAGGGAGGCCATACATAAATATATATGCCATATATGTAAACAGTTTTTTATATATAAAAAATTCTTTACATTCACCCATGCCAATTCTATAATTTTTAATATAGAACAAGAATGATGTGTGTGTATATATACACACACAGTGGTATGACTGAGTGTAAAGAATTTTTTTCTTATCAAAATAGGGCTTAAACTATGAAAATTTAAGTACTTGCTAATGGTATCACAACCTGAATTAAGGGATATCCCTTTCATGTCTGCTTGTAACATATTTCATGTAAGTTGAGGGCTGTGGGTAGGCTGCATTTTACCACAGACAAGATACCTAGCATTTAGAAGTAAAAAAAAAAAAATCAGTGGTGTTTCTTCTACCCAATACTTTCCCTTTTGAATAAAACAGTAACTTTTCAGGGACAGATCACAAACCCGCGTCAAACATCCATCCTGTTCTCCTAAGAAGTGTCATCACAGCCAGGAAGTAATCTGGATCACTACACAAAACACTTTTCGTTGTCAGAGCACTTTCTTTTTTTTTTCTTTTTTTTAATTTATTTTAGTTGGGGGCTAATTACTTACAATATTGTAGTAGTTTTTGCCATACATTGACATGAATCAGCCATGGGTCCACACGTGCCCCCCATCCTGAACCCCCTCCCACCCCCCCTCCCCATCCCATCCCTCTGGGCCATCCCAATGCCCCAGCCCTGAGCACCCATCCCATGCATAGAACATGGAATGGTGTTCTGTTTCACAAAAATGACAATATATACATGTTTCAATGCTATTGTCCCAGAACGTCCCACCCTCACCTTCACCCTCAGAGTCCATAAGACTGTTCTATGCATCTGTGTCTCTTATTCTGTCTCGCATATAGGGTTACCGTTACCATCTTTCAAATTTCATATATATGCATTAGTATACTGTATTGGTGTTTTTCTTTCTGGCTTACTTCACTCTGTATAATGGGCTCCAGTTTCATCCATCTCAATAGCACCGATTCAAATGTATTTTTTTGATGGCTGAGTAATATTCCATTGTGTATATGTACCACAGCTTCCTTATCCATTCGTATGCTGATGGACATCTAGGTTGCTTCCATGTCCTGGCTATTGTAAACAGTGCTGCGATGAACATTGGGGTACACGCGTCTCTTTCAATTCTGGTTTCCTCGGTGTGTATGCCCAGCAGTGGGATTGCTGGGTCATAGGGCAGTTCTATTCCCAGTTTTTTAAGGAATCTCCACACTGTTCTCCATAGTGGCTGTACTAGTTTGCATTCCCACCAACAGTGTAAGAGGGTTCCCTTTTCTCCACACCCTCTCCAGCATTTACTGCTTGTAGACTTTTGGATCAGAGCACTTTCTTGTAGGAGAAAGACATTGGTTTCAAGAACTCCAAGTTTTGTTTCTGTCAGTTTTGTTTAGTACCATGTGCCAGAGCTCACTTACGCCTGGATCTTTGGCCTGACTTTTATAGGAAATTTTCCCTGAGTGACACATAATAACTTCACTAATCACTTGCTCCAGTGTTCTCAGTGACTTCCCAGAGCTGAAATTACACTGTCGCATTCACACCAGACAGGAAGTAAGGTAATATGAGCCTGTCATGCCCCTGAATTTATAAGGAATAGAAAGGTGGACTGGGGGTGGGTATTGTTCTATTTTTTTAATGGCATCAAGAATTGAAACTGTCTCTCAGAGTCAGTGAGAACACTCAGAAGAAGAGGAAGCTGACCAAGTATCTTCACTAAACAGACTCTTTTCTATTAACAGCCTATGTAAAGTTCTCTTTTCCTGAAGAATTCTTTCCTCCCTAAAGATTCAAGGAGGCAGATGTAATTCAATCCCCCATTGTAGCTTTTAAGCCCTGCAGAATGAGTGTTTACAAAGCAGGATCTTTTACTAGATATTGTAAAAAGAGATGTCTGAGCGTCTGTTTTGCCAAGAAATTAAAATGGAGTCTTCGCCAAGGAGCATAAATGTGCTTGGCAGAAACCAAAGGCTCAGTAGCAAAGATAAAATTAATTGTTCCCTTCAGCCAATTGCTCACACTTATTGCAAAACATTTATCTTCCCTCACGGTGAGTTTTCTCCTGTCATGCAGTCAGCTCTGGGAATTCTCATCCTCTGGGTCTTTGAAGGTCTGTGAGGGAGACAGTGATGCTCTGAGCCATGGAGTTACATCTCTGCCACTCCAGGAGCATACAGGAACACAGAGGTTCCGTGAGCAACCTGGGACAGTTCATCTCTCAACAACCCAATATTTTTTCCCTTCTAGAAATGACCAGTTTTTAAGAAAGACATTTCTCTTTTAACTATGTCATTCTTTTTACTGCTTTAAAATCAGATTTGATTTTCTTCAGCTCTCTGGGCTTTACATAAATGTCAGTAAGCAGAAAAGATTGTCAACACTTGGACAGATGATCAATTATCAGGAGATTTCTCAGCTTTATATTCAAGGAAGTGGCTCAACCACTGCTTATGTGAACACTGGTGCTTTTAAAATTTTTTTCCTCAATGTTTTCATATGTCGTTAAAGACTGTCACCCTGGGAGTAAAACAACCACAATGGTTTGATTCCGAGCAAAACCTCTTTGTTCTTCGTTTTCCTATGCGTAAGCCCAAAACATCAGAAAACTAAAATTTACATACATTCACAACTAAAATTAGTTCTTTTAAACTAGTTAGCACACATTATCATGATTTAAAGGTCAAAAACTGTCTAACATTTCAACAAAAACTTGAGTCATCACCAGTAACTAAAATTAGATAATATTTCTTGGCAATTAATTCAGTTTTTATACTTGACGACACTACCGCTGTATTTCTTTTTAAAATAGCCTCAAATTTGAAAGCTCACTGGGTCACTGATTTGTTTAGAGCCACAGTTGTTTGTGTGCTTATCTCACTTTTCTTCTGACTGTGGGTTCCCAGGGGGAGGCACCTCAAAGCCTTGCGCGGGGAAACCAAGCACCATTCCTGTCCTTCTAGAGCTGAGACAAATGCTGGGTATGGTATCCCCACCCCAAAGCGCTGTCCTCACCCTCTAATGGCCTGATTCTTCTCGCTCTTCTCCACTCACTGTTACCCTTGCTAAAAATATCAGCATTTCTTTTTATTCATTATTCAGCTTTTGTCAAAAGCTTCTAGAGCAATCACCCCAGATCCTTTTTGAAAAGGAATAATATACATGATGGGCTTCCCAGGCAGCACTAATGCTGAAGAACCCTCTTGCCAATTTAGTAGACATTGGCAAGGTGCCTGGGTGGGGAAGATCCACTGGAGAAGGAAATGGCAACCCACTCCAGTATTCTTGCTTGGAGAATCCCACGGACAGAAGAGCCTGGAGGGGTACAGTTCATGGGATCGCAACGAGTTGGACTACTGAAGCGACTTAGCATGCACACACACATAATGTACATGATAAATCACTCCTTTAACTCATAACACGACTGAATGACTAACACTTTCATTTTTCACTTAACTCAAAACAATATACAGTAGGTTATGACTTGGGATGCTTAGGGCTGGGAGGCGGAGTACAAAGAGGAAAGAAGGAGGTCTCTCGGCTATTTGGTACGATTGTGATACTCTAGTTCACTTTAAATAAAAACTGCAGATTTTAGGTTATGAATTAGTTTTAAAAGTCAAACATCCTAGAAAACATTTTTAGTACCTTAGTAATACTATTACTTATATCTTTCACCCTCAATACTACAAATAAAATGATATGACGTGACATGGTTTTGCCCATTTTATTGTCTGACAAGTAGTTATACAAACACAGGATTTCTTTTAATCAACCAAGCAAGTCAAGTTTATTCCAGAGAAAAGAAAAAGTAAAATAGAAACAAGTTGAAATCTATGACTAAGATTTTTCAGATGAAGAATCACTAAATAGTAACTACCTTCCACCTTTCTTTAGCAAACTTAATACACCAAAACTTGGATTTATACAGGCAATAACCTAGAAAATATTTCTTCTTTGATAACATGAAGGGAAGTTTATTTACATATTCTATTTTTCTAGTTCTAGTAAGCAGCTTGTAAATATAATTTTGGTATTATATATGTTGTGAATGGAAACAGCCTCACTTATGAGTAAACATACATCTTCCAAGATTTTAGCAGAAAATCAGAGTCCCAAGGAAGTCATTTAAGTTTCCTGTATGTTAATTCCCACTGAAGCTCTGACTCAAGAAGAGACTCACCGGCTCCCATTCTCAATCTTTAACTCCCCTTGACCCAGTTGAAATAGATATAGTATTGTCTTTTATACTTATGAATGCATATATTCATACTGCTTTTGATTTTGCTATTGTGGCTCATCACTGACATTAAAAAAAACTTGACTAAATGAAAGAGAACATAGGAAATAAGGAAAATCCAAAACCCTAAAATAGGCACATTTTTAAAGTATATATTTCTGCTCCTAAAACAACCTCCCTCTGGCCCTAAAGGACTGGTAGAACTCTGTGGACACTTTGCCGGGCTTGCATCTCCTCCAGTTCTCCACTTTTCTCAAGTCTGCCAAAAAGTAATGGAAATTACATTCATAAGAACCAATCTAAAATGACTTATCCTTGTTCTGCTGATAAGCAGATTTTGGATGACTAATAAAATAAAGATATATGGAAGCTATAAAAAAAATAAAATAAAATGACATCTTAAACACCGATTTTGACCTTTTCCTTAAATTTTCTTCACCTCCAGGTTCTCCACTTAAGCCTAATTTCCCATCTGAGGGATGCAAATAATTTATAGAGACATGGTGATTAGGATAACAAATTGGCCACTCCCTTCTAGCCTGGGTTACTAATTCTCCCACTTTTATAGACAACTCACCAGATATAAACCCAGATGTGTGTTATCTCCCAACTGGACAACAGCTATTGCATGCACACAGTAGTGTGGCTTGCATCACATAATGGCCTTAGAAGGCATGGAATTTCGTGACTCAAGTTGCCCAGGTCTCCACAGAACCATCCTGGGTATGTGGAGGACAAAGCCCCCCACCAAATGAAACACTTGAGATTAAAGGAGTTGTAGGACTAACCATCTGAGCAGCAAAGAGGGTGGTGGTGGGGAGTCATTAGGAAATATATCTTTAGATTAATAGCCCATTGAGAACTGGGATTTGACTACATGTTGTCTATGACTCAATGTGGAAGGTTATCAAATTCCATTCATGGAATTTTACTCATATCTGAAACATAAACTAGGGAAAAGAATTCAACAGCAACAACAAAATAGCAACAAATTCTCAGTAATTAGCATAGGTCCTGTGTTTCCACTTTCTGTAGAAGAGCTACAGTTTAAGAGTAGTAGTTTCTAATAAACTGATTAAATCAGTATCCCAATGAGCATAGCAAAAAATGAAAATTGGTGACTTTCCATTTTTTTCATATGGGTTCTTTACTCCCTTTTCATCTCATTGCTGTCATATAAGAGTTCATTGCTTTTCCTAAGGAGAAATTTGTACTGAGAGTAAAGACATCTTAAAGAGGCTGGTCTTTTTCACAAATTGGTGTCCTGATCCTCATAGACTTGCCACAAATAAAATCCCTTTCACAAGAACTCACCCATAAGCATCCCAACCCACTGCCCTTAAATCCTGATGGGCAGCTCCATCCTAGGTATTCACATTATCTGACCCTCAGAATTATCTTCCATAAAGTATATATGGATAAGAAGGAAGAGTTTCAGGGACTTCCCTGGGCTTCCTTGGTGACTCAGAAGTAAAGAATCTGCCTACAATGCAAGAAGCACCAGAGACACGGGTTTGATCCCATAGTTGGGAAGATCCCCTGGAGGAGGAAATGGCAACTTACTCCAGTATTCTTGCCAGGAAAATCCCATAGATAGAGGAGCTTGGTGGGCTACGGTCCATGGGGTGGAAAAAAGAGTCACACAACTGAGCAACTAAACACACACACACACATCCTGGCAGACCAGTCCGTACTTCCACCGAAGGGGGCATAACCAAAAAGAAAAAAAAAGCAAGACTTTAAGTGTTTAACTGTGGCATTTCTGAATAAGACTTTTCTTTTTCCCAATGACTTGTGACATTAATGTCTTAACCGATCTTCCACGAGGCAATTTTCTACCCAGTTAGTTATTCAAGTGTCTCTTACCAGCAGTGGAATGGAGCCTGAAATTGATATTTGTCATCTCAGAATGAACCTTCAATACATTTAAACTAAATTATGATGCTTCCATAACTTCTCTTGGCTCTAAGAATTATTCTACTCAGTGATGAAATGAGACAGAAGCATACTCTGAACAAAAGTTAGCACAAGAGGAATTGAATTCAAGTGCAAAAGCTTTAATCAAGCTTATTTATCAAGAAAGAAGAGGCATGAAACCCTTGAGCTCTAGCCTGGCTTTTATCTCTCAGGAGCCCATATTCTCGTTTGTCCTGTTCCTTAGCTTGTACAATTCCTTAAAGAAAACAACTCTCATTTCTTCTGATCTCTATCATAAGCCAGATACTAATTAATGGAAAAAAATTAAATTCTTGGGGTAATCATCCAGGGAATTCTTTGGGGTTTGTTTATTTTTGCTTTGATTCCTTTTTGAAAGTTTGTTAAATATGCCAGGAAGCACTGTGCTTTGATGCTCATGATACAGTCCTTTTATTTTCACTAGGGGCATTTTTGCACACACAGGACAGTGCCCCTCACCAGGTGACAAAGCAGCCTGGTTGTTTACTGTAGGAATGAAGTACCTCTTCAGCCAGTTTTCAAAATGTATACTGCTTCTGGGCCGCTTTGGGTGCCCTTTCCTTAGGACAAGACTCTACTCTTATTAGGTCAATAAAGACTCAGAGCCCTGGAGTCTTTCCCCACCAAACACATGACTTTGAGTATGTCCATAGGCCTAGAAGAACAACGTGAAATACTGACACCCAGACCCACCAGTCTATCCCTGCCTTGGTGCAGACATGCTCAGACACAGATGGGCCTGATGAAGCAGCCTTCTGCCAGGAGAGCTGTTTTACCAGTTGTATTTTTGGGAGCACGTGAACCTTGACTTTCATCATTAAGAATTCCCAGAACTGATATTCTAACGAAATACCTGATATTTATGGCGTACTCATTATATGCCAGCCATTTATGTAGACTTGGCTCATTTCATCTTCACTACATTCCTAAGGAGTAGGTTCCTAATCTTACAGACGAGGAAACAAAAGACCAGAGAAGTTCAGAAAGTTGCTCAAGATCATCCAGCTGAGCCAGTGAACCTAGTCTGTCAAGTAGAGACTAAGTTCAAATGCAAGTAGTTTGATTCCAGAGACTGTACCATCTTTTGGGAAGTAGTTTATCTCTTGAAATGAAAGACTTTAAAAAAAATTTAAATTACTAAACAAACATAACAACAACACTGGCTACAACTTAATGCAGGGCTTTATGTGAAAATCATAGAAGAGTTAGTTGAGAATGACTGGGTTAGTTTAAAATACCCCATAAACCGCATGAAAACATACAGTGAGGTTCATACATAAACTTTCCCCTCTCTAAGGGGTTAATGAAACCTTTCACTGGGGAAGGTTAAGAGAATCACCTTTTATCTGGACCAGTGGAAATGTTCTCCTCATTGTTCACTCTCCCAGTCTATTTATCTCACGGTGTCCTTGCCCCCAAGGTGATCAGGAATTGTTCAAAGTTTACTTTAAGCACGACATCATTATCAATAGATTAATGAGGTTTGCACAGTGCCTGCTGTAGACTTTTTTTTTAAAGAATTTTTTGATGTGGGCCATTTTTAAAGTCCTTATTGAATTTGTTACAATATTGCTTCTGTTTTATGTGTTGGTTTTTTTGGCCGCAAAGTATATGGGATCTTAGCTCTCCGACAAGGGATCAAACCCACGCCTCCGGCATTGGAAGGCAAAGTCTTAACCACTGGACCACTGGGAAGTCCTCCCCCACCTTTTTCTTTCACCTCAGTGAATAGTTTCTCTCTGTCATTCTCATCTCCTCCCCTCCCCCATTTGCACAATCCTGTGACATTTTATTTATATCTGTTTCAAGAACTCTATATCTTATATCTCTTTTTGTTCTGTGTTCTACCTTCTGTGGCAATACAAAAATTATTTTATTTTTCTTCTTCAGGCATAAAGTGTGGTTTCCTGACAGAGATCTCCAGCCAACACTGTTGGCGCCCCATCCTATCCTATCAGCATTCACCTCACTGATGACTGGGGATGCCTGTGTTTCTCCACCTGGACAGGGAGCATGGTTGCAGGCTGAGCTAGAAGTGTTAGAGTTAGTGACCCTGAGAGTAGCACTCAATCCATTTGTTAGATGGGAAATGGAAAGATAAAAAAACGTCCTCGCTCCTGGCTAGTATAATTCTGAGGCATATTCTCCGTCATCTCCCAGGGTTCCCCAGGTGCCATGCAAATCCATGTAATACCATCAAACATACTCCCAGGCAGAGCAGTCCTGGTGGCTTCTGTTTAGTTATTTCACAGAAGGCTCAGTGGGGACTAGAGAAGCAGGCCTAGGTGAGCTTGTGCCAATGTATTAAAGCATCAGATGATACAGACGATAAACGTTGATTCTGTACACTACTGGCAAGCATGTGAGAAAACTCATTCTCGTGTAACCTTTGTTGGAGTGATAAATGGTATGACTCTTAGAAGGCAATTTGGCAAAACTCTGCATATACTTTGGCCCAGAAATTTCCCTTTTAGGAATTGATTCTGCAGAGATACTTGCCCATGCATGTCTAGAAACTTTCATCGTAGTATATTTATAGTAGCAAAAACAATGTTCATCAAAAGGACACAAATATATTGTGGTGCATTCATATAAGTACCTCACAACCTTAAAAAATGAGATGAATCTATGTACACTGAGGTAGAACTTCTCCAAGATATACAGTTAAGAAAATGGAAAGGCTCAAGAGGAAGGGGATATATGAATACTTAAGGCCAATTCATGTTGTTTCATGGCAGAAAACAACACAACTTTGTAAAGCAATTATCCTCTGATTAAAAATAAATAAAAATAAATTTTTAAAAAGTGTAAAGGTAAATTACAAAACACTGTCTCTTTAGTTTTTAAAAATTATATACAAGTAAGCCAGATCATGGTCTTCCCTGGTGGCTCAGCGGTAACAAATCTGCTTGCCAATGCAGGAGACACGGGTTCAATCCCTGGGTCAGGAAGATCCTTGGAGGAGGAAATGGCAATCCACTCCACTACTCTTGCCTGGAAAATCTCATGGACAGAGGAACCTAGCAGGCTACAGTCCATGGGGTTGCAAAGAGTTGGACATGACTTAGAGACTAAACAATAACAGCAAAGCCAGATCACACAGAAAGATATTTAATATTCTGTTTCCTGGATAGGAAGATGCAACATGAAAAAAATACCAGTTTTAAGTTATTTGGGCTTCCCTGGCGGTTCAGACGGTAAAGAATCTGCCTGCAATAAATGGCATGCCATCTCGATAAAAAAATAACATCAGATTTCTTTTCTGGAGCTAGATAAATGAATTTTAAGCTTTATGTTAAAAGATAAATACATAAATCAGCAAGAATAGCCAGGAAAGCAAAAGCCTGAAAAGGATGAACTATATGGGGGAAAGGCATAGATCCTATCAAATATTAAACATATTATAAAAGCCTCTATAATTCAGTTGTATGGTACTGCTACATGAAAAGACAGACCAATGGAATGATAGAAAGTACAAAACTAGAGCCAAATGATATGGAAATATAATAAATGATATAGATGGTATTTCAAATCAGGAGAAGACCACTTTAAAAGTTCCTCTTTTTAATTAAAAATTTTTTGACTTAGAGAACCTAGAATGAATAGCTGTTTAAACAAAGGTAAAATTGGATTCATATTTCATAGCATACACCAGAATACATTCTAAATGGATCAAGGGGCTAAATGTATGAAAATAACCCTTATTAGTATTAAAAGATAACATGAGTGAAATCACTTAAAACCTGGGAGTGAGGAAAATGTTCCTATCTAGGACTCAATATCCAGACACAATAAGAAAAAAAAAGACTTCACATGGCAAAAATCTTCATAAACTAAGGCAAAAGACAAAGAAATTGGAGGAAATGTTTGCAGTGTTTATCATGGAGCTTATCTCTGTAAAATATAAAGATCTATCATAGACTGAGAAAAAAAGACTGGCAACCTGGAGGAAATGAGATGTTGGTCAAAGGATACAAACCTCCAGTTATAAAATGAAATAAGTTCTAGGACTCTGCGTACAGCATGATGACTATAGTTAACAATATACATACTTCTTGAAAGTTGCTAAGGAAGTAGATCTTTAATATTCTCACAACAAAAAAATGGTAATTATGTGAGGTGATGGAGGTGTTAACTAATCTTATTACACTAGCCATTGTGCAATATATGTGTCAAATGTGTGTCAAATGATCACCTGTACATTTATTAAACTTACACCATGCAAGTTTAAGGTATACTGGTGATGCCAATTGAACAACATATCTCAGCAAAACTGGAGGGAAAATGATAACAACCTGATAGAAAACTTGGGAGAGACATGAATAGATAATCTCCAAAAAAATAAAAACAGATGCCCTTTAAACACAGGGAATTTTTTTTACATCATTCACAGTAAGAAAAGTCAAAATACAGTGAGATATTATTTCTCTACCAACAGATTGACAAAAATGCAAACTCCTACAATTTCTTCTGTTCACCAGGTTGTAGAGAAACTGGAACTTTAATATCTTGTTGGTGGGAATGAAAATTGTACAACCACTGAAAATGGGAAAATTTAGCAATAATTAGAAAAATGATATGTATTTATCCTTGACCCGGTCATTCCACTTTTAGAAATGTATCCCAAAGGAAAAGATTATATATACACAAATTATTTATTGTGACATTATTTATAATAGCAGAAGATTGGAATCAGCTCAAATGTCCATCAGTGGGATACTGGTTAAAAAAAAACTAAAGTGCATTCACATAGTAGAATCTATGCAGTTATAATAAGAATTAGAGCAGCACTTGATTTATTGATATAGAATGATGCACAGGATATATTATTAAATTACTATTTTAAAAAGCAAAGTACAGAATACTGTGCTAATATGCTATATTTTAGGTAAGAAAGGGGAATACATATATACATATAAGTCCTTATATTTTCACAGTATAAATACTAAAAAATTAAGTAAAAAATTAGTAAAAGTCACTACACATAGGAGAGGTAGAAAATAGAATGGAATGATCAAAGATGGAACAATATTTCTCTTAAAATACCTCGTTAAACTTTGGCTAGAAGACATGTACTTCTTTCAACCCATTCAAAAAATTAAGTCAAAATGAAAAGAGAAATCTCTATAGATTGAAAGCAAATTGGAATACATGGAACTAATTATATGTCATATTGATAACATAGCTTTACAGAGAAAGGCAAAGCTTCAAGGAACTTCAGAATACAGTAGTTTGACCATATGTCCTTGATAGGATATAGTCAGTATATTGAAAATAATAATATAGTCAGTAACTGAAAATAATTTTCAGTATAATTTATTAATTTGGTTAGTAATATTTATATTGTTATTACTCTTATTTTGAAACTTTTATTGTTTCATGATAAAGTAAGTGATTATGTTAATATTATAGAGAAATAAAAATTTTAGTTTAAAAATAGACACAAGAATAAAATTGAACAATTTAAGTAAGAATTCTGTAATCATATTTTTATTGGAATATCAATATTAGCTTATAAATTAAAATATATATTTTCTGCCTCTGACCACTGAAAAATCCAATAACAATGATCACTTTCAATACTGAGAAGTTGGTCTCTAAATACCATCCTCATTACCAGAAAAAAAAAAACAACAATAAACAACACTAAAGAGGATTCTTGGAGGAATGAATAAGGTTTGCAGAGAAAAAAAGAAAGGAGAGAGAAGGAGGGAGAACGGAAGGAAGGCAGTAAGGAAGAGAGAGAGGGAAGGAGAAAGAAAAGGAAAGAAGAGAGAGAGTGAGAAAGAGAAAGGGAGGGAGGGAGGCAGGAGGGTAAGGAGGAAGAATGGGAAGGAGGGAGGAAAGAAAATGTACAACTTGTCCCTGGGGCATTCTGTTGTGCTAGAGAATAATGAAGCGTTTTAAAGATTAACATAGTCACTTATAAGAAATAAAAATTCAAGCTGGGGAGCCAGCTTGAATGTGCTCTCCGCAGTCAATTTGAGAATCAAAAAGAATCAAGGCTAATTGATTGAAATCATACTAAATATTTTAAAAGCTAGGAATTTGTAATATATTCCAAAAAGCCCTCAGAAAATAATCTGTGTCCATTGGAAATGGCTTGTGCGTGAACTCTATTTCTACAGTGGTAATGAAAGAGAAAGAATTAGCACAAAAGAATTACTGTGCCTTTCCTACACAAGTTCTATTTCAAAGTATTCACATAGCCCTAATTGATGTCAGAAAGTGCTGCATTACTAAGTGCTTAGAGCTGCTAAGTGTGGAAAGGAATGATAGAATGCAAAAACATCTATTCTACAATCCCTAATGAAATAGTTGATTCAGGCTATGGTCATCAACAAATGCTAAAATTCTAGAAGAAAGGTCAATGAGAACTAGACATTGGCAGTGTGCCAAGCACTGATTGCTTGTTGGTTATAAGGAGGAAAGAAAAACTTCCTACTGGAAAGACTAGGCTGACACCTTGACCACACTGATGAATCTTGCTGACCCTAAACAGTGGGACAACTGGCTACGGTGACCCTCTTCAGCTGCTGCAATCTGAGGGACGTGGCACAACCTGAAGCAGTCTTGTGAAAAAAATCAATCCTTGGAGACAAGGGCCAAACATCAAGAGCATGGGCTTGTGCTGGTACTACATTGGGGATTATTCCCTGCAGTGCAAAGTTCAGGATAACAGGTGTGAAACAGAGCTTAGGCTCTAAAATGGCTTTTTACAGGTTCACAGAGACATCACCTGCTGTGCAGTGAATTGTCTCTCCCCAAGCTTCCCAGGTGGTGCTAGTGGTGAGGAGCCTGCCTGCCAGTGTGGGAGACATAGGAAGCCTGGTTTCCGTCCCTGGGCTGGGAGGATCCCCTGGGGGGGGGCATGGCAACACACTCCAGTGTTTTTGTGTGGAGGATCCCATGGACAGGGAAGTGGACTGCAGTCCAGGGGGTCGCAGGGAGTTGGAAAGGACTGAAGCGACTTAGCCTGCACACAAGCAAAACTCATTTGTTAAAGTCATATCTTCTAGAACTTCAGAATGTGATCTTGTTTGGAAACAGTGCTGTTGAAGATGGAATTTAGTTAAGATGAAGTCATACTGGATAGAGTGGCCCCTGATCCAATATGACTGGTGTCTTTATTTTTTAAAAAAAGGAAGGGGGTGGAGTTTGGACACAGCCACACACACAGGGAGAACATCACGTGAAGACGAAGGCAGAGATCAGTGTGATGCAGTGTCCACAAGCCAATGAACACCACAGATGGCCAGCAAACCACCAGAAGCTCCGTTACAGGGAAGAGCCAATTACAGCTTCATTTGGATCTGTTTCTTTAACCTTTGCTTCCTGTTGCTTTTGTTCACTGAAAGGACACTCCCCATACAAAGTGGCCTGCCTCAGGAAACCCTGCCCCTCTGCCTGAATATTAAACCAAAATGCCTTGTTCAGGGCCCTGTCCACCTGTGGGTGGCAGGATGGAAGAAATAAACACATACCCTGCCTGAGGATTGCCATTCTAGGAGATATTTGCAAGATTAATGGCCTCTTTACTTTGTTTCCTCACCTCCCCCCATCTCTGTTCAATAAAAGAACCTGGCATCCAGACCCCAATAAAATGGTTATTTTGAGACATTAGTCTGCCACCTTCTCAGTCGGCTGACTTTCCAAATAAAGTCATATTCCTTGCCTCAAAAAAAAAAAAAAATCAATCTTGTGAGAAAGAATGAAATAATCCTGTTTGCAGCAACATGGATGGACCTGGAGATTATCATACTAAGTGAAGTAAGTCAGAGAAAGACAAATATCATATGATATCACTTATATGTGGAACTCAAAAAATGATATAAATGCACTTATTTACAAGAACAGAAATAGATATACAGACATAGAAAACAAATTCATAGTTAGCAAAGGATATAGTAGGGGGGTGAGGAGAGGGAGATAAATTAGGAATTTGAGATTAACGTATGCACACTACTATGTATTAAACAGATAAACAACAAGGGCCTACTGTATAGCACAGGGAACTATATTCAATGTAATGGCTTATAATGGAAAAGAATCTGAGAAAGAATACATATATAATAATTGAATAATTGAATCACTTTTCTGTACACCAGAAGCTAACACAATATTCTCAATTAACTACACTTAATTTTTTTAATGGTTAAAAAAACAAGCAATTCTGAATCTCAGTAACTGTAGAAATAATTTTTTTACAACTGTAGAAAGGCAATCAGAAAAACTGAAAACCAACTGAATGTTATAGGGATTGTGGTCAAATTTGTTATGTACAATTGGGAAAATGAGCTTTTTGTGTGGAGCTGTATTGAGTATCCTGTATGGAAGGATTTAGGGTTGAAATGTCATGACATCTAGGATTTGCTTTAAATATTTCAGCAAAGAAAAGGATAGATTTAGAAAAACATGAAATATGGAAAAATATTGATCACTATACTCACAGAGAAGTATTTGCAGAAAGAGTTCATTATAATCTATTTTCTGAAATTTTTTGAAAAAATTTAAAAGGGACAACTTGTAAAAACTAAAATTTGAAGACATTCCACTTCTATTCTTAAAATATACATATAAGATTTTCTTTGTATAGCGGAAGTTTGCTTTTACTCATTCATTAATCAGTATATATGTTCTATGGCTGGCGCTGCTCCTCACACTGGGAATGTGGTCTAGGCCCTGATGGGAGCCTACACTGGAGACAGGAAGCAAACATTAATCTAATTGTGAAATTAATTACTTAACTGCAGCTGTGATGAGACTTCAAAGGAGAAGTCTAGGTTGTGAGGAGAATATCTAACACCAGGAGATCTGGCCTTGGCTGGGGAAGTGATGGCCAAGCCAAATGCAGGAAAAATGTATTTTTCCCAAATGCAATAGAATCCTGGGAGTTCATGAAAAGAAGCAGCTGAATACTTGGTAGCAAGCTGCTAAGTTACTTCAGTCGTGTCCGACTCTGTGTGACCCCATAGACTGCAGCCCACCAGGCTCCCCCATCCCTGGGATTCTCCAGGCAAGAACACTGGAGTGGGTTGCCATTTCCTTCTCCAGCTTGGTAGCAAGAGAGGACTTGAAAGTTTGGGGCTGGAGCCAGCTTCCAGGTGGGCCCAGGGGCCAGTCAGGTGTAGACCAAATCTCTAGGGACCCACACAGAGGCCTTGTCATATGTTAATCTGTCAGGAAAACAGGCTCCTTACCAAGCCTGACCAGACAGAGGCAGTAAGGCAGGGAGAGAAGCTGGTTAGGCATTTCCTGATTGAAGTCAGCAGTGCTCCATTTGCTGATGGAGACAGTTGAAAGGCCAGCTGGGAAAAGCTGGGAGAGACAGGGCCAGGGAAATCGGGCCAGGCTCTCCCAAACACATGTAAACTTGGATGAAAGGTCAGACTCCAGCTTATTTACAAACAACAGTGCATTACTTGAATTCCCCAAAGTAATAGTCCTAGAGGAGTATTAACTATTAGCTAGAAGTCCTTCCAGACTGCAAACTTGTCTCAGAGCAATAATAAGACATCCATTTCTTCTGTCCAAAAGAAGCAATTGGATTGTCTCTTGGCTTTGGCTAGGCAAATACATCCTCCTTGGAACAAACCTGTCTCCTTATCCTTTAAAGGTGGAACTTCTGTGGTGAGTCTAAAAGAGCCTGTACCGATGGCTTAATCCTTTTTTTTTTTTTTTTAATTCTTTCTTTATTTTTCTGCATCGGGCCTTAGTTGAGTTGCAGCATGTGAGATCTTTTGCTGTGGTGCAAGCACTCTAGTTCTGGTGTGTGGGCTTCAGTAGTTGGGGTGCATACAGATTTAGTTGCTTCGTGGCATGTGGGGATCTTAGTTCCACAACCAGAGACTCAATCTGTGTCCCCTACATTGCAAGATGGATTCTTAACAACTGGACCACCAGGGAAGCCCCCTTCTTTTTTAAATTATGAAATACTTGAAGAACATGTGAAGTGCAGAGTAATATACAATGATAAGTGCCACTTAGATATTAAAAATTTAATAGATGATTAATGTATTTGTTATTTAAGAATAAAACTTCACACATACAGTTGAAGTCCCTTTCATATCCTTCCCTGAAGCTAGTATCCTTCCCTCCTGGAGGCAACTACTTTCCTGAATTTACTATATATAGATGGAAAGGTGACTTCATAGATATGAAAAGCATATATATGTGAAATATATATGAATATACATGTATGAAAAATATAACATCCACAATTAACATACAGTATAGTTTTGCTCATCTTAAACAATTTTTACAATAAATTATCCAAGTCCTATCACACTGTAAAGTTTTACCTGCAACATGTTTTGGTCACTTAATATTATTTTTTCAAGATTCATAATATAGATCATTTATTCGGTTTAACTGTTGGTTGTATTCCATTATGAGGACACACTATACTTTGTTCATGCATTTCACCTGCTGGGAGGAATTTTAAAATTGTAAACTTTCAAATATTACAGGTTATAATATTTGCAGTGAACCTCAGGTTATAATATTTGTAGTGAACCTCCTTGTGCATTACTTTAAGTGTACACATGCAAGAGTTCCTCTAAGATTTACTCCAACAAGTGGAATTTCTGCTTCCAACTTTTAATCCAAATATTACTCTAGCATCCTTAGGTGCAGAATCTATCTTCAAACTGCTTTGACCTTGGGGGTGACCGAGATATTCAGCAGGATCAAGGATGGTTGGTGGATTATATCATCTTGTGGGATAATTAGTATTTATTTATGGGACATTAGGGTATTGCTTCCTTGCTCGCTTGCTTTATTAATTACAATTTTCTTAATTGGTTAAGGATTATATAATTATTTACATATTATAATTTACCTACCATAAACAACTTTCAATTTTGTTGGTATATATACTCCCATTATCCCAGGTTATTTAATTAGACAAATCTCAGTTCCCCTGGGGAAATCTTAGAAGCACATCACCTTCTCATCTTTCATAAAAAAAAAAATCATTGCTCAGTTGTGTCGGACTGTTTGTGACCCCTTGGACTGTAGCTCATCAGGCTCCTCCATCCATGGGATTTTCCAGGCAAAAATACTGGGGTCGGTTGCCATTTCCTTCTCCGTGGTCCCAAGGACTATTTTTCTATCAAACTTCGAATAAATTTACTGGTTTTCTTACTTTCTATTAATAAGGACTGCTCCATCCAAGTACTGGATCTCTGAAAGGTAACTGATGTTATGATACTGTGTTAACTTCAGCTGTAAACCAAGCATCTCAACATTTCAGCTATTCTGTGATTTCTTCCAGGAAATCCACTTAAACAACATCTGGAACCCAGCCGAGATACCCTGTAAAACCTAAACTTCTGGATTACTAAGCACGATTTCTGTTTTTGTTGTTTAGTCACTAAGCTGTGTCTGACTGTTTTGCAGCCCAATGGATTGCAGCCCGCCAAGCTCTTCTGTCCATGGGACTTTCCAGGCAAGAATACTGCAGTGGGTTGCCATGTCCTTCTCCAGGGGATCTTCCCAATCCAAGGACTGAACCCAGATCTCCTGGGTATCTCCTGTATTTCAGGTGGATTCCTTTACTGCAGAGCCACCGGGGAAGCCAAGCATGATTTTAATTATTAACATATTAAATATTAATGTAAATAATTACCATTAAAGCATTTATTACAACCATTTATATGTACAAACGTATATTACCTAGAAAGATATGAGAGAAAAGAAAATAATCCAATGTTAAGAGCAAAGTAAATCAATAATTAGTTCAAATTGTGGATTGTTGGATTCCCTTGTATCTCAGTTGGAAAAGAATCTGTCTGCAATGCAGGAAGACCCAGGTTCAATTCCTGGGTAGGGAATATCTCCTGGAGAAGGAAATGGCAACCTACTCCTGTATTCTTGCCTGGGAAATCTCATGGACAGAGGAGCCTGGTGGTCTACAGTCCATGGGGTCACAAAGAGTTTGACATGACTGAACGACTAAGCACAGCACAGCACATGAATTGATGAAGAGGTCTCTAATGACTGTTCATAGCTAATTTTTTTTCCTTTTTTGTCATTGTCTTGTTTTCCATCCACAAATAGATAATGAGATGACTTTTTCATTCATATTTGCTTGAGGGAAATGTGAGAGCTGATGTGTAGCTTTAGTTAAACTGATTAAATTGTTGGTTTGAGTTCATTTAATTCAGTTACTTGAAATAAATCAGGTTATCTCATCTTCGACCACCATTAGATGGTATTATCTGGCAAAAAATATATATAAGTTTAACTCCAGTCGAATGCAGTGGGAATAAGTAGAATGTGTTTTCCAACCCTATCTTCATGGATATTCGCTGAACTTTTGATGACCTGATGTCATTCCAGAATGGGCCAGAAACCCTAGATTCTCTCCCATTCAAAGTTGTACTGCTGAAGCTGAATCAGAAGGAAACAGCCCACAATTTGTATATTAGCACCAGTAACTTTTAAATTGAATAAGCAAGTTCTGAAGGTCATAGCGAGGTGAGATAAGGAAAATTTATTCAGCCTTATGGATACTTTTATTTCTTATGCAGAGGATCTGTGTTTCCTGAACATTTTGTAAACACAAAGGTACAGCGCCATAAATAATAATCACGTAAGCTGGGTATCATATTTCATTCAGATGGAAACAAATGCTTAATTTTTCTGAGAAGAAAGCCTGTGTTTCTAGGCATTCCCTTTCGGTGCTATTTATGTGTGGTCAGTTTTGAGAGGCAAGATTGCATTTGTGAGAAAATGTTGTTGCTAATTTGCACTTAGACTGGATCCACAGTTGAGAGCCTCTGACTTGAGCAAATGCAGAGACAAAGGGCTTCCCTTCCCACCATTTCCATGTATAGGGCAGCCTCAGAGACTGAAGTCCAGGCCCAACAATAGCTTTTTTTTTTTTTCTTTAGTATTTACTTTGTGCCAGGCACTGTTTTATGTGCTTTTAAAATGTAGGGCTTCCCTCATAGCTCAGTTGGTAAATCATCTGCCTGCAGTGCAGGAGACCCGGGTTCTATTCCTGGGTCAGGAAGATCCCCTGGAGAAGGAAATGGCAACCCACTCCAGTATTCTTGCCTGGAGAATCCCATGGACAGAAGAGCCTGGTGGGCACAGTCCATGGGATTGCAAGAGTCGGACACAACTTAGTGACTAGACCAGCACCACCAAAATGTATTAATTTGTCGAATCCTCATATAAGCACATGGGTTAGATGCTATTACTATCTCCATTTTATAGATGAGGAATTTGAGACAGATTAAGTAATGTATCCATGTTACACAGTTTCAGAGCTAGTGCTCTCAAGCACTAAACTACACTGTATTTTTTCACAGCTCCAGTATGGCCAGTCACGTACAAAGCCCTCAGGGAGATTAGATCGCTTCTGGAGTCATTCTAGCTTTTGAGACCCACTGCCCAGACTCAAAATCTGAAGGAAAAGAAAAAAAAAACCCTAAGAGTTAGACCTGCCATTCATTTTGAGGTAACCATCAAAAAGTCCTGGAAACTCTTCAAACCAAAGTTGGTTTGGAGCTTCCTGTGTTTCTCTCAAGATTGAAATTTCATTAACCCCATTAACAATTCTTCAAATGCTAATAGTTGTACTACCGAAAAGTGAGGGGAGATCTCCTGGTCAAATAGATTTGGGAAAAAAAAATAGCATTCTACAGGAGATTCACAATGAACCATAATGAATATGAATCTATATTGAAGGCGCATAGAAATCTTGCAGTAAAGAAACTTGTTTAATTTTATTTTATTTCCCAAAGTTGTTCTTCTTAACATTTCCATGGAACATCATTTGCGACCAGTGCTCCAAGAATGAGGTGGGCCAGTGGCCCCTTAAGCCTGGCATGGGAAGATATAGATAGATCCTCTCTGGTCTGCCATGCCTTGAAAATACTCCACAAGAACTGTTACAATGCCCACATCACCTCTCTGCCAAGCCTGGCCTCAGGAAGTCTTCCTCCTCTAAGAACTTCAGCAGGGCCTGGGTTCTGAGGCTGGCACTCCACACCTCCAGGCCTAGGCTTAGGTTCCTAAGCTTCCTTGGTCTTTTCTACCAATAGCTTGAGGTATGGCCCTGAACAACTTGAAAATGAGCCATTCAGATCTAACCCCAAAACCTGGGAGCCAAGACATTTTGTTTTGGATTTTTGGAAGGTATTTGGCAATTTTCCATAGAAGTGGTTCTTCAATAAGCAATGAATCATAGACATACATTATGGACAGGAGCAACTAGGTAATAATAGACCAGAGACACGCTGTCCTTATGACCTTTGCTCCAAAGTGGGGCTAAAATGAATTAAGTTTATTCCCACAGTAGATTACTCAGTGTTTCTTAGGGGTATGAGAAACCTAGAAATTTCAAGGCAAGCCACAGATGAATTGCTGTTCAGTTAAGTCACAAAACGTAGTAGAAAGTTAAATTCCTCTATGGGCAAACATGACATCTAGTTCTCAGCTTATCAAAGAACACCAAGCCAGGAAGTGACCACTTTACAAGTATCTACTACTCCATGGCTTCCCTGGTAGCTCAGTCAGTAAAGAATCTGCCTGCTGTGCGGGAGACCCAGGTTCAAACCCTGGGTCAGAAAGATCTCCAGGGTGGAGAGACAACCCACTCCAGTATTCTTGCCTGGGAAATCCCATGGACAGAGGAGCCTGGAGAGCTACAGTCCATGGGGTCACAAGAGTTGGACATGATTTAGTGATTAAACCACCACCATTTGGAAAACTCAGCAGTGGCCACAGGACTGGAAAAGGTCAGCTTTCATTCCAATCCCAAAGAAAGGCAGTGTCAAAGAATGCTCAAACTACCGCACAATTGCACTCATCTCACATGCTAGTAAAGTAATGCTCAAAATTCTCCAAGCCAGGCTCCAGCAATACGTGAACTGTGAACTTCCAGATGTTCAAGCTGGTTTTATTTTATTTTTTTTTTCAAGCTGGTTTTAGAAAAGGCAGAGGAACCAGAGATCAAATTGCCAACATTCGCTGGATCATCAAAAAAGCAAGAGAGTTCCAGAAAAACATCTTATTTCTGCTTTATTGACTATGCCAAAGCCTTTGACTGTGTGGATCACAATAAACTGTGGAAAATTCTGAAAGAGATGGGCATACCAGACCATCTGACCTGTCTCTTGAGAAACCTGTATGCAGGTCAGGAAGCAACAGTTAGAACTGGACATGGAATAACAGACTGATTCCAAATAGGAGAAGGAGCACATCAAGGCTATATATTGTCACCCTGCTTATTTAACTTATATGCAGAGTACATCATGAGAAACGCTGGGCTGGAAGAAACACAAGCTGTAATCAAGATTGCCGGGAGAAATATCAATAACCTCAGATATGTGGATGACACCACCCTTATGGCAGAAAGTGAAGAAGAACTAAAGAGCCTCTTGATGAAAGTGAAAGAAGAGAGTGAAAAAGTTGGCTTAAAGCTCAACATTCAGAAAACTAAGATCATGGCATCTGGTCCCATCACTTCATGGGAAATAGATGGGGAAACAGTGGAAACAGTGAGAGACTTTATTTTTTTGGGCTCCAAAATCACTGCTGATGGTGATTGCAGCCATGAAATTAAAAGATGCTTACTCCTTGGAAGGAAGGTTATGGCCAACCTAGATAGCATATTGAAAAGCAGAGACATTACTTTGCCAACAAAAGTCTGTCTAGTCAAGGCTATGGTTTTTCCAGTGGTCATGTATGGGTGTGAGAGTTGGATGGTGAAGAAAGCTGAGCACCACAGAACTGATGCTTTTGAACTGTGGTGTTGGAGAAGACTCTTGAGAGTCCCTTGGACTACAAGGAGATCCAATCAATCCATCCTAAAAGAGATCAATCCTGAGTGTTCATTGGAAGGACTGATGTTGAAGCTGAAACTCCAATACTTTGGCCACCTCATGCGAAGAGTTGACTCATTGGAAAAGACCCTAATGCTGGGAAGGATTGGGGGCAGGAGGAAAAGGGGACGACAGAGGATGAGATGGTGGGATGGCATCACCAACTCGATGGACATGGGTTTGGGTAGACTCCAGGAGTTGGTGATGGACAGAGAGGCCTGGCGTGCTGCAATTCATGGGGTCGCAGAGTCAGACACGACTGAACGACTGAGCTGAACTGAACTGCTCCACCCAACTGAGGATCTCAGAACATTTAAAAAGTGTCAATAGATTAGAATTTTCATTTACTGAAGCAGAACAATACATAGGCTAGTGAAGTTGTATATAATATCCCTATCATCTTCTTCTTTTTCAGTTGCTAGGGTAATTGAGGTATGATTGACATACAAACAGCTGCACATATTTAATGTGTACAGTTTTGATGAGTTTGGAAATAAGTACACATCTGTGAAGCTATCACCACAATCTACGCCATAAACATATCCATCACCTCCAAAACTTTTCTCCTACCTTCATTATTAGAATGCTTAACATAAGTTCTACCCACTTAGCAAATTTTTAAGAGAACAAGACAGTTCACTGTGCTGTTGTGTGGCGTTAGCCACTGCACTGTGCAGTAGATCTCTAGGACTTATCCATCTTGCATAATTGAAAGTTAGTACCCTTTGACTAATACCTCCCCGTTATCCTGTTCCCCCCAGCTCCTGTTAACCACCATTCACTCTCTGCTCCTATGGATTTGACTATCTTAGATTCCTCATGTAAATAGTATCATGTAGTGTTTGTCCTTCTTTTTCTGCTTTATTTCACTTAGCGTAATATCCTCTGGGTCCATCCATAGTGTCACAAATGGCAGGATTTCTTTCTTTTTGAATACTGAATAATATTCCACTGTATATTTACATTATGTTTTCTTTCTCCATGAATCTGTCGATAGACACTTAGGTTGATTCCACATCTTGGCTGTTGTGAACAGCGCTACAATGAACATGGGAGTGCAGATATCTCTTCAAGATTTTGATTTTAATTCCTTTGGATGTATATAGAAGTGGGGTTACTGGATTGTATTATACTTGTTAAGTGTTATCCATAAAAATATTGAAGAAGGTTAATGACTTTTTTTTTTTTTGGTTAATGTCATTTTGTGTTTAAGTTGTAATTTTCATAAGAATTACATGAAACTTCTCATTAGATTGTTATGGTAATGACCTAAAACTGTTATTATAACAAGTAAAATCTGCACAATGCAAAGGGGGCTAACTATATGACATTGGCCAGATTTCTTTGTTTCTATGGCTTTAGTCTCCTCATATCAAAAGAGAGAATTGAAGGAGAAAACCGTTAAGCTTCTTTTAAACTCTGAAATTCTATGAATATACCATAACTTGTTATGAAAGTGGAAATGATCCGTTAGGTGGAATTACATAATTTATATTTTACTTTTCCCATGGGATTGCCTTAATTCCCCCAAAGAAATAGCTGTAACTGCATAGTGGGTTCTTTAAATTTTATACCTCCTCATGATCAAGGAGAGGGAGAGGTCCCTTTCATTTTATAATAGTACTTACCAGGCTCCAGGTGCTCTAAATGTTCTATTTAATTCTCACAACAACTGCACAAAGTAGGCAACATTCTTCCAATTTTCCAACTCAGGAAACTGAATCTTAAGAAGGCTTATTACTTGCTCAAGTTTGCTGGATTTTGGACCCAAGTCCTCCATACCCTTAAGTACTCTATTACGGTGCCTCTCAGCATTCGACAGATATGTGCTGGGCACCATATTGGACCTCTGGAGGTTAAAAACATGATTAGACATGGTTCCTGTGCTCAAGAAGTTTATGATTTAATAGGATAAACAGGATCCAATCAAATAGGTAAAATACAAAGGAGAATTAATTGCAATAGGAATTTAAAACATCACTTCCCTGGTGGCTCAGACAGTAAAGAATCTGCCTGCAATACAACAGACCTGGGTTCGATCCCTGGGTCAGGAAGATCCCCTGGAGAAGGGAATGGCAATCCACTCAGTATTCTTGCCTGGAGAATTCCATGGACAGAGGAGCCTGGTGGGCTGCAGTCCATGGGGTCACAAGATTCACACATGACTGAGTGACTAATACTTTCACTTTTATAGTGATTAGAGACAGAGTGAATAGCATGAGCACAGGTATCAGAGAAGAAAAGTACAAGATAGATACCAGAATGTTGATTAATTCAGGACTGCCAGAGAGGAGAAAATTTAAAAGGAGGTAGGAGGTGATGCAGTCAGAATAGAAGTTTGAGATGGATAAAGAAGAACTTTAAATTTCCAGCCTAGATTTGACTGTATTCATTCCAGAGAACAATTGATATTTTCAAGCAGGAGAGTGCTTTCAATAAAGAAGTCTGGAAGTGGTCTGCAGTGAGAATTGAAAATGGGTCAGCTTGAGTGAGCAAGAACATTAAGGAAGCTGTAATCTATGGAGGCTGAGAACTCCAGCCATGCGGTAGAGAACTGAATCAGGGCAGGGACAGAGGGACTAGGGGAAAGGGGATGGATGGGAAGTGAAATTAACAAGAGATGGCAAACAAATGTGGAGCATAAGTAAGACTGACTCTAAGATTTTTCACTCTGGTTGATTAGAAAAATGATGGTGTCGGCATCAGAAATGATAATATTACTCAGGAAGGAACTGAGAAGGAAGAGGGCTTAAAGAGAAATGATGAATTCAATTTTGGATATACCAAAATGTATGTGTTCACAAAAAATTCAGGAGCAAACACCTAGTAGGAATTGAAAGTGTGGGACAGATTATCAGAAGATCAATCAGAGTGTGTCCCATGCAGGAAGAACTGAAGTCATGTAAGTACCATGGGAAAGAAATCATTCATTCATTCAATTAATTTTTATTGGGCCCTTATTCTGTACCAAACACAGGATCTCTGTCTGAGATCTTAGGGACACAAGAGTAACAGAGGTCTTGCCTTCATGGAATTTATTTTCTAGAATGTAGACCAAAGAGAAGGAAAAAAAGGTAGAATTTTAGAGAATATTTACTCTTAGAAGGTGGAAGAGGAAGAAAAGCAAGACAGAAAACAGACAGAATTTCATGTCTCAGATATTGCAGGAGGAAAAATGTTAAGAAAGACAAGAGTGGAAATATTGCAGATAATTACTGTTCTAATAATTCCATAAACATCCATTAAGTGCCAGACCAGAAAAGAATCTACCTTCAGAGAGCTTACATTCCAGTAAAAAGAAGCAAAGGCAAACAAATTAAACATGATAATTATTCATTGTCATAAGTGTCATAAAGAAAGAGGATGAAGAAGTGAGAAGTTGGGAGAGGGCTTTAGAGTCTGCCAGATGAGATCTCTTAAAGAAGCAACATTTGAAATGAGATCTGCAAATGGTTAGCTATTCCAGAGCTGTGGAAAGAATGTTCTAGGTAGATAGAACAACAAATACAAAAGTGTGAAGTCATTAGAAAGGGACATCAGAGGAGCAGAAAGGAGACCAGTGTGGCTGGAGCCTACTGAACAGGCCGAAGACTGGTATGAAATGAGGCTGGACAAACTGCTGCCAGAGGCCAGCAGAGAGTTTGTTCTGCGACAGAGAAGACAAAGAAAGGGCCAGATTTGGACCATTTGGACTGAAAACCAGTAGAATTTGTTGAGAGATAGGGTAATCAGGTGGATCCTGGTGCCATTTCTTTTGATGTGAAAAGATGGAGAAAAATACATTACAGTGATAAAGAACTCCATTTAGGACACATAAAATTTAAGATAACTATATTGTTTCCTAGTTGGAGCTGTGCTCCATGGTGTGTGCTCAGTCACTTCAGTCATGTCTGACTCTTTACGACCCCATGGAGTGGGGCTTGCCAGGCTCTTCTGTCCATGGGATTCTCCAGACAAGAGTACTGGAGTAGGTTGCCACTTCCTCCTCCAGGGGGGATCTTCTTGACCCAGGGATTGAACTTGCAGCTCCTGCATTGGAGGCCGATTCTTTACAGACTAAGCTACCAGGGAAGCAGTACTCTATCTCCACTTCTTTCCTAGCTCCAAAAGAAAGTCTCTGTGAAGTATCTAACTGGTGTGATTTGAGCTCAGAGTCCACATGCAAATAGACTCCTAAGACTGCATCTTACCTGTCACATTCCTATTCTTGTGGCTGGTGGTAATGGGGCCAAGAAAGTATGCAGGGTCCATTATCAGAAAGAAGGTGGCAGGATTTTCCGCATAGACAAGGAACAAAAGCACCTAAGGCAGAAGAGCTGGCCCTACTCCTGCTCATATGGCAATTTTTTTTTTCTGATGTCTTCTCCACTAACACATCACAACAATTTGTGTTTTATTTTATAGAGACAAAAGTCACACTACAAAATGGTAGCTGTATGTGGGCATCTCTGCCAAAATAGGCTGACTTTAATGGTATAGCCAGTTGGCCATCCCTAGGTGATTCCCACTAAGAGGCAGAAAGGCTGAAATATAAGCTTCCAACTTGTTCTAAGTGTTCACTCATTTCCTCATTAAACAAGTACTTAATAGTTAGTACTTAATATGTGCCAGGAGATGTGAGTGTACATCGATGTGTATGATAAAGACTTTAATCCTATAGGGGAGATTAGACATGAACATAGATAGTAATGCAATAGAGAATGGGTTATATGCCATTTGAAACAAAGTCTTCTCTAGGAAACTAGCAGTGATAATTTAAGGAGGTGGTAATTATGTAGAAGGGAAAAAAATATGAGAGAAGTTTTGCCAAAGTATGAAGACAAGAAGGGCAAGGTGGAATTACAGAGTGGTCAAAATATCTGGTGAACTGGATGCTAAGTTTGTATTTGTTATCGTTATTGATGTCTAGTCACTAAGTCGTATCCTACTCTTTGTGATCCCATGGCCTGTAGGCCACTAGGCTTTTCTGTTCATGGGATTTCCCAGGCAAGAATACTGGAGTGGATTGCCAGTTCCTAATCCATGGAATCTTCCTGACCCAGGGATCAAACCTGAGCCTCCTTCATTGGCAGGCTGATTCTTTACCACTGAGCCACTGGGAAAGCCCCAAACTTGTATTACAAAGCAGTAAGATATAGGAGTTGACGATTGCCATTGGGAAAAGAAGACAGAAGGCCTTGAATGCCAGGCTTGCAGGACTGGACTGAATAGGAGCCTTCTCAGTGTCTGAAGGGAGGAATGACAGGATCTAAGCAGTGCCTTAGGAAGATTCGCTTGGTGGTGAGTTGGGGAATCAGAGCTGACGTGACAAGGAGGAGTCAAGAGGTCACAACAGCCTCTGTGCTTGAGTGATAGAGCTGGGCTCAGGAGAAGATGGTAGCGCTAAAGGGAAAAAAAAGTTGGATGGAAGAGAGGGTATGAAGAAAGGTTTAACTGGACTTGAGGAAGGAAAAGAGAAAGTGGTCAAAAGTGACTAAGGTTTGGGGCTTAGTAAAAAGGGAAAAGGCAGTTTTACTTCAGGAACAGGAAGGTCGGGGGATTTGGGGAAGACATAGTTCATTTCAGACCTAATTTATTGAGTTTGAGGCACCAGGAGGACAGCCTGGAGTAGCTTTTCAGCAGTAGGTTGGGCACGTGGAGTTGGAGCCAGAAAAGCCATTGCACTGACGCAAAGCTTCTTCGGGTGGTGTTAGCTGGCAGGTGAGCACTGAAGATGTGACAGCCTGGGCTGTGAGTGTTTGGCAGGGGCTGACGTCAGGACCTTTGGAAGCACACTTAGGAATCTGGTAGTGACAGGAATCAGAGCAGTTTGGGAAGGTCAGAGAATAAAAGAGAAAATGTGCTTGCAAGAGAAGCCAAAGAATGATCAACCAAATCTTTGGTGATGATTAACCTGGTTTCAGGGAAACAATTACCTTGTGGCAAATTAAAAACACATCTTTCATCCTTACTCAACCCCCAGGAGCAGATCCTGAGGCTGAGGAGAGATTTGCGAGCAAACAGTGCTACCCCTTAAGCAAGATTTGGCTCTCTAGTTTACTAAACAGGCACTTGTCACATGAGTTAGACTAAAAATCTCTCAGGTTTCTGGGAGAGGGAAGGCCTTGACCCCATAGGCAGGGTCTGGACTGCCTTGAGGCTTCCTTCCGGAGTCTATTCAGGAGTGGAGGTGGAGCTGGAGTAAAGGGAGCCAAGAAACTTGACATTCAAAGAGAGGAAGTTCACACACAGGCAGATTGGAGGGCTGGATTATTTAGGGAAAGGGGAGATTTATGGTAGGGGAATTGGAATACCACATCCAGAAGACACTTTTGTTTTCCTCTGAGTGTGTTTTATTAGGAGAAGGGAAAGGATTAGAAATGAAAATCTAAAAGGGAATTACATGAAAACAGTGACATTTGAATTAGTAAGTTCCAATTTCTCATTCAGAAAGTTGAATATTGCATTATGTGTGAATAACCTGCTTTTAAAAATAACTGGAAGTCACTTATTTCTAGAAATTAAAAAAATGCATGCTGAAACTAGAAAGTGTGGAAACACACACACACAGTGCAAAGAAAATCAGATCAATTCTAACCCCAATTCGGAGAAACTCCTGTTAAATGTTGGTTTATAAAATTCCATCTGCAATTGAGCAATTAGGATTTTTCCAGGTTTTTTTTCCAGTTCTTTAATATTATTAATAACATTCTGACAAATACTATTATACATTCATTTTGAATACTTGTTTTAATAATTTCTTAACATAAATCCATGTAAGTAGAGTTGTTGGGTAAAAAGAGAGGCAACTTTCAAAAGCTTTTGGTAAATACTGACAAATTACTTTTCAAATAATTATACAAATTTGCTCTTCCACCATCGTTGTAATAGAGCACCTATATCCCCTCATATTTTTGTCAAATCTTCTATATTAACTTGTATTTGATTAAATACATTGCTGGGTTGAATTTTTTCCCCAAACATTATCGACTAGTGGCGTTACTTTTTCTGTTTATCAGTTTTAATTTTTTAATTTTTTTGTTTCTTTTCTTTTAAAAAAAAATTTATTGGAGTAGACTTATAACGTAGTGTTTAGTTTCAGGTGTACAGCAAAGTGAATCAGATATATATATTTATTTATTTTAGGTACAGAAGTGTGTATATGTTAATTCCATTCTCCTAATTTGTCGCTTTTCCCCACATTTCCCCTTTGGTAATCATAAATTTGGTTTTGAGATCTGTGAGTCTGTCTTTGTTTTGTAAATAAGTTAATTTGTATCACTTTAAAAATTAGATTCCACACATAAGTGACATTATATGATTTGTCTCTGTCTGACTCACTTCACTTAGTGTGACAATGTCTATGCTCATCTATGTTGCTGCAAATGGTATTATTTCATTCTTTTTAATGACTCAGTAATATTCTGTTGTATTAATGTACCACATCTTCTTTATACATTCAACTGTCCATGGACATTTAAATTGCTTCCATGTCTTAGCTATTGTAAATAGCAGTGCAGTGAACATTGGGGTGCATGTATCTGTTTGAATTACATATTTTTCCAGCTATTAGCCAAAAAGTGGGATTGCTGGATCATATTGTAGTTATATATTTAGTTTTTTAAGCAACCTCCATACTGTTCTCTACAACAAAAAGAAAAGTGAAAGTTTAGTTGCTTAGTCGTGTCCAACTCTGAGACCCTATGGACTATAGCCTGCCAGGTTCCTCTGTCCATGGGATCCTCCAGGCAAAAATACTGGAGTGGGTTGCCATTTCCTTCTTCAGGGGATCTTCCCAACCCAGGGATTGAACTCAGGTCTTCTGCATTGCAGGCAGGTTCTTTACCATTGAGCCACCAGGGAAGCCATAATGGTTTCCATAATGATTGTACCAATTTACATTCCCCCAACAGTGTAAGAGGATTCCCTTTTCTCCACATCCTCTCCAGCATTTATTGTTTGTAGATTTGTTTTATGATGGCCATTCTGACTGGTGAGGTGATCCCTCTTTGTAGTTTTGATTTGCATTTCTCTAGTTATTAGTGATGTTGAACATCTGTTTTTGGCCATCTGTAGATATCCTTTCTTTTGTGAATGGCTTATGTGTGTATTTTCCCCATTATTCTTTTGGAGATGTTCATCTTTTTCTAATTTTTTAGAGTTTTTTATATGGTAAGGATATCCATTCTTTATTTGTCACATACATTGCAAATATTTTATTTACAATGTTCTGTCTTCTGGTGTTGGAATTAATCTCACAGCTTTTAAAATGCATTGAAATATTTTAAAATTTTAAATATATAGTTACATATGTCAATATTTGTGGTTCTTGCTATGTGTGTTACACTTAGAAAATTCTTTCCCACAAGATTGAGAAATATTCACATATATTTTCTTAAAGTTCTTTAGTTGTTTTAAATGTATGCATATGTGTATATATTCTATAAATAACATTTTGATCCATGTGGGTTTAGTTTTTGTATTTTGTAATTTTGTATATGGATAGTTATATACATAGCACAATCAATCATCCTAGCACATTTGACAAACTTTGTTCTGGGGACTTTTGTTCAGAGAGATGCAGTTGGTGCTAGGGAAAATGGATCCTAAGATCAATGAAGTTTTGACCCACTTGTGTACTATAATGCTTATTTTAGAAATTAATAATAATAACCACTAGCAATCTAATAAGGAATCCTAATTAACTTCAACTCCAGGCTTTATAAACATATTTCAGCATGGAACACTCTCTTTGCAACTCAACTACTAAATTCAAACATATATTTTTTGCATGTCTCTTTTCAAAGATAAAGGATTATAGGAATTTAAAGGTGAACAAGGTATAATCCTTATCCTCAAGAAGCTTAAAACCAAACAGGAATTATAGTTTAACAGGGACTGTTTTAGAGGGCAGAATAGGATGCTCCCTGTTATAAGTGGACAAAACTTCTAGGGCTCATCCACTGAACTTGTATGAGGGCAGGGGAAAGCGAAAAGTCAGATGAGAGTCCCAGTGACTGACAGCTGGTGCCACGCTGAGCCTGGTCTCTCTCAGCTTGGACTGATGGTGGCACATCCAAACAGGGGCAATGAAAACTGTAGAGCTAGAGTTTAGGTGAGAAGAGCAGAGATACAGATTTGAAGACACCAGTATAGAGGAGCTATATAAAGCCCTTAGGGTAGATTAACACCCTGAGAGAAGAACAGAGAGCTAACATGTGAGCCCTGGGCTCACATTTACGGAGCTTCGAGGGGAGCTAGGAAAGCAGAAATATGACGGATGGCATCAGAGAGAAAGATGGAGGATCTTGAATAAATTTAGAAGTCCTTGGAATAGGTTTGTTTTATTGGATCATTCTGAGATATTTTACTAAACATTAGTTGGTAACTTTCTGAATGAGAAGCTTGGGACAGAGTGGGAAGGGACTTGTTCAGGGGAACATCATAAATCAGCAGCTACATGTCAGTCCACCACATGTGAAAAGCTGAGATAGGAAATAAAATGGAAATTACATACAAGGACTACATCATTTAAGAATGGAAAGAGTTTAAAATATGTTGTTATTCAGTTGACAAGTTGTGTTCGACTCTTTGCCACCCCATGGACTGCAGCACACCAGGTTTCCCTGTCCTTTACTATCTCCTGGAGTTTGCTCAAACTCATGTCCATTGAGTTGGTGATACCACCCAGCCATCTCATCCTCTGTCATCCCCTTCTCCTCCTGCCTTCAATCTTTCCCAGCATCAGGGTCTTTTCTAATGAGTCGGCTCTTTGCATCAGGTGGCCAAAGTATTGGAGCTTCAGCCTCAGCCTAAGCTCTTCCAATGAATATTCAGGTTGATTTCCTTTAAGGTTGACTGGTTTGATACATGGCTATAATTTCAAAATCATCACAAATATATATTGGCCTTTCTGCTTAAGGCAAGAAGAAAACAGAAAGTGGCAGAAAGAATGGGTAGTGATGGGCACCCCATGAACTAGGTCCTTTTGAGTTTAAGGGTCAACTCTTTAGTTTTGAAGAGTATGCAGAAGAGTTTGCCAATAATGAGCAAAATCACAAGAACCTCTGAAAAGTGTTGACAGGGTCACCAACTGTTAGGGTTTGTGAGAAATGTTTGATAAACCGTAGGCAAAGGAAGCTTGGGTTCTGATGAGAGAATGCGACATTCATATGGGTCACAAATAAAAATCTCTTCTGCTTGAAACTGTTCTCCCAGCTTCCACACAGTCATCTTCTCTGGCTTGTCTCCTTTCTCTCTGATTGCTGTTCTTTGACTCTCCTTTCTTCCCTTTCCTTAAATTTCACATTCATGGACATGGTTTCCTAATTCCAAGTCTCACCTCCTCTATCTATAAATCAGTTGCTTAAACTATTCTCAGAAGCTATTTTGATCTTATCCTGTCTCTGTTCAGTGTCTCCTCTTCATCCATAAACAAAACCAACATTCTCATCCCTCTACTCTTGATGATCACCACCTGTAGAAGTGTTTCATGAGGGTGGGGGATGTCAGACAGGGCCAGTGCCAAATGACAGTGGTACTGGTGAGGCTATTGGGAGGGCATCAAGGGTGGCACCTCAACTAAGCCACTGCATCCAGGTGTCACCCTCACTCAGCCTCTCTTACCTGGACTCTGGATTATTGTTAGTGCCTCCAAAGATGATCCCCATATATTACCAGCATAATTTTTTAAATGAATCCTCGCCACCAATCAAGGAATAGCTAATATTATAGTTAACATTCACTGATTGCTGACTATGTACTAGTCACGGTTATAAAAACTTTATATGTGTTAATGAATTTTATCATTATTGACTCCTCTTTAAAGATGGGAAGATGAAGGCAAAAAGAAATTGAATAATTTGCACAACTGGTAAGTGGAGGAGCCTGGATTCAACCCAAGCAGTCTAACTCCTCATACAGTATTTAAACAGCCTGAGTAGGGAGAGGGGAGCATAGTGTTCAGAAGAGACAAATGGGTCCAGCAGGGCTAAGAGAGAGAGTTGGGTGTAAAACAAAACGAACGAGTACAGTAATCAGGTGTGGGCAGGCAGCCAAGACTTCTACCTGCTAGAAAGTGACTGGGTCACTCTGACCCGATCATTCTTCCAGACCAGTCCACTCCTCCCTCCCTTGCATGCCCCCTTGCTTCCTGCTACTCCCATCCTGGAATGTCCTTCTCTGGGGTTACTCTCTCCACACTCTATCTAGTCCATGAAAACTTCCTTCAGTCTCTATTACCTTCACTTTCTGCAACCACTCATCATACTTACAGAATGTCACTACTCACACAAATATATCACCTCACACTGCTTTATATGGTTACTTAACAGTTTCATGTGTTTCTTTCTTACCCCTCCATTTCAGTGAAGGCTCCTCAAATCACGGGCTTTGTATGGTTTTTCATTAGTCCCCTTCCCCTCCTCCACTTCATAGTGCTGGCCACATAAAAGGCATTCAATAAGTACTTGCTTACTCAGATCCAATTATTGTGGAAAACCTTCTTAGTGACCTTTGCATGAATAAGTTCTCCATCTTTAACTTTCTATTTGTATGTGTCACACAATGGAGATCCATTGTTTTAAACTGCATCCAGAACTTCTGTTTACTAAGTATAGTTTCAGTTATTTCATGCAGACAAAAAAAAAATAGACTGTTGGCTTCCAGAAAACATTTTTTATAACATTATTATTGGCAACTCATGCTGACGTGAAACTACTTCTTTACTTTGGCCGAACTTGGAACAGAGATTCTCATTCTCCGCGTTTCTTTTGGAGTCAAATTTTCTCTCATGCAAACTCCCTAAGGTTGCCAGCTAAATCTCTCAGTATGAAGCAGAAATGGCAACATGTACAGAAAAAATGATCTGGCTAAAAGTCCAAAATCTGTGTTCATTTTACTGCTTTTAGTTAAAATGTTCTGCAGGCAGCAAGTCCAGAATTTCCAAATGTTCGCCATATGCATAAGCCCAAGCAAATCAAACAATTTTCAATTGTAAGTGGTAATAATCTGGCCTACCTTCTGTCTGACTATTTGGGTTTGCAGTGGGAGCAGTAGCAGAGAAATATAATTTCTCATTTCTCGGGTCAGAATCATCCCAGAACTCAGCCAGAATTCTGTACATGCCTGTGACTGCCTCATCTTGCCAATGTTTTTAAAAACCTCATCAAGGAGTTTTCTTTTGTAAATGATGATAAATCCTCATATTCTAATCTAGGAAAGTTATTCAACTTTCCTGTATTTAAATTTTGTCTTCCAATTAGATTTCAAACTGTAAGTAAATAAACCATTTTTAACATTCCTTTGTACCTCCTACATCTATTTCCAGTGCTCTGAAACCCATAACTCAAAAATTTTAACTGATTCATGATCAAGTCAACAAAAGCTTAAATGGCTTTTCCATCAGAGACTGAAGGGTTTTTTTTTGGTATTCTGTATTTAATAGATATGACCATCCTTTATTCATAAATTTTACTCATAAATATTTTTCCTATATTTAGTTAGAGGGTCATTTGCACTAAAAAAATAATTTTATTTTTCTCTCCCTCAAATTGCATACCTACTTGGTCCCTATCACCTGGTTTGAGGCTGGCCTCATCTCCACACCCTTGCTTGGGCTTGGTCTCTGTAGACCCTTGCATGTCTGTTTCTTCTTGCTGATCATTTTTCATTAAGCCTCTCCTTAGTGGAACACCTCAAAATGCTTGCTCACTAAAGAAAATTTCCATTGTTGCCAATATACTTAGTATATTCTTCTAAGGCAGAAAAGTATATTTTATTTGTATTTTAATATGCAAAGAATGACTCAAATCAGTTTTATTTGATAAAGCTTAATGTTGGCAAGGGTGTGGAAAAAGAAATTCTAACCCAATGTTATTGACACTGTAAGGTTTGGGGGATTCATTGGCAGTATCTACCAACATTTTAAATGTCCAAGTTCCTTGCCCCAGCTGATCCTCTTCCGGGACCTACTTATACAAATTGTGAAGAGAAATGTGTAGGAGAATGTTCACTGCTTCTGTTATAATAAAAATCTGAAACAACCAAAAGGGCTATCAATGTCGGCTCTGAGAACTAAACAAGGGTTCAATCATGTACGGGGATACTCAGTGCCAATAAAAACAATGAGGTAAATCAGTGTGGACTGACACGGAAAGGTGAAAAAAAATCAAGGTATAGAATAATATAATAGTGTAAGCCCATTTCTGAAGAAAATCCTAATAGCAATTCTGAAAGAATACATGAATAGCAGTCATCTCTGAGTGGTGGGATATCTGGAAACCTCCTTTTCCTGATAGATCACCTGTGTCATGCTTCAACTGTCACAGTGAGCATGTCTAACTTTTTTAAACAAGTAATCGTGGCTGCGTGATATTTTTATAGATTAATTTACAGTGGAGTTGTCTTTCTTCTTCCTTCCCTTTTATTCAAGCAGGCTCTGTTTTTCATTTCCTCGAGGAAGGTAACAAAAATTAAAAATAGCCTTTCCATTCATTCTGGCTGTTATGTTCCAAAAGCACAAACCCTTAGGAGAAGGGAATTTGTTATGTGTATAAGCAAATTGTCTTATTGAACAGCGAGGAGAAGGTAGAGTCTTGCAGAGACAGGAAAAGAGGCCACTGGATGGAGAAGCTGAGGGAGAGAATGTGAGAAGCCCTCAGAGGGAGAAAGAGATCTTTCTAGTTTCTAGAACAGAAATAACTTGTACAGTGTTCGCTATTCTCAGTAGCTGGCAGGTGGGGCAGGAGACAGGGGTAAGAAGGGTAAGATTCCAGAAAATAAATGTCTGTATCTAGGCTAGGGTTACAACTCAGAGGCCTACAGGGGCTGAATAGTTGACATCAGTGAAGGAAGCAGAGATGGTTGTAAAAGGTCAGCAAGAGGTTGTGGGCTGTGGTGTCCTGGAGTGCAATGGCCCACACAGGATGGCAGTGGTGAACCCACGGTCTGCTGATAGCTGCCTAACAGGAGTGTGGGCCCACCATTGCCTTCTGATTTTTCAAATGCAAAGTTTAAGACAAAAAATTTTTAATTGGCTCAGTTGTACAGGTCAAACTAACTATATACCTGTCTTAGTCCATTTGGGCTGCTCTAACAAAAATACCATAGACTGAGGGGCTTATAAACAACAGAAAATTGTGTCTCAAAATTCTAGAAGCTGAAAACTCTGAGATTCTGGAACCAGACAATTCAGCCTGCTCCCTGGTTCATAGCCACCTTCTCACTATGTCCTCACATGTTGGAACGGGCGCAGGGGCTCTCTGGGCCCTCTTTTACAAAGGCACTAGTCCCTTTCCTAAGGGCTCTATCCTCATGAACTAATCATCCTCTAAAGGCCCCATCTCCAAATACCATGGACTGCAAGAAGATCCAACCAGTCCATCCTAAAGGAGATCAGTCCTGGGTGTTCATTGGAAGGACTGATGTTGAAGCTGAAACTCCAATACTTTGGCCACCTCATGCGAAGAGTTGACTCACTGGAAAAGACCCTAATGCTGGGAAGGATTGAGGGCAGGAAGAGAAGGGGATGACAGAGGATGAGATGGTTGGATGGCATCACCGACTCAATGGACATGGGTTTTGGTAAATTCCGGGAGTTGGTGATGGACAGGGAGGACTGGCGTGCTGCGATTCATGGGGTCGCAAAGAGTCGGACATGACTGAGCGACTGAACTGAATTGTGGGTTGGGATTCTAATGTATGAATTGGGAGAGAGGAGGGGACATAAATGTTCAGTACACTGCAGTATCTGTGTTTGGTTAAACTCAACCTACAGGCCACACAAGGCTGAACTGAGGGAAGGAAAAGACGCAGCCTCACAAAATTCCTGTGGTCCAAGCATTGGCCAAGCCTTAGGAGCTGTGGGCATCTCTTTCCACAGGTGCCAGGGTAGACCAGGGCCATATGCTTCTTCCTACCTCCAATGCCCTTTTGAAGACCTCGAACCATAGATACCGAATTAAAGAAGAGGTGAGGAGATGAGAAACCCAAGAGGACCTGATGCTATGCTTTTTATGTACCAGGAAACAGGTGAAGGGAGACAGAAATGAAATTGAGTGAAAAATAAAAGGATTAATACTATAGATTATTTTTTGTAATCCTTGTAGGTAAAGCAAAGGTGTGCTGCCTAGCACCCTAGAAACCAGCTTCTTAAGAACCACAGCTGTGTGAGCTCCTCCCCTGCACACCCAGCAGGCAGGGGCCTCTGCCTCCCTGCTCCTGTTGTCTCATCCCCCTCACCATCTCCACAGACGCTTCCTTTCCTCTCCTGGAGCCCATGCCAGGAGGAAGCCCCCTACCCCATCTCTCACCACTGTCATTAGGGCATATATGGAAGTCAGGCCCGTGTAACTAAGAGGCTGGAAGTGAAAGGCAGGGAAATAAGAGTTCCTGGAATCCCTGGCTGGAAACTGGAACAAGTAGAAATGTAATCAGGAGGGATTTCTCTACTGCTTCTAATATTATAGTTTGGCCTTCTTACATCATGATGTGAAGACTGGCCAGGACAACTAAATCAACACTTGATTAAAATATATATAGGTGAGAGGTATTTTAAACTTCACCAACCTACAATCAAACTCATGGTTCTCTTCACCATTTTCCTCTCTTGCATCTCTACTTTCTCTACCTTATTTAGCCCATCAAGTTTCACAGCTTAGGGTCACACTTCTATGCAGGTGGTCAAATCCTAGCTTTTGGTGCAACTTGTCTGAGCACCAGACACATGCTCTCCAAGGCCTTGGACACATCTCATACCAGGACATCCAGAAGGTTTCCTAGAGACCTAGGGGAATATTAATAAGGAGCTCCCTAGAGTTGAGGGTGGGAGCAGGGCAGATGAGGAAAGTGAAGAGAAACATGAAAAATGCCCTCCCCTTGCTCCAGGGGAATAGGGAGGAGGGTGTCCAGGCCAGGGTGTTTAGCTTGGCTTCCAAAACACCTGCTGAATTTCAACCCCTGGGCTGACATCCTTCCTCCCATCTTGCCTTTTACTGTCACTGTTTCCTTCAGTCACTAAGACCTGACATCTCCCAATCAGCTTAGATGTCAATTCTTGCAAAAGTCTTTCCTGACCCCCTGAGTTAGAATTAGGTGCCCCTCTGCAGTGTACCCTTCCCTCTCCAGTACACTAAGTACACTCTGGAGTAATCCCCTATGATTTGACCTCACAACACTTTAGACATAAAGGGAGCTGGGAGGAACGAAGAAACTTAGCCTTCTTCATTATATGTCTATTAAGCTGTGATCCTATTTCATCTTATATTTATGATTTAGACAATTGGGCAAGAAATACTGAGTTTCCTTATTTTCTTCAATCCAATTTACTTTGATTCTAAGCCTCTATCCTGCTATGCTGGGGTGTATTTCAGTTTCACACACTGTTAGGCCCCCTGCAGGACCAAGACCCTGGGGAGGTTCCTCTGGATGTCAGTCACCAGGACACCGGCCACCTGCACAGTTAGCCGCTGTGCTGATTCTGGGCAATGCCTGAGGGCACTAGGGTCCTATTCAAGATCAAGAGATACGCAGTCCTTTTTCTGAGGTCTCACCACCTCCATGGAGCAAGGGCTCCCCACCCCATTCCTAATCCCACTCACCTCCAAGGCTGGGGAAACCCCTCTCACCTCCTGCTTCCCTCCCACCTCTCCTTGGGTCTCCCAGCACAACTTTCTCATTGCACTTAGGCTTTTAAAAATAAAAAATCAGAAAGGGAAGTGTCCTGCAAGCAAATTCATTTCAGTATGGAGAGACATAAGCAATTATATCCCCTTAGATGAAAAATTTGTACCCTGGTAAAAATTTATACCAACAAATAACTTCAAGCAGAGCTGAAATGGAAACTTTTATTGGAGTGACACCCAACCTTTGTTAATTAAGATTTGTTTTTATCCATCAAACTTTAAATAATTCCATCTTATGGTGTCCTATTTAAGGAATTTTTTCCTTTCTTAAGAAAAAAGATTTTACAGTAATTCTACTATGGTTTTCTCTTTGAGGCCAAGGTAAAATTAGATTTTACAGATCAATTCTACTTTTCATGCATATGTTTTATCATGGGTGTCTTTCTCCACTTTTCAAACATGAGTTGATCATTAAAGGCCTCATCCTGGAAGTCTCCTTGATAGAAAGGGGAGATAAGAATCTGGATCCACTCAGGGAAAGAAACCCCGAATTGATTTTTTAGGTGTATCAGCGTAATGTAGTGGAAAGTAAGGAGTCCAGGAAATCAGTTGACTTGGCCTCTCAGCTCCCAGTATGGGAGTCCAGTCTCTAGATGGGAGTTCTATGAACTCATTCATACCCTGTTCCCTTTTCCCCCATTTGTAAAATGAGGAGGCTGGAAAAGATGATGTCCAAGGCAGTGCTTCTCACACTGTAATATATGGGTTTTGAAAAGTGTGTGGATCTCCAGGAGGGTCTAACATTCAGCCTCTAACCAGATCTCAGGTCAGGCTGATGGTGCCCACCCTCAAACCACACTTGGAGTATCAAGGCTACAAAGAACAACCCAGATTTGAAATTGTTTCGTTTCATTAACTCATGCACACATTCAGAGTACTGCCATTTGTTCCCACTTTTAAAAATACATTTTGGACAGGTGAAAACGGCCCATATTGTCCAAGTTTTAACTGAATTAGGGATTGGGATCACTGAAGGATTGCAGATCACTAAAAACAAATACACATCTTTTTTCTGTAGCTCAGCAGTTCTAGTCCCTGTGTGTGTGTGCTAAGTCACTTCAGTTGTGTCTGACTCTTTGCAGCCCTGGATGGTACTATGGCCCACCAGGCTTCTCTGTCCATGGGATTCTCTAGACAAGAATACTGGAGTGGGTTGCCATGCCCTCCTCCAGGGGATCTTCCCAACCCAGGGATAGAACCTGCATCTCTTATGTCTCCTGCATTGGCAGTGGTTCTTTACCACTAGCTCCACCAGGAAATCCCAGAAGTTCTAGTTCCTACAGCTGCATGTTAGTATCACCTGGAGTGCTTCCAAAAACTCCCAGTGCCTCTGCCCACCTACTCCTCACCACCCCCCACCTCCACCCCCCCCACCCCCGACACACACACACTTAACAATGCACCAGAATACAATTTAATTGGTCTAGGGAGGGGCCCAGTGACCAGGTGTTTCTCAAAAGCTCTGTTTCTCTTGTGATTACAGTGTGCGGTGCAGATGGAGAGCCACTGCAGGCCAGCTTCCCCAAGTCTGAAGGCACTCCAGGTATGAACAAGTTGTTTTTATGCTCCCCACAGCTGTTAGCCATTAACTTGGGCATTCTCATGGAAAGCTTAGTTACAGCTCATGTAAACATTTCTCTTATGAACTTGTAATTCAATAAGACTTCTCAGCAAGGGAGATGATGCAGAGAATCTAGTTTTGTTTGGTCCTTTTCAGAAAAAAACAGACAATTATCAAATTATACTGCACTCTATGGCTCTTGGATGTACATGGGCTTTAAGGGAGATTTGGTCCATTTTCTCCTTTGTAAGGAAGGCTCCACTTTAGCCAGCCAAGTTGGCAGAAGCTAGCAGAGACAGTAAAAGTTCCTGAAGGTTCAGATGTCAGCAGAACAATCTCTCCCTGGAGAATAAGCCTTCTGGAAGGTCACAGCGGTTAAGAAGCCAGACTGTCAGTTGGAATCCTGGTTCCACTATTTTCTCACTATAGGACTCTGGGCAATTTTCTTAACCCCTGAGTCTCCTTATGGATAAAAATCTAATGGTGTTTAGGTTATGAAGAGTAAGGTGGGTTAATGTGTATGCAATGCTTTTTTTTTTGTACAATGCTTGTTATGTATTAATTTTTATTAATATTATCATGCACCCTATGAGATTCGAAGTGGGATATTACTATTTCCCCCTTTAAAATTATATTTTAATGTTGCCTCAACAAGACTAGAGCACACGTGTACTTATTTAGAGAACGATTAGAAAAAGGAGTGTGGCTGCTGCCAGGCCTGGGAAAGTCAGTCTTAGGTAAATTAAGGCTGAGTGATGGCAGATCTTATGGGCTAGGCTAGAGAGTCTAGATTAATCTTGTTGACAGTAAATAGCCACTTACATTGTTCAGAGAATGATGTGATTGTTTTTATACAGACCTGTTTTAAAACAGACCAGTACAGAGTGCAAGTGAGATATCCAAGTGTCTCACTGCTTCTCGAGCTGCTGGAGTTTTTCTGCCCTACTTCTACAAGTGGTGCTACCACAGGATTTGCATTTGCAACTTGTGGTTTTCCTGAAGCAGAGAAGGGTCCTCAAAACACTGACATTTCAAGGTCTGCCCCAAGAGGATGACAGTTGAACGAAACCTTGAAGCCCCAATGTCCATTCTGAAAACTCCCAGCCAGTGACAGCCCTGGAATAATTTTATTTTCCCCCTAAATTTTAAAACAGGTATCTGTATCATCTAAGGCACTTTGAAGATTTACATTCCAATGCTTCCCCTGACCCCCAGCAAAACCTGAAGTGAAAAAGCAAGGGAACTAGGAACAATGTCATGGACCCTCCTGGAACCACTGAGGTCCTCCAGTACAATGGGAATTTCATGTAATGGAAAGGAACTGTTAACTTGCTCGAAAGTATTTCACGGGTTTAGGGTCAAGGAGTTTACAATGAAGATTTGGGGCTTGGCCAGATAAACTGCAGAATGTGAATATTTTTAAAAAACTTTTTATTTGTATTCGGGTATAGTCGATTAACAATGTTGTGATAGTTTCGGATGAACAGGGAAGGGACTCAGCCATAAGAATGTGAACATTTTTACAGGCTGAGAACTTTGCCCAAATCATCTCCCATATGTTAAAACCAGAGTACATAAAATCATGTAGCTTGACTCAAGCCTTCTATCTAAGAAAAAGATTAAAAACTCTTAAATAAAATAAATCTATTCCTTCCATCTCAGAAATAGGAGATATTTGGGAAGTGGAGCTGAAGTGATGCAACTTCTAAACCTAGTTCTTTTCTAATTGGGGGAGAATCCAAAGAATTGAACTGTGGTGTTGAGAAGACTCTTGAGAGTCCCTTGGATGGCAAGGAGATCCAACCAGTCAATCCTAAAGGAAATCAGTCCTGAATTGGAAGGACTGAGGCTGAAGCTGAAACTCTACTACTTTGGCCACCTGATGCGAAGAACTGACTCATTTGAAAAGACTCTGATGCTGGGAAAGATTGAAGGCGGGAGAAGAAGGGGATGACAGAGCATGAGCTGGTTGGATGGCATCACCAACTTTATGGACATGAGTTTGAGTAGGCTCCGGGAGTTGGTGATGGATAGGGAAGCCTGGCGTGCTGCAGCCCTTGGGGTTACAAAGAGTCGGGCACAACTGAGCAACTGAACTGAACTGATTTAACTCTTAAAATCTTTGTTCTCCCTCAAACAAGTGGTAATATCAAATTCTCAATTGTCTAGATGTGCAGAAGTTGAACCCATGTTTATTGAGTGCTTACCATGTGTTTTGTTAGTTCCTGTGTTAGTCAGTTCTCATAATAACGCTATTGACTCGGGAATATCATTAACGCCATTGAGCAGATAAGGAATCTGAAGCATAGAGAAAGGTTAATAACTTGCCCAAAGCTACAGAGCTTGAACGTGGCAGAGCCAGGATTCAAACTTGAAATCTAGAACCTGCGTGGCTACAAGAAAATGCAATTACTGCCCTGAACAAGCTGAGAGCCTCTTAGGGAGAAATTGAGTGTGGGAAGACATGCTTACAACCCAGGTGACTATGCAGGAAATCAAGAGGACAAGAGTGTTCAGGGAGAGAAAAGACATAGTTGTCAGGGTCAGAGAGGCTTCTGAGAAGAGTAGGGTGAGAACTGGGGCTGAAAAAGTGAGGGCATATAATACTACTCGGCAAAAAGAGTAAAGACATTCTAAGCAGAAGAAACAGAAGTGAACAAGAGCATGAAGGCAAATATTAGGCACATTTGGAGAACAGTCCTACTGTGCTTTAGTAAAGAAATGTGACAGAGGCCATGGAGACTGACTCCACAGAAGCCAAGGGAGGTAGTGAGGGTCCTAACCAGCTGTTAGTTCAGTTCAGTTCAGTCGCTCAGTAGTGTCTGACTCTTTGCAACCCCATGGACTGCAGAATGCCAGGCTTCCCTGTCCATCAGCAACTCCTGGAGCTTGCTCAAACTCATATCCATCGAGTCGGTGATGCCATCCAACCATCTCATGCTCTGTCATCCCCTTCTCCTGCCTTCAATCTTTCCCAGCATCAGGGTCTTTTCCAATGAGTCAGTTCTTTGCATCAGGTGGCCAAAGTATTGGAGTTTCAGCTTTAGCTTCAGTCCTTCCAATGAATATTCAGGACTGATTTCCTTTAGGATTGACTGGTTGGATCTCCTTGCCATCCAAGGGACTCTCAAGAGTTTTGTCCAACACCACAGTTCAAAAGCATCAATTCTTTGGCACTAAGCTTTCTTTATGGTCCAACTCTCACATTCACACATGGCTACTAGAAAAACCATAGCTTTGATTAGACAGACCTTTGTTGGAAAAGTAATGTCTCTGCTTTTTAATATGCTGTCTAGGTTGGTCATAGCTTTTCTTCCAAAGAACAAGTCTTTTATGGCTGCAGTCACCATCTGCAGTGATTTTAGAGCCCAAGAAAATAAAGTCTTTCACTGTTTCCATTGTTTCCCCATCTATTTGCCATGCAGTGATGGGACCAGATGCCATGATCTTAGTGTTTTGAATGTTGAATTTTAAGCCAGCTTTTTCACTTTCCTCTTTCACTTTTATCAAGAGGCTCTTTAGTTCCTCTTCACTTTCTGCCATAAGGGTGGTGACATCAGCATATCTGAGGTTATTAATATTTTTCCCAGAAATTTTGATTCCAGCTTGTGTTTCAGCCAACATTTTGCATGATGTACTCTGCATACAAGTTAAATAAGCAGGGTGGCAATATAGAGCCTTGAGGTACTCCTTTCCCAATTTGGAACTGGTCCTTTGTTCTATGTCCGGTTCTAACTGTTGCTTCTTGATCTGCATACATATTTCTCAGGAGGCAAGTAAGGTGGTCTGTTATTCCCATCTCTTTCAGAATTTTCCACAGTTTGCTGTGATCCACACAATAAAAGGCTTTGGCGTAGTCAATGAAGCAGATGTTTTTTTTGGAATTCTCTTGCTTTTTCTATTACCCAACGGATGTTGGCAGTTTGATCTTTGGTTCCTCTGCCTTTTCTAAATCCAGCTTGAACATCTGGAAGTTCTCGGTTCATGTACATAGACATTTTTGTGTTTGTTTTTTTTGGCCACATGGCATACGGGATCTTCCCTGACCAGGGATTGAACCCTCACCCCTCGCACTGGCAGCATAGAGTCTTAGACACTGGACCGTCAGGGTAGTCCCATGTAATAGACTTTGATGTCATGTTTGTTGAATGAATGAAGTGGGGAAAGTGTCAAAAAGAACAGAAGATGGAGGAGAAAGTAGACTTGATATAAATAATTCAAAATATACGATAAAAGAACTTTGAGATTTCACACATGAGTAAGTGGTGGGTCTGTGAACTTAAATGGAGAAGTCAAGAAAACAAACTGGCTTGGAGGAATGCCAGTGCATCCCACAAGTTTCTGGCACAGGTAAAATCAAATGAGGTTAGTACGGTGCTTCTGTAGCTCTATCTGAAATAAGCCACCTGCATTCATTTATTCACTAAACATTCTTAAGCATTGTGCCATGTAGTCACTCAACAAATATGTCATATGATAAAGGATAATTAAGCTGCAGTTAGAACTAAGGTTGCTAATCAACTGACAATGAGATAGGGAGAGTAGCCTGACTCCCCAGGTGAGCTCGATGTAATCACAGGGCCTTTCAGTTCAGTTTAAGAGAGTGGGAGGCAGTAGAGGAGGCAGAGTCAGAAGGAGGTAAGATGTTGGAAGCTTGCTGGGAGAGATGTCAGGTCTCCACCTGCCACTGTTAACTCTGAAGAAGAGAGGGGGCTGTAAGTCAAGGAATGTGAGCAGCCTCAAGAGGCTAGAAAAGGCGAAGAAATGGATTTTCCCTTAGTACCTCCAGGAAGAAGCAGGCCTGCTGACATACTGATACTAGTCTGGTGTAAAATACCTCTTTTGGACTTCTGACTTCCAGAAAAGTAAGTTGCTTTACATTTTTGCTGCTTTAAGCCACAAAGTTTATGGCACTGTGTTACAGAAGCAATATAAAACTAATATGCTACTATAAATTTTTTATTTAATGAAAATGTATAAATCTATTTTAGCAATGAGGAAATAGAAGCATAGAAATATTGATTTGTCCAAATTTGGGTTGTTTGTCCAAATGTTGACTACTTAACATTATTTTTTCTTGGCAGCTTCCTGGTTTTCCTTCTACCCTGCTGACCACTTTTTCCTTGGGCCCTTTGCAAGAACAATTCCTTTTGGTAGTGTTTCTTAGGAATTTCTCCTCAATACTCTTTATTTTGAACTCTCTTTCTTAGGTGATCTCATCCATTCCCATTCCCATTCCTTCTCATTCGGTTCAAGAATATTTGAACTTATTCAAATATTTCTTTTCATAATAAATTACTCCCTAAGTGATATTCCTAGTTGAGACCTCTCCTATAGCGCCACACTATTTAAGCTTGTCATCTCACAACTCGACGTCATTTGTTGAGGTCAGATAGCATACAAACATTTTCAAAATAGAATCAATACCACCCACAGAAGCAGTTCCCCACTCCCACATTCAATTACGTTTGGCTTAAGTCAAAAAGAAGAGTCGAGCTTCATTTTTCTTTTCCTAACCTCCATGTTCATCCCATCAGCAATCCATCCACTTCAGTCTGCCTTCACTATTGCCTTCCTAGTCCAAGTTACCATCATTTTTCACCCCCAAACCATAGTTGCTTCCCTTCAGCCTCTGCTTCTATCCTTGGTCCTCCATGGATGTATTTTCCTCACCACAATGAAAGTGTCCTTCTTAGGACACAAATCAGATCTTGTCATGTCCCTTCGTAACATCCTTAAATGGCTTCCATTGAATTTAGATCCCAACTCCTTTGCAATGACTGGTGAGGCCCTGCCCAAACCAGCTCCTGCCCACCTCTTCTGCTACCACTCCCTTTCTATCACTTACATTTTACTATTCAAAAGGGGCTTCTCTGAGCTGCTCAGTCCCTGAAGTTCTTTCCTGCCTCACAGTCTTTATAACTGTGGCTTCCCATTGGTGGGGTGCATGTGCACACACACACACACACACACACACACGCACGCGCACACATACACACGTGCGCGCATCTCTCGTCTATTACTCATGCTTCAATTTTCAGCTTAACTCTTTCCTCCTCAGAAAGGCCAACACCAAACCATGCTATCTAAGGCTTTTTAACTCTGCCCCCAACCTCATTTCAAACTGATTCTCTATCCCAGCCTCCTTTTAGGACTTATTATAGTTTGCAGTTATTTGTCATTTTGGTTACTTGTTTGGGTTTTCTTTTTTTTCCCCTCCAACTGTATAAGAGGTTTTTTCAGAAGACAAACCCTCTACTTTGTTTTATGAGGCAGGTAGCAACCCCAAACCACAGACAGCTTTGGACCTGCACTGGAGTTTCTTCATTTGGGGAGGGAGGCTTTCTAGAATGTAAGTTGCAAAATGGCAGAGTCTGTCCTTGTTACCAGTGTAACCTCAGAACACTATGCCTGACACATAGGGGCTGAATAAATATTTGTTGAATGTTGAATAAATACTGTAAGTACACAGTAATGTTCAAAATGGCACGGATACTCCATATCACTATCCAAGAGTGCTACAACTACCTAAGTAGTGAGTTTTAATTTTTTTTCTAGGATAGCCAAAATAATTTTTAAAATTATTTTATTTATCTTTTTGATTTTTGGCTGTGCTGGTTCTTCATTGCTGCATGGGCTTTCTCTAGTTGTTGAGAGCAAGAGCTTCTCTTTTTGCAGAGCACAGACTCTAGGATGGGTCGGCTTCAGTAATGGCAGCACATGGGCTCAGCAGGTGCACTTCCTGGGCTCAATAGTTTCAGTGCAAGAGCTTAGTTGCTCTGAGGCATGTGGGATCTTCCTGGATCAGGGATCAAGCTCATGTCTCCTGCATTGACAAGCAGATTCTTTATCACTGAGCTACCAGGGAAGCCCCAGTGAATTTGAATTCAAGTCGATAAAAGATCATAGCCAGTTGAATTTACATTTTGTAACATCCTATTATATATTCCACTGATTGTGTTTATTTCTATATTAAATGAAATTTGCGTTAAAAATTTCATGTTATGACGAACGATATTTTTTTAACCTAATGACCTTTTGTACCAATTAACTTCTTTTGGCCTTTATTCTTTACTTGTGGTAAACCCACATGGTATAGATGTGTAGTTAGAAAAAGGAAATGTGTATTTAGAACAGACCAAACCAGCACACAGGATCACATTTTTTTCCCCCAAAATTGGAGTGCTAAAGAGAAATTCATGGGCCATATATGATTTGTAGGAAATCCCCAGTAAGAAATAAAAATAAGATATATAAGTGATTCAGATTATGTATAGCAAATGACTAATTCTTCTCAAACAGGTATTTGGAGATAAGCTAAAATGTAGTATCAGGCAAATGAAATAACACTAATATGTTTAATCTCAAATAAGAGTATACTGAATTCATAGTTAGAAAGCAGCCTATTCCTTTGAAAAATATCTGTAGACTAAGAAATGCCTCCATTCTTCCATCACCTTTCATTAAAGCAACATATATCCAATCCTCCAAAGAGGACAGAGTTGTGCGATCTGTAAGTTTGAGGGATTCATGTTCAATCAGTAAACTTTTATTTTAAGGCTACAGAATGCTAGGTGCTTTGGAAAATAGCAAGATGAATGAATCCCAATACCTGATTTTATATAGGTTACAATCCGGTTTGTACATTTTGGAGATTTCCAAATAAGGCAAAATATGCAAAGAGTCAACAACTCATGAGGACTCGAGGTTTTACAAGACAGTATGGTCAGTAATCAGCTTTCCAGGTGGCTCAGTATTAAAGAATCCACCTGCCAGTCCAGGAGATACAAGTTCAATCTCTGGTCTGGAAATATCCCCTAGAGAATGAAATGACAACCCACTCCAGTATTCTTGCCTGAAAAACCGCATGGACAGAGGAACCTGGTGGTCTACAGTCCATGGGGTCGCAAAGAGTTGGACACAGCTAAGTGACTGAACAACAACAAAAACATGGTCAGCCATGAGGCCCACCTGTAGTACTGACAGTTTACATAAAAGATTTGAGTATCCTTGGATTTTGGTGTCTGTAGAGGTCCTGGAACTGATCCCCCACAGGCCGGAAGGCATGACTGTACTAACTAACTGAGCAGACTCTCCCGAGGTGAACCTTCCCTCACAGGCTGGTCTTCCACTGAGGCCAGCTCTGGGACTGGACAGATCACTTGTTCTCAGCATCAAGAAAATGAGAGGGTTACATGGAATTCTCTTTATGCTCTTTCCTGGGTAAAATGAACTAAAGGCTTTCATCCTCAAAGGGGCCCTGGATGGAACAGAATAATAAATCACGAAGACAGACAGGAGGAATGGAAAAACCAAAAGCCTAAACATTGACTATTTAAAGGAGTCTGTGAACCAGAGTACCTCCTGTGCATGCTTCACTATGCAATTAATGGTCCTTGCGTACTATGTAAAGCAAGGTGATAATAACTATGTATTCTAAATTACTAAAATTGTCCTACATTTTAATAAGAGTGTACCTCATTCAACGGAGGAGAAGTTAAAGGTCACACCAGCTAGACTTTGCCATACTAATCACATAGAGCCCCTCATCATAAGCCTCCATGCTATGGACAGTGGTCACAGCCTAACCTCATAGAAGATTGCCTGCTATACAACCCCAATGTGTTGTTTGTTTGATTTGCACAAAAATGTTTATAGATTACAGGATCAAGAACAGATGTAATTGAAAGAATCCTTTCACTGCCTGATAACCACCAGAAGCTTGACTCTAAACCAGGCCACATGCCCTCTGTGTGTTAGAGGCCCCAGTAACCAAGGGCACACGTTTCACTTTCCCCCTTCCTTCTACTCCCTCTCTCAAATTTATCTAGAACCTCTATTTTGAGTGCACTGTGCATTCAAAGAAAAAGATGCAGTTCAGAGTTCAAGGAATTGACAGTGTCATGGAAGAAACAGACACGTAAATTGACAATTCTAGTCTAAAGGGATATGTGCAGTGCAGAAAGGTGTTCAGACTATGGAAGCATTAGAGGAGGACTGTCTGGCTAGAAGAGGAGCTGGAGAGGTGGGAGGCAACATAAGTGATAAAGAAGATTACTGAAGGATGGTGGATACAGACTCTCAAAAGCTAAATACAAATTAGCCAGGTAAATAAATGGGATAAGGAGGAATGGGCACTCCAAGCAGAGTGAAGAACATGAACCTAGGCAGCAGAAAAGAGCACAGTGACTGCCAAATTCACCATAAGTAGTTCCAAACTGCTGAATCACAAAGTGCAAGGCAAGAGGTGGGAAGATAGACAAAAGGGATTGGCAAGGACTGAACTAAGAAAGTCCATTTGTGGGATGCTAAGTAGCCTAGACTAGTGGTTCTCAGTGTGGTCCATGGTCCAGTAGTATCAACATCACCTGGAAATTTATTAACATGTAAATTCTCAGGTCCTATCCTGGACCTTATTATTGTTGTTCAATCACTAAGTCATGTCCAACTCTTTGTGACCCCATGGACTGCAGCATGCCAGACTTCTTTGTCCTTCACCATCTCTCAGAGTTTGCTTAAACTCACGTCCACTGAGTTGGTGATGCCATCCACCCATCTCATCCTCTGTTGCCCTCTTCTCCTCCTGCCCTCAATCTTTCCCAGCATCGGGGTCTTTTCCAATGAGTCAGCTCTTCACATCACGTGGCCAAAGTATTGGAGCTTCAGCTTCAGCATCAGTCCTTCTAATGAATATTCAGGGTTGATTTCCTTTAGGATTGACTGGTTTGATCTCATTGCTGTCTGAATTAGAAACTCTGGAGGTGGGTCTAGCAATTGATGTCTCTGCAGGTGATTCTGATGTACTCTACAGTTTGAAAAACACTCACCTAGACTTTATCCTAGAATAGGAAGGAAACTTTAGAAGATTGAGATGCACTGATGCATTTTTAAAGTTTATATATATATATATTGGAGTGGCACGAATGGTAAAGAACTCACCTGACAATGCAGGAGATGTAAGAGACATGTCTTCAATCCTGGATCAGGAAGATACTTTGAAGGAGGAACGATACTTTGAAGAAGGAAATAGCAACCCAAGTATTCTAGCCTGGAGAATCCCATGGACAGAGGAGCTTGGTGGGCTACAGTCCATAGGGTCGCAAGGAGTCAGACATGACTAAAGCGACTTAGTACACACAGTTGATTTTAAATGTTGTTACTTTCAGGAGTACAGCAAAGTGATTCAGTTATTCACATATATAGCTATTTTTTTTCAAATTCTTTTTCCATTTAGGTTATTATAGAATATTGAGTAGAGTCCCTTGTGCTATATAATAGGTCCTTGTTGGTTATCTATTTTGAATACAGTAGTATGTATTTGTTAATCCCAAACTCATAATTTATCCCTTCCCCCCACCTTTCCCCTTTGGTAACCATACATTTGTTTTCTAATTCTGTGAGTCTGTTTCTGTTTGGTAAATAAGTTCATTTGTATCATTTTTTTTTGATTCCTCATATAAGCTGTATCATGATATTTGTCTTTTTCTGTTTGACTTAATTCACTTAGTATGATAACCTCTAGGTCAATCCATATTACTACAAATGGTATTATTTAATCCTTTTTATGGCTAAGTAATATTCCAGTATGTACCACATCTTCTTTATCTGTTGATGAACATTTAGGTTGCTTGCATGTCTTGGCTATTATAAGAAATGAACTTTGGAGTGTAGGTATCTTTTCAAATTATGGTTTTCTCAGATATGTGCCCAGGAGTGGGATTGCTGGATCATATGCTAGTTCTATATTTAGTTTTCTAAGCAACCTCCATACTGTTCTCTGTAATGCTGCTGCTGCTAAGTTGCTTCAGTCATGTCCGACTCTGTGCGACCCCATAGACGGCAGCCCACCAGGCTCCCCCGTCCCTGGGATTCTCCAGGCAAGAACACTGGAGTGGGTTGCCATTTCCTTCTCCAATGCATGAAAGTGAAAAGTGAAAATGAGGTCACTATAGCGACCCCATGGACTGCAGCCTACCAGGCTCCTCCATCCATGGGATTTTCCAGGCAAGAGTACTGGAGTGGGGTGCCATTGCCTTCTCCAGTTCTCTGTAATAGTTGTACCAATTTACATGGCCACCAACAGCATAGGTGTGTTCACTTATCTCCACACCCTCTCCACCATTTATTGTTTATAGCCTTTTTATGATGGCCATTCTGACTGGTGTGAGGTGATATCTCAGTGTAGTTTCATTTTGCATTTCTCTAACAACCATTTTTTGACTGTTTTTTTTTTATATTGAGTTACATAAGCTCTTTGTACATTTTGGAGATTATTTCCTTGTCAGTCGTCTTTTTTGCATACATTTTCTCCCATTCTGTGCATTGTCTTTTCATTTTGTTTATGGTTTCCTTTTCTGTGCAAAAGCTTTTAAGTTTAAGTCCCATTTGTTTACTTTTGTTTTTATTTCATTACTCTAGGAGGTGGATCCAAAAAGATAATGCTGTGATTTGTGTCAGAGAGTATTCTGCCTATGTTTTCCTTTAAGAATTTTATAGCATCTGGACTTACATTTCGATCTTTAATCCATTCTGTGTTTATTTTTGTGTATGGCATTAAAGAATGTTCTTATTTTATTATTTTATATGTAGCTGTCCAGTTTTCCCAGCTCCACTTATTGAAGAGACTATCTTTTCTCCATTGTATGTTCTTGCCTCCTCTTTCACAGATTAATTGACCACAGGTGTGTGGTTTGTTTCTGGGCTTTCTCTCCTGTCCCATTGATCTGTGTTTCTATTTTTGTGCAGGTACCATACTGTTCTGATTACACAGATGCATTTAAGTCTCTGCTCAGGTTGCTACTTCCCCACAAAATCCCCATCCCCATCAATAGCAAAACCACTATGATGACCTTCTAGCTCAGAGAAATCTTAAGACTTCATGGTTTGCTGGGCCAGGCAATATTGGATAGCAGGATCCCAGCCCATCAGATGTTTCTGGAAGCCCATTTTCATTACAGGGTGCATCTTCTCCTAATAATCCCACCCAAACAATGTGGGTAAATGCAGAGAATTCTGACACCACTTCTAGCTAGTTCTAGTTGAAAGACCAAATTCCTTCAGGCCTTCCACTGAGTTTCACAACCACAATGCTGTCAACACATCAGCCCACGACTTCACAGGCTTTTACTCCTTCTCACACTTTCCACTGATGCTTCAGAACTTGGTGAACATCAGTCCAGGTTTTCCTTCCTTCCTTCCCAAGTTCCTGCACACAGCAACTCAGAGAGAATCCAGCTCTTCCCTGGTCCTATGGCCACATCTTGATTTAGTCTTTCCACTGATCCTGTAAAAAACAAATCCTTATGTTTTATGATTTTTAGAGATTGTTGCTCTAATGAAAGGTCTTTCAAGAAGATGGACTTGCATGTGAGAGGCAAAGTTAATTATATCTTCTTGTGTGTGCTAAGTTGCTTCCGTCATATCTGACTCTTTGCGACCCCATGGATTGTAGTGCACCAGGCTCTTCTGTCCATGGGACTCTCCAGGCAAAAATACTAGAGCGGGTGCCATGCCCTCCTGACCCAGGGATTGAACACACGTCTCTTAGGTCTCCTGCATTGGTAGGCAGGTTCTTTGCCACTAGCACCACCTGGGAAGCCAGATATTTATAAAACTATGGAGCTGGATAGAATATAGCTACTGGGAAAGGATATGTCCTGAAAAATCTTTTTCATAAAGATAATATCTTCACAGCCTACAAAAATATAAATTTGGCACATTTTGGGATATTCCCCTGTCATCAGTCAAAAATTACACTGAAATATTTAGTAAAAAATTTCAGATACCAGATACATGCAAACTTTGAGAAATTGGTTCATGCAGAGTACATCATGAGAAACGCTGGGCTGGAAGAAACACAAGCTGGAATAAAGATTGCCGGGAGAAATATCAATAACCTCAGATATGCAGATGACACCACCCTTATGGCAAAAAGTGAAGAACTAAAGAGCCTCTTGATGAAAGTGAAAGAGGAGAGTGAAAAAGTTGGCTTAAAGCTCAACATTCAGAAAACTAAGATTATGGCATCTGGTCCCATCACTTCATGGGAAATAGATGGGGAAACAATGGAAACAGTGTCAGACTTTATTTTTGGGGGCTTCAAAATCACTGCTGATGGTGACTGCAGCCATGAAATTAAAAGACGCTTACTCCTTGGAAGGAAGGTTATGTCCAACCTAGATAGCATACTGAAAAGCAGAGACATTACTCTGCCAACAAAGGTCCGTCTAGTCAAGGCTATGGTTTTTCCAGTAGTCATGTATGGATGTGAGAGTTGGACGGTGAAGAAAGCTGAGCGCCGAAGAATTGATGCTTTTGAACTGTGGTGTTGGAGAAGACTCTTGAGAGTCCCTTGGACTGCAAGGAGATCCAACCAGTCCATCCTAAAGGAGATCAGTCCTGGGTGTTCATTGGAAGGACTGATGTTGAAGCTGAAACTCCAATACTTTGGCCACCTGATGCGAAGAGTTGACTCATTGGAAAAGACCCTGATGCTGGGTAGGATTGGGGGCAGGAGGAGAAGGGGATGACAGAGGATGAGATGGCTGGATGGCATCACTGACTCGATGAACATGGGTTTGGGTAGACTCTGGGAGTTGGTGATGGACAGGGAGGCCTGGCGTGCTGTGATTCATGGGGTCACAAAGAGTTGGACATGACTGAGCGACTGAACTGAACTGAACTGTAACCATGTAATTTTCAAGCTCTATTTTTAGCAGTGGAATATTTTCTAAGCACATTTACACCATCTTTCAATATATAAGGTAAAAGTGGAACCATTCTGGTTGAAGCTCAGAAAGGGAGGAACAGAATGTCTCCTCTCAGCACTTTACTTGTTCCCTTTGCTGGTCTCTGAGATACCTCCATGGGCCCCCTGATTCAGAACCATTGATCTAACTTATTCTCAGTAGGCATGAATAGTCCCACTTCATTATTAAGGGTGAGAGTAGCTATATTCTCCAGAGAAATAGAGCCAACAGGATACGTATGTGTCTGTATTCTAATTCACTTAATCTGTGTGTGCGTGTGTGTGTGTAATGTACAATGCATACAGAGGAAGAAACAAGGGGAGAGAGATTTCTTTAAGGAATTTGCTCATGTGATTGCGAGGGACTGGTAATCACTGAAATTCAGTTCCTGAAATTTGCAGATTAGGCCAGCAGGCTTGAATTTCCAAAGTTTGCAGTCTGAAGTCTGAAGGCAGTCTGGAGGAAGGACTTCTTCCTTCTTTCTCCATGGACTTCAGTCTTTGCTTGTAAGGCCTTCAACTGGTTGTATGAAGCCCATTCATGCATGTGATGGAGGGCAGACTCCTTTAGTCAATGTCTACTGATTTAAATATTAATACCTTCACAGCAATAGCTAGTCTGGTGTTTGACCAAACAACTGGCACCATAGTTAACCTAGTTAATTTGGCAAATACATTAACCATCACTGGAGCTGAAACAGACTGCACTGATTTTCTTAGATACTACAGTAGTAAGAAAGGTCTGGGTGACCAGAGATGAAAAACAAACATCTTGAACTGTAACTGTGGCCAAAAATGGTTCTTTGAAATGAATAATGTAAATAGAGGTCTAGCACGGACTGTATTGGGGAAGGCAGGGAAAAGCAGGCTTAATTTTGATGAATTTTCTGTACAAATTCATATTTGTACAAATACAAATTATAGAGTAGAAATTAGTCACCAAAATGCTGCCAAAAACTGAAAACTTTTCATTAAAGATCTACTGACATTTGAGGTTATTACACCAGCAGTTTGGTGTTTCATGTGTAACTGTGACCTATTTCTCAGCAACTGGTTCTTGTTACCAGGGATGTTAATAAAGGAAATGAAATTTTTGCCTGTTAAAAACTGAGATCATACTTCTTCCCCGAAGGAATATTAGTTTTTCAATCTAAAAGAAAATAGTTCAGAAAGGAGAGGCTGAATGACAACCAATCTAGATTGTTCATGTATTTAATCACTCAACAAGATTTTGGATCAAAGAGAGATGTGATCTCTTGCACTGCACAGTTCAGGTCTCACAATGCAACACACCCACCACCTCACCCCATCTCCCCACCCCCCATCCCACCAAACCCATTGCCAACCTGGACTACAGAAATTATTATGCTGGTAATATAATCTCATCAGTTAGCCAGAGCTGTTGGATCAGAGCAGCCATTTTTATATCTACAACCTGGGAGGTAATATGGCACAAAAGCTCTGGCCCACAGAGAAGATGGTGACTAAATGACAAATCTAATTCTCCCTCTGAGAAAGTATTAAATCCTAAAAAGAAAGTCAATTAAAAGCAGCTGGTAAGGGGAGCAAAGACTAAAAATCACAGAGACAAGCCAGAGGATAGGAATACAGAGCTGACCACGGCACGGAACACCATTTCACAATCCAGTAGAGGTATCTGACAAGTAAAAGAGAAATGCAGTACAACATGAGAAATACTGGCATCGCAAGGCACATGTTACACTCTGAGAACACAGAGAAGGGACACTGAGGTGACTGAGGACAGCTTTCTGGAGGAGACCATACCATTAGCTGAAGGGTAATAATGGCAGAGCACTGTTAAAGGGCTCCTTGGACTTCCACTATTGAGGGGTAACAGATGGGTCCCTAAAGAGAACTGGATCTTGAGGAATAGAAATCTTCTAGTTCTCAAATTACGTTGTGATTGCCATGTAGCCCAGATATGTGTTGTTGGCTCTCTTTACATGACTTCTGGTTCTGTTGCTCTTACTTGGTCCCCATGAGGCCCTAGACGTCTCTTTTCCTTACTCTTTTCCCCTGTGTATGTAAAGTAAGACCCTCTTATTTGAGATAATCAAGAGGGTCAGTATTACTTGCAACCTGAAGACCAAACATGCCACTTTTTGTTAACTTGTATAAAGAAGCTTTGCACGTTGAGGCCAAAACACCTAAAAGTCAGAGGTTTGGTTCATGATAAATCATAGTGTCCTTAAAATTCAAATTTCTCAAATGCAAAAAAAAGACATACTTCATTTAATTTTTATTATAAAGCCTGAAAGATTTTATCTACACTATTGTGACTGAAGTATACAGTCAAATCAAGGGTATTTATAATCTCCTTTCCAATTAGGGATTGGAAACCATAAAGTCCAAGAATCAAAATGAATGGCTTAATTTGTTCAAACCATTTTCAAGTGTTTAAGTTATCCACAGAACACTGAATCAAAATGAAAATTAAACACACACACACATGCACTTTATGAAAACAAGAATTAGATATATATTTTCAAACCGTTTTTAATTGACATTTTATTTGGCTCAACCTCTCCTTCTAGTTGGATTTACTTAGTTGTCAGACTGCTACAGGATATAAAAGAAACAAAACATAGACAACTACTGGAAAATGGACAGAAATTTATTTCCATTTATAGATTAATTGGGCCATTAATTACAGTAATTTTACCAACAGTAGTGTTAGTGGCACTATTGACTGTGCAAAATTATTTGTGAATGGCATCTTACAAGAGAGAAAATTATTGAGTTAAAAATTTTAAAAATTCATTCTTTCTAATTTTGAGAAGGCTCAGTTACCACACAGAGTATAACATACATAATGCAAATATATGCAAATTAGAATTAACTTGAAAAGGCTGAACTTAAAATATCAATAAAGTTTTGCTTTCAGCACAAAATTAGAAATAAATTAAATCTATTTTTTAATCTTGAAGAGTTATAATTTTAAGTTGGAGGAGGGATGAATAAATTACCAAATGTGTTTATGTAATTGGCATATGCCTTGGCCATTTTCACTAGTAAACATTGTTTGTCAGTCCTATGGGAGCAACTAGAAATGAAATATGCAAGTTTTGGATTCTGCCAAGTCTTCAGGAACACATTACTCATAAAGTAAAATTGTACTTTCTCTGCTCTAGTCATATGCCTGTACCATTCATGTCAATTAAGTTTCTTTAGTTTCTGACTGGCATCTGAATCTTAAGAGGCAGAAAACAAAGTCATGAATTTAAGTTTCAAGCTGTTAAGTTCTGATGGTTAATTTTATGTCCCAACTTGACTGGGCTAATGGGGATGCCCAGATAGCTGGTAAAACATTTTATCTGGATGTGTCTGTGAGAGTGTCTCCAGAAGAGATTAGCAGCTGAATTGGTGAACTGAGTAAAGCAAGTGGTCCTCCCCAGTGTGGGTGGGCACCATCCAATTTGTTGAGAGCCTGAATAGATAAAAAAAAGGTGGAGGAAGAACACACTCTCTTCCTGAGTGAAGACTTTCATCTTCTCCTGGCCTCATACATTGGTATTCCTGTTTCTCAGGCTTTTGGACTCAGGTTGAGATTTATCCCATCAGCTCCCCTATTCTTAGACCTTTGCATGTGGACAACTGTCCTGATTCTCCAGCCCACAGATTGCAGACCAAGGGACTTCTGGGCTTCCACAACTGCTTAAACAATTCCTATAGCAAATCTACTCTTCAGTAGATAGATAGATAGATCCTACTGGTTCTGTGTCTCTGGAGAATCCTGATACATAAGTGATGCTTAGAAGATCTGAAATGTATAGCTAATTGTGTACAGTCATCTTCTAAGCTTTTAGTGCATTAATTTTTTTTGCCATTTTTACATTATGAAATCCTTTGACAGTCTAAAGAAAGATTATCAATCTATCCCTCAGAAAAATGCCTATGTCCACCTGTACACTCCCTTGTGCCTACATGTATCATAGACCTGAAGTAAAGAACCTCTTTTGCTATACAATATTTATGAAAAGGAGGTCCACAGGAGCAAGTACGCACAGTCTACCACAGCCACCGCTGCCATATTTCAGCAGTTTGTAGCATACCACATACAGGTGTATGTTGCATGTGGTCCTGAGTTCAAATTACTTTTCAATATTTTCCCTTCAACCTTCTGAAAGGTCCTGGGATTTCTATTTGTATTCAAGATCAAAGAATTTTAGACCATTAGACTAAAGATGAAATAAGATGCCTAGTGTTACAAATACTTACAAATATTATTTTTTATTTTTGGTAACCATTAGCAGAAATGACAAGCAAAACAAGATAAAACCAGAAACAGAAGAAACTACTCAGTGTGCTAAATTTCATACAATAAAACTAAAGTATGAATGAGCTAATTATGGGCATTTTTTTTCTCTTAAAATAGTTTCTTAAATCAGTTTCTATCAGAAAAACACATACAGGCATATATGTACACACACACACACAAACACACACACACACACACAGATACATATTCAGGCATACACAGTCAAGCTCTGAAATTGCATAAACATATCCAGAGTATAGGAATTTTCATTTAGAATGCAATTCTTAATTTTTTAAGTTACAAAATGATTTAAATAACTGAAATTTTGTCTATTCAACTGCTTACCATACGTATATATGAAATGATTATCCATTCAGAAAATATAAATAGTGAGTTGAAATTATCATCAAAATAAGAGAAATACTCTATTTTTAAAAAGACTCTTGAAAACTGTAAAAATCATTATTTTCTCTAGTAGGCAAAAGCTAAAGACAATTCTCAAGGGGAACAACAACCATTCAAAGACCCTGAATTATCAGATTTCCAGTTCTGTTAGTGCGGATGAAAAACTGCCATTTGATGAAGTTAAGATTAGAGCAAGTGTTAACAAAATAAAGTCAACTACATAGTTTTTTAAAATTCTGATACCATTAAGGGAACAAGGGAATTACTAGAAATAACTCTGAAATTCTTTCCCACCATTACTGAACTTAAATCCTTTTTACAGCATCTGTCTGTTAATAACTATGAGAAGGAAGAGTGAAACAAGAAAAACAAGTTCCTATATGATAAGTATTGCTTTGCTTCTGGTTTCATTATGAACAAATATATATATATATTTAATTTTATGTAATTGGGCTCCCCTGATGGCACAGTGGTAAAGAATCTGCGTGCTAATGCAGGAGACATCAGCTCAATCCCTGATCTGGGAAGATTCCACATGCAACAGACCAACTAAGTCCGTGCGCCACAACTATTGAGCCTGTGCTTTAGAGCCCAGGAACCACAACTACTGAGCCCATGAGATGCAACTACTGAAGCCCATGTGCCCTAGAGACCCATGCTTAGCAAGAAGAGGATGCTACTTCTTCTACCACATGGAGCTGTGGTACCATATGGTACCACAAGGAGCAGCCCATGCACTGCAACTAGAGTGTAGCCCCAGCTGGCTGTAACTAGAGAAAAGTCCACACAGCAAAGAAAACCCAGCAGAGACAGAAATAAATAAAATTATAAAAATAAATTATAAAAGAATTTTTAATGTTCTCAATGTTAAATATTGTATCTTAAATGTTTATAATAATTGCATTTGAGGTGATTTCTAGAGACTTAGAAAAGAACAATCGTGCAGTTTATAGGTTTTGCATTTACTTTTAGAAAGGCAAATAATCTCCTGTGTTCCTATAGGAAAATGACAGCTGTGGATTCTTGGGTTCGTGCTCATAATATACAAGATTACTTTGTCTTAGGAAAAACAAATTATGATCAGATGGTTTTTGAAGCAGAGCTCAATCAAATGCCTTCCATGGACTGTGGGAAGTGATTCAGGATGTATCAAAACACTCAGACTGAAGACGTTTTAGGTACTAGTTGTGTCTTTAATTTTGCCTGAAGCCAAGCTCAGATTTATCTAAGACATAAGAGGCGTGAGAGGCCTAATTTGAGCCTTGGCACATGAAAAGGCCTCTGGAATTCCAGAAATGGAAAGAAGACATAGCCTCTGAGGAAACCTGGACTATGAAATAATGACTGGGATACATTTGTGACAATCTCTATGCTGGGGCTTCCCTGATAGCTCAGTTGGTAAAGAATCTGGCTGCAATGCAGGAGAGCCTGGTTCAATTTCTGGGTTGGGAAGATCCCCTGGAGAAGGGATAGACTACTACCCACTCCAGTATTCTTGGGCTTCCCTTGTGGCTCAGCTGGTGAAGAATCCACCTGCAATGCGGGAGACCTGGGTTCAATCCCTGGCTTGGGAAGATCTCCTGGAGAAAGGAAAGGCTACCCACTCCGGTATTCTGGCCTGGAGAATTCCATGGACTGTGTAGTCCATGGGGTCACAAAGAATCGGACACGACTGAGCGACTTTCACTTTCTTTCTTTCCTTCTCTATGAAAGGGGGCTTTATTGGAGGCAACACAACAATCCAGTGCATAGATTCTAGAAGTCCTTTTTAGCTGTGAAAAAAATACATTTGATGAAATACATTATGACTACAAACACTTACAAGCAGAAAGTGCTTGTAGTATACTTAAGATGGCATTATCTGAAACAAAAATTCTCAACCCACAGGTGATAAGTAGCAGCCAAGGAAATTTTCTAAATTTTATTCTCTACAAAATCCATTTTTAAATCCTGCCTCAGGCTGAAATTTTGTCTTCTGAATAACAAAAATTTGGAAAGTCCCAGTGTCAACTGTCCAAGAAGAAATTTCATGGTCACAGCTCTGTGGTTTTCTTTGACGACAAAAACACAGGAGGGCAACATTACATTCCATCCGCATCACAGAATGGAGTGAAGGTTGCATTTCCTAGGCCTTCTTTTCTTCTCCTAGAAACTATTCTCTTTCTCTTGTGGGTTCTTCTTTGTGCTGCTATTTATTATAGACAGTGTTTGATAGAAAACTTTAATTCACAGGTTCCAATTCCTTTTCCCACACACTCACTACGCATCTTAAGTAATATCCTTTACTTCCTTGAATCATAGTTTCATCATTTGTAATACAAAACTGGAAATACCTACCACTCAGGTCTTCCTTCCTAGAGCTTCACTATAATTCATCTTCTAAAATATGCAGTATCTTTTCACCATATAAATACCTAGGAATTACTTTGGTTTGAAGGCAACTATTTTTTCAATTATTTGTTTTCAATTTTCCAACTTATCATGGATTTTTTTCCACTGTGGCTTTTGAAAAGATACAAGGAACCATCTTACTATTTCTTTTCTCTCATTTCCCCATATTTCTTATTTTTTATGCATAGAAACAAATATCACATCCATACTAACTAACCTATCTGTCCTCTTCCCCCACCATCCTGTAAAATGTTACCAATCTAAAGATTTCTGTCTTCATTGACTGTCACTCCATCTTCACTGTTGAAAATTCTTTGAAGGAAAATTGCTCTAAGATGTATCTTTTTACCATCGATCCATATCCATCTACATGCATTCCCATAACCCCTACTGCTTATCTACTTCTTCCACCTGACTTGTGATCTATGAGGAAATCTGTCGACTTACAGTCAGCATTTCTAGCTTGAGTTCTGGTTCCATTCCTTAAGGGCTCTAGAAAAGTCCTCTTAAGCAGGAGTTCCCAACTGGGTTCACTATCAGCATCGTTCAGGCAGCTTTTTAACTGTTAAATCAGAGTCTTGGAGGTTGGGTGGGAGAGTAAACACGGGAGTCTATTTTATGAAAAGCTCCTGTAGGTGATGCAAATTAAGACTTAAGTTTGAGATTTATTTGCCAGAACCTCTCAATTATTTTCCTAGCTTATAAAATGCCAAGTCTTATTTTATGGTGATATTATGAAGGTTAAACAGGCAATATATGGGAAAGAGTGTTACAAATTAGAAAACTGAATATAATTATGAGTCAATATTTTGTGGGGCTTAGAGAAGAATAAGTTCATTATTAATCACTTCAGCAACAAGCATCATACACAGAACATTAGAAATGATCAGTACTTATGATCTTCTGAAATTCTCACAGTATAAAGTCTCAGGGTGGACAAGAATACTACTTTAAAAATGCATAAAGAGGGTTTCTTTTTTTAATTTATTTATTTTTAGTTGGAGGATAATTGATTTACAATATTGTGTATGATTTCACCATATATCAACATGAATCAGCCATAAGTATATGTATATCTCCTCCCTCTTGAACCTCCCTTCCACTTCCCACCCCATCTTACCCCTCTAGGTTATCACAGAGCACTGAATTTGAGCTCCCTGTGTCATACAGCAAATTTCTACTGGCTATCTAATTTTACATTTGGTTATGTATATGTTCCAATATTACTATTTCAATTCATCATACTCTCTCCTCTCAATTCATCTTCCCCACACCTGCCATGTCCACAAGTCTGTTCTCTGTATCTCTGTTGCTGCACCACAGATAGGTTCATCAATACTATCTTTCTAGATTCCATATATATGTGTTAATATATGATGTTTGCTTTTCTGACTTACTGAACTCTGTATAGTAGGCTCTAGGTTCATCCACTTTACTAGAACTGAGTCAAATGTGCTCCTTTTTATGGCTGAATAATGTTCCACTGAGAAAGGCAACCCCCTTGCACTGTTGGTGGGAATGCAAATTGATACAGACACTATGGAGAAGAGTATGAAGATTCTTTAAAAACTAGGAATAAATCCAAAAATCCCACTACTGAGCATATCCCCTGAGGAAACCATAATTGAAAAAGACACATATACCCCAATGTTCATCGCAGCACTGTGGTATGTATACACATAAAGGGGTTTTAAAACCAGTAAATGAATGCTTTTACTGCAATTTAAAGTTTTTTTTAAATCTAAAAATAAAATTCACTCTTTCTGACTTGAATTATATTGACTTCATTGTGAGAATCTGCTTCTCAAAGTCCTGGTCTTCTAGGAAACTAGAGAAATACTGGAACACTTTGAAGCCAAAATAAAGAAAGAAAATTGATGTGCAAATATTGGTCTCTGTTCTCCCTATACTTTCATCATTTCCTGGAACTGTAATAGCTGAGATGCCAAGAGAGGTTTACTAATTCAGTCCCCATTTTGTGCATTTTATATTGCAAGGGAATAAGTTGTACTCTAATAGCCTGGAAAAATTACTGTAGGAAATGACTTCGGCCCTAGAGAGTTTCTAATTCACTATAATTTCCAGGATAAAACATTCACATACAACTTTTAAATCCTCAGAGGGTTTAATCTACTTAAGCTAATGCAAGCAAACAGACTGGCAGAAGGGGACTATTACTCTAAAATAATTGTACCTATCTTTTCAGGAAGACCATGGGGCTTTGCACTCAACCCATCACTGATGTTTTAACTTTTCCCTTTCATTAAAATAGAAATATTAGAAGTTTACTTTTTCACTCTTAGAGGGGAAAATCACCTAATAAGCTTGTAACTTAAATCTATAACCTATGATCCAGAGTTCAAGCTCATTAGTTCAACATCAATTTGTAGTACCTAGCTCCTGTTTCTCTCTGGTCTCCTAGACTCCATTTCACCAAATACCCTTTTCTCTGTATGGAACTCCTTCTCTTGTTTCATGCACCAGTTGTATAATGAGCTGGTTTATGCAGAAATGACCTGGTGCATACAGCAGAAAAATACCATGGACATCCTGTCATCACCCATGCTCTTTCGTCTCTTCGGAAATTCCCGTAGCAACTTCTACTTATACTCAAAATCCAGCTCAAGTATCATCTCCCCTAGAAAGTTGTCTGGCCTTTAGCTTGTTTAGCTGCCCTGGCACCCCTCGGCCCTAGCACTCATAAGGCAACAGGCGAAAATGGTTTCCATATCTTCCCCACACACTGGATGCTAAGGTCTTTCAGGTAAAGGACAACGCCTGATTTCCCTTTTATCCATAGTATTTGGCTTAGGGTCTGGCACTTATGGGCACCACAGATGGTTGAATGAATGAATAATGTGACCTAAAGATATGTTGCATGAAACTTCAGAATCAATTATGCCATGTGCAAGTATTTCAATTACTGCATATTTTCTAATTTTTTGTGTAGCCAGCTTTTCTTTTTTTTAGGTGGGAGGAAGTGAACTCCACTTCTCTGATAAGCAAGTAGGCAATCCAGTCACCTTGGATGATATTCCTTGTTCTTTACAGAGTCATTTGAATGCGTCTTACTTGTTAAGCAAGTGTAAGCCAGGATCCTCTGGCTACAGAAAAGAGCACATGAAGTCCACTTCCCCTGGCTAGGCGAAATTCAAGAAAGGGTAGATTTATTTGCATAAGGATACCTAGACTTTGAGAGTTCTTCCCAATGGGCCAGAGTGACCCTCAACCATGCTCAGGAGCAGGGAAGATGGGAAGAAAGAGTCCCCAAAACAAACCTTGAGGGTAGAAAGTTATGATAATTTTTGACTGAACGCATGACTGAGCTGATAAGAACAGCAACAGAGAGCCTGGGTCTCAAGAGATGGCAGATGTCAGAACTGCCTCAACCCTGCCTCAGGGGGCACTGGCACCCTGGGCAAGTAGCTATATATTGAACCAAGGGAGCTGGTCATTAAGAGATGGAACAACTGGGGGGATCCAGGCCTTCCCTTGGTATGGAGCTTCTCATTGGAGAGCTTGTGGGTCATTTTCACTGCTACGACTGGGGTGTGTCTTCAGACCAGCACGAACAAGAAGAAAAAAAGCAGCAGACCAGTTATAATCCACCCCCTCAGCTCCCACTTTCCCTCCTTGTGCCAGAGACTATGAATTGGTTGCACCATTTTCCATTGCTGTTTCCCAATATAGAGATTGGGAAACCAAATACATGACTTGCTTCCCAGCTCTTTTGTAGGTATGAGTAGCTGTGTGGTCCAGCTCTGGTGCAAGCATGATACACAAACAGAAGTCTCCCAGGACTTCTGATTGCACCTTTGGTTTTCCATATAAAATGGAGAAAGACCTATCTGGCACCACCCTCCCTCCTTTTTTCCTCCCTTAAATACATTGCTGGACACTTGAGCCTCAGCAAGTGCCTTGCAGAGAAGGAGGAACAAGCCAAGACAATATGGATAGCAAAGTGAAAAACAGAACCTAGTGCTACCATGGCACTGCTTTATCTGCAGACTTCTCATCAGGTAAAATAAAACCCTACATATTTAAGCTACTGTCAGGTTATCTGTTATGTGCAGTTAAAGCATTCTTAGTTGATACGACATTCACACCCCTAGTAGTATTCATCAGACACTAGTACAGGCGATACCTAGACAAATGGGGGATGCTGCCCTTAACAGGACATCCGGGTGTGTGCTACTCAGTACAGAATGATGCTCTTAGGCGTTGTACCCTGGGATGCCTGAGGATGGGAGGGTGGTATTCTTTTCAGCCAAAGGACACTGTAGGTATAATTGTGCTATTTTTTAAAGTTCAGGTTGGAAGAGCAAACTCCAGTTCTAAGGCAAATATGGAGCACATTTATGATCAAATGATTCTTCTGCAACCTCTATTTCCAGACCTCTGTGTGAACACTAAATATGGATTTAACCAGAGAGTGAAAGAAAAAAACATTTTATAATATTATATATGGAAAGGAAAAGTAAATTGAATGAGAAGCATGTTCTAACATAGGCATCTCAAACTCTAAAAATAAGAAGTGAAATATTTAGGTCAAATACAAACAAAATAATTAGTAGTGGTTAACACTTGGTTCTGTAATTAGAGCCAGAGGGAAGTGAGACAACTATTGTGCTTTTTTAGATTTCCGTATTCTTTGAATTTTTGTTACAAGAATGTATTACTTTGCTAATAGGAAAAAGTTTCTGATAAATAAAACCACCTCTAAGAAGGTTTTTATCAAATGCTGTATATGCATTTTCCCATTTAATCCACAACACTATGTGATGAGCAGTATGTTCAATAAAGAAACTAAGATGTAAAAACTTCAAGTAACTTCACAACACCATACAGCTAGCTATTGAAAGAATAAGGACTCGAAGACTCTTCAGTCCAAATCAGTCTGTACTCTAAGTACAGTGCAATACCGCCTCTCCCAGATGTTCCTGGATATGTAGATACTCTTCACTCTTTTTACCAAACCTGAATAAGAAACATGTTCTAGGAGGGGCGGTCCTAAGATGGCAGAGGAATAGGACGGGGAGACCACTCTCTCCCCCACAAATTAATCGAAAGAACATTTGAACGCTGAGCAAACTTCACAAAACAACTTCTGAACGCTGGCAGAGGACATCAGGCACCCAGAAAAGCACCCCATTGTCTTCGAAAGGAGGTAGGACAAAATATAAAAGATAAAAAGAGAGACAAAAGAGTTAGGGACAGAGACCCATTCCGGGGAGGGAGTTGTAAAAGAGGAGAAGTTTCCAAACACCAGGAAACTCTCTCACCAGTGGGTTTGGGAGAAGTTTTCAAATCTCGGAGGGCAACATAACCGGGAGGAAAAATAAATAAATAAAACCCACAGATTACGTGCCTAAAGGCAGTTCCCAGCAGAAAAGTATCCCAGACGCTCGCATCCGCCACCAGCAAGTGGGGGCTGAACGGAGAGGAGCAGGTGGCACTGCTTAGGGTAAGGACCGGGTGTGAATGCCCTGAGGGCAATCTGAGGGGGCTAACGTGAGATAGCAACCTAAACTGTGGGATAGCCAGAGAGAGAGAGAACTAGCCGGTGAAAAGCCCAAACCTAAGGCACTGCCGGCCTGCTCACAGAACAAAGGACTGAGCAATACCAGAGAAGAGCCAGCTGGCTGCAGACCGGCCCATCCCCCACCAGACACAGTGGGCAGGCAGGGCCAGCCAGAGCCAGAAAGGGGCAAACTGGGCCCCAGAGAGGGCATCCCCCACCAAACTGCGAACAGGCTTCCAGTTTCTAACCAATGACTTCCTGAGATTCCGGATGGTTGACATCCACTGTGAGGGTCGCAGCCAGAGACCAGCTCCCCAGAACTGACACAGGCACACCGGGTGCACCTGGAAACGGAGGCTGGGACCGGGGAGGTGGTAAGTCGCACCGCCCCACCTGGGGAGAGTGCACTCGCCAAACACCTGGCTGTCTGAGCTGCTTCGACTGGGGAATGGCACAAACTGCGGGCTCAACTGAGTCTGCACCTTTGTGGAGTACCCGCGAACCTGAACCTGAGCAGCTTAGACCCGGGAAGTGCACGCAACTCAGGGCCCGCTCCCCAGCAGACTAACTTGAAGCCTGAGCAGGGTAGACTGGGAAAGCACACACGCCATGAGCGGGGGCGAACCCAATGTGGCCGAGACACTGCGAGTTCTCCACACACACACCAGTGATATTGGTTTGCAGTGTTCCTCCCTCCCCACAGCACGACTGTACAAGTGAACCTAAAGAGACCACCTCTGCCCCCTTGTGTCAGGGCAGAAATTAGACACTGAAGAGACCTGCAAACAGAAGCCAAATAAAAAGGGGGAACCACTTTGGAAGTGACAAATGCAACAGATTAAAATCCCTGTAGTTAACACCGACTACATTGGAATGGGCCTATAGATCTTGAAAAGTATAAGCAGGAACAAGGAACTATCTGCAACTGAACTGACCCCACACTGCCCACAACAGCTCCAGAGAAAGTCCTAGATATATTTTTACTATTATTATTTTTTTTTAATTTTTTTAAATTTTTTCTTTTTTTTAAGTCCTCTATTACACCTTTAATTTTCATCTTTTTTATAACCTACTATTACCTTGCAAAAAAAAAAAAAGACCCTATTTTTAAAGCAAACTTCATATATATTTCTTATACTTTTTGTGATTTTTTTTTTAATATTGTATTTTTTAAAAGTCTAACCTCTACTCTAGATTTTTAATCTTTGTTTTATAGTATTTGATATCAATTTTCTACATTTAAGAACCCAATCTTTAGTACCCATTTTTACTCAGGAGTGTGATTACTGGCTTGATTGTTCTCTCCCCCTTTTGATGCTCTTTCTTCTCCCCCAGGGCACCTCTCTCTCCCCTCTCCTCCTTCTCTCCACAACCCAATTCTGTGAATCTCTGTGGGTGTTCTGGGCAGCGGAGAACACTTAGGGAACAGAGTACTGCCCAGATCTCTCTCTCGCCTCTTGATTCCCCCCTTTCTCCTGCTCACCTCTATCTCCCCCCTCCCTCTTCTCTTCCCATGTAACTCGGTGAACCTCCCTAGGTATCCCTCACTGTGGAGAATCTTTTCACCATTAACCTAGAAGTTTTATTATCAGTGCTGTATGGATGGAGAAGTCTTGAGGCTACTGCAAGAATAAGTCTGAAAACCAGAGGCAGGAGGCTTAAGCCCCAAACCTGAGAACACCAGAGAACTCCTGACTCCAGGGAACATTAATTAATAAGAGATCACCCAAAAGCCTCCATACCTACACTGAAACCAAGCTCCACCCAAGAGCCAATAAGTTCCAGAGCAAGACATACCGAGCAAATTCTCTAGCAATGCAGGAACATAGCCCTGAGCATCAATATACAGGCTGCCCAAAGTCACACCAAACCCACAGACATCTCAAAACTCACTACTTGACACTCCATTGCACTCCAGAGAGAAGAAATCCAGCTCCACCCACCAGAACACTGACATAAGCTTCCCTAACCAGGAAACCTTGACAAGATAATCGTCTAACCCCACACACAGGGAGGAACCTCCACAATAAAGATGAACCACAAACTACCAGAATACAGAAAGGCCACCCCAAACAAAGCAATCTAAACAAGATGAAAAGGCAGAGAAATACTCAGCAGGTAAAGGAAAATGATAAATGCCCACCAAACAAAACAAAAGAGGAGGAGATAGGGAATCTACCTGAAAAAGAATTTAGAATAATGATAATAAAAATGATCCAAAATCTTGAAAACAAAATGGAGTTACAGATAAATAGGCTGGAGACAAGATGCAAGAAATGTTTAACAAGGACCTAGAAGAAATAAGAGTCAATATATAGTGAATAATGCAATCAGTCAGTTCAGTTCAGTCACTCAGTCATGTCTGACTCTCAGCACTCCAGGCCTCCCTGTCCATCACCAACTCCCGGAGTTTACCCAAACCCATGTCCATCGAGTCAGTGATGCCATCCAACCATCTCATCCTCTGTCGTCCCCTTCTCCTCCTGCCCCCAATCCTTCCCAGCATTAGGGTCTTTTCCAATGAGTTAACTCTTCGCATGAGGTGCTCAAAGTATTGGAGTTTCAGCTTCAACATCAGTCCTTCCAATGAACACCCAGGACTGATCTCCTTTAGGACGCAATAAATGAGATAAAAAACACTCTGGCAGGAACCAACAGTAGAATAATGGAGGCAGAAGATAGGATAAGTGAGGTAGAAGATAGAATGGTGGAAGTAAATGAAGCAGAGAGGAAAAAAGAAAAAAGAATCAAAAGAAATGAGGAAAACCTCAGGGACCTCTGGGACAATATGAAACGCCCCAACATTCGAATCATAGGAGTCCCAGAAGAAGACAAAAGGAAAGGCCATGAAAAAATACTCAAGGCGATAATAGTTGAAAATTTCCCTAAAATGGGGAAGGAAATAGTCACCCAAGTCCAAGAAACCCAGAGTCCCAAACAGGATAAACCCAAGGTGAAACACCCAAGACACATATTAATCAAATTAACAAAGATCAAACACAAAGAACAAATATTAAAAGCAGCAAGGGAAAAACAACAAATAACACGTAATATCCTTATGGGGATTCCCATAAGGATAACAGCTGATCTTTCAAAAGAAACTCTCCAGGCCAGAAGGGAATGGCAGGACATATGTAAAGTAATGAAAGAGAATAACCTACAACCCAGATTACTGTACCCAGCAAGGATTTCATTCAGATATGAAGGAGAATTCAAAAGCTTTACAGACAAGCAAAAGCTGAGAGAATTCAGCACCACCAAACCAGCTCTTCAACAAATGCTAAAGGATCTTCTCTAGACAGGAAACACAGAAAGGGTGTATAAACTTGAACCCAAAACAACAAAGTAAATGGCAACAGGACCATACTTATCAATAATTACCTTAAATGTAAATGGGTTGAATGCCCCAACCAAAAGACAAAGACTGGATGAATGGATACAAAAACAAGACCCCTATATATGCTGTCTACAAGTGACCCACCTCAAAACAAGGGACACATACAGACTGAAAGTGAGGGGCTGGAGAAAAATATTTCACGCAAATGGAGATCAAAAGAAAGCAGGAGTCACAATACTCATTTCAGATAAAATAGACTTGAGAATAAAGGCTTTGAAAAGAGACAAAGAAGGACACTACATAATGATCAAAGGATCAATCCAAGAAGAAGATGTAACAATTATAAATATATATGCACCCAACATAGGAGCACCACAATATGTAAGGTAAATGCTAACAAGTATGAAAGGGGAAATTAACAATAACACAGTAATAGTAGGAGACCTGAAAACCCCACTCACACCTATGGATAGATCAACTAAACAGAAAATTAACAAGGAAACACAAACTTTAAATGACACAATGTACCAGCTAGACCGAATTGATATTTATAGGACATTTCACCCCAAAACAATCAATTTCACCTTTTTCTCAAGTGCACACGGAACCTTCTCCAGGATAGATCACATCCTGGGCCATAAATCTAGCCTTGGTAAATTCAAAAAAATTGAAATCATTCCAATCATCTTCTCTGACCACAATGCAGTAAGATTAGAGTTCAATTACAGGAAAAAAACTATTAAAAATTCCAACATATTCTTCCAATCCATGAACATGGTATATTTCTCCATCTGTTTGTGTCCTCTTTGCTTTCTTTCATCAGTGTTTTATAATTTTCTATATATAAGTCTTTTGTTTCTTTAGGTAGATATATTCCTAAGTATTTTATTCTTTTTGTTGCGATGGTGAATGGTATTGTTTCCATAATTTCTCTTTCTGTTTTCTCATTATTGGTGTATAGGAATGCAAGGGATTTCTGTGTGTTAATTTTATATCCTGCAACTTTACTATATTTATTGATTAGGTCTAGTAGTTTTCTGGTAGAATCTTCAGGGTTTTCTATGTAGAGGATCATGTCATCTGCAAACAGTGAGAGTTTTACTTCTTCTTTTCCTATCTGTATTCCTTTTATTTCTTTTTCCGCTCTGATGCTAAGCAACATGCTTCTGAATAGCCAACAAATCACAGAAGAAATCAAAAAAGAAATCAAAATATGTATAGAAACAAATGAAAATGAAAACACAACAACCCAAAACCTATGGGACACTGTAAAAGCAGTGCTAAGAGGAAGGTTCATAGCAATACAGGCGTACCTCAAGAAACAATAAAAAAGTCAAATAAATAACCTAACTCTACACCTAAAGCAACTAGAGAAGGAAGAAATTAAGAACCCCAGGGTTAGTAGAAGGAAATAAATCTTAAAAATTAGGGCAGAAATAAATGCAAACGAAACAAAAGAGACCATAGCAAAAATCAACAAAGCTAAAAGCTGGTTTTTTGAGACGATAAATAAAATTGACAAACCATTAGCCAGACTCATCAAGAAACAAAGGGAGAAGAATCAAATCAACAAAATTAGAAATGAAAATGGAGAGATCACAACAGACTACACAGAAATACAAAGGATCATAAGAGACTACTACTAACAGCTATAGGCCAATAAAATGGACAACTTGGAAGAAATGGACAAATTCTTAGAAAAGTATAACTTTCCAAAACTGAACCAGGAAGAAATAGATCTTAACAGACCCATCACAAGCACGGAAATCGAAACTGTAATCAGAAATCCTCCAGCAAACAAAAGCCCAGGACCAGATGGCTTCACAGCTGAATTCTACCAAAAATTTAGAGAAGAGCTAACACCTATCTTACTCAAACTCTTCCAGAAAATTGCAGAAGAGGGCAAACTTCCAAACTCATTCTATGAGGACACCATCACCCTAATTCCAAAACCAGACAAAGAAGCCACAAAAAAAGAAAACTACAGGCCAATATCACTGATGAACATAGGTGCAAAAATCCTTAACAAAATTCTAGCAAACAGAATCCAACAACATATTAAAAAGATCATACATCATGACCAAGTGGGCTTTATCCCAGGAATGTAGGGTTTCTTTAATATCTGCAAATCAATCAATGTAATACACCACATTAACTAATTGAAAGATAAAAACCATATGATTATCTCAATAGATGCAGAAAAAGCCTTTGACAAAATTCAACACCCATTTATGATAAAAAAAAAAACCCTCCAGAAAGCAGGAATAGAGGGAACATACCTCAACATAATAAAAGCTATATATAACAAACCCACAGCAAACATTATCCTCAATGGTGAAAAATTGAAAGCATTTCCCCTAATGTCAGGAACAAGGCAAGGGTGCCCACTCTCACCACTACTATTCAACATAGTTTTGGAAGTTTTGGCCACAGCAATCAGAGCATAAAAAGAAATAAAAGGAATACAGATAGGAAAAGAAGAAGTAAAACTCTCACTGTTTGCAGATGACATGATCCTCTACATAGAAAACCCTAAAGACTCCACCAGAAAGTTACTAGAGCTAATCAATGAATATAGTAAAGTTGCAGGATATAAAATTAACACACAGAAATCCCTTGCATTCCTATACACTAACAATGAGAAAAAAGAAAGAGAAATTAAGGAAACAATACCATTCACCATTGCAACAAAGAGAATAAAATACTTAGGAATAAATCTACCTAAAGAAACAAAAGACCTATATATAGAACTATAAAACACTGATGAAAGAAATCAAAGAGGACACAAATAGTTGGAGTAATATACCGTGTTCATGGATTGGAAGAATCAATATAGTGAAAATGAGTATACTACCCAAAGCAATCTATAGATTCAATGCAATCCCTATCAAGCTACCAATGGTAATTTTCCAGAACTAGAACAAATAATTTCACAATTTGTATGGAAATACAAGAAACCTCGAATAGCCAAAGCAATCTTGAGAAAGAAGAATGGAATTGGAAGAATCAACCTGCCTGACTTCAGGCTCTACTACAAAGCCACAGTCATCAAGACAGTATGGTACTGGTACAAAGACAGAAATATAGATCAGTGGAACAAAATAGAAAGCCCAGAGGTAAATCCACATACCTATGGACACCTTATCTTTGACAAAGGAGGCAAGAATATACAATGGAGAAAAGACAATCTCTTTAACAAGTGGTTCTTGGAAAACTGGTCAACCACTTGTAAAAGAGTGAAACTAGAACACTTTCTAACACCATATACAAAATTAAACTCAAAATGGATTAAAGATCTAAACGTAAGACCAGAAACTATAAAACTCCTAGAGGAAAACATAGGCAAAACACTCTCCGACATAAATCACAGCAGGATCCTCTATGACCCACCTCCCAGAATATTGGAAATAAAAGCAAAAATAAACAAATGGGGCCTAATTAAACTTAAAAGCTTTTGCACAATGAAGGAAACTATAAGCAAGGTGAAAAGATAGCCTTCAGAATGGGAGGAAATTAATAGCAAACAAAGCAACGGACAAAGAATTAATCTCAAAAATATACAAGCAACTCCTGCAGTTCAATTCCAGAAAAATAAACGACCCAATCAAAAAATGGGCCAAAGAACTAAATAGACATTTCTCCAAAGAAGACATACAGATGGCTAACAAACACATGAAAAGATGCTCAACATCACTCATTATTAGAGAAATGCAAATCAAAACCACAATGAGGTACCATTTCACGCCAGTCAGAATGGCTGCTATACAAAAGTGTACAAGCAATAAGTGCTGGAGAGGGTGTGGAGAAAAGGGAACCCTCTTACACTGTTGGTGGGAATGCAAACTAGTACAGCCACTATGGAGAACAGTGTGGAGATTCCTTAAAAAACTGGAAATAGAACTGCCCTATGACCCAGCAATCCCACTGCTGGGCATACACACTGAGGAAACCAGAATTGAAAGAGACACGTGTACCCCAATGTTCATCACAGCACTGTTTATAATAGCCAGGACATGGAAGCAACCTAGATGTCCATCAGCAGACGAATGGATAAGGAAGCTGTGGTACATATACACAATGGAATATTATTCAGCCATTAAAAAGATACATTTGAATCAGTTCTAATGAGGTGGATGAAACTGGAGCCCATTATGCAGAGTGAAGTAAGCCAGAAAGAAGAATATCAATACAGTATACTAACACATATATATGGAATTTGAAAGATTGTAATGATAACCCTATATGCAAGACAGAAGAAGAGACACAGATGCATAAAACAGTCTTATGGACTCTGCGGGAGAAGGTGAGGGTGGGACAATCTGAGAGAATAGCATTGAAACATGTATATTATCATATGTGAAACAGAACGCCAGTCCAGGTTTGATGCATAAGACAAGTGCTCAGGGCTGGTGCAATGGCATGACCCACAGGGATGGGATGGGGAGGGAGGTGGGAGGGGGGTTGAGGATGGGGAACACATGTAAACCCATGGCTGATGCATGTCAATGTATGGCAAAAAAACCACTACAATATTGTAAAGTAATTAGCCTCCAACTAAACTAAATACATTTTTAAAAAATTAAAAAAAAAAAAGAAAAGAAACACGTTCTAACATAGGCATCTCAAAAACTAAAAATAAGAAGTGAAATATTTAGGTCAAATACAAAACAAATCGTTAGTAATAACAATTGAATGATTCTTTCCTTAGACTCTTCAAGGAAACTGTCTTCCAATAACTTCCTCCCCTCTCTCCTTCCCTCGAGTATAATTATCTTTAGAAACAAGAATAATCCTACCTTGTTTTAGTGTCTCATTAGGGATTTACTTACTATTCACACTTGTCAAGACCATCTAAAGCTGATGTATCCTTAGAGTTCCACTCTGGTAACTCTGGGGAAGAGATTTAAATGCATTGGTTACTCTTAGTATAAGAAACCATGCACTCAGAAGGAGTTTCATGGCACCAAGAACTGGTAGCAGGTTATGTTGTTTCTCTAGCCAGGAAATATGTTTAAATGTGAGGAAAATTAGTTTTTCAGAAACAGACTTTGTAACTATTATAAAGTATCTACGTAAGAAACAGAAAATTAGGACTGCACCTAATGTCACAGGAAATGAGTACTTTATTTGATTAAAAGGCTGACCTGAAATTTCACCTACAAGTCAGAAGGGCCGTCTGGAATATTTCATAAGACTCCAGATTCTGCATCTGCTTTTTTAATAGCTCTTGAGGCCTATATAAGAACTTGACCCTGGGTTATCCAAACTAAGTCTTGGATGATGTTAAAAAAACAAAAAAGGCATATTTTAAAAGACTACGAAATTACAACCTACAACCATAAAGTGTGAGAACTTGAATCAATTCTAAGTGGAAGAGATGTTTGAATTCTCTGCTTATTCAATAATCCAGCAATAGGCCATTTTAGTATTATTTTTATCTATTATGTGTATTTAATTTTCAGTGCAAAAAGAAGTATTGCAGTATTTTTTCAGTGCAAAAAAGAAAAAAGACAGAAAACGCCTTTATATGGTATCATACCACTAAATGAATATGAAAGAGACTCAGGTTTAATTCCAAGTCTTGCCATTAATAAACTGTGTGACTCCCATATTTTTATCTAAAGCTTAGACTTGCATACCCATCCCCTTAACTCTACATAACCTAGTTATCATTTGTTCTTTTTTTCCTCCCTAGATTAATTGCATTGTGGTCAGAGGGCATGTTCTGTATTATTTTAGTCCTTTAACAATTATTGAGACTTGCTTTATGGTTTAGCACATGTCAGTTTTTGTAAATGTTCCATGTATGCTCAAAAAGAATGAATATTCTGTGGTCAGGCAAAGTAAGACTAAGTTTATTAAATGACACTTGATAATTTGTGAACTATTAACCTTGTGTCATATAGTTTAAAACTGTTATTCAGTTCAGTTCAGCCACTCAGTTGTGTCCGACTCTTTGTGACCATATGGACTGCAGCACACCAGGCTTCCCTGTCCATCACCAATTCCCGTAGCTTCCTCAAACTCATGACCATTGAATTGGCGATGCCATCCAACCATCTCATCTTCTGTTGTCCCCATCTCTTCCTGCCTTCAATCTTTCCCAGCATCAGGGTCTTCTCAAAGGAGTCAGTTCTTTATGTCAGGTGGGCAAAGTATTGGAGTTTCAGGTTCAGCCTCAGTCTTTTCAATGAAGATTCAGGACTGGTTTCCTTTAGGATTGACTGATTTGATCTCCTTGCCATCCAAGGGACTCTCAAGAGTCTTCTCCAACACCACAGTTTAAAAGCATCAATTCTTCTGCACTCAGCTTTCTTTATGGTCCAGCTCTCACATCCATACCTGACTACTGGAAAAACAATAGCCTTGACTAGACGGACATTTGTTGGCAAAGTAATGTCTCTGCTTTTTAATATGCTGCCTAGCTTGGTCATAGCTTTTCTTCCAAGCAGCAAGAGTCTTTTAATTTCATGGCTGCAGTCACCATCTGCAGTGATTATGGAGCCCAAGAAAATAAAGTCTTTCACTATTTCCATTGTTTCCCCATCTATTTGCCATGAAGTGATGGGACCAGATGCCATGATCTTAGTTTTCTGAATGTTGAGTTTTAAGCCAACTTTTTTACTCTCCTCTTTCATTTTCATCAAAAAGCTCTTTAGTTCTTCTTTGCTTTCTGCCGTAAGGGTGGTGTCATCTGTATATCTGAGGTTATCGATATTTCTCTCAGCAGTCTTGATTCCAGTTGTGTTTCATCCAGCCTGACATTTCACATGATATACTCTGCATAGGGAGAAGGCAATGGCATCCCACTCCAGTACTCTTGCCTGGAAAATCCCATGGCCTGATAGGCTTCAGTCCATGGGCTCGCGAAGCGTCAGACACAACTGAGCAACTTCACTTTAACTTTTCACTTAAATGTATTGGAGAAGGAGATGGCAACCCACTCCAGTGTTCTTGCCTGGAGAATCCCAGGGATGGAGGAGCCCAGTAGGCTGCCGTCTCTGGGGTCACACAGAGTTGGACACGACTAAAGTGACTTAGCAGCAGCAGCAGCAACTCTGCATAGAAGTTAAATAAGCAGGGTGACAATATACAGCCTTGACATACTCCTTTCCCGGTTTGGAATCAGTCTGTTGTTCCATGTCCAGTTATAACTGTTGCTTCTTGACCTGCATACAGATTTCTCAGGAGGCAGGCCAGGTGGTCTGGTATTCCCATCTCTTTCAGAATTTTCCACAGTTTGTTGTGATCCACACAGTCAAAGGCTTTGGCATAGTCAATAAACCTGGGAATCTGGCAAAGGGACTGAGAACCCCCAGGGAATTTGACTGGAGGCCAGTGGGAATTGATTACAGAGCTTACACAGGACTGGGGAAACAGAGTTTTGGAGGGCACAAACAAAACCTTGTGCACACCAAGACCCAGGAGCAAGGAGCAGTGATCCCACAAGAGACTGACTCAGATTTGCCCGTGAATGTCCAGGAGTCTCCAGTGGAGATGTGGGTCGGCAGTGGCCTGCTACAGGGTCTGGAGCACTGAGTGCAGCAATGGGTGCACGGGACCTTTTGAAGGAGGTCACCGTTATCTTCATTACCTCCATCATAGTTTGGTCTCAGGTCAAACAAGAGGGAGGGAACACAGCCCTGTCCATCAGCAGAAAATTGGATTAAAGATTTACTGAGCATGGCCCTGCCTATAAGAACAAGAGCCAGTTCCCCCCACAGTCAGTCTCTCCTATCTGGAAGCTTCCATAAGCCTCTTATCCTTATCAGGCAGAGGGCAGACAGAATGAAAACCATAGTCACAGAAAACTAATCAAACTGATCACATGGACCACAGTCTTGTCTGACTAAATGAAACTATGAGCCATGCCATGTAGGGCCACCCAAGACAGATGGGTCATATTGGAGAGCTCTGACAAAACGTGGTCCACTGGAGAAGGCACTGGCAAACCACTTCAGTATTCTTGCCTTGAGAACCCCATGAACAGTATGAAAACTGTTATTAGGTGATCACGAATTTACAAGTGTTACAAATTGAACATTTTATTATTATGAAGTGATCTTTTATCTTCAATAATGCTTTTTGCATTAATGTCTTTCTTATCTGATATTAAGGCTGTCTAATCTGACCAACTTTTTCTTACCTAGAGATTGAATGGTGTATCTTTTTCTGTCCTTTTACCTTTAACCTTTCTGTATATTTAACTTGTGTCTTTTATAAACTGTGTAATTGACTTTTTGATCCTGCCTGATGGTCTTTTAATTGGAATATTTGACCCATTTGCACTTGTTTACTAGCATTTCTGTTTAAATTGCTGTCTTAGTTTGTGCTATTTATCCCACCTGTTCTGTTTCATTTATTTTCCTTTCTTGCTGTTGATTATTTTTGATACCTACGTTTTTTCCCTCTCACCATGTGAAAGTTCTCTATTCTTTTAGTGGATAAGCTAAAAACTACAAAATGCATGCTTACTGCCTGTCATAAGCTAAGATTAATCAATAACCTCCATTTCCCAGGGAACTTAAGAGTACATTATCTCTATTGACTCCTTTCCCTACTTAAACATGGTTGTCATTAATATGTTATTTCCATCATGTTTTCTTTTAAATTTTGCATTTATGAGTGTTTTATGCTCTCGGTGCTCATTCAGATTCACCCATGAATTTATCACTTTGCTCCTTTATGTCTTTTGCCTTCTCTGCCCTCCCATCTGGGATCTCTTTCCTTCCACATGAAAAAAATATCCATAATCTCCTATTTTTCTTGATGGCCACTCAGTCTCTGCTATTCTGAACTGTGTTTATCTTATCCTTTTTTAAAAAAATATTTTCACTGGATATAAATTCTGGGTTACCAAATATTTTTCTTGCAGCCTTTTGAAAATATCATGCCACAGCCTTTGATTCAGCTGTTGTCCAGCTGCCAATACTGTGGATGTAATTGGCCTTTTTCTTTGACATCTTTTAAGATTCTCTTTGCCTTTGATGTTCTGTAGTTTCACTGTGTGTCTAGTGTGGATTTCTTTTTATTTAATCTACTTAGAAATTCATAAACTTCTGAATTTGTGAATTGGTATCTTTCATCATTCCGGAAAATCCTCAGTAATTGTCACCATATTTGGTATCTCTGCCCCCATTCTCCCTCTTCTACTTCTGGAACACCTATTAATTATTAACAGATGTTAATATTTCTCCACCATCCTGGACTTCTAATCTCTTTTCTGTATGTTTCATCTTTTTGTCTCTCTGTGGTATATTCTGAATAATTTTTATCATCTATCTTCTAGTTATCACTTTCTTTTCAGCTGTGTCTAATTTAAATTTTTAATCTTAGTTATTGTATTTTTATTTCTAAAAGTTCTATTTTGATTCTTTTACAAGTCCACGCTGGTGACTTTTATAGTTGCCTGTTTTCTTGGGCACAGATATGCCCAAGCTTGCCTTGTTTTTCCAGTAAATCCTTTAACACATTCATCATAGTTAAAAGTCTCTGTCTCACAATGTCCAATATCTGGGTCATTTCTGAGTTTAGTTGTGTCATTTGTTTCATTTCTTGACTACGAATTGTTTTACTTTTTTTTTTTATTAAGTCTTAGAATTTTTGACTGAATGCCACACATCCTGTGGAGAACAGTTGAGAAAGATAAATAATATTTACACATGGCCACTACTAGTGTGAGGGACTGAGTGAATCAAGTGAGTGAAAACAGGCTTGGATTTTATTATTTTTACCTTTGGTGTTAATACAGTCTGCGTGTTCCTTCAGGGATGGGCTGAAGTCATCTTGCACTTGGGTCAGACCTGGGTGCCAGAGGATCTGTTCTCCTTCTCCACCCTCAGCTTTGAGCCAGTCCTGCTTACCTGTGTCACCACAGTCTCAAGCTCCCCCAGTGGTGAACTGCACTTCTCCCATTGATAGCCGATCTCCGCTTGATGTTGGTATGGTATCCTGGGCCAAAAAGGTTTTCTACCTCTTCGCAGGGGCCAAAAGTTTTTGCATTTACTCCTTCCCCAGAGGCAGTGGGTCTGTGCCTGGGACCTGGAGGCAGGAAGGTATGCTCTCTCCAGCAGTGGTTAATGTTTTTTACTCATATAAGAGAGTCTGAGGATGTGGTCAGTGTTTCACCTCTGTCACCCGAGAACATTAGATCAACCACTACCTGCATGCCTGTGTCTTTGAGGGATATCTTCTCACCAGGCTCCTGCCCCAATAGTTCTCATAGCACCCAGTGGAAGCTGGTGGAAAGGAGCTCCCAGGAGAATGTGAACTACTGTCATGTCAAAGCTCCCACTTCAATTCAGTTCAGTCACTCAGTCGTTTCTGACTCTTTGTGACCCCATGGACCTCAGCACACCAGGCTTCCCTATCCATCACCAACTCCCAGGGCTTGCTCAAACTCGTCTCCACTGAGTTGGTGATGTCATCCAACCATCTCATCCTCTGTCGTCGCCTTCTCCTCCTGCTCTCAATCTTTCCCAGAATCAGGGTCTTTTCAAATGAGTCAGCTCTTCACATCAGGTGGCCAAAGTATTGGAGTTTAAGCCTCAACATCAGTCCTTCCAATGAACACTCAGGACTGACCTCCTTTAGGATGGACTGGTTGGATCTCCTTGCAGTCCAAGGGACTCTCAAGAATCTTCTCCAACACCACAGTTCAAAAGCATCAATTCTTCGGCGCTCAGCTTTCCTTACAGTCCAACTCTCACATCCATACATGACCACTGGAAAAACCATAGCCTTGACTAGACGGACCTTTGTTGGCAAAGTAATGTCTCTGCTTTTTAATATGCCTCTAGGTTGGTCATAACTTTCCTTCCAAGGGGTAAGCATCTTTTAATTTCATGGCTGCAATCACTATCTGCAGTGATTTTGGAGTCCCCCAAAAAATAAAGTCTGTCACTGTTTCCATTGTTTCCCCATCTATTTGCCGTGAAGTGACGGGAATGGATGCCATGATCTTAGTTTTCTGAATGTTAAGCTTTAAGCCAACTTTTTCACTCTCCTCTTTCACTTTCATCAAGAGGCTCTTTAGTTCTTCACTTTCTGCCATAAGGGTGGTGTCATCTGTGTATCTGAGGTTATTGATATTTCTCCCAGCAATCTTGATTCCAGCTTGTGGCTTCATCCAGCCCAGCGTTTCTCATGATGTACTCTGCATATAAGTCAAATAAGCAGGGTGACAATATACAGCCTTGACGTACTCCTTTTCCTATTTGGAACCAGTCTGTCGTTCCATGTCCAGTTCTAACTGTTGCTTCCTGACCTGCATACAGATTTCTCAAGAGGCAGGTCAGGTGGTCTGGTATTCCCATTGCTTTAAGAATTTTCCACAGTTTATTGTGATCTACACAAAGGCTTTGGCATAGTCAATAAAGCAGTAGTAGATGTTTTTCTGGAACTCTCGTTTTGATGATCCAGCAGATGTTGGCAATTTGATCTCTGGTTCCTTTGCCTTTTCTAAATCCAGCTTGAAAATCTTTAAGTTTATAGTTCACATATTGCTGGAGCCTGGCTTGGAGAATTTTTGAGCATTACTTTATTAGCATATGCTACTGCTAAGTTACTGCAGTCGTGTCCGACTCTGTACGACCCCACAGACGGCAGCCCAGCAGGCTCCGCCATCCCTGGGATTCTCCAGGCAAGAACACTGGAGTGGGTTGCCATTTCCGTCTCCAATGCATGAAAGTGAAAAGTGAAAGTGAAGTCGCTCAGTCGTGTTCGACTCTTAGCGACCCCATGGACTGCAGCCTACCAGAATCCTCTGTCTATGGGATTTTCCAGGCAAGAGTACTGGAGTGGGGTGCCATTGAGATGAGTTCAATTGTGTGGTAGTTTGAGCATTCTTTGGCATTGCCTTTCTTTGACATTGGGATGAAAACTGACCTTTTCCAGTCCTGTGGCCACTGCTGAGTTTTCCAAATTTGCTGGCATATCGAGTGCAGCACTTTCACAGCATCATCTTTGAGGATTTGAAATAGCTCAACTGGAATTCCATCACCTCCACTAGCTTTGTTCATAGTGATGCTTCCTAAGGCCCTCTTGACTTCACATTCCAGGATGTCTGGCTCTAGGTGAGTGATCACACCATCGTGGTTATCTGGGTCATGAAGATCTTTTTTGTGTAGTTCTGTATACTCTTGCCACCTCTTCTTAATATCTTCTGCTTCTGTTAGGTCCATACCATTTCTGTCCTTTATTGAGCCCATCTTTGCATGAAATGTTCCCTTCGTATCTCTAATTTTCTTGAAGAGATCTCTAGTCTTTCCCATTCTATTGTTTTCCTCTATTCCTTTGCACTGGTCACTGAGGAAGGCTTTCTTATCCCCAAGAAAAAGAAATGCAAGAAAGCAAAATGGCTGTCTGAGGAGGCCTTACAAATAGCTGTGAACACAAGAGAACTGGAAAGCAAAGGAGAAAAGGAAAGATATACCCATTTGAATGTGGAGTTCCAAAGAATAGTGAGGAGAGAGAAGCTCCCACTTACTCTAAGCTTATATTCAGTCCATACTTGCTCCTAAATTCTTTAAAATTTTAGCCAATTTTTGTTGGGAGATACTTTTTCATGGGTCTCTCATGTTTGTGCATGATCTATGGAGAGGCACTGACTAGTCATGTTTGTGCATGATCTATGGAGAGGCACTGACTTCCTCCTTTCTGTCTCAACCACCTTCTCAGCTGGGGTAAACAGAGATAGCATCTTCCTCTGGAGAGAGACACATTTGATTACTGTCTACTGTAACGAAGATGTCTCCCTCCAGAGCAAAGGACTGCTGCTGCTACTGCTGCTAAGTCGCTTCAGTCGTGTCCGACTCTGTGCGACCCCATGAACGGCAGCTCACCAGGCTCCGCCATCCCTAGGATTCTCCAGGCAAGAATACTGGAGTGGGTTGCCATTTCCTTCTCCAGTGCATGAAAGTGAAAAGTGAAAGTGAAGTCGCTCAGTCTTGTCCAACTCTTAGCGACCCCATGGACTGTAGCCTACCAGGCTCCTCCATCCATGGGATTTTCCAGGCAAGAGTACTGGAGTGGGGTGCCATTGCCTTCTCCGACAGGCATGCTTAATACTCATCATAAAATATTTAAGTTTCTGGAGCTCAGGGTACCTCCCTGAAATGCAGCCCACTGCATGTATAGGTGTCACCTGGCCCTCCTCTCATTGCCCTTTGGGATTGGGGATCAGGGAACCAGCACAGATACTGACACTGATTGATACTATTAGGTTAAGTAATGAAGTCCCTTGTCTCTGACACAAAGAAACTGTGGCAAGCTTATAACTTGCAGGCAGGGACACATCTTAGACCTTTCCAAGTGTCTTCTTTACTGGCAGCCTCCTATTCTCTGCCAAAGGTGAAATAGTTCATATATTCTGTCTCTTTACGAGGTCTGTCATTCTGGAATTCAGTTCCTTTGGCTGCCTTCTCTGATGTGTAATAGAAAAGTTTTGATTTTTTTTTCCTTATTAAGATGGGAGGAACATTCTCTTGCAGCTTTCTACATCTTAAATGGAAGCACAACTCCCAAGGTATACCTATTTGATTATTTTCTATTACCAATATAGACCCTTACAGATCTTTGAATATAATGTTCTGCTTATGCATGTTTAGTTAGTTTTTAAAAGAAGCATAAGTTTGGGTAATGAACTCCAGGAAATGTGAAATGAATGAAATATTTCATCATAAGGGCTGGACCAAGGATGTTTCTTCCAGCAGAGGTGAGTCAGGAGAGGGTAAAATAATTTGATTCATGAGGAATGAAATGTTACTCAGAATGTACATATGCACTGGCCAACTCTTACAGAGATTCAGGGAGATACACAGGAAAACTCCAACACTTGAGGGTAGAGAGAGAGCTTTTGAAACTCACACATGGACAGGAAGATGTGACAGAAACACCTGAAAAGGATAAAAGGCTAGGTAGAAGCACAAGTAGTGTCTTTTGAGGATTCATAGATTTTCTCTTTGCTGTTTTTTTCCCTCTCCATACTCACACTCCCTTTTCTTAGCAAACAGAATCTAGATTTCTTCTGTAAGGCTCACCTCTTCTGTATTGTGGAAGTCTGGTTAGGGCTGCCAGTTAGTCTTCCCCCAGCCAACATTCCCAGGAGTCCCTGAGACATGAAAGACAGAAAAACAGCTGGACAGAAAGAAAAATTACTGAGCTGGTTAGTTCCTGCTATACAGATCCTCAAACAGCTTTTGTTTGTATTTTTTCAAAGCATAGCTTAACTCTATGAATTACCAATATTCTTACTTTGCTTAAGTTAATCAAAGCTAAATTTCTGTTGCCTGCAACCAAAGAAATATAACCGATACAGGGAAAGTGGTCCAATAGACAGCATGATAGAGGCCACAGGAAGCTTTTAAAGGTAGCCTGAAATCCAGATACTTTATTTAAAATTATTAAAAGAACGCATATTAATAACTGTCAAAATTTCTGGCTATGGTACAATGACTAATTGATTTCAAGTTTTTATGTGCTTGCAGTTAATGGTTAGGCTAGTGACATTTTATTAATACAAGCTATATTTGGAGTTCCCTCTCATATCTCCCATGTAAGAAATAAAAAACAAATGAGAATGAACTGAAATAATACAGATTACATGCCATAAGAAAAACATCTAGGAAGGGTGCTGGGAGGAACAAATGATCTATGTTACAATGAAATATACAGTTGACCCTTGAATAATGTGGGGTTTAGGGGAGTCAACCCCCAAACAAACAGCTTTTTTACAGTTAGCCCTCCATATCCATGGTTCCACATCTGCAGAGTCAATCAACCACGGACACTACAGTACTGTAGAAAGTATTCAGTGAAAGAAATCTACACGTAAATAGAACAGTGCAGTTCAAATCTAGGTTGATCTAAGGGGCAACCGTATATATATGAGAATTATATATATATATTATATATTATATGAGAATCATTATATAACATATATAACATAATATATATTATATATATCTTACTCTGCATTCTTTTTAGGGTTATTTCATTCCTTTAAAAAATATAAGTGAACTTAACATTTTGCCACAGATTAGTTTAACTCAAACTTGGGATTATTGACATTTGGGCAGGATAATTCTTTGTTTGGGGCGGGAGGAGCTGTCCAGTGCATTGTAAGATGCTTATTAGCATCCCTGCTTTCTACTTAGTCCCACTATATGCCAGTAATGCCCCTAGTAATGACAATCAAAAATATCTCTTGACATTACCAAATGTCCCCCTGGGGGCAAAACTCTCCCCTGATTAAGAAACACTGGTTTTACAGAAAGAGACTCACAGACTTAGAGAATGAACTTATGGTTGCTAGGGGGAAAGGGTAGTTAGGGAGTTTGGGATGGACATGTACACACTGCTATATTTAAAATAAATAATCAAGAAAGACCAACTGTATAGCACAGGGAACTCTGCTCAATGTTGTGTGGCAGACTGGATGGGAGGGGAGTTTGGGGGAGAATGGATACATGAATATGTACGGCTTCACCTGTGTCACCAGCCATACTTGGCTACTGAGCACTTGAAACCTAGCTACTCTGAAGTGAGATGTGTAGTAAGCATAAAATATGCACTGGATTTTGAAGACCTGATACAAAAAAAGAATGTAAAATAACTCACAATTTTTATGTTAACTGAACTATTTTTGGGTGGTATACTTAAACTGGGTGAAATAAAATTAATTTCACCTGCTCAGTTTTATTTTAATGTGGCTACAGAAAATTCTAAACTACATATATTGCACATTATATTTCCATTGAACAGCCCTGATCTAGAAACTTGAAATGACTCAGTATTACTTTTTAGTGAAATAAATTCTCAAGTCTATCAAATAAGCCAAAAAGACTTTGGGAAGCTTTTCACAGCCCTATAAAATTAGCTCACTTTTGAGTATCATAATTCTTTATTATCATGCCTGAGTGGTTTTTTGGCTTCTTCAAACCAATTACTTCTACTCGAATGCTTCATTTTCAATGTTCCAATCGATTCTTCTGTGATTGCGGATTTATTGTCAAGCTGTTCTTTATCACTTTCTTGCAAGTCAGTTTCTTTTACACACTTGGGAGCTTTCCTAGTAAGATGCTCAGATGCTGCCGCATCCATCATACTTAGAAAATCATAAGCAGGCAGAGGAGGTTTCCATTCCTGAGCAGGTAAAACTTCTGCAAGGAAGGTAGAATCAAGGGTTAAAGAGGAACAGACATAAAATCCCATCACATGCATATACTAGAAAATGTTTTATTTTGAAAATATATTTACAGGAGTGAAGGCCTTATCAGTTTTCTTTGTCTATGGGAAAGCTACATTTTATTACCATCATTGTCTAACAAACTTGATACATTTGTCATTACTAGACATTTTCATTTATAGGCTGTGCTATTTTAAATAAAGACGGGTATTAATAGGCAAAAAACACAAAGGTCCATAATCTCGCTGCCTGTTAACCCTTGTTGAAGGTTAAAAAAATAACAGTATGTGTAATGAGATTACATACAGCCAGGGACTGTATATAATATATAGCTTCCCTCCCTACCCCTGTCTTTATCCCCAAAGTACTGTAACTATAAATCATTCCAGATAAAAATTCTGGACCACATATATATACATTTTATATACATTTAAATTTAGAAAAGTTTTGGACCATATATATATATATATATATATATATATATATATATATATATATATATATTTATGTATATATAAAATTTAGAAAAATATTTCTTATATTTTAAAGCATTTTCTGTTTTGGAAGATTGCTATGGAATCAACTGTACTATAAACAGGCAGTGATTAGAAGCACTTGGAGGGCTTCATGGCAGTGAATCTTCACATTATTTTAAAATATTGGTCATTAAAAGAAGAAAAAGGATTTAAGCAGATAACATATATATGGGATAAATAGACTAGCTTTACTCCATTTAGTAAAAAGATTTCACACAATTTCAGAGTTTAGATGCCTATTCAAAATACTGCTTGAGAAATTACATAAGGAAATGTGCTAACTAAACTTTTAAAAATTAAATTCCAATGAAAGAATCTATATACTGTTATATGAAAAGAAAGTAATGCTCATAAAGTAAAAACTCAAGCATCTCTCATAAATCAAATAAAAGTTTAGGACATTCATACAAACTCTAATTTAGGATTAAAACACAAACAAAAATCTGCATCAGTACATATGTATATGTATATCTATACTCATTGATATGATTTCTTCACTCAGGCTCAAGTATATGAAATCCATGGTACATCAGCAAGGTATTACATTTAAGTTACCCCTGTAATTGATGTTTCAAATTACAGTGTTGCCGAGATAACAGACTCAAATATAGTCTGCTGTCAGGTATATTCAAGAAACTAGTTTCTTGAATATAATGAATAGGTAAGAAGTAAAATAACTGTACTATGCAATATGCAGATGAAGTATCTTTAAGAGAAGTCCAATTTAATGCACAGCAAAGATTTAGCAATATTTATTTTTATGGTAAGCACTGCAACCTAGTGGTCTGAGACAATGACAAAATGCCTGAAACTGGACATTCTCACTCTGCTCATTATTTCCTGAGGAACTCTACAAAGATCTTAATTTTTTCAATTGCAAATAAAACTGTACTCTCCTCACATATGGACAAGAAAGACACTATTATCAAATTAGTAATGATAATAATAATAATGACTAACAGTGATTGAGGCTTTACTATATATCAGGAATTATGTATTTAATCCTTACAACCTCATGAGGTAAGTACAATTATTATCCCAACTTTAAATATGAGAAAACCAAGTCCTAGAAAGGTCAGAGATCTTGACCAAAATTAAGTGTAAATGTCAAATAAGAACAGCCAGTGGTCACAATTTCACAGAAATTAAGATGCGCAGCAAGCAAGGTGAGGCAGAGACCAGTGGCGCCATGTTACAGACTCAGGCTCTCCTAAGGGTAGCTATAACATTCATGTCTCAGACCTGCCTCCCAGGATGTAGTGAGAGCAGGTCCTGGCAGCACAGAGGACAGGCCCCCATATGGAAAAGTCCTGCTTGGACCTTGGCTTCTTCCCTGCTGCAGAGGCTGCAGGAATAACTTCAGATCAGGAGCAGTGATTCAAAGAAATAATGGAAACCAGAGGCATTACCATCACTGCAATGGAAGAAATACTAGTCTCTCAGGAAACTCAGAAGAATAATTCTGATCCTTGGTAATGGTTTGAGTTGAGAAATCAAAGCCCCTAAGGAGGCCCCTTGTTGGAAAGGATCTTTTACACGAAGTATAATAAATACTGTAGGTTTTACACTTTAAAACGTATGCCTCTGCATACTTCATTTTAATTTTTAAAATAACTGTAACATAGAGTAGGGACTATCGGGAGGAAACAAAGGGGAAAAAAACACGGTTAGTAGTCAAGGAAGCTGGGTCAGAAGTTCAGGTTTCTTTATCTCTGAACATCACATGACCTTTTTAAAAGCTATTCAGTGGAGACGTACTCTGGCCTGACTTACATATAATCCTATCTGATGTAGTCAGAGTCCATGAGGCCTCTGTGTTACAGCAACTGCAAAATGACAGCACTCAGACGCTTCTATAAAACAGCAATGCAGACAGAGAATGCAGCCTATCTGAAGAGTTCAAGAGCTGCAACTGAAAGGACCCCTCTGCTGTGTGGCTAGAATGAAGAGGCCATCAAAGAGCAATAACAACCACAGAAAGGCTTCTTCCAGATTATGACAAACTAAATAGTCAATTTAGTTACTTTTTTACATTTCTAAATGCTAAAAGTAATACATTATCTCAGAAAACTAAGACTTAAAAATACCACCCAAGAGGACCCAGAAGAGCCAAAATAATCTTGCCCACAAAGAACAAAGTTGGAGGAATCAAATTTCCCAATTTGAAAACCGATTTCAAAGATGTTGTATTCAAGACAGTGGGGTAACTGGCATAAAGACATCTGTATAGTTGATAGAAAAACATGTACATGAATGTTCACAGCAGCATTACTTACAATAGCAAGAAATGGAGACAGTGTAAATGTATATCAACTGATGAATGGAAAAACAAAATGGGATATATCCATCCAATGGAATATTATTCATCCATAAAAAGGAATCAACCACTGATTGATGCTACAACACTGATGATCCTTAAAAACCTACTCTAAGTGAAAGAAGCCAGACACAAAAGGCCACATGTTGTGTGACTCCATTTATATAAAATGTCTAGACTAGACAAATCCAAAAAGACAGAAGATAAATAAGTGGTTAGGGAATGAAAAGAGGGGAGAATGGAGAGTGACCTGTGAATGGGTACAGGGTTTCTTTTGGGGGTGATGAAAATATTTTAAAATTCAGTAGTGGTAATAATGGTTGTGAATGGTACAATCTTGTGGATATACCAAAAAAAAAAACAAAAAACCACATTGACTTGTAGACTTTAAAAGGGTGTGCCTTATGGTATGTGAATTACATTTAAATATACAAATATCATCTATAGACTATTTAGACATAACACTTTAGTTAAAACTGTCTAATTTAACAAAAATGAAATGGATAGACCTCCTGGGAAGAACAAGTATGTTGCAACGATTGACACTTAAATAAATTCAAGAATATGATTAAATATATATAAACATACATAGTTATAGATTCACAAAATGCAAGCTGAGAGACAGCATAACACTGAATTGGAGTTTATATACCAGAATTGTGTATGTGCATGTGCACATGTGTTCACATACACACATACACAAACTTATTTCAGAACTCAGTCATGAACAGCATCAAAATGTTACTATAAAATAGTTCATTTGGTTTCCAATAACAAAACCTTTACAAGTGCCTTAGGAAACTTTTCATTACATCACTATTTCCTCAACAGACTAATGATCTAGGTTATTACATGTTAACTAAATTATAGCAACAGACTTGTTGCCACAATTGTACATAAACTAACAAACACATCTATGCCACAAGTACAAACCCACAGAGGTTTTAGAAAAATAGCGACTATGGCATGTCATGTCCTGGGCTTCCCCTGTGATTCAGATGGTAAAGAATCTGCCTGCAATGCAACTGACTCAGGTTTGATCCTTGGGTCGGGAAGATCCCCTGGAGAAGAAAATGGCAATACACTCCAGAATCCTTGCCTAAAGAATTCCACAGACAGAGGAGACTGGTGGGCTACAGTCCATGGAGTCGCAAAGAGTTGGATACCACTGAACAACTACACTTTCACTTTGGTGGCATGTCATAAAACCAGCATTATAAATTCTGGGCCAAGATCTCTTTTCTTGTGATTCAAAATTCTGGCTCTGGAGTACAACAGAGCCATGTTGAAATCCAAGTTTCCTCATTTACTGGTTAGTTATATGACTTTGAACTAGTTATTTAGCTCCTTTACAGGTATGTCCTATGACTCCTGTGAGAATAAAGGAGATAATACATGTGAAGCAGGTAACTTTGTGCATGATACCTACTGTGCATTCAATAAATGTTTAGCTATTATTAAATTTAATATAACAGCACTCATTTTCTGTGGGTAAGAATATCTACCATATAGCAGACTGTATGGACAATGCTATCAGCATATTAATATTTAGAATATTTACAAACATTACAATTCAACTCATTCTAGCATTCATCAGCTATAATTCAAGTTTAAAAATCCATGAAACAAAATGTAGAACTGTACACATTAAAACAGGAAACTTACTGATATGACTTTCTAGTCCTGCTTCTAATTTCTGCAGCCACAATAAAAGGTTCTGTTCAGTGATAGCCTGGTCTGAAGGAAATGCAAACACGTGGCCACCTGAATGCAGATTCACCACAACAAGAAGAGGAAGGAGAGGCAGGGTACCAAAATATGCCTGCAAGACTCCTCTCCCCACCGGTGTCTTCTTCCTAGAAAAGGGAGCAACTGAACACGTTAATGAATATTTCTTTCTATAGCAAAATAACAAGAACAACTGTTTGTAAAACATTAACCTTTAAATACAGCACCATACCAGGAAGTTTATTTTATGGAAATAAGTCCTAAAAATCAAGAGGTCTATAACTACGTTATTAGTAATCAGAGTCATAGAACATTTCTTTTAACATGAGGTATACACTGTATATCTCTTTGGAGAAAAAAGGCAGCATGAGAGTTTTAATTAAAAAACAGACACAGTCCACCGGCTCATCAATTTTGTCTTGATATAATCAATATATTCCTTTCAAAGTTTAGTCAAGTATCTAATCATGTCAGCTCAAAATTAAATGGCTACAAACTATAAAATAACAAGATACTTAAAGAGACAGACAGAGAAAGACAAATACTACATAGCAGTAACACTAATATGTGGAATCCTAAAGAAAAAAGTCTAACTCATAAAAACAGAGTAGAAAAGTTGCCAGGGACTGCCGGGTGGGGGAAATAAGGTGAGACTGGTAAGAAGAAACAGACTTTTCAGTTTGCAAGATGAATAAGTTATAAGGATTTAATGTATAACACAGTGACTATAGTTGATAATACTGTGCTGTATCACTGAAATTTGCTACATGAGTAGAACTTAAATGTTCTCACTCCACCCCATCCCCAAATTTACATTTATAAAACAAATATATGAGGTGATGGACGTGTTAATTAACTAGATGAGTTTTTTCACAATGCATACATATATGCATTGTGTTTAAATTATCTCAATGTACCTTTTAAATATCTTACAAATTTATTTGTCAATTATGCTTGAATAAAGCTGAAAAAAAAAACACAGCAAAAAAAAGAGAATTTATTGTAAAACAGAATTCAATGTAAAACAAGATCATCTTAGACCATCTGAGGCAGTTTAGTTACAAAAATATCATGATGACTTATATATTGGTTTCATAACATTAACTCCAAAGGTAGTTTCATTCCCTAATAAAAACTTAATAATATTTATTACTTTCTTTACTTCTTACATATTAAAAAATAAAAAATATACCTACAGATTTAACCAACAAGGGGTAAATGAATCCAAGTATTTCTTTTTTGCCAGCATCAGTATTGTTTTTTCATGCTGAAGATCTATGCCACCATCACTGAATAAAATAAGTAATGGTTTCTGAAGTCTTAAGTAAGTGGGAAGATTTTCCACAGTGATCTGTGGCTGTTTAAAAACAAAACAAATCAAGAAAAAATGGGAAATTATAATACATAAAATAGAAAATAATGTTCAAAACACTCTTGCATGTTAGTTTGCTCAGTTAGATAGCTCAGTTGGTAAAGAATCTGCCTGCAATGCAGGAAACCCAGGTTCAATCCCTGGGTTGAGAAGATCCCTTGTAGAAAGGAATGGCTACCCACTCCAGTGTTCTTGCCTGGAGAGTTCCAATATTCTTGCCTGGAAAACGCCACAGAGGAGCCTGGCGGTGGGTCGTGAAGAGTCAGACACAACTAAGCGACTACCACTTTCACGTTCAAAGATATTCAAGACAAACTGTCAAGCAGACAACTGTATATAGGAGCCTGAAGAGCAGGCCCAAGGTCTATGTTGACCATATGAATTTGTGAGCCATTACATAGATGGTATACATGTCATTCTCCAGGCTTCCTAGGTGGTGCTAGTGGTAAAGAACTGGCCTGCTAATGCAGAAGACATAAGAGATGCAGGTTCAATCCCTGGGTTGGGAAGATCCCCTGGAGGAGGGCATGGCAACCCAGTCCAGTATTCTTGCCTGCAGAATTCCATGGACAGAGGAATCTGGTGGGCTACATATAATCCATGAGGTCATAAAGAGTTGGACATGACTGAACAACTAACATTTAACTAACTGTGATCTGGGCATTATTTACCTGGACTAATTTGTCATCAGGTTCATTAAAAGTTTGATGTTATATAAAAAATGTTTACCATCTGGCCATCCACTGCTCTTTCCTATCCAGAGGAAGTCTTTCTAGTACCTAAGGGCAGGCCAGAAGATAGCTTATTGCTAGTTTGCTACTGTATACAGTCACTGATGCTCTCGACTTAAAAGCTCCAACACAAAGCAGCATTAGGAAATTTAACAACAGCACACATGAAATTTTTTTTAAGTTTGGGAAAATATATCCCTAAATTTAAGCTTGGTTAAAGAAGTTATGATTTATTCTAATTTTCCTCTCTATAGTTTTCTGTATTATCTGGGGAAAAAAAGCTAACGTCTTATAAATATTCCAAAAATATTGCACTATGGATGTGCTAAAGAGACAGTCATTTAATAAGCCAGTAAAGACAAAAATGTTACTTTAATAATTTAGAAAACCATATCCTAAAAATTTTAATGATTTGATTAATTATAAACTGTAACTTTAATTAGGGAAGGGGAGTTAGTAGGACTGAGGCCACAAAATGACTTAAAGAACACACTCATTTCTTTAGCCTAAAATGTAACATTGTTTAGATCATCATGACAAAAGACAATAACAAGAGGATATTCATTCAGTATTTACAGTTGATAATACTGTTCCCATGTCACTTTAGAAATGTAGAAAAACATCAATTTATAATATTCTAGCTGTGTTTAAAATTAATGCAAAACAACCAAAATCAAGAAATGCAGGTTACATCTGTTGTGCCTTTAAATCCACTATTATACAAAGAAAGGCATCAGAAAAGGACTTTGATAAAACATATTTTTCTCTACACCAATGTAAGCAATACTAGCTAACATTTGCTGAGTGTTTACCAGGGGCTAAACACCGTACACAGAGCACTGAACACCCATTCTCATTCAGTCCTTACAATAACCATTTTACACATGTGGAGAGACGCTTACATACAGCCAGTAAGGAGACAAGCAAGCACTGGAAGCCTAGCATGCTGCTCTCTGGAATCCAAACTTGTTTCATGCCAAGTATCGGCCCAGACGGAGTACTTCAACTGGCCATCAGCCACAAGCATCTCAGCAAGAAAAATAATCCAAAGACATGTAAACTTTTGGCAGTGGATTAAAGAAGCTATAGGCATGATGGGTGAATAATAAAACAGAGCAACCCAATGAATCTAGAGCTCACCAAACATCATGCCCCATGCCAGCAAAAGATGGAAAACCATGTATTAAAACACACACTGTTTTTTACACTATCTTTAACTGCTCTAGATTTTATTTCAAACATCCTTATTATAAAATATACTCACAAAGGTTTCCAGTGATGCATTTGTTATTATTTGAACTATGTCTTGCACATGGACATTAACTAATGGAATGCTTTCTATTTTGCCTTCTTTGTGTCTGGCAAGCAGCAGGGCTGGAAGAGTTACGGTATATTTACTTGACCTGTAGAGAAACAGAATACTAAAATTCCCAACAAAAATACAGCAAGTCATCAAAAACATGAACAGTTAGGCCAAGAAGTCACAGTGGAGGCAGCAAACGGGAAGCTCTACTAAGAAAAAAAGAAAAGAAAAATCTCCATTTCCAGGCAAACTTAGCTTTTATGTGAGGCTATCTGAGCAAGTTCAAGAGCCTTGACAACCTAGATTAGAAGAAAACAACAGATACTAATCTAGCCTGATTTTTTTTTTCTAGACAATTTACTCATCAAGAAAATGTCTAAACAGGACTAGGAACACACTGAATGGGTCTTAACTTTTTGGACTGCTCACCAAACTGCTGAGCAAGGAGATAGGCATTTATGAGAATAGGCCTATATTTGCCAGGCACTATACCAGGTGCTTCTAGTTACATTTTTATTTAACCCTCAGAATGGCCCTATAATCCTCATTTTACAGATGATGAAACAGTGATAAACAGCAGAGACAGAATTCACACTGAGGTATTCCAGATACAGAGTCTGAGCTCTCTCCACTGAAAGAGAACCTGAAATCTTCTCTCTCCTACCACTACTTTTGCTAACTAAACCTAAAAGAAAATCACTAAATAGGAAAAAATGCCCGTGTGAAATTACCAGTGATATGGTAACATTTATATCATGTAAAAACTTAATTATGCTAAATCAAAGTATAAATCTGAAGACTGGGCTTTCTACTGCTCAGTCTTCAGATTACCTGGAAGGTGCCCTTAGTGGATGAGTCTGTTATAAACAAAACATACTCTGAAAACTACTGATCTAGAAGACAGTGGGTGACTATCCATGTGTCAGTTGAATAGGTCTCATATTCCCCACAAGTCTAGAGTTCGGTATTCACTTTTCAAAAGTCACTGATTTCTTGGATAGAACAGGAGCTCAGTCATCAAATGCACATGTCACCGGTGTTCAGGATGAAAGATTTAATTAAGCTCAGAAATCACAATCGGCAATAATATAGTCAGAGGGTAAGAAACACAAACAACTCCATGTGCATCTGAAGATGAGTCATTAGTGTAGAATGTGATGTGTATTAATAACGTCTAAATTTTCAGTTCATTCATTCTGCAGCAACTGATATATTTGAGTTTACAGGAGCCCCAAATTCTACAAACAAAGCAACTTAAGTGGCTAAAAAAAGCACTGCTTAAGTGTATGTCTGCAACAACAAAATTAAGTAGAACTATCAGTTCATCACCTAAAACTCTGGGAGAAATATGTAAAAACTCTGATTTTTATGCATATCTTGATGGTAAATCAAAACCCAGACACTCAAGATGTAAAATTCCTCAAAAAACTATAACTGCAAAGAATTTCAATTGCAGGTAATAGAATCCAAAGAGGAAAAATTTTGTAGGAAAATGAAGTGGTATGAATCCAATGTTGCCTCATGGGGGGCTCTAGCCTAAAGAAGAATTTTCAGTATGTAAAAATTCTAAATAGCCAGATAGTACTTTCCAGATTTTCCCAGGATGAAATTAAAAATTTAGTTATGTTGCAGCCCTATTTTCATCAAAAAAAAAAATTGTGTGAAGACAGGTAATATATTATTTTGCAAACTTCCTCCTCCCTAAAATTATAATACACTTACAGTCTCAAAACATCTTCTTCAGAATAAATTCCTGTGGTAACATATCCTTTTAGGTAGCTTCCTGCTTCAGTGAACTCTTCTTTAGCTATAAATACACAAACAAGATAAAAATCTGAAACCTTTAAAGTTACATGTGCTATTCAACTGATGAACAGATTTATAGATGATAGTGCTTTATTATTAATTATAAATATATTTCAGCATAGACCTTGTAGCTTCCCTGGTGGCTCAGTGGTAAAGAATCCACCTGCCAAAGCAGGAGAAGTGGGTTCAATTCCTGGGTCAGGAAGGTTCCCTGGAGAAGGAAATGGCAACCCATGCAAGTAGTCTTGCCTGGAGAAGTCCACGGAAAGAGAAGCCTGGCGGGCTATAGTCCATGGGGTCACAAAAGAGTTGGACATGACTGAGTGACTAAACAACAAGTGTAGACCTTATATACCTTGTTGGTTCTAAAATAAACCTGTGTTATCATGACATTTGATTATTATAAAAATGTACATTAATGTAATACAACATACATAATGTACATAATGTAATGTTCTCTAAATAAATGTTCTGTACAGTTGACCCTTGAACAACATTGAGTTTGAATTGCACAAGTCCACTTAAACATTAATTTTTTTCAATAAATAGAGTACCTGTATTTTCATTTGATAGACATTTAAACTAGGTGTGGGGAAAAGTTTACGTTCTCCATAAACTCAGAGATGGGGAGATCACAATGGGGAGATGGGGAGATCTCAATCAGAGATGACAAATATGTGGAACCAAAAGAAGGAGGGTTTGAGTCCTAATTCTACCCAAACTGAGCTTCCTGCCCTTGGGTAGATTATTTATCAATCCCATTGTTTTTAAGGCAGAGACAGCAGCATGGAGATTTTTCACTGCACAGGGGGTCAGCAAACCAAACCCCCTCGTTTTCAAGGGTCAGCTGTAATTTATAAGATTTATAGGGTTCTGATCATACAGATTTGTTAAATAAATGTTTGTTGCCTTTTAATCTACTCCTAAGGCAAGGAAAAATGGAGACAGCTGTGCTATATGGCGCCTGGGAAGACAAGCAGGTATGTGAAATGATGCACACCTTATACCACAAAACCTAAAAGGACCTATATGCATAGAAAAAGACAGAAGGCTGGAAATTCTAGTCCTCTGACAGTGTCTGTGTTAGGGTTCTACAATTATGAGGGATTTATATCTTCTTTTTTTATTTTCTGTATTTTTCTGTAAGGTGTTTTTGTTACTTTTGAATTTTGATTAATTTGTGTATTAGTCTTGTCCCATTTGGTATGATATGCATATTCAAAATAAGAACTATTATCTCTGTAGGTTTATGAATACAGTTTCATTAAATAATAGCATATTCTGGGTCTTACAACCCAGAAGCAAGTCTGAATTAAACAGCTGTAGACTAATGAGAAAAGAGCAGAGAAGGACTTTTGTAAATGATGTATTCTTGCCAACTGAAGGCCAGATGATACCTCGCTGGCTGCATGAAAGGTTCACAGCAGTTCAAATAGAAAAACAATGATGGAAGAACTGAATCATAAAGTACCTAGAGGTCTGGGTATGCTGAACCCAGAAGATCTGTCCCTTAGCAGTCAGTACTATATTCGTGATGTGAGCATCAACACCGTTAACACTGGGTAATCACAAGATTTTCTTTAAAAATGATGCATGCTTTCCACAAGACTGAGAAACACTGTAGTAAAGCCACTTACTAGGGTAGCAAGATCCACCTGCAAGCAGCACTGAGAACTCATTTATAATCATAAATTTAACGAGAAATGAGTAATCCATAAAAATATTTTCTTTAGCCTGTGCTATATCAAAGTAGAAAAGATACATAAGAAAACAAGGCAACTAGAAGGAACTGAGTACCTATACTCTCATTCTAAGAGAAATTTCTCTAAATTCTGATCAACAATTGGTGACTGTTACCTAAAGCAATGACATAATGGAATCTGTTTTAGCTTCTTCTTTTTTAAATAAAAAACAGTGGGGAAAGACTAACATTCCATATAATTTGCTCATTCATAAGATTCTAAACTCATGAATATGTTTCTTGGAAGGCTCTTCATGAGTCTCAGTTCAGTTAAGTTCAGTTGCTCAATCGTGTCCGACTATTTGCGACCCCATGAATCGCAGCATGCCAGGCCTCCCTGTCCATCACCAACTCCCAGAGTCTAGCCAAACCCATGTCCACTGAGTCAGTGATGTCATCCAACCATCTCATCCTCTGTCATCCCGTTCTCCTCCTGCCCCTAATCCTTCCCAGCATTAGGGTCTTTTCCAATGAGTCAACTCTTCGCATCAGGTGGCCAAAGTATTGGAGTTTCAGCTTCAACATCAGTCCTTCCAATGAACACCCAGGACTGATCTCCTTTAGGATGGACTGGTTGGATCTCCTTGCAGTCCAAGGGACTCTCAAGAGTCTTCTCCAACACGACAGTTCAAAAGCATCAATTCTTTGGCGCTCAGCTTTCTTCACCGTCCAACTCTCACATCCATACATGACTACTGGAAAAACCATAGCCTTGAATAGATGGACCTTTGTTGGCAAAGTAATGTCTCTGCTTTTCAATATGCTATCTAGACTGGTCATAACTTTCCTTCCAAGGAGTAAGCATCTTTTAATTTCATGGCTGCAGTCACCATCAGCAGTGATTTTGGAGCCCCCAAAAATAAAGTCTGACACTGTTTGCACTGTTTCCCCATCTATTTCCATTCAATATCATGGGAATCCAAGTCTATGCCCCAACCAGTAATGCTGAAGAAGCTGAACTTGAACGGTTCTGTGAAGACCTACAAGACCTTTTAGAACTAACACCCAAAAAAGATGTCCTTTTCATTATAGGGGACTGGAATGCAAAAGTAGGAAGTCAGGAAACACCTGGCCTAACAGGCAAATTTGGCCTTGGAGTACAGAATGAAGCAGGGCAAAGGCTAATAGAGTTTTGCCAAGAGAACGCACTGGTCATAGCAAATAGCCTCTTCCAACAACACAAGAGAAGACTCTACACATGGACATCACCAGATGGTCAACAGCGAAATCAGACTGACTATATTCTTTGCAGCCAAAGATGGAGAAGTTCTATACAGTCAGCAAAAACAAGACCGGGAGCAGACTGTGGCTCAGATCATGAACTCCTTATTGCCAAATTCAGACTTAAATTGAAGAAAGTAGGGAAAACTACTAGTCCATTCAGGTATGACCTAAATCAAATCCCTTATGATTATACAGTGGAAGTGACAAACAGATTTAAGGGACTAGATCTGATAGACAGAGTGCCTGATGAACTATGGACAGAGGTTCGTGACATTGTACAGGAGACAGGGATCAAGACCATCCCCATGGAAAAGAAATGCAAAAAAGCAAAATGGCTGTCTGAGGAGGGCTTACAAATAGCTGGGAAAAGAAGAGAAGTGAAAAGCAAAGGAGAAAAGGAAAGATATTCCTATCTGAATGCAGAGTTCCAAAGAATAGCAAAGAGAGATAAGAAAGCCTTCCCCAGCGATCAATGCAAAGAAATAGAGGAAAACAACAGAATGGGAAAGACTAGAGAGCTCTTCAAGGAAATTAGAGATACCAAGGGAACACTTCATGCAAAGATGGGCTCGATAAAGGACAGAAATGGTATGGACCTAACAGAAGCAGAAGATATTAAGAAGAGGTGGCAAGAATACACAGAAAAACTGTACAAAAAAGATCTTCACGACCCAGATAATCACGATGGTGTGATCACTCACCTAGAGCCAGACATCCTGGAATGTGAAGTCAAGTGGGCCTTAGGAAGCATCACTATGAACAAAGCTAGTGGAGGTGATGGAATTCCAGATGAACTATTTCAAATCCTCAAAGATGATGCTGTGAAAGTGCTGCACTCAGTATGCCAGCAAATTTGGAAAACTCAGCAGTGGCCACAGGACTGGAAAAGGTCAGTTTTCATTCCAATCCCAAAGAAAGGCAATGCCAAAGAATGCTCAAACTACCGCACAATTGCACTCATCTCACACGCTAGTAAAGTAATGCTCAAAATTTTCCAAGCTAGGCTTCAGCAATACGTGAGTCGTGAACTTTCAGATGTTCAAGCTGGTTTTAGAAAAGGCAGAGGAACCAGAGATCAAATTGCCAACATCCGCTGGATCATCAAAAAAGCAAGAGAGTTCCAGAAAAACGTCTACTTCTGCTTTATTGACTATGCCAAAGCCTTTGACTATGTGGATCACAATAAACTGTGGAAAATTCTGAAAGAGATGGGAATACCAGACCATCTGACCTGTCTCTTGAGAAACCTGTATGTAGGTCAGGAAGCAACAGTTAGAACTGGACATGGAACAACAGACTGGTTCCAAATAGGAAAAGGAGTACGTCAAGGCTGTATATTGTCACCCTGCTTATTTAACTTATATGCAGAGTACATCATGAGAAATGCTGGGCTGGAAGAAACACAAGCTGGAATGAAGATTGCCGGGAGAAATATCAATAACCTCAGATATGCAGATGACACCACCCTTATGGCAGAAAGTGAAGAAGAACTAAAGAGCCTCTTGATGAAAGTGAAAGAGGAGAGTGAAAAAGTTAGCTTAAAGCTCAACGTTCAGAAAACTAAGATCATGGCATCTGGTCCTATCACTTCATGAGTCTACTTGTACATAAATCCTAAGTTCCTTGGGGAATGGGAGTATTTAAGAATGTGGACCTCAGATCTATATCTGTTTCCACTAAATCAAAGTGTAAATTCCCCTTTGAATGTTTGAAACCAGGCACATTCTCCTCTTTGGTGAAAACTGCCATGTATGTCAGAATATATGGCAACCCAAATATAAGGAAATGATCAGTTATCTAAATAAAAAGTTTTTTAACCACTATAAATATACTTGAGATGTAATATTAATAGCGACTTACAATATTTAGTTGTTTTAACTTTAAGCATATTTAATTGCATAAAATAAATACACTAATTTAGCAATACTGCTTTTTTCAACTGTTACATTTGATTACATAGCTATATTTATACACACACACATGTAGATTCATCTGTATTTTAGCTCTGTCAGCAAGAGGCAAGAACACCCCAGTAACTAAAAGCATTCCTAATCCCTAGATCTCAGCTTTTAGATTCAATGTCTCGCTAAAGGAAATTAGATTCCCTGGAGAACTGGCTGATTCTAGGAATGGGGCTGGGAACATTTTGTGGCAAAAGGACATTCAAAAAACAATGGAGACATATCAAAAGGTCACAGGTACCAGAGATGAGGGGGAAAAAAGCATAATAGAATGAAAGGGATCCTAGGGCAACCTGAGCAAACTAATGATAGTGACTGATTATAATCCATTGAATAAAATAAGAACTCAGATAACTATACTGATAAACAAATGAGTAGTATGCCAACTAATTAAGGTAGAAGGAATAATGGAATTAGAAACTACCTACTTGGTAACTATCATAGTAATACCTCTTTCAGGTAGTGAGTGGATTCTAAAACCAGTATGCAAAAGTAAGATGAGAAACAGGACATTTACAGAGTTTTAAATTATATTCCCACAAGGTATTTATTAACTATAAGGGGAAAAGTAGCAACTTTCTAGTGGAGGGCCCTGAAAGATACACCAGCAGATAAAAGAGACATTTCAGTTTTCATGGGACTCACATTAGTTTTCAAACCATTAGAATCTACATGAACAACAGTTAACATCTCATACAACAAGTGCTTAGCAAATGCTGGTAGTTAGCATTTGTGAATATAATCAAAATGAACATAAAAGTTTTATGGATTCATAAGAGCCCTTTATTGTTTTATGCCTTCTCATTCAGCAGACACTGAAACTCCAACAACTACCACATGAATGTCTGCAACCAAAAACAAACAAAAAAGAAGAGGAACTAATACCTGACTTAAAAGGCTTAGAAGCAACCAAGCCAGTAAAAAAAGCATCATATCCAGACTACATCATTCTGGTACACCAGAACCACCTTTATGTATCAATACTTCAGCATGTACAATCAGAGAAATATTTTCTCTATGGTTGACTCAGCACCCTAACTTGTATTTTGCCATTTATTATATACTGATGATAATTGGCAAAAATTTCATCTTTGTTTCTATTTGCAACCAGATTGCTCAGGGTTAAGTTTTATGATTACTGCATTGTTTCTAGGTATTCTACCTAATTATCTCCTACTTTTATTGCTTAACTCTTATCCTTGTTTTAATGATTTTATTGTATTTGTGCTTTTTATTATCTAAAGACTAATTCTTTTCGGAAGGAGGCCCAGTGTAAATAATAAACAAGAACTTCAGGACACCAGGCACCTGAGGTAGGCAGAAGACAAAGTCAATGTGGGTGAAGAAACATGAGAAAGGGAAAAGGGTGTAAAACATAGAGTCATTTACTTCATGATTTTTCATAGAATAGAAATTAAAAAGTTATGCCCTCTGGATTTTGCCTTCTAAGATGGGAAGCCACACGGCACACATTTAACAGTCTTATTATTCTTTCCAGTGAGTTCTTTTGGCTTTTTATTTTAAAAAATTTTGAAGACAAAGTAGACAGAAAAAATTACTAAACAGCAATTTGTAGGAAGCAAAATTTAGTAAGAATCAATAGTTAATAGTATCAACTATATACAATTATAATGCTGGACATTGGGGATCTTCTTCCCATACAAACATTCTTAAAATATTTCATTCAGATTTTGAAATTCATCTTAAATAAAAGAAAAATGAAAGAGGAAGTTTGCTACATAAATGGAAACAGCATGAGAATGCCAACTAAACGTTGTTACTTGCCATCTGCCTCTACAACGATGAGGTAACTAACCATTTTAGTTGTGTTCAGTTGAACACACCCTGAAAGGAGTTCAGGGTGGAAATCAGGAATGAGGCACTCTGCACTCTGGGAAAAACTGGCAGAACAAGCCTTCAGATAGATACTTTCAGAAGATTTTATGGACCCAATTTCTTGTATCTTTCCGTATCTAGAAAAGCAGCACTAAAATCATTAATCGAGACATCTGCTCTTCGTGACTAGCAGCAACCTTCTTGTGACTAGCAGCAATCTTCTGTCAAAATGTGTGCTTGATTGCATGTAATCCTCTTCACCACAATTACATATATATTGCCTCCCCGCTCAGCTCTTCAGAGCAGATCCTCAAAACTATCTGAGAGGTTGGCTCCAGGCTATAATTTTCATTTTGTCCCCAAATAAAACTTAACTCACAACTCTCACATTGTGCTTTTTTTTTTTTCAGTTGACATGATGAAGAAAACACTTTCTGCTACCCAGTCAAGAGGCCATCCATCTCCAAAGCCAAGAGAATAACATTCTAAGCAACACCACTGGTTAGAATAAATGCCCTGTGGACTCTCTCTTTAAAACTTATTGAAAGACACATTCCTTTGAAGGACAAAACAAGTAAAGAGAGGCAGTTTAAGTATAGAGAAGTTGTAATATTAAAAGAACACTATAGCCAACAGTGTAGAGAGAGTTCTAATTGCTCAGTTGTGTCCAACTCTTTGCGACCCCATGGACCATAACCCGCCAAGCTCCTCTGTCCATGAATTCTCCTGGTAAGAATACTAGAGTGGGTATTCCACTCTCCAGGGAATCTTCCCAACCCAGGGATCGAACCCGGGGCTCCTGCCTTGCAGGCAGATTCTTTACCATCTCAGCCATCAGGGAAGCCCACTGGTGGGCTTATGATACTATGGAAAACCAATGATACTATGTAAAACAAACAAATTAAACTTATTACTATAAGCATTGTATCAAAGCTGAAGGCAAAAGGATTAATTTGAAATGCATCAAAAATAAGATGAATTAGTTTTCTTAGGTTAGTCTCCCAAAGAAATAGAAATAAAGGCAAAAATAAATATGACCTAATCAAGCTTATAAGCTTCTGTATAGAAAAGGAAACCAAAAATAAAACAAGAAAACAACCTATGAACTGGGAAAAAAATATCTACAAATGATGCAACCAATAAAGGCTTAATTTCCAAAATACACAAACAGCTCACACAATTCAATAACAAAAAACCAAACAACCCAATTGAAAAAATGGGCAGAAGGTCTACACAGACATTTCTCCAAAGAAGACATACAGGGGCCAACAGGCACATGAAAAGATGCTCATCATCATTAATTATTAGAGAAATGCAAATCAAAACTACAATAAGGTACCACCTCACACCAGTCAAAATGGCCATCATTAAAAAGTCTACAAATATCAAATGTTGGAAAGGGTGTGAAGAAAAAGGTACTCTCTTATACTGTTGGCGGGAATATAAAGTGGTGCAGCCACTATAGGAAAACAGTATATGAAAGTTGCTCAAAAAACCAAAAATAGAGTTGCCATATGATTCTATAATTCCATTCCTAGGCATAAACCCAGACAAAACTATAATTTGAAAGGTTACAAGCACCCCTGTGTTCACAGCAGCACTATTCACAATAGCCAAGACACAAACAACTGAAATGTCCATCAACAGATGAACAGATAAAGAAGATGGGGTACATACATATATAATGGAATACTACTCAGCCATGAAAAAGAATGAAATAATGCCATTTGCAGCAACATGGACGGATCTAGAGATTATCAGACAGTGAAGTAAGTCAGAAAGAGAAAGGCAAATACCATATGATATCACTTATATGTGGAATCTAAAATACAACATAAATGAAATATCTATGAAACAGAAACAGCCGCACAAACCAGAACAGACTAGTGGTTGACAAGGAGGGAAGTGTGAGGGAGGGAAGAATTGGGAGTTTGGGATTAACATATACAACTTTTATATACAGGATGAATAAACAACAAGGTTCTACTGTATAGCACAGGGAACTATTACAGTATCCTATGATAAACCATAATGGAAAAGAATATGAAAAAAAAAGTATGTGTATAACTGAGTCACTCTGAGGTACAGTTGAAATTAATACAACACTATAAATCAACTATCCTTCAGTAAATTAAAAAAAAATTTTTTTTAAAAGAAATACCAATGAAGCATAAGACAAGCAACAAAAATTTGAATAAGTTTAGACAAATGTGTAAATGGCTGAAGTTCACTTAGAAAAGTCAATAGGCAAAAAAGATAAGAAATTGTCAAAAAGAAAAAGAGACGACCCAATCATATTCAACATGCTTTATAAAATAAATAGATTAAGTATCAATAGGTAAAGTGAATAAAATAGAAAACATTTAAAAAGATATGTGTATATATGTTAGCTATTCAGAAAAAGACAAACACTACATGATCTGGCTTTCATGAAGTACTAGAGTAGTCAAATTCATAGAAATGGACAGGAAAATGGTGTTTGCCAAGCACTAGGGAAACAAGGAAAGGGAGTTGCTCTTTAATAGGTAAAGAGTTTCAATTTTGTAAGATGAAAAAGTTCTGGAAATCAGAATTTGCACACAATAGAAATACAGTTAACACTAGTTAACTATACACTTATAAATGATTAAGAGGCTAAGTTTCATGTTATCTGTGTCTTATCACTCACAAATTTTAAAAAAGAATATTCAAAACAAGAAGACAATATAGCATAAGAAAATATTATAAAGCAACAAGAAGAGACAGGTAACTATTAACTGATCAGAATGATATGGATTTTCTATAGCTAAAACAATGGAAGAAATCTCAAAATCAATAAATTTGAAAAAAATTTTAACTATTACATATAAAATTACTAGGCAAAGCTAAAGAGCAAACAACAAGCTGGGGAAAATAATTGGAATATTAATAAAATGACAAAAGCTTAATATCTTTAATATATAATCTCATAGTAATTCCTTAGACAAATGCTAAAACCTTTTTTTAAAAAAATGAATAACATATATACAGTTTACAGAAGACAAAGTTATTCAACTACTGGGAATCCATAGCTATTAAATAGTCTAAAACCTACACAAAGACTCATAAATAAAAATACTCTTTACAATACAAAGAAAAAAGGAAATAAAAGAAATTATTTGTTGGTAAACAGTTAAATAAATTATGGTCTATTCATCCAATCAAATATTATACAGCCATGATGTTTTTGAAGAATATTAATCACATGGAAAAATGCACCCACTTAATGTTAAAGAAAAACAGCAGGTACTTCCCTAAATACACAGTACTAGCCCAATTACATTAAAATGTATATTAATATTCAACACATAAGTTCACAAAAAAAGAGGGAAGATATTACATTAAAATTTAACAACTCTAAAGATTTTTATTTTTCTTCAAACTTCTTTGTATTTTCAAAATTCTCTTCAATTGAGTTCTCTTTAATTTAAAAAGAAAACAAGTAAACAAGGCTTCAACTATACATTACATAATTTAAATGTTCAGTTCCACTTACCTCTTGTCATGGTTGGACTAAACAGTCCCAGTACTGACATGCTAGAATAGGAGATTAGGTCTTTATATAATTCCCCATTTAAGTATTCTTCTGCTTCTTGGACAGACGTAATGTTCACTGGGCATGAAATCCTGTTGCTGGATGAATATTTATAGTCAAAATTAATTTTTAAAAATACTTCTCAGCTTGTAAAAAATATATATATACTGAACTTAGTATATTCCATAGGATAATCATCTGACAAAGACAACTGAACACTATTCTAAACAAAAAAAAGTCTCATTAAATAAAATTTCTATCTCCCCAAAAGTGATAAAAATTAATAGATAGGTTCTTCTCATCAGTGTTCATACTTCCTTAACCTATCCAAGGTGTGTCAAATAAGTAAGGGAATTAGTTGAATAGATCTAAAACTTAAAAAATCTTAGGGTGAAGCTGAATACTTACAGTTGAATAAATTTTAAGAGATCTTCAGTTCCCAGCATACCAGTGTAAGATACCGGGTTCTGGCCCTCCTTGTACATCTTTACAACAGGAAATTCGGTAACATTTTGCTTGGTACACACATGAGACCAATCTGCACAGTTTACTCTAGCAAGCAGCATAGTGGATGTGCCTAAATAAAAAGAAAATGCACATTTTTATAAATGTTAATGTAGAAAACTCAGTTGTTGAGAACTGTTAATGTCTTTATATCCTGTTCTTATTTCGACTTCTCAGCAGCATGACATACTCCTGGTGCACTCTCTTCCCCTGGTTCTTTGCAGCACCTCCTCCCATTGGCCCCACCCTCTCCCCAGCTGCCTCCTTTTGTTCCCTTTTGCAGGCTCTTCGGCCAGTGGAGTTGGGAGATCCCCTCAAGGCTCAGTTTATGTTGCTTTCCCTTCTTGTTCTTCACACTCTTCTAGACAATCTCAATAATCATCAACAACCTAATAAATCCTAAATTTATAGCTTTGGCCCAGGCTCCTCAAAGTTCCAGATCCATGTATCCATACTGCCTTCTCTAGGTCCATCTAAACAGAAACATCCTCAAACTCAAGATGTCTAAAACCAAATACGGTTTCTTTCCTCTGAACAGTAGTGAACGTTGCCATCCTGTGCAACTCTGAAAGCAAAGTATCACCTTTCACACCTCCTCCTTCCTAAACTCCGCAGGTATTCCCTCATCAATCTGCATGCCTTCCAATTTTACCACCTAAATTTTGAGTACCTCTTATATCTGTCCCTTTCTCTCTACTGCCACCATTCTAGTCATCACTTCTCCTAATTCACCTCCCAGAATTTAACATGTCTCTACACTGAAGCTAGAGATATCTTTTCAAAACTCAAATCTATTTTGATATCAGCCCAACCTCTACCAACTTTACCAGTCAGGTCTTTCTCACCCTTCAGATCTCTGCATGTGTGACCATTTCAAAGAAGCCTCCATTGACACCCTGATCTACATCTGATTCTTATACTCCTAAAGGACCATGCTCTTTTCCCTACCTCATCATGGAATTATGTTCTCATTGGTGTTGTTGTAGGATTTGAGCTTTCTGAGAGCAGGGACTGTGTCTGGTTTCCTCATTACTGATTTTCCAGAATCTGGAGCAGTCCTCGTACATGAAATACCTTAAATATGTGTGTGAATATACTATCTAGGGCCTCCATGATATTTATCTAGGGCTTCTCTGATAGGTCAGTTGGTAAAGAATCTGCCTGCAAGGCAGGAGATCCCAGTTTGATTCCTGGGTTGGGAAGATCCCCTGGAGAAGGGAAAAGCTACCCACTCCAGTACTCTGGCCTGGAGAATTCCACAGACTGTGTATAGCCCATGGGGTTGCAAAGAGCTGGACACGACTGAGCGACTTTCACTTTTCACTTTCACATGCCCAATGTGTCTCAACAGTATAATTGCATACATATTTATTTAATCTAAATAATTTCTTTTCAGCCTGAGAAAACACATAGCAGAACCTCAAAGAGTAATGCCTCCTTGTTCTATACTAATACAGTTGACCCTTGAAAAACACTGTGCAGGTCCACTTATGGATTTTTTTTCAATAGTAAATACTATAGTCCTACATGATCCAAGGTTGGATGAATCCATGGATGTGGAAACTTGGATATAGAGCAAACGTGAATATGGAGGGCCAAATCTGTTATACTTGGATTTTCTCTTGCACGGAAAGTCAATGCCCATAATCCCTGCACTGTCTAAGTCAACTGTATATGCAAAGTTTTCCAGTTCTCCAAAATATATAGTTAGGTGAAGAGATATCAAAAATCAAATAACAAAGTACCATACAACTCAGCTAATGAAAGAAAGGAAGAAAATCTAATAAAAGGAAATTTTAATATAGTATTAGATCAAAGAAGGAATCTTTGTTTATCAATTTAATCCTAAATTCTAAATTAGTATGTAACCTACCCATATGACTAAAATTGTGAAATGCAATATTTTAATATTTTATCATCAAAAGTTTTAATACTAAAAAAATCCTTAGATTATGATCCTAGATTCTATCTCACAGTGTCTAGTCTGTCTTATAAACCTGCTACCTAGTACAATGTCTATTACATATTATGTGTCCAATAAAAATTTGTGAAATGTACCTTGATATTTCTTCATGAACAAATTTTCAGTGTTTACATTAAAGTATGTTAATACCTGAATATTATATGAGCATACAAAGATAAATCTTTATTCCTTCTAAGCTTAGATCTACTCTATAAAGTTCTCTTCTCCTTTATCTTAGTCATTTAGTCAATAAATATCTAGTGGTGCATGTACTGATGCTTGTTCAGATGGAGTATCATACTATGTATTATCACCAAAGGATGGAACATGGTGTCATAATACATGTAGTTCTCTCCCTTCAATAAGCATCCTCAATGGGTCTACCACTGCTTAAAATGTCCCTGCAGTCCAAGCTGAAAACTTTGATGTTATCTTTAAAGCTGAAAAAAAGAATATTGATATATATTATTAAAAAATGATAAGGCTACTTATATTGAAGTTATCACATTTTAATTTTCTTTGCTGTAAAAAGGTTTTAATACTTAATCATGTTTCAAGTGGAATAGTCTAATGTTCTAAGATTACTGTAGTATTACACTCCACATACTTTAACAACACTGCAATTTCAAATAAGGATCCTAATTTAAAAGAAAAACAAAAACAGACTCTCAGCTACAGATACCATGTAATTATGAAAGTTTGACATTTGCTGCCACCTTGTGACTGATTATAAAATATTCTTCATCCTCTTGGACTAAGAGATAAAAAGTGGCTTTTTCCCAAAACAACATGAAAGATTATACAACTAAACACCCAAAGTATTACAATATTGTCCTAGTTTGTGAAATTATAGTACAGGCTTCACCATAGACACAAAACATTATTGTTACCTATAGTATGCATTTCTATATGAAGCCCCATGAACTTCCAAAATAATCCACCTATCTGATATCTGATTACTAAAAGAATTGTTATTCATAAAGAACATAATAATTGAAAAAAGAAATCAAGTCTTTAGGTTGGTTAATCTGCTTTTTTATTCTACAAACACGTACAACTCAGAGTCCTTGCATTGACGAGTCAGATCTTTATTTGGTCATTAACAGAGAAGAAAGTAAGAGAACCTTCTTCCATTCTCATTTGGTATCTAGCCAAACGGGCTGGGGAGGGGGAATAATTCTAGTATTCAGGGACATTATCCAATTACTATTTCATTATGGTTTATATTTTCCTACTTTTTCTTTCTTCTAATCATTTACCAGTAAGGCTAGAAAACCTAAGAGAAGAAACTTAAATCAGTCTGTAGATTGCAACCATAAAGGAGAACTAGAGAGTGACAGAATTTCCTTTAAAAAAAAATTAGGGATCATATTATCTACAGACTTAATCATCCCTTCACTTGGGGAATGAAATAATCAAACGATGGATCAAATGTAGTTTGGAAATGAATGGAAGAGAAATGGATCAAAAATGATTTTTTATATCTCTGAGGCTTTTATTATTATAGAACATGTTGTATTTAGGGTTGACTTTCTGGAATCAACTTCTTGAATTCACAAAAGCCCCATATATATATATATATATATATATATATATATATACACACACACACACACACACACACACACACACACACACAAGTTGTACACCAGTACACCTTTTCCACAAAATAAAACAAAATTTATGAAACGCTACTATATTTGCTAATTCATTTACTCAACAATTATTAAACACGAGATATTCTGTAATGCAAGACAATGCACCAAGTCCAATGAGCTGTATATAAGGCATACTTTCTTCCCATAAGGAACTTACTAAATAATAAAAGAGGCTGTAAGCTAATGCCCCAAAAAACTAAATGGTGGATGCATTTCTGGAGTAGCCAAGAAAAAGTCCATTTAGCCATAACAGCTTTTATTAACAAGAAAAACAGAGTAAGAGGAAATCATATTAAAGATACAAAGCATGATATAGACTGTCTTATTCGAATGATTACAAAATATTATACTTACCTAATCTATTACTATCTCTCTCTTACTAACAGGCCTCCCCACTCCTCCTTTTGCCTTTGCTGGGACAGTGGCATAGACATTTTGAGTTCATTGCTTGGATTACTGTTTGTCTACCAATGAATCAGGTTTCATAGAGTAGTTAAAATAAAAAGATTCTGGCTATTAAGAAATTCCCTACCCATGAAAAGCTAACTGTATAGCTTCAAGAACACTGGGATCTTAGAGCCTTCATTAGACTGTGAGACTATAGGCTTATCTATCAAATTTTTATTTAATAATATTTAGTATATATTTAATAATATTTAACAGTAACTGGCACATAGTAGGCACTCAATAAATGTTTGGTGAATGACTGAATTCAGCCAAAAAGTTTACTGGATTAAGCATAAAGCTATAAGACAGTTTAATGAAGACAATCAAAGGGAATGCTCCTAACAGTTTTGAAACTCATGGTTCCTTAACTTATTAACCGTGGAGACACAAACATAATAATCTGAAATTTTATGTGGTTTTCTACATCTTTAGCGTGACACAATTTTACTAATAGCTATAGCTCAGAACCAGGAAAACAAACATGCCTACAACAGTGTAATACCTTTCAGTTTAATTGCCACATCGATATAGGACTGCAGAAATGCCATGGATACTGCTTGCCCTACATTAAAATAAAAAATTAAATAGATATTACAACATTCATATTTCTAAAGCATCCATACTTATATATAACAAACATATAGATTAATGGGGTATCTCAAAATTATTTTATACTAAGAAATATTCTAATATGCAGCACTCAGTATTGTCCACACATTCAAGAGAGTTCCAAACACAACTAATTTTCTACATTCATACGGCAAGGAGTATAGTTGAAGAGCTATTGTTTGAAGATAAAAGCAATATAATGCCTATAAACCTACAATAACTGTTAATCTATTAAAATCATTAGCTTGAATAACAATTTTCCAAATTAGTAAGCTTAACATCTAGTTTAATCATAATCTTCAATTTATAAGTCAGATATATATAATCAGGGCTTCTCTGGTGGCTCACATGGTAAAGAATCTGCCTGCAATGCAGGAGGCTCATATCCCCTGGAGAAGGGAAGGGCAACCCACTCCAGTATTCTTGCCTGGAGAATCCCATAGGCAGAAGCGCCTGGTGGGCTACAGTCTATGGGATTGCAGAGAGTCAGATATGACTGAGCGACCAACACTTTGACTATACTATATATAATCAGTTTTACAACCCTAGAAACAGCTCCGAAGTAAACTGTTTAAAAGTGTGGGACACATGAAAGCTATGTCATTTTACAATGTGTAATAACAGAATGTAAAAGTAAAATCTGCCTACTTTAAATGTCCTAATATGCAGCACAGTAGTCACCTCTAAAGGCTCATAATACTCACAGCCAGCATAGAAAAGCACTATGCTGTCAGAAGTCGTTACTGTCGCCTGAAATGTCTCTTCTGTTAATTCCACAGTGAGTTCCAAAGGTAACTGTCTCTTCCTGTCTCTGTAAACAGTTTCTTCCACTTCATCATCTTGAATTCCTGAAATGTTTGAAGAGAAATTAATGTAAATATAAATGTATAATTTAAAATATTTAAGCTCTTCTCCCAGGCAAGCATATGAAAATTTGGTACTTCAGAGAAACTCATGAATTCATACTATCTTAATATTTAAAATGTATGATATTTAGAAAACTTTCCAGTTGTCTGGCTTCCTATCTTAAATGACTCTCAGATGCTTCCTGACCTAGAAATGATCAGGTTTTAGTTCATTCCAAAAGGAATTACTTACACTTGTTAAGAAATAATATAATAAATAAATATAAATATAAAAGTAATAAACTTGTCAACAGATAACATTTGTTTCTAATCAATATATTAATTTATAACCTACAAAAGTCCTACCACACATGTTTGACAGTATTTCTTTAGCTTCTACTACACAGCAAGCACTGTGATGGGCACTAAGGAAAGCGGTGAGCAAAGCAGACATAGTCCCTGACCACAGTTTCTGTCTATGGAGAAGTCAGTCAATAAGCTCATAACTAAATAAATATATAACTATAAATGTGATCAGTTTAGAAAGGCAAAAGATACAGTGAGAGATTTTAACAGGGAGATTTAAATTTGGCGATCCAACATCTACCAGATAATCAATAAAAGAATGTTTTAGACAAAGAGAACAACACATGCCAAGACTCGGAGACATAAAAGAGCTCAGCATACTCTAGGCACTGAGGGAAGGCACATTTGACTAAAACGAAATAGACTGAAGGAATGACGTGTGAAAACTCGAGGCTTTCTAGATCATGTGTGTATTAGTCGTTCAGTTGTGTTCAATTCTTTGTGACCCCATGGCCTGTATCTAGCCTGCCAGGCTCCTCTGTCTATGGGATTCTCCAGGCAAGAATACAGGAGTGGATTACCATTTCCTCCTCCAGGTGATCTTCCCAATCCAGGATTGAACCTGCCATCTCTTATGTCTCCTTCTCCTGCATTGGCAAGCAGGTTCTTTACCACTAGCACCACATGGAGAGCCACAAGAGGTCATATAAACCAAGAAATTTAGATTTTATTCTATGTGTATTGAGTTATGGGTAGATTATGAATACGCAAAAATCATTTAATTAACCACAATATATAGAAATATTGAATCATTATGGTATACAACTAAAACTAATATAATGTTACATATCAATTAAATCTAAAAAAAAAAACTTTTCATTAAGACAGACAGACCCACCCACCCATTCATTCATCTATCCATTCAAGTAGTAAACACACATATACACACATATTCTGAATTCACAGATGTCCTGTTGGAAGTTTGTACAGATCATATGGTAACACTGGAGGGATATCTAACTTGATTAGAGAGACAATTAAAGCTTCCTAGAAGTTGACACTAGCTGAACATTAATAAAAGAAAAATGAAACTTGAAGCTGTAGAGGCATATGAGTAAAACGAACAGCATGTACACAGCAACAGTGGCATGAAAAAGCATGATGAAGCTGGAAATCTAAATGTCAACTAAGCATCTGATATTAAGAATTCTTAACCATGCAGATGTAGTAGTAGCATTATGTTAATTTTAAAAGGATCCTTACATGTCTGAAATACATGGAAATATTTATGGATGAATTTATATGTTTGGAATTAGGTGCAAAATAATAAGTAAAGGGCTATGATTGTAACAGGCTTAGCCACTGACTGATGGTAGTTGGGTGAGGCCAGGAAATGGTTATCTGGAGGTTTGTTCTATTATTCTATTTTATGATACATTTATAATTCTCTGTAATAACATATTAAAAAGAAAGGAAGTGAGAAAGACAATGCATTCAGAAAAGTAAATTATTATTTTCCATATGATTTCCAATACCATAAAAGACTAGATCTAGATTTTAGTATCACATCAGCAATTTTTAGGTGTGTGACTCTAGTCAATTACATAACTCTGAGTCTCAATGTTCAATCCTGTGAACCATAAGACTCACACTATTAATTTTAAGATACTTTCAAATATCACATTCTATGACACTGAAAGTTATGCCCTCAATATCAAAATTAATAAAGGCCAATTTTCTCATTTACAGTATTTTCTTATTATTCACATATTTTCATTTTCCTGCCAGTCCATTCTTACTTCCTAATCCATCCTTTCTTCTCTTACCTTGTTCTAACACCTTTCTGCTTTCCCATTCTCTTAATAAGCCACTTTAGTTGTTAAATATATTCACTCCTCAGCTCTACATTTCACCTACTTATCAACGTGTACATATATTCTTTTTAGTCACACAGTGTTTTTCATACTCTCCTTTTTGTAGAACCCAGTTCATTTAATTCTGACTCATTGTGTGTTCATTTCCTCTGAACAGCATTTTTCTTTATATTCTACTTTTACATGGTAACAAACTCTTTCTAAGCTTCATCGATTTTTACTAATTAGTGAGAAGGAATGAAAATAAGAGGGCAATTGTGTATTTGGGCACAACATCATACTATATTATGAGTCAATATGGATTACAAACATGGGAAGTTAAGACCAAACACCCCCCACCCCCAAAACACAAGAACTGGGCTGAGGAGTGAAGACAGGAGAGAGAAAAAATGAGAAGGCAGCACCAGAGGGCAAACTGAAGCCAGAGAGTCACTAAGTAAAATGAGACATGGCAACAAAATTTTGAAAAAGGCAACTTCCACTGAGGACAGGAATCCTATTAAACTGACACTTGGATGATTCCTGTGACTTTGAAAGTTTGAATATATGAACGATGATAGGAATAAAGCAAGGAGCAAGAGACCAGAACACAGATCTGCCTACATAATGATGATGCAATGGTGAAGAACTCCGGCTTAAATCATTAGCAGCTGTATATCAGAAAACTAGAGCAGTGCTCAAACCATGAAGCTGCTCATGTATCAGTTAAAGCTCAGTAAAAGTGAAAGTGAAGTTGCTCAGTCGTATCTGACTCTTTGCGACCCTGTGGACTGTAGCCTACCAGGCTCCTCCGTCCATGGGATTCTCCAGGCAAGAATACTGGAGTGGGCTGCCATTTCCTTCTCCAGGAGATCTTCCCAACCCAGGGATGGAACCCGGGTCTCCCACATTGCAGGCAGATGCTTTACCATCTGAGCCACCAGGGAAACTCAGTTAAAGCTCAGAGGCCTTACTAAATTTATAATACAGATTTTGATCATCATAATAAATGGATCTCATGAAAAGAATATGCAAATTCTTTCCTTCCTGGGACTCGTAACAACGGGACTACATAACAAGTATTTACTCAACGGGACTCATGATAAAAATTCAATAATTTACTAAATGGGATACATTTAGTAAATGCACAAGACATAATCCCTGCCTTAGAAGTTTATAATAGACCAGTACAGAAAGGAGAAAAGCAAATGAGCAATTTCAGAATACGATATGTTATAAAGAAGTATCAGGAATGATAATGGTCATAAATGAAATTTCAAGTCAGAATGCTCCACATGCCATTTGTGACTTTGTGCAGATCATTTAACTCTGCCAAAACACAGATTCTTCATCTACAATGAAGGTGACCTCAGCTAACTCAGAGGATAACAATCAAAGTAAGTAATGTGTAGGAAATAGCCTTGAAAACTATAGAATACTTCAAAACGTAAGCGATAGAACAATAAAAAGAAAAACAGAATTGGTAAAATCTGTTTAAATTATTTTGACATTATGTTAAAAATAATTTAACGTTAAAATATTAATGTTAAATGTTTAAATGTTAAAACAATAATTATTTTTAACGTTATTAAAAATAACGTTAAAAATAATTATAAAAATGTTATCAAAGTTTACTCCTTTTACTATTAACAACTGGATTCATTTACAACTACAAATATAACTATATTCTTCAGAATTTCATACCCTAATAGGAATAACAAAAATAAATATCATACTGTGGCTCCTGGGTCCTTTTTTTTTTTTTTTTTTGACATTTTATTTATTTTTTGGTTTTCCATACATTGACATGAATCCACCATGGGTATACATGTTTTCCCCTTCCAGAACCCCCCTTCCACATCCCTCCCCATCCCATCCCTCCGGGTCATCCCGGTGCACCAGCCCCAAGCACCCTGTATCATGCATTGAACCTGGACTGGCGATTCGTTTCACATATGATAATTTACATGCTTCCATGCCATTCTCCCATATCATCCCGCCCTCGCCCTCTCCCATAGAGTCCATAACACTGTTCTATTTATCTGTGTCTCTTTTGATGTCTCGCATACAGGGTTATCTTTACCAATTGACTAAATACCATATATATGTGTTAGTATACTGTATCGGTGCTTTTCTTTCTGGCTTACTTCACTCTGTATAATAGGCTCCAGTTTCATCCACCTCATTAGAACTGATTCGAATGTATTCTTTTTAATGGCTGAGTAATATCCTGGGTCCTTTTTAAACATGGAATAGACCAGTAGGACTGAAAGAACTGATCTGGAGGATAAAGGCACAGGTGGAAACAGAGAAGCCTGACATATAACAATGAAAGGTAACACACTAAGCAAAATAGAGCATCCTTGTATCTTTTCACCTAATCAACTTGCTAAAATGTGATTCAAAATTAATTTCTTCAGGTCTCTTCATATTCTTGAATGTGAAAGTTAATTCACTGAAATTTCACTGACCTTAAGGATGCTGGGCAGAAATGGGAGGGGAACATGAGCATCAAAAAAACACATTACCTATATTTAGCTCTTCCATGTCTTCATATTTGCCCATTTCCTCAACGTTCATGGTACTTTCCACATGGAATACTATTAAATCAATATGATCTAACGCCAAAAATTCCACTTGTGCTCCCTAGAAATACATTAATTTAAAAAGATATGACTAGAATATAATGAACCATTTTAATATATTTTACTTGTTTGACACTAAAATGAAACTAAACCTGTGAATTTCAATTTTAATATTTTAAAAAAAATGGGAAATTAACTCCACAATATTAAAAGTATCTAAACATTATAGAAAGATAATGCATGCTACTAGAAAAAAGGGCAAAACATGGAACTGAAAGTCTCATTTGCTTCTTGTCACAGTTACATTCTGCTGAAATCTGAAGTATTTTACATATAACAGTAAGTCCTACCTCAATACAAGATACAAATATATGCAATGTTATTGCAAATAGCACCAAAATTCTTTTGATATTTTACATGACTTAGTGACCAAACCACCACCACCATTCAAAATAATACTTAATCTAAAATAATTCCACTAGAGAGGCCCCTGGTGGCCTAGCAGTTAGGATGGGGGCTTTCACTGCCCTGGTCTGGGTTCAATCCTTGGTCGGGGAATTTAGATCCCACAGGTAGTGCAGCATGGCCAAAAAGAAGGGGAAAAAAGAGTAATTTAATAAAAATAAATAAATAAATAAATAAATAATCCCACTACAAAGTTCAATCGACTGTTTAGCCATAAACCTAAAAATAATACCCTGCCCCAGGTATTTTAAGAATACCAAATTATATTCCATTGAAATTATTCCATTAAAATTTCTTACACTAAGGCTCAACCAAAACTTTTTTAAAACGTGAAATTTTAGGCCACTAGATTATTTCAGTAATTATCCCTTCTGCAATCTCACAATCAAACTTGCACAGATGAGGAGTTGTTTCTTATGGATGAGCAAAGAAAGTGGTTTTTGGAGATGGAATCTACTTCTGGTGAAACAGCTCTAAAGATCGTAGATATGAGAACAAAAGATTGAGAATCTTACAAAAACTTAAGTTGATGGAGCAGCAGCAGAGTCTGAGGGGATTGACTCCAATTTTGAAAGAAGTTCTACTGTGGGTAAAATTCTGCCAAGTAGCACTGCATACTACAGAGAAATCATTTGTGAAAGGAAGAGTCAATCAATGTGGCAAACTTTACTGTTGTCTTATTTTAAGAAATTGCCACAGCTACCCCAACCTTCAGCAACTACTGTCTTGATCACTCAGCAGCCATCAACATCAAGGCAGGACCCTCCATGAACAAAAAGATTACAACTCACTAGAGGCTCAGATGACGGTTAGCATTTTTTAGCAGTAACTATTGTTAACTAAAGGTACATACATTATTTTTTTAGACATAATGCTATTGCACACTTAACAGACTACAGTATAGTATAAACATAACTTTCATATGTACGGGGAAAACAGCATGAACTTTAATTCTTCTATAAAACCTTTTTCCCAATAACAAAGTAATGTCCTACTTTGGAATCCTTTATCTAATAGTTTAAAAAAAAATAGCTTCAGTAAGTATTCTTTCCATTACCTGGTCTAAAAGCAAAGCATAAGGACCTCACAGTACATATATTTGAACAGTATTACAGTTCTCAAAGTATTTTCCTATTTGATCTTATAAAATTTCTTATAAGTTAGAAGCAGAGGTTTTATAACTATTTCACAAATGAGAAAACTGAGCTGGAAGAAGTTAATTCAGTTATCTGGGCCCAGAACTAGCAGGAACGGAGTTAAGTCTTCTGACTCTTTAACTCAGTATTCATCAGTCAGTTCAGTTCAATTGTTCAGTCGTGTCCGACTCTTCGCGATCCCATGGACTGCAGCATGCCAGGGTTCCCTGTCCATCACCTGGACAGGGAACTCCTGGAGCTTGCTCACACTCATGTCCATCGAGTCGGTGATGCCATCCAACCATCTCATCCTCTGTCGTCCCCTTCTCCTCCTGCCTTCAATCTTTCCCAGCATCAGGGTCTTCTCAAATGAGTTAGTTCTTCACATCAGGTGGCCAAAGTATTGGAGTTTCAGCTTTAGCTTCAGTCCTTCCAATGAATATTCAGGACTAATTTCCTTTAGGATGGACTGGTTTGATTTCCTTGCAGCCCAAGGGACCCTCAAGAGTCTTCTCCAACACCACAGTTCAAAAGCATCAGTTCTTCGGTGCTCAGCTTTCTTTATAGTCCAACTCTCACATCCATACATGACCACTGGAAAAACCATAGCTTTGACTAGATGCACCTTTGTCAGCAAAGTAATGTCTCTGCTTTCTAATATGCTCTCTAGGTTGGTCATGGCTTTTCTTCCAAGGAGCGAGCGTCTTTTAATTTCACGGCTGCAGTCACCATCTGGAGTGATTTTGGAGCCCAAGAAAATAAAGTCTCTCACTGTTTCCATTGTTTCCCCATCTATTTGCCATGGAGTGATGGGACCGGAAGCCATGATCTTAGTTTTTTGAATGTTGAGTTTTAAGCCTGCTTTTTCACTCTCCTCTTTCACTTTCATCAAGAGGCTCTTTAGTTCCTCTTCACTTTCTGCCATAAGGGTGGTGTCATCTGCATATCTGAGGTTATTGATATTTCTCCCAGAAATCTTGATATTTGAATCCAGTATTCATCCCATAGACTTATGCAAGAGACTTTAAGTTTAAACTATCTGACCATTTGTAAACATATCAACAATTTTTTAGCATATGTTTAAAATATTTAGAAGATATTCCGAAGACTTCTTAATTAAGAAAAATTTAAGGAAATTTTTAAGTATTTAAGAAATTCAAAAATTTAAGAAATTTACAAAGGAAATACAGGTGATCTCACTAGTCAAAGTTATCAAAGACATGCAAATTAATATGGAAACATTTTTGTGTATAGAAATAATTTTTTTTAAAGATTACTACTCAGTACTGGCAAAGATGTATGAAGAACAAGGAATTCTAAATCCTTCTGATAAAATAATATTTCTGGAGGGAAATTTGACTGTGTATTTTAAAAGTCTTTAAAATTTCCATTGACATGTACACACTGCTATATTTAAAATAAAATGCCTTTCCATGGAAGAAAAGAAAGAAAAATCACATTCAGAAAAAAAAATATGAAAGTCAACTAACTTCACACATGAAAAAATAAAAATAAAAGAGTAGAATCCAAAGAAAACAAAAACACTAATCTGAAAAGATACATGCATTCCAGTCTTCATAGTAGCATTATTTACAATAGCCAAGATATGGAAGCAACCTAAGTGTCTATGAACAGACAAGTGGGTAAAGAAGATGTGGCATACATATGCAATGAAATATCACTCTGCCATAAAAAAAGAATGAAATTTTGTCATTTCCAATAACATAGATGGACCTGGAGGATATTATGCTCAATGAAATAAGCCAGGCAGAAAAAGACAAATGCTGTACATTATCACTTATATGTGGAATTTAAAACATAAAACAAATGTATGAATATAACAAAACAGAAACAGACTCACAGATATAGAGTACAAACTGATGGTTACCAGTAGAAAGAGCGAATGGGGGAGGGGATTAAGAGGTACAAACTACCATGAATAAAATAAATAAGTCACAAGGACATATTGTACAGCATAAGGAATACAGCCAATAGTTTATAATAATTTTAAATGAAGTATAATCTATAAAAATTTTAAATCACAAAAAAGATTTAAGCGGTTAAAGGCCCGAGCTCTGAAAAAGAAAAATCTCATTTAACAAAATTTACTTCCAGAAATTTAGCAAAGGGAAATAAATCAATGATGCCCAAAACAGTGTTTAAAGGCAGGCATCACAGCACAATACCAAGTAATGAAATATAACTGCATGTGAAAGGTAGGATGTACACAGCATGAACCTAAATTTCTTTAAAAATAGGCACATGTAGATATACATATATTTATATAAATACACACACATAAACACACATGGAAAAAGAGATTAACAAATGAAAATAACACACCAAAATATTAACAACAGTTATCTCTGAATAGTGGCAATTCATAGAATTTTCCTGTAATAAGCATATGTTACTTTAGGACCATGTGTATTAACCTCTTTTAAATAAGCACATGTTGTAGACTAATAAAGAAAATGACCAACCTCTTCTGCTCTTCTGACAATAACGTTAGTATCCTGAGGAATGTCCACTTCCAAAGAGTCCCTTTATCAAAATGGAAATAAATGTTATATGTTGCCAATCTCAAGAATAATAGTCATCCAGGAGGTCAATCTAAAATTAAACTGAAAATTTTATACTAAAAATGTTTATGAAAGAAGATTACAATTTAGTGAGTCTGAGAAATTTTTCATGTAACTACAGACCAGGTTTAATCTACACCTTCATTTAGTAAAGTTCAAAGGTCTAAATATTAATCAAGCTGATAATTAAAGATTTCAACTCAGCAACTGGCTCTAACTATATTAGAATCTATTAGAGATTTGAATTTATTACCAGTGAACAGATTACCAAGAAAAATACTAGTGTCCTGCTAAATACAGAACAGTTACTATTTCATGTTTAAAATACCTTAACAAAAGTAGAACTCCAGCTTTTCCCAGAAGACGCCAAGCAACCCATTCTGCAGTTGTTCTATCAGCTTCATAAGTAGCTTGTCGACCAACAATAAAAACCAGTGGTAATCCTAGTTGTAGATGAACAGTTGAAACTTGTCTAGGATCTCCAGCAACTTCAGTCTTCATTTAGAAAAAGAACAAAACGTCTTCACTATGTAATAATAATGTTCCAACATTTGGATTTAAACCCTGCTAATAATAAGTGAAAAAACAAGCCTGTGAAATAAATCCACCATTAACAAAAATGGTCTCATGGTTTTCTAAGTTTCATGTTCCCATGTACCTATATAATTTAAACTAACATATGAAACTAACAAATTTTACAAGTAGTTATACAGATATTTACAACCATAAAGAATAAGGATATCATAGAGAAACCAAAAAAAAGCAATAAATAAAACTGTGGTGCTGCTGAATAAAGAGAGAGAGATTTGAAATGAAAACGAAACACATAACAAATTCTTCCATATAAGAATTTAACATATATAATGACATATTACAGAACAATGAGGAATATCTGAGCTGACATCAGCTTGAACATACATCTAACTTCACTCCTTCCAGAAATCCCAGGACAACTTCAGCAGTAGGATTTTCCAAAACAGATGAACATACAAACATGAAGAAGGGAAAAGAGTAAAGGCAGAAAAGTCTTAAAAGCTAGAGAACAACAAAATCCTAAGCCATGAGAGGAAAGGATAAGAAACATTTCACTTTAGCTGCAGAATCCTAAAACTGTTCAGGAACTGTCAGTGCCTGGAGCCTCTGGAACAGGGAAAGGAGTGGAAGCGGAATGATGGCAGGAAGGCTCCAGAGTAAGAAAGAACAGATAAAACCTTTGGAGAAGCAGTTAGATCTCTAGATCCTCTTCCCTAACTCCATGAGCTTAGGCAGCTACCCCTGCATCATACCAGAAGAAATCTGGGGGGACTGCATGAACAGCTGAGTGTGAATGCCATGCTCACAGCAGAGGGACTGAGCAACCAAATGCTGAGACTCCTTCTAGCCCCTCCCCACTCAGTTTCCGGTAAGCTAGCAACTAGTCTTCTGTATTCCAGCAGAAAACTGGAAGACCTTTCTCTGGGGATCTTGAACAACCACAAGTAAAAGCCTAAAGCTACTGACACTGTAGTTCACCAAAAAGCTGCCCAGGTCCAACCACCCTATGGAGCTCAAAGTTAACAAGTCTGATCCATAGTCGCAGAATTTCCAGCCATCTTCTTTAGTTTCATATTCTAAATCATGAACAAGGAGTAATAAGCATTTGAGGAAACTCTCTAACATGAAAGACCAGAACAAACAGAAAAACAAGTAACATGGAGGAAGAAGATTATTCAGGAAGAAGAAAGGTTCAGAAAACCACCACTGATAAGCTCGAAAAGATGAGAAGATACCGTATCCACAAAAAATGAAAACTAAAGTTGAATAAATCTGCCAGAAAGTATGGCAAAAGACAGCTGGAAAATAGAAAAGATAATAAAATTGAGGCACTAGTTCAAGAGACCCAACATTCAAACAGGAGTTCCAGAAGGAGAGAAGGGAGAAAACAGAATGGAAGAAATCATCACTGAAATAAACACAGAAATTTCCCACAACTAAAGGAGCACGAGCTGCCAGATTGAAAGAGCCCACTGAGTAAAACCAGCATAGGGAATAAAAGTAGACATGCAGAAAGATGCCTTCTTGAAAATTTTCTAATAATAGAGAATCATTTTTCTAATCCTTAAAGTTTCCAGAGAGAAATCTGTATTTAGCTATGGTAGGCATAATTCTAAGATGACTCCCAAGATTCCTGATGTACACATTTTGTATAATCCTAATTCCTTGAATCTGAGAACAGACCATAGGAGCTAACAGCAACACCAGCCATAAGCTAGCGAGAAGGTAGAAACCTCAGTCTCACAACCACACAGAACTGAACTGTCAAGACCTGAATGGGTATAACAGCCCAAAGGAACAGAAAAGCCTGGTTTCTTCTTTGTGTATTTGGAGAACCATAAGCAATTCAATATTAAAAAGTAAAAAGGGGACCAGACAAGTAAGGCTGGAGAATTGGCAAAGGACCAAATCATTAAAAGCCATGTATATCCTCCTAAAAAAGTAGGCCTTCATTCTGTAAATAATTGAAGCCATTTAGGAACTGCAAAAATTACCAGAACAAGATCATATACGTGTGTTTAAAATATATTACTATGCAAGCAACAGGAAGTATGAACTTAAAGAGGGTGAAACATAGGAATATAGACCAGATCAATTCCTATTACTAAAATATTACACAAGAGAGAGGAAGAACCTGGGTTAAAGCATTGGCTGTTAGAATGAAGAATTCGAGAAGATATTTCAGATCTAAAGTCAGATGCAGAGAGATGCAGGAATTGAGAATGCTTTTCTAGGCTTCTGCCATGAGTGACTGGACAGTAAATTAACCAAGATAATGGAGCAAGAACAGATGGTAAAAGACAACACATTAATGTCAGACACGTACAGCTTAGGAGAGAGACATCTAATTAGTAGTTAAATATATGGGACAGGAACTCCAAAGAAACATCTGACCTGAAAATTCAGATTTAAAAATCAAGAGTAGTTAATGCCATAGAAACAGATGAGGGTGTGTTCTGAGCCTCTATCATTGTGTATGTAGCAAAGCACCCCAAAACCTAATGGCTTAAAAAAAAGAATCATTTCTGTTGTCCATATATCTACAAACTCATCTCTGGCCCACGTTGCATTTGTGGGGCATTTTGACTGGAGGATGAAGGTTCCAATTTAAAAATGGCTCACGTATTAGTTAGCAAGCTATTGCTGACTAGTATGAGCTCAGTCAGAGCTGTGGGCTAGGGGCCTCAATTTCTTTCCACGTGATTTCTCCTCAGGCTTAATCTCACAGCAAAGTTGCTCGGTTTCGAGAATGAGCCTGTCATGGTAATAAGATGCAGCTGTGCTACGTATCTACAGCAATTAAATGTCCAGGAGCCCTATCTGCTTAACACACAAACACACAGACTCTCCAACCTGTATCTATTTTCATATGTTTAGAAGTGAAACAATGCATATAATTGCAATGATCACGCATCTGAAGTTTATCAAAAAGTTTGAACCCCAGCTTGCATTTTTATTAATGTTTACAGATAATGTTGACTGGTCAGTAGACAAAATCCTGAGAATCCTTAATATCTCAACATTGGAAGAAAAGGAAATGAGGATGGAGAGAAATGATGAAGAACTGTACAATGAACTTATGAGGGCTTTGTGGGGAAGTGGAAGATCAAACCAAAATCAGAGGATCTTCTCCCAATGGACATAAGATAAATATTTCCCTCTCCATGTGAACAGAAAGGAAAAAGACCTATATACTGTTTTGTTTTTTCTTAGTTGCTTGAAGTCAAAATCCAACCAAATAAAAACTGACCAAAATAAAGAACTCAGGAATGAAGCCAGTAGAACTGGGACTGATGAGCTCTGAATCTATTTAAATATGAAAGCAGGGCTTTTTAAAAAAATGGGAATTATGATTATAGAGCACAATATAAATATTATAACCTTTACAACGTAAAATAACACAAAACAAAAATCTGGAGGGTAAAGAGGAACTGAGATGGAAATAAACATATGAAGTTAATAGTCTCATCTTTTACACTAACAAATGGGAATTGGTGGATTTAAAATTTTTCATTCTTTATACTTTTGCACTGTTTGAGATGTGGATATTCTATATCCTCACGGCTGCAAATTAAAAATGAGGGACAGACCCACTTGAAGTTCAATGTGTGATTCTTCTACTATACAGAAAGACATAATAAATCTCTTTGTCCTAAGTCTTGTGCTTTTGAATTACTGTTTTGGTAAAAGCCTAAAACAGTATAACGAAATTAAGTGGACCAACACAAAAAAAGAGAATAAAAGGAATTTTTGAGATGTATAAGCAATTTTTTTTCCTGAACTGTTTCATATACTAACTTTTTAATTAGATTAGAGACAAGTCTACACAATTATTTTTAAATAAAAGACTGTCACCTTGAGGACAATGAGATTATCTTAAAATAGTTACTTTTCTACAGCTATGCTAAATAAAGCTTTGTAACACAAATCTTCTACGTTTAATTTAAACCCAAATCTGTTTTGAATAAACTTCAGCCAAAACATGCCTTAAGATAGAAACCATGTGACACTTTGTGAGAGTTAGTGAGTTTGTATCTGAAATATTAGAAAACCCAGCAAATGTGGCTTATAATTTGAGTTTTGGCATTCCCTTCAATACGAAAATTCAAAGATAAACTTATAGTAAGTAAAGTTTGCCAAAATTAAAATAACACTTTATAAATCTCCATATGGCATTAGTACAGTCTGGCAAAATACTGCAAATTTTTATTTTTACATTGTTATTTTAATTATTGACACATGCTTCAACTGAGCTCCAAGATTCACTGACTTCAAATTTCACTACAAAGTAATATCTAGTAGATTCAATGATTAAAGAAATGATCACTCAAAGATTACTTAATGCCTACTATGTTAGGCCCTGTGCTAAATATAAAAGACTAAGATGAATAAGATATTTCAAATCCTTGAGGGGCATGGGCTAAAGGACATATATTTAGTTTAAAAAAAAAAGTGGTTCATAAGTACTATAATATACAGGGTGCTATGAGAAACAAAGAAATATTTCATTCTGCTCAAGTCAGGGAAGAGAAGGAAGGAAAGGGAAAGGAAGATCACCACAGAGATGAAAAACAGTAAGAGAATGGCTTCTACAAGAAGATAAGACTAAGGAGTATTTCAGACAACAGGAACAATATAGCCAAGGCCTCAGTCAAAGTACATAACTTTTTTGAGGGAAACCATAAACAGTCACATATTACTGAATGCAAAGTGTTGACAGCAAGATGACCCAGCTGAGGCTGGACCACATACCATAATTTATGAAATAATAAAATTATGTTAGAAAGTTATCTAATCAGAGATCATTTGGTTGTAGGTAACAGAAACCAAAAAAGTAGGGGTAGGGGGAACTTACTACTTTAGAAGGGTATCTCACAGAATACAAGGAAAACTCAAGTAACTTGATCAGAGAACAAATGTACAGATCTGAACAGCAAGAGTTCAGGGTCCTTCATTTTGCCATTAACACTTTTTAGCTCCCCACTCTTTCTGATTTACTTCTACATGGGCAAAGCATTCAGTAAGCAAGACAGTTAAAGTGCTGTATAATCCAGTTGCTCCCATGTTCAATTCCAAGTTCCTGGAAGAAGACATCTCATTTGCTCAGGTAAGCTCATGGATTGGTTGACTCTAGGTCAGGTGGCCACCTCTGACTTAACAGACTGTGATAAGCATGAGGTAGGGGTAACACCCTTCTTGGCCTATACACAGATACTTTAAGAAGGGAATATGGGGAGGTAGCAGAAAGTACTTGTGTCTCTAGAGCATGCCACCTCTTTTACTACCCATCATATACACCCTTTTTTTTCTTACCATTTAAAAAAAATTGTTATTGGAGTTTTGTTGATTTACAATGTGTGTTAGTTTCAGGTGTACAGCAAAGTGAATCAGTTATACATAAACATATATCCTCTTCTTTTCCCATGTAGGTCATTACAGAGCACATATACCCTTCTTAACCATTACAAACATACTCAGGTTCAACATAACTATTAATATACAAGATTATTCAAAGTTATCACCCTGCAAGAAAAACAGTACCTAGAACACAGACAGCATTCAATAGATAATTGTTGAATGAAAGAATGAACAAAGGAAAGAAAAAGTAAAAAGAACAGATGGAAGAAAAAATACATTCATCTCTCCTCCATTAAGTGGTGGACTCCTTGGTGGCTCAGATGGTGAAGAATCTGCCTGCAAAACAGGAGACCTAGATTCGATCACTGGGTTGGGAAGATCCCTGGAGAAAGGAATGGTAACCTACTCCAGTATTCTTGCCTGGGAAAACCCATGGGCAGAGGAGCTGGCGGGCTACAGTCCATGGGGGTCACAAAGATGTGACAACTCAAAGTCACTGTTAACTACTTCATCTAGGAGTGATGTCATGTACTTAGTCGCTCAGCCATGTCCGACTCTTTGCGAACCCATGGACCATAGCACACCAAGCTCCTCTGTTCGTGAGGATTCTTCAGGCAAGAATACTGGAGTGGGTTGCCATGCTCTTCTCCAAGGGATCTTCCCAACCCAGGAAATCGAATCAAGGTCTCCTGCACTTCAGGCAAATTCTTTACCATCTGAGCCACTGACTACATATTCTGAATCCACAGTCCTTCCTACCACATCGGGGCCAGGTATGATTCCTCACCACTCTGTTAGCAATGAATAAACCTCTCCAGTGTGTCATATACTAACAAAAACAGAATAACTGTATGTTTTTAATTCTCATTTTAAAAATGGAGACAAGCAAAAATCTTTCCAGAACGTTACTATGTTTAGTAATTGATCACTGTATAGTCTGGTCTTGAACAGGATTTGTAAGACAAATGAGAGGACCCGTACCTGGCCAGTAAATAACCAACCCTCTATATTTGAAGCAAGTCACTGTTATTAGCAATTACTCATTAGCAGAAAAATAAATATGATAACAGAAGAGAAAGTACAAACCATCCTCAGAGAAACTGTGGGGCTACCCAAGAATCACCATGGGACTGAGAACAGCGGGGTTCCCCCATCCCAAGATGGGAATTTGGCAGTCTACACTGGCAGTAGCAAAGCAGCTGTCTAAATTACTGCTCATGGTATCTTGAGATGCAGTGACCACATATCATAGAGCTTTATGATACTATCAGCATGATTCTCAAATTGTTAAGAATATTAATTCTTATACAAATAGTAAACATGCATCAAAGTTTTCTTTAACTCATTAATGAGGGAACTAGCAGAATGGCAGTTCAATAAGAAGAGGGAAAAAGGAATGTTGGTTGATATTGTACAGAGCAATAAATTTTCTTTGCAAGTACTTCATTCTTTGCCTATGCACTTCCAACAATCCCCCCCAAAAAATCATTTCACTTTATCAGTTTTCTATGCACTAACATTCAAATTTACCAAACTGTAAAATATCTGGGATTTAATTAACTGTGTGTGGTTTAACAAATAGTCACTATTTTCTGAGAGGTGAGCAAAAGGACTCATTAAAAACACTTGCATGGTTTTAAAAGGGTCACACAATCACCCTTTTGCCTTGCATTGGATTAATTTTCCTGAAAAATATTTTGAAGCCAAACTTAAAAGTCTTTCAAACGCACTGGTGTTCCTGTCTCTTGTGTCCCTACGTACTAAATGGAAGAAAAACTTTACCCCTAGGTTACCCAGCCAAAAAGAGTCCAAAGAAGATCTCTACCTACAACGTAAGCTAGCAACCATACAAGAAAATTAAACATTTAGAAAACATCTGTTCAAAATTGTACTCAAATATATTTAAGATTTTTCTGGTATAGTAACTGATGGAACTCTCAAAGAATCTCTAGAGCTTAGTCATAAAAGCTGTTATTTGATCCCCTATCTGATTACTGGGATAGATATATTTCTAAAATACACATGGCCACTCAAGGGATCATATCTGTGGCTTATCTATATTGCCTTGGTTCACCTTAGTTTAACATCACTTCTGTATCTTTAAGTTCATTTTAGTACAGCCCTTGTGGCTTAGCTGGTAAAGAATCCACCTGCAATGCGGGAGACCTGGGTTCAATCCCTGGGTTGGGAAGATCCCCTGGAGAAGGGAAAGGCTACCCACTCCAGTATTCTGGCCTGGAGAAGTCCATGGACTATATAGTCCATGGGGTCGCAAAGAGTCGATACAACTGAGAAACTTTCACTTTCACATGATAGTAATGAAGAGGATTTCAGGTTTCATTTATATATTCACATCTGCTTACGATTCCTGTCAGATTAGTCCATGCTGTGAGAGTATGACAGAAATACTGAAAAAGTAATGTGAAACAAGTGAACTTAAAATAGTTTACTTATGTTTCTTACACATACCCAATACTTTCCAAAAGGGCAATTTCCGTGGTTAAGACAAATTGGTATATGGTCCCATACACAAAAGCGGCTTCCATGACGGCTCTATGCTCTGAAAAAGAGAGGGGAGGGAGAGGTTAGTTTGTGTGATTCTATTTTGAATATTTTCCTACACCCTTTTATGCTCTACTATGTTTAAAGAAAAATCCTTTGTAGGGATCTCAGTTGGGAAAATGCAGGCAGTTAAAGAAGTTATAAAAAGTCTGTTCTAGTCAAGTCAAGGTAAGAGCAGAACTAAGAAGGAGTTAAAAATGAGTTATACTTGAAGATATATGACAAATCTGTGATAGTTTTTTCCCAGTAGTAGGGAAGAGTGTATGAATTCGCCACACAACTTTCATGTTATATTTTATATATGAATATGTCTCTATGCTATTTATGGCTTTTTTCTAAATCAAACTTATTCTTATCTTAAAAGAGACAATTCTATAAGGTATAAACAGTTCCTCTACCCTTGACCCCATTTCCAATTTCCAAGGGACAACTACTTTCAACTTTCTCACTCTTAATTTAGTTATTTACCTCCAAATCCCTAAATGACACTCTTACACTCTTACTTCCTGATTATTTTTAGGTGCTAGTATTGTCTATTGACCTCCCATTATGAAAGATGATAAACAGCTCTCTTTTCTGAAACCTCATTCCACAAATGTACACAATTCTATCCCCTCAATCTGCCCAATATAGTCCTAGTTTTTATTAGACCAATAGTCAGTTTTCATATTGTTTAGTTCAGTCGCTCAGTCATGTCCGACTCTCTGTGACCCCATGGGCTGCAGCATACCAGGCTTCCCTTTCCATCACCAACTCCTAGAGCTTGCTCAAACTCATGTCCATCGAGTCGGTGATGCCATCCAACCATCTCATCTTCTGTCGTCCCCTTCTTCTCCTGCCTTCAATCTTTCCCAGCATCAAGGTCTTTTCAAATGAGTTAATTCTTCACATCAAGTGGCCAAAGTATTGGAGTTTCAGCTTCAGCATCAGTCCTTCCAATGAATATTCAGGACTGATTTCCTTTATGACTGACTGGTTTGATCTCCTTGCAGTCCAAGGGACTCTCAAGAGTCTTCTCCAACACCACAGTTCAAAAGCATCAATTCTTCGGCGCTCAGCTTTCTTCACTGTCCAACTCTCACATCCATACATGACTACTGGAAAAACCATAGCCTTGACTAGACAGACCTTTGTTGGCAGAGTAATGTCTCTGCTTTTCAATATGCTATCTAGGTTGGTCATAACCTTCCTTCCAAGGAGTAAGCGTCTTTTAGTTTCATGGCTGCAATCATCATCAGCAGTGATTATGGAGCCCCCCAGAATAAAGTCTGACACTGTTTGCACTGTTTCCCCATCTATTTCCCATGAAGTGATGGGACCAGATGCCATGATCTTAGTTTTCTGAACGTTGAGCTTTAAGCCAACTTTTTCACTCTCCTCTTTCACCTTCATCAAGAGGCTCTTTAGTTCTTCACTTTCTGCCATAAGGGTGGTGTCATCTGTGTTATCTGAGGTTATTGATATTTCTCCTGGCAATCTTGACTCCAGCTTGGGCTTCATCCACCCTGGCATTTTGCATATTACATATAAGTTAAATAAGCAGGGTGACAATAAACAACCTTGACGTACTCCTTTCCCAATTTGGAACCAGCCTGCTGTTCCATGTCCGGTTCTAACTGTTGCTTCTTGACCTGCATACAGATTTCTCAGGAGGCAGGTAAGGTGGCCTGGTATTCCCATCTCTTGAAAAATTTTCCAGTTTGTTGTGATCTACACAGTCAAAGGCCTTGGCAAAATAAATAAAGCAGAAGTAGATGTTTTTCTGATATTCCTTTGCTTTTTCAATGATCCAATGGATGTTGGCAATTTGATCTCTGGTTCCTCTCCCTTTTCTAAATCCAGCTTGAACATCTGGAAGTTCATGGCTTCATATTTCTGGGACTCAATAAATACAATTTCCTTTTGAGAAATTTTTCACTACACTTATAACTTTTTTTTAATTTTTGTTTAGATTCCTTGCTAATTTATTCCTAAATTCTTCTGCAACTATCTAAGGCCCCCAATACTTCAAATGTATCTGTTTTACTATCTATTCCCTCTCTTTGCAGACATTTCTGCAGAGTCTTCTGATTTGTTCGAATGTGGACTCTGCTCCTCAACCTGCCCCAACTTTCATCCTAGGAACTCACTTTCATTATTGTCCTGGGGATTCTCTGATTCTCACTCTTGTGTTGGGGCCTTGGCCTGTTACCCTCATCTTCTGGACTAATTTGTTCCCTTGCTCCCATTCTCGAGCTCCTTTCTGGGAGGGGATATATGGAATAAACATTTTTTGCAAACTTACCCTTCTCAAAGTGGCTTTATTCTACTTTCATAACAAACTATAGTTGTCTGCGTATGGAATTCTAGATTCAAGTCATTCCCCCTAAGAATTTTGCAAGCGTTCCTTCAGTTTCATTGGTTCCCAAATCCAAAGTCATCCTGATTCTTGATCCTTAAACCGCATACTTTTTTCTTTCTGGAAAATTTTAGAATAGTTTTTGTTCCCAATATTCTGAAAATTCAAAATGAGATCCTGTGGCATGGCTCTACATTCAAACATTGCTGGGATTCACTGAACCCTTGCAATTTGGAGGCTCAAACCCCTCAGTTCTGGGAAATTTTCTTAAAGCATTCTTTTGACAATTTTTTCCTTTCCATACCTCATTTTCCCTTTTTTTCTCACTGACATTTCCAGGTAGTTATCTTCCCCTCCCTGACCTAATCTTCTATCACTTGAATCACATTTCATCAGATTATTCCACTCACCACTCTGCCTTGTTGGAATCATCTACCACCCCAGCCAGGGTTAATCCCCCTCATCTCATGAAAAATTTAGCTTCTGTCAATTGTCACGCTCTCCGATTTTCCTATCCCCATAGATGATCCTTGCAAAATCCTAGCCTTTCAGTCCTTGGTCTTATCTGGAAACTCCAGTGATTTCTCTTCAGCCCTACCTTAACCACTCATGGCCACTGTCCCACTTCAGGCTTGTAATCACCAATCTGCAAATCCTCCAAATTTTCAACATCTAGCACTCCCCTCAAAAAAGAAACACACACACACACACACACACACACACACACACACACACACACACACACCCTTACATCTCTGGGTCACTTGTCTAGTACATAATTTTACTTTAACCTTTCCAAATTTACAGTCTTACCGTTTTCACTGTCCTTCACCCACCTCAGGTCCTCTCTTCCCTCCTAGTTCAGCTTAAATTCCATGGTCAGTCTTTAATCACTCACCCACCTGTCTAGCTAAAACACAATCCAAGTTGAATCAAACAGACTGCCTATTTTGCACTTACACCCATAACAGAGCATATGACTGGGGGAAGAAAACAAGAACCTGCTGGCATAACCATGCCCATGGTCTCACTTTAGATTACTGGCATCAACTATTGCTGCTGCATAACAGCCATTCTTTATTTTCAGGCCTTCTAAAACAACTAGCTTCATCTCTTCTTTCCTCACACTATCTGATCACTTTATTTCTATTTCATTAGGAAAATTAATCAATTAAGTAAAACCAAAAAAGTTCCCAGCACTGTATGTATCTGCCCCCTTAATTAAATTGATGCCAACATTCTCTGTCTTCTCTCCTAATACCATAGGTGAATTTTCCATGCTCTCAGCAAAGGGCCACCCCTCCCCTGTTCACTAGATTCCATCTACCCTAGTGTACTCAAAGATGTTGTTCCAATAATTTTCCCTTCCTTTTTCTCCATAATGTATTTTCCTTTTTCTACAAGATCTTTCATGTCAACATACAAATACACTTCTTAAAAAATTCTTCACTTGACCCCACATACTCCTCCAGCCACTGCCTCGTATCCTTCTTCCCTTAATAGCAAAATCTTATATGAGACTCTATAGTCACCGTCTCCAGTTGCTCTCTGCCTATTCTCTTATACCCTACTCAGGCATTTATCCCTACCACTCTACCAAAATCATGTGTATCAAGGGCATGGGTAACTTCGTATTGCTAAGCATAATGGCCAACTGGTAGTTCTTATCCTAATTAATCTTTCAGCATCCTTTGATACAACTGCTACTATCTCTTCACTAAAACCCTATCTTCACTTTGTTACACACAGGTCATTCCTTCCACCTCCTCTACTGACCCGTGAATGATGAAGTATTTAATGAGTTCAGTCTTCTCTTTTCCATCTAGCCTCACTCCCTTCATGGTCTCCTCTGGTCTCACAACTTTATGTCATAAATGTATATCCCTAGTCTGTATTCCACCATCAAATGCAGACTAGTAATATCCAACTACAACTACCTTGTTGATACCTCTACTTGGCTGTCCAATGGGTATTTCACAAGTATGGTGCCCAAAAGTCGATTCCAGACCTTTCTTCTCCAAACTATTTCCAGTCTGCCCCACCTTAGTTATTAGCAATTTCACCATTCAGGGAGGGAACGCAGGTCAAAATCCTAGAGCCATCCTTGTCTCTGCTATCTCTCTCAATCTATATCCAATATGTCATAAAATTCAGTACCTCTTACAATCCAAACTACTGCTAAAATTCAAATGTATTTCCACTGCCATTGCTGCTGATACCCTGGTCCAAGCCACCCACCACCATCTCCTGCCTGCATTATTGTGGTAACTTCCTGATTTTCTCCCTTATTCTACTACTGCTCCTTCTACTGTATTCCAAATAGACTTAAAATATAAATCAGGGATTTCTGGCTCCATTATGGCAGTGTAAGTCCCTGTATAGTTCATCTCTCTTACTGACTTTAATTATAGAATGTGGACAAAATACAATAACCTGAGGGGCCCTGAAAAGTAAACAATAAATAGGCTGATTGTGGAGTATTATTTTACATGTACATTAAGTTTAAACTATGTAGCCATCAAGCTTTATGTCTATAAAAACAGAATTTTCCAATAAATTATTTGATTTCATAGAGCATATACAATTTTAAATGTTTTTAACAACATTTTATATTAACATGTCCAAGTTATAACCATTAACAAATAAAATCATGAAAGCATAATTAAAATTTGTTCATAAAACATTTATAAATTTATGACAAAACTACCTATTAAGGCTAAGGTGATGTCAAAATTTTTTAAAAGTCAAAAAAAATATATCATAAACAGCAAACACCAAAATAAAAAAGGAAGCCAAGTCAGTCAACAACATTTACCAAATACTATAAACTACTGAATACTAAATCAGGTACCATGAGGACTGTTAGGAAATAAAAACAGTAATAGCAGACACAGAGCACCTACTATATGTCAGGAACCTTTTTATTTTTTTAAATTCACTTGGTTCTCACAGTAACACTAAGAGGTAGGCACAATTATTTTCACCATCTTAGTGACCAGGAAACAGGTTAAACAAGTCAGTTGTCCAAGGTCATGTGCTTGCTTCAGCAGCTCAGATACTAAAATTAGAATAATACAGAGAAGATTAGCATGGTCCCTGCACAAGGATGACACGCAAATTCGTGAAGCGTTCCATATTTTGGGGGCTTCCCAGGTGGTGCTAATGGTAAGGAACCCCCCTGCCAGTGCAAGAGACACGGAATACATGTGTTCGATCCCTGGGTCAGGAAGATCCCCTGGAGGAGGAAATGGCAATGCACTCCAGTATTCCTGCCTGGAGAATTCCATGGACAGAGGAGCCTGGCGGGCTAAGGTCCACAGGGTCACAAAGAGTTGGACACGACTGAAGCAACTGAGCATGCCAAGGTCATACTTTAAGTAGTTGGTGGAACAGGGAGTCTAACCTAGGTGTCTGGCTCCAGAGTTTTTGTTCAATCACTATACTATGCTGCCTACTTGAAGACAGAAAATGTAATGGTAAAAGATCCTTTAAATTTATTTTAAAATATTAAGATGGTAGTTAAAATACATTATGTTAAGTCCTTCAACATAGACACACATATATAGAGGCACAGCAAAGATTAAAGCAAAAGTTGATAAATACCTGGTGTTCCAATGGCTCTGACATATGAGAATGCAATGTTTCCTTTTCCTTTTAGAGCATTTTCTATGTTCTGAAGGTCTCCCAGGGTGGTGATATATTTTACTTCATTAAAAAGAAGAGCACTGAAACAAACAAGAGATATAACTGGTAGAAAAATATGACAGGGACTCAGTTATTTAATACATATTTTGAATAAGTTAAAGAACCTAATCAAAAAGGAAATTTAATCTTCTGAACAAACTCTCAGTAGTAAGAACCTAAGAATTTCAATACTGAATTAAAATCACTCTCTAAATCATTATTCTGTCACTGAGAACATCAACCAGGGACAGTTATATGAAATAACTGCTTATCCTCTATCACAACTACCTCAATATAAACTATATTTACTAACATTCTCTTCTGGCCAAATAATCCCTTACAAACCTCTCAGCCATAGACACATTTGAGCGCTTCACATGTCTAAACTAAAGCCTTCTTTCCACTGCCTATAAGGCCCTGCACGGCCTAGATCTTGCCTACTTCTCCAACATCATTTTGTTCTACCATTCCTCATGTCTACCCTACTTTAGGCAACACCTCAGGGTCTTTGCACACACTGTTCTCTTTGCAGAAAGATATTCCCTCTGCTCCTTCTCATATATACTGTCTGGGCTTAAAAATCATTGACTTAGAGAAGCCTCTCTTATGAAAGTAGGTCTGCATCATTTTCCTCTTGAATTTCATAATATTTGATCCTTTGTGGTTCTTACCATAATTTATAATTATTCATATATATTTTTTACTTGTTTATCCCTGCCTCTCTCATTAAACTGTTACCTTCTTGAGGCCTGGACTTTGTCTATTTTGTAAGTATATCCATAATAATTTAGAATAGAACCTGTACATTTAATGTATAGATCAGAATAACTGATCACATTAGTTCATTGAAAAGAATCTCCTTTTAAAAATTTCTACTTCTATATAAATTCTCTGTAACTAACAACAAATTCCACTTAATCTCCACATGCATATCTCTGTCTGTATGTGTATTTTTGTTAAGCTAGACTTTATAAATTGTGAAAGTTGTTCCAAGTCCACATACTTAAATAAGCAAAAATGTTAATCACTCAGTCGTATCTAACTCTTTGTGACCCCATGGACTATAGCCTGCCATGTTCCTGTGTCCATGGAATTCTCCAGGCAAGAATATTGGAGTGGGTAGCCATTCCCTTCTTCAGGGGAGCTTCCCGATGAGGGATTGAGCCTCACTGCAGGCAGATTCTTTACTGTCTGAGCTACCAAGGAATCCCAAGGTTCATTCCAATAAATTAGTCAATCATAGTTTCCTCTTGTTGAAAACATAGCACTTTCCATTAATATAGCAATTCTCAAATTTTCTGGTCTCAGAATCTCTTTATATCCTTAAAAATTACTGAGCTCTTCAATGGGTTTGCATTTATGTAGGCTTCATCTATCAATAGTTGCCAAAATAGAAATTAAAACAGCAATTTAAAATGTTAATTCTTTAAAAAATAAAAATAAACACCACTGCACATTAACACTTTTTATTAAAAATAACTAAAATTTTCAAAATGAAAGAAAAGTATAAAAAGAGTGGCATTACTTTACACTTTTGCAAATCTCTATAACACTGAACTAAATAGAAGACAGGTAGACTCTCATATTTGCTCCTTTGTTCACTCTGTTGTGACACACATCATGTAGTCATTAGAAAGTGCATTCACGAAAAAATGAAAGTGAAAAACGCAAACATCTCACTATTATTATAAAAATATCGTAACTTCATGGGCACCCTGAAATGGCTGCTCTAAGTTACACTGCTTAAATATTTACCTACACATTACAGATTTCTTCCACTTTTAAAAGAAATATGAAACTTGAACGTCTGTAATTCCCAGGGCTCTTGTTTTATTTTTAAAATAAATATTTACTGAGCAGTACTCACTATTTCCTAGATACTTTCACATGTTTTCATTTAAATCTTCAGGTGGCACTAGTGGTAAAGAACCCACCTGCCAATGCAGAAGATGTAAGAAATGCAGGTTTGATCCCTGGGTGGGGAAGATCCCCTGGATGAGGGCATGACAACCCACTCCAATATTCTTTCTTGGAGAATCCCATGGACAGAGGAAACTGGCGGCTATGGTACACAGGGTGACAAAGAGTCGGACACAACTGAGGTGACTTAGCACATTTAAATCCTCAATGATATTCTTGGGAAATTTCTTTTTACACACACACACACACACACACACACACACACACACAAGAACACATATACAGATACACAGAGGAAAGAATCTCAGGAGTTAAGTAACATGCTCCAAGACATACCAGTAGTCACTGGTAGAGATTTTTAAACCCAGGTTTTCGACACTTTGCTTGTAACTCTCTAAACTTTGTTATTACTGATCCCTCATAAATGGTAAACCAGGTAAAAAGAGAGGCAATTAATAAATAGCAAGAAAGTCTCAGTAGCAATCTGGGTTACTGGCTGCTTATACATTTTGGCTAGCAAGACCACAATTACCCTCGAGTTACTTCAAAATCACTGGGAGGCACCATCTAGTGAACGTAATCGGACTGCCATGTAAATTCTCTGCTTGGGAATTACATCCATCCATTTACCTTAATTGCTCTAGTAGCAATTTTTCTTTTTTTTTTTTTTGCTTCAAAAATCAAACCTAGGAGTAGAAATCTAACCTTTTCCTCAAAGACTGGCAAGTATAAATTAATAAAAGCCAGTGTTTGGGGGGACACTTCCCACATGTCAGGCATAGTACTAAGTATATTATAAGTAGCCGCACTTTACCAGTTTGGGACTGACTGACTCTCTTGCTTCGGAAATTCCCAGTTTTCTAAGTCTTCATGGTGGGCAAAGTCCAAGTCCCCTCACACAAGCCGATCATTTTGTAAATCTGCCTTTCCAGGTTCCCTGCCGTTAGGCTATATGGCCCAGAATCACTTGTCTGACATCCTAAACTGGGAGCCAGTGATGTCAAGAATCAGGGACAGTGCAGAATTATTTCCAGAAGCAGTAGCAGCAAGAGTCAGCTTCAAAGGCAGGAATGACAACACTGCTAATGACAGCCGCAGTGCTAGCAAAGCAAGCTGTGGCATTTGATGACCAGCAGAGATGCAGCAGTCCTCCTGAGACTAACTCTGTGTCATGATTATGACTAATTCAGAGCCACATAAATCTGAGTCCAGTTCTCCAACCCTTCTAGTGAGACGGAGATTCCCTATATCCTCTCCAAATTCTTTTCTGCTTAAGCCAGTCAGACCCAGATTTGGGGGTTTATAACTAAGAACACCCAGGCACGCTCCTAGTCTTGCTTAATTTTCATGGCAACCATCTGAGATCAGTACTATCATTAACTTCATTTTAAAGAAAAGGTCATGGGGCTTAAAGAGGTTATCTTGTCTAAAGTCCCAAAGCTTATTATTATTAAAGAGTCATTATCCACGAGGTAGAAGGAGGAGAAGGGGAGGACAGAGGATGAGCTGGTTGGATGGCATCACCACCTCTATGGACATGAGTTTGAGTAAGCTCCAGGAGTTGGTGATGGACAGGGAAGCTTGGCATGCTGCAGTCCACGGGGTCACAAAGAGTCAGACACGAATGAGTGACTGAGCAAGTGAGCGACAAGGCAATAATAACCAAAACTAATGACATTCATAATCTCATGATCTCTGGGAGTATTCCCAATGACTTCCTAACTTTAACATATTTTTAAATGTTAATTTCCAGAATATAGGAACAACTAGGGATCTCTAGGATCCATTCCACGAGCCGGTACTCCTTTACTCCAGTTCCAAGGAGGAGAAATGGGTTAAAGGAAAAATCTGTCTTAGGATTTTCCTGCTCCAAAGAAGAGATAAAACAGCATGAGTCTGCTCTGACCTTGGGGCTCTTCCTGCCCCAGAAAGGCCTTCCTTTCACTTGGCATACTCTTCCTGAGACTCTCCTAATGCAACCACTAGGCACATAAAATGTATGGTCAAGAATTCAGTGGGTGTCAGAAAAAAAAAAAAAGGGAACTCAGGAGTCTACTTTACCCTGCTTTTAGAGCAGCAGGTTGCTCAGCCTTTTTTCAGGAAAAAACCTACTTTTTATTATGTTCTGTCACTATTCAAATTCTAAAAAATCCAATAAAAAGGAACTGTTACTTTCTATTTTGCCTTACCAAAACCCCTAGGGCAAAATGAGGAAAAAGAAGGAGGAGGGAAAAGAGGGCAACAGCATGGGGAGACAGACAGACAAGTTACTTTATCTAAATTAATTACAGTTGGCCAGTGGGTTCTGCATTCACAGATTCAGCCAATTGCGAACGGAAAGTATTCCAAAAAAGTAATTCCAGAAAGTTCTAAAAAGAAAAACTTGACTTTGCCATATAATGACACCTACTTACACAGCATTCACACTGTATTAGGCTAAGTAATCTAGAGATGATTTAAAGTTTACAGGAACGTGTGCATAGGTTATACGCTAAGATGTAAGGGACTTGAGTATCTGAGGATGCTGATATGAGGGAGAGGGAGTCAGAAAGGCACAGGGGTTAGGGGTTGCTGAAACCAGTCCCCCTCAAATATTGAGGGATAACTGCATATTATGCAAGGCAGATCCATGTATAAAATGAAATATCCCAAATACTTCATAAAGCATTTTCTAAATAATACAATTAAAAAAACAAACTGAAGCCAGTGAAACGTGAATTGAGAAAACAAGTAATAAAGTTCAAAAACATCAGGAAGGGACTAGCCTGGTTCAGGAGTTTTAGAGGAAGATACTTCCAGCAGGATCTTTCTCCAAAGCATCAGTCTTGGTATTTTTGTCATATGTTATATATTCTCCTACTAGCTTACCACTTAAAAAATTCTTATCACCAGAAATAATCTTACAGGCTTATAACATAAGATTTCTGCTCCTCCAATTTTTAACAACCAAAAAGTGAAGCTTCCCAATTCACCTTCCACCAATCCGATATTTTCTGAACACATAACACACGTCACGCACAATGCCATGCTCTGGTAGAAGGACTGTGTATAAGAGGGCACACTCTGGGGATACAACCATTACCAAAACAGGATGCTTGTGGTGATAGAGGTGGATGTGTGTTTACAATATTAGTTACTACCAAATTAACAAAGAGCTGTGAGGAATTCAAATCTAAGACAAGTAATTATTTTATTACAATTTCTCCCAGTATGTCACTATCAAACAGGAACCCAGGTGACAATACTGGGTAGGAACAAATCTGATAGAGACAAAGGATTTAACAATAGCTCAAAACCTATCAGGAAGGGACCAGCCTGGGCACAGTTCAGGAGTTTTAGAGGAAGACACCTCCAGTAGGATCTTTCCCCAGAGGCTCTATAGCAACATCACCTAAAGTCTCAGTACCCAGACTCTGCAGTAATGTGTTAAAAATAAAATGTTAGCACAAATTATGACAGTTGAAAATAATTCCCATAATATTTGTAGTTCATATTATTGTCAGTAGTATATTAACCTTAAGAGGAAAGAAACCTTCCATTTGACTAAATATTGCCACAAGAATATCAATTAGCACATCTTAATAAAGAGTTAATGAGATTTTAAGTGTTTCTGTACAGCACTAGACAATCTTTCCTTTTTGGATCATTTGATGATTTCTAGAAGTCAGCAATGACTGGGGAAAAATGGCCTTTATTAGCATTTAGACTTTTTACCATCTGAGCCACCAGGGAAGCCCACCTTTGAGATTACAGTGCCTCAGTCTCCTATATCTCTATCTGACTTGCCTCAGGAGTGTTACATAAGGTTTTCTCAATCAACAAATAAAGATTAATTGTTAATTAGTGAAGATTAATTGTTACTAAATATTACCATTTTCTAAATATTACCTTTCTTAATGCCATCTTAAAGCTGGGAAGTGAAATTTTCCTTACAGTTACCAAACTTTTTGGCTATGTATATTTTAGAAAATAGAGCTAAGAATTTTTAGACTCTAAATCTATAATCTTACCTCTATTTTAAATTTTATTTATTTTTCACATTTTAACACTTTTGTAGGATTCAAAAAGTATCTGAAAAGTTGAAGAGTGAAAAGTCTACCTCCAATTCTTTGTTCCCATCCTAGCTTTCCCATTCCATTTCCATAAACCAATCATCGGTTTCTTGTGAAACTTTGAAATATTTATACTAAATGCATACAAGAACTGAAGAGCCTCTTGATGAAAGTGAAAGAGGAGAGTGAAAAAGCTGGCTTAAAACTCAACATTCAAAAAATGAAGATCATGGCATCCGGTCCCACCACTTCATGGCAAATAGATGAGGAAATAATGGAAACAGTGACAGACTTTATTTTCTTGGGCTCCAAAATCACTGCAGATGGTGACTGCAGCCATGAAATCAAAAGACGCTTGCTCGTTGGAAGAAAAGCTATGACCGACCTAGACAGCATATTAAAAAGCAGAGACATTACATTGCCGACAAACGTCCATCTAGTCAAAGCTATGGTTTTTCCAGTAGTCACGTATGGATGTGAGAGCTGGACTATGAAGAAAGCTGAGTTCCAAAGAATTGATGCTTATGAACTGTGGTGTTGAAGACTCTTGAGAGTCCCTTGAACTGCAAGGAGATCCAATCAGTCAATCCTAAAGGAAATCAGGACTGAATGTTCATTGGAAGGACTGATGCTGAAGGTGAAACTCTAATACTTTGGCCACCTGATGCGAAGAACTGACTCAGTGGAAAAGACCTTAATGCTGGGAAAGACTGAAGGCCAGAGGAGAAGGGGATGACAGAGGATGAGATGGCTGGATGGCATCACTGACTCAATGGACATGAGTTTGAGCAAGTTCCAGGAGTTGGTGATGGACAAGGAAGGCTGGCATGCTGCAGTCCATGGAGTCTCAAAGAGTCAGACACGACTGAGCGACTGAACTGAACTGAAATGCATACATGCCATAAATATATATTATATATGCCTCTGTTAGAAGACTATTTCTCCTAGATTTCTCAGTGTTCCTGTACAGTCCAGGTCTCATGATGATGAAAACTGAGAGGACACAAAGATGGAAAATGTCTCCTCTTAATCTTGTCTTCTTTTCTCTGGAGCCATCTGCTTCCATTCAAAGGTAATAAAATCTTTCTTATCTTCCCTGGAGCTACACTCTTATATTTAGGGATAGAAACCTTTATCTCCCACCCCAAGCAATTTACTTAAATTCCAGAGAAAAAGATAAGCGCTCTATCTCTAGAAGGAAAAAGTAGATATGCCAGCTCCTATATAAACTCAGAGATTCATAATTTAAGCTCTTCTCCAAACCTTGCTGTAAATACAGATGTTAAGAATACAGCTTCCACCTTGCAGCTCTGCAGAGAACTGGGTAAAGCAATCCAATACTATCAAGTTACTCTGACTGCTGTTATTGCTGTGTGTGATTGCCGATTCCAAGACTTGGCATTTCTACATGTATATATGTAAGGAGGCTAACATCGAAGACCCTTCAGAGTTTTAGACTCTAACACTTCCTTTCTTATACACACAGAACTCTGCTATACTCTAAACACTTGGTTTATTTCATTAATAGATCCTGAAAAATCAATGTGTGAAAAATCTTAATAGACCATTAAGTCAACATACTTTTAATTACTGATGTTTTAGGAATATTTTAAATGTCTTACCAAAAAAAACACATGATTTAATTGACCATTATGGTTCAAAAATATGCAGTTCTATAACTATTTAGTGTAGGATTACCCTAGTTTACACTTGTTATTCTAAGATTTTACTAACTCAATTCTCCCTCTATTTTCTGAGGCTAAGAAACTGTCTAAAACCTTACTCTTTTCTGTTTCAAGTATAAATAACTGTAGATTACTAATCACATACAAATTTATCAGTATGTGTGCATTAGAGGATAATGGAAGAAAAGAACCCATTTATAATAGGAATAGAAGACATAAAATGCCTAGTAATAAATTTCACTGTCCAAGTATATACAAAGAAAAAATTAAAACATTACTGCTGCTGCTGCTGCTAAGTCGCTTCAGTCGTGTCCAACTCTGTGCAACCCCATAGACAGCAGCCCACCAGGGTCCCCTGTCCCTGGGATTCTCCAGGCAAGAATACTGGAGTGGGTTGCCAAAAACATTACTAGAGGATACAAAACTTGAATAAATGGAAAGACATCTGGTTCTGGGATGGGAAGATTCATTCAAAGATGCCAAGTATCCCTAAAATAACTTACAAATTTAATGCCAGTAGGATCTGGTCAGGGAGAAGAAACTGGACAACCTAATTTTAAATGTCACATGTAAATAGAATAAAAATGTGATTCTAGAGAAAGAAATATGAAGGGACCTGGATCTTTCAGATGTGCTGTGTTGTGCTGTGCTTAGTCACTCAGTCGCGTCCAGAATCTTTCAGACAGTATATTATAAAGCCTCAGTAATTAAGGCAACAGTAAAAAAAGAAAAAAAACAAGACAGATTAATGAAACAGAAAGTCCAAAGTAGGCCCAAATATATATGAGCGTTTAGTATAAAAAACGGCATCTTGAAAACTGAGATTAATCTCAGTTCTGTTGGGATAACTATTTAACCACCTGATTACTCTATAGCTAAAGTCATTGCTCATACCATTCACCTAGTTAAATTCCAAACAAAGCAAAGATTTAAATGTAAAAACGAACCATTAAGACATTGAGAAGAAATACACCCACATAAATAGAATATGATCTTTGACAAAGGAGCAAAAGCAATTTAATGGAGAAAGGCTAGACTTTTCAAAAAAGGGTGCTAAAGCAATAAGTGCACATGCCAATAAGTGCACCTAGACACTGACTATACACCTTTCACAAAAAATAACTCAAAACGGAGCAGAGACCTAAATGTAAGACACAGAAGAAAATCTTGGTGACCTTGGATTTGGCAATGAATTTTTAGATACAACCTAAAACATGATCCATGAAAAAAAAATTGTAGTGTTGGATTTCATTATTATTAAAAATTTCTGCTCTACAAAAGACACTGGTAAGAGAATGAAGAACAAGCCACAGCCTGAGAGAAAATATTTGCAAAACATATATATATCTGATAAAGGACTTGTATCCAAAATAAATAAAAGAACTCTTAAAGTCAACAATGAGGAAAAAAAAAAAAAACATTTACAATATGGGCAAAAGATCTGAGCAGATACCCCACCAAAGAAAATATACAGATGTCAAACAAGCATATTAAAAGATACTCAATATCATATGTCCTTAGGAAGTTGTAAATTAAAACGAGATACCACTACACACCTAATAGAATAGCTACAGTTAAAAAAACAAAGAAAAAAAAGAAAGAAGAAGAAAATTAGCAATACCAAATGTTGGTGGGAATGTGTAGCAATAGGAACTCATTCAACGTAGGTGGTAATGCAAAATGATAGTTTGGAGATGGTTTGGCAGTTTTTTACAAACCGAATCAGTCTTAAAACACAATTGAGAAATCACACCCCAAAGATTTTACCCAAATGAGTTGAAAAACCACATCAATAGAGAAAACCTACACACGAGCTTTATAGCAACTTTAATGATAACTGCCAAAACTTGGAAGCAAGCAAGATGGAGCCCCCTCTAAGATCAAGTCCCCCCGACAACTTTATGATTAACTTCTAAATCCAGAACTGTATTCCCTTTCTTGTCCCCTCTGACCTCAACCCTGTGCCAACTGAACAGTAATCAACAGAGTCAGGTGACTACAGCTGCTGTTGTCTATAACATTGTTAACATACTAAAATTGCTGTGAAGGATAACTTATCATTAACATACAGACTCAGGTTTTTTCTCCAGGGCAGGATGAGCTATCAGACCTCCCCTCCCTGGGGTCATGGTCCACCCAACCAGATGCTAGTAAACTGTAGGTATCCTGACTTCTGAAACTACAGATAAGAAACGTCACAGAAACGTCACTAGACAATGAATAACTCCAGCTTCTCTGTTCTTCTTCCCCAGCTCCTAACTCAGAGACCGAATTGGAGTGGACCTGAGGTTTTTCTCCCACTCACTTGCTCAGCGGCCTGCAATAAATCCTTACTTTGCTGCAGTCACTGTCAGAGCTTGGCTTTCTGTGAAACTCTGACACATGAGCCCTTTTTCCGGGTTACAGTTTCATCTATATGACCCTCAAAAAGGCAAAACTATACAGTAAAAAGATCAGAGGTTGGGGAGTGGCAGAGAAGGATAACTAAGAGGAGTACAGGAGATTTTTAGCGCTGTGAAACTTACTGTTTGATAAATAACAATGGATACATGTCATTATACATTTGTCAAAACTCATAGAACTCTACAACAAAGAGTGAATCCTAATAAAAAGTCTGCACTTTGGTTAATAATAATGTCAATTCATCAACTGTAACAAAGGTACCACACCAATGTAATATGGTAACAGAGGAAACCAAGTACAGAGGAGAAATGAGGAATTCTCCGTATCGTCTGTTCAATTTTCTGCAATCCTAAAACTGCTCTAAAAAATAATCTGTTAAGTTTTTAAGTGAATTCCTTTGCAACAAAAGCAAAAGGGAGACCTTGGTACAACTTAAAATCCAGAAGTCAAAAGAGAAAAGATAAATTTGACCTGATAATATTTTTTAAAAAATAGGGAAATTCAAAAGATAAATGACAAACAGGAAAAGGTACAGTTTCTATCTCCTTTATATACAGAAAGTACTTTGAAATTAATAAGAATGAAAGTTCAAAATGTGATAGAAAAATGGGCAAAAAATATCCAGCAACAAGTTCAGTTTCATTTCTATAAACAGTATGCAACTGAAAAGAGTACAAGAGAGGAACTGCTTGCCAGGAACTGGGTATATCAAACTGATGCTTTTAGCACAAAGAAGTAGGATGATGGCTTAAGAGGCATTCTCTTGCCTCGTGGAGAAAAACAAAAAGTACAGCTCTGATATGGCATACTATTTATTTAGCACAGTTCTTCAAGATTCTAAATATCATTACTGAAAATTTTTGTAAAATACTGTATTCCACAGTCATTTTTCTTATATTTTAAACAAAAATGAGGACACTGCCTCTTTGGAATTCTGCTTTCCTGATATTTCTTTTTTCTGCCCAGTTTCTTCTTCCTCTATATGTTTGTACTGTCCTAGAATGCTCCCTAGATGACCGACATGGTGACAACACTCCTCAGGAATGCAAATTCCTACAACTGCCTACTTGAGACGCAGATAAGATGAGCATCTGACTTATTAAACTAGACTCATTTTTTCCTGTAAACTTGCCTTTCTTCCTTTGCCTATCTCAGATGGTAATCAGATCAGATTTGGGGTAGAGAGAGGAGGGAAGGAAGGAAAAGAAGAGATCAGGGATTATTCAAATTAATCGCTACCAAGTTCAGTTAATTTCACCTCTTAGAGGGCTTTCCTGGTGGCCTGGTGGTTAAGAATTCCCCTGGCAATGCAAGGGGCTCGGATTCGATCCCTGATTGCGGAACTACATAGGCCGCGGGGCAACTAAGCCCATGCGCCTCAATTACTGAGGCACACTCTGTTCCACAACTAGAAAGTCTGTGCACCTCAACAAAAGATCCCACGGGATGCAACAAAGACCCCTTGAGCCACAACTAAGACCCAGCACAACCAAACAAGTAAGTATTTCTTAAAAATTTAACCTCCTCACCATTAAAAAGAAACCTCCTCTTTGCTATCTTCACTTCCCTAAATTCTACAATGGCCACACAATGGTGTCTACATGTGTGTGGATCCCATGGACTTGTCTCTCACCCATCAGAAAGAGCTCTTAAGTGCTAACCTGATCACATCTCTTACTGCCTACAACCTTCTGCTGAACAATCAGGTCAATTAGGACAAAGAGTCAAATTAAAAGTCACAACCAAGCCTTTATTTACTCACTGCTACAGTGCAAGAGGCAAAAGGGGAGGAGAGACACCAACTCCACAAGTTCCATTCCCTTCCCCAACCACAGAACAGCTCCAGGCCAGAGCCACTGGGCGCAGGAGTCATCTCATTCCAAGGAGCCGCAAAGAGCTGGCTCCTATCTCTGATGTGAGTGGGCACCTTCCCTCTATGAGGCCTGCTGGACAAAGCCTGTAACTGCCTGTGGTTGGGCCTGGGAGATCCCACAAGGATTGTGGCCCAGAGCTGGCCTCCTCACTTCACTGGCTACCCTAGTGAAGCCTCAACTTCTTCACATGGTAAACAAAGATCCCCTCCGCTGACCCCATGCCGACTTCTCTGCTCTCACCTCCTGCTTTACATACATTTGAAATGCCAGTGAAAACTACCCTCTCTGGAGAAGGAAATGGCAACCCACTCCAGTATTCTTGCCTAGAAAAGTCCATGGACAGAGGAGCCTGGTGGGCTGCAGTCCATGGGGTTACATGACTGAGCACGCATGCATAAGGGTGGAGGGAGATGGGTTGGTAGCAATAAACTGGTAGAACTAAAACAAACAAACAAACAAACAAAAAACTACCCTCTCCAAACTATCTTGACCTCCCTGCCTGGGCTCATAGTTCCCTCTGCTTCTCCCACCTCCCACCTTTCATTTCTTCACTGAGCAAACCTCTGTTTATCCTTTAAGACCCACCCCAAATGCTACCTTCCTTCAGGAAGGCTTCTTACCAAATATCCACCCTCATTCCAGACCCAAGGAAATATTGTCTAACCTGTTGACGTTTAAGCCCTTAGGAAGCTCTATTTCACTTACTATATAATACTTTCTGTTTATATATCTGTCTTTGCAACAAAATGGTAAATTCTTAGAGGACATAACTGCATCTTATTCTGTTTTGCATCTCCAATGCCTTACAAGTATCCGGCACATAGCAGGACCCTGGGGAATACTCTATTTGTGGTATTAGTGTTCTATAAATCAGCCTTTGTACAGCAAAGGAACAGGGCACCACAGCAGGGTTGAAGGACATAAGCCCCACAGGCTACCCAGTTCAGGTAACAGGGTCTCCAGCTCAGGCAGCCTCTCCACATCTACTGCCCAATTGTTTCAAAACCACCTTTGTCATGGAGCTAGCGTGAACCTGCTGCTCCAGAATTTGCTGTCAAACTTGTCAAAGACAACCTTAGTATCCCCTCTCCCCATCCCTTAAAGAACTTCTCTGATTCTTCACCCTTATTTCTGGGTCAAAGATAGTCATTGGGTGTCCACTGTAAAAAGAGCATAAGTGAGTAAGCTTCTTGAGAACTAATACACTTATGACTTGAATTTTTTGCTAAGCTTTTTATCATCCCCACTATCAAGATAGCCATCCCTTCTTTATCCTGGGACAGCCCAGGAGCTCTTTGGAATTCCTTCCTCAAAAGACCATCTCTTATCACTTACCACAGGCCTCAGGGTTCACGGTTAGCAGAGATTTCTAAAGACTATTCACTAATATTAGTACTGGAACATGTGATAGCCACAACTTTTCACCTTTGAAGTTGAGAATGTCCTGTAACTTAACTTTCATCCGGGGCTTCCCTGATGGCTCAGCGGGTAAAGAATCTGCTTGCAGTGCAGGAGACACAGGAGATGTGAATTCAATTCCTGGGTTGGGAAGCTCCCCTGGAGAAGGCAATGGCAACCCACTCCAGTATTCTTGCCTGGAAAATCCCAAGGACAGCAGAGCCTGGTGGGCTACAGTCCATGGGGTCACAAAAAGTCAGGCATGACTGAGCGACTAACACTAACTTTCATCCAAAGTCTCAGTTTTGTGAGAATCAGATAGCAGAGAAGGAAGATGGGAGCCATGCAGAAGACAAGATACTCAATGTCAGAAAAGGTCACAGTGGCAAAGGAACCACAGTAAACGTTAAACTGAAAAAGTCCATGCAAAGTCATGTTCTGAAAAGTCGTAGCTGTTAGCTCTGTCACCAAAATATTACTGCTTCATTTGAGGAGGAATGGACCCCAGGTGAGTCTGAATCCCAGGCCTAATGATTCCATGCCAGGAAAATTAAATTAGATTCACTCCCTCAATAAACATTCAGTATGTGGTAAGGACATCTGAAATGTTTCTGTATTTACTGAGCAGGCACAGAACTACAGACTCCAGAAAAAAATCAGGCAGGAGTGAAATGGAGGCTAGATACTTCAAAAACCCTCGTGGGAATAGCAAAGATGAGCTTCTGACCTGGTAAAATCCTCACTCCACAGACAGAATCAAAGGCAAGAGCAATAGTATGACCCAGGTGGCCGTGTTGTACCATTTCCTACTTTTATGCAGAATATTTCCATGTTTCTGTATACTTTGCCATTAAAGAAATTATAGATACCCTACATGGGAAAACAGGCTTCCCTTGTGGCTCAGCTGGTAAAGAATCTGCCTGCAATGCGGGAGACCTGGGCTTGATCCCTGGGTTGGGAAGATCCCCTGGAGAAGGGAAAGGCTACCTACTCCAGTATCCTAGCCTGGAGAATTCCATGGACGGTATAGTCCATGGGGTTGCAAAGAATCAGACAAGACTGAGCAACTTTCACTTTACTACATGGGAAAACAGACAAGCAGTATGTGTAAAACTGATGCTTACAAATGTAATGTTAAGGCCCTAAAGTATTACAATGGATTGCGATCGTCTAAAATGAAATCAATAGATAAACAGCAAATGAGTAAGTGAACAAGTGCCCCCTGAACTTACAAGAGAACATGAGCAACGATAGCATCCACATCAAACAAGGTATCCGCTGGGAATTCTCTCAGTGGTATGTTGCCCCTGTAAAGCATTATAGAAAGATTTCCTTAGCATTCAATTCACTTGTGGCTCTAACACACTGACTGGAAGTTCTTTGATGTTAGAACCTGTGTCTTATCCACTATCCGATGCACCAGCAGAGCACTGGTCGTAACACACACTCAAATACTTACTAAACACACCTCACAGACATGCTGATTTTGAAAAGCTTAGGCTCTGTGGTTCGCAAAAAGACTGGGAAAAAACCTGAGTCCCAATAAGGCATCCTCCCAGCCTCCTTGTCTCACAGCATACACAGATGCCCCAAATGGGCTGGGAAGGAGACAAGCAGAAGAGACAAAGAAGGGTCCTTAGCAGTAGGTCCCAGAGGAGAAAGGACCTCTCCCTACTTCCTAGGCCAAATCCCAAGAGTTTGCTGACTCAGATTAGCAGACCCCAGTATGGAGAAATCTATAACCTGGAAATCTGTAGATCCCTCAAAAATAAAGTAGTAAGACATTCATTTCACACCTGACCTGACATATCTACTTAGAACATTAAATATGCTAAGTGCTTATTTACCAGGCATTTACAGTCAAAGCTTACATAAGATTCTCATATAATATCCAAAACAACCCTGATAGTTAAGTATCATTCTCTTCAATCTATAGATTAGGAAGCCAAAGTGGAGGTAACAAATCTATTACTTAGACTTTTTGTTAAGCTTCATATGATCCCCACTACACAGAGCTTCCTTCTGGCTTCGTGACATTTTGTATACTTGAATATTTTAGAGGTATAGCTTTATATTTATCCATCCCAGAGGAAAAAAAAAACTAGCTTACCTGAATAAATACGCTTTTATCAAATCCTTTTCGCTTCCACAGTATCTCGATGTTTCTTCTGTGACACAATTAACCTTTAAAAGATTATATTTAATGCTTAAGGGGATACAGCAAATGGCAGAGCTTCTTGGTTAGGGAAACACAAAGGAAAATTAAACACTGCAGTGTATCTCCAGATCACATTTCTTATTTTACTTTTTTTCTGATTTGTATGCTATAACCACTCACTTATTCAAGTGCTTGAGATAACCCAGAGAAAGGAACCCAGAGAAAGGTTTCTATACCAAAGAGTTATATTTAATCATACCTAATTCAGTTCAATCTTATGAAGGAAGTAGGAGGTAATGAAGTAGAAAAGGAAGGAAACAATAAAGGCAAGACAAAAAAGTCATGGGCAAAAGCCAGAAAACAGAGAAGCATCTCAGTAGCCGGAACACAGGTACGACAGATACTGCTGGTTCCCCTCCCCAAATCCATCCCACTCTTTTTGCTTCACTAACAGAATGTCACTAATAGCAAGTGCCCCCATTAAAAGACTTTTCCAGACTCCCCCAACAGCTAAGGAAAGCTCAATAATGTTAGGAGAAGTCACAGGTTTGGAATTCCTAGAAGGGTCTTAAAGGGGGGTTGTCTGATACTCATGCTCTTCCCACTCCTTGCTGACAAAGAAAAAAAAACTAACAAGATAGGCAGGCACCAGCAGTCACCGTGGACCATAAGGCATCCTTAAAGGAGACACCCTTGCTAAGGATGGTGCAACAGAAAGAATGAGTCTGATGATTTTAGAGCAGCCACAACACTCTTGATAGCTTACAATGAGGACTCTATGTGAAAAACATGAGGACGATCCTGGCAGCAACATGCAGATGAAATGGAAGGCATGACAGTACAAAGGCAAGGAAGCCAGTTGACAGAATATCACAGCTGTACAGGTCAAACCTTCCCTTGTAGCTCAGTCGGTAAAGAATCTGCCTGCAATGCAGGAGACCTGGGTTCGATTCCTGGGTCAGGAAGATCTTCTGGAGAAGGAAACGGCAACCCACTCCAGTATTCTTGCCTGGAGAATCCCACAGGCAGAGGAGCCTGGCAGGCTACAGCCCACGGTGTTGCAAGAGTCGGATATGACTTAGCGACTAAACCACCACCACCACAGGTCAAGAAGGGCTTCCCTGGTGGCTCAGACAGTAAAGAATCCACCTGCGATGTGGGAGACTGGGTTGGATCCCTAGGTCAGGAAGATCCCCTAGAGGAGGGCATGGCAACCCACTCCAGTATTCATGTCTGGAGAATCCCATGGACAGAGGAGCCTGGCAGGCTACAGTCCATAGGGTTGCAAGGAGTGGGACACCACTGAGCGACTAACACATTCACTTTCACAGGTCAAGGATGATGGGGGCCTGAAGTAAAGCAGAAAAGGACAGAAGAGATTCAAGAAACTTTTCACAAATACAGAAAGTAAAACTAAGAAGACTGAGCGTATAACACGCAGCATGGGACATAGAGGGGAAGGAAAGAGAGAGAATGAAGAAGTTGTCAGACAGGGCAAGTAGGTTGCCAGCAACATAACTTACCAAAACTAAGGTTGGAAGAACAGTTAGTATTTTGTTTTGGATTTTGTTAAATTTGCATTTTGGTTTTTTTAATGGGTTTTTTTGTTGTTTTTGGTTTTTGTTTTCAGGTTAATGTCAATGGAGTTTGAGGAAGCACAGTGACAAGTGGAAAAGCTACATTTGTTTTATTTTTTAAACAGCTACTAAAAGAGAACTGATACCCAGAAAAGATATGAGGAATAGAGAACCAGAATTAAAAGTCAGAGTATAGTCATAACCAAAAGCCATGAATTTTACTGTAATTAAAAAAAATTTTTTTAAGTCAGAGCATAGGGGATGGTTGAAATTATGATAACAGATTTGTCCCTTCATTCACTCAAAACACATTTGAACACCTATCATATGTTAGTCACTATTCTCTTTGTTGGGAGCACAGTTAGGTTCCAAATTAAAATCTTTCTCTTTAGAACTCATATTCTAAAAGCAGAGATAGACCATTTAAAAACTAAATAATATGTAATGTTAAGTACTATGAAGGAAAAAAACTTACTACGGGGATAGTGTATGACAGGACATTTTAGGTAAGTCATCAAAGAAGGCTTCTCTGAGGAGGTAACATGTGAAGAAAGAACTGAAGTCACGGAGTGATGCATGCGAATATATAAATATGTGGAAGAGATGAGGGGGAAATACCTGCAAAGGCCTTATGGAAATACACATCTAGCAGATTCAAGTAACAAAAAGACAACCAGAAAGTGTCAGGAACAAACTGAGGAAGGTGAAGGAACAGAAAGTGAGATAAGAGGAAGTCAGTATCCAAAGAGGAGTTTCGATTTTAACACAACTGTTAATGGGAAGCCTTTCTGAGATCTGATACATTTGCTTACATGTGGAGAAGGGTTTGCTGAGACAAAAGTGAAAGGAGAAAGGCCAAATAGGCAGCTGTTGTGGTTTCCCAGAAGGGAAGTGAGGATGTTTGGACAAGATACTGGAAATGAAGATACCGGAAGTGGTCAAATATGCATGGTTTTGATAGTAGAACCTGAGTGAAAGTGAAAGTCGCTCAGTAGTGTCCACCTCTTTGCAACCCTATGGACTATACAGTCCATGGAAATCGCCAGCCCAGAATACTGGAGTGCACAGCCTTTCCCTTCTCCAGGGGATCTTCCCAACCCATGGATCGAACCCAGGTCTCTAGCATTGCAGGCAGATTCTTTACCAGCTGAGCCACCAGGGAAGCCCAAGAATATGGAAATGGGTAGCCTATCACTTGTCCAGTGGATCTTCCTGGTCCAGGAATTGAACCAGGGTCTCCTATATTGCAGGCAGATTCTTTACCAGTAGAGCTACCAGGGAAGTAGAACCTGAAGGACTTATTAATGGATTGGTTATGAAAGAAAAAAGATGACCCAAAGGTTTTTCGTTTTTAATCTACATTGATAAAGTAATATAGTCACACCAGCTTTCTTTTGGTTATTATTTGCATGATATAGTATTTTTCCTTCATTTACTTTGAGAGTTTCTAAAGGCTTGAAGATGCATTTCTAAATATCTTACAATTGGGTTTGGTTATTGTTCCCAGCCTGACAATCGTTTTCTTAACTGGAACATTTAGTCCATTTATAATTTAGTGTTTTCTTCACCTACATCTGCCTAAAGAAATCTTAACTTTTGAAGACAATCTCAAAATGCTACTTTTTGTGAAGTCTTTCCCAATACCATAACATGACGTCCACTTCAATAATCATGTAAGATTTCTTTCTTTTAAACCTCGACAGCATTATATTTGTACCTCATACAATGACCAAGTTCTGCCAGTAATTAAAATGGTCTGCAGGAATTCTCTGGCAGTACAGTGGTTGGGACTCCAAGCTTTCACTGCCAAAGGCCCAGATTCAATCCTTGGTCAGGGAGCTAAGATTCCCAAAGGTATGCAGCGTAACCAAAAAAAAAAAAAGGCCTGTGAATGTGTTTTGGATATCTACTCTTCAAAGAAAAATCTGGGATCTTAGTCATTTTTCTATCTTGAGAAATGGAGTATTTCCTGCCATATCAGTAAACAAAGGATGTCACGGTCATCAGCGATTGCGGCCACCACCAAAGGTGAGCCCTGAGAAAACTCAGAATGTGAAAATATAGGATACTGGCACCAGATAGCTGAGGTACGTATTAAAGGAATGATTTCAGTGAGCCCGGACTCTTGCATATTCTCATACACAGAAAAGCGCTAAATTCCTTAACTTCAGATATCTGACTTTCCTTTAATTAACAGCAATCAATTTTGACATTTGGACTACCTGCCCTTTTTTGCAAAACTTCTGCAAAAGCTGGTTGCCCCTGTCACCTCCTCAGTGCTATTCTCTCAGGGTTACTTGAGGTGCTGGCTCCTGGGTTTTAAGTCCTAAAAATTCCCTCCGAATAAAACATAACTCTCAACTTTTAGGTTGTGAATATTTTTTAAGTCTACAATCTAATAAGAGATTAAATAATAGTAAGATTGTTTCAATCTCATAAATAGTACTGAGTATCTACTATGTACCAGGAACTGAGCTAGGTACTCGAGGTTTAGGTCTATCTATTTCAAGATAGGTCTTTCTCTTTCACCATAGTTTCCTTTCCACACAACTTAAGAGTCCTCAACTGTAAAAGCTTTATGAACTGTTAGTTCATAAATGTGATCTTTAGGCATGAACCTTCATATTCTACTCCAGTTAGCAGACACATAGTTACTGGTCATTAGCTTACTGACTGCTAGATAAACAGTATGATTATCCCTTTCAAGTGTCATACCAACCTAATATTTTGTTTCTAAATCTCAATATTTATTCAAAGCTTGAGCACCATTATCATTCTAGAGTATAAACTGGTTCACAATTAATCGAGCCCCTGAGACCTCTATACAAAGAGAACTGACATTTTAAAAAAAAAGTTTGTTTTAAGGTATATACATGCATGCTTAGTCACTCAAAGAAAGGCAATGCCAAAGAATGCTCAAACTACCACACAACTGCACTCATCTCACACGCTAGTAAAGTAATGCTCAAAATCCTCCAAGCCAGGCTTCAGCAATACATGAACCATGAACTCTCAGATGTTCAAGCTGGTTTTAGAAAAGGCAGAGCAACCAGAGATCAAATTGCCAACATCCGCTGGATCATCGAAAAAGCAAGAGAGTTTCAGAAAAATATCTATTTCTGCTTTATTGACTATGCTAAAAGCCTTTGACTGTGTGGATCACAATAAACTGTGGAAAATTCTGAAAGAGATGGGAACACCAGACCACCTGACCTGTCTCGAGAAACCTGTATGCAGGTCAGGAAGCAACAGTTAGAACTGGACATGGAACAACAGACTGGTTCCAAACAAGAAAAGGAGTACGTCAAGGCTGTATATTGTTACCCTGCTTATTCAACTTACATGCAGAGTACATCATGAGAAATACTAGGCTGGAAGAAGCATAAACTGGAATCAAGATTGCCGGGAGAAATATCAATAACCTCAGATATGCAGATGATACCACCCTTATGGCAGAAACTGAAGAGGAACTAAAGAGTCTCTTGATGAAGGTGAAAGAGGAGAGTGAAAAAGTTGGCTTAAAGCTCAACATTCAAAAAACTAAGATCATGGCATCCAGTCCCATCACTTCATGGGAAATAGATGGGGAAACAGTGGAAACAGTGTCAGACTTTATTTTTGGGGGCTCCAAAATCACTCTAGATGGTGATTGCAGCCACGAAATTAAAAGACGCTTATTCCTTGGAAGAAAAGTTATGACCAACCTAGATAGCATATTAAAAAGCAGAGACATTATTTTGTCAACAAAGGTCTGTCTAGTCAAGGCTATGGTTTTTCCAGTAGTCATGTATGGATGTGATAGTTGGACTATAAAGAAAGCTGAGCACCAAAGAATTGATGCTTTTGAACTGTGGTGTTGAAGAAGACTCTTGAGAGTCCCTTGGACTGCAAGGAGATCCAGCCAGTCCATCCTAAAGGAGATCAGTCCTGAGTGTTCATTGGAAGGACTGATGTTGAAGCTGAAACTTCAGTACTTTGGCCACCTGATGCGAAGAGCTGACTCATTTGAAAAGACCCTGATGCTGGGAAAGATTGAAGGTGGTAGGAGAAGGGGACGACAGAGGATGAGATGGTTGGATGGCATCACTGACTCAATGGACATGAGTTTGAGTAAGCTCCGGGAGTTGGTGATGGACAGGGAGGCCTGGAAGACTGCAATTCATGGGGTCACAAAGAGTCGGACACGACTGAGCAACTGAACTGAACTTAGTCACTCAGTCATGTCCAATTCTTTGTGATCTTTGGACTACAGCCCATCAGGCTCCTCTGTCCACAGGATTTTTCAGACAAGAATACTGCAGTGGGTTGCCATTTCCTTCTCCAAGGAATATAACTGTGATATAATAAGAAATATATATTTGGTCTCTACCTCTCGTTCCTGACACAGAGCTCCTGGTGGTGGTAATGGTAGTTTAGTTGCTAAGTCATGTCTGAAGCTTGCAACCTCATGGACTGTATCCCACCAGGCTCCTCTGTCCATGGGATTTCCCAGGCTGTTGCTGCTGCTAAGTCGTTTCAGTTGTGTCCGACTCTGTGCGACCCCACAGATGGCAGCCCACCAGGCTCCCCTGTCCCAGGGATTCTCCAGGCAAGAACACTGGAGTGGGCTGCCATTTCCTTCTCCAATGCATGAAAGGGAAAAGTGAAAGTGAAGACGCTCAGTCGTGTCTGACTCTTAACGACCCCATGGACCACAGCCTACCAGGCTCCTCCATCCACAGGATTGTCCAGGCAATAGTACTGGAGTGGGTTGCCATTGCCTTCTCCTCCCAGGCTGTTACTGGCTGAGAAAAATACTGGTGTGGACTGCCATTTCTTCCTCCAGGGGATCTTCTTGACCCAGGAATCAAACCCAGGTCTCCTGCATTGCAGCAGTCTCCTGCATTGTAGGCATATTCTTTACTGACTGAGCCACTAGGGAAGTGCCTAAAACCTTGTAACTTCCTGAGTGATGGAGTGGTAGGAGTATCTTTTATTCTAATATTTGGTCTTTTAACACCAAATATAAGAGTTTCTAAAACCCCTGGAATCTCTGGTAGTGATAAGAGTGTCTGTCTGTATGCAAATTAAATGACTAGCAGTTGGGGCCCCTAGATAGCTTCAGGAAGGGGGCTGGTTGGCAGCAAAAGACAAGATTAGAGAGTGGTAACTTTCAGCCCCACTTCCCAGCTCCTGTACTTGAGATTCTTCCAGATCTTGCCCATGCATTTCTTCCTGAACGTTCCTGAGATATCCTTTATAAAGCCAGTAACAGTTAAGAAAAGTCTTCCCTTGAGTTCTGTGAGTCATTGTAGCCAATTATGGACCCTGAGGAGGGGGTTGTGAGAACCCCCACTTGTAGCCACATTCTACAGAAGTCGTAGGAAACCTGGGGAATCTTCTCACTCCCTGTGACTGGAATCTGAAGTGAGGGCCGTCTCATAGGACTGTACCCTTTCCCTGAGGGGTCTGTGCTAACTCCGGGTTGTTGGTGTCAGAACTGCTTGGTATGGAAAACACACACATTTGGTGTCAGAAGTGTCCTGTGGTGAGAGTGAACAGTTTCCCTTTAAAAGTCACAGTCAGTTAACTTTTCTATGTTTCCTGCCCTGGGAACTCAAGCTGCAGGGATCAAGAGAGACAGTAGCCATCTCTCAAAGGAGGAAGGTTAATGAACTAGAAAAGGATAAATGTACACAGAAAGTCAGGGAGACACTAATCTGAAAGAATTTAATAATCACCGGGTTATTAATCATTCCACTTTCTGAGGTACAAATTCTAAGTTTAAACTAAATGAAAGGCTCATGAAACTATTTAAACCATGATGCATCTGGAAATTTTCCATAATACTCCACAGCAAGTTTGAATACTTTTTGAGAAATTAAATATGTAATTTCAAATTAGGTTGCCTTAACTTTTTTCTAAAAATAAATATGACAACCACAACATAAGAAATTATAAAGACATAATATGAAAGAAAAAACAAAAACACACGTTTGAATTACTTCAATTTTGGTACCTCAGTTTGTGCTAATAGAAATGTTTTAATAGTTATGACTATCTATTATGATATATTTCTCAGGCAAAATAAAAAAAGCCTATATACAAGACTGAAAAAATGACACTACAGCTCCAATAGAATGGTTTACAAAATAAAGCTCTAAGAACTTTAAATAGCTTTTTCCTCTGTATTTGTACTAATTTGTACAATAATTTGGAACCATCTATACTTCTGCTTATTCTTATGAAAAAAAGGTAGAAAAAATATTTTTCCAGTTTGAAAAAAGATGTGAAACAACACATTATTTTTAGATACTCAGTCTTAGGTCACAGGCTGTAAAACGTTTGTCACTAATAATTTATTAACATAAATATGTTTTTACCTTTGCTACTGAAATTCCATAGTCCTGGAGAGGTTTAGCAGCCTCATTCAGTTCTTCAAGAAACATAGAAGTTCTTGGAGACTCTAAAATAAGAAATGTTTTATGAATGTTTCATGACTTGCCCCTTAGGAAAAATGAATTTTTAAAATTAAACCCAAAAGCTGCAAACTGCAAAAGAAATGTATTAGTTTGCCCAACTACTATGCAACAACAAATAAGTAACTAAACAAACCAAATTACATATTTTTGTACCCTATTTCCTATTGCCTAATTATTCTTATTTCTAATATTTTTATCATGAAATATTTTCATTTTGTGACCTTAAAAGCTTTCTAAACATAAACTGGATAAATAAATGTTTAACTTAAATGGAACAGTTGTCATTATTTTTCCAAGTTTAATACTATACACAACACATATGTACAGAAATTTCAAAATGATTTTAACATACCATTTTCAAATCCTAATTATAATAACGTGTTAGTCACTCAGTCGTGCCTGACTCTTTGTGACCCTATGGACTGTAGCCCGCCAGGCTCCTCTGTCCATGGAATTCTCTAGGCAAGAATACTGGAGTGGGTTGCCATTTCCTTCTCCAGGAGATTTTTCCAACCCAGGGTTCGAACTCAGGTCTCCTGCATTGGAGGCAGACTCTTTACCTTCTAAGCCACCAGAGAAGCCCTATAAGGGAGCCAACAAATATGTGAATTCACTTCACTTACTAATTCCAAGAATAGTATTTTTTAAGGCATGAGAAATTTTAATAGAACCATGACAATGATTAGTTATGTTCAATAGCTGTATTAATTAATTCAGTATAATTAACAGTATGGTTAAAGCAGAGTATTAAACTTAAGCATTAGTATTACTATATTTAAAGTTTTAAAACACTTTAAAAATATTTACATGATAAAAATATCAAAATGTTTACTTTTAGAAATGACGACGAAATGATATTACTCACAGCTAATTCTCACCTAGTATTTACTATGGATTAGGGACATGAGCTAAGTCACTTAATCGTCACAACAAATTTATAAAGCACACACTATTTCCTCATTATGGATGACAAAAAAAGACACACAGAGAGATTAAGTGACTTGACCCAGGTCACACAACAGGTCAAGAAACAAAGTCAGGATTCAAACCGAGGTAGGCATATCATAGTAGCAGTTTTAAAGCACATTTTATTAATCCTGACAATAAGTTCTCCCCGAGCATAATGACTAAACACCAACAGAAACATCACAAAAATCATATTAAAATATAAAAAATACTTACCAGCTTGACAAAAATAAACTAAGGTGGCTTTTCCTGGTTGCAATGTACTGAAGAATTTCTGAGGACTCAGCTCTGTAGAGTCTACTGCTGATGTATAAAAAATGCACATCGTGACAAAAGAGATGCCAGCTCTAAACACACTGACACTGGAAGACATCATCAGCTGTGGCTGTATACGGACGGGAGAATCTATTTTCTTCACTGCTGTCTTCTGTTGCCCAGGACAATACCTGGCAAGAGTAAGTATTCGACAAAGTTGTGCCCCAAGAATTTGTTAAATGAATGAATGAAGTAAAATCTGTAAAAATAATAATATAAGAAATTAGTCTCAGGTTTGATTTTGCTAATACATTACTATTTCCTTCTAGTACAAATGTGAGAGGGGATGATATATAATGACATTGATTTGATAATACTATTAATTTTTGATACAAAAGATATCAAAGATATCTGGAAAACACAATCCTAAGTATATTATGTTTAATAGCTATTTACTGGTGTGTGTGTGTGTGTGTGTGTGTGTGCTCAGTTGTGTCTGTCTGACTCTTTGCGAACCTTTGAACTGTATAGTCCACTAGGCTCCTCTATCCATGGGATTTTTCAGGCAAGAACACTGGAGTGGGGTGCCATTTCCTCTTCCAGGGGATCTTCCCGACTTCGGGGATCAAATCTGAATCTCCTACATCTCCTGCATTGCAGGTGGATTCTTTACCACTGAACCATCAGGGAAGCCCCACTTACTGGTGTATGTTAAGCCATCATTTCTAAGGATTCTAAAATTAATTCTCAAACATTATTCAATCCATTTTTTTTTAAACAGGGCATTTAATCATTCTCTACCTGGAGTGGATTTACAATTAATACTCAAATAGCAATTAAAACCACTAACATGCAAGTGAGATCCAAAATATATGTCTACATTCTTTTTACTTTAAATCCTCTAGAAGAGGGGGCCCCAATCTCTGGGATCTAATGCCTGATGATCTGAGGTGGAGCTGATATAATAATAATAGAAATCAAGTGCATAATAAATGTAATACATTTGAATCATCTTGAAACCACCCTTCCTGTCCCCCACCCCCATACATGGAAAATCTGTTTTCCATGAAACTGGTCCCTGGCACCAAAAAGGTTGGGGCCACCAACCCTAGAGGATATCTACTGAAACTATTTAAGAACATTCCTTCCAAATATACATTTAGTAATTTTTGATGGATTTAAACAGTTTAGAAAAGCAAATAGCTCTTTCAACTCATATTTTAATTCAGTTCGATCTTCTGAACGCAGATTTAGTCTATGTATCATCTTCTCATCTTCCTTCATGCTGTACTTACTCCCACACTGTCCTCTGTGTCCACTGTCAGTTCGCTTTTCTTATACTTTTGCTACTTTATAATTTCTTTTGAACAATTTCTTCCTTTCGGAAGCTTTTCTACTGCTGATATATATTATCTACATTTAAAAGAAGATAGTTTGCAGAAATTAGTTTTTATATTAAACATTGTACTTTTAGAAAGTAAAGCTACACCAACAGGTATAGGTGAGAATTTTAATTTTAATTTCAAATAGATTCCTTATCTTTTAAGCAAAAGATCACTACGTCAAAACAGGAGACAGAAAAAAAAGTAGCAAGAATTACTCATAAGGATAGGAGTGGAACCTTTCAGGAAAGAATGAAGAGATTAAAGAATGAAAAATTTAAGAAAAAATATCATACTAAATTAGACATTTATCATTTCAGTGGTCATGAAGACCATTTACTCTTCAATTTAACATTTCAGAAGTAGTGAGAAACAATTTAGTTCTCAATTTACAATAGAGCTAATAAACTGAAACTCCATATACCTTGCTCTTTCAACACTATAAGCACATAAGGTTGTCTCACACAACAGTTTAACAGCTACTGGACAATATGCCTGGCTTCCGTTTCTTCTGTCATAGTCACTGAAAACACTCAGATGGTGGCTGTTTGTCAGCATAGGTCCCAGATGGGGTGCAGCCCAGAGAACCTCCAGGTGATATGCAATGAATATATGACGTAAGAAGAAATAAACTTTGTTGTCTTAAACCACTGAGATTGGTGTGGCAGGGGGTGGATTACTGCAGCATAATCTAGTTTATCTTCACCAGTATACTCAGGGGCCAAGCAACAGGAAACTGTTCTAAGACTACTCATGGAAACTCGTTCTCTTCAAGGAAACACAGAGACAGGACCTCAACAAAAGATTCATGTTAAGGAATAATAAAACATTTGATATAACTGTCGCTACCATAATTTGGAACTGAGAAGTACCTAATGAATTTATGAGCATGTAGCTAGGTTCATGTGACTGATGCTGTGAAAGTGCTGCATTCGATATGCCAGCAAATCTGGAAAACTCAGCAGTGGCCACAGGACTGGAAAAGGTCAGTTTTCATTCCAATCCCAAAGAAAGGCAATGCCAAAGAATGCTCAAACTACCACACAGTTGCACTCATCTCACACGCTAGTAAAGTAATCCTCAAAATCCTCCAAGCCAGGCTTCAGCAATACGTGAACCATGAACTTCCAGATGTTCAAGCTGGTTTTAGAAAAGGCAGAGGAACCAGAGATCAAATTGCCAACATCCACTGGATCATCGAAAAAGCAAGAGAATTCTAGAAAAACATCTATTTCTGCTTTATTGACTACGCCAAAGCCTTTGACTGTGTGGATCACAATAAACTGTGGAAAATTCTGAAAGAGATGGGAATACCAGACCATCCGACCTGTCTCCTGAGAAACCTGTATGCAGGTCAGGAAGCAACAGTTAGAACTGGACATGGAACAACAGACTGGTTCCAAATAGGAAAAGGAGTACGTCAAGGCTGTATATTGTTACCCTGCTTATTTAACTTATATGCAGAGTACATCATGAGAAATGCTGGGCTGGAAGAAACACAAGCTGGAATGAAGACTGCTGGGAGAAATATCAATAACCTCAGATATGCAGATGACACCACCCTTATGGCAAAAAGTGAAGAACTAAAGAGCCTCTTGATGAAAGTGAAAGAGGAGAGTGAAAAAGTTGGCTTAAAGTTCAACTTCAGAAAACTAAGATCATGGCATCTGGTCCCATCACTTCATGGGAAATAGATGGGGAAACAGTGGAAACAGTGTCAGACTTTCTTTGGGATCCAAAATCACTGCTGATGGTGATTGCAGACGCTTACTCCTTGGAAGGAAGGTTATGACCAACCTAGATAGCATATTTAAAAGCAGAGACATTACTTTGCCAACAAAGGTCCATCTAGTTAAGGCTATGGTTTTTCCAGTGGTCATGTATGGATGTGAGAGTTGGACGGTGAAGAAGGCTGAGCACCGAAGAATTGATGCTTTTGAATTGTGGTGTTGGAGAAGACTCTTGAGAGTCCCTTGGACTGCAAGGAGATCCAACCAGTCCATCCTAAAGGAGATCAGTCCTGGGTGTTCATTGGAAGGAGTGATGTTGAAGACAAAACTCCAATACTTTGGCCACCTCATGCGAAGAGTTGACTCATTGGAAAAGACCCTAATGCTGGGAAGGATTGGGGGCAGGAGGAGAAGGGGACGACAGAGGATGAGATGGTTGGATGGCATCACCGACTCGATGGACATGGGTTTGGGTAGACTCCGGGAGTTGGTGATGGACAGGGGGCCCTGGCGTGCTGTGATTCATGGGGTCGCAAAGAGTCGGACATGACTGAGCGACTGAACTGAACTGAAGAGAAGAGGCTGGAAGACAGAAGATGAGTAGTATGTGATAGTTGCTGTTGATTGTGTTTAACAAGGAAATAAAAGAAAGGTACTCAAAGAATCACCACCATCTAAAAGACTAGCTGCTCAAAACTTAAAACAATTCCTAAGTCCCCACCTTTGCAGGGTCAGGAAACACACTGACAGAACTGCTCAGCCACGGAAAAAAGCCATGTTCTCCAAAGTCCAACTTCAGATGCAGCCAAAGATGATAAAAATCGAAGGATCTCTTGCAAGCCAAAGCCAAGGATCATAAAGAACTATGCTCTAGGGCATGTGCTAGAATAGTAACTGTTTGTTACCGGTCTACAATAATGAGAAAAACACAGAAATTGACTATAAACGTTTAGCAGCTTTTATAGCAATTTCACAAAGTAAATCTGTGGGCTATTCAAATGTTAACTAGTCACTTGATATGCTTTTTTATTTCATTTTTCTTATACTTTGAGCCCTAGTAACATCTGTCCATCAAGGTTCCAAAACCACTACAGTTCAGTGTCTGGTTTATGTCTTCCATTCTTCTCCTTTTCAAATATTATTAATAAGAACACACATTGCAGTTATATGTCCCTACAACTACTCTATGAATTCAACAGTGTAAGGGAAATGGTAATTTATGAAGTCCAGACTGATAGAGACTACCAGAGATCATGGCTACTAAGCATTACTCAGAGATCCCAGACTTTGAGCTTGACACAGTGACTGAATGGGAGTTAGGGGTTATCTCCACAGGGAAGAGCCAAGGATGAAGTAAATATCAGTTCAGTTCAGTTCAGTTGCTCAGTCGTGTCTGACTCTTTGCGACCCCATGAATCACAGCACGCCAGGCCTCCCTGTCCATCACCAACTCCCAGAGTCTACCCAAATCCATGTCCATCGAGTCGGTGATGCCATCCAACCATCTCATCCTCTGTCGTCCCCTTCTCCTCCTGCCCCCAATCCTTCCCAGCATTAGGGTCTTTTCCAATGAGTCAACTCTTCGCATGAGGTGGCCAAAGTATTGGAGTTTCAGCTTCAACATCACTCCTTCCAATGAACAACCAGGACTGATCTCCTTTAGGATGGAAGAAGAATATAGTTGTTGTTTAGTCACTAAGTCGGGCCTGACTCTTTGAGACCCCATAGACTGTAGCCTGCCAGGCTCCTCTATCCATGGGACTTCCCCGGAAAAAAGACTGGAGTAGGTTGCCACTTCCTTCTCCAGGGAATCTTCCTGACCCAGGGATTGAATCCATGTCTCCTGCATTGGCAGGCGGATTCTTTGAAGTACATATAAGAAGGAGAATATCTACTCACAAAAATGGTAGAGTGTCCAAAAGTTTCTAGGTCTCTACACATGTTAAAATTCTACTTCCCCACTTCCTTGAGTTACATGTGGCCATGACTTGATTTGGCCAATGAAATGTGCAAAGTATCATATGCAACTTTCAAAAGCTTTTAAAAGTCAATGTGTATGTGTTATGATACACTTTGTCTCTGCCACAATGATTGAAAACACTCAAACTGCTGAACCAAGTCTCAGGAAGAGGGAAACATGGGACAAGCCTCCCAGCTTACTAGTGTTAACATAAAATAAACATCTTGCTTTAAACTTCTAAAGATTTAGGGTTGTTATTACACTATAACCCAATCTAGCCCTATTTGTTTTAGTAACACCTAAGAAAAGAGTGACTTGAACATAAACACATATCCTAGATTTTAAAGGAATATATTTCAAAGAATTCACGAGAAATTGACCTGATTTCACTTTAGGAAGATTTTAAAAGGGAAGATGACTCTAAAATGCAACTGACTGTTACCACAACCAGTGCCAATATGAAAAGAAAATGAACTCATGTGCAAATATTTGCCAATACTACACACAGACACCTCCCCACTAAGTGCAGACTCTTAACTTTTGGCCCTGGAAAGAGCCCTCAGTTCTTCAATACGATGCTCCTGGCTGGATAATCAGAGTTAGTATATAAGATGTAACTTCTGCCTCATCCCTAAACTCTAAACAAGTATGCATGTACAGGTCATTTAAAAGTTGGGAAAAAGTATGTGACATTTAACCAAGGATAAATACAAGAGGATGACAAACACTGTAAGAATGGATGTGTGAAGTTTTAGTACAAAAAGGGCTAAAGCTTGTAAATAAAATGTTAACAGCAACAAAAGTTTGTTTTGCTCAGCACCAGAATTCTGAGAAAGGAGGAGGAAGTACCTCAGGAGAAAAACACTGATCCACCTGCTAGTGACAGGAGTGGACAAGGATTTGCCCTTCTGTGCAGAAGGAGCAGCTGGTGGCCCTCTTCAGTTGGAGCCATCTCATTTGGGAACTGGGTCCTATATATAATAACACTTGGCAAACAGTTCTTCTGCTTTCAAATGTTTGAAAGACCACTGTGCTAATCTCCTCTCCCCAAACAAAAATATTCAACCATTGTGCATCAGGGACACACTTCAAATTTTAGGTTTTCCAGGCACAAGCTTTTCTAGAAGACCCTTGGTTAGTTTCCTCTGTAAAGGCCTAAATTCCCCTTATCATTAAACATAAAACTAACGGCTTCCCCTTTTGAGAAAGAGGAAATCAGCAACTCTAAACATTAAACAAAATACACCAAGATCTGCAAGCACCATTCTCTGGGGAAAGCCACACTTCATATTCTGCAACAAATGGGGCATATAATACTTGCAAAGTTCCTATAAGAACATCCTGTCAAAAATTACCTTACTTACAGTTTAACACTGCTATTGGAGAACAGAACCTGTTCACTGAACCAGCCTCCAATAAAATGCTGATTAGATCTCACAAATGATAAATCTCACAGTTTATCATTTATGACCCAAAGGAGGCAATAAAAGGAGTTAACACGTCTCCATTTAAAGAGTTTCCCTGAGGAGTGAGGCAAATCTTCTATACATGCCCCCAAAAAGGAAGGAGAAAAAGGTGACTATCCAGATTTCCTATGACTCTGAAATTAAAAAAAAAAAAATCTCACAAGTAAAGATGTGAAACAAGCATGTGTGTGTGCTCAGTTGTGTCTGACTCTTTGGAACCCCATGGACTGTAGCCGGCCAGGCTGCTCTATCCAAGGAATTCTCCAGGCAAGAATACTGGAGTGGGTTGCCATTCCCTTCTCCAGGGGATCTTCCCGACTCAGGGATCAAACTTGTCTCCTGTTTCTATAGCACTGGCAGGCAGACTCTTTACCACTGAGCCACCTGGGAAGCCTATGTGTGGTTTACTCTCACTTTGAGTAGAGAATTGGGGGAAAAAAGAAAAACCCCTTCATGGAGAAAATCTATTCATGACCTGATTCATTGATTATAAAACATACAAAAATAAAGCATTCCAGAAAATAAGTGGCTTTCCTGATTTTGGCAAGTGTCTAAAAGCACATAACTCCGAATCCATGCTTAATTGATGTGCTTAAGCATATAACTGCAATCAGTTAATTCACTGGGGCGAGGAGCTCTCTGAACCCTTTCAAATCAGTGTACTGGCCTAACCACATTCTCTATGAATCCATGAGGCAAATGCCTTAAACTGCAAAAAAAAAAAAAAAAGAAAAGAAAAAAGCCAAGATCCTTCTGTAGAGCACTGATGTTGGATTAGGCCTGTGAACTTCTCACTCCAAGTTTGCCCTATTGTAGGCTGGCTGCACAGCACAACCTGCTCAGCTGAGTGTTTCATCCGACAGATCTTCACAGAACAGTACCAGACCTCAACATCCATCAGTTTGTCGGCACACCCTATAAAGAACCCAAAACACACCAGCATGTGGTGCCTGGCTGAACTACTGTCCCAAAATCTGGAGATTTTTACCTTCGCTGTGAATCTCTTAGCTAGGAAAGAAGGCAGCAACACGCTTCTTAGGATGGTGAGTTAGGAAAGGTTGAGTCTTAGCTACACAAATAAACGTAGCAGTGTCTTTCACAGGGATACTTAAATAACTATGCGCCACCCATCCTAAGGGGAACACAAATGATTCTCTAGTTATTTTGCACTACTTCGCTCATTTTGTTACCAAACAAATCCCCTCCCCCCAAGTCAACAAATATGTCAGTCCAATATATGTGGGGAGATCTATTTACTCCTCACGTATTTACAGCATCAAGTAACATAATATAGCATTCGTTTCCTATATCTCTGAGCCCTAGATACAGCGCAACCATCCACCCACACAGGTCCAGGCCTTTGAAGGAATACATCCGGAATTTAAAAAGCACAGACTATTCCCCCTTTCCTCTCCAGACATCCATCAGATACTTAAAATTCTGATTCTCTCGTTTTGCCTACCTTAACGCTCACAGCATCTTTCCACATTCTAAGTTGTAAATGCCCACTTTCTCCCTACTCAGAGACAGATTCCATGCCCATCCCATTCTCTTTCCACATCCCATTCCACTCTCTTCTGGAACATGTCCTGAGGGAGGGAAAGGTCTCTTACTTAGAGCTTCCGTTCAGCCTTCGCCTCATTCCTTGGCCTCTCCCTACAAAGGGCTCACGTTTTATAGGCGCTCACGCTAGGGAAAAAGAAGAAAACAAAACGTCCCTAAGAAGCATCCAGGTGAGAGGCCCTATTTAAGCCAAGCTCCACAGCCGGGTGGTGCGGTAGTCGCTGAGGGAGATCCACCAGGTCCGAATGCCGGCAAGCATCCCTGCTTGCAGATACCATAGCCCTCGTCTCCAGGACCCGCGCTGCCACCTACGTGCCCGAGACATGAGGACAAGACTTGCCGGCTGGGCTCTGGACTGCGGCCCGACAGTTCCCTCCACGTGAAGAATGAGAGCCAGAAGGCGGGGCCGTGCTTTGCCTGCCCAGTAACCGCGAACCGCTCCCCCTACCTGCGGGTTCGCTGTCCTCCCGCCTCCGAAGCAGCAACCTGCACGGCTCATCTGAGTCCGACCTCTGGGCAAAAAAAAAAAACCCACGAGGCTCCTCCCTGTCCTCGTGGGACTTACGTACGGCCTCCCCAGCCAATGGGAAGCGCAGGGGGCGGGCAAGAGCCACCCCGGTGACAGGCGACGTCTAGTCCGCCCGCCAGCGCGAGTAGGCCGTGCAGTAGTTGGGCCAATCGGCAGCGTGGTTGGGGAATGAAGGGGAGGGAGCAAGCGGGGAAAGTGAACGCCCAATCAGATATTGGGATCCCTGAGCGACGGGTCCTGTGGCCTGTGGTCTTCCGAGCGCGGCGCCCAGGGGGCGTGCCCTCCTGGGCCAATCGGCTGGAGCCCAAGGTGCGGAGCGAGCGCCTCAAATGCTCGGGTTTCTCAGCTGATTGTCTCCAGCCGAGAGTTGTTTTTTGCATCTACCGAGCCTAGCCGGAGCAGGAGGAGCCGAGACCCCCGGGGGGGGGGGGGGGGGGGGAGAGGAGGCGGGGTCCGAGGAGCCGCGGCTGCTCTCCGCGGGGCTCTGGGTCCTGTCACGGAGCTTCCTGGGGTTGGAGGTTGGGGTGGGTGGGGGGTCAAGGGGGCATCCTTCTCCCCCTCGACGGCGGCGCCGAGTCCGGCCCCTTCCTTCCCGCGCTCTTTCGCCCGCCCCCCCCAGCCCCCTCATGAGGGTGTCCGTGCCGGGTCCGGCGGCCGGCCGCGAGCCCTCGACGCCCGGCGGGGGCGGCGGAGACGCCGTCGCTGCCGCCTCAGGCGCCGCGGTGCCTGGCTCGGTGCAGTTGGCGCTGAGCATCCTGCACGCCCTGCTCTACGCCGCGCTCTTCGCCTTTGCCTACCTGCAGCTGTGGCGGCTGCTTCTGTACCGCGAGCGGCGGCTGAGTTACCAGAGCCTCTGTCTCTTCCTCTGTCTCCTGTGGGCAGCGCTTAGGACCACCCTCTTCTCCGCCGCCTTCTCGCTCAGCGGCTCCTTGCCCCTGCTCCGGCCGCCCGCTCACCTGCACTTCTTCCCCCACTGGCTGCTCTACTGCTTCCCCTCCTGTCTCCAGTTCTCCACGCTCTGTCTCCTCAACCTCTACCTGGCGGAGGTAAGGCGGGAGGACCGGCACGCGGGCCCGGGCGGGAGAGTGGGGCCGCCGCGTTTCACTCGGGCTGAGGATCGGTGGCGGGTTGTGGGGGGTGGGGTGCGGACCGGGAGAAGCGGACCCGAGAGCAGCCCGGGGAAACGAAGGCACGCCTAGAGTGTGCGCCAGGTTTCTGGCCCTAAACTTAAGCAACCGATTGACTCGACTACTGAGGGGCTTGGGGAGTTGGCGGGGTGGTGAGTGAGAGTGTGTGTTCAGACAACTTGAAACAGCAGGACCAGCCTTTGTTTGCGTCCTGGCCCTGTAAGCGAAGGTGTCGGTGGCACCGACAAAGTGGCATCGCAAGAAGTAGCAGCCGGGGTAGCTCTGCCGAAGCTGGACTGTGTTGAGAGAGGTTGGATGCTGAGGTAGCAGCAGCTCTGCTGAAGCTGGACTGCTGCCAGCCATTACGTCACCAGGCAGAGCTGTTCCTCTGCTATTGTTACTGCGTTTCTTTTATTAGAAGCTTATATTCCCTCCTGCATCTCCTTTCCCGGGGCTCGATAAGCCTCACACAGATTCCGTTCGATAGTTCCCCAGCAGGGTTAATAATCAGTAACCAATCCCGAGGGTCAGTATAAAGACCTCCGTAAAGCCCCGAGTGTGTTTGCCACAGTGGCTTCATGCCTCGACTATTTATCCTACCTCCTAAAGCCTAGTCTTTTTTATTTTTTACAGCTAATTAAGAGAAAATACTAGTTTAACCTGCGCCTATTGCAGAAACAAACCACCAAACTGTTTTTGCAATAACTTGCTTAATAGCTGGCACCTAATCACACCCCCTTTCTCTTTGATGAGGAATTGCTGGTTGGTTTGCATTGTTCTGCAGCGCTTAGGTATTTGACCCATTTCAAACAGGTTTGAGAGTGTAAGTTTATCAATCATGTGTGCCAGCTAGTGATATTTAAGCCACAGAATTTTGAGAATTACCAAAAAAAAAAAAAAAAAAAAATCCCCCACTCCCCTCCCCCCCGCAAAAAAAAAAAAAAAAAAGCTTGAGGAGGGGAGGAAACAAGGTGACATCATATGCTTAATACTGACTAATATAGAACAATATTGGTCTATGCAGCTAATCCTCTCAAAGGCTTTTGGAGGTGATGAGAATTAACATGGTTCTGAGCAAAAGTAAAAAACATTTGAGGCAGATTAAGTGTTTGTATTTCCTGCGTAAACCAACTCTTCTCCGGTAATAGCTATGAAGTGGAATGCATAATTTTAAAAGCACAATCATAAATTCAGCTTTTTACCACACTAAAAACAACAGTTAAGAATATGTAACAAAACTAATTCCCAATCATTTTGAAGTCCAAGCAATACATGAACAAAAACCCAAGCACTAAGCAGAAATAAAAAGCATGGGTAAATAAATCAAATAAACATGCCATAGTCACATGATTTATTTGCAGATGTTCTGATCTTCTGGTTGTTGCTTAAACTGTTACAATACTTCAGTCCTTTATAGTTAAGCTGATACACTGTATTCTTCCTGACAATTTCTGGTACACTACCAGCACATCTCATCACTAAAACTTTGCTCTAGCTTCAGATATAGTTTGCCTAAGCATGATAAGCAGTCCTTAAGCCATGAGTATCAGATAATTTGTTTTTTCCCTATACCATTTTGACTAACAGAGTCATATTAATCACTCATTGTAAAACAGTTGGGCATTTCATAAGTAGCTAAACACTCTTTTTACTTTTTCTTGAAATATAACATACACCATAAAGTACATAAAGCTTACGTATACAGCTAGGTGAAACTTTACATATGCATTCACTCATGTTACCACCACCCAGATTAAGATACGAATCATCTTCAGCGCCCCGGAGGCCCCCTTGTGCCTTCTCCTGGTCATACCTCTCACCCTAAGGTAAACACAAATTGACTAAACATTTTCACAATAAGGAAAAAGCATCTATATTTAAGCTTGAAATTCTAAAAGTATACTTCTACAGCATAAACTACACAATATCCAGATTGGATTTTCAGACTTTTGATTGCTGTTACTCCAAGTTAGTGAGGACGATATTTAAATGTCTAAAAGTCTTTCTATTAAATGGATATCTTGTTTGTGTCATGTACTTTTTAAAAAACAGTAAGGTTCTATTATCCTAGAAAACAATTTGGAAAGAAGCTGGGCTAAAGTTTTCTTCCTTTTGAAGTGTCTCCTAGAAAGAGTGTAAGTTGTTTACCTATCCTTGTCTTTTTATAAAACGAACGATTTTAAGACACATAACTATACTTAACATATTTTTACCTGTTTAAAAAGAGACATTTTTAACCAGAAATCATTTCCATATTCAACAGAAAAAATACAAAGGAATCTGTATTTAAAACAGTTCAGTTCAGTCACTCAATTGTGTCTGACTCTTTGAGACCCCATGGACTGCAGCACGCCAGGATTCCCTGTCCATCACCAACTCCCACAGCTTGCTCAAACTCCTGTACATCGAGTCAGTGATGCCATCCAACCATTTCATCCTCTGTCGTCCCCTTCTCCTCCCACCTTCAATCTTTGCCAGCATCAGGGTCTTTTCCTATGAGTCAGTGCTTCTCATCAGGTGGCCAAAGTATTGGAGCTTCAGCTTCAGTCCTTCCAATGAATATTCAGGACTGATTTCCTTTAGGATGAACCGGTTGGATCTCCTTGCAGTCTGAGGGACTCTCAAGAGTCTTCTCCAACACCACAGTTCAAAAGCATCAATTCTTAACAGCATTCAGCTTTCTTTATAGTCCAACTTTCACATCCATACATGACTACTGGAAAAACCGTAGCTTTGACCAGACGATGTTTGTCAGTAAAGTAATGTCCCTGCTTTTTAATATGCTGTCTAGGTTGATCATAGCTTTTCTTCCAAGGAGGAAGTGTCTTTGAATTTCATGGCTGCAGTGATTTTGGAGCCCAAAAAAATAAAGTCTCTCACTGTTTCCATTGTTTCCTCATCTATTTGCCATGAAGTTATGGGACCGGATGCCATGATCTTCATTTTTTGAATGTTGAGTTTTAAGCCAACTTTTTCACTCTCCTCTTTCACTTTCATCAAGAGGCTCTTTAGTTCTTCTTCACTTTCTGCCATAAGGGTGGTGTCATCTGCATATCTGAGGTTATTGATATTTCTCCCTGCAATCTGGATTCCAGCTTGTGCTTCTCCAGCCCGGCATTTTGCATGATGTACTCTGCATATAAGTTAAATAAGCAAGGTGACAATATACCACATTGATGTATTCCTTTCCCAATTTGGAATCAGTCCGTTGTTCCATGTCCAGCTTTTTAATTCAAATTTTTATACCAATTCCATGTAATTGGAAGCACTATTGATCACTCTGGATGAATAAGGCTTTTCCAATGAGTTCTTTGTATTACAGCAGAGTGGTAGGGAAAACTACATGGTGACAAATATAAAACCTAACATTTGACTTTTTTTTTTTAACCAAAAGACCCTTATATCTGTTTTAAATAGTTGTGCTTGTTGATTACCCAATCTGTCGTATTAAATGCCAGTTTCATTTTACTTTTGACTTCTTTAAAGTATTTTTTGTATCCACTTCTCACTAATTAAAAACATATAGTAGTAGTTTAAAATTAAATCCTAACTTAAAGACTTAGTTACAAAGAACCATAGAGCAGTATCAAAATAAATTTTGTAAAACAACAATTACTACTTTGTATACATTGTGGTAATTATTCTAAAAATAAGTTTTCAAAAAGTTTAGACTGCCTAAACCACTTTTTCTTTTCTTGACCATACTTGAATGGAATTCAGGTAAGGGAAAGGTAGCCCTTTCTGAAATAATTAGATTTGCATACTTACCTCCTGGAACAAATAGTTGGAAAAAAAATGATAAACCTATGCACTAAGTTTAAGACACCTATTGAACTTTTTCCAGCATGATTAATAGAACATGTACTTTACCAAAGAAAAGTTCACACTCCTGTACTTTTACAGGAGTTCAGGAGAGAAGGGTTCAGTCTTTAAAACAAATTATCTGATTAAACATGCTACCTACCATTGGAACAAGTAAAAGGACTTAAAATGAGAATTGATAGTATCTTTGCAGTGTTGTTGATGCATGCCAAAATCAATGAGTTCACCTCCATGGCCCATATTGACATTTTTTTCTTGCAGTTTTGTAACATGAGTGCCAGTTGCTTAATCGCAATAAAATGCAGTTACTAAATCACAATGCCAATACAGCTAGGAAAATTAAATTCAGAATCTTAACTCTTACATACATGGCTGCTGTCATTGTCCTTGACATTCAGTATATTCTTCCAAATATTGATAGAATGTCAGAGAACATGATGGAGTTCAACTTACAGGTACTTTCATTTTGTTATAATGGTCTATGATTTCTCACAAAAGTACTTCTACCACCTAAAATAGAAACTCCCTAAGGATAAGAAGTTACTTCATCATATTTTAAACTCATAGAACAATAGTGAATATATTTTTGGATGACAATCTTGACGAGACCAAAATCTTGAAAATGTTTAACCATCTAAAATTTGAGAGTTAATTTTGATGAATATATGAGGTAAATCATTTGTGTACTTTTTGGGATCTTTATATTTTATGCCTAAAACATTGCCTATGATATGAATGCTAAGATTCTCTTAGATTTTCTTGGTTCCATTAGTTACTTCTGATTACTACAGGTAAAATCTTACTGATGGAGTTGCTTTAATATATTAGAGTTTTACTTAGCAAAACTATTTTTATATCATGGCAAATGGCCCATAATAATTAGGGCTTTGCTAATTTGGTTTCAACAAATTCTATTAAACAGAAAAGCCTGCAAAACAAGTAAGTCTCACCTCATGAGTCAGTTACTATCTGCTGGAAACTATACTTTTCTCAGTGTTAGATTTTTATCCATAACTATGATTATAAACTCCTTTTATCCGAATCTACTAAACTGTTCTATCCATTAACTTGATTCTGTTTTTCCTGAGATCATCTGTAAAGCAAGAGTTTGAGATACATTTCTATGGCAAAGACATGATTACAATGTCCTACATTCTATGTGATTTAGTATTTTCAAAGCACTTCACAACACATGTCTTCACAAATCCCTATGAAATAGGTATCTATAAACAGTGTGATTTGTCCAAGGTTTTATGTCTAATATGTATCAGAAATGAGACTACTGGATAGCCCATGAGCTATAAAGTCTTGTCAAGTGATCTCTTCCCTATGAACTTTTCTGAGTACCATTTATGCTGCGTATTATTTATCTTGCTCACTGTTTATCTTGCTTTCCCATTTCCCACCATTTCAAACCTTTTCCACTCTTCAGCAAACTTTTTTCCTCCTCCTTACTCAGCTTATGACCCTCACCTCCTAGTTTATAGAAGTAGAAACCAGGGCCATCTGGCTGAACAAAGACTCAGAGAAATGCCTTAAAATGCTGCAGAGAGCATTTAATCCCTTTTAGTGAATGATTGAGTTTGTAAGTGAAGAAGTTCTTCAGAGACAAGAAGCCACAAAAAAAGAAGTGAATATGGAATTGTGAAGTACCACACAGATGTTTGTCTTGGGTTTGGGGGGTGGTTGCTTGCTGTTTCCTGTTAACCTAAATCCTGAATTTCAATATCTTGGGGTGACAACACATTGGTATGAAGAGGTGGCATTGGAGGCAATACCTTGTAGTGAGGTCTAATCAGAGAACTCATCCCCTCCAGTTTAATGCCAGAATTCTTGAAATACACATCTTAAGTAGATGAATTAGGGAGAGAGGAAACAGGTTCTCAGAGGTTGGTGGTGGTATTTGTGCTTGTCTCTGCCATGGCTCTGGGTGAAGAAGGTACAAGTTGAGGAAAAATGTCTTCTCTGAAAATGCATAGCAAGCTTATTCTCACACAAGTTTGTAGCCTGAAATCACACTTCTGTGATTTTAGAGGAGGAAAAAACTCAACTGGAAAAATGTAGTTTAATGTTACCCTGACTTGGTGGTAACCTCAAGCACCTGGAGGGAGCAAATCCAAATAATCTGTTGAGACATATACTATAAACCCAGAATTCTGACAAAATTCAAAGGAACATGAGCTCAAAATGAAAAATCACTCTGAGAACTCTTCCTTTCAAAGATTAAAGATGTCAGAATTATCAAATAGATAGTATGAAATGTCTATTTATTTGATTTAATAAAGTAACACTATAGATATATGATAAATAAATAATGTAAATTAACTAGGCACATTGGAAAGAAATCATTTTTTAATGAAAGAACAATTTAAAATTATAAACTGAAATGAACTGAACAAATTAAGTAGCTAAAAAGAAATCATTAAGCTGAAAGAAATGAGGAAGAAATCACCCAGAATATAGCTCAGAGAAGTAAAAGATGGAAAATAAGAACAGAGATTAAAGAATTAAGATATAATGAGCAGGTCCAATGTGTTGGAATTTTAGAGAAATTACTTTAAAAAGCAATGACTTAGAATTTGCCCAAATTTATAAAAGATGCTAAATTTAAAATTCAGAGAGCCAAAAAAATCCAAGACAGGTTAAAGGAAAATGAACAAAGAGTCATATCTCAAAATACCAAAGACAAACTGTGTTTAAAACAACTCGATACAGATATAACAAAAAAAGGAATGAAAATTAGTTTATTTTGGCATTTCATTAACAACTAAGGAATCCAAAAGATGGTGAAACATCTTAAAAATGCTGAGAGAAAATAACCAGCAACCTAAAATTCTGCTCACAGTAACACTGTCAACAACAGGAAGAAATGGAAGCCATGTTGGGGTGACATCAGCAAGATAGTGATGGACCCTCCATCCCCCTACAAACATACCAATTCAGCAACAATTCACAAATTCCCTGTGTGAGAAATCCAGAAACTAATCAAAAGTCTCCTGTATAGCAGGTGAACACAAAACAAAAATCATCAAAACCAGTAAGGAGGTTTGGGACAGACTCACTCACATTAGAGTCCCTGACCCCAGCACAGTGCCATACAACTGGGACGAGACCTCCTAGCTCTGAGCTTCTCCCAAAGGAAGGAAGGGGTTCATATGTCCAGTACCCCAGTGTTCTGTAGGGTGCTCCCCAGAGGTGAGGCCTTCTATCTTACCCGTCTTGGAAGTCTGAGGTGTCCAATGCGGTTTAGCCACCTGGAGGAGAATGGGGACAGTGCCTTCAACTAGCAAACAACATAGCTAACTGCTTCCTCAGCAGACAGTGAAAAAACCTGAACTACAACTTCCTGCTACTCCCTGAGGAAGGAAAGAGTTGGTCGAGGCCCCCAGAGTCTCTGGAAAAATAGGTTGATGACAGTATCCTGCTGTCCATGGCCAGTCTGTGAAGATTGGGGGAGATACCTATTTTGTATAATGCACAGACACAAATGCAGAGAGTTGAGGCTGAGGAAAATGAATCAGGCAAAGATGTTTCAAAGAAAGCAAAATAAATATCCAAAAAGCTCAATGAAATAGAGCTATATAATTTGCCTGACAGAAAATTCAAAATGACTGTCGTAAAGATGCTAACCACAGGCAACCAACCGAAGCATGAACAATTTCAACAGAGCAGAATTTCGAAAGAGAGAAAATATCAAGGCAATTTCTGATCATTCAGTTATCAGTTCAGTTCAGTTGCTCAGTCGTGTCCGACTCTTTGTGACCCATGAATCCCAGCACACCTGGCCTCCCTGTCCATCACCAACTCCGGAGTTTACCCAAACCCATGTCCATCGAGTCACTGATGCCATCCAACCATCTCATCCTCTGTCATCCCCTTCTCCTCCTGCCCCCAATCCTTCCCAGCATTAGGGTCTTTTCTAATGAGTCAACTCTCAGCATGAGGTGGCCAAAGTATTGGAGTTTCAGCTTCAACATCAGTCCTTCCAATGAACACCTAGGATTGATCTCCTTTAGGATGGACTGGTTGTATCTCCTTGTAGTCCAAGGGACTCTCAAGAGTCTTTTCCAACACCACAGTTCAAAAGCATCAATTCTTCAGTGCTCAGCTTTCTTCACCATCCAACTCTCACATCCATACATGACCACTGCAAAAACCATAGCTTTGACTAGACGGATCTTTGTTGGCAAAGTAATGTCTCTGCTTTTAATTATGCTATCTAGGTTGGTCATAACCTTCCTTCCAAGGAGTAAGCATCTTTTAATTTCATGGCTGCAATCACCATCAGCAATGATTTTGGAGCCCCCCAAAATAAAGTCAGCCACTGTTTCCACTGTTTCCCCATCTATTTGCCATGAAGTGATGGGACCAGATGCCATGATCTTAGTTTTCTGAACATTGAGCTTTAAGCCAACTTTTTCACTCTCCTCTTTCACTTTCATCAAGAGGCTCTTTAGTTCTTCACTTTCTGCCATAAGGGTGGTGTCATCTGCATATCTGAGGTTATTGATATTTCTCCCGGCAATCTTGATTCCAACTTGTGTTTCTTCCAGCCCAGCGTTTCTCATGATGTACTCTCCATATAAGTTAAATAAGCAGGGTGAAAATATACAGCCGTGATGTACTCCTTTTCCTATTTGGAACCAGTCTGTTGTTCCATGTCCAGTTCTAACTGTTGCTTCCTGACCTGAATACAGGTTTCTCAAGAGACAGGTCAGATGGTCTGGTATTCCCATCTCTTTCAGAATTTTCCACAGTTTATTGTGATCCACACAGTCAAAGGCTTTGGCATAGTCAATAAAGCAGAAATACATGTTTCTCTGGAACTCCCTTGCTTTTTCAATGATCCAGCGGATATTGGCAATTTGATCTCTGGTTCCTCTGCCTTTTCTAAAACCAGCTTGAGCATCTGGAGTTCACGGTTCACGTATTGCTGAAGCCTGGCTTGGAGAATTTTGAGCATTACTTTACTAGCATGTGAGATGAGTGCAATTGTGCTGTAGTTTGAGCATTCTTTGACGTTGCCTTTCTTTGGGATTGGAATGAAAACTGACCTTTTCCGGTCCTGTGGCCACTGCTGAGTTTTCAAGATTTGCTGGCATATCGAGTGCAGCACTTACACAGCATCATCTTTCAGGATTTGAAATAGCTCAACTGGAATTCCATCACCTCCACTAGCTTTGTTTGTAGTGATGCTTCCTAAGGCCCACTTGACTTCACATTCCAGGATGTCTGGCTCCAGGTGAGTGATCACACCATCGTGATTATCTGGGCAGTGAAGATCCTTTTTGTACAGTTTTTCTGTGTATTCTTGCCACCTCTTCTTAAAATCTTCTGTTTCTGTTAGGTCCATACCATTTCTGTTCTTTATCGAGCCCATCTTTGCAATGAAATGTTCCCTTGGTATCTCTAATTTTCTTGAAGAGATCTCTAGTCTTTCCCGTTCTGTTGTTTTTCTCTATTTCTTTGCACTGATCGCTGAGGAAGGCTTTCTTATCTCTCCTTGCTATTCACTGGAACTCTGCATTCAGATGGGAATATCTTTCCTTTTCTCCTTTGCTCTTCGCTTCTCTTCTTTTCCCAGCTATTTGTAAGGCCTCCTCAGACAGCCATTTTGCTTTTTTGCATTTCTTTTCCATGGGGATGGTCTTGATCCCTGTCTCCTGTACAATGTCATGAACCTCTGTCCATAGTTCATCAGGCACTCTGTCTTATCAGATCTAGTCCCTTAAATCTATTTGTCACTTCCACTGTATAATCCTAAGGGATTTGATTTAGGTCATATCTGAATGGTCTAGTGGTTTTCCCTACTTTCTTCAATTTAAGTCTGAATTTGGCAATAAGGAGTTCATGATCTGAATCACAGTCAGCTCCCGGTCTTGTTTTTGCTGACTGTATAGAGCTTCTCCATCTTTGACTGCAAAGAATATAATCAATCTGATTTCAGTGTTGACCATCTGGTGATGTCCACGTGTAGAGTCTTCTCTTGTGTTGTTGGCAGAGGGTGTTTGCTATGACCAGTGCGTTCTCTTGGCAAAACTCTATTAGCCTTTGCCCTGCTTCATTCTGTACTCTAAGGCCAAATTTGCCTGTTAGGCCAGGTGTTTCCTGACTTCCTACTTTTGCATTCCAGTCCCCTATAATGAAAAGGACATCTTTTTTGGGTGTTAGTTCTAAAAGGTCTTGTAGGTCTTCATAGAACCGTTCAAGTTCAGATTCTTTGGCGTTACTGGTCGGGGCATAGACTTGGATTTCCGTGATATTGAATGATTTGCCTTGGAAACGAACAGAGATCATTCTATCGTTTTTGAGATTGCATCCAAGTACTGCATTTTGGACTCTTTTGTTGACCATGATGGCTACTCCATTTCTTCTAAGGGATTCCTGCCCACAGTAGTAGATATAGTGGTCATCTGAGTTAAATTCACCCATTCCAGTCCATCTTAATTCGCTGATTCCTAGAATGTCGACGTTCACTCTTGCCATCTCCTATTTGACCACTTCCAATTTGCCTTGATTCATGGACCTAACATTCCAGGTTCCTATGCAATACTGCTCTTTACAGCATCGGACTTTGCTTCTATCACCAGTCACATCCACAGCTGGGTATCGTTTTTGCTTTGGCTCCATCCCATCATTCTTTCTGGAGTTATTTCTCCACTGATCTCCAGCAGCATATTGGGCACCTACCGACCTGGGGAGTTCATCTTTCAGTGTCCTATCTTTTTGCCTTTTCATACTGTTCATGGGGTTCTCAAGGCAAGAATACTGAAGTGGTTTGCCATGCCCTTCTCCAGTGGACCACATTCTGTCCGACCTCTCCACCATGACCCATCCGTCTTGGGTGGCCCCACACGGCATGGCTTAGTTTCATTGAGATAGACAAGGCTGTGGTCCGTGTGATCAGATTAGCTAGTTTTCTGTAATTATAGTTTCAGTGTGTCTGCCCTCTGATTCCCTCTCGCAACACCTACCATCTTACTTGGGTTTCTCTTACCTTGGACGTGGGGTATCTCTTCATGGCCGCTCCAGCAAAGTGCAGCCGTTGCTCCTTACCTTGGACCACGGGTATCTACTCACGATGGCCCCTCTTAACCTTAAATGTGGGTTATAGGACTTCACAATTCCACTGCAACGGGCACAAGTTCAGTCACTGGTCAGGGAACTATAATCCCACAATCCATGCAGTGTGAACAAAAATGTATATATATGTATATATTAAAAAGTACAAAACAGAAATCGTAGAGCTGAAGAACATGAAAACTAAAGTGAAAAATTCAGCGGTTCCTCAACAGACTGGATAATAAAACAAGAGAAAGGATTGATGAACCTGAAGACAAATCGCTGGAAATAATTCAGCCGAAAAAGGGAGGAACAAAGCTAAAGGGACTTACTGGTGCACCATCAAACCAATATACACATTGAATCCCAGACAGAAAAGAAAATACCAGAAATGTTATTCAATAGTAATGATGACTGGAAACTTCCCAAAAGTGGAGTAGAAAATAGACATCCAGATTCAAGAAGTCAAAAGAATATAAAGAAATGCACACACTCCAAGACATGTTATAATCAAATTATCAGAAGTCAAAGGCCTTTGAATTTTGAAATCAGCGAAGGAAAAAACTTGTCACATACAAGGGAACCCCTATAAGGCTAAAAGAGATTTTTCAGCAGAAATTTTGCAGGTCAGAAAACCAAGTAGGATAATCTAATTAAAGGGATAAGTGGGAGGGGGCCGGTGGGGGACTGCCAAGCAAGAATAACATACTCCGCAAAACTGTCCTTCAAAAAATGGAGAGAGAATGATTTTCCCAGATAAACAAAAGCTAGAAGAGTTCACTACTAGACTTATCTTATAGGAAATGCTAAAGTGAGCTCTTCAAGTTGAAAATGATGCTAAAATAACACAATAGCATAAGTATGAAACTCATTGATAAAGACAAATATACAGACAGGTACAGAAATTGTACTACTATAATGGTGGTGGGTAAATAATTCTGGTATAAAAGGTAATAAAAATGTAAAAATAAATAAAGACTTAAAGATATTAAAAGATACACAAGATAAACAGATATAAATGATGACAATAAAAGGTTGGAATGTGGGCAGAAGTTTAAGTATAGAGTTTGTATGCAATTAAAATTAAGTTATCAGCTTTAAATAGACTGTTATGTAGGATATTTTTGTAAGCCTTAAGGTAAACACTCACACATATGCTATAGAAGTTACACAAAGTTAAAAGAGAAAATAAAACAACATGTATTAATACCAAAAATTAACAAAACAGGAAGACAGTAAGAGAGAAATAACAGACCAAAGAACTATAAGACTAATAGAAAAAATCAACAAACTGGCAATATAAATCATTTCTTTTTAATAGTACTTTAAATGTAAATTGATTGAACTCTGAAGTCAAAGGACATAAGAGTTGCAGAATGAACTAAAAAAATGAAAGACCCAACTATATGTTATATATAAGAAACTCACTTTCAACTTAAGGACACACATAAAATAAAAGTAAAAGGATGAAAAAAGATACTATGAAAACAATAACCAAAGAATGTAGGTGTTACTTTAGTTAGACAAAATAGGCTTCAAGTCAAAAATTGTCATAAGAGACAAAGAAGGACACTATATTATGCTAAAAGGGTGAATCCACCAGGAAGATGTAGCAATTATGAATGAGTATGCATCCAACACCAGAGTACCTAAATGTATAAAACAAATATTGATAAAATTGAAAGGTGAAATAAGACACTAATATCCTAACTGTAAGAGACTTCAATGCCCTACATTCTATAATGGATAAAACATCCAGACAGAAGATCGATAAAGAAACCAAGCATTTGAACAATACTATGGACCAAATGGCACCAACAGACATATACAGAAGATTTCACACAGCGGCAACAAAATACACATTCTTCTCAAGTCTTAGCATATTTAAGAAGACTAAACTCATGCAAAGTATCTTTTCTGACCACAGTGGAATGAAACTAGAACTCAGTAGCAGAAGTAAAACTAGAAAATTTACAACTATATGGAAATTCGTATACTCTTGAACAACCACTGGGTTAAAGAAGAAATCAAAAAAGAAATTAGAAAATAAGTTGTGACAAAAGAAAACACAGCATACTAAAAATTATGAGTTGTGGAAAAAGCAGTATTAAGAGAGATTTCTAAAGCAATAAGCATCTTGTATTTAAAAAGAAGAAAGATCTCAGATGAACAGCCTAACTTTATATATCTAGGAGCTGGAAAAAAAGAACCAACTAAGTCCAACATTAGCAGATGTAAGGAGATAAGAAAGACTAGAGCAGAAATGACAAAACAGAGAAGTTTAAAATGATAGAAAAAAATGATGAAACTAAAGCTAAACAATTGACAGATTCTTAGCTAGCCAACTAAGAAGAATGACAAGTAAAAGTAGAAATGAAAGATGAGACTTACAACTGATGCCACAAAATAAACAGGATCATAAGAGACTACTAAAAGATTTATGTACCAAAACTTGAGTAACCTAGAAGAAATGGATAAATTCCCGGAGACACACCAAGACTGAATCATGAAGAAAGTATAAACAGATCTATAACTAGCATGGAGAGTGAATCAATAATCAAAAACTTCCCAATAAAGAAAACTCCAGACACACATGGCTTCATCGGACCATTCAACCAAATATTTAAAGAATTAATGTCAGTTCTCAAATATTTCCAAAAAAATGAAGAGGAGAGAACACTTCGTAAACAAGTTTAGTGAGACAATCATCACCTTGATGCTAAAGTCAAAGATACCACCTGAAAAGAAAACTACAGGTCAGTATTCCTAATGAACATAGATTCAAAAGTCCTCAACAAAATACTAGCAAACTGAATCCAGCAGCACATTAAAAAAATCCAACAGCACACCATGACCAAGTGGGAATTACCCCTGAGATGTAAGTATGGTTCAATATAGGAAAATCACTTGATGTGATACATCATATTGACAGAATAAAAGATGTCACATATTTTCAATAGATCGCAAAAAAGGTATTTGACAAAATTTAACCTCAGATACGCAGATGACACCACCCTTATGGCAGAAAGCAAAGAGGAACTAAAGAGCCTCTTGATGAAAGTGAAAGAGGAGAGTGAAAAAGTTGGCTTAAGCCTCAACAGAAAACTAAGATCATGGCATCCAGTCCCATCACTTCATGGCAAATAGATGAGGAAACAATGAAAACAGAGACTGTATTTTGGGTGGCTCTAAAATCACTGCAGATGGTGACTGCAGCCATGAAATTCAAAGACTGTTGCTCCTTGGAAGAAAAGCTATGATCAACCTAGACAGCATATTAAAAAGCAGGGACATTAATTTGCCAGCAAAAGTCCGTCCAGGTCAAAGCTCTGGTTTTTCCAGTAGTCATGTTTGGATGTGAGAGCTGCACTATAAAGAAAGCTGAATGCCAAAGCATTGATGCTTTTGAACTGTGGTGTTGGAGAAGACTGTTGAGAGTCCCTTGGACTGCAAAGAGATCAAACTAGTCCATCCTAAAGGAAATCAGTCCTGAATATTCATTGGAAGTACTGAGGCTGATGCTGAAACTCCAATACTTTGGCAACCTGATGCGAAGAACTGACTCATTGGAAAAGACCCTGATGCTGGGAAGGATTGAAGGTGGGAGGAGAGGGAACAACAGAGGATGAGATAGTTGGATGGCATCACCAACTCGATAGACATGAGTTTGAGCAAGCTCCAGGAGTTGGTGATGGACAGGGAGGCCTGGCATGCTGCAGTCCATGTGGTCGCAAAGAGTAGGACACGACTGAGCAACTGAAATGAACTGAACACCATTTTATGATAAAAACTCAAAAAACTAAGAATAGAAAAAAATTACTTCAGTGTAACAAAAAAAGCTACATCATTTTATGTCTTGAGATATTTCCTAATTTCTCTTTTTCTTTCTAATTTTCCTTAACAATAAGAAAATCCAATATATATGGGCAAAATATTTTGAAAGACACTTGATAAAAGAATACATATGCATGGCCAAAAAACACATGAAAAGATGCTCAATATTACTCATCAGGAAAATGAAAATTGCAACAATGAGATACCATTAAATATTGACTGGAAAGACTGAAATTAAAAAGATTATACCAAGTATTGGCAAAGATGTGGGTTAATAAGAAAGTATACCCTGATGTTAGGATTGTAAAAGTTTATAACCACTTTGAAAAACAGTTGGAGAGTTTTTAAAAAGTGAAGCACATCATAAAACAGCTACTGAAGTCCTAGATGCCCAACAGAAAGGAAAGCATATGTCTGCAAAAACTTGAGTGTGAATGTTCAAAGTAGGTTTATTCACAATGGCCAAAACTGAAATTGACCCAGATATCCATAAAATGCAAAGGGATAAACAAAATATGATATAAAGTATACAAAGGAGTATACTTGGCAGTAAGATAGGAACGTGCTAGTGATAAGCACAACAAGGATGAATCTAAAATTAAGTAGGTCAGATGAACAAAAATGAGCTCAGCTCATACTATATCACTACATTTATTTTAAATTTTAGAAAGCCCAGACACAAAAAGTAGATCACCAGTTGCTTAGGACTTGAGCCAAAGGGAAGGATATACAACAAAGAAACAGGATGAAATTTAGAGGGTGAGGAAATATTCTGTTTTTGACAGAAATAGTGGTTTCTTAGGTTGTTAAGTATGACAAAATTCATCAAATTGTACACCTGCATACATATATTATACCTCAATGAAATGGATCCTTCCTGAAAAAAAAAAGTGCACATTTTTGTTTGAAATTTAATGAGAGTAAGACCTAAAGTGTCCAACAAAGGTCAAAGCTATGGTTTTTCCAGTAGTCATATATGGAAGTGAGAGTTGGACCATAAGAAAGGCTGAGTGCCAAAGAATTGATGATTTTGAATTGAAGTGCTGGAGAAGACTCTTGAGAGTCCCTTGGACAGCAAGGACATCAAACCAGTCAATCCTAAAGGAAATCAAATCCTAAATATTCATTGGAAGGACTGATGCTGAAGCTGAAGCTCCAATACTTTGGCCACCTGATGCAAAGAGCCGACTCATTGGGAAAGACCTTGATGCTGGGAAAGATTGAGGGCAGAAGGAGAAGGAGATGACAGAGAATGAGATGGTTAGATAACATCACTGACCCAATGTACATGAATGTGAGCAAACTCCAGGAGATAGTGAAGGACAAGGAAGCCTGACATGCAGTCCATGGGTGACAAAATGTCAGACACTACTTAGCGACTGAACAACAACATTAGTTAAAATGAACTCTGAATAATTTACACCTTAACTTAGGGGAAGTTGATTTTGTTCTAAGTTTGAACAAGTATAAAGAAAGTACCATACATCCCATGACATACCATCAATGTCTGCCTCACTCTACTGTCCATTGCTTTAGGTCAGTCACTATTGTATATTTGTTTTGAAGGAAGTTTTGCATGCTCTTCAGCACCTAGCACTGTTACATATGTAGATCAGTGTTTAATGATTGGGATGGTAGAGCAAATTCATGGTAAGGTAAAGGAATTTAAAAGAAATTCTTTTCATCTGCACAGATACAATCAGAATCTCTAACTTCAGCAAAGCTGAACTTTGCATCTAATTTGTTTTAAATAAAGACAAACTTTTACGAATTAAGTATCCTTGTTATCTTTTTGTTATAGCTTTAAGGAATCTGTTTAAAGTAGTATAATTTCATCAATTCTGAAACTCCAAGTTCTGTTTTACTTGGCTAATTGGTATTTTCCAAATCACTAGTTTTCTGGGCCAGTTGTTTAATTTGTAAAGTGGTTAGTCTCACTGATATCTAAGACGTGTAGTTGTCATTATCTGACACTGATAAAACATCTAGAGTTTGAGGGTTTCTTAAAAAAAAAATCTCTGCTTACTGTGTGACCTAGTTCTGAAATCTAATGCAGTGTCTGTGAATTTTAAGTTACACACATCATGTTAAAATCAATCAAAGTTTAGTTTGTTTAGGATGTAAATATTTAAATACTTAGAATCATCTGCTTTATATAAGATATAACTGTATATTTCAAATATGTGTATTCTAACTTTTAACAAAAATGCAATCACAGCTGCCATTTTCCATTAGCATATTGATCACGTGCTACAATTTTTTTCAGCTGTAGTCTCTCAGTATAAAAATGATTGTGGGGGGACAAATTGAGAGAGTAGCATTAAAACATACATATTACCATATGTAAAATTACATAGTCAGTGGAAATTTGCTATATGATGCAGTGAGCTTAAATCTGGTACTCTGTGACAACCTAGAGGGCTAGAAAGTGGGAGGCAGGTTCAAGAGGGAGGGGACATTATACCTATGGCTGATTCATATTGATGTATGGCAGAAACCAACACAATATTGTAAAGCAATTATCCTCCAATTAAAAATGAATTTTTCAAAAAAATGCTTAGTGCTTCCCAAGGGGCACAGTGGTAAAGAATACACCTGCCAATGCAGGAGACGCAAGCAGTGCAGATTCAAGTCCTGGGTGGGGAAGATCCCCTGAAGTGGGAAATGGCAACCCACTCCAGTGTTCTTGCCTGGAAATGGACAGAGGAGCTTGGTGGGCCACAGTTCATGGGGTCACAAATAGTCAAACACAACCGAGCACACCCACCACATAAAAATGCTTAAGTAGTATTTTCTTGGAGAAGGAAATGGCAACCCACTCCAGTATTCTTGCCTGGAGAATCCCAGGGACAGAGGAGCCTGGTGGGCTGCCGTCTATGGGGTCGCACAGAGTTGGACACGACTGAAGCGACTCAGCAGCAGCAGCAGCAGCAGTATTTTCTTAAACTTTTGTGTTCTTTCTGCAGCTGTCGTTTAGAACTTTGCCCAGTTGCTTATCAAGCCACCTGGGCTGGTTTGAGGTGATACTGTGTACTCTAGAACTTTTCTGTCATATCATGGAGTTAGCAGGTTTTAAGCTACTGTGAATGATCACCATCACTGATAATGGTCAAACCGTTATTGTCCTTCAGATATCTAGGTGGAAAGAAAATAATCAGTGTTCTTCCTGCTTCTTTCTCCCCTGGGATATTCTAGTACTTATGTACACTCTGCCTCTTTATGACCACCATTATCAGTTAGAATGATATTCTCCAATGAATTTGGCTCTCTGTCTCTTTCTTTACAAAAAGCAATTCTGCTATCTTCCTAGTTTGAAAAGCATGAAAGGTTTTATGAAAAATCAGTAATATACAATGAGAGACTTTATATGGAAAAACTTTTTAAAGGGTACAACAGTTTCATCACAAATTCAGTTTAGTTTCCAAAGAACTTTAAATCTATAATGTGTGAAATTCTTAGTTCAGAAATAAATTATGTTTATTCCTTAATATAAGGTATGTTAAATTTTCAATTAGAGAGGTATGCATGATAAACTAATGAGCAACCCATAGTAACCTGTTATATTTCGGGATGATTTTCAATGACAGCTTACAAATTTTCCTCCTTAAAAAATTAATACTTCATACCTGAATTAAATAATTATTATGCTTTTTTAAAAATCTACTTCTAGTTAAGTAAAGGATATGGTAAAGGTACTTTATAGTCTGCAAAAGAGCACAAAATAAAGATGTTAAACTGGTTCTAGGTCATTATATTTTACTAAACAGATCATTAGGTTTCTGAGTATATTTTTCTTGGGCATGTTAATTCTGCAAATCTTGAACAATAAACAAGTAGTTGCAGTGACATATGTATGACACTATTATTAATAAAGCAGTATTTGTCTCCTTGGAAATTAAGGAATTGAACTCTGTGCCATTAAAGATCTAAATGTATAGATGTATCAGAGAAAACCAGGATCCCTATGAGCCTTGAATTAGGAGTCAGGACACCTAGGTTTTAATCCTTTTAATTTCTCGTGTGTTCCTAGACAGTCCACTTCGTCTCTAAAGCACAGCTTTATTTATAAAATTAAGTTACTGAATTAAATCTCTAAAGTTTCTCTTTGTCCAGGAGAAACCAGGATACATTTCCAGTTGTCCTTTCCCAGCAGTCTTATAGACAGTGCTTATTCTCCTAGCAACAACATGTGACAATACGTATAAAGTATTGCCAGCCAGAAGAACTCACCTAAGACATGGTGTCCAGGGTTTTTTAATTGGGAATCGGTCAAATAGGCATGGTCTCCCTGGTGTATTTTAATTACTCAGTCTCCCACCTCTTCAAAGGTCAAACTCATATTAAATGGTCTAGGTCACATAAATCATATATTAGCATAAATTATTATGGTCACATGGCCACCATAAATCACATTGTTAGCATAAATTATTTGGTATGGCCCAAGTCCCCAGGTGAACAAAGATATTCTAATCAGGCAAGATACTCCAAGGATTCAGAAATACCCTCCAAGTGCTAGGCAAGAACCAGATCTTTCTGTGGAATGTGGAGAGTTTATACAACTCAGACCTGATGAGTTAATCCCTTATTGCATACCTTTCAGTGAAGTAATTCTCTAGAAACTTTTTGAGAAAGTATGCTTGATAAGCAATTTTGGGGGGCTTTTCATGTCAAATATTTTTGTTCTACTGTTATATTATATTGATAGTTTAAGCAGCTCTAGAATTCTAAGTTGGAGATAATTTTCCCTAAAGATTTTTAAGGTGTTGCTCCACTTTGAATGTTGTGATTGAAGCTTGAAATCCATTCTGATTCTTGATCCTTTCCATGTGAATTGTTTTTATTTTCTTGAAGCCTATTAGATTTTTCTTTGACCCTAGAGTTCCAAAATGATCTCTTTTCATGTTTTCTATATATTTTGCTGGGCATTGAAGTTTAGCCATATGTATGCTTTGGTTAGAGAAACATTCTTCAATTTTTCATTGATTTTTCTCCCCTTCTTTGTTTCTGTTCTCTCTTTCTGAAACCCCTAACATTTGGATGTTGGACTTCCAAGACAGATCTTTTTCTTACCTCTTCTCTATTTTTTAATATGTCTTTATTCTCTAGGTTTTTTGGGGAAGATGTCTCCAACTTCTAGCCCCTCTCTTGACATTTTCATTTCTATTAGTTTGTTTAATTTCTAAGAGCTCTTTTTTGTTATCTGAATTTTTTATTAATAGCATCTTGTTTTTGTTTCTTGAGTGTAGGAGATTTTCTTATCTCTCGAAGTCTACTAATGATGGGATTGTCTGTCTAGTTTTTTCTTTATACTTTTCTTTTTCTATTAGTTTGTTGGGATCTCCATCTTTCATTGAAAACTTTTAGACTATCCAGTTATCCTTGGCTGTCTTTTCATAATTAAGAGTGGAAGCTCTAAGCATGTGGGTGAGGCATGTACACAGTAGACAGTCTGGCTAGACAATTTGTTAGGGAACCCCTGATACTGGAATTGTTATATTTGGGTCTTTCCTCTTGGACTCATCAGATTTCTCAGGAGGAAAAATCTTTCAGAAAGTAAAGCTGTGGTTTACAACACTGAGAATCTAGTCATGGAAGAGAGTTTGGGCATGGGAGACTCCCTTTAATTGATATTTATCACTAATCTCCTTTGTTTTTGGAATGGTGCCAAACTATCAACTGTGCTTGCCATCAAACTCATACTGTAGGTCAGAGTAGCCTCTACAGAGAATAAACACCCAGGTATCTGCCAGAATGAATAAGTGACACTTCAGGGGATGGACTAGGGAAAGAGATTTAGGGACTTCAGTTCAGTTCAATTCAATTGCTCAGTCATGTCTGACTGTTTGCAACCCTGTGGACTGCAGCAGGCTGACCTCCCTGTCCATCACCAACTCCCAGAGTTTACTCAAACTCAGGTCCATCGAGTCAGTGATGCCATCCAACCATCTCATCCTCTGTTGTCCCCTTCTCCTCCTGCCTTCAATCTTTCCCAGCCTCAGGGTCTTTTCAAATGAGTCAGTTCTTCGCATCAGGTGGCCAAAGTATTGGTGTTTCAGCTTCAGCATCAGTCCTTCCAATGAATATTCAGGACTAATTTCCTTTAGGATGGACTGGTTGGATCTCCTTGCGGTCCGAGGGACTCTCAACAGTCTTCTCCAACACCACAGTTCAAAAGTATCAATTCTTTGGCGCTCAGCTTTCTTTATAGTCCAACTCTCACATCCACACATGACTACTGGAAAAACTATAGCTTTGACTGGACGGACCTTTGTTGGCAAAGTAATGTCTCTGCTTTTTAATATGCTGTCTAGGGTTCGTCATAGCTTTTCTTCCAAGGAGTAAGCGTCTTTTAATTTCATGGCTGCAGTCACCATCTGCAGTGATTTTGGAGCCCCCCCCAAAATAAAATCTGTCACTGTTTCCATTGTTTCCTCATCTATTTGCCATGAAGTGATGGGACCAGATGCCATGATCTTACTTTTCTCAATGTTGAATTTTAAGCCACCTTTTTCACTCTTCTCTTTCACTATCATCAAGAGGCTCTTTAGTTCTTTAGCTCTTTAGTTCTTTCTTCACAGTTAGGGACTTAAGTGCTCATAAACAGCTTTTATCCACATCTGTTTCAGTCACTTCCACTTCTCAGTTCCGGTGGTACTTGGTTCTCTTGGTTCCTGAATCTTTTGAAGATTCTGAAATATTTATCAAGTTGGTTCTCAGTCTTCCTCACTACTAGCTTGGGATTCGTCCCATTGTGTTGATGATCCCTAAGACCACCCTTAGCCTCAGTGATTTGCTAATAGGACTTATATACCATGGTTACATTTTGCTGCAAGGATAGGATAAAATCAGTAAAGGTTTCAAGCTACATGGCATAAGGTCCAGAGGAAACCAGGCACAAGCTTCCAAGAGTTCTGAGCAGAGTCAGAGGATATGCTTAATTCCTTTCTTAATGAGTTGTGACAACACGTGTGAAATGTTATTTACCAGAGAAGCTCATGAGAAACTCAGTGCCAAAGTTTTTTTATTGGGGCTTGGTTATATAAACACTCTCTGCCCGCCCAACCCCCAAATTCCAGACTCCCATAGGGAAAGCAAGTTTTTAATATAAAGCATATTGTTTGTACAAACAGCCTGGGCACGATGAAATACCTTTCTCATTTAGGGAATGGTGAAAATCTTCCCCCAGATCCCAAGTTACCAATGCCAGCCAAGTACCAGCCTTACAAGCGGGTAAGGATAACAGTATCAGGAATACTATGTTAACTCTTTTCTGTACACATGTCCATCTACTTTATAGCTTCTAACACTTTATTTATCATTTCCCATTCTATTCACACTTATAGGTTTATCTATTTTAAGAAAATCCCTTTAGTACTGTCTTAGTGGAGTTTCAGGTGAGAACAAAATTAGATATATATCTTCAGTATTAATCTGAACTTATTGAATTATAAATCAAAACACCCCAATTTAATTGTATAATATCATTTTTAAGCAACTTGAAAAAAAACAGGCTAAGCAAAGAAATCTAAAAAGGTGCTAGTATCCTAAGAAACTGACAGAAAGATATTCTATGTATCCTAGAAATAAGAAGTTGCTATAAAGAAAAACATATTTAGAAGATTAGAAGGAGTTTTTAAAACATGAAATGTAGACTAGGCACTGAAAGAGAATATCTGAGAAAAGTCTGACTACTCAATTTATAGCTAAGGTAACTAAAAGTCTCATTTTTGAAATCTGCAACAGTAGCAATGGCAAACTTGGGAATGGTGCACTGTGCTCCACAGGAACTAAAACTGAGATGGAAGCTAAGGAAAATGTTTCTATGAAAGAAAGCTACCTAGTTGGAAATACATGCCTTTCTGTTTACCATGGGCTTCCCTTGTGACTCAGCTGGTAACGAATCCACCTGCAATGCAGGAGACCTGGGTTCGATCGTTGGGTTGGGAAGACCCCCTGGAGAAGGGAAAGGCTGCCCACTCCAGTATTCTGGCCTGGAGAACTTCATGGACTGTATGGGGTTGCAAAGAGTCAGACACAAGTAAGCAACTTTCAGTTTCTAGTTACCATGGGAAAGAGCTTATATTCACCACAGTTTATTTTTGCACCAATTTCAAAGTTTATATAGGTATGTTCTCCAATAAAGTTTATATTTCAAATCAACAAATGAAGGAAAATTGACAAAAAGTTCTATAGAAAAGCACACGTTCTATAGGTATTTCAGTATCTACTATTTCTAAGCACCATTGTTCTACATGCCCTGGGAGACAGTAAATGATACACATTTCCACTGTAACTCTTTCTCAAATATTGAGATACCTACCTGTATTAACTAAACTCATTAATGCTCGTTGACTTCAGACTATACTACAAATTTACAGTCATAAAAACAGTGTAGTACTGGCACAAAAACAGGCTCATAGATCAGTGGAACAGAATAGAGAGCCCAGAAATAAACCCACACTGTTATGGTTGATTAATCTAGGACAAAAGAGACAAGAATATACAATGGGAAAAAGACTTCAATAAGTGGTGTGGAAAACTGAGTGGCTACATGTAGAAGAATGAAATTAGAACATATACAAAAATATATACCATATACAAAAATAAACTCAAAATTAATTAAAGATCAGAAGCCATAATCTCCTAGAGGAAAACATAGGCAGAACACTCTTTGAGAAGTATCACAGTAATATTTTTTTGGATCTGTCTCCTAAGGCAAAGGAAACAAAAGCCACAACAAACAGATGGAACCCAATCAAACATAAAAGCTTTTGCATAGCAAAGGAAAACATCAACAAAACAAAAAGACAGCATATTGAATGACAGAAAATGTTTGCAGATAAGACAAATAAGGGGTTAATATCCAGAACATATAAACAGCTCATTCAACTCAACATCAAAAGAACAAACAACTTGATTTTAAAAATGAGCTGAAGACCTAAGTAGACATTTTTCCAAGAAAGATATATAGATGGCTACATCTATATACATGAAAATATATGAAAATATACATGAAAATATACTCAACATCACTAATCAGAGAAATATAAAACCAAAACCACATTGAATATTACCTCACACTTGTCAGCATGGCTATCATCAATCAAAAAGAGCACAAATAACCTGTTGGTGAGGATGTGGAGAAAAGAGAGCTCTTGTATACTGTTGGTGGGAATGTAAATTGGTACAGCTGCTGTAGAAAACAGAATGGAGGTTTCTAAAAAACCTAAAGGTAGAGCTATACCATATGATGCAGCAGTTCTACTTCTGGGAATATATCTGAAGAAAGAGAAAGAGAACAGACTAATTCAAAAAGATACATGCATCTCAGTGTTCATAGCAACATCATTTATAATAGCCAAAATATGGAAATAACTTAAATGTCCATAGACAGATGAATGAAGATGTATACATATAAATGGAAATTCAGCCATGAAAAATGAAATTTTTCCATTTACAGCAACATGGATGGATTTGGAGGGTATTACGCATAGTAAAATAAGTCAGACAAAGACAAATACTGTATATTATCACTTATATATGGAATATGAAAAATAAATGAATGACTATAACAAAACAAAAACAGACTCACAGATACAGAGAAAAAACTAGTGGTTACCAGGGAGAAAGAGAAGATGAGAGGGGCAAGATAGGGGTAGAGGTTAAGAAGTATATATACAGTATGTGAACTACAGGGATATACTGTATAACACAAGGACTATAGCAAATACTTCATAATAGCTTTAAATGGAGTATAATTCACTGAAAAATTTTAAATTTCTATGTTGTACACCTAAAACTAATATTATAAATCAGGGCTTCCCACATGGCAGGTAATGAATCTGCCTGCCAATGCAGGAGACACAGGAAACTGGGTTTGATCCCTGGGTCAGGAAGATCGCTTGGAGAAGGAAATGGCAACCCACTCCAATATTCTTGCCTGGAGAATTCCATGGACAGAGGAGTCTGGTGGGCTATAGTCCTTGGGGTTGCAAAGAGTCAGACACAACTGATTATAAATCAACTATACTTCAATTTCCTAACGTCTGATTAAAAATAAAATGGCACATTTATTCAGTTTTTCTGATATTAAGAAAGACCTGAAATGATATGGCCCCTCTGACCATAAATTGTCATTGGCGAATCATGTAGATATATGTTATTTACCATCATAAACTTCTGGAAATCTACATAAAGTAAATGTTTACTGTGTTTCATGAACTGTCCTTCACTGTCTTAACATCTTAATAAATCATAATTGCTTGACATTTTATGATATTAATTCTTTACCTAGCATCATGTCCTGTTAGCTATATTCTATAAAATACTTGGAATCTACTAATATCAGGTCATCATTTTTAATCTTATTATAATCTAAATGTGATCAAAGTACCTGGTTGTGTTTATATGATGCATTGTAACATTTGCAAATCTGGGAGGACTGCTGACCTTTAATTTTTTTCCTTTTTCAGCTCCACTCCCTCTCATACCCATTATTTATCCCATTCCATGACCTTTTGAATTACACTTTGTACTCTGTCCCCATTCTCTTCTTCATTTGAACCTTTTAGATGCCTTCACTGAAATCTAGCTTTTTCCAGACTGGTGGGAAGAATAACCAGCCTATTTTATGTTTCCCAATACTACTTACTAATGTTATACCATCATCATCGCTCTTAAATACATGCCATCTGATTAGATCATCATTGGCTATCGTAATAATTTCTGCTTCCATGGATGAATCATTACTTTCCTTCTCCTAGCTTGGTCTCTTGTTATATAGATCTTTTTCAAAGCCCATATTGATAACCCATCCAATGTCTCTCACTTCAGTGGCTTCTCAGAACTCTAAAACCCTCCATTTCTATTTGAGCTGCTCAGTAGCATGATCACATCTTGGATCAGTTCTTGAAAATTAAGCAATTCTTTTCAACCAGTTTCTTCTCTTCCCCTTATACATCTTGAATTCATCCCTTTATATGTTTTTTAGGTGGCTCAGATGGTAAAGCGTCTGCCTACAATGTGGGAGACCTGGGTTCAATCCCTGGGCGGGGAAGATCCCCTGGAGAAGGAAATGGCAACCCACTCCAGTACTCTTGCTTGGAAAATCCCATGGACGGAGGGGCCTGGCAGGCTACAGTCCATGAGGTCGCAAAGAGTCGGACATGACTGAGCGACTTCACTTTCACTTTCACTTTCCCCTCATCCTAACCTTTACTCACTTTACCCTTTTTGTTTTCCCCACTGCATTAGCTTCTGTCTGATGTGATTTGCATTTAGTACCTGGCCTGTCTAGTATTTCTCTTCTCTTGACTATGTTGTGCCCTTGTGGTTCACTTAGTTCCACATGTCACAGTTCTAAATTATTACTTGAAAAGTACAATGTAGCTATCCTAACTTTTTAATGGCATCCATTTTTTTCCTGTTAGATTGTTTCAGTTTTAAAATTAAGAACCCTTTCTGACCACATCCACTGTCAACTGCCTGACTTTAACTGGACCTCTCTGTTTCTGAAAATAATCTTTTATAGCCCTCTATTCATGTGTTCCAAATGTTTCCCATATTCCAAGTGCTTAAATCTAACATCCCTTCTCAGGATATGACCTTGCCTCCTACTTTACTTAAAAAAAAAATTAGAATCCATCTGCCAAATTCCCTCATCCATTTTCTCTATATCAAAATTGCTACATCCAAATTTCTTATTTTAACAAAGTGGTTTGTAGATTATTTTACATTTTCTGTACAGATCTCCAAGGTTTTACTCAGCTATCTTTTCTTCTCTCTTATCTCAAACGTGTGTGTTTTCCTTTTAAGGGCTGACCTGCCTCACCTAGAGCCTTCTTTAACAATTGAGCTCTCCTTTCCTTTCTCCCACTCTCCTCCATTTACCATTTCACCCTCTCTAGTTCATTTCTGATCAACAGGCCATTAAATCAGAAATTATGAATGTCTGAGATTTTATTCTATTTGAAAGCTGATAGGTTAGCCTCCCACAGTTTTATAGACATATACCAATAGAAAGCAGGAGACCCATAGGTCAGAGAAAAAGGCCATTTATTGCTCATGGGAAAAAACAAGAAGCAACCAAAGCAGTGTTTTGAACCAATTCCCCAAGCCCAGTTCCCATAAGGCAACCAGTGAGGGCCAGATGTTACCTGTGTGTGCAGCAAGGTGTGTTACAGGAGAGATAACCCCAAATGAAGAAGACAGGCAGACCTTGTCTTTATTCTGCTACTGCTAAGTCGCTTCAGTCGTGTCTGACTCTGTGCGGCCCCATAGACGGCAGCCCACCAGGCTCCGCCGTCCCTGGGATTCTCCAGGCAAGAACACTGAAGTGGGCTGCCATTTCCTTCTCCATGTCTTTATTCTGAAGTGTAAGCAAATCTTCACCAAGGAGGGAGATGAAAACTTGCCTCCCCTGGAATGTCTTCAGGGAGAAAGATGTTCTCTCTATTATACTAGTCAGGAGACAGATCTTCCCTCTGCCACTGGGATAGACACCATTTCTAGTTTTCAGGGATGTTCACTGTGCAAATCCCTTGCATAGCAGAAACCCAGGACCATGCAGAAACATGCAATATTCCAATACATGACTTCTGGTAAAAAAAAATCCCCAGGTTTCTCTTATCTCCTATCTTAAAAGATGTATCATATAGTCTGTGCTCACTGCCTTTGTTGTCTTACTTCCTTGCTTTTTTTTCTGCAATTCCACTGAAAACTATTCTCTTCAAGTTATCCCAGTCAAATGTTCATTTCTTAATTATTCTTGACTTTTTGCAGAATTGAACAAAGGCTATACTTTCTTCCTTTTACCTCTAAACTACTCCACTGCTTTCTATGACTAGTCTGATTCTTAAGGCTCTCTCCCTTGCTCATATCTCTTTTCTTCACTTTTTGCGCTTTTTCACTTTTACTGTAAAATGTGAACATATCACAGGTTGATTTCTCATTCTACATTTGTTTTCCCAAGTATCTTCTACTTTGAGTTGCAGCTGTCACCTCTATAGGCGGTTATGATTTATTTCTCATATTCCAAAACTCACCTGCTATCTTTATTTCTGCCTATATGTAATAAATTTTAAAACTAAAAATCAATTACATAACCTGACTTTTAAAATTTTTTGTCAGTAGGACTTTCATTCTAATAGTTCTTTAGATTCAAAACTTGAGAATGAGGAAGAGTAGACTCCCTGGTGGCTCATACGGTTGAGAATCTGGCTGCAATGCAGGAGATTAAGGTTTGATCCCTGGGTTGGGAAGATACCCTGGAAAAGGGAATGGCAACCCACTCCAGTATTCTTGCCTGGAGAATACCATGGACAGAGGAGCCTGGACTGAGTTACTAACACTTTCAGTTTGCTCAAATGCAACCACCTTAACTGAAATTCTTTTGACATTCTGATCTATTGTCTATACTGACACCTAATAAATTACTCAAGCATAAAAACATACAGTTTGTGAGAGTTAAGGTCTAATCCTTTTACATTTTTATACAAATCTTCCATTATTGGATGACTGCTTTTCCCTTCAGTTTCTACTTGTGCCATATGTCTAATACTCACACCACAACAACATACCAAAGTACTTGCTTTGACCTAAATTCACTGCTCACTTATTCAAACATTTTCTGAACGTACTATGAACCAGGAACTATGCTGGGCACTGGGACTATAAATATGAGTAAGTTACAGTCTCTCTTAAGAGGGGGATAAAAATGTGAATAAATGCCATAGAGTGTGATTTGTAATGCAAGAATACAGAGTGGTTTCCTTCTTCCTAAGGCACTTAAGGTGAAACAAAGAATGACACTCGAGTAAGGTGTTGAAGGATAAATTAGAATTTGTTATATGACCATCAAATCATATTTCAGGTAAAGTAAAAACATGGACAAAGGCATGGAGATGTGAAATGAAACCCCTTATTTGAAAGTTGTAAATAATGCAGAATAAGCAGACCATAAGATTGAAGACAGGGATAAAAGGATACAATGATGGGAAGGTGGAGCTAGGTGACAGAAGACCTTTGCTGTATCAAAGGAGTGTGGACTTTCTCCTGGAATAGTATGATCATTTTTTTAAAATAAAGTGTTCTAAATAGTAATAATTTATTCAGGCAAGAATGATTGATAGATGCTAAAACTAGTGCATGAAAGTTTGGAGAATAAAAGATATTTACTAGAAGTTAAATATCTCAGGAAGCTGCTGTATAACACAGGGAGCCCAGCCTGGTGCTCTGTGACAACCTAGAGTGGCAGGATGAGGGGAAGAGAAGAGAGACTCAAGAGGGGGCAATATATATGATTATGACTGATTCCCATTGTTGTACTACAGAAACCAACACAATACTGTAAAGCAATTTTCCTCCAATTAAAAATAGACATAATAATAATAAAAAAAAGAATCTCAATATCTCTCCACATAATACTCATTACAGTGAGAAAATAGTGACTTTAACAGTGGAGAAACCTGGTGGATACCATCTTAACCAATGATCAAAGCTAGCATCACAGTAATGGGGCAAATCAGCATCTTGAGCCTCATAATATAATGCACTAGAAGAATGCAGAGCCATCACTTCTGTGGTTTTCCTACCAAAATACACATTCTGAATCTAATCATGAGGAACTATCTGATAAACCCAGTGAGAAGAATTCTACAGAATCACTGGTCTGAACTCTTTAAAACTGAATATCATAAAAGACAAAGGGAAAAAATAACAATTAAGAAATTAAGTATACAATAAACCTATGTGCAATGTATAATCTTGGATTCCCTCCCCTACCCTGTAAATGGCACTTTGTGGAGCAAATGGCAAAATCTGAATAAGGTCTGCAGACTAGATAATGATACTTTTTCAATATTGATTTTATTATTTTTATAATTGTACTGGTTATATAAGAGAATTTCCTTTATAAAGGAAGTATTATATACACTGAAATATTTAAAGGTAAAGGGGCATTGCATATGCAACTTACTCTTAAATGATTTAAGTCTTATATAATTTGGATGTGAGAGTTGGACCATGAAGAAGGCTGAGCACTGAAGAACTGATACTTTCGAATTGTGGTGCTAGAGAAGACTCTTGAGATTCCCTTGGACAGCAAGATCAAACCAGTCAATCCTAAAGGAAATGAAATCCTGAATATTCATTGGAAGGACTGATGGTGAAGCTGAAGCTCCAATACTTTGGTCATATGGTATGAAGAAACAATTCACTGGAAAAGACCCTGATGCTGGGAAAGATTGAGGGCAGGAGGAGAAGGAAGTGACAGAGGATGAGATGGGTGGATGGCATCACCAAATCAATGGGCTTGAGTTTGAACAAACTCTGAGAGATAGTGAAGGATAAGGAAGCCTGGCGTGCTACAGCCCATGGGTCACAAAGATTTGAACATGACTTAGTGACTGAGCAACAACAAAACATATTCATGTATAGAATTATTCACAGTATCCAAGCAGCATTATCCACAGTATCCACAGAAGCATTATTCACAATGTCCAAGAGGCAGAAGCTACTCAGGTGTCCATCAGTGGGTGAATATAAAAACAAAATATAGTATATACATAAATGGAATATTATTCAGGCTTAAAAAGGAAGATAATTCTGACACATGCTCATGTGTGATGTACATGGATAAACCTTGAAGACATTGTGCTGAGTGAAATAAGCCAGTCACAAGAAGACAAATATTGTATAATTTCTTTTATATGAGGTACCTGGAGTAGCCAAATTCATAGAGACAGAAATTAGAACGGTGATTGCCAGAGACTAGAGGGGAGAGGAACAGGGAGATATTGTTAGATGGATAAAGAGTTTCAATTCAGGAGGATGAAGAAATCCCAGAGGTGGATGATGATGGCGATGGTTGCATAACAATGTGAAGGTACTCAGTGCAACTGAACTGTACATTTAGAAATGGTTAAGTTGTAGTTTTATATTATATATATTTTAGTACAATTTTTTTCTTTTTTTAAATTTATTTTAATTGGAGACTAATTACTTTACAATATTGTAGTGGTTTTTGCCATACTTTGACATGAATCAGCCATGGGTGTACATGTATTCCCCATCCTGAACCCCCCTCCCACCTCCCTCCACATCCCATCCCTCTGGGTCATCCCGGTGCACCAGCCCTGAGCACCCTGTCTCATGCATCAAACCTGGACTGGCGATCTGTTTCACATATGATAATATACATGTTTCAATGCTATTCTCTCACATCATCCCACCCGCGCCTTCTCCCACAGAGTCCAAAAAATAGATCACACCCTGGGCCATAAATCTAGCCTTGGTAAATTCAAAAAAATTGAAATCATTCCAATCATCTTTTCTGACCACAATGCAGTAAAATTAGATGTCAATTACAGGAAAACTATTAAAAATTCCAACATATGGAGGCTAAACAACATGCTTCTGAATAACCAACAAATCATAGAAGAAATCAAAAAAGAAATCAAAATATGCATAGAAACGAATGAAAATGAAAACACAACAACCCAAAACCTATGGGACACTGTAAAAGCAGTGCTAAGGGGAAGGTTCATAGCAATACAGGCTTACCTCAAGAAACAAGAAAAAAATCAAATAAATAACCTAACTCTACACCTAAAGCATTTAGTACAATTGTGAATAAAAATAAAACATGTAGAGAGGTGAGAATAAAGGGAAAATGGCAAAATGTCCAGTTATGTTCTAAAGATATAGATGGAGTTCAGAATGGAAGCAGAGAGACCAATTAAAAGGCTGTAGTAATAATTCAGCATAGTATTAGTGACAAAGAAAACAGATGTATCTGAGAATTATTTAGTGGTACAATTTAGAAATTAATAAGGTGATATTCTAGAATCCTTTATCACATCTAGCTTCTGGTAGATGGTGGCACTGTTAACCAAAATATAATAGATATAAGTAAACTCTCAAGCGGCTATCTTTGCTTGAGCATTTACCTAATACTCATTTATCTATCTGGAGAAGGCAATGGCACCCCACTCCAGTACTCTTGCCTGGAAAATCCCAGGGACGGCGGAGCCTGGTGGGCTGCCGTCTGTGGGGTCGCACAGAGTCGGACACGACTGCAGCGACTTAGCAGCAGCAGCAGCATTTATCCATCATAACTTAACTCAAATGTGGCTTCCAAAGCCCTCCCTGACTCTTTACAGGCTTTCCTGATAGCTCAGTTGGTAAAGAATCCACCTGCAATGCAGGAGACCTGGGTTCATTTCCTGGGTTGGGAAGATACCCTGGCGAACGGATAGGCTACCCACCCCAATATTCTTGGGCTTCTCTTGTGACTCAGCTGGTAAAGAATCCTCCTGCAACACAGGAGACCTGCGTTCGATCCCTGGGTTGAGAAGATCCCCTGGAGAAAGGAAAGGCTACCCATTCCAGTATTCTGGCCTGGAGAATTCCATGGACTGCATAGTCCATGGGGTCACAAAGAGTTGGACTTGACTGAATGACTTTCACTTTCACTGACTCTTTACACAATCTCTTCTCTTTCGCCTTACCTCTCACCATTTCTTGGACTGAATTAGTCTTTCTCCCTTCTTAGATGTTGTGACAGTATCTTTTGCATTGCTATCACCATGTTTCAAAATAGTTGGTTTATCTCTTTCTTCCATACACTGAGCTCCTTGAGGGCAGAAACAGATACTAGGTTTATGAATCCATGGTACCTTTCATAGTGTGTGCTCAGTAACTGTTTGAATGAAATCAGTAAGTTATTAAAAGACACTGGGTTTCTTTATAACGTTCTGTACTTGCCTCTTTCTAGATTCCCCCACCCCAACCCCACTCCCATCCCCACTCAAAGTTCTTATCTATTTCAATAGTCTTGTAACTAGTCTTTCTATGTTTATTTATTTATTTTGGCTGAGCCTTGTGGACATATGCAATCTTAGTTCCCCAAGCAGGGATTGAACCTGCACCCCCTGCAGTTGATGTGCAGAGTCTTAACTACTGGACTGCCAGGGAAGTCCCCAGTCTTTCTACTTTTAGCCTGTAGTTTCTCTGTGGTTGCGTGTACATTGATGCCAGATTAATGAAGTATTTTGGAGTGCTTATATGAAAACCTTCATTATCTTCCCACTGTATAAAAAGTAAAGTCCAAATTCACCAGTCAGGAATTTAGACCTTCCACCCATGTTCTCAGAAGTTACCATGTTTATTTCAAATTCTCCTTATCTACCTGCTTATCTTGATTCATCAAGTATTTGAGGACCTGCCTTTTGCAAGACTTTATGAAAGAAGTAAGTTTACTAAATATGATATATGTTCATCATCTTTGTGTTCATTTTTTGGTCCTTTGTTTCCTTTAATGACTTCATTTCATCTTAAGGGGAAATAATATTTGGAGAACACTCAGCCATGTTCATATTTAAGCAAGTTGTTCCGTCTTAAGATAAGTTTAAAATAGGTTACAAGCCATCCAGCACAATGTTTGGCTCAAAATAAAAGTTCAATAAATGCATAAACTGAATTATTTCAGTTTAAAAATTTAAAGATAGAAATTTAAGTTTAAAATTATAGCAAAGAGTGCTCGCTTTGGCAGCACATATACTGAAAAAATTATACCAAAGAAAGTTATTAATTTATTGTATTAAGCTTTTGGAAACCTGCCTATTTTTGCTTCAGTGGTTCAACTGTTAACATTAGAGTTTTACTTGCTATTATTATTTGTTGTATCACTTTGAAACACATATTCAAAGCAAATTTAAGAATATTACACATGTGTTCAAAACTTTTTTTCTATACTCTCTCCATAGGTTATATGTAAAGTCAGATGTGCAACTGAACTTGACAAACACAAGTAAGTTTCATGAGTAGTGTATGTAAATTTTTTTTACAGTACACTTCTCAAGGTAGAAGGGCTTGGTAGTTGAGGGTGCTTTAGCAGTTTTGTAGAAGATCATGTATTTAGATTAGTTCATAGAAAGTGAACTGAGTAATCTGGGCTTCCCTCTTCAGTATTGCTGCTGCATACCTTTTTTGGTGCTCTGCCACTGTCCCACTTCAGATGTCAGATGTAGTTTCATAGGGTCCACAAATTCTCGAGATAGATTATACTCTCATAATCAAACAGATTATGCTGTTTGGAGTGAGAATGTATAGTGTCATTCCATGAAATAAGTAATATTTCTGTACTGATTCACCTCAAAAATGAGATTGCTAAACTGGGGAGTCAGGAGCCTTGGGTTTCAGACCAATTCAATAAACTTGCCAGCAATGCAACTCATCTAACCTATTGATGCTTTTTTTCTTAAACTACTATAATTCCCTGGATGGATGAATAATTTCAAGGTTCATTTTAGGTTTCAAGCTATATAATTATTATTTTTATTATTTAACCTGAGAGAATATTAAGATCTAAATTTCTCAAACTAGAATCCTTGTATTTTGCATGTATACTTAATAAAGATTGCTTGTTACAGATTACACATTGCCTTCCATTTTCCTTGTGTAAATTACTTACAAAGGCAAACAATGTTTTATGATTCCCATTATTGAAAGTGACCCAAAGTAGAGGCTATTAGAATAGCAAATAAATTTCTGGATGATGTTAATTTGGAGTATAAATGTATTTGAATTGAGTTACTTTCCAGCTACTTGATACAGAGACCCACACCTTACCTGAAGAGTTTTTATGAGGTGGTCTAATTTTTTCTTAAGGGGAAGTAGTTAAGCATGCTACTTTGGGAGTAGTTCTGTATGTATAATAAGTATGCCACTTTATAAGAAGATGAGATATTGATGGGTGTATGAAACTCTGCATATATTGTCCCTATGTTCCTCTTTAGTCTTGTTTGAGTTAAATGTTTGCTATAATCATACGTTCATAAAGGGGCTAATTGTTTAAAACACATTTCCCTTACCTTCTAAAGTTAATATTAGTGATCAATTTAAATTTATATATGGTATATTAATTTTCCAAGCAAATTTTAGAAGCCTGCTAATTCTTAGAATGGAAAGGTCAATGAAAATGTGCTCAGCAGTTACAAAATGAAAAATTCAGGATTACTTTAATTAGTTAAGATTGCTCTTCCTGATAGAGGCAACTGAATTCAAGTCCACATGAGATTATTTTTAAATTCATGGTTTAAAATCTGATGCCATTTTTAAATGGCTTAGTTACTAATATCATAATTGCAAAAATATCCTAAGTAACTGTGTGTAATTATTAAATTTGTATTTAATGAAATTACAAACAGTTTAAATTGAAGGAATTATTGTACTTAAAGTAACACACTAATTCAGTATTAAGTTTAGTTTCTCATTAGTTTTATAAAAATCTAATAAATTCATTTTTTCTTTCAGAATTCTGTTGCATTTGGGCTTTATATCGGCAAGCCTTCTCTTTTTAGTGGTGAACTTGACTTGCGCAATGTTAGTCCATGGAGATGTCCCAGAAAATCAGTTGAAATGGACTGTGTTTGTTCGAGCATTAATTAATGATAGTCTGTTTATTCTTTGTGCCATCTCTTTAGTTAGTTACATATGCAAAATTACAAAAATGTCATCAGCAAATGTCTACCTCGAATCAAAGGTAAGTGTATTTCTTAAATTTATACTTGACAGTCTAATTTAAAATCCTCATCTTATGAACCATATTTTAATGGAAATTTTATACTTCTTGAAAAACCATTCTGAATATCAGGTACATTTTTGAGCGTGAAAGAATGATCACAAGAAATTAAAAAGTATTCAAAACTTAGTGCTCACTAAACAATGGTTTTTTAAACAAAGACACTTATCTTGAGCATATTGTATTTTCTATGACTTATATCCTCTGCATTGGAGACTATAATTAAACTACATAAGCCAGAATGTATACAAATGTATCACAAATAGTCTAATATTCAAGGCCATACTAACAACTTAGGTTTCATCAGTAAGGGTGGCAGTATTGCCATTAAACAGATTTACCACTTTATGTCTATATACATTTGGGTTAGCAATGTCAAGATGTCATACTGGTATAGTGTTGTTTATTTGTATAAAGTTTTAGAAAATGTTACTTCATTCCACAATATGATGTCCCTATGGTATTTGAAACAGCTAGTCATGTAACTGAATTTATGAATGCCTTGCTTCTCCCTTTCCATGTACTTTTGGGTCAGGAAACAAAAGCTAATGTTAACCTGTTAACAGAGAACCATGAATGTTTCTGCTGTTGCTGATTGACAGTGTGGTTGAGTGGTGAATCATTATCACAGTGTATGTGTGGCACTGGGTTTGGGGTATATGTGTATGGGTATTGGGATGGAGGTTATACGTACATATGAGCTTGTTTTAATTTGACATCATTGCCTTTTCACTGACAATAAGCAAGATAGTTTCTTAAACAGTTCTCTGAAATATTTTTTAGACTTCTGTATTATTATTACCCTTAATATAATCCTACTAAAGTAAAGTACTATAACTAAATGCATGGAAATCATCTTGTCCCTTAAGTTTAGGTAAAGATTTTAATTTTATTTTTTAAACTTATATCAATAGAAATAGAAATATAGGAAAAAAAAGAGAAATAGAGGAGATAAAGAAAGAGAGAGACATAGACAGACTTACTTTCAAACCCATTAATCTTGCCTGGAAAATTATTTTATTCAACTTCTAACAGTTTACTTCCTAAAAGTCAAATATTTTAGTTAATTCTGGCTTCCATGTAAGTGTTAAGAAGAATACAACACTGTTCTTGTGCATAATCTTTTGATGTAGCAACAGCATCTTTTCATAGTGTGACAACACCAGGGTAAATTCCTTACCTCTTTTGTCTAGTGATAAAACATAAATAAATGAGGCTGAATTTGAAAGCTTATTTTCTAAATACTTAGAAACTTTTTAAGTTTGGTTTTGCTCACTGTGATTACAGAATTCTCTGGATGTAGTTAAGTTACCAATGTGAGGAGGGAAGTTAATCTGATAATTCCTCCAGAATTATTTTAAATACCTTCCCATCACTATGATATGAGAGATAGTCACTTAAATTTAAAAAGTGCATGGATTCAGAATTCTCTCAGAACACTACAGAGAAACATGTTCCGATACATACCTATAAAGGTAAATATAATATGAGATAGTAAATTATTTGTATTATACTGTTCTGTAGTTCTTGGTTTTCCTAATTAGGTTTATTCAAATAGTACATCATCTTGCTTTCACATTTTCTTTGTGAAATCTCTAGACTCATTTTTATTTTTTGACTTCTATAACAATATATAGTAATGGCCATTTCTTTTATTCAATCAGCAAATGTTTGTTAAGCATCTGTCTCCTCCACTTTCAAACTGACCTTGTTTCTTGCTATCCCTAAGAGAGTTTCCTTGAAGTTCAGACTTTGGTCTTCTGCTTCTTCTACATATTCAGTGATAATGAGACCCTCCATGATTTGTCTCAGTCTTACCAACCTTATTTCTAAGTAGTACAGGTATGCTTCTCTGTCTCTATACCCTTAGGCTGTTTGATCTTCCCAAAATGTCTTTCCTCTCCCAGTGCTCTATTCCTGTTTGTCCTTATCTTACCCAACTTTAAGGCATAACTTTAATGTTTCTCCTTTTTATGACCTTAATTTTGTCCCTTCTTCTTCATCTCCAAAATAAAATTTAGAAATAACTTTCTGTTTGAATTCTCTTTATTTTATTCTTTTAGCGACTAGATCAGTGCTGTGACTTGGTTCTTTGTCAAAGTAGCAATTCTGACTTGCTTTTTAAATATTCATTATTATGAATTTGAATAGTTTATTTCTTCTCTTTCAGTTTCTGGTTTTCTTACATATGTAAGGTTGTTACTTTGTTCCATATCTATGTTCTTATATAGATACTTAATTTATTATTTTAAATTAAACTAATAAAGGCATTTAGAGCAATATGTTTTCTCAAGTACTGCCTTGGCAGCTTTCCATGATATCATTACAGTATATTATAGCAACATCTTTTGGATTTCAGCCATGTATTAAATACTACAAATTTACACATTGGTGTGAATTGGATATTGTCTCTACATATAGATAGATACTGTTCTACTTTCACTTTGGTGAAAAGTCTAAAATTCAGATATATGTTCTCTTTGGGCCCCCTAACTTGCACAGGAAGTTATCAGTTTTACCCTCTACATGATTGTCCATGCATATGACCCTGACCTCCTGAACAATGTAGAATTTCTGTATTCCAGGTTCTTGTTGGAGAAAATAAGCTATTAGTTGTTAAACTCAAAAGCTTAATCGCCAGAAACATTACCTGAAGGATATAGTCTGTCCATTTCCCCATCTATTCCATTTCTATCCTCTGCCCAGTCCAGTTCATTACAGAGTTGTATTCTGAGACTGCATTATACCCTGGATAGAATTGTCTTTCCTGACATATACTGCCACATCATGCTTTGGTCTACATCAGGATGTGTAATAAATTTCTTGTGAGAAGCATTTGTCTTAAAGTCTTATTGTATTATGTTGTTGTTCCCTAGAAAAGATCTTTTTCTCCAGTTCAGTACCAAGAAAAATATTATTAAGTTCTTTTCCATGGCTACTGTGTTGTTCAGAGGCAAATCTGTGGCTCATCTTTATATCAATCACAGGTGATCTTATGATACCCAGTTTTGTTCTGGGTCTACGTCTCGTTTCATTTCACATTCTTACCCCATCCCCACATCTTACCCCATCACCACACATTCCTATATTTATTTTTTATTCTGTGTGTATCTCTGTAACTACTTCAAATATTCTTTTGCAATGAGGGTGATATAAATCTTAAAATGTGGTTGGATATACTTTGAGATATGTTTATATCTCTTTTTCATATATATTGATTTTTTAATTAATTTGAAATGAACTTAGTGAGAGACAGTGTATCATAGTGATTAAGAGCTAAAAAAAAAAACAAAAAACAAACCCTGGGATCAGAGAGATAAGGATATAAATAAATCCTGTCTCTCCTGTTCATTGGCTGTATGACCAATTGAGCAGTTGGCCAAGTAATGAAACTGTGCAGATTGTTCAGATTGGGATTTGCACCCCATGGTCTTGATATTATACAGCTGGTCTCAGCCCTTAATGAAGCTCAGATTCTTGATGTCTCATCAAAGATTCAGTGAGAGACAAAGTGATAGGTAAGAAGTGGATTTATTTAGAGAGAAACACATTCTACAGGTGGAGTGTGGGCCATCTCAGAAGGCAAGAGCCCCTGAAATATGGGATGGTTAGTTTTTATGTATTGGGTAATTTCATAGGCTAATGAGTGGGAGGATTTTTCCAAATATTTTGAGGAAGGGACAGAGATTTCCAGGAATTGGACTACTGTCGACCTTTTGGTTTTTGATGGTCCAGCTTGAAATTGTCACGGCACTGGTGGGTGTGTCACTTAGCTTTTGCTAATGTGTTATGATGGGCATATAACGAGGTCCACTGGAAGTCAGATCTTCTGCCACATTGGACCTAGTTGGTTCTAACTAGTTTTTGTCATGTCCTATGGCTATATCATTCTTTTAAAAGTTGTTCCCTGCCACCTCCCCTCCTGTTTCAGTAACAGCATCTGTTAATGGTCACTCTCCTGGTCTGTAAAATGAAAATAATGATAATGTTGATCTCACAGGTTGTTTGAGGATAACAGTAGTACCTACCTTATAATGTTGTTATAAAATTAAATTAAAATGCATATAAAGTGTTTAGTATAATTCCTAGCACTTAGGAAGGCCTTATAAATGTTAACTATTATGATCCTAATGTATACAAAAGGATGGTAATGTAGCTTCAAAAAGTTCCTGAATGCCTAAAATTGTTGGCAAAATGTATCTGGAGACAGGTCCTCTATATATAATCAAATTCTCCAAAGGAACAGTGAAAAAGATAAGAATTACTGGAGAATAGGATTTCTCTTTTAAATATTTTAATTTTGACTCTATTTATATTCCATTCTGCACAGATTTTGTAAGGGTTGAAGTCTCCGACATTTCATCTAATAATTGAGTCATTTGTCTTAGAAATTTTTGGAACATGTATTGTTGAAAGTATATAATGACCTTTTTTATTTGTTTTTTAATTTTTTTCCTAATATTATTTTTAAACTTTTTGTATATTGCTGACATTTCAAGTGTATCTCATTAACTTTAGATAAAATGCTTCTTTTTTACAAACTTTTTATAGGGTAAACAAATATATTATATTTATTAATATGATCATTTGTCAGTATTAGTCCTTTTCTCCAATTAAGATTTTTAAATTGCTCTTTGCTTTGTCTTTCTTTGTTTGTTTTCTGTGGTATATTTGAATTTATTTACTTTTAATTGGAATTATAATATAACTTTTAACATTAAAATACATACAATAAAATTATTTTTATTCTAATATTAATTTCCATTTTAGGAAAAATAAGCATATTTATAAGAACATAGGAGATGTGTTATTTTTAATGGATAAAATAGTGGCACAAAAAAGGTTTCAAATTAATTAATTTAAAAGCTCAACTTTGTACTCACCTTATCTTTGAGTGGTCTTTCATACAGATAATCCCAACTTGCCATTATAGGAACCAAAATAATGGCAAGTTGGGATTATCTGTATGAAAGACCACTCAAAGTTAGGGTGAGTACAAAGGTTGAGCTTTTAGCCTTACATCTCTGATAAAGGACATGTACAATTTTATATCTGGATAAGAGTGTAAAACAAATCATTGTCTGACTCAAGGTTAGCTTGTCTTCCTGCCTAGTTAGCTGTTTGCAAATAATGCATTTTCTCTCTCTCTCTCCTGAATGTCTAACAGTTTTAATTACTATGCAAACCTTTCTGTCCCATGTTCACTCAACTCTTGATCCATATTAATTACTATATTGGGATGGAAGGCATCATCAGCATCTTGCAGAGACACAGTAACATTCAACTAAACTATATTTTTGATCATTCGTGGAGACCAGCTGATCCTATAAGACTAAAGAAGTAGTTTATGATTACCTCGGCCACATTAAAGTAATAGGCTAAAGTCTGTCATCCACCACCCTGAAATATAACTTCACCAGAATTTGTTGAGGATGATGATTAAAAAAAAAAAAAAAACAGAGGCTACATTATCCTCTATAATAGATACAATTGCTACCTTCCCAGAATTCTGATTTTTCTCTTGAGTCACTGGAATTTTTTTCATTCATCTTAAGCTGTGGTGCTTCTTTAATTTACTGCCTTTATTATTCCAGTTCTTATACTGCAAGTCTTATTTCCTATTCTGTTGCTGAACCAATCCACCACACACTTGTCCCATTTGAAAAATCCCTGCTTACAACCCTGGGTTTATATCTTTTATCTTCCTAAGCTCAAGTACCTTTCCTTTATACTTCTAAATTCTTCTACTAGACCAGCCAGCATTTTCAGAATTTTTTTATTTTTCCATGGACATAAAGTACATCAACTTAAAGCCATCTTATCTGTAACAGTAGAGTCATTGGAGCCAGAGATCTAATTTCATTGTGTCTTAGCACCATGAAACTATTTTAAAAACTGTTTAGGCCTTATAATTATCAAAATACATTTTAAATTTACTAATTGAGATTACTTTGTTTTCTTATTTTTGATGCTTAGTTTGGCATTCTAATTTCAAAATGGAAATAGCATTTGTGAGATGGATTCAGAAACATGTGCAGGGTTCTACTTCTGCTATTGGCCAAGTAGCTTCTATTGGACTCAACCTTCTGCAGAAAGCAAAGATAAATTCTGGAAAAAATATAGAAAACACTGACAACACTGGAGAGCAGCCTCTTAGAAGAAGGAACCGACACTGCATGAGTTTCCTGTTTTTTACAGCTTCTAGGCTGAGGAAAAGTCCCATCCATGGGGCAGCCAAAACTTGAAGAGAAACCTGTTATTTTACTTGCTTGAAGAATCATAGGGCAAAATTCAAGAAACTATTCCAGATGGAAAGTCAGTGGAAAATCTCAGGAAGAAGACAGCCAAGTAGAGGAAGGTCCAAATTCTGATTTTAAACTCTGCCAAATTTTTATCTGAACTAGACATGTTCAGGACATACTCTAAGCAGCAGCACAGTGAAGGTTAAAGAAATTGAACTGAGATTTCAGCTGCTATTCATACATGGAAGACAGTTTGAGATTTGAATCTAGCCAGCTTAATCATTTGCTAAAAATAAAAAAAAAAAATTTTAAAGGAAAAGAAAAAAAAAATCAATACGTTTTGGAAAACTATAACAACATCCAAACTCTAAAACATGGCACTCACAATGTCCAAAACAGAATCCAAGGTCACTAGATATATGAAGAAACAGGAAAACTATAAATCATACTCAAGAGCAAAAAGGAAAGCTCAAAAAGCAATCATTGGTGGCAGTCCCAGATGTTGATCCAGATGTTGAATTTATCAATTATTTTATAATATGCGCAAGGATGTGAAGGAAATATATATTAATACTTGAATGAATGAATAAATAAGAAATCTTAAGAGAAGTAGAAACTATTTTTTAAAACTACCAGAAAGTTTAGAATTAAAAAAATACAGTATTTAAAATTAACTAGTCACTACTTGGGCTTAGCAGCAGATTGGAGATGAAAGAAGAGTCAGTGAACTTAAATCAATCAGAAATTATCCAATATGATGACCAGAGGAGGATGGGGGGGGGGCAGGGAGGGGAGATGACAATGAAATGAACAGAGGCTCAAGGTCAAATTATGTATAATTGGAATTCCCAAAGGAAAAGAGGAAGAAAATGAGATTGGGAAAAAAACATGTGAAGACATATGACCTAAATTTTCCAATTTTGATGACAGACTTGAATTTGCAATTTCACGAATTGCAATTTCAACAATCCAACCAGGATAAATATAAAGAAAATCTCACCTAGATTCATTGTAGTCAAGGTGCTTAAAATGAGAGTGAAAGTGTTATTTGCTCAGTTGTTTCCAACTCTTTGTGACCCCATGGACTATAGCCTGCCAGGATCCTCTGTCCATGGGATTTCCCAAGCAAGAATACTGGAGTGGGTTACCATTTCCTCCTCCAGGAAATCTTCCTGACCCTGGAATCAAACCCACATCTCCTGTGTCTCCTGCATTGCAGGTGAATTCTTTACCCACTGAGCCTTTGGGGAAGCCCTGAAATGCTTAAAACCTAAAAAAAGAAAATTTTGCGAATGGAGAAGAATGACACATATATAAGGGAACATTGATTCAAAGGATCAGTCACTTCTCATCAGATGTAATAGAGCCTGAAGACATGGAAACAATATCTTTGAAATGCTGAAGGAAAAATACTATCAACTCTGAAATCTATATCATGCAAAAATATTCTTAAAGAATCATGAAGAAGTAAAAGCATCTTCAGATAAAAGAAAAAGAAAACAAAGAAGATTCACTACCAACAGACCTACACTACAAGAAATGCTAAGAAAATTTTACAGACTGAAGAGGAACAAAATTGGCTTGAATTTTAGTTCTTCAGGAAGGAATGAAGAACACAAGAAATAAAAAATGTGTGGGTAAATATAATTTCTTAATTTCTTTAAAATAAATATGACTGTGCAAAGCAAAAATTATGTGAGGCTTAGGTGTGTAGATATAATACATAATTCTCAGTAGAGTATATAGAACAACTATAGCACTGTAGCATGAAGGACAGGGCCTATATGGTTGCAGTTCTTATATTTTACATCAAATGGTATAATATTAACAATTATTTAGACTATGAAAAGTTAAGGATATATTTTATAATCCCTAGAGCAGTGATTCTCAAATGTTTTGGTGTCAAGATCCCATTACAATACTAAGAATTACTGAGGACCCCAAAGAGATTTTGTTTATATAACTTATATCTACCTATATATACATTTTAGAAAAAATGAGAAATTAAAACTATTCATTTGTTAATTCATTAAAATACCAATAATAAATCTATTCTATGTTAACATGAATAAAATGTTTTTATGCTAAATAATTATATTTTCCAAAACAAAAGTAAGTTAGTGAAAAGATTGACATTGTTATACATTTTGCAAATCTCTTTAATGTCTGACTTAATAGAAGACATCTGGATTTTCATGTCTGCTTCTGCATTCAATCTGTTGTGATATGTTGTTTAGGTTGAAGTATATGAAGAAAATCCATCCTCACACATATATGTAGTTGGAAAATGGAGGAGAATTTAAATAGCCTTTTCAGATAATTGTGGATATTCTTCTTTAATACTACACCAAAACTCTGAAGTGGAGGTCTTAAAGGTTAGTTGCCATATAGAATCTAAAGCCATATTAGTGAACTTTCTGTACTCTCCATTGGTCTGTCTTACACTTTGAATGAGTTATAACATCATGCATTGATCATAGGAAAAGAGTGGTCACAGATCTTCAAAATGTTTATACATTTCATTAGACAATATCCAGAATCACTTTTGTTAATACCACCACCAACCTCATCAAAGAAACTATTTAAGTTTGGGAAACTGCCAGTCTTACAGTGGATACAGGTACTTACAAGTTTTCAAAAATTCTAATTTTCACTTGAAAGTTCATATTTCATCTTTGGCAATAAATATCATTAGATGTTTTCTTTGACATGACAGGCTCATTTTATTTATTTTTGAAAAAAGAAGTATCTTATTAACCAAGTCTGAATGACCATTGTTTGTCTGCCATAGCTGTCTGTTAAGTAGAAAATGGGGTTTCATGAAAAAAGTGGCTCACAAGTTCAGCTCACAAGTCAAACAACCACGTAAGTGCTTCTCCTCAAGACAACTACTGTGCTTCAGTATACAGCAGAATTACTTCAGTGCATATCTTATCTCATCACACAGAATGTTAAATAGATAGGTACTGTGGAGTCAATACTTAATAAATATTTTCACTGTTTCATCAGGCATATTCTTAAATGAACTTTCTTTTTTAACTGGAGTGCATAATAGTAAAGAACACAATACTGTTTGGTACCACTGCATTGATTTGTGCTACAGCCCACAGTTTTACCCTCAACTGTTTCTGTACCATTAGTGAGATTATCAGCGCAATTGGCCCAGGATAAATAATCAGAAGAATTTTCAACACTTTGAATATTTCAGTACTACTTCTCAGGCATTGACATAAGAGTATCTTCTTGTATGATTAGTTGGTGCTGATACCAAATGAATACAAGCAAAATTAGTCCTGCTATATCAGATTTATTTATTTTTAAAGCAAAAATAGTAACACAAGTCTATTGATAAGACATTAAATCACTATGTTTTTAGTTAAATCTTTAAATCAGTGAATTTCTATCTTAGAAAATGGTAATGCATGTTTCATCCAGGAGGCATTCAGCAATGTTAACTTTTCAAGGCTTTACTAGTCTCTCAGCTATTGTGATTGGTTTGCCACTCAATGCAGTATAACAACTTAGCCTATAAAATGCCTGAATGGTTTTTTAATTTCTAGCTTGTAAAGTTATAAAAAGAATTTGTGGTATTTAAATCCTCACTACACCTGCATTTACAATTACAATTGTTTTGCTTTAATCTCTGAATGATTGATCTCAAAATGATGCTGCAGCTTAACTTGGACATAATGTTCTGTCCCAAAAGACAGTAAGGTAAATTATTAACATTTATAAAACTTATTGAAAGGTAGTTTTCATTGCATTTCATTTGATAAAACAGGAAATCAGTTTCACCAGTTACTTTATATAGATTTCTTTCTTCACTGAGTCAGAGAATTCTAACACTTTCAACTTTCTCAGTATCATAGAAGCAAACAGAGAAGCTATGTGTAGAGAAAAATATTTGTTATTCTAATGAATATACATAACATAAAATTTACCATTTTAACCATTTTTAAATGTACAGTTCAGGGACATAAAGTACATTTACACTGTTGCGTAACCATCACCACTGTCCATCTTCAGATCATCTTCATCATCCCATACTGAAACTTTGTACCAATAAAAAGATAAGTCCTCATTCCTAAGCCAATAATCCATTCTTAAATATGAAAAGAATTATAATTTTTCATTTTAGAGTAAAATGTGATTAATTTAAAAAATGAGTTTAATATTAAATTTAGTATTTTAAGTTTTTATTAAAATGCTTAAATATTATGAAACAAGTATATTAATTGTACCTATTCTTCTTGTGCTGTCATGTAGATACAAGGAAAAATTTAGGACTTCATTTCATTTTGTTTTCTTTTGGCTACATCCTGTGGCTTGCTGGATCTTAGTTCCCCAACCTGAGATTGAACCCAGGCCACAGCAGTGAAAACGTCAAGTCCTAACCACTGGGTTACCAGAGAAGTCCCCCTTTCTCTTCTTTTCTTCTAGGATTTCAGAATAACTACTTGTTTAGGGATTTCCCTGATGGTATGGTGGTTAAAACTGCATGTTTCCACTGCAGCGCTTATGGAACCCACACGCCATGCTATGGGCATTGCCAAAAAAGAAAATGAACCTTATTGTTTGATAATAGTGAGGGTTTAGCAGGTATATCAGGTATAACTAAAGAAAATTAACAAGAACCTGATAAAGATACAGAGAACAAGCTGAGTTAATCTCTGAAAATGGATGTATTTATACCCTAAATCTATTATATCAGGAATCTATTAATAGAAAACACAAGAACACACATGCATACAGAGTGTTGACACCATCACATATCATAAAGCCTTTGGAAAACTGCTGTGTATACAAAAGAGAATGAAAATATATTAGGCAAATAGCATCTTAGTACTCTTGTTTTTAATCATCTTGATTTTGATTTTTAAGATCCCGGGACCACACTTTAAGGACTGCTGCCCTAGAGCAACCACTTAAGGCAAAAAGAAAACAACAAGGAATAGAAAAGTGTAGTTAAAAGTTCAATAGATAAATTAATATGGAGTTCTAAAAGATAATCAATTAACCAAAAGATGCAGAAAATAATGGATATAGGAACAACAAATAAATATGCAAATACTAAAATGTAAGACCTAAATTTAAACATATCACTAATTATATTAAATGTTAATGGACTGAACCCTCCTGTTAAAATGTAGAGACTGTCAAAATGAATTTAAAAAAAAAAAACAAGACCCATCTATACTCTGACTTCCAGAAGGCACTTTAAATATAAAGATAGATATAAGTTGAACAAGGGAGCTAATATACTATTCATTCAATAAGTATAAGAAGGCATTTTAATATTAAGCAAAAGAGTTGTCAAGACAAAGGGTATTACCAGATATAAAAGTTAAGCAAACAATATTACCAAATATAAAGAGGTACAGTTCATCAAACACATAAAAATAATAGATGTGTATATGAAGCCAAATAGTAGGAATAAAGAGGAAGAACTTACCAGATAATAAGAAATAAAGGGATAAAAATCCCCAGAATCATAGTTGGAGCTTTTAGTGTCCTATGCTCAGTCTCAATTCATGAGCCTCAGGAGATATAGGTTCAATCCCTGGGTTAGGAAGATCCCCTGGAAGAGGGCATGGCAACCCACTGCAATATTCATGCCAGGATAACCCCATGGATAGAGGAGCCTGGCAGGCTGCAGTCCATAGGGTCACACAGAGTTGGACACGACTGAAGTGACTGAGTACACACACGTAATCTGTTAGAGTTACAGAATCTAGCAACATTGGTTTAACATTTGAAAATCAGTCAATCAATGTAATTCACTACATTGAGAGAACAAAGGAGAAAAGATAAATAATCATTTGAATAGATGTAGCAAAAACATCTGACAAAATTCAGCACCCTTCATGATTTAAAAATAACCGCAGTGAAACTTTCAGCCAATAGGGAATAGAAGGAATGTTCCTCAATCTGATAAAAGACATCTCTAAAAAACCTTCAATCTGTGTCACACTGAAAGTATTGAATGTTTTGCCCTTAAGGTTGGGAACAAAGCAAGGAAGTCCATTCTCACCATGTCTATTCAATAGTCCAATAAACAAAAACAAAAGGTATAAAATTAGAAATTAAGAAGTAAAACTGCTTTTTATGTCTGTGACTCCTTTGCTGCCCTGCATATAGGATCTTCGGTACCATCTTTCTAAATTCCATATGTATATGCATGCATTAATATGCAGTATTTGATGTTCTCTTTCTGACTTAATTCACTGTGTATAATAGGACAACCCAGAGGGATAGGGTGGGGAGGGAGGCGGGAAGGGGATTCAGGATGGGGGGACACATGTATACCTGTGGCCAATTCATGTTGATGTATGGCAAAAACCATCACAATATTGTAAACTAATTATACTCCAATTAAAATAAATTAATGTTCTTTAAAAAACCACCTAGCCCATCAGAAAAAAAGGAAAACTGTCTCTAATTGCAGATAACATGGTTGTTTAAATAGAGCATCCTGAGGAATCATGAATATAGCAAGTTCTCAGGATACGACGGAGAGGGCAATGGCACCCCACTCTAGTACTCTTGCCTGGAAAATCCCATGGATGGAGGAGCCTGGTGGGCTGCAGTCCATGGGGTTGCTAAGAGTCAGACACGACTGAGCAACTTCACTTTCACTTTTCATTTTCATGCATTGGAGGAGGAAATGGCAACCCACTCCAGTGTTCTTGCCTGGAGAATCCCAGGGACGGCGGAGCCTGCTGGGCTGCCATCTATGGGGTCGCACAGAGTCGGACACGACTGAGGTGACTTAGCAGTAGCAGCAGCAGGATACAAAGTCAAAATGCAAAATTACATGTATTTTCATATATACTGGGTATAATCAGTTTGAAAATTAAATTCAGAAAGCAATTCTATAGCATAAAAAAAACATAATACTTAGGAATCAATTTTGCGAAAAACAAACAGTACCTCTATACTGAAAACTACTACATATTGCTGAGAGAAATTAAAGATGTAAATCATTGAAGAACATTATTTACGGGTTAGAAGATACAGTATTTTTAAGATGACAATTCTCCCCACAAAAGATCTATCAATAAAATGCAATCCCAATTATAATTGTACCTGGAGGCTTTAAAAAATAGGAATTGACAAATTTATTCTAAAATTTATATGGATATACAAAGGACCTAAAATACTTTAAAAAGTAGTGCTTTCCAATAGAACTTTCTGTGATGATGAAAATATTATATATCTGTATATATATATAATATTATATATCTGTATATATAAGTGCTCAATATGTGACTGTTGAGCACTTGAAAGGGCTAGTGCTACAAAGGAACTGCTCTTTTAATTTAACATGTTTAAATGTGATTATGTAAATACATATGACTAACAGTTATTGTAGTGAACAATGCAGAAGGTAATTCTGAAAAAAGAGTTAGATCACATGACTTTGAAACTTAGTGTAAAACTATAGTAATTAAGACATAGACAGACATAATAGAGAGCCTGGAAACAATCCACACTTAAATAATCTTGATTTCTGACAAAAGTGCTAAAACAATTCAAAGGGAAAGCTAGTGGTGCTGGAACAACTGTATATCCACATGAAATAAAATGAACCTCTAGCTGCATCTCATATACACACAAAAACTCAAAATGGGTCACAAATTTAAATATAATTCAAAATCTAAAGCTTTTAAAGCTAAACATAAGAGATTATTTTTAAAATTTGGGTACAGGCAAAGATCTCTTCAGTTCAGTTCAGTCACTCAATCATGTCTGACTCTGCGACCCCATGGACTGCAGCACGCTGAGCTTCCCTGTCCATCACCAACTCCCGGAGCTTGCTCAAACTCATGTCCATTGAGTCACTGATACCATGCAGCCATCTCATCCTCTATCATCCCCTTCTCCTCCTGCCTTCAATCTTTCCCAGTATCAGGGTCTTTTCCAATGAGTCAGTTTTCCCATCAGGTGGCCAAAGTATTGGAGTTTCAGCTTCAGCATCAGTCCTTCCAATAAATATTCAGGACTAATTTCCTTTAGAAGATCTCTTAAGCAGGTCATTGAAAGTAATCACAAAAGAATAATAATAAATTGGACTTAATTAAAATTAAATTTTCCCATCAAAAGGCAAGACTAAGAAAATGCTAAGGCAAACCACAGACTTTAGGAAAATATTTGCAATGCATACATCTGACAAGGAATCATTTCCAGTATATGTAGGGACTGTCTACAACTCAATAATTTTTAAAAATACACCCCAATTTAAAAATGATCAAAGATATGAACAGACTTTTCACAAAGAAGATATACAAATGGCCAATAAACACAATATCGTCAGTCATCTGAGGAAATGCAAATTAAAACCAAAATATCCACAGCATGGTTAAAATTAAAGAGATTGACAACTCCAAATGTTATCTAGGAATTGGAATAACTGGAACTCTCATATTTTGTTGGGAATATAAAATTGTACATCCATTTTGGGGAAAGATCTGGCAGTTTCTTATACAGCTGAACTTAAACCTATCTCATGACCCAGCAATTCCGTTCTGAGGTATTTACCCAAGAAAAGTGAAAGAATATGTCCACCAAAAGATTTGAGTAAGAACATTGACATCAACAGAAAAAGTGGAAAAGAAATTCTCATATAAACAAATTCATGTAATTATACAGTGGAATTAGTGGGGTTAACTGTTCTGGTTTGCCAGGGACTCAAAGGATTTCTGGAATATGGGACTTTCAGTGCTAAAACTAGGGAAGTTTTTTTAACTAGGAAACTTTTGAGCAAACTAGGAGTTGGTCACCCTAATTGTCCACCTCAGCGGTGCAAAGACCTAACTACTGGTACATGCAACAACATGAATGAATCTCAAAACATTAGGCTGAGTGAGTGATACCTACACAAGAGTTCATATTCTATAATTCCATTTATGTGAAGTTCTAGAGTAAGCAGAACTAAGTTGTGGTAAAAACAAAACCAGGGGAATATTTGTGTCTGAGGGGTTGGCTGGTGGGGAACGGATGTCAGAGAACATTCGAGAGTGACGGTGATGTTCTTTATTTGTATACACCAGTTGTCAAAACTCAATGAATGGTAAGTAGAGGTTTCTGCATATCTGCGTCCTAAAAGTACCTATAAACAAATATGGAACTCTAGTTAATGGTAAGCGTACTGGAGTGAGGTCTAACTCTTCTTTACTTGTCAAGTGTGGAATTTCTACAACAGTGGTATGCAGATGTTTGAGGTAGAGGAAGGGAGAATCATTCTTTGAGGGTTGCTCCTGAATGGAATTGTTTGTCATGACTATTCAGTTTAGAAAAATTTTCTCTAACTTTCCAACAGCACTTTCCATGTGGCTGAATCCTTATCTTTTGTTTTATGAACCTATATTTTGTGGGAAGAATCTTAATTTGTTTTCTAAATTGGTGGACTTCTTTCTCTATTATATGTATGTAATTTGGCTGCAACTTCGCTTTGTTAATTGCTCTGATACTATTCTTTGCTCACACTTCTTTGCAGTTTTTATAATATTTACAAGTGTAAGTAGAGAAACTCCATATTATAAGATGTTATTACTTTTAACAGTCATAGTATTTCTTAAAGCAGTGACTATAAATTTACTTAAAGCGACTTAGCGACTTAGCAGCAGCAACAGCATATTAAAGGATTATAATGCTTACAGCATTCTAACTTTTCTTGTTACTTAACTTTTCTATAATAATATAGTACTTTTAAAATGGAAACTGGATTGCTTTTAGATTAGCTTTTTATTAGCAACATTTTTTGGATTCATAATAAATATGCACAATAAAAATGCACATTGTAGAAAAGCTTAGTCTTGATTAAAAAATTTAATCTTGCTAGGATTTTATTTTCATACATACTTTTTGCTGTAATAGTGAGTTAGCTCAGAGAAGATATGCTGTTGCTATCCCAAAATCTTTCAAGATATATTTCATCTTTAAGTTTGCTTTCTTCTCATTCACCTCTAAAAATGTGTTGTTCTTATGAAGATGTCAGTTATAATATTTCTCAATCCTACCAAACCCAGTGAAACCTTCAATAAATTTTAATAACCTATTTCTATGCTGAAATTAATAGATTGTTTAACATACATACACACATAACTTCAAAATTTCAGTGCAGCTGCCCTGATTGTAATATAATGAGAAAATAAAAGGAAAGTAATGAATAAATATTCCAATGTGTAGATTTGAGGGTACGCTATAGTGGTCGGATGCTTGTATCTACACATAGAAATTGTGAATGAGACTATAAATGCAGACTTACAGGTGTGTTGCTTTTGCACTATATACCACAAGCAGTATTGCTGTCACTTTCACACCTTTCTGAAATATTTGACTCTTCTTGATAAAGGTCTGAACAAAAAACAAAGGACAGATTTTCCTCAATTTGTATGTTATGTGTGTTTCTGGATATGTTGTCATCTATTTAAAACTATACAAGCATAAACTTTGTTTATATTTAAAACAGATTTAGGTTCTGGCTCAGATCATTATGGATAAGTTTTTCATCTTCGTAAATGTCCAAGAGGACATGGGGAAGTTATGAAGGTCAGAGAAGAATTCTCTTATATGGAGAATTCTCCTGTAAATTGTCAATCATCCAGCAGCCCTGGCCTTTATGTGGTGAATGCCATCATTTCCTCTTAATCATTGTGACACTAAAACAAACTTCCAAAACACCATATTAGGTGTTTTTCACAATGTATGTTTGGCAATTGTGTCACTTTTCAGAATAATGTCTTTAAGATAAATAGGATTACAAAGGAAACCAACTGTATTCAAATATTTCAGGTTAAGAATCTCTGCAAAAGTGGGTACCACACCCTTCTCCAATATACACACTCCAGTTGACAACCACTGTTATAAAGGCTTACTTTCTATATTTCGGGAAATGGTGAAAGCTTTAGTATTAAAATATTTTGGATTTGAAAGTGCATTTGGGTGCCTGCATCATTTTGTCATCAACATAACAATATCAGCAGAGGATTAACATAAACTCTAATAGAACAAAGCAAATAGTACAGGAATTGTGTTTCTATTCTAATTTTGCTTCTTATTGGAAATTAAGTGTATCAAATGGACTAATGTTTCTATTTCCCATTCTTTTCTCATTGTGCCTAAACTACCTCTCTGATTAACATCAATCATTTGCCAATTTGCTTATTCATATATTACTTAACGGAGTAAGGTAACCTTGGCCAAACAAAATTTTCCTCCAGCTACTGCTAGGCAAGTTGACAAAGAACTTACATGTATTAACAGGGTAGTTGAAACACAAGTGGTTCTAAAAATAGGAATTGTAAAGCATGATAATCAAGAGTTGATTTCAACTGGCACTCACTCAGTGTTTTCTAAGGGTGTATTGCAAGAGGTGACTATATTGTATGTGGACAATATATATCATGACAAATGTGCAGGCTATTGTGATGATGACTTTTATGTCTTTTAGGGTATGTCTCTATGCCAGACTGTTGTCGTAGGCTGTGTGGTAATTCTTCTGTACTCTTCAAGAGCATGTTATAATTTGGTGGTGATCACCATATCTCAGGATATATTAGAAAGTCCATTTAATTATGGATGGGATAATCTTTCAGATAAGGTAAGAACCTAGCATGTATTTTGAATCTAATTGTATGATAATGAAGTTAGCCTGACTAGGAGAATGTGTTAAGTGTTTGACTTACCAACACTTTTATAGAATCTCTAGCCACTATCAGTAATCATACTTCAAAGTTCTATGTTTAAAAATTCTCATTCATATGTGGCAGTTGAAATCATTCTTCAGAGAGAACTTCTCCCAAAGTAGTATTTTCTTTTCTTTTTGTGAATAATATTAACAGTGTATTAAATCTATTGGTCATAAATCTATTTTACTAATTTGTAAAGGATAGTGTTTAAGTATCTCTAGATAAGTTGATATTCTGTCATTAGCTAGTAAATATGGTTATGTCTTTAATTTGCTAGGATGAAACTAATTCTCTCTTACCCAAGAGCTACATATAACCTAAATATTTGGTTCAGTTTTAGATGTATGACTTTCATGAAAATCTGGCATTATCAGTCTTGAAAATGGGAGCACATTCATAGTCCTTGGGTATCTAGGTGTTTTCTGTAGTGACTCCTGGTACCCTTGCTAGCATATTTGACCTGCCAGCATTCTCCATCCTTCTGCTAGTAGTCTGACCTAGGTGCATATCATATCTTTATTTATATTAATTTAACTTTGTACTGAATTTAAGCATCCTGGAGCGCTATTTTATCAGGGTTTTAATTATCTTTCAAAGAAGGAATTTTCACATTTGGTTTCGTGTGGCAGATTCCCTTCACTCCTTTTCCCATTTCTCTTTCCCCACATCTATTAGAATAGAAACAAATTCAACATGGAATTTAAGCCCAAAAGCATGTTTTTAAATAGCAATAGAGCTGATCGACTTGCATGTTACATTTCTCTACAGGTGTAACTCAGGTAAGTGTGATTATTTTTCCTTTGGAGCAGCTGGAACCTGTAGTCTCTTTTATAACCCTCCTCAGACTATGGGACCTAAACCACCCACACCACTACCCATGTATTAAAAATATTTTCATAAATTGATGTGTTGAAAAAGTTAATAACTCTTTATTCGACTTAGCATCAAAGCATTTTATGATCTTTAAAGGATAAATATCATTACATGAGAAGCCATAAAATATGGAAAATTAATTTAGAGTTCTATGTGCTTTTAAGTTGATCTTTTAACTTACCCTACCTGCAGCAAGTTGTTTGTGGAGGGTGATTCCTTCCATGTAAGACTGATTTTAAAATTGCTCGACCATATTCTTTCTATTCACAGGCTCACGTAAAAGACATAAGTGGAGAAGAGTATATTGTATTTGGAATGGTCCTCTTTCTGTGGGAACATGTGCCAGCATGGTCAGTGGTACTGTTTTTCCGGGCACAGAGATTAAACCAGAATTTGGTATGATATCATAACATTACCTAATGCCTGTTCTCCTTATTTTTAAAAATAAAAGAACATTTATATTGATTTTCTATTTTTGGTAAAGACTAAAAAGGATTATAGATCTCAGCCTCCTTTCTTAGTTGAAAAGTGAATCTTCATATTCTATCTACTACATTGTTCACAGGCACCTGCTGGCATGATAAATAGTCACAGTTATAGTTCCAGAGCATACTTCTTCGACAATCCGAGACGATATGATAGTGATGATGACTTGCCAAGACTGGGAAGTTCAAGAGAAGGAAGGTAGTTGCACTGAATTAGTACCAACATAGATTTTTTTAAAAAGCTTTAACCCAAATACGAAAAGGGTGATTTGCTGATATATATCAATAAATAAGATCATTTAACATTGGCGTGTAGAACAGTAGATGTTAAACCCATGATGAGACCTGTACTATAAAGAATTATCATCTGCTCCTAAGTCCATATATCACCTTTATTTGAGAAATGCCTTTGGGGGTAAAATGGCACCCTTTCATTTCAGGATCCCTTGTTAGTTCAAGGGTTCGATCCCTGGGTTGGGAAGATCCCCTGGAGAAGGAAATAGCAACCCACTCCAGTATTCTTGCCTGGAAAATCCCATGGACGAAGGAGCATGGTAGGCTACAGTCCATGGGGTTGCAAAGAGTCGGACACGACTGAGCGACTTCACTTGCACTTTCTGTTAGTTCAAAGCTGATGGGGGGTTGATGAGCAGAGAAGAAATACTATTATAGTGATTATGTATGTTTTCATATCTACTTTGCTGTTCAAAATCCACAGAGAAAGCCTAAATAAAACTCTTGGGAAGCCTAGCTGCTATAAGAAATCTTCAGTGCCCTCCCTGTTCCAAAATCATTACAAGTCCATACCATTAGCTTTGTATCAGTGCAAAGAGAAAGCCTTAATGCACACTAAATAATGCTTTGATAGAGCATTTTCTATAATCCTCACTTCATCTGGACAAGTTACTTAACCTCAATTTTTTGTCTGTTTTTCATCTGTAAAATAGGGATAATAGAACCTATCTGATAGGATTGTTGTGAAGACTGACTGCATGTGTGTGTAAACATACGTATGTATGTCCTAGAATAAAGCCTAGTACATAATAAGCACTATATTACTATTATTATTATCTGATAATCAAGTTCTACCAATTTTGAATGGTCTTTATTCATTCTTTTCTAATATGTGATATAGAATCAAGGATATTAGATATAAATTATTGAATTTTGTAGAAAGCCATTATTTGGCAAAGAACATAGTGCATTAAAAACTAGAAGTGCCAACATGAGTTGTTATATCCTGACCACAGTCCTTTTTTGCCCTTTTTTTGCAGTTTATCAAATTCACAAGGTTTGGGCTGGTACGGCACCATGACTGGGTGTGGTGGCAGCAGTTACACAGTCTCTCCCCACCCGAACGGACCTCTGACGGACACTGCTCCTTTGCTCTTTACTTGTAGTAACTTAGATATGAACAGTCACCATAGCTTATACGTAACACCACAAAACTGATGGCATTACCAAGTTGTGATTCTTCAATCATTTTTCATGAATGTGTATATTCAATGTGTTTAAATTCCATCTGCATAAACATTCCATTATCCGTTACAACTGAAAACAAAGCCTGGAAATGTGGCTGAGTCCAGTGGAGGACACAGCTGTTACTTTTGACCTCGTCCTGGTAAAATGAAGTACAATGGAAAATTTGGAGCCAGAGAAAAGAAGGATTAGATCTTAAGGGACTTGATGGCCTCCAAACATCCTGACTTTGGAATATCAAACGCATATTTGCACTTTTATCTTTGTTCTGAAAGAGTACACTGCAGTCCCCAAAGTCATACCCCATGTTCACACTGGGATGTTATGTTGTACATCAAATCAGGAGGCAGTTTCCCTACAAAAATCAAAGCCTGTATATTCAGCAGTGTACTCCATGTGGAATTCTTACCCAATAAAGTTTATAGTGTGAACAGTGCACAGAATGAAGGCATAAAAATGTATCATTCTTTTGAAAGATCTACTGAAAATATGTAATCATTGAAGATAGTTCTTTTAAGCATGACTGTACAGTACTAACTGAAATTATTCAAACAATCATTTTAAAGAAATGATACTAGTAATCCTTTACAGTGAGGACCAGCAGTGTTCTTTGGAAAGCCACAGTCATTTCCTCAAGAGCAAAGTATACCAGTCAAAATTATGTGGCTACTTTAAGTAGAATTGGTCAAGTGATTATTCTATATGGTTAAGATAATGCGGTAGTTTAAGCATGATTGTTCAAGAAAACAACAGCAATTTTTGTGTAGGAGATATTGATAGAAATTTCTTAGGACTAAAGTTTACAGATGCATTTAAGAATTATTCAGAAAATATACAATTCTAAGTTAAAACATGAATACATTTTCAAAGGCATTCAATTAGCTGAAATAAAATATAGCAAATCTTACCTATTATTCCTATGAATCAGGATTATCCTCAGGTAAATTAAATCACAATATGTTATTGCAGTGAACTCAAGTGCAATACTTTGTAATAATATAAATCTTCCTTTAGTTTTCATTTTTATATCTTGTATATGGGCAAAGCCAAATTAAATTTAATTCAAATTAATTCCAGCACTAGACTAAATGAACAACTTATGTGAAGGTACTAACTAGGTAAGTATAAAAACCAGTGGTTAACAATATTGGAATACTTTTAGAATTACATTAAAACTGTCTTGAACATCCTTAGATCTAAAAAATATATATATATATGGTAGGCTAAAGTGATAGAGAATTTTAAAATGCACTTTCTACCAGTGTCTATATGGAAAAAAGTAGATGCTAAATACCTCAAGAGCCCAAGGTAACAGGCAACATTGGGAAGTTGTCACAACATGCTTAAAGATGACTTATATACGGTTATTTGCTAATCTATTTCTTCAGAACTGGAACTAATACAACTATCTTATTCTGTCTTTACTTGATTAGAAAGTTGTGTTCTTTTTCTGCTCTTACATAAAACATCTTTCAACTTTTTGATTGATTCAGTAACTTCACAGAAGTATAATAGTAAGTGAAACCCCAAGGAAAAAAATGAAAATTTTAATGCTTTTGATCTCTTGGGAAGCTGGTACACAGCCAAAGAAATTTCATCTTTTTATTGTACAAAATAATTCTGAATTCAGTCCAAAGCATAAACTTATACATGTCACTTTGGATTTATAGTAAATTCTCTCAATGCAACCAAATTATTTAAAAATTTATAGTATAGAATTTATAGGTCGTAACAGGACAACATACCATGCACTTACCTGAGTGTATTTTTACTGCAACTTCAGTTACTGGGTTTCTTTTCAGAATGCCGACTATTTATTTTCTTAATAATGTTAGGTATTTAATTATCTAGAGCTATCTAAGAAGATGTGTTGCCTTTGTTAATCCTTGGGGTTCAAAGTGATACATTTTTTCTAGGAAAGCTTCCCCAGACTTCCTTACATAATGCTCCTATTTGACCAGATAAGTGAGGATTACTTTTTAAAAATATTTCAGATAAAATAACCTGGTTTTTTCAGTTGCATTAGTTGATTCTTCCAAATCTGAGATTTGTAAATGTCTTATCCCTGACCAGGGAACCTGAATTCTTGCATTTGTCTCTTTATAGACATCTCCCACAATAAATCACCAAAGACAAAGAAAGATAAGCTTCTGGCCCAGTTTTTGCTTAAAAATTCCAAAGCACTAGGAGCACTTTAAGTCTGGTCTCGAAAGAAGGAGTTGTTTATCAAATCAAAGGGCTATCGATCCCCTGTTCATCCTGCACTGAAGCACATGAAGATAATTTCAAACCTTCTTTTTGGTTCACTAACTAGAAAAGAGAATTTCATTGCTTAAGTGTATAATTCTACAGTGATTAGCAGTACTTGTTTTTGTTTCATTTGGATGGTCATTAATTTTGAAACTCTTGCCACTCATTGTAGCTGGTAGTAGTTTTATGAAAGATGTAATTTATAGCTAAAGTGGCTTTTTTAAGCATAGCTGCCTTTTTTATTGTTTAACAGTGTTTCTCAGCTATAAAATCAGTGTCAAACTGGTTATAAAAGTATAGCTGTGGCCAATGAATGTATTTATTTGTTTCACTAAATTGTAACAAAACATTACTGTTAAAAATAAAAGTGTTTGTGCTTTTATTTGGAGGTCTGGTTTTCTTAATCTCTTTTAACAGACTACACCCATTGAGTTTTTGTCCTGTAAGGATAAGAAGCCTACCATAGGAAAGAGAAAAATACCTAGAGTTACAAATGACAGTTTACTTTAAGTGAGCTTGTAATTACAGATATTCCTTGGCTTGTTCTAAGTGAAAATGCATCTAATAGAGCTGGCCTAGAACATAACAGCTTAGACTAGCCTTCCTTAAACATGCTCAAAACACTTACATTAAACTACAGTTGGGCAAAACCATCTAACACAAAACCTGTTTTGTAATAGAGTGTTGACTATCATGTATAATTTATTGAATACTACTGAAAGTGAAAAACAAAATGGTTGTATTTGGTACAGAATGGTTGTGTATGGGTTGTTTGCCCTTGTGACTTCGTGGCTGAGGGGGGCTGTGCTGCCGCCACCGCCCCAAATCATGAGAGAGGTCCATACTGCATATCACTAGCCTGGGGGGAAAAAAACAAAATTCAAAAGTGGAAGTACAGTTTCTATCGAATGTGTATCCCTTTGGCACTGTTGTCAAGTTGAAAAATCTAAAGTCAAACTATTGTATAAGTGGATAACTGTATGTACTGAACATTGAGATAACTGTATGTACAACATTAGCTGTACACTAATTAGTATTATACACTAATTTGATATGAAATGCCATACTTTAAAATACCAATGTTATTAGATAGTATGTGCATACGTGCTAAGTCGCTTCAGTTTTGTCTGACTCTGAGACCCTATGGACTACAGCCTGCCAGTCTCCTCTGTCCATGGGATTCTCCAGGCAAGAATACTGGAAGGTTGCTGTGCCCTCCTCTAGGGGATCTTCCTGAACCAGGGATTGAACTTGAGTCTCTTACATCTACCTGCATTGGCAGGTGGGTTCGTTACCACTAGTGCCACCTGGGAAGCCCATATTAGATAGTACATGTTTATTCAAACATTAAGCTAAGAAAAATCCTTGTGTGAAACAACTTACAACACCTCTCTCCTCCCCCTTAGATTCTTAAACAGGTAGAAATTTATCTAGCTCATAATCCTGGGCAGCTTTTCTTTGATTATTCAAGAAATTCTTCAGTAATGTTCTCCCCTGAAAAAAGAGTTCTTACCATTTTTTCCATAATAGGCCCCTTTCATAACTTGCCAAAACCACACCAAATTTCTAATATAGTTTCAGAAACTTTATTGATCACCTAAAGTCCAGAAATCCTTGGGTGCCTACTGACTTACTGTGAAGAATATTTGGAGTGAAGGTATGATCACTAGCAATAATCAAGTTGTAATTTTAAAAGCAATTTATTCAACAAACATTTATTAAGTGTTCATATGCCAAAAACTATGCTGTGGAGATGCAAACATGGATAAAGTTCCTTTTCCTGCCCTTAAGGAGCTCACATTCTAGTAAAGGAGACTTTAAAAAAAACAATACAGTACAATAAGTGACACAGTAGAGGTAGGTTGTAATTACAGTGGTGACACAAAAGAAGAACTTAGATGATCCTCCTTGGATGGAGCAAGGGTGAATTCACAGAAGCGATCACTACGCTGGACCTGCAAGGATACATAGAAATTTCCCAGGTGGGGAAGGATGGCTTGGGTACTTGATAGAGAACAGCAGGCACCAAGGTGTGGAGGCCTGACTATGCTGCATCTGAAGAATTGTGAGTCTGTTTTAGCAGAACATGAGGTTGGGGGAAACAGAAAGACCCCTATCAGAGTACTTTATTCACCAAGGAAAGAGGTCTGGTTTCCTCCTAAAAGTTCATGAATTCACTGTGTGTTAAGCAGGGAGTAACATGTGAGAGTGCTTCTAGAAAGCCCACTTTGGTAACATTGTGAAGCAAAAGAGAGGAGACAGGTTGGGTACAAGGAAAAAGGTTTGTACTTTAGGGAAGAGCAATGAAAATGGAAAGAGTGATATATCAGAGATATGGAGATAAAATCCATAGAGATTAGACACTAGCTGGACAGAGAAGTGGAAGGGTTAGCCTAGAGAATTTAGATGATGATGGTTCTAAAATTAACCAAAGGAAGGAGCATAGGCATACGAGTAGGTTTGGGGCAGAATAACTTTTTAAGATACACACAGGTGTCTGTGGGACAACCAAGTGAAGATGCGTAGAAGGCAGATGGTCTGAGAAGTTTGGGCTAAAGATAAGGATTTAGAGATCACTGAATTGGAAGGGCTCAAGAGTGAGAAGTGGTGGTGCTGAAGACAGCAGGAATAAAAGCCTAAGGAGTAACTTAAAGAATACATGAAAAGAGGCACTCAGAAGTGAGGGAAATACAAGAAACGTAGAGGAGAAGAGACTTTTAAAGAAGGCGCTGTGAACAGTGTCAAATGCAGAAAAAAAGTCAAGTGAGAAACGGCCTGTGAACCAAACCATAGATTTAGAATTGGGATTTTAGACTTCAAAAGACAAGATTGTTAACTACTAAGAAAAAAGCCAAATTTCAGTTAAAGGAGCAAGTGGAGGGGAACAAAGTGAAGACAGGAATATTCTCTCAAAAAGGTTGGCTGTTAGAGAGGGTAGGGGCATAAGATAAGAGAGAGTTACACAGGCAACATAACCATTTAAACCCATCTACCAAATCTTCAGAGTACCACAAATGTCCTTACACTTCTATATTTGTTGCTCACTTCAGAGTCTTTTGAGTCTATAAGAATATTGACTTCATAGTAGGTTAATATCTTTCTTTTCCTGCCCTATTCAAATGAGGGGGGAAAGGAAATAGGACATATATTATTAAACTTAGCTCTGTGATAATTAATTTAAATATATTGAATACATTTTCATACATTCACTCAACAAATATTTATTGGACACCTACTATGTGCTTGACATTGTATAAGGCCGTAGGGACATAAAGAAGAAAAAGTATACAGTAGTGTTAAGTAATATTTATAAGCCATTATATAAATAAACCCTGCTTTATCAATAATGTTACATCTCAACCTGATATACCTGCTAAGACATACAGAAAGGGCCCATGACTTTGAGGTATACATTTCCTTTTTTCCTACAATTACCATGTGCTATAAATTCCTAAACCCCTTCAAATATTTTTATCATTGAAGATCTTCCCTTAATGAAGAGTTCTAAAAATTACAGTTTAGTTGTGGGGAGAAGAAAGAAATGAATATTACATGCAAAACCCCAAAATTTTATGCCTATGACTATACAGCACTAAAAGGGTGACAAAATTCAAAAAAGAATTTTAGATTGGAACTCAAAATGATTCCTTATTCTAAGGCTTATAGTAGTATATAGTTCCAGATATTTTTTCCTGAAAAAAAAATCATTGAAACATTATTCATATTACACATGGTTCAAAGGACATGATGCCTATAACTGACTCTTCAAATGACTGAGAAAAAAATAGTATATGCGTGTATATATACAGAGAAAGCATAAGAGAAAAAACAAATATGAACAATTAAGGAATCTGATAAAAGAGCTCTTGGTATTGATACTATCCTGGAAACATTTCTATAAATTTGAAATTATATAAAAATAAAAAGTTTCCCCAAATTTTTATTCAGAATCAGGGAAAGTACTATGAGAATAAATATATAAATCTATTCAACTTTTCACACTGTTTAGAAATCCCTTACACCCTTGAATTATCATTGTATCTTTCTACACACCAAAATAAGCCAATCAAATAGCAAAATAATTCTAAAAGTGATTTGTTTCATACCAATGTATTGTAGGGTTGCCAAATAAAACACAGGATTCCCAGATAAATCTGAATTTTAAAGGAGGAATAATTTTTTGGTATAAGTTTGTCCCAAATTACATGCAACATACTTATATTAAAAAACTGTTGTTTATCTGAAATTCAAATTTAACTAGGCATTCTGTATTCTTATTTACTAAATCTGTTCACCCTAAATGTTGAACATTTAGGCTGTTAGTAATTTAGGCTGTTAATAATGGGTCATAATATTCTTCTATAAACACTTTTCACATTAGCCATAGTTTAACTTATATTACGTCTTCTTACACAAAATTCTAGTTTGAGAGACTTAAAACATCATTTACTTAGATTTACCATATGTGAATTTGATAATCCTGATGATTTTACTTAATATTAAACATTAAAGATGTACCACATTATCAAAGTTTTACTTTTACTCACAATAATATTACACATAGATTTAACACAATTTAAAAAACTGTTATTTAAAACAACATAATTCCCTTTTACAAAAGCAGCTTTATATAAAATGTTTGACTTAAGACTGTCATTGCTATTTATGCCTTTGAATGAAATTCCATTCTTTGGCCTCCACTGTCCAGAAACAGGCATTTTTCAACTTGCTTTCTTTAATGAATATTTTGTAACAAGTTCCTGAAGTTTTCTAATTCTTTCACACTTGTTGAAATTCTGTAAGCAAAATAAATTTCACTCAGAAACTATTTTAGATAACTTTTCTTTACAAGTTATTCATTTTGCATTTTCAGAACACAGAAAAAAATGTTAATTATTTCAGCAAACGTAAAGGTGCATAAAACATTTAACCTGTTTTGATGCACTTTTGTTCTTAATTTGACGTATTAAAACTAAGATAACATTCCCCAGAAATCGGTTATTTTTAATCAGTCACAACTAAGTATTAAAGTTTCAAAGTACAAAATTATAAAGTACATAAGTATTGTATTTTTAAGTATTCATAAGTATATTCATATGCTTCAAATATTCATATTTAAAGCATATAGGTATGTACTTTATACCTATATATAAAGTATAGGTATATACTTTATACCTATATATAAAGTATAGGTATATACTTTATAAAGTACATAAGCATTAAAATATGTATTTTAAATATGCATAAGTATATGAATACTTAAACTAATCAATTTACCATATTTATTAAATATACAAAGAATCAAAGCCTTTGGACTACAAAGAGTGAGAACAGTAAACGTGTGACCAAATTGTTTTCACTAACTTTTATAAAAAGTTTGTTATTTTAAGTATACTTTAGCTCTGTTCTCCACCATGAAAAAAGTAGCAAAATACTCAAATATAACTGTCAAGCTTCTGTATACTAAAGAATAATTTAGAATATCAATTATTAAATCATAATTTTTTAAGTGAAGAAATATAGTCCTTAGAAAATGTTAGTCGTTTTTTTTTTTTTTTTTATAAATCTCTGCATTCCTTAGATATGATAGGCCAGGAGGAAATGCATCTGTACTTAAATTTTATAATGTAAGTTCCTAATTTTAAGCTTATTTTCTAATCATTTTGATGAAAATTATTTTTAAAAGCATGACTAGCCTTTATACTGGAGAAGGCAATGGCACCCCACTCCAGTACTCTTGCCTGGAAAATCCCATGGATGGAGGAGCCTGGTAGGCTGCAGTCCATGGGGTCGCTAGGAGTCGGAGACGACTGAGCGACTTCACTTTCACTTTTCACTTTCCACTTTCATGCATTGGAGAAGGAAATGGCAACCCACTCCAGTGTTCTTGCCTGGAGAATCCTAGGGACGGCGGAGCCTGGTGGGCTGCCGTCTATGGGGTCGCACAGAATCGGACATGACTGAAGCGACTTAGCAGCAGCAGCAGCAGCCTTTATACACAATGGCAAATTCACAAAGAAATTTTATATGTACACATACATTATACAACATGATTTTTTTCTAGGACCTTCAAAAAAACATTTGGATAGCACATAGATTAGAAAAAATTTACAAATTCCGTAAGATAAATACTGAAACACTCAGTGAATTAATGATGATTATAAAAGTCAAGAGGTAACAATAAAGAATATCATCTAATGATTGCATGTATCTACAAAGTTGAAGTATTTCATAAGATCAGAGAATTCTGTAGTGAGATAATTTCACTAAATAGGATATTTCTTACCCAGTTTTATCTGAGAGTATATTTGTTACATTAGACTTACTTGGCTAGCAAAAAAAAATTTGGTGCAAACTAACCTTCCAAATGCATTAAATAATGATACTATTTCTTGTCTGGTTAGATGGAATTCATAACTGGGTCCACTTTCTGGCATATTTGCAATCAGTTTCTCAGAAAACAAGATCTTCAGAGCTGTGCCCAAACCCTGAGTCTATAATAGAAATAAGAAAAAAAGAAAAATCAGAAAATTCCTTGTGCAAAGAAAGAAAACAGGATTGAGCTTGATATGCTTACCTGAAGCTTTCCCCACAGTCGACATTTCAAACAACCAACACAATCCATGATTCTTGAAATATTTCTAAAATGCAGTCGAAAGTCCTCCTGAAAATAATTTAAAATTTTATTAAGATGTAGGATATGGTCAAATACTATCTCTGAGTGCCTTCTATGTGCCTCACTGTGTGCAAGGCACTAGAGAGCACCAAAGAAGGGAAGGAAACTGAAATCAGTGTACGCAGAGTACCTCCTACACACCAGAATCTTTACATATACAATTATATTTCACTTTCACCACAAATGCAAAAGTGAAAGTCGCTCAGTCGTGTCGGACTGTTTGCGACCCCATGGACTATACAGTGCATGGAATTCTCCAGGCCAGAATACTGGAGTGGGTGGCCTTTCCCTTCTCCAGTGGATCCTTCCAACCCAGGGATCTAACCCAGGTCTTCCACGTTGCAGGCAGATTCTTTACCAGCTAAGCCACCAGGGAAGCCCAAGGTATTACTACAATCTACACCTAAGGAATTAAAAACATAAGGTCCAGAGAAGCTAGGTAACTTGCCCAAATTCCCATATCTAGTAAATAGCAAATCTAAACCCCAGGACTACCTGCCTCCAAGACTACACTATCTGTAAATATATACAAAGTAACTGAATTGAGATGTTCTATTGTATGTGATTATTAACCATATGTCAATATCAGGAGAGGGGGCAGAGGTTGTATGATATCATTTACCAAAAAAGAAAAAAAGGAAGGGAGAAAAGAATAAACAATGGAGGGAGCAGCAAGTAAAAACCTTTGGTTTCATAGCAGTTAAGTGAAAGCCCTTCTCTCTGGTATTAGGAAAAACAACCAGATCTTTTACAATTTATTATTGTCATACATACTTTATTATCATACAAAAATCTACAGAATATAGTGAAATCCATGTACCCTCCACCAAGTTTCAGAGAGAGACTCATTAAACTCATCCAAAAGCAGTATATGTCTTTAAGGGGTAAGGAAGAAAGAAAGGAAGCCAAGAATATATCCTTCTTTCTCGCCAGGGGAAATTATTAATTAATTCTCCAATGACTCCCCTGTCCTGAATTTATAGTGGAATCCCAGGCTTACAGTACTTGAAGCAGGAAATCTGACATACATGCAGATGAAACATTCATTATATCAAATGGCCTATAATTTGGTAAGTATATCATGTTCTGTCTGCTTGTTTTTATTGTGCTAAACCACACACTGAGCTCAATCAGAAGAGAACATAACCTAAGATCTAAAAATAGGAGTAAATCAGCAAAGACTGGAACCTACTATTCAAAGCAGACCTCAGTTCCCTCTGGAGAGTCTTTCCCCAGATGCTTCATTCAGCCTGAGACTTTGAAACCGTCAACAGCCGTACCATGTAAAAGATTTATAATAAGGTCCCAGGTCTTATATCTTATTAATTTAATACAAAGCCCAAATTATTAATATTAAATGTTACCATATGTTAGCAATATTCTGTATCGTGTGTTTCTATACCTTTTGGAATAAGTAAGAAGTAATTCTAATTTTCAACTTACTTTTAAAAAATATTTACCCAGCAATATTACTCTAAGTAGATTTTTGATGATTTGAGGTTTCCTTTAAACTTGAATTTCAACTTCAAATTAAAGAAAACTCACACTTTTGACAAGAATAACAGAAACAGAGCACTAAAATTACTCTGAAGTCGATGTTCCCATCCTAGGAGGGGCTGACCTCTACAGAATTTATAGTTGGTGTAAAAGTCTACAAAATCCCTGAGTAGACAAGTTATTTGTATAGAGAGAGAACAAATAGCTCACATGTACACACTATAAATTTCCAAATGGATATAAATGTTATGGTCAATAAAACACAGCTTTTACTTTACAAGTATCAATAAATGCATGGTGGATTTTGGCAGTTATATTTTCACTAATAAAACACTATCATGTGGAAAGGCGTGAAAGCTCTTGACTTAGACATACTTTTAAAGCTTAGAAGCCTCTAAACAATTGTGCATGCTTTTGTACACAGTGTCTAAACTCAGTATCTGAATCTATGTTCACAAATTCAAATACTTGAATGTGGCAGCTCTTGAGTCTTTGTATGACATATATGGAGAATAAATGTGGTTGCTTAACAAGAGTCAAACTAACACTGCAAAATTAAAACCAAGCACAAATGCTTAAATGAACATAATATAAAAGAACCAAATTAATAAGCTAGAAATTTACTAGACCAGAACAAAAAGAAAATCCTGATGACTTCCACAAATAAAAATCAATGTCCAATAACCTGAGTATATTCTAAAATTAACTCAGATTAGAAAAATGTATTATCCTTAAAATAAACAGACCCTAAGTCACTTACAAATTCTCCTTGTTAATACACATAGTTTTAAGATCAATACTGAAAATTAGTCAATGAGTAGAATGATTAAACATTCTGTGGTTAAATACTGTGATCTATATTCAGTGAAACCAACTGGCCAAAAAAACAATTCTCACCCAATTCTCAGATGTTTTATAAGCCCTCAGGTGAGATCCTATTCTGTGTTGAAGTGAACACTGAACACTTCTCTTTCATACAAGTCCTCTACTTATAACCATACACTGATAGAGTGTAAAGGAGACAAGAAGAGACATTAAAATAAACTTATGTGACTGTTCAAATCTGTGATGTTCACTATAAACTACAATTTCAAAAAAAGTAGATACCGATATTAACAAGTTTCCTTGGTGTTTTATTCTTATCTTGTAAAAGGACTCGGAAAAATTATCTGTTAAATTTCATAGATATCAAAGCTGAGTATTTCAGAGTTTCAATAAAATTAAAACAATGTGAGAAATATTTCTAATCTGTACAATATAAAACAACTAGATGTTAAAACGTTCTCTCCATAAACCAGCAAGTGTACTAAAAATAAGACAGATATCAAAAATAGTAGGGAAAAAAAAAGTCATCATAGCATCTTCCCCCTCACTTCTAAGTTCCTGGAAGCTGTTTGGGAGGTTATATAAGCACTGAGGTATGTATTTCTAGCAAGAATGCTTTAAGTAGGAGGTAGATGGGCAGTCAAAAATAACTATTATCTAACAGCAAAAAAAAAAAAAAAAAAACGCAGAGTGCAAAAAGTATTTTGTTTGCAAGCTATGAAAAATTAGGTTCTTTCAATATTGAAAGAAACAAAAAATTAGAAACAAAGGGAGACTGTCATAAATATTCTGATGAAACCAGATCAAGGCCATTTCTACTGAGGACCACCTGCTTTACTTACCTATACCTTTATGATTGAGAACAATAATGTAATTTTACTTAAAGTCTTCAAAGTGAAAGTTGCTCAGTCGTGTCCAACTCTTTGCAACCCCATGGACTGTACAGTCCATGGAATTCTCCAGGGCATAATACTGGAAAGGGTACCCTTTCCCTTCTCCAGGGGATCTTCCCAACCCAGGGATCGAACCCAGGTCTCCCACATTACAAGCAGATTCTTTACCAGCTGAGCCACAAGGGAAGCCCTCGTAAGTCTTCAAAAAGACTTAGAAATCCCTTGAGGATGGAAGCCATCTCTCCCTTTAATGATAAAAATCACACTCTACACACAATGAGCGTTCAATAAATCTTTTCAATGAAATTTCTTATTTGTTGTATTTTGAGGCAAATAGGCACAAAGATGGTCTTGCCTGGAGTCATACCTCCATTAAGAGGCAAGACAAAGACCAGAACCCATCCTGTGTGGTCTCAGGTCTTCTGTTCTTTCCAGGACTGCATGCTGACGTACCTAAATGCCTTTGTGTGTGCAGTCACTCACTTGTGTCTGACTCATTGTGACCCCATGGACTGTAGCCCACCAGGCTCCTCTGTCCATGGAATTTTCCAGGCAAGAATACTGGAGTGGGTTGCCATTTCCTTCTCCAAGGGATCTTCCCAACCCAGGAATCTAACCTATGTCTCCTGAATTGTCAGGTGGATTCTTTACCACTATGCCACTTAAGAAGCCTTTAGTTCCCAGGGAATGATATGAATGACAGAACAACACTATGCCCTCTCCCCCTAAAGAGCATCCTATAATTTAGCCAAAACTATTTTCAGAATTCTCTCCAGCAGAAGACAGTTGCTGCTTCTCCAGCTCTAGATCCCTTTCCTTTCATTCATAAGCTCTATTTACTACACAAGAGAATCAGTGTGAAATGAAAGCCTTCTCTAAAGAGAACGTTCACACACACATTCCCGTTGTTATGTTGAAAATAACACAAACTAAATCTTAAGTTGGACCTGCTTTTGGACTTCCTCTTTTTCTTGAGGAAAAGAAAGATTATGACTCTGATTTTTTCTTATAATTTCAAGATGTATATTTGGATTTACTGTTAAGAATAAAAACATGGCCTTATATCTGCATGTGAGTTTACATTTAAAAATTAAATTAAAGTATAAAATTATTACCTTTAGTTTGTTTGCTTCTTTTTTATTCCCAGCAAAAAACGAATTCTCATCAAAATGCAAAGGAAATGACCTGCATTAAATAAAACATATTCTCTGAATAAAACAAAAAAAATCATTTTAATGTATTATAAAATATTAAAAGTCCTGCTAATACAACATTTTGCTGGTCAGTGATGAATAATACAAGTACAATAGAGTAGAACAGATAGTAAAAATCAAAATTCTGATGCCCCCAAACAAATTCTTATCCTCAAATATAACTGTATAACATAGTAGAATTAGGGCCCAAACCCAACCTGTTCAACTAAATATAAAAATAATGCAAGTATCAAATACCAAAAGAATGGTTCTTAAAACTAAAATTATGCACCTTTTAGTACATAAGTCAAAATGAAAATAAAACCAAAACTCAATTTTAAAAGACGTATGAGCAAAATTAGCTTTTAATTATTTTTTAGATAATTTTCCTTTAAGTTGATTACTTAGAATTTAATTTTGGATATCACTTGTCACTGTTCTATTAATATATAAGTTGTATGAGTTGTAATACACAATTTACTTGATTTCATGAAGTATTTCCAGAAGTAACATTTTGTTTTCTGCATCCTGATCTTTATTTCCAGTGAAGAGTTGAAAATCTGGGCGCTCAAAGAATGGAACCACTTTAGATAAAGCCCTTAATTCTATTAAGTAAAGAAAATACAAGTTCTTAAGCCTTCGTGGACCTTCTCCTTCAGTTAATACTCCATCAAATCGCTGTTGAAATTCTGTAATGTTGTGTCCCCATTTTTTTTCCAACCACGTATCTGAGAAGAAAGAATTAAATATTAAAAACTGAATTTTAAAATTAAGTTTCATTGTACTTAGGTTATTTATGCTTGCAGAAGCTAATTTTATTTTATATTTTAAAATGTATAATCAATATAACCATGAAAACTGCTTTGTATAATTGAGCCTTTAACAGTTTCATATTAATATTTTATCTTCTAGAACCCATACTTAGAAGAAAAATAAAATCAATTTTTTTACTGAGAAACCAGGACTAATCCAATCAAATTCCTGAATATAAATATATTCATAAAACCAAGATACAGAAGTCAGAGATGACTATCTGAAATTACTAATGAGTTTGAAGTCCTAATCAAAGTTAATATGATTTTGTTTCTAAGAAGTAAGAGATACTTTAATTCTAGAATAAACATGTTACTGATGAAAATCCAACATGGTCTCATTTTTCAACAGCCTTGTAAAGCATGAAGAGCAGCAAAAAAAAAAACCTTTTACCCATTAAACTGCAGGCCTGAAGCTGACATGCAAACATAAGGATTCAGATAGAGTAGTATCTAATGAAAACAACTGTGTTCTTAGGTGCTATTTTAATTCCCACAACAACAAAAAAGAACATTTCCAAAGTGATGTGTATGATTTTGAGCAGCTTCTTAAAACAAAGTGGAGACTGCTAAAAATAGGCTGCACTTTTCCTGATAATGCCCACAGTTCCCACATTCCTGATTAGTGCCACTTAGGAATAAATTTTTCCTGGCTAATATCCAACAGGGCCAATCTTTTCCCATCCAGGTAAATACCAATAAAATTTTAAGAATACCCAAAATTAAGTGTGGTAAAGTGAATAAAAGTGACTATTATATACCTTGTAGAAGATACCGTGCACTCAAATGCACATTAATGCTTGCATGGAGGCCAGATATAAGTCTGTAGAATGCTCTTTTCTCTACACAGAGACCTACAAAAGGTAATTTGGAAATAGAAATTTCATATGTGAAACTTGTAAGATATAAAATTAATTTTATGTGTATTTTAAAATGAAAAAAATTAAATTTGTTTAAAAGTGTCCAATTACCTTCTAGCCAACTGTAAAAAGTATTCTCTGAAATTAAAAGAAAAATAAGTCACAAGATTGTAAAAATGCCAAAATATACATTTTTCAAAAGTTTTAAAATATTGTAGCAAATTTGTGCCAAACAGCAATTTAAAGGTCCCAGTCTTGTTTGGAAAGGAGAAAGGTTCTTGGTATGGATTCGCTTTAAGCACTACTCAGTTGCTCAGTCTTTAGAAGGCGTTAGCATTGCCTTAGGTGGCCCTAACCTTATAACTTTCTGGATAAAGTGTTTTATATGAGGTCAAAACCAGAAATTAAATGTAAATCTATACATGGAAAAATACTTAGCCTTAATAACAATTCATGATATAAAAATTAAGAATACATTATACACTTTTTAAAATGAGAGAAGTCAAAATTATAAAATAGTATTGGAAGTATATTATTTGTCTATAGCTGATAGTATTTTACGCCATGCAATATTTCAAAAGAACAACTTCAGGAAATGTGACAAAAACCAAATATCACTTATATTCTATGACCTACAGCAATCACTGTTCATATACTTAGACCTGATAATTCTGCTTTTAGAATTATGCTCTGAAGAAATAACTCAAAATGGAGGTGGGGGGATAATACGTAGAAAGATGATTATGTTCTACATAATTTTTAAAACCTGAAATAACCAAAATGTGCAACAAGGCCTAAGCTAACATGATAGGATACTATGTACCAGTTAACATGACTGAATAATATAAAACTTTAACATGACAAGCGTGTGGAACACAGACAATGCATGAAAATGTTTGTCTGAAATAATGTGTAAAAAGGCATAAGAAATATGATACCTGTGTGAACACTCTATGTATATATCTACTAGAGATGACAAACATTGTACTATATGGTCCTTTTCACCAAAGTTGTTTATAGTGATATTAATAATGAACCAAACAAGCATGAAAGTTATGGAAGAAATGACACACAGAATGAACATACATTTATATATTCACAGATTACATAGAAACTTTAAACGTTTGTGCCAGAAAACCTTATAAACAAAAGCAAAATGCAAACAGACTGAGTAAAATGTATGTTGCAAATGCAACAAAGCATATCTTAAGTGTATAAAAAGTTCATACACCAGATAAAAATGCTAAAGCGCCCATGAAAAAGGGCAAATAATATGAACAGAGAATCCATTAAGGAAAAACACAAATGGTAATAACAGACAAAAATTGTTCTGTCACACTAATAATAAAAATGCAAATTAAGCATATCTTGCATAACACAGGGAACAAATCAAATATTTTTAAATAACTATAACTGGAATATAACCTTTAAAAATTCTGACTCACTATGTTGTACACCTGAAACATATACTATTATACATCAACTATACCTTCATAAAAAAATAAATTAAAATGCAAATTAAAACTGTACAGATAGAACTTTAAAGAGTAAAGAATATGATACTTAATTTAGACAAGAATCAGGTAAAACTAGGTGGCACAATGACTGGAAGGGGTGTGAATTAGCACACCCTTTCAATGACAAAAAGAATCTGGTTGTATGTATCAAGAGCCTAAAATGCCCTTATCCTTTGATCCAGTAAATCCATTTCTAGAAATCTAAGTTGTTATGGATGAATGTTTGTGTCCCCCCCTAAATTCATATGTAGAACCCCTAAATTCCCTCTCCCTCCCCCTACCATATGATGGTATTTGGAAGTGAGTCTTTGGGAGATAACCAGGCTAAGATGAGGTCATTAGGGTAGGGTCACCATGATGGAATTAGTATCTTTACAGCTATCTGTAGGCCTGGAAGAGGGCCCTCCCCAAGAACCAAATCTACTGGCACCTTGATCATGGACTTCCCAGCCTCCAGAACTCTGAGAAAATAAATGTCTTTTATTTTAGCCCCCTAGTTTATGGTATTTTGTTAGAGCAGCCTGAGCTGATGAGGACACAGGCTGAGGAAGCAAGTAGACATGGTAATAATAATATATAAAATCATAATGTATATATTACAAAAATATTAGTATAAACATGAAAATAAAAGTAATTATCAAAATGTTAGCAGAGAAGCAGCATGAAGTAGTTAAAAGCATAGACCCTGAAATCAAACTGCCTGATTTGAATCCAAACTCTGCTACTTACAAATCATATGGTTTTAGCTGAGTTGCTGAACCTCTCTGGGATTCATTTTTTGTCTATAAAAATGGAAATAAAAATCCTTCCAAAATCTCCTAGGATTGTTGGAAGGATTAAATAAATTCACATTTGCAAATTACTTTGAAAAGCACTGGCATGTCTTCTTAGCCATTATTAATGTCAATTATTTGGGGATTGTGGGATTACAAGTGATTTGTTTCCTTATTGGGAACCTCTATGTTTTGGGTTTTTTTTTTTTTTTTTTTAAGTTGGGACCTAGTCTTCCAAAGAAACTTTCGTTTAGTTTTATAGTCCTGAAGTAGATTGTCTATGAATATGATCAAGTTAGATAATCACCTAATATGTCAGCTTTCATATTTTACCAGAATGAACACTTAAAATTACACTCATAAATAAGATGTTTTCTCTAAGGATAGCCTCTACAGGTTAACCATCTTTACTCTGATAATGAGACAGGTTAAGATCTTGAAATGGTATTAAAAAACTGAAACAGCTTCTTTTTTCTATTTTTCTTTTCAAATTTGTTTATTTTATTAAACTTTTTTTACAAACCCTTGTGTTGAGGGCTGACTTTCAGTAGATAGCAGTGAGGGAGCTGCTCTGCTACATACGAAACTCTGACCCAGAAGCAGGTCATCTACCAATGGTTTAGCACCAGGTTCCCCACGAATGTGTGGTGCATGATGGGCGAGGGGGTGGCCACCTTTCCGGCCATGCCCTGTGGCCCAGGAGGAAGGGCTCTGCACTGGTGAAATAGCTTCTTTTAATGTAGCCAGAATATAGCATAGAACTGGGAACACCCAAGGTGGAATAAAGTTATTCATAAATGGAAATAATAGGATCACCACTAACAGTAACAAAATATGAGACATCTTTGCAAAAATAATCATACTACTAAAGAATTTATCTTCCAAATAGTATAGTTATGATTCAGTATTTTATTTAGCTGCTATCATTAGTATAAAATAAAGTATAATAATAAAAGAGAAAAGTTACAAGACTTTAGGATTCTGTTATCTAGACGTAATGTAAAAGCAACCCGTAAAAATAATGCTCAGAAGACAGAGAATATGGGGGACTTCCCTGGCTCAGTGGTAAAGAACCCACCTGCCAATGCAGGAGACATGGGTTGGATCCCTGGTAGGGGAAGATCCCACATGCCACAGAGCAACTAAGCCCATGCGCCAAACTACCGAGCCCACATTCCAGAGCCCAGGAGCCACAACTACTGAGCCCAAGTGCCACAAGAGAAGCCACCGCAATGAGAAGCCCATGCAACACAATTAGAGAGTAGCCCCTGCTTCCTGCAACTAGAGAAAAGCCTGCATGGCAACAAAGATCCAGCAGAGCCAAAAATAAATAAATAAAATTTTTTTCAAAAAAAGAAGAGAATTTAGAGTGAGAGAAAAGTGATCCTTCACATTTTAACAATCTCATCTAGCTAGAGTAAAGCTAAGTACTGCTGAGTCTTCTCATATTGCTAACCACATGGCCTTAAGAATAACAAAAATCATTCCAATCTTACTCATAAAGCAAAAATATTCTCCAAAAGACACAATAAACCTAAAATATGTTAAAATTTGGGGCATTACAATAACTTAAAGAGCTGGCAATGATACCTACACCCAAGAATCAGCACAGGCTTAGAAGCCACTAGATCAACACTCTGATCATGCCTCAGTTCAGTTCAGCCTCTCAATCGTGTCTGACTCTTTGCAACCCCATGGACTGCAGCATGCCACACCTCCCTGTCCATCACCAACTCCCGGAGTTTACCCAAACTCATGTCCATTGAATTGGTGATACTATCCAACCATCTCATCCTCCGTCGTCCCCTTCTCCTCCTGCCTTCAATCTTTCCCATCATCAGGGTCTTTTCAAACAAGTCAGCTCTTCATATCAGGTGGCCAAAGTATTGGAGTTTCAGCTTCAACACCAGTCCTTCCAATGAACACTCAGGACTGATCTCCTTTAGGATGGACTGGCTGGATCTCCATGCAGTCCAAGGGACTCTCAAGAGTCTTCTCCAACACCACAGTTCAAAAGCATCAATTCTTCAGCACTCAGCTTTCTTTATAGTCCAGCTCTAACATCCATACATGACTACTGGAAAAACCATAGCCTTGACTAGACAGACTTTTGTTGGCAAAGTAATATCTCTGCCTATTAATATGCTGTCTAGGTTGGTCATAACTTTCCTTCCAAGGAGTAAGTGTCGTTTAATTTCATGGCTGCAATCACCATCTGCAGTCATTTTGGAGCCCAGAAAAATAAAGTCAGCCACTGTTTTCACTTTTCCCCATCTATTTGCCATGAAGTGATGGGACCAGATGCCATGATCTTAGTTTTCTGAATGTTGAGCTTTAAGACAACTTTTTCACTCTCCTCTTTCACTTTCATCAAGAGGCTTTTTAGTTCTTCTTCACTTTCTGCCATAAAGGTGGTGTCATCTGCATATCTGAGGTTATTGATATTTCTCCCAGCAATCTTGATTCCAACTTGTGCTTCCTCCAGCCCAGCATTTCTCATGATGTACTCTGCATATAACTTAAATAAGCAGAGTGACAATATACAGCCTTGACATGCTCCTTTTCCTATTTGGAACCAGTCTGTTGTTCCATGTCCAGTTCTAACTGTTGCCTTCTGACCTGCATATAGGTTTCTCAAGAGGCAGGTCAGGTGGTCTGGTATTCCTATCTCTTTCAGAATTTTCCACAGTTTATTGTGATCCACACAGTCAAAGGCTTTGGCATAGTCAATAAAGCAGAAGTAGATGTTTTTCTGGAACTCTCTTACTTTTTCAATGATCCAGCAGATGTTGGCAATTTGATCTCTGGTTCCTCTGCCTTTTCTAAAACCAGCTTGAACATCTGGAAGTTCATGGCTCACATATTTCTAAAGCCAGGCTTGGAGAATTTTCAGCATTACTTTACTAGTGTGTGCTGCTGCTGCTGCTAAGTCGCTTCAGTCGTGTCCGACTCTGTGCGACCCCATAGACGGCAACCCACCAGGTTCCGCCGTGCCCAGGATTCTCCAAGCAAGAATACTGGAGTGGGTTGCCATTTCCTTCTCCAGTGCATGAAAGGGAAAAGTGAAAGTGAAGTCGCTCAGTCATGTCCGACTCTTAGCAACCCCACAGACTGTAGCCTACCAGGCTCCTCCGTCCATGGGATTTTCCAGGCAAGAGTACTGGAGTAGGGTGCCATTGCCTTCTCCATACTAGCGTGTGAGATGAGTGCAATTGTGCGGTAGTTTGAGCTTTCTTTGGGATTGGAAAGAAAACTGACCTTTTCCAGTCCTATGGCCACTGCTGCATTTTCCAGATTTGCTGGCATATTGAGTGCAGCACTTTCACAGCATCATCTTTCAGGATTTGAAATAGCTCAACTGGAATTCCATCACCTCCACTAGCTATGTTCGTGGTGATGCTTCCTAAGGCCCACTTGACTTCACATTCCAGGATGTCTGGCTCTAGGTGAGTGATCACACCATCGTGATTATCTGGGTCATGAAGATCTTTTTTGTATAGTTCTTCTGTGTATTCTTGCCACCTCTTCTTAATATCTTCTGCTTCTATTAGATCCATACCATTTCTGTCCTTTATTGAGCCCATCTTTGCATAAAATGTTCCCTTGGTATCTCTAATTTTCTTGAAGAGATCTCTAGTCTTTCTCATTCTATTGTTCTCCTCAGTGATCATGCCTAGAACCTTCCTATGGGTGACCCAGCAGATTCCAGAGTTCAGTCAATAAAGAAGAAATTTTCCCTGACAGAGGCCGGGAAATGCCTCACTTTCACACACATAAAGTGTATGAAGGAATTATCAGAGGCTGAGGCAGGCTGTCTCTACTGCCTGATCCCAGGCACAAAGAGTCATTTCTCCCTTAACCTATGCTGTCCCTGCCAGAATCTTAGATAAACGAATAAAAAGTAACTTCTTCTCAAGTCTCACATGTGGGAAAAAAAGACAAGTTTGCCCACAAACCTCTGAATATAAGCAAATTCGTATCTGTCGTGTATGATAAAGAAATTATACTTACCTTCACTTTTACCTGAAAAAAGAAAACAAAATTCATATTATTAAAAACTCCTTCCAGATGCCTGTTTTAAAATGCTACTCTTCCGTTACTTTTAGTCCATCAGTTCACCCACATAGACAACATCTGAGAGTGATATGCTTGTGACTGCAACTCTTTCTGGTGATAAAAGGAATTATGCCTAATTTGACTAAATGGCCTCATCTCCAGGAGCCTGGATAAAGAGTAGTTTCAGCTTGTTCAAGATTTAATGTGGGCTGACAGGAAAGACAAATGTAATCTATCTCAAGGACTCACAGTTATTTGGCTGTCAGAGCCTTTTTACTTATTTATTTATCCTACAGCTATAAGACAGTTTCTGCTAAGGATCTGTGTTATTGCCTCAAAACTCCCAGATCAGACGTTATAAAAATTTACCTTATTCAGCAATATTTTTAAAGACTATTTGTAAGATCCGAATATGCACAATCCAGCAGTTTGTATGCAGTTGCTCATTAGGTACTAAAAACTGTCTTCATTTTGCCACTCTTATTTAAAGCCATCATTTATTAAAGTACCAGATGCTCATTGCAAATATATGTTATAAAAAGAAGACAAAGACAAAATAAAAAATATCATTCGTAACTCCCTGTGCCCAAAGATAAATACCATTTACATTTTGGTAAACGTCTTTTTTCTTTGTGCACAGGATAGTTAGATATTATACTAATTATGCTTTTATAAAAAATATATTAATACATACTGTCTAATACCTGATTCTTCTCCTAAATGCGCTATTGATCACCACTGATATAAATGAATACAAAATTTTCAGCAACATTTAGAATGGCTATATTCTACCATATAAAAATACCATAACTCATTTAACCAGTTCCCTGATGATAAACACTGACATTGTTCCCATTTATCTTTAAAATAAGCAAAGGTGGTTAATTAACTTATCAGATTATAATGTGACTGACTTCACATAAGAGTGAAGATCATCTCTTGCCTAGGAATTTGCATCTCATCTGATATTAAATCAATAGTTTCCACTGAGTACCATATGTGACTCCATATAAATCAAAAGCTGTGTTTAAAGACATTCTTTCATTTCTAACCTAAGAATGACTAGTCTGTCAACATTTATGGAATGATGCATTCTCACTGCTTTCCAGAAGTAAATTTATGTTTGTTGACTCTATGAGATCAGCAGTTTTTCAAATAAATTTAAAAAATGAAAACTATTCCACACTTGCTAAAAGTACATCAAAGAATTCATCAGTAAGCATATATTCAGAAAACATGGATATGTATTCCTAGGGAAAAAGCCTGAAATCATACACTGGAAATGATTTATTCAACAAACTGTTCCGCCTATTATAGACTGGGCAAGGTTTGGGACTTTCAATTTTACGTCCCCTCTGCACCTATCCAGCGCCTAACACATAGTAAATAGTGGATAATCATTTGTTGAAGGAACAAGTGATTTTCACTACTGTAGACAAGACCATAAATGAGGAGGGCGATTTTCACTGATCATTTAACTATTCCATCTATTATGTTTCAGGCTCTTTACTAAGGGATGAAACCAATAAATGCTACTCATATGTCCAAAGTACTAGGGTAGATCAATAGATAGATGGTGGTGGTGGCGGTGGTTTAGTCACTCAGTTGTGTCTGACTCTTTGCAGCCCCATGGACTGTAGCCCGCCAGACTCCTCTGTCCATGGGATTTCCCAGGCAAGAATACTGGAGTGGGTAGCCCTTCCCTTCTCCAGGGGATCTTTCGACCCAGGGACTGAACCCGAGTCTCCTGCGTGGTAGGCGGATTCTTTACCACTGCACCACTTGGGAAGCCAATAGATACATAAATAGCAGTAAAATAATGCTAGCAAGTGGAAAGAGCTGAAAGAGGAACAAAATAATACATAAGATCATTTTATGAGGAGAAAGAGATTACTGCCAGTTAGGGGGGATCAGAGAAACTGATGGGGTGGGCAAGGAAGCATTTAAGCCAGACCCTGAGTATAAGCAGAAAATGAAAAATGTTAATGAGATATAAAGTCAACTGAATTTGAAATCAGACTCCCAAGATATACAATAATTTCAAGTTTTAGGAAGATGTGAGGCAGAAGTTTTTTGGATATTCATTGAACTAAAAGATGAGTAAAAACAATTGAAAGCCTGAACACACACATTCTGCAAAAATATATAAAAAATGTATAATTTAAACTTCATCCTATAATTGTCCAAATTCATTACAAAAATATTCCTTACTGAAGTGTAAATATTTTCAACACCAATTTCTTGGCAAGAATGAGGCATAACTTCTGGGAAAACAGGAATATATGATCTCAAATGCTCCTGCCAATTTTTATCTTGCCTCCTCCTTTGTTCTAACCAAAGTTCACTAGCTGATAAATAACAGTGCAAATAAATAACTCACCTTGACCAGAAGCCAAAGGATTTAAAGGTCTTTTAATTGTCTGTGGCCTAGAAACAAAAAAAAGTATAAAATACAAATATGTTACCCATCATGCTATAATTAGTTAAGTAAAAGTGAAATTACCTCAGAAAGTTTTCATGCGTGTGTGCTTAGTCACTTCAGTCGTGTCTGAATCTTTGCAACCCCATGGAGTATAGCCCGACAGGCTCCTCTGCCCATGGGACTCTCCAGGCAAGAATACTGGAGTGGGTTACCATGTCCTCCTCCAGGGGATCTTCCTGACCCAGGAATTGAACCGCATCTCTTATGTCTCCTGCATTGGTTAATAACTATATCTAAAATCAAACTGTTTTACTGACCTTACAAAATATTTATTTTTTCTAACTGCTATAAGGGAGGATGGTTATTTGTTTTAGTGATAAGTTTCTGATCTTTTCCCACTGTAGCAGCCAAAAAGTCATTTCATAATCATTTCTTCAAACAAAGGAAGAAAAAAAACACCAGTCAAGCTCTTCTCCTAGTTACTAACATTTTTATATATGTTATATACATGTGTATGTCATAAAATACACTCATTTCAAAGATAAGCAGGAAAAAAAGGCAAATACTCAACACAAGCGCTAAAATACAAAGGGATAAAAACAGTGTGGTTAGATTATATTCCACTTTGATAATTTTAAGTCTATCAATTTGCTCTGTGGCCATCAAGTTTGTTATAATTTCAATAAAGATGGTTTTTAATAAGTATTTAATAAGAAAAAAGAGAGTAATGTCACTAAAATGTTTTTAAATCCCAAATTAAATTCATTAGTATCACTACTAGAGTATAGGGATCATTTTAATGTACTTTATTTCTTTTACAATTGCACAACTTGAGACACTTTGAGAACAGAACAAGTAAGCTATATTTTAACATAGTCAAGTTTAATGCCTCATACATTATTTATATTTTAGAAATATTATGTGGACAATGATATAAATCAATTAGGAAATAATAACTAATAACTAATACAAAATCTAACAAATGCTTTAGTTGGCCTCTATTTTAGTTTATATAAAAAAATTAGGAAAAAACCTCTAAAGTAAATCAATAAACTCTGTAAATCAAACATTCCTAATAAGAGTTCAGAGAATTTAAATGAAACACACAGCAGAAATGAGTAAATAATGAAAATTCTCCACTTTCTAAATTGTAGAAATTCTGCAAGTCAAAAAAAGAAACTGCTGATCTCAAATGCTTATATTTGACACAAAAAGTGAAAAGTGTTTTTGCCACATTTGGGAACTCCAGAAATTTTCCCAGAATTATCCCCATCTCTGAGATAGCATAACACCCATGTGCACACACACATCCCTTCCAAAACCCAGTAAGTACCCTGTTTACAGCCTAGAGGCTTACAAGGGGGTAAACCTGAAGCATGTCTCAGTCTCCCACTGTTCACACTGACAGCTTCCATTGTAGTCAGTAGGAGGACAAAGAGGGTTCTTCCACTTACTCTGTCTTTGACACTAGACAAATCACTTAACCTTTCCAAGTATCAGTTTCCCCATCTGTAAACAGTGATGACTACAATACAGAGTTGTTACAAGGACTAAGGAAGAAAATGTTTATATTTAACACAACAACTGGCATATCATGAGTGCTCAAATATTATTTATAATTATTCTCTGAAAAGAACTTAACTTTAATTTGAAAGCAGGTAAAATAACCACGACAACAAAAAAGAAGCATATAGAGCACCAAAAAGAATATGCAGCTATATATCCTAATTTATTCCCTGCATTAACTATATCATCTCTCTGGCTCTAGGTTAGCTCACCTGAGATTCTATAACTCACTTAAGGAACATTTGAGAAATGCCTACAACACTCCCATAAAAGTCTAATACTATTCTAAGTCTTTTAAAAAAGAAAGAAGTATTTGTTGAAATGCATATCTACATGTTTCCCCAGAGGGAAACTGGATTAATGAATGAGTATGTTACTATGTCCAAATACATCCTTTAATAAAGTGAACTTGATCTGCAATTTTAAGTCATTATGATTCTGTTTGTTTATAAAGAGAAATGAGCACGTCTTTCAGGAATTTTGAAAGGAAAATGACACATACTTAAAACAGTTTTCTTCATAGATGACATTCCATATCTTCCAAGCATCTGGTCCCTTGTAACCCGTGTAGCGCTCGGGATTAAGGAGCAAATCGACATACTCAGCATCAGGAGACTGTATATCTGTAAAACAAAATGTTTTATAATAATCTTTCTTTCTTTCAGTTACCTTAAAAAGCTAGTATGACAGACTGTATTCCATTGATTCTAAGGCACTACAAATGTTAACAATGCATTTGGGACTTAAAAACACCTTTTTAGGAGAAAAATATAAGGGAAAAGAAGAAGGAACAAAACCATCCACATTAAATTACACACCAGTGGCAAAAGTATTCTGGTTTTATAAAGGTAAAAAAAAAAAAAGGAATATGTGAATTACAGAATTGAAGGAACATAGTAATTCGATTCCAGTAAGCTAGCCAGGCAAAGAATATATGTACATTTCCCATCACATTAACCACAAGCAGTTCATAAATAACTGAGGTAAATGAAGACATATCAGTACCACACATTTTGTTACCAAATACTTCCTTTTTACATGACCACTACAAAGCTGTCCCAAACGTATAATCCTAAATATGCAAAAAATTATAAGCAGGATGATATTTGTATCTGTATTATTTATAAAAGGGAAAATTAGAAGTACCCTAAATGTCCAACAGAGCAGAGCACAGGCTCTGGAGCCAGAGTACCTGGATGAGATGATTGGATGGCATCATCGACCCAATGGACATGAGTTTGAGCAAACTCTAGGAGACAGGGACAGGGAAGTCTGGCATGATGTAGTCCATGGGGTCGAAAAGAGCTAGACACAACTGAGAGGCAGAACAACAAACAACCTACTACTTTTTGACTTTGAAACCCTGAGCAAGTCATGTAAATTCTCTATGCCTCGGTGCCCTCATTTGTAAAATGGGTGTAATACTCATAGTGTTCAGTTCAGTCGCTCAGTCATGTCCGACTCTTTGTGACCCCATGAACCGCAGCAGGCCAGGCCTCCCTGTCCATCACCAACTCCCGGAGTCCACCCAAACCCATGTCCATCGAGTCGATGATGCCATCCAACCATCTCATCCTCTGTCGTCCCCTTCTCCTCCTGCCCTCAATCTTTCCCAGCATCAGGGTCTTTTCCAATGAGTCAGCTCTTCGCATCAAGTGGCAAAAGTATTGGCGTTTTAGCTTCAACATCAGTCCTTCCAGTGAACACCCAGGACTGATCTCCTTTAGGATGGACTGGTTGGATCTCCTTGCAGTCCAAGAGACTCTCAAGAGTCTTCTCCAACACCACAGTTAAAAGCATCAATTCTTCGGCACTCAGCTTTCTTCACAGTCCAACTCTCACATCCATACATGACCATTGAAAAAACCATAGCCTTGACTAGACGGACCTTTGTTGGAAAAGTAATGTCTCTGCTTTTTAATATGCTATCTAGGCGGTCATAACTTTCCTTCCAAGGAGTAAGCGTCTTTTAATTTCATGGCTGCAATCACCATCTGCAGTGATTTTGGAGCCCCCAAAAATAAAGTCAGCCACTGTTTCCCCATCTATCTGCCATGAAGTGATGGGACCGGATGCCACGATCTTAGTTTTCTGAATGTTGAGCTTTAAGACAACTTTTTCACTCTCCTTTTTCACTTTCATCAAGAGGCTCTTAAGTTCCTCTTCACTTTCTGCCATAAGGGTGGTGTCATCTGCATATCTGAGGTTATTGATATTTCTCCCAGCAATCTTGATTCCAACTTGTGCTTCCTCCAGCCCAGCATTTCTCATGATGTACTCTGCATATAAGTTAAATAAGCAGGGTGACAATACACAGCCTTGATGTACTCCTTTTCCTATTTGGAACCAGTCTGTGGTTCCATGTCCAGTTTTAATTGTTGCTTCCTGACCTGCATGCAGGTTTCTCAAGAGGCAGGTCAGGTGGTCTGGTGTGCCCATCTCTTTCAGAATTTTCCACAGTTTATTGTGATCCACACATTCAAAGGTTTTGGCTAGTCAATAAAGCAGAAATCGATGTTTTTCTGGAACTCTCTTGCTTTATGGATGATCCAGCGGATGTTGGCAATTTGATCTCTGGTTCCTCTGCCTTTTCTAAATCCAGCTTGAACATCTGGAAGTTCATGGTTCACATATTGCTGAAGCCTGGCTTGGAGAATTTTGAGCATTACTTTACTAGCATGTGAGATGAACTGTTACACGACCCAGCAATCCCACTGCTGGGCATACACACCAAGGAAACCAGAGTTGAAAGAGACATGTGTATCCCAATGTTCATCACAGCACTGTTTACAATAGCCAGGACATGGAAGCAACCTAGATGTCAGGCAGACAAATGGAGAAGAAAGCTATGGTACATATACACAATGGAATATTACTCAGCCATTAAAAAGAATGCATTTGAATCAGTACTAATGAGGTGGATGAAACTGGAGCCTATTACACAGAGTGAAGTAAGTCAGATAGAAAAACACCAATACAGTATACTAATGCTGTACGGAATTTAGAAAGATGGTAACAACGACCCTATATGCGAGACAGCAAAAGAGACAGAGATGTAAAGAACAGACTTTTGGACTCTGTGGGAGAAGGCGAGGGTGGGATGATTTTAGAGAATAGCACTGAAACATGTATATTATCATATGTGAAACAGATCGCCAGTCCAGGTTCGATGCATGAGACAGGGTGTTCAGGGCTGGTGCACTGGGATGACCCTGAGGGATAGGATGGGAAGGGAGGTGGGAGGGGGGTTCAGGATGGGGAACACATGTACACCCATGGCTGATTCATGTCAATGTATGGCAAAAACCACTATAATATTATAAAGTAATTAGCCTCCAATTAAAATAAATTAATTAAATTAAAAAAATAAAATAAAATACTGAAAGGCTATAAAAAGAAAACAAACCAAGTCCTAAGTAAGACAAATGCTTACCTTATAGACTTGTTGTAAGAAAAATAAAAATAATATATGAAGAAAAAAGATTTACAAAATACCTATCCTCTACCTACCATTACATACATTATCTATTTCTTATAAAGCTGTCCTTTTTAAAAAAAAATATTCACCCTCCTGTAAGAGAAGAAACAAATATATGTGGAGAAGTTATTCAGCCAAGATAACAGAACTCCATCATATACGGAGTGAATTACTGATTTGTGACACAAAAGTAAGCATATAGCTTTAAAAGGATGATTTGATAAAGGTATTCCCATTCTTTCTCTAATACTGCAAGCCTAAAAAAATATATAAGTTGCAATGTTACAAGGTGAATTTTATCTCACAGAGCAATGTTTAGGCCAAAGAATCCTTGCAGAAAAGATGGCAAAGTTAGGGTTGGGAGAGCATTTTATCATCCTTTCCTTATTGGCCTAATACTAGGTATAAGTCCACAGTTCTTTACCCAACACATTTGGGCCCAAATGTGATTTGAAATTCAGAACATTTCAGATTTTAGAACAGTAATACAGCACATGCAACATATGTTGAATATTATTCCAGCAGAGACTGGGGCAGCAACCTTTAATCAAACCCATAAATATTTCTGTAGTAAAAAAACATGAATGTTCACACTGAGTGAATCTGCACTAAGTTTAAGGAGAAAAATAGTCATTTTTTAAAGTTTCAGATTTGGGAATTAGAAACAATGGATTGCAGATACGTATCTGCTAAAATATGATCATGGTTTTCATTAAGTAAAGTTTATGTAACTTTTTTCCCCAAAATGAAGCCACAAATTAAAAATGAGTACTTTCTCTTCTTCTTTTCCCTTTTTTTCGGGGTGGGTGATGTTTGAAATTCATCTTTTGCTTATAATTAAAATGATCTATATCATTCTTTTCACTGATTTTTTTTTAAAAGATCATTAGTCTGTTCCAAAAGAAGCAAAGAAGGATACAAAAACTCAACTCAGTTTAATTTTGTTTAGCCAATTAAAATGCTAACAAGTAAACTTACAAAAAAGGAGATACTAAAAAAAAACAATGGAAGGCTGGGAGAACCTATAAATCTAATTTAAAAATCCATAAATCAAATAGTTCTAATGTGCTCTAGGACTCCTAGATTTTAATCGTACCAGACCTCTGGCTTGGTTTTATTTAAATGTCACAGACATAATTCATGGTTCATTATTTTCTTTCCAAAAAACAACACAAATCATCATTAAGGAAAATATTTAACAATCCAAGGTCAGTATAACAAAGCAGGTTACAAAAGTTAAATATATACATTACTAAGTACACAGAACTGCAAACTCAGGAGGTGATTTTTTTTTCAGAAACTGGGTTTTCTTTTTAAATTGTTTTATTGTGGTAAAATGTACGCAACATGAAATTTGCCATTTTAACCATGTTTAAGACTAAAATTCAGTGGCATTAATTATATTCACAATGTTGTGCAACCATCATCACTGTTTCCAAACTTTCCTATGATTTCAGAGACTGTAACCATTAGGCAATAACTCCCACTCTCCTTCCTGCTAACTCCTGGTAACTTAAAACCACTTTCTGCCTGTATCAGTTTGCCTATTCTAGATATATCATGTAAGTGGGGTCATAGGACACTTGTCCTTTTGCACCTGACTTATTTCATTTAGCCTAACGTTGTCAGTGTTTATCCATATTGCAGCATGTATCAGAACTTCATTTCTTTTTATGGCTAAATAGCATTCCATTGTATGTGTATACTACACTGTGTTTATACATTCATCTGCTGATGTATACTTGGATTGTTTCCACCTTTTGGCTGTTGCAAATAAGGCTGCTGTGAACAGGGTATACAAGTATCTGCTTTACTGTCTTCAATCTTTTGGGGGTAAATGCTGAGGAGTTGACTGTTAAGTCACATGGTAATTCTGTGTTTAGCTTTTTGAGCAACTGCCAAACTGTTAGAAACTGAGGGGTTTTTTCTTTAAATTATTTCAAAAGAATATTTTTCCTTAGGTACAATCTTGACATGGATAGTATAAAAAATGTTATACCATCAGCTTCACAGAAGTTGTCTGAGGAATCATCATGCTTGGTCCACTGAAGAACAGCCTTCTGTGTTTCCTCACTTTAAACAAAGAAAATGGAGTTATTCTTTTTCTTAACATTTCACCTGAAAAAGCATAAAATACTACTGCAAAAAAACACCAAACCTCAGAGATTCATCCACAGCTCCAAGTCGTTCAGCTTGCTCACATTCTTCAATGAGATTATTGGCTTCTTCAGAATACTAAAACAAAAGGAAAAGAAATAAAATTCAATTGATTGTATTTTAAAAACTTTAAAGAAGACTGTCGAAGGAATTTGAAGTTCTTTTAGAGCTAGCATCATCCCCTTGGTTTCAAAACTTAACAAGAAAAAAAAAAAAAATAAGCCTCACATTCCTCCTGAAGCTAAAATATAAGTAAAAGGCTTTGCTCTTTGTTTTGTTGGAGAATACAATTTACAATTATGTTTACAAAATAAAGAATAGTTTATAGTCCAACAACTATCAAAATGTCCACTAAGACAATCTTTGAGGTTAAAGAAATCAGTTGGCAAGGAGTCATGGGGCAGTGTTCCACTTTTCTAATGACCTAATTGTGAGCATCAGTTTTCTTTTCCATAAAATAAGTGGTTGGGCTAGATCATGTGCGTCTACGATCTATTTCAGCTCTAAATACCATGATTCTAAAAATGCCCTGGAGGCTACCAAGTCTTATAAAAAGTACTCCAATATCTTTAGGTGCTTAAAATACATTCTTTAACAACTGTATTTCTTTGCAAAGTCAAAGTCACTATATGTATTCTGCTTGCTGTGTACAAGGGAAGTAAGTATGGATCGTGAGACTTCACAACACACCAGGCATCACTACCATACAGCTAAAAGATGACACTGAAGCAGGAGACCACAAATTCAATCACTCAACAAATATAAACTGAGTGCCTATTATGAACTTATTGTAAGGATGATCTTACAAATGACTGTCCAGACAAGGACTCTTTTGAGGATAAAAGCGAACACTGAAATAACCAAAATGACATAATTATTTGAAATGATTTGTTTCATCACATTGGTCGACCTAAAGACAATCCAACTCAAAAACTACTTTCAAAAATAAAATTCTTTTTTTATATATAATTAGGACTTCTCTGGTGGCTCAGTGCTAAAGCATCTGTCTGCAATGCAGGAGACACGGGTTCGATCCCTGGGTTGGGAAGATCCCCTGGAGAAGGAAATGGCAACCCACTCCAGTATTCTTGCCCAGGCAATACCATGGACAGAAGAGCCTGGAGGGCTGAAGTCTTTGGTGTTGCGAAGAGTCAGACACAACTGAGCACGTGCTCACACATACATGCTGCCAAGTTGCTTCAGTCGTGTCCGACTCTGTGCGACCCCACAGATGGCAGCCCACCAGGCTCCCCCGTCCCTGGGATTCTCCAGGCAAGAACACTGGAGTGGGTTGCCATTTCCTTCTCCAATGCATGAAAGTGAAAAGTGAAAGTGAAGTCGCTCAGTCGTGTTCGACTCTTAGCGACCCCATGGACTGCAGCCTACTAGGCTCCTCCATCCATGGGATTCTCCAGGCAAGAGTACTGGAGTGGGTTACCATTGCCTTCTCCCCACACATACATAATTAAGTATAAATGGGTAAAGGCATATGATGTATAACTCTTCAATGGTTTAGAAAACTCTATGTATTTAACCATGCTAAGACAGTTGAGGCAAAATATTAAAAGTTAGTGAATGTTTATAAAAAGTGTACAAAATGTCTTTAGATTAATCTTGCAACTTTTCAATAAGTTAAAAATTATTTCAAAATAAAAAAGTTCAAAATACTTATCAAAAAGTAAACAAAATTTGTTCAAAAGATAACATACACTTACGTATTTTAATATACCTATCTATATTTAAGCAAAAGTTGTTTAACTTTATTATTGTGATTACCTAAATATTAAAATGTAAAAGTTAAAGAAAATAACTATTTGAGTTCCTATTTAATAACTTAGTCAGCTTTGTAAGTCACATCTGTCTCAAAACTGTCATTGGCATTTTTTCTGAAGAAAAATAACTTTTCTAAAATGCTTATTATTTTCAATGTTTTACAAAATTGCCCACAATCTTCTTCAAAGTTAATTTTAAGGTTAATTTGAAATCATCCATACTTTTAACTGACTCTTCTCCAAAGATACAATTTTTAACTGAGAAGACTTCCCTCGTGGCTCAGTCGGTGAGGAGTCTGCCTGCAATGCAGGAGACCCAAGTTCGATCCTGAAACTGGGAAGATACCCTGGAGAAGGAAATGGCAACCCACTCCAGTATTCTTGCCTGGAAAATCCCCATGGACAGAGGAGCCTGGCAGGCTACAGTTCATGGGGTTGCAAAGAGTTGGACAAGACTGAGCCACTTTCACTTTAACTGAGAAAAATATTACTTCTACAGGTAAATATATGAAAATATTTTAGCCCACATATTTTCACAGTTCTATTCTTTCCCTTTAAGTACATTTCTTTAATAAATACTCTAAGACAAAAAATATCAAATAAATTATCTTTATTTTTTAATTATTTTAAATGTTTTGCTAAATAGAAATGAAATTGTAAGCTTTCTTAGTTTAATTCCATTTCAGGTCAGAATTTGGGCTTCCCTCATAGCTCAGAATATAAATTTATCCAGTTAAAAGCAAGAGTTCATCAAGAGGAGACTCTCCCCACAAGGGGAGATTCTCCAAAACACAATTATAAAATTTCAGAATTTAATCTAGTATACCACTTGAGCTTTCTTCACTTAATATGTACAGTTCTTTCCTACTTTTCATATCAATGAATATCCAGGTCTTTGTTTACAAGCTTTGTTATAATAAGTACAACTTGCTAAAGCTTCAAAAGCTGAAATTTGTTTTGTTCTTTCCTTTAAGCAGTCCACCAATACTTTGAATAATGATTCTCTACTGATTTTGAAAATGAAACCAACATTTAGAGGGCTCATTTATTTAAAACTGATCAATACCAATGAAGGATTCTTGGACTATTTAACAAAATAGTTCTTCAAAGGCTCAAACATTTATAAAATTGGATTGATGATGGAGAGCAAAGAAAATCCACTACCATGCTAAAGTAATATTTTATTCAGCATAAGCTTCATCCCAAACACTTCATAGTCATTACTTAGTGTATATACAAATACAAAATCTTATTTTGTTGTTCAGTTGCTCAGTCATGTCTGACTCTACAACCCCATGGACTGCAGCACACTAGGCTTCCCTGTCCTTCAGCATCTCCTATATATTTTGACAAATATATATATTTTGACAATAGTAATTGTCAAATAGATAAAAGTAGTAACTTCTATCTTAAGTAGTAACATATCACAGCATGTCGGGATACAATTATGAATTATGTATGTACCTCAACCAATTACAATTCTGATTTAGTAAGATTTCTTGATTTAGTAAGGACATTTCTTGATTTACCAGGATGTCGTTTCTTTTTCCTTAATATTTTATCATTTGGCTGTGCCAGGTCTTAGTTGCAATGTGTGGGATCTTTAGTTGTGGCTTGCAAACTCTTAGTTGCAGGGTGTGGGATCTAGTTCCCTGACTAGGCATTGAACCCAGGCCCCCTGCATTGGGAGCATGGAGTCTTAGCCCCTGGACCACCAGGGAAGCAGGACACTGTTTCATCAAAATTTAATATGTGTATCATCCCCACAAAACAAATACTTCATCTTCAATTTTGAACTTTAAATGAATTAAAGTTCAGTGACAAATGGTTTCCTTCAACAGAATGAACTGAAAATTTTACTTTGAGCCATCAACTGAATGAAAATAATCAAACAATTTCTGGGACTTCCCTGGTGGTGCATTGGATAAGAATCCACCTGCCAATGCAGAGGACATGGGTTCAGTCTCTCGTCCAGGAAGATTCCACATGCCTCAGAGCAACTAAAGCCTGTATGCCACAACTGCTGAGCCCGTACTCTAGAGAAGCCCATGCAAAGTAACAAAGACCCAGCACAACCAAAAATAAATATATTTTTTTTAATTCTGGAATTAAAATGATTATTTGAAACAGCTGATGATGGCATCATTTAATTACGTGCAAAGCTCTGCCCTGGAGCGAACACATTAATAGCTATGACTCCATTCTTTGTGTATGAATAAAAAATGCAGAATCAAAAATGATCAAAAGTAGTTTAAATCTAACACGAAAAAAGTGCAGAATAGTCACTGCCTCTGGGGAAGGAGTATGGATTGACTGGGATGGGATATGAAACAACTTTCTAGGGTAACAGCCATGTTCTGTACTGAAACAGAAGCCTAAGTTACAAAGGTGTATGCACTTAACAAATGCACACTTAAGATGTGTGCACTTCATTGTATATCAATTTTATTAAATGTACATGTAAGCAAATATTAGACTCTACTCAATGATATACTTCTAGCTATGTATATATTTAGTTAATGACATATAGTGAGGGCAATGTGTAATGCCTTAAGCTGGGTGATGCATACACAATTTGGGGTTCCCCCTTACTTTTATTTTTCTTTTAAGCTTTAATTTTTTTAAAAAAAAAGGTAAAGAAAATGGAGGAAAAAAGAATTAGAGCCACTGAGTAACAACTTTCAAGGAGTATCACTGTAGAGGGGAGCAGAGAAGTGAGGTATTAGTTGGCAGGGGAGGTGAGTTTTTTTAGTTTTGCCCAATACTAGATACATTAATAAGTATATACACATACCTTGTAGCTTGCAGATTTAATTCCATCAGGAACTTCATCCTGAAAAAAATTTTTAAATGCTTTTAGATGACATTTATTCTATCTTCTGAAAAAATATTTTATAGTTCTATGATTTATAAGAAGAATTCACAGAACAAATGACTGAAGTTAACAGGCTAATATTTAACTGCGAACAGTTAGGCAGCCTTTATATTATTTCTTAAAAATAAACAAAAAATTCAATAAGTTATGCTGTGGATTGATTACACATATTAGAGCATGGAAATATAAAAACAGAATCTTGGCCATCATTCTTCTTAATGCTCAAACTGTCCCACATTTGACCACTAGGAGACTAAGTGCTAGCCTGTGTCTTTTTTATGTGGCCTGTGTCTTTAGCTGCACTGGTGTCTTTTATATGTTACCCCAGTAATTTTTTTTCAAAAAATATTTCTGTTTATTTGGCTGTGCTGGGTGTTAGTTGCTGGCATGCTGGATCTTTGTTTCAGCATGCACGAACCTTAGTTGCCACGTGCAGGATCCAGTTCCCCAACCAGGGAACCAAACCCAGGTCCCCTGCATTGGGAGCAAGAAATCTCAGCCACCAGACCACGGGGAAGTCCCTACCCCAGTAATCTTTAACAGCACTTTTTGTTTCTGCTATGACAAGATACTCCAGGCTCTTATGTATTTCTTGTTTCAGTCTAGGAATCAACCATTTTTTAAGTAACTCTAGTTCTTTTCAGAGGAAAATGGTACTAGTTTTTAGTTCTGTGTTGACCACTGTATAACACAGGATGTATCTGCCTATCTTCAAAGTGATGCTGTGAGTAGAGACAATGAAGCATGTGAGAGAGCTCTGTAAATTGCAGGGTCCTATTCTAATGCTAAATATATTCAGTGCATTTCTAAAATAGACTCCAAAGGGAAAGAGCCACACAGAAATGAACACTTTATTGTGTACTCATCTAGACTTTGAACTAGATCAATGTATAGTCTTTTCCTATGACCAGATATTTAGATGGTTTCTAATTTTTTCATATGATAAACCAGGCCAAATTTATAGGTTGATTTCAGAACTGACATTTTTACAGTATTCAGTACTGCTTTATGGTCATCTTTGGACATCTATCCAATTATAAGTGAAAATCTTTGTAGAATTGCTAGGTCAAAGGATATGTACCATTTTTATTGGATACATCTTTCTAACTAATCTCCAAAAGACTTAACCACCAGAGTGCTCATTTCTTACTCCTGGACCAACACTGAATATTGTTTTTCTTTTTCACATTGGCCAATTAGTAATGGAAGTGAAAGAACATTGTTCTGATTAACTGTAAAGGTAATAAATAACTCTCAGAAAGAGTCCAGCCTCCATGAACAGACAATCTGCCTCATTCAAATATTCTCTGGAATCAGGGGTGCAAATCAAAAGATGCGCATTTTAAAGTCCCATTGTTGTATTGCGTTAGTCACTCAGTCGTGTCCAACTCTTTGCAACCCCAAGGTCTGTCCATGGAATTCTCTAGGCAAGAATATTGGAATGGGTTGTCATTGCCTTCTCCATTGAAGCCCCATATGAAGAACAGAATTGCAATTTTTTATTATTTTTCTATCTCCACCGTGTCCCAAAGTATAATCTTAACCAAGTATATACACGAACTGAAAAAAGAAATCAAAGTGTTAACAAAAAGAAACTGGTCTTGGTTCCTCATTTAGCTCAAAAAGGTATTAACAAAACATCAGCAGACCTTCTGTAGTAGTGAGTTAGCTGTGTTTAACCTTGTACATGTACTGCACATGTGATAATTGCACTGTATTCATGATGCAATGTCCTTTTTTTTTTCCTTCTTTTGGCCACACCATGTGCCTCGTGGGATGTTAGTTACCCAAGCAGGGATTGAACACGGGCCCTTAGCAGTGAAAGTATGGAGTCCTAACCATTGGACAGCCAGGGAATTCCTGCAATGTCCTTTTAAGATACACAATGAAGAATATAATAGTGAGATGTCAAGATTTCAGTAATGTACAATATAAATGCTAGATGGGACAGCTGATTATTTAGGCTGAAGCAAGTATTTCAAACTATTTTAAATTATTTCTAATCACTCTTTAGTTGTGATAGACTGCCCTACTTAGGAACTATCAGAACTGAGGCCAGGCTTGTCCTAAGAGGAATTAAAATGGCTCATTCCCTTGTTGTCATTTGGAGTGGAGCTTCTTGGTGTCTCTCTCCTCTACCCTTCCTTTCCTCTGCTCCCTGTGTGTACACCTTCAGCATATCTATTATTGGCTTATCACATTTGTATTGAAATGATCACTTAGTGTTTCTCTTCCAGTACTTCGTCATGACAAGTGCTCATCTTACATGCCCAGGTCCAGGTACATAGTAGACCCTCAAAAATATTCATTATTGAATAAAATTACATTCAATTTCTAATTGCTAGTACTTCACCAGTCTCTTCTCTCCATCTCATCTTCCGCTCCCTACTCTCCACAATACTACCAATAATCTTTCTGAGTCTTCGGTCTAATTATGGCACTCCTCTGCTACACTAAAATATAAGAATATTTTTGGGGTGAATAAATATCTTCTGTTGTTGTTGTTGCTTAGTCGCTAAGTCATGTCCAACTCTTTCGCGACCGCATGGACTGTAGCCTGCCAGGCTCCTGTGTCCATGGGATTTCCCAGGCAAGAATACTGGAGTAGGTTGCCATTTCCTTCTCAAGAGGAACTTCCCAAGCCAGGGACAGACCCCACATCTCCTGCATTGGCAGGCAGACTCTTTACCACTGCACCACCAAGGAAGCCCAAATATCTTTTTTTTAAAAAAAAAGACTTCTCTCCATCAAGAACCCAGTTCAAGAAAAAGAAAAGGGGGTGGGTGGGGGTATTGGCATGAAAGGCACTTGACTCCAGTTCTACAGAAGGTGAAATAAGTAGGTTCTCTCAGTTTCTCAGTACAAATTGCTAGCTTTCACCGAATTCCTTTATTTTAGCATTTCTGTGGGCTCAAGTCAGACAATAAACATCTTAAGTTTTAGCATTTCTTAAATGCTAAACTTGGCTGTTTTCTCTAGGATTTACAGTAAAATGGATTTCATCTGTCAGTCTGTCAACCTGGGAATCAATAAGCTATCACTTTATGCTGTATGTCTCTCAGGTTTTTCTGCCCTCTCCAATCTTCTTCTAAAGGTGGCAACCTCTAGTTCTACACTGTGTTAAAATAATTACAAGTAATGCTGTTTCAAGATGAGATTCAAATTTGCAATAATTGCCAAACTGCTTGTTCTGACTAATGTTAATAATACCCCATTTAATGAGCAAGTGCAATTAAATGTCTTTAATAAGCATCTACCATAGTTTTAGCATTTTAAAAAGCCATGTAAAAAAAGTACTTGGTAAATTTGAATTTCCTCAAATACTTTCCCTATTACTAAATATAAATACTAGAACTAATGAAACAAAATGAAATATTTAAATTGATATCATTTTAATGATATGCTCATGTTTTAATCATAGCGACATATGTATTTCCTAAGTTAACCCTTGACTTTTCAAAATGCTGTGTCTATGAGGATTAAAATAACTAAAAACTTGCTTTTCGTTCAGCTAATGATAAAATACTCATAAATAACACTTTACATTTGCCTTATTCCTCATACTGGACACGTATATGTAGCAATATTTACATGTATACAAATAAACTGTTCAAAACGACACTATCACTTCACACCCATTAGGGTGGCTATTATAAAAAAAAAAAAAAAAACCAAAAAAAAACACAGAAAATAGCAAGTGTTAGCAATTTTAGTGAAGTCACTCAGTCATGTCTGATTCTTTGCAACCCCATGGACTATAGCTTGCCAGGCTTTTCCATCCACAGTATTTTTCAGGCAAGAATACTGGAGTGGGCTGCCATTTCCTTCTCCAAGGGATCTTCCCAACCCAGGGATCGAACCTGGGTCTCCCACACTGCAGGCAGACTCTTTAATGTCTGAGCCATCAGGGAAGCTCCTGTGTTAGCAAAGATGTGGAGAAACTGGAACTCTTGTACACCACAAGTGAGAAAGTAAAATGGTACAGTCACTGTAGAAGATAGCATCAGTTCAGTTCAATCACTCAGTCGTGTCTGACTCTTTGCGATCCCTGGACTGCAGCATGCCAGGCTTCCCTGTCCATCAACAACTCCCAGAGCCCACTCAAACTCATGTCCATCACATTGGTGATGCCATCCAACCATCTCATCTTCTGTCAACCCCTTCTCCTCCTGCCTTCAATCTTTCCCAGCATCAGGGTCTTTTCCAATGAGTTGGTTCTTCGCATCAGGTGGCCAAAGTATTGGAGTTTCAGCTTCAACATCAGTCCTTCCAGTGAATATTCAGGACTGATTTCCTTTAGGATGGACTGGTTGGATCTGCCTGCAGTCCAAGGGACTCTCAAGCATCTTCTCCAACACCACAGTTCAAAAGCATCAGTTCTTCAGGGCTCAGCTTTCTTTACAGTCAACTCTCACATCCATATGTGACTACCAGGAAAACCATAGGTTTGACTAGACGGACCTTTGCTATATCTACTACTTTGTTATATCTACTACTGTGGGCAAGAATCCCCTAGAAGAAATGGAGTAGCCCTCAGTCAACAAAAGAATCCAAAATGCAGTACTTGGGTGCAATCTCAAAGATGACAGAATGATCTCTTTTCATTTGCAAGGCAAACCATTCAAAATCACAGTAATCCAAGTCTCTGCCCCAACCAGTAATGCTGAAGAAGCTGAAGTTGACAGTTCTATGAAGACCTACAAGGCCTTCTAGAACTAACACCCAAAAAAGATGTCCTTTTTATTATAGGGGACTGGAATGCAAAAGTAGGAAGTCAACAGATATCTGGAGTAACAGGCAAATTTTGCCTTGGAGTACAAAATGAAGCAGGGCAAAGGCTAACAGAATTTTGCCAAGAGAACGCACTGGTCATAGCAAACACCCTCTTCCAACAACACGAGAGAATACTATACACATGGACGTCACCAGAGGGTCAATACCAAAATCAGATTGATTATATTCTTTGCAGTGAAAGATGGAGAAGCTCTATACAGTCAATAAAAACAAAGCCAGGAACTGACTGTGGCTCAGATCACAAACTCCTTATTGCCAAATTCATAAGATAGCATGGTGTTGCTCAAAAAATTAAACTAAGAATTACTAAATGATCCAGCAATTCTATTTCTAGGTATATCCCCAAAGAATTGAAAGTAGGGATTCAAACATATAATTTGTACATCCATGTTCATAGCAGTATTATTCACAAGAGCCAGAAGGTGAAAATAACCCAAAAGTCAATTAACAGATGAATGGATAAACCAAATGTAGTACACACATACAATGGAATATCATTCAGTCTTTAAAAGAGATAAAAGTCTAGTACATGCTCCAATATAGATAACCTGGAAAATGTGCTAAGTGAAATAAGCCAGACACAAAAGAACAAATATTATAAAGATTCCCCTTATACATGAAGTACCTAGATAGTCAAATTCATAGAGAAGGAAAGTAAAATAGTGACTTCCCACGGCTGGAGGGAGGAATAGGAATTTATTGTTTAATGAGCATGAAGTTTCAGTTTAGAAAGATGAAAAAGTTCTAGAGATGGATGGTGGTGATGGCTGCATAACAGTGTGTATGTATTTAATGCCAATAAACTATGCACTTAGAAATGGCTAAAATGGTAAATTTTATGTTTTATATATTTTATCTCAATAAAAAAAAAGTAAAATAAAAATATGTACTTTTAAAAGAAAAAAAATGCTTTCATTGAAAAGGGTAAAATTCTCTGCTTCCAGAGTGGAATATTTCAAATTTTAATGTTCTCGGAACTCCTAAGAAAAGCCAGTGGTTTTGTTCAAATCCCTGCCAAGGAGGAAAATGAATACATCCTCAGAAAAGGGGAAGGGCTACAACTGTACCTCAATAAATTTCATTTTTTTAATACTACATATATAATTTTAGTTAAGACATAAGAAAAACAAATAATAAGCCAAAAGGGACTTCCCTGGTGGTCCACTGGTTAAGAATCTACCTGCTAACACAGGAGACAGGGGTTTGATTCTTGGTCTGGGAAGATCCCACGAGCCATGGAACAGCTAAGCCTGTGCACTCCAACTACTGAGCTTAGGCTCTAGAGCCCACGAGCCTCAACTACTGAGCCTGTGTTCTGCAACTACGGAAGTCAGTGCGCCTAGAGCCTGTGCTCCACAATGAGAAGCCACCACAATGAGCAGCCTGTGTGCCACTATGAAAGTAGCCTCCACTTGCTGCAACTAGAGAAAGCCGCACAGCAACGAAGACCCAGGACAGCCAATAAAAAATAAATAAAAATATCAAGCCAAAAGAACAATAGCTTTTATTACTCTCAGTAATAAATCAATGGATTATATTAACCACAAAATCTAAATTCTACTATTATGAAGACAGAATAATTCAAAATAGGCTTTATAGTCATAAGTTTAGAGTTTTAATATGTTGATTTTAAACAACATTATATTTAACCTAAAGATTCAAATATTATTTTAGTTATATTGGACCCTTTCAAAAATTGCAATTATTCCAAAAAACACAGGACAGTTCTTAAATGAATAGGCTGTTCTTACTGAGTGACAAGGCTTGACAGCACAATCCCTTCTTCCACACTGGCTGATATCATTCCAGAAAGGACATGGCCTTCTCAGGTTTACCTGCAAAATAAAATTAGAGAAAAGTTATAAAAATAAGAATCTCAAGATTGTAACAGACAGATGTTGAATTATGATACTGTAACCTGGTCATGTTATCAGCTGCAATTATTCTACTTCATGCATTTACCAATTGTCAAGTTTCAGTGACGGTATAAATGCTGGTCTAAGCAAATTGGTAGACTTGGTCTTAAAGACAAAATATGCTACTAAACAGTTCCTGAACAGATGGCAACTGGGAGCCAAAGTAGCTCATGTCATCACTGCTCAACTTACAGTCTTTTTTTTTTTTTCCAACTCACAGCCTTTCAATGAAAGTAATAGCTAACAGACAATTGTAAACACAGAGTGTACTGCATATTCCAATGATCAGGTTTTCTATACTCTTTCAACAGATATCTCAAGATAAAACATCACAAGTTACTTGCTAAAATAATACTGGTCAGAATAAAGTCATGCCTCTTAAAAATACTTCTTTTTTAAATTAACTGGAGCAAATCTGACGTTTTGGAATGTTATGAACAACTCATGACTTCGATAACAATATAATAGTTTCTGTTCTGACTTTAACCAGCTAGATTCTAACACTAAGAGTTCAAAGCTCAGTTTTTGAAATTAAAAGTATTCAATGGGTCATTTCAGAACCATATGGTTAATTCTTATGAACTGTGTTTTCCTAATATAGCCTTGCTCAATTTTAAATAATAAACACAATTTTGAAGCTCAGTGATTCCTAAGAAAATGTAATTATCCATTTAAGCTTTAAGTATTTCTCTACCACTGCACAAATTTTTAAATACCTTGTAATATCTAAAGTAGTCACTTTCCAGGAGTTTTTGAAGTCTTGGGAAAAGCCTGTAGTTATTAAATTTATCAATAGTTTCAACATCACAGGTACAATCATCCAAGTAACCACTAACCTGTTAAAAAGAAAATGGAGTATTATATCAAAATATCATAGACGCAACAGAGTTTTTTCCTCACATGGTTATGATGAAAGAGCCCCTTATTCAACCAGCCCCTAGCCTCTTGCCTCCATATAATTTTCTGAGCTGGGACATGACCATAACTGAGTAATGCTATTGCTCTTACTATATACCTATAGGAATGTAGTGGATACCATTTGTAGGGAGGGTGTACTGAGCTCATAATGATACACATACCCCCAAAGAGTTGGTTGGTTCCCTGTAGCCACTCCGTATCCCCACCCCACCCTCCAGACTGATCGGGGGTGGGCTTCTAATCCAAAACAACTCATGGTCTCCACTCCAGGACTCTGGAATTGAGGCTAAGAAGGAGTGATGTCTCCTCCTGTCACTAAAGAAGTAAACTCAGACCATATTCCATCATGTGAACTGAGGAACACGTAAGCCAGCTAGCTGGCAGAGAGAGGCAAGATTCTATAAGATACACAAAGAAGCAGAAGTAGAAGATGGAGAACTTATGCTGGCTGAATTCCCTAGAGTTTGCCTGCTCCCACTTCTACCATCTTTCCTGAAGGCAAGACCACCCTTGAATTTTTTGAGACCCAGTATTCCTATAATTCAGCTGTCTCTGTCTTTCCTTCTAGTTTCCAACAGGATGTGTAGGTCACAGACAAGGTTGGTGAATGTAAGAAGTGATACTGAATTTATAAGTGAAACAATAACTTGTTTTAAGGATATAACAACCCTCAAATATTGGCCATGATAATTTTTATAGATTTGAAATGATGCTAAAAATTACTTATCATCAGCAACACTGAGATGGCAAATTAACCACAAAGCCAATCCTGATCTTCAAATGCTTAAAACCAATGTCTTAACTGTATTTAAGAAATCAAACTATTAAATCATATTCTAATCATATGCAGTGGGAAACCATAGTATAATCAGACAATGTTATCAATTGTGAAGGTAAAATTCTGAGATGTTTTATTTGGGATTGGGCAAACATCTAACAGTTTTAATTAAGCATTGCCTCAAATAAGTAAAAAACACATTATGATTTTTTAAGTAACTTAAAAAATTTTTTTTAATATACAGCATGCTGCAGAAAAGAGATCCTTAGACTTTGGCCTGAATATCTGTATTATAAATTACTTTGGATTATATTTTTAGGAGACATATTGCCAATAAAATAATAACTTAAAAATCTATTGGTAAGGAAGCAAATAAAGAATAATTCATTGAAATACTGAGTTTAGGTGTTCTCCTTTTGGAATATGTAAAATCCTACACTATCTTTTAATTTTAGAACATCACAAAACAGTAATGGAAATTTTTCACCTAAGAAATAAGAATACTTGGAATGATGACAGCAACATTCAAGAGATAATTTTTGTTTGTTTGTTTTGTATCCAGTTTGCCTAGTCTTTTTTATTTTGGACTAAAGAATTCAGTTTCTAGAAATCTGAGCTACATATTTTGTCACTGTAATAACTATTTTCATTTCATATGCAAATGTCTCCTTGTTTTCTGCTAAAAATTCTCTCAGTATACAATAATCTGAGAGTCCTAATTCTGGATACCGACAAAACAAAAGTGCTTCTGTAAGTCGCTCGGTCCTGTCCAACTCCTTGCAGCTCCATGGACTGTAGCCTGCCAGGCTCCTCTATCCATGGAATTCTCCAGGCAAGAATACTGGAGTGGGTTGCCATTCCCTTCTCCAGAGGATCTTCCAGACCCAGGGATTGAACCTGGGTCTCCTGTATTGCAGGCAGATTCTTTACCACCACAAAGGAAGCCCAAAGTGCTTCTAACATAGATGATTTGATTTTTCATACCTCTTTCTTTTTGTGCTTTCAAGGCAAAACTTCTAAGAACATAAAATAAGCTACTGTTTCTCTCCTTGGATACAAATTATTATACAAAGAATAACAGGCACAAAGGCTTCAAAGGCCAAAGGGACACAGGCCAGAAAGTTACATTAAATCACAAAAGAAAAAACACAAAAAGACTGAAGAGGAAGGGTTTGAGGCAATCCATTTCTCCCCCTGAGGAATTCATTTTTAAGGTAAAAATCTATCCTCTTCTCTTTTGTGAAGCTCCCCTCAGGTACCACTCACCCCCCAGCTGGGTTAACTGTCTCTCCCAAGAGCTCCCACCACATTCCACATGCTCCTACACAAGCATGACCTCTCTGTATCAAATGCATCTATATTTCACTTCCATTCACTAGAGTTAAGAACCCTCAGAGCAAATTCATGTTTGTTCGTTTTTGCATTCCTGGCACTGAGCACTGTACTTCTCGAAAGCACAAGTAGATGCTCAATGATTATTTCTGGTTTGGATTGGTGAATAAATGAATGAAAGCTGTCCACTGTCACTCTCCTTCACTGGAGCCCAGCACCACGCTGCCCAACTGTAACTAGGCACTTTCACATCACCTATAATGGAGGTGAGCGCCCCAGACCATGCCAGGTCAAAGGGCAGAAAGGCACTCACAGGGGAATGAAAGCAAGTAGCAAAGACAAACAAATCTCTGGGTCCACTAATCTGCTGATCTACATCCTAATTACAAAGAGAGTGATAAGAAGCTCCAAACCAGAAAGAAATACATGATACCTCCAGAGCAGAGGCGAGAAGGCAATGGCACCCCATTCCAGTACTCTCGCCTGGAAAATCCCATGGACAGAGGAGCCTGGTAGGCTACAGTCCATGGGGTCGCTATGATTCAGACCCCACTGAGCGACTTCACTCTCACTTTTCACTTTCATGCATTGGAGAAGGAAATGGCAACCCACTCCAGTGTTCTTGCCTGGAGAATCCCAGGGACGGGGGAGCCTGGTGGGCTGCCATCTATGGGGTCGCACAGAGTCAGACACGACTGAAGCGACTTAGCAGCAGCAGCCAGAGCAGAGTTGGCTTATAGCCACTCTGAAGAGAGTGCAGGCCTCTGAGAAGAGAAAGCAGGACAATGGTAGATTTAGAAATCTTCTGCCTCTTACCTTAGATATTAAGTGGGAGGTATTACCAACTACAATTCAGCCTGAAGGGCAGCTAAGGAGGTGGAACAGGGGTGACAGGAGATTCACTGAATGGAAAGAGTCCAGCAAAGGAGAGGGAGGAAGATACTCGGAAATCCAAATCATTTGACTGTTTGGAGAAGCTTGCCAACAGGCAGCAAAACCTATCCCTGGAAGGAAGTCTAGCAGGTATGTCTAGCAGTCTAGCAGACCCAGTTCTAGAAATCAGAGACCCATGTATGTTACCAGAACAGTCTCAGGAAAAGTCTAAGGTAGAACTCCAGGTAATGGACCCAGGGCAGAACCTTGGAAATGAAGCAAAGTCCTATTACCTAAACTAAGACCAAAAAATGGATGCTGATGTATAAGAAGGATGGCTTGATGCTGTACTTCAGAATGTGCTACGGCGGCATAAGTAACCACTATACTATCTCCCAAAGTGAAACAAAACTGTGGCCCTACCATAAGAATTTGAACTTTTTACAAAATGCACTCCCCTACCTGCTCCCACAACACACACACAAAGTGACTGATGAATGCCAAAATGTGCAGCTCACTGCTCTGGGCTTCAGGTAATAATCAGCCTTGGTGGCACAGGGGGGCAAACTAATAGGGAGCAATGGAAAGGCCCTTGTTGAGGGGTGGTCGATATATGGACCAACGTAAGCTTAACACTATTCAGTCCTGGTCTCTTAAGAGGAGGAAAGCCTTAGAAGGCCTTATTTTGCTTTCTTTCAAGCAACCCAGCAATCCCCTTCTACACACCCTCGAGGGGAGGCAGTGTGTAACAGGGTTAGCAAGCATGCTCTGGAGTTGGCCTTCTAGGGCTGAATCTCATCCCTGATACTTCTTAGTTGTTGATATTCCCCATGCTTTTCAACCTAATGGCTCAGCAGTAAAGAGTTCACCTGCAGTACAGGATACTCAGGAGACCAGGGTTTGATTCCTGGGTCAGGAAGATCCCCTAGAGGAGGAAATGGCAACCCACTCCAATTTTCTTGCCAGGACAATCCCATGGACAGAGGAGTCTGGCGAACTACAGTCCACGGGGCAGCAAAGAGTCGGACACGACTGAGCGACTAACACTTTCAATTTCCTATCTGAGTACAAAAATATTGAGGTAGCCAAAAAGTTTGTTGGAATTTTTCCATAAGATACTGTGGAAAAACCTGAATGAACTTTTTGGCGAACCCAATAGAATAGTAGTTCTCATCTCAAAGAGTTCATATCAGGATAAAATGACCCAGAGCAAATGCCCAGTAAATGTTGATCATTATTATTATCCTACCACTGCTTAAATGTTTCCAGTGACAGGGATCTTAAGTATTCCCCCAAAGCACCCTACAACATTCTTTTTTTAATGAACAAGATTAAAAAAAAAAAAAAAAGGCAAGTTTTCTGTTAAAATTCTCCCAAATTTTTACATCTGTAGCCCCAAGGGAACACAGAACTGACAATCAAAAGTTAACTCCACTACTTTCTCCATTGACTCTGATTGGTTTGAACCAAATTCCAAAATCCAAAAGGCAAGGGAAAAGAAAATAACACTGGTCTGCTTGTTCTCAAGTTTTTGGATATAGGTATCCTTTACTTTGCAACGAAAGACAAAATAAAAAACACTATCGAAATAGTTTTTTTTCCTAAAAGTTTTCTTGTGTCCTAACAACTTCTAGTCCTACCATAGATTATTATTTTTTTGCAAAGCACTGTAAGAATATACTCCTCATACTTGAATGAAATACCTTTTAAAGTGCTCAAAATGTGCTTTATTTGGCAAAGCACTTTAGTTGCACTTAATTTTACTGAGTTTTGTGACTGTTAAAACATACCTACAAACACACACACAAGGCATTCATTTGTTGACAGAGCAGACTGGAACAACTCTGTCAAAAGCAAGCGTAGACACACCAAAAAGACTCTATCCTTGGTAGCAGGCAACTTTCTAAGGACATAAAACACTAAGAGTGATTTCTGCTTTAAAGTCTTGGTCTTGCTGTAACTAGAATCATTGTTAAATGACCCAAAGCACAGCAACCAATGTGAAATACACTTTGGTTCACATGCTTCATTCAGAAAACCCTGGAATGCAGGTGGCATTCAGAGCCAATGGACATCTCTCCAGTATAACCTGTTTCAAAGATCCCTCTGACTAAGTTTTAATCACAGGCTTATTTCCACCCACCACCCAACATATTATCAAGTGTCTTTTCCATTGTCCTGCCACTCTGACTAACACAAACTTTTTTAAATTGACCTGAACAAGACACCCAGACAGGTAAAATACACGTACATAGAGTGTGGATCTACAATGCATTCCAAACAAGAAATAATCCACTTCTGATGTAGCCATTTTACGTTATGCAAACTATTCCCCTTTCATTAGCCTAATGGTGATTTACTGAATTCAAAGAAGTGGATCTGAGTGTTTATTAGCACTAACTATATTGAGTGACAAAACAATCTGAGTATAAAAGTTTACAAATGCATTTCTAACTAATTTCACTGAAAAAGGTGTCTATACTGCCTCCATACCTGGCTTCAATATCTCTTCTTGAGATGATTTCTTTAAAATGCATCCTGGGATTCTATGAATTGGGACTAAAGTTCGGTTATATTCATTCTCTCTAATGGTGCATAATGAGGAAATAATTGTCAAAAAGAAATAAACTCTGAAAAATCTTCACTTACTTCAAGCCCATACCTGCTACAATACTATTTTAATTTAAAGGAAAGGTGAGTCCTTATTTATGGGATTTTTACACGAAACCATTCATGTGTTAGACTTCACTGACTTGTATACCAAAAGGTTAAAAAAAAAGCCAATTTTCTGTTAAGAAGTTTTTTTTAACATTTTTTAACAGAATGATACAGGAGTGGCAGTTAGGAGGGGGATGAGGAATGTACATAAGGGAGATTCATAACTTCCAGACAACTAGTCACTTATTGTGGGCAATTAACCTGAAGCATTGTTCTCAAAAGAACTTACAACATACAGTGAAAATGGTTCTACTAGGATGTGATGTCAACTAACAGGCATATGTAATAACTAAGTTTACAGATTCACTGGGGAAAAAAAATGCATTGGGAGCGTCAACCCATTTTTAATGAAGAATATACTCCAGCTAGTGTAGCATTCACATCTTGTATTATAATTACCCTAATATTAGCTAAGCACCAATTATGTACCAGTCTGCGTACTCTGGAGTGGCAAGAATTGGTACTAAATTGTAATTTTTGAGTTTATTTTTTGATCTCTCAAAGTCTATTCACATTAAGCCTCAATAAATGCCTGTTGAATTTAGTCCAATTATTTGTAGAGCTTTGCACATACTTCATTGGGTTTCTGAGGTCCAATAACTACATGCTGCTGCTAAATTGCTTTAGTGTGTCCGATTCTTTGCAACCCTATGACTGTAGCCTGCCAGGCTCCTTTGTCTACAGGATTCTCCAGGCAAGAATACTGGAGTGGGTTGCCATGCCCTCCTCCAGGAGATCTTCCCAACCCAGGGATCGAACCTGTGTCTCTCGTGGCTCCTGCATTGCAGGAGGATTCTTTCACCCCTGAGCCACCAGGGAAGCCCTAAATACATTCTGCCCTGGTTCAAATCAGAACCCCCATGTACAACAAGCCAGGCGCCCATGCAGCAGTGGTGAGGAGGGATGGTGTGGTAACTCAGAAGTGGTAAGAAGGATGGGCAACAGGAAGGAAGTTAGGGCTACAACTAGTAACAAAAAAAGAATCAAAAGGACTTTGTGGCCAATGCTAATAGAACCAGAGAAGATTTGAACTTTTATTTCCAAATCTTAGGTGAAAAGTTATTTTAGTTTCTAGCAATATTTATTAACTAAAAAAAAAAAATGAACACCGAGGATCCCCACCTCTCCTCAAGCCCCGAAGACCATGATTCACTAAACTGTGAGCTCTTCAGGGCAGGAATTATATCACTGTATTTCTGTATTACAAATTCTCGGATCAATTTACATAGTGTTTATAAATGTTTGCTGGATGGATCATTTGCACCTCCCCTTTTCTTTCTCCATTTTTAAAATTTTATCTCTCCTTCTGATTTGGTCGATACATATCGATATGTTTGTCTCCTTTTTTCTCTTCATGTTTATTTGTTACCATCCTCTTCCTCCTCTTCTCACCCCCAGCCCTTCCATTACTGACCATAATAGAACTAAATAAGTTAACAGTAAAATCTACTTAAATGGAACAATTTGGATACCCATCCCTCAGTGTTGTATAAAATGTCATTTTTATCAACAGAAATCAACCAAAAGGTGCCTTTTAATATTAATGACATTAAAATATCACATCTTGTGGATACCCAAAACCTGTAAGTTTCTTTGAATATTTTGCACAAGGAATCCACATTTCTTACTAACCGAAGGAAATAATTATAATAAGCTTGTAGTCAAACTTGTACACTGAGGACCGGTCTCCCCGCTGGGACCAGCAATACGGATGCCGCGGTAAAAGAGTTCCACTACATTCAGAAAAAAGAAAGGTCACAGGGCAACCGCGGCCCCAAAGACACCAGGCAGTTGAGTTTAAGACACAGAAAAGCCACACGAAGCCATTTTCCTGCCTGACAGGAAGATCTGAGGGCAGCCCCCTTCAAAAGTCTGTCCTGACCAGAAAGGGTGGAGAAGGGACCCAGCAGAGGCACAGCCTACGCTATTCCAAGTCAAATGGGAAGTTAAAAAGACTCAGGTTCTGTGAAAATAACAAAGCGTGTGTGTGTGTGTGTGTGTGTGTGTGTGTGTGTGTACACACCCTCCTCGGGCAGGAAAGACCAACAGAGATGCACAAACCAACCAGGTGAAAATAACAAAGCGTGTGTGTGTGTGTGTGTGTGTGTGTGTACACCCTCCTCGGGCTGGAAAGACCAACAGAGATGCACAAACCAACCGGGTAGAAACAGACAGCGGTGCACCCATACCTCTCGCCCCAAGCCTGATCAGAAGCGCGGGAGGGCGCTCTGACATCGGTTGAGGGTCTTCGGCTGGAGGAACTGTTCACACCAACCCAGGCAAGCTGCAGAGGACCCAGCCCCGGCCAGGGAGCAAAAGCACAGGGGGCTTCTTCCGGAAGGGTGGAGAAATAAAGACACACCTCCAGCGCCCCACCTGCCCGGGCGCGCGGGACGCAGCGCCAGGCGCACGCAGGGGTCCCGGGCCCCGCAGCCCCGCCGCGCATACCCCTTACCTGGCAGAAGCACCTCTGCGCCGCCGTCTCTGGGGGCTGCTGCTCGCCGTGGCCCGAGCCCAGCAACCCCACGGCGACCAAGAAGCCGATCAGGAAGCCCCAGCGGCGCCCCATAGCCGCTCCAGCCGCTCGTCGTGCCGCGCCTCGGAATCCCGGGAGCAGGCCGTGCGTCCGCAGATGAGCCCGCGCGGGCCAGCCCGCGGCAGGGCCCCACCTCCCGGCCGCCTCCCAGCAGCCCTCGTCTCTCCTTCCTCTCAGAAACCGCCACCTCTCGTTGCAGCCTGCGACATTTTTAACTTTGAAATCTGTCATGTATTTTATACGAACTAGCCACATTTCATAGTCAAGTGTGGACCGAGGTGGGAGATCACTCTATTTTATAGGAAGAAACAGGCCCGGAGAGGTGAGGGGATATGGGAGCTCTGGGAGCTGGCCTGAGAGAGCCAGGTCCTCTGAGACCAGCCCTGAGACCGGTCCGTCAGCTTTTTTTGTTTGTTTCTTAAAGGATAAATTTTTCAAGGTGAAACTGGAAAGCTCTTCAACGTCTTACACATTGCATTAAAAGTATTTCAATTTATTTTTTTGTAAACGGTTTTTTGTTTTTTCTTAAAAAGTTATGACTTTATTGACTTAACTCTAGGATATGGTAGACCTAAAATAGGTTTTATGCTTCTATTTTTCTAGCTGAGAAAAATAGGCATAGGATTTATATACATTATTAAAAATCACTTAGTGTGGTAGAGGTGAGACTCATACCCTCTGCTCTGTCCATCAATGCCAGTGAACATGTAATTAAAAGTCACTGGTCATCTGATATCCTGGTGGGCTGGAGTAGCTCTGATCTTAGTATCTACAACATGCATGTTAATACAATCACTCTCTTTTTACCTGGAAAGTTGTCTTTTCATTATACTATGTATGGGTTCTCATTTCCCTCTAGGGACAGACCTAACTCATTTGATCCCTCATCATGGGTCTTCCTGGTTTCCTCTTCACCTGGTTCCAATGTCTAAATTAATTTCAATTCAATAAATTTACACTGTGCCAGAATGAGCCTGACATCAGAGATACAAAGATGTATGAAACCCAGTCCCTGCACGTGGATGGACACCCCATGGACTTTAGTATGTCATCTTTTATGACAGCTCTACTTTATGTCTCTATTACTGAATTGTGATCTCTTTTAACTCCCTAAACAGGGATTATGCCTTGTGACTCCCAAAAATATTTGCATGCATTTGTAAAACGAATGAATATATTTCATATGGCTAGAGTATTAATGGGCTTCCCTGCTGGCTCAGATGGTAAAGAATCTGCCTGCAATGCAGGAAACCCAGGTTTGATCTCTGGGTCAGGAAGATCCTCTGGAGAAGGGAATGGCAACCCACTCCAGTATTCTTCCCTGGAGAATTCCACGGATAGAGGAGCCTGGCAGTCAACAGACCATGGCGTTGCAAGGAGTTACACGCGACTGAGCAACTTTCATTTTTAGAGCATTAATGTCTGAAGATGAAGCTATCAAAATGAGAGACACCATATGAAAAAGGGGAAACTAAATGAATAAAGCCTAAAATTGCAGAAAGAAGCAGTCTCAACATGAATCAGCTCTGAATTTCATGCTGATGTAATAGCCCGAAATTTGGAAGAGTTTAAAAACATCAATATTCCCATGAAAAAGGCTCTATTCCATGACTTAAAACTCTTGCCCAGAACAAATTTCTAGCAAACATATCAGAAACCATCACCATTTAAGATAATCTTTTTTACTTTATTGTCTCCCCCCTCAGCCTTATTGAAGTATAATTGACAAATAAAATTTTAAGATAATTAAAGTGTATATCTTGGTGATTTGACATACACAGACATTGTGAAAGGATTTCTACCATCAAGTTAACACATTTATCATCTTACATATTTATACTTCTTCCCTCCCTGGTGAGAGTATTTAAGTTCAACTCTCAGAAAACATCAGTGATACATTACAGTGCTATCGATTATGGTTACCGTGTTACACAGTAGATCCCCTGACTATTCATCTTAAAGCTAAAAGAATGAACCCTTTTACCAACCTCTCCCTGCTTTCCCCACCCCCTTGCCCCTGCCAACCGCTTTTCTACTCTCTGTTTCTATGAGTTTGACCTATTATTATTCTACATATGAGTGATACCATGCAATATTTGTCTTTGTCTAGTTATTTCACTCAACACAGTACCCTCAAGGCCCATGCATGTTGTAGCAAATGGCAGGATTTCCTTTCTCATGCTAAATAATAGTCTCTTGTATATGTATACCACACCTTCTTTATTTATTTATCCATTGGCAGACACTTAGGTTGTTTCCATACTTTGGCAATTGTGAATAATGCTGGGTGAATGTGGAAGTACAAATGTCCAGGGAATCCCCTATTTGCCCAGTGGTTAAGACACTGTGCTTCCAATGCCAGGGGCACGGGTTTGATTCCTGATTGGGAAAGTAAGATCCCACATGCTGTGTGGTGTCAAAAACAAACAAAAGGAAGTGTAGATAGCCAGGTATAAACCCAGAAGTGAGATTGCTGGATCTTACTTTATTGTCCTGATAATTAAAATTTTTCCTTTCACATTTGTAAGGGATTTTAGATTGTAAAAATGTTTGTACCTATTTGAATGTTTTATACATACTGTATAAAAATGCTGACATTTCCCTGAGAATTCTTTGGGTTGGTCCTTTGTGTGAGCTCACTTCTTCAATTCTGCCTGCTCTGACATCATCTTGTCTATGTTAAGGCCCATGAAATAACTGATTAGTCATCAAATAACTATTTAAGGAGCATCCACAGGAAACATAATTCAACCTTGGATTTCTGAAAGTCCAGCCTCTCATCTATTATAACTTCGCTAAACAATATCAAATGTTTTAGAGATGAACAAGGTCACCACCTTGTTATTCTAATACTAGCAATCATAACAATAACATGACTTAGATTTAAGGTACACAGCATTTCTTGATGGAATTCTGATTACTCTGCAAATAACAGCTATTATTATTTTTTTAATGACCAAAGCAGGAAATGGCTTGAGGCCAGATTCTCAAAAGGGGACATGGAGATTTTTGTGAGAAGCTTCTCGGTACATAAAACAATTTCTGACATTGAATAGACCAGAAGGAAATGATTAAGGAAAAAAATGTGGTCAAGGAAAAAGATTATTATGACACACAAGAGGAAGAAAGGCTAAGTAAAAACCTAAAAGGTTTGTGTTGATATTTGGTTAGATCTATTTATGTAGTATTTACTAAATGTGTGTGTGCACATGCTCTATCAGTAGACTTTCTATTGAGCTGCTTGAGATCATCTGAGTTGGACAGTTGTTTTGCTCAGTCGCTAAGTCACATCTCTTTGTGACCCCATGAACGGTGGCCTGCCAGGCTCCTCTGTTCATGGGACTTCTCAGGCAAGAATACTGGAGTGGCTTGCCATTTCCTTCTTCAGAGGATCTTCCTGACCTAGGGATCAAACCTGCATCTCCTGCATTGGCAGGCAGATTCTTTACCACTGAGCCACCAAGGAAGCCCAAGCTGGGGAGACCTGCCACCTAAGTTCTGTCATCATCTTCTTTACCTCGGGTTCCTGAAAGAGCAAACTATATATAGTAACTGACTTCACTTATTAATTTCCCATTCACACCTTAGCCCATTGTGTAGTCTGGTTGCCAACTCCACCTTCCTACTCCTCTTTACCTGACCTTCTTATCACCAAATCCAATTACCATTTTTCACTGAAATCATAACAGCTCCATTGCTTTGACAAAGCTGATTTCTTCTTCCTTAGATTCAATTTTCTATGTGGCAAACACTCCAGATCCTCCTTATAGTTCTCTGATATTATGTAACTGTCTCCTTCATGGGTTGTGCCTCCTTTAACATGTGAGTCTTCCCCAGGATTTTATCCTTTCTTAAGTGCTTTTCTTTATCTATACTCTACCTTGGAGAAACTTGCCCAATCTCATGATTTTAAATATTTCCCTTATGCTAATAACTCCCACGGAGAAGGCAATGGCAATCCACTCCAGTGCTCTTGCCTGGAAAATCCCATGGATGGAGGAGCCTGGTAGGCTGCAGTCCATGGGGTCGCTAAGAGTCGGAGACAACTGAGCGACTTCACTTTCACTTTTCCCTTTCATGTATTGGAGAAGGAAATGGCAACCCACTCCAGTGTTCTTGCCTGGAGAATCCCAGGGATGGGGCAGCCTGGGGGGCTGCCGTCTATGGGGTCGCAAGAGTCGGACACAACTGAAGTGACTTGGCAGCAGCAGCAATAACTCCCAAATCTGTTTTTCCAGTTCAGATCTCTCCCTTAAGCTTCCATGGGACACAGCCATCTGGTTTTCTCACATTTAATTACATTACCACATACATGTGTAGACAGCAAGAAATCAGGAAGTCGGTCTCAGTTTCCTCCTCTCTTTCACCTCCCATGATCTGCTGATGAATCAAATCCCACCAGATCTGTCTTCAGTTTATTCTCTCCTCACCATCCTTATAACCTAGGACTAGTTTCAGCCCTGATTGTTGCTCACCTGATTTATTACAATATTTTCTTAACTGATCACCCAGCTTCTAGGCTTGTACTCCTCAAAAAACAGTCTTCCCTGCTAACCTGATTTCTCAAAAATGTAAATTACATCTCTGTCTAAAATCTGCATGCTCTTGATCTGGTGCTTCTGAAGAATTAAATTCAAGATTCGCAGCACAACATTTAAGGTCCCCACTATTTCTCCAGTTTCATCTCCAACACCTCTCTGCCTTACAACTGCTGCTGCTGCTGCTGCTAAGTCGCTTCACTTGTGTCCAACTCTGTGCGACCCCATAGACGGCAGCCCCCCAGGCTCTGCCGTCCCTGGGATTCTCCAGGCAAGAACACTGGAATGGGTTGCCATTTTCTTCTCCAGTGCATGAAAGTGAAAAGTGAAAGTGAAGTCGCTCAGTTGTCTCCGACTCTTAGCGACCCCATGGACTGCAGCCTACCAGGCTCCTCCGTCCATGGGATTTTCCAGGCAGGAGTATTGGAGTGGGGTGCCATTGCATTCTCCAGCCTTTTAGCTAGTGAACTCCTATTAATTCCCCCATAGAGACCTTGCTGGGCTTCCCAGGTGGTGCTGGTGATAGAGTCTGCCTGCCAATGCAGGAGACATAAGAGACGTGGGTTAGAGCCCTGGGTTGGGAAGATCTCCTGGAGGAAGAAGTGGCAACCCACTCCAATATTCTTGCCTGGAGAATAGACAGAGGAGACTGGCGGGCTACAGTCCATGGGGTTGCAGAGTAGACATAACTGAAGAGACTTAGCATGCATGCACAGAGACCTTGTTTCCAGATGCCACATCTTTACTCCCCCTATTTCCACCCATGAAATGTTTTCTCCCCTGTCTCACACCCATCGACTTAATTCTCCTGGTAACTCCTTTAAGAGGCTTCCCTTGTAGCTCAGCTGGTAAAGAATCTGCCTGCAATGCGGGAGACCTGGGTTTGATCCCTGGGTTGGGAAGATCCCTGAAGAAGGGAAAGGCTACCCACTCCAGTATTCTGGCCTGGAGAATTCCATGGACTATACAGTTGGACACGACTGAGGAACTTTCACTTTCTCTTTCAACTGCTTTAAGATTCAGCTCAGGCAACTGTTACCTCCAGGAAATCTTTCCTAACCCCTTCTCTGTGGTTGTATAGATTCCTCTTCTTTGGTCTCATAAGAGTATATAATTGTGCCTACCACATGGAATCAAATATATACGAATGTATAGGTTTTTCACATTCAACAGGCAAGTAGGGAACTTGCTTTTGGTAGTCTCAGTTTTCCGAGCACTCAGCATTATGTTTGTGCTTCACAAGATGACCTCTGAGTGAGTTAGTCAACTTACAAACAAATTAACTAACGAACATAAAAAGATACTAACAGCATGAGATGTCACAGGGCAGTGTATGATTACAATTCAAACAACCACTATAAACTTAGAAAGAAAGCAATCATTTTGGGCAGAAGTAATTTTGGATCAGGGAGAGGACAGAGTAGAATTGGAATTGACAATAGAAAATTAACAAAAGGTATGGATGTGGGAAAACTGATGACAGTAGAATCTCAACAACTAATTGATTCATTATAAAAAATAAAAGAAAGTTATCTAAAATTCATTTAGAAAACATTTCAAGATCAGGACTCTGCAGTCAAGAAACAAGGGTGGTTACAAACCCAGGGACTCTAGACTCAGCATGATTCCAAAGACAGAGGAAATTCTAATATGAAAAAGTGTAGATTAAGTGAAATCCTTCCATGCTGAATGTTAAAACTCCTCCCCCACCTTCGGCAGACCACCTGTAATGCTCAGTTCCAAAACTGCAGACCTCATACACTTCTTTCCAATCACCTCATCACTCCTGATCCTTTTCTCTTCCATTCTAAAAGGTGATTGTCGTCCATGGTGGCCTCATCATTAAGAATCTGCCTTCCAATGCATGGGATGTGGGTTCGATTACTAGTAGGGTAACTAGCAGGTTGAGACAAACAGCTTGTGTACCCCAGTGAAGACCCAGAACAGCCTAAAAACAGAAAAATAAAAGGGGATTGGAGGATTTTCTAGGAATAAACAATGGCATCAAAAAGAAACAAAACAGCTGGTCCCTCCCACACACACTCAGTTCAGTTCAGTCGCTAAGTCGTGTCCGACTCGTTGCGACCCCATGAATCGCAGCACGCCAGGCTTCTCTGTCCATCACCAACTCCCGGAGTCCACCCAAACCCATGTCCGTCAAGTCGGTGATGCCATCCAGCCATCTCATCCTCTGTCGTCCCCTTCTCCTCCTGCCCCCAATCCTTCCCCGCATCAAGGTCTTTTCCAATGAGTCAACTCTTCGCATCAGGTGGCCAAAGTATTGGAGTTTCAGCTTCAACATCAGTCCTTCCAATGAACACCCAACAATGATCTCCTTTAGGATGGACTGGTTGGATCTTCTTGCAGACCAAGGACTCTCAAGAGTCTTCTCCAACACCACAGTTCAAAAGCATCAGTTCTGTGGTGCTCAGCTTTCATCACCATCCAACTCTCACATCCATATATGAATATTGGAAAAACCATAGCCTTAACTATATGGAGCTTTGTTGGCAAAGTAATGTCTCTGCTTTTAATTATGCTATCTAGGTTGGTCATAACTTTCCTTCCAAGGAGCAAGCGTCTGTTGATTTCATGGCTGCAATCACAATCTGCAGTGATTTTGGAGCCCCCCAAAATAAAGTCTGACACAATTTCCACTGTTTCCCCATCTATTTGCCATGAAGTGATGGGACCAGGTGCCATGATCTTAGTTTTCTCAACGTTGAGTTTTAAGCCAACTTTTTCACTCTCCTCTTTCATTTTCATCAAGAGGCTCTTAAGTTCCTCTTCACTTTCTGCCACAAGGATGGTGTCATCTGCATATCTGAGGTTATTGATATTTCTCCCTGCAATCTTGATTCCAGCTTGTGCTTCCTCCAGCCAAGCATTTCTCATGATGTACTCTGCATATAAGTTAAATAAGCAGGGTGACAATATACAGCCTTGACAAGCTTCATTTCCTATTTGGAACCAGTCTGTTGTTCCATTCCAGTTCTAACTGTTGCTTCCTGACCTGCATATGGGTTTCTCAAGAGACAGGTCAGACGGTCTGGTATTCCCACCTCTTTCAGAATTTTCCACAGTTTATTGTGATCCACACAGTCAAAGGCTTTGGCATAGTCAATAAAGTAGAAATTGGTGTTTTTCTGGAACTCTCTTGCTTTTTCGATGATGCAGCAGATGTTGGCAATTTGACCTCTGGTTCCTCTGCCTTTTCCAAAACCAGCTTGAACATCTGGAAGTTCACAGTTCACATATGGCTGAAGCCTGGCTTGGAGAATTTTGAGCATTTCTTTACTAGCGTGTGAGATGAGTGCAATTGTGTGGTAGTTCAAGCATTCCTTGGTATTGCCTTTCTTTGGGATTGGAATGAAAACTGCTCTTTTCCAGTCCTGTGGCCACTGCTGAGATTTCCAGATATGCTGGCATATCGAGTGCAGCACTTTCACAGCGTCATCTTTCAGGATTTGAAATAGCTCAACTGGAATTCCATCACCTCCACTAGCTTTGTTCGTAGTGATGCTTCCTAAGGCCCACTTGACTTCACATTCCAGGATGTCTGGCTCTAGGTGAGTGATCACACCATCATGATTATCTGGGCCATGAAGATCTTTTTTGTACAGTTCTTCTGTGTATTCTTGCCACCTCTTCTTAATATCTTCTGCTTGTTAGATCCATACCATTTCTATCCTTTATCGAGCCCATCTTTGCATGAAATGTTCCTTTGGTATCTCTAATTTCCTTGAAGAGATCTCTAGTCTTTCCCAATCTGTTGTTTTCCTCTATTTCTTTCCACTGATCACAGAGGAAGGCTTTCTTATCTCTCCTTGCTCTTCTTTGGAACTCTGCATTCCTATGGGAATATCTTTCCTTTTCTCCTTTGCTTTTTGCTTCTCTTCTTTTCACAGCTATTTGTAAGGCCTCCTCAGACAGCCATTTTGCTTTTGTGCGTTTCTTTTCCATGGGGATGGTTTTGATCCCTGTCTCCTGTACAATGTCACGAACCTCTGTCCATAGTTCATCAGGCACTCTGTCTATCAGATCTAGTCCCTTAAATCTATTTGTCACTTCCACTGTATAATCATAAGAGATTTGATTTACAGATCTCGTCAAGAAAATTAGAGATACCAAAGGAACATTTCATGCAAAGATGGGCTCGATAAAGGACAGAAATGGCATGGACATAACAGAAGCAGAAGATATTAAGAAGAGGTGGCAAGAATACACAGAAGAACTGTACAAAAAAGATCTTCATGACCCAGATAATCATGATGGTGTGATCACTCACCTGGAGCCAGACATCCTGGAATGTGAAGTCAAGTGGGCCTTAGAAAGCATCACTACGAACAAAGCTAGTGGAGGTGATGGAATTCCAGTTGAGCTATTTCAAATCCTCAAAGGTGATGCTGTGAAAGTGCTGCACTCTATATGCCAGCAAATTTGGAGAACTCAGCAGTTGCCACAGGACTGGAAAAGGTCAGTTTTCATTCCAATCCCAAAGAAAGGCAATGCCAAAGAATGTTCAAACTACTGCACAATTGCACTCATCTCACATGCTAGTTAAGTAATGCTCAAAATTCTCCAAGCCAGGCTTCAGCAATACGTGAACCGTGAACTTCCAGATGTTCAAGCTGGTTTTAGAAAAGGCAGAGGAACCAGAGATCAAATTGCCAACATCCGCTGGATCATCGAAAAAGCAAGAGAGTTCCAGAAAAACATCTATTTCTACTTTATTGACTATGCCAAAGCCTTTGACTGTGTGGATCACAATAAACTGTGGAAAATTCTGAAAGAGGTGGGAATACCAGACCGTCTGACCTGTCTCTTGAGAAACCTGTATGCAGGTCAGGAAGCAACATTTAGAACTGGAATGGAACAACAGACTGGTTCCAAATAGGAAATGAAGTATGTCAAGGCTGTATATTGTCATCTGCTTATTTAACTTATATGCAGAGTACATCATAAGAAACGGTGGGCTGGAAGAAACACAAGCTGGAATCAAGATTGCTGGTAGAAATATCAATAACCTCAGATATGCAGATGACACCACCCTTATGGCAGAAAGTGAAGAACTAAAGAGTTCTTGATGAAAGTGAAAGAGGAGAGTGAAAAAGTTGTCTTAAAGCTCAACATTCAGAAAACTAAGATCATGGCATCTGGTCCCATCACTTCATGGGAAATAGATGGGGAAACAGTGGAAACAGTGTCAGACTTTATTTTTTTGGGCTCCAAAATCACTGCTGATGGTGATTGCAGCCATGAAATTAAAAGACGCTTACTCCTTGGAAGGAAGGTTATGACCAACCTAGATAGCGTAATTGAAAGCAGAAACATTACTTTGCCAACAAAAGTCCGTCTAGTCAAGGCTATGGTTTTTCCAGTGGTCATGTATGGATGTGAGAGTTGGATGGTGAAGAAAGCTGAGCGCCGCAGAATTGATGCTTTTGAACTGTGGTGTTGGAGAAGACTCTTGAGAGTCCCTTGGACTGCAAGGAGATCCAACCAGTCCATCCTAAAGGAGATCAATCCTGGGTGTTCATTGGAAGGACTCATGTTGAAGCTGAAACTCCAATACTTTGGCCACCTGATGCGAAGAGTTGACTCATTGGAAAAGACCTTGATGCTGGGAAGGATTGGAGGCAGGAGGAGAAGGGGACAACAGAGGATGAGATGGTTGGATGGCATCGCCAACTCAATGGACATGGGTTTGGGTGGACTCTGGGAGTTGGTGATGGACAGAGAGGCCTGATTTGCTGCGATTCATGGGGTCGCATAGAGTTGGACACGACTGAGCAACTGAACTGAACTGAACTGAATGGTCTAGTGGTTTTCCCTACTTTCTTCAATTTAAGTCTGAATTTGGCAATAAGGAGTTCATGATCTGAGCCACAGTCAGCTCCCGGTCTTGTTTTTGCTGACTGTATAGAGCTTCTCCATCTTTGACTGCAAAGAATATAATCAATCTGATTTCGCTGTTGACCATCTGGTGATGTCCACGTGTAGAGTCTTCTCTTGTGTTGTTGGAAGAGGGTGTTTTCTATGACCAGTGCGTTCTCTTGGCAAAACTCTATCAGCCTTTCACCTGCTTCATTCTGTACTCCAAGGCCAAATTTGCCTGTTAGGCCAGGTGTTTCCTGACTTCCTACTTTTGCATTCCAGTCCCCTATAATGAAAAGGACATCTTTTTTGGGTGTTAGTTCTAAAAGGTCTTGTAGGTCTTTATAGAACCGTTCAAGTTCAGCTTCTTCAGCATTACTGGTCGGGGCATAGACTTGGATTACTGTGATATTGAATGGTTTGCCTTGGAAATGAACAGAGATCATTCTGTCATTTTTGAGATTGCATCCAAGGACTGCATTTCAGACTCTTTTGTTGACCATGATGGATACTCCATTTCTTCTAAGGGATTCCTGCCCACAGTAGTAGATATAATGGTCATCTGAGTTAAATTCACCCATTCCAGTTCATCTTAGTTTGCTGATTCCTAGAATGTCAACGTTCACTCTTGCCATCTCCTGTTTGACCACTTCCAATTTGCCTTAATTCATGGCCCTAACATTCCAGGTTCCTATGCAATACTGCTCTTTACAGCATCGGACTTTGCTTCTATCACCAGTCACATCCACAGCTGGGTATTGTTTTTGCTTTGGCTCCATCCCATCATTCTTTCTGGAGTTATTTCTCCACTGATCTCCAGCAGCATATTGGGTACCTACCGACCTGGGGAGTTCATCTTTCAGTGTCCTATCTTTTTGCCTTTTCATACTGTTCATGGGGTTCTCAAGGCAAGAATACTGAAGTGGTTTACCATGCCCTTCTCCAGTGGACCACATTCTGTCAGACCACTCCAACCATGACCTGTCCGTCTTGGGTGGCCCCACAAGGCATGGCTTAGTTTCATTGAGTTAGACAAGGCTGTGGTCCGTGTGATAAGATTGGCTAGTGTTCTGTGATTATAGTTTCAGTGTGTCTGCCCTCTGATGCCCTCTCGCAACACCTACCATCTTACTTGGGTTTCTCTTATCTTGGATGTGGAGTATCTCTTCACGGCTGCTCCAGCCAAGTGCAGCCGCTGCTCCTTATCTTGGACAAGGGGTATCTACTCACGGCCGCCACTCCCGACCTTGAACAGGGAGTAGCTCCTCTCGGCCCTCCTGTGCCCACGCAGCTGCCGCTCCATGGACATGGGTAACTCCCACTCACACTACTGTTTTTTTTTTTAACTTTAGTGCCTCACTCATTCTATGATCAGAAAATCAAAGCTCACCAGATTAAGGAAAGCCTCCAAAGTAAAATAGACCAAAATAAATAGGAAAAAGGGAACTTTGAAGAAACAGAGAGGGAAGAAAGGAAAACAATGAAAAAGCTATACCAGAATCATCAAAGTCATAAGAACAGGATTACATTAAAAAGGACAAGCAGGGAACAAGAAAGAGTTCTTGGAAACTAAATATATGGTAGCTAAAGTAAGTTTCAACAGAAACACTAGAAGAACTATTGATGAAATTGTCTAGATAGTGAAATAAAAGGACAAAGATGTAGAAATAGATAAGAGATGGGGAAAAAATAGAGAATTAATTCAAGGAGAACAGTCTGACTAATAAGAATACCACGAAGGGAGAATATATAAACAGAGGAGATAATCTTAGAAGTAATTCAATAAAATAACCAAAATGGAAGAATGGTTATCTAGATTCACTGGGCACACAGAATCCCCAGTCAGTGTATAGAAAATTCTCCAAACAGAGACAAAAATTTCAGAAAGAAAAAAGAAATCCTGGTTTCTGACAAAAGATTGAGAATCAGCAAGGCACCGCAGAAGCTCTGGAAGCTACAGGACAATGGAGCAAGGCCTTCAACATTCTGAGAATTCTATAGCCTGTTAAACTGTTAATTAAGTAGCAGAGCAGAATTAAGATATTGTTAGAGATGAAGGATAATGTACATTTTTACTCCTTTCTCATAAAATCACTGAGAGGATATGATCCAACCAAAAAAAGGAATAAGTCAAAAATGAGGAGACCCGAGTATCAGGGAAGAGAAGATAGTACATAAGAGAGGGGTTAGGGAAGTTCTAGAAGACAGTTACACAGCATCCCTACAGAGCCCAGATTAGAGCAAGAAGACGGTGGCCTTCAGGAGGGATTTCGCCAGGAAAACTGTTTCCCATAGTACTTAAAAAATGTTTATTTCTCTCTAGAAAAATACTAGTTTCTATTGTGTTAGTTATCCATCACCATGCAACAAATGATCACAAAACTTAGTGGCTTAAAACAACAAACACACATTATCTTCAGTTTTTGGGTCAGCAGTTCACGAACAGCTGAACTGAGGTGCATGACTCAATCTCTCATGATGCTGCAATTAAGCCTAGAGCTTCAGTCATCTGAAGGCTTGTCTAGGCCTGGAGGCTCTGCTTCCAAGATGGCTCACTCACATGGCTATTGGCAGAAGGTCTCAGTTCCTTGATGGCTGCGCCTTTCCATGTGAGCCTCTCCACAGATCTGCTGATGTGTCTTCTTAGTGTGACAGACGGCTTCCCTCAGAGGGAGTGATTCAAGTCAGAGTGAGGAGGAAGCCCGAATGCCTTTTATGGCCTAGTCTCAATGGCTGTGTACTGTCATTTTCACTTTATTCTATTTGCCCAAAACACGTTGCTAGACCCAGGGGAGGGAAATTAGGCGCCACTTCTTGAAGTGAGAAGTATCAAAGCATTTGTGTACGTATTTTAAAACCACAACACCTATCAATGCTGCATTAGGTTAGGAGACTATCTGTAAATGATTTATTAAAGATCTAAATATATCTCATCACTGTTCATTATGAAATCACTTTTAATGATCTTTTCCTCAATAACTAAGATATGGCCTAAATTCTTACCTCACTTCTTCTCTGCTCTGCAATATTTTAAGTGCCTTAAGAACTGATGACATTTCTTTGTCTTTTTGTATCCCTGTTTATCTATCATAGTGTCTAACATACTCACAAATTTATGCAATAGTATATACATGTGTGTGCATGTGTATAGATGCTTTCAAATTGTGGTGCTGGAAAAGACTCTTGAGACTGCAGGGATATCAAACCAGTCAATCCTAAAGGAAATCAACTCTGAATATTCATTGGAAGGACTGATGCTAAAGCTGAGGCTCCAATACTTTGGCCACCAGATGTGAAGACCTGACTCATTGGAAAAGACCCTGATGTTGGGAAAGATTGAAGGCAAAAGGAGAAGGGTGTGGCAGAGGATGAGATGGTTAGATAGCATCACCAACTCAATGGATATCAGTCTGAGCAAACTCGGGGAGATAGTGGAAGACAAAGGATATACAGTCCATTTACACGTGTGTGTGTGTGTGTGTGTGTGTGTGTGTGTGTGTGTGTGTGTGTGTAAAACCATCTTCTGAGGATACAATAATGAACAAGAAATAGTCATAGTTCTTGTTCTCTTAGAGTTTATAGTCTACTGGGGGAAAAGACACATTTAATTGCATTTAAACATTTGAGCACACTTATGAACGTACACCGGAGAAGGCAATGGCACCCCACTCCAGTACTCTTGCCTGGAAAATCCCATGGACAGAGGAGCCTGGTAGGCTACAGTCCATGGGGTAGCTAAGAGTCGGACAACTGAGCGACTTTATTTTCACTTTTCCCTTTCATGAACTAGAGAAGGAAACGGCAACCCACTCCAGTGTTCTTGTCTGGAGAATGCCAGGGACGGCGGAGCCTGGTGGGCTGCTGTCTATAGGGTCGCACATAGTCGGACACAACTGAAGCGACTTAGCAGCAGCATGAATGTACACTTACCAACTAAGTTACATTTTCTGATGGACGGGATACAGTCTTAGAGATGAGTATAAAAAAGGAAAAGGACTGTTCTGTTGTAGGCATAGAGAAAATAGATAGGAAGTTCAGCTGAAGTGGAATTTTGCCAGATAGGTGAACAAGAGTCAAAGGAGTTTAATATATCAGTGTATGTTGAACTAACACACCAGTACTTATAAATATTTATTGAATTGAATCAAACTGAGGTGCCTTTTTTTTCTTTGCCTCTTCTTCTCTTCTTTACTTCTTGATGTCAGAGGTGAAATACTCTGGTATGGATAGACTAGTTTGACCAGAATAATTGCAACCGAGTGGGACAAGGGACTAACCCTGCTCAATCCACCTTCCTTGTTTATTGTCTAACTGAAATTTCCAGTTATATTTGGAAAAAACAGAATAGAATATTCACACAATGTCCATAAGATTTTTTTCCCAGTAAATTTGAAGACATCTTTTATATTTTCTAATATTTTAATTTCCTAACAAAATTTTTGGTAGTTCAATTTACTTAAATTTGAACTTCGTATGTATACATAGGATATTTAAAGGAATTTAAATTCAAACATCAGAGCCACTGGATGAGATGACAGCAAATGGAGTTGGGAATGTGACTGATTCTGTTGAAACAACTATAAATTCTCCCCAGGAGTAATGCTGAGAAGAGGTACAGCAATGTGGACCTGTACCACAAAAACTGAGGTCATTACTACCCTTAAAATAAATAATTTAAAATAACACTATTGAATACTTGGGGCTTCCCTGGTGGCTCAGTGGTAAAGATTCTGCCTGCTAGTGAAGGAGATGCAAGAGACATGGGTTTGATCCCTGAGTTTGGAAAAGCCCCTGGAGGATGAAATGGAAACCCAGTCCAGCATTCTTGCCAGAGTAACATAGGACTGAGCATGCACACATGTATTAACAGCTTAGAGGCACACTATGGTGTTTAATACTCATGACATCCCTATGAGATAGGTAAAATATTATACTCATTTTACAGAGATTTTGAAAGATTAATTTGTCCAAAAGCACAGAAATCTTAAAAACAGTTCTATCAGGTTTCACGTTCCTTACTCAGTCTACTTCAGCATCTTTATCTTGTGCCCCTCATCTCCACAACCCATCCCTTCCGGTCTCATTGGCCTTCTCTCTGTTCCAAGAAATGAGCCAAGCCCGTTTCACCTGTAGGGCTTCCCTGACAGCTCAGTTGGTGAAGAATCCGCCTGCAATGTGGGAGGCCCGGGTTCCATCCCTGGGTTGGGAAGATCCCCTGGAGAAGGGAAAGGCTACCCACTCCAGTATTCTGGCCTGGAGAATTCCACGGACAGTATAATCCATGGGGTCGCAAAGACTCGGACACGACTGAGCGACTTTCACTTTCCTTTCACCTTCAGATCTTTACATTAGCTGTTTCTTCTGTTTGGAAGGTTTTTCAGCAGTTTCTTGCATGGTTGGCTCCTTGTCTCAGATATCTATCCTAAATTAGTTCTCTTCACCTTACTCTGTAACACTACCCTGTTTTATTTACATTAGAGTACAGCATTTATTACACTTTGAAATCTTTTTTTTTATCTTCCTGCCGGATCAAATCCTTAGTACTTCATTCACTGAGAGAAGCAATGAATCAATAGCTTACTCCTTCTGTACCTGGAGATCTGGATAGTATTGTGTTATACCAACAGGCTATCTGTGTTACATCGATAAGCCATCAGCTCTACTTAGAGAAATATGTATATTCTCTATTTTACTCTCATAATAGTTTATTACAAAGTCTTTAGTGATTCCAGGACAGTATGACTTAAAAAGAACATCCCCAGTTCTGAGATGAAAGTGGAAGATGGCCAGAGAAAGGGTGGGGAAGAAGTTGATCAGAGATGTTTCCCAGGTTGAGGTGCAAGGAGTGCAGTGTTGGTGGAGCCCCGGGACCCGGAGCGGGGAAAAGACTTGAGTCAAAGAAGCTCAAACAAGAAATGAGATTCTGGAGGGGGTTGGCTTGTTGGTGGAGTGGAAAGCCGAACATGGGGTTTAACGGATAAGGCGTATCGGTCAGTAATAGCTCTCTTGGTCTTTACTCGTGTTTTGAATTGAACTACATTAAGCACACAAGTTTCCCTTACCTCCTGAACTAAATAAAAGAGTTTTGTATTTTTTCTTAGTGCACCGTCACCGACATAATGAATGAAAACCTTAACCATATAATTCTGTGGAGCTTTATTTAGGTTAAAGGCCAGAGGGTAACAGTCCATGTAGATAGATGAAGTGAGGAGGGTCTAACTCTTATTATTCGAATTTGCAATCTCAGGTCTGGAAATGTCAGAAGGTCAGTATCTGTTAAGAATGTTACCTAAAATGTGCTCAAAGTAAGTATTGCCGATCAAGAAAATAAGAATACGTGCTTTCTCTGTAATATTTCGTTTTGAAACATGTCATCTACAAACAGCATTGTTACTTTTGTGTGGTTTGATACAGTGGATATAAAATATATGTAAAGTGAAACACAAAAATTAAGATTTGGCGGCGTAAACTCGCTAAGATTACTTAATTTAAAATGTTTAAATTATATTATTTCAGTAAGGGAACAATTAAAAGAACTTACCAAGCAGTATGAAAAATCTGAAAATGATCTGAAGGCTCTACAAAGTGTTGGGCAGGTAGGTAAGGAAGTTTGGGATGTAGAGGGTGATGGTGATTTATTTTTTTAGCTCTTGGCAAAAAATAATGCTCTCTTTTTTCTTTGTTAGATTGTGGGTGAAGTACTTAAGCAGTTAACTGAAGAAAAATGTAAGTGTATTAGATTGTTAGTAAAGAGAAAAAGAACAGGCTTACCTCCTTTCTGTCACCAGCTTTGAATGCTTATTGCTTAAATATAATGAAGGTAGATGATATTCTTGCATAGACTGAGTTTTTTTTCAACTCTTGTCTTTTGGAGAACAGAAATAAAACTCAACCTGCCATCAATGTGGATATATTTAGTTTTTACTTTCTATGTTTCAAATTTGGTTTTTCATTTCTTTTTTCCCCTTTAGTCATTGTTAAAGCTACAAATGGCCCGAGATATGTTGTGGGTTGTCGTCGACAGGTAACATTTTGTATTTGTATAGTGCTTTATAATTGACGAAAGTGCTTTCAAATAAGTTATTTAATTTTCCAAGTAGGCAAGTTAGAAATTATGCCTGTAACTCCCAAAGGTGACTTGTTCAGATATAGCTAATTATTAGCAAAGCCTAAACTCAAAACCATGGGTTTGACTCCTGGTGAAAGTTCAGTCGTGTCTGACTGCGACCGCATGGACTGTACAGTCCATGGAATTCTCCAGGCCAGAATACTGGAGTGGGTAGCCTTTCCCTTCTCTAGGGGATCTTCCCAACCGAGGGATTGAACCCAGGTCTCCGGCATTGCGGGCAGATTCTTTACCAGCTGAGCCATCCTGGTAGTCTACTTTTCTACTTGATTGCATTAGCTCAGTCAACTCTACACACAGAAAAATCAAAGAATCATAGAACTGAAAAATAACTCAGATTATTTTATTTTAATGTCTCTTTTTGAAGAAGACTTAAAAGTATTAAATCTTATAAATTACACTTTAAACATTCAGAAATATTACTTATAAACTTTACTATAGATAAAATTGATTTTGTATGAGTTGGTTTAGATTAGAATAAGCAAATTGAAACAACTCCAAGTTTTATTTTGCAGTCAAAAACTAACAAATAGATTTGAATTATTTAGTGACCATGGAAGCCAATTTATGTACTGCTCTATTCTTTAGGAAATGTCTTGAGCAGATTTTAAAAAACTCATTGGAAAAGTTGTATCAGGTTCGGGTTTTAAAACATTGATCCAACATGGCTATAGAATGGAATTTTACCCGGGGACTAAGTTCAGTCTTAAGATTTTGCTTACATATAAGTGGGATGATATTTTCTAAATCAAAATTTTAGGTGCCTAATCCCATAAAGGATATTTATGTCCCTTTCAGGACCCTTTGGATGCCAGAAGTTGGCATTTAAAGATATTTCATGATTATATGAAGGCAAGAGAGCATTTGAAAGCTGAAAAATATTAGAAAGGCCAGAGTATATATTGCCTATAGATATAAATGAAATAACTTCTTATTGATCTCTGTTTAAACTCTTTTTCAAGTACACTAGTCCCTCATCCATGGGGGATATGTTCCAAGACTCCCAGTGGATGCCTGAAACCTAGGCATATACCAAACCTATATGTGCTGTATTTTTTCCTATACATACATACATAGTTTCCATTTATAAATAAGAAAGGGGGAACTACTGTATCTGGGAAATATTTTTAGTTTAATTCATTATATTAAACCTAGTATTTAGCTTGCTTCCACTTCAAGTTGCTCTGACCTGTCCAGCTCTTCGCAACTCCATGGACTGTTGCCCACCAGGCTCCTCTGCCCATGAAGTTTTCTAGGCGAGAACACTGGAGTGAAGTGCCATTTCCTCCTCCAGGAGATCTTCTGACCCAGGGATTGAATCCATGTCTCCTGCGTTTGTCTCCTGCATTGGCAGGCAGATTCCTTACCACTGAGCCACTAGGGAAGCCTCCCACTTCTTTTAACTGGCACTAAATCCTAAACCAAGCACACTTTGCAAAATTCTGTGAAAAGGGTTCAGTAGTTTGTGTGATTCTGAAATTGTATTAGCAAACAGTTTTCTAAACTATTGAAAAGTAACTGTTTTTGAGAAACAGCCTGAGCATGATTTGAATCTCTTTGGATAGATTTTATCCAATTCTACCCAAATAAGTTACTCTGCCTAAATATGCCAATAAATTATTTAGTATGATTCAACTTAACATGAAATATGTTTACCATAGTGTCTGACATGTAGCAAAGGCATGAATGAAGGTTGCTGGGATTTTTTTTATTCTTTAGAATTTTAATAAAAAAATCTCCAGAAGGAAACAGTGCATTTCTCCCTTATCTACTGTGATCATGGAGTATATTCTTCTCAAAACCATAGTTTTTAAAGTAAATTTAATGGACGTACTTGTAAGATGCTTTCCTTTCTTTCTTCACAAATGTTCACTAAGGGATTTCTATATATATGCTTTGGTACCAGTTTCCAAAGTCATTGTACTACAGTGCCTAAATCAAAATGATGAGCAAAACTATTAATTAGTGAGCCTTTGAAAGTAAAATATTGCAGTTAGTTCCTGCTTCAAAAACAAAGTCGTTGCCTCCTCAAATTTTGTGTATTAGGGGTTTCACGTTTCACACTGAGATTGCACAAAAGGGCACTTTTTTAAGGGGCAGAAGGAAATAACTTTGAATTACTGCATGTTGTTTATAATCCAATATTAGTGTTCTCTCTGAAGGGTAAAAATGATTATTTGGCTTCTAACTATGCTGTTGTTAGACTGTTATTCTCCCTTTCAAGTGTTAATCTAACACTTTCTGTTTTATAAAATTAGCTTGACAAAAGTAAGCTGAAGCCAGGAACAAGAGTTGCTTTGGATATGACTACACTAACTATCATGAGGTAGGTTTCTTGTACTATTTAGTTAACCTTTTATTGTAGTGGAGGGAAGATTTTATCCAAAATACATGCTTCCTGAAATCACTGAATATTTTGCCACTTTTCTGCTTTTACTAATTTCAGATTAATTTCAACATGATTTTATAAGATCTCCTACAGGTTCTTGTATAAGCAAGTCATTTATATATAGTCTTTGTAGGCTGAGACAAAATACATCTTTTAAAAGAAAAGAACACACTTTATCATTACAGGTACTTGCCAAGAGAAGTGGATCCATTGGTTTACAACATGTCTCATGAGGACCCTGGGAATGTTTCTTATTCTGAGATTGGAGGGCTATCAGAACAGATTCGGGAATTAAGAGAGGTTGGTAGTGTATGCTTTGTTCTCTGAACTTACCAAGAAATAGTACTGGTTTTAAAATGCCTGAAGGCCAGCACCTGTGGTGTCTGGGTCTCTGGAGCCTGGGCTGCAGTCTGGGGAGGTTGAGAGGCAGATGGGAGTGCTACCAGCTTATCTCCCTGCCCCACCTCTGTCCTAGGGGCCAGGCTCTACCTGTGTGGTGGTGGGTGGGCTGTCTGTTAAGATGTGTCATGTACATTTGTATCAAAAATAAATAAGTGACCATGAAAAAATGCCTGAAGGAGGAGAGAGGATGTAAAATTACTTTGTCCAAATAATGTTTACTGAATATTATATAAATAGTATTTTTGCTGAGAGAAAAATAGCTCTGAAGCTCTAGCTATAAAAATTACAGGTTTTTGTAATTTGGAGATAATTTGGTGTTAGAGAAATCCTGCTCTTTTTTTATGACGAAGGGAAAAAAACTAAGAATAATTGACATATACTGAATATATTGAATAATATATTGAATAATAGTGCCCACGCCATCTGTTACTTTGATTATCTTGTAGTTTACTTGGGTCGAAGCACATTTGGATAGTGTGTGTAATGTAGTTTTTCTCATAACCTCGTTAATTTCCTATTACCCTTATAATAGAGTAAGTTATCGGTCCCTTAAATATTTTATTTTGTTAAAGCTGTTTACTGTCATTTAAGAAAAATACTGGCTTTGGGTGGCTTAAACGGCATGCTGCAGTCCATGGGGTCGCAAAGAGTGGGGCACAGCTTAGCGACTGAACAACAGAAACAATTAAGTTCTTAGGTGAAGAATCAAATAAGGATTGCTTTGCTTCACAGCACAGATAGCTTCTTAGCAATTACCTTTTAAGCAGATTACATTGTCCTAATGATTTCATCCTAATTTAGGATGGAAATACTCAGGAATGAATTTGGTTAGTTAGAAAACCTTACATTATCTGATTTCAGCACTTTAAATTTTCTGGAACTCTTATTAAAGGTACAGATTCTTAAACTCTCTGCATGGTTTTGATGTAATGGATTAGGGGTGGAATCCACAGAAATTAGCATTTAAACAAGCATTCTGGGGGATTTGCATTGCTGTCCAGTGGTTAAGACTCTGTACTCCCAGTGCTGGGACCCTGGGTTCCAGCCCTGGTTGGGAAACTAAGATCCCATGTGCCTCATGGTATGGCCTAAAACACAAAACAAAAATAAGCAAGCATTCCAGATGATTATGAAACCAAGCTTTTTTATTTATTTTTCAACCATACTTGAGGAAGCACTGGCTTAAGCGTAAACAAAAGCCTGTTATTTTCACTTAGTATTAATGAAACGGCAGAAAGAGAACCGCTGCTTCATAAAACAGTGAAATCTTTTACAGTGGTTTGCTGCATCAGCCGTAGGAGCAGAATCTCTCTCTCTCTCTCGCTTGCTCTCTCTCTCTCTCTCTCTCACACACACATACACACACACCAGGGACATGCAGTCCCCTTTTCCGTCTGCAGACAGTTGAGAATATTAATTACACACACACACCATGGACATAGGCAGACAGTTGAGAATAAATCACACACACACACACACTCCATGGACATCTGCAGACAGTTGAGAATATTAATTAAACACACACACACACACCATGAACATGCAGTCCCCTTTTCCATCTGCAGTCAGTTGAGAATATTAATTGCCCACAATTTTGGTATGTCTTAATCATACCTTATGTGCACAACTATTCAATAAAAGTTTCTCTCTCAAGTTACTGGTTAACAGTGGCAGACTTCAGTTTTTTCAGCTCCAAAATCACTGCAGATGCTGACTGCAGCCATGAAATTAAAAGACGCTTATTCCTTGGAAGAAAACTTATGACCAACCTAGATAGCATACTAAAAAGCAGAGATATTACTTTGCCAACAAAGGTCCGTCTAGTGAAAACTGTGGTTTTCCCAGTAGTCATGTATGGATGTGAGAGTTGGACCATAAAGAAAGCTGGGTGCCAAAGAATTGATGGCTTTGAACTGTGGTGTTGGAGAAGACCTTGGTCTGCAAGGAGATCCAACCAGTCCTTCCTAAAGGAAATCAGTCCTGAATGTTCATTGGAAGAACTGATGCTGAAGCTGAAACTCCAATACTTTGGCCACCTGATGCAAAGAACTGACTCATTGGAAAAGACCCTGATGCTGGGAAAGATTGAACGCAGGAGGAGAAGGGGACGACAGATGAAGAGATGATTGGATGGCATCATCAACTCAATGGGCATGAGTTTGAGTAAACTCCCGGAGTTGGTGATGGACAGGGAGGCCTGGAGTGCTGCAGTCCATGGGGTCGCAAAGAGTCGGACACGACTGAGTGACTGAACTGAACTGAAAAGTTACTGGTACTGTGAAGAGTTTAAATTGGACGGTCAAATCCTCACTTTTTTGGGTCTTCACTTTTCTTTCTTTGAATCAGTCTTAGAGCATTGAGCTGACTGTAGCTCAATAGCAAGGAGAGATAAGGGAAACTCTTCCTCAGAGATCAATGCAAAGAAATAGAGGGAAACAATAGAATGGGAAAGGGTAGAGATCTCTTTAAGAAAATTAGAGATACCAAAGGAACATTTCATGCAAAGATGAGCACAATAAAGGACAGAAATGGTATGGACCTAACAGAAGCAGATGATATTAAGAAGAGGTGGCAAGAATACACGGAAGAACTATACAGAAAAGACCTTCATGACCCAGATAACCACAATGGTATGATCACTCACCTAGAGCCAGACATCCTGGAATGTGAAGTCAAATGGGCCTTAGGAAGCGTCACTACAAACAAAGCTAGTGGAAGGTGATGGAATTCCAGTTGAGCTTTTCAGATCCTATAAGGTGATGCTGTGAAAGTGCTGCACTCAGTATGCCAGCAAATTTGGAAAACACAGCAGTGGCCACAGGACTGGAAAAGGTCAGTTTTCATTCCAATCCCAAAGAATGTTCAAACTACCGCACAATTGTATTCATCTCACACGCTAGGAAAATAATGCTCAAAATTCTCCAAGCCAGGCTGCAACAGGACGTGACTCAAGAACTTCCAGATGTTCAAGCTGGATTTGGAAAAGGCAGAGGAACCAGAGATCAAATTGCCAACATCCGATGGATCATCAAAAACGCAAAAGAGTTCCAGAAAAACATCTATTTCTACTTTATTGACTATGCCAAAGCCTTTGTGTGGATCATAACAAACTGCAAAATTCTTCAAGAGATGGGAATACCAGACTAGCTGACCTGCCTCCTGAGTAATCTGTATGCAGGTCAGGAAGCAACAGTTAGAAATGGACATGGAACAACAGACTGGTTCCAAATAGGAAAAGGAGTACGTCAAGGCTGTATATTGTCACTCTGCTTATTTAACTTATATGCAGAGTACATCATGAGAAACGCTGGGCTGGAAGAAGCACAAGCTGGAATCAAGATTGCAAGGAGAAATATCAATAACCTCAGATATGCAGATGACACCACTCTTATGGCATAAAGCGAAGAAGATCTAAAGAGCCTCTTGATGAAAGTGAAAGAGGAGCGTGAAAAAGTTGGCTTAAAACTCAACATTCAGAAAGCTGAGATCATGGTATCCAGTCCAATCACTTCATCACAAATAGATGTGGAAACAGTGAGAGACTTTATTTTTGGGCTCCAAAATCACTGCAGATGGTGACTGCAGCCATGAAATGAAAAGACGCTTGCTCCTTGCAAGAAAAGCTATGACCAACCTAAATAGCCTGTTAAAAAGCAGAGACATTACTTTACCAACAAAGGTCCGTCTAGTCAAGGCTATGGTTTTTGCAGTAGTCATGTATGGATGTGAGAATTGGACTATAAAGAAAGCTGAGTGCCAAAGAATTGATGGTTTTTAACTGTGGTGTTAGAGAAGACTCTTGAGAGTCCCTTGAACTGCAAGCAGATCCAAGCAGTCCATCCTAAAGGAAATCAGTCCTGAATATTCATTGGAAGGACTGAGGCTGAAGCTGAAACTCCCAATACTTTGGCCACCTAATGCGAAGAACTCACTCACTAGAAAAGACTCTGATGCTGGGAAAGATTGAAGGTGGGAGGAGAAGGGGTCGACAGAGGATGAGATGGTTGGATGACATCACCAACGTGATGGGCATAAGTTTGAGCAAGCTGTAGGAGTTGTTGATGGACTGGGAAGCCTGGCATGCTGCAGTCCATGGGGTCACAAAGAGTCAGACGCTGCTGAGGAACTGAACTGAACTAGAACATTAAGAGCAGAATTTATGGTTTTGTTAAGACTACTATGACAAAATGCCAACCTAAGAAAATTTTTAAAGAACATTTCTTTTAGTGGCAATTTTATGATTATTTTGTTGTATTCAAAATAGTGTGGATCTTTTTAGGTTTTTTTTTCCTTAACGGTAATAGAATTACCTCTTACAAACCCAGAATTATTCCAGCGTGTAGGAATAATACCTCCAAAAGGGTGTTTGTTATATGGACCACCAGGTTGGTATTAAGTTACTGCTCATGATCAATGAATAAAACAATAAGTAGCATGAATCAATTAAGTCAATGGCAGAAAATGTTACAATAATCATTGTCTTTGTGGCCACTCAACATGTGCTGTATGAAAAGAGGCCAGTTTCACTTTAAAATGTCCTTGATAAACTGGTAAAAATACGAACTTTTGATCCTTAAATAATGTCTTGCATTTTGTGAGGAAATGGAAAATAAAGTACTTCTGTTGCATTCTTAATAGGGTAGATATCTCCAAGAAAACCATTTGTACAGTTATTCAGTTGCCTGCTGAATTCGCTGCTTTTCAGAGTGCCATTTTACTTGAAAGTTTACAATTAATTATCAGCCTGTTGATTGGTAACCTTGCACATATTTTTTAAAAAAATGAATGAAGGTAACCTATCATGTTAAACAACTGACCCCATCTGTAACTGGTGATAAAATTGGAACTTTCACATGAAAATTTGAGTTTTTAGAAACTTTATATCTGGTACTATGAGCTTGACAATTTTCCAGTGTGTTAATACAGGACAGGATGTGATTGGTGATGGTGTTAACAAATGTGACTTTTTAAATATTGTATACTGGAAAATGCCAGTATTTGGAAGATTTTAATAATCCACTGAATCAGTAGTTTCCAAATAGCCAATACTTAATATTACAATATCATACCTAAAGTAGAGATCCACTCAGTGTGCAGTATAGACCAATAGATTTTAATATGCAAGTTTCCATCATAGTCTATTAGTAAGTAGGGTTTGGTATATTTCTAGAGTTATGTATTTGGTTTGCTTAAAATAAAATTAGAAAGGATATTTTGAATAAAATGGAAATTCTGTTCAGAACTTAGCCTCCATTTTGCAAAATTTACTATTCAAAGGATTACATTCTTAAAAGCTTTTGAAAATTTATCTTACTTTCCCTCAAATTTATATTACTTTCCAAAAATTACTTCTTTTGTCATTCCCAGGTACAGGAAAAACACTCTTGGCACGAGCTGTGGCTAGCCAGCTGGATTGCAATTTCTTAAAGGTAAAGGGAAGATTCTTTGTGTAGTTGTTGAAATTAAATTTGAATTGTCTTATGTTTACCGTAATGTTTTTCCTTTAATCAGGTTGTATCTAGTTCTATAGTAGACAAGTACATTGGTGAAAGTGCTCGTTTGATCAGAGAAATGTTTAATTATGCCAGGGACCATCAGCCATGCATCATTTTTATGGATGAAATAGATGCTATTGGTAAGAATAACACTTTTTAAAATTTATTTTAAACTTTTCTTGAAAGTGTTAGGAAAATTTTTTTAAATCTAAAAGAAACTTTTCCATCTCTTTTCACCTCTAATTGCAACTTCTGTGAAGTAGCAAGATGAATTGAATGTTATTTTTTTTTTAATTCTTAAAGTTTAACCAATCTTAATAAATAAACTTCAACATTGAGAAAATGAGAAACATACCAAAATCAGTTCTAATTTTATCAGTATAATTTTTGTTAATTAATTTTCATCTTAATACTTTAAACCCTAGAACTACCATTTTCGTATTGTTTTCTTATATGATGCTTAAAGAGGAAGAGTAACACATAAGTTTCTATATCATCATTTTAGGTGGTCGTCGGTTTTCTGAGGGTACTTCAGCCGATAGAGAGATTCAGAGAACTTTAATGGAGGTAATATTTGGTAAAAGTGGTTTAGAAGAAAATCAGTATTTATAAAATGAATAAGTATACATTGGATATTTGAAAGTCAAAATATGTACAATGGTTTACATGAAGAATGCACTTAAGTATGAAATTTGAAAATATTGACAAGAATGATCACTTTTCTCTAGCACAGTCTCGAGTAAGAAACTGAGTCATAGAAAACAATAGGGATATCCACAAATTTTCATTTGATTTACTGCTGTACTGTTCTATGTTTTTTGAGCAGACTGGCCATTTAAATATTTAAACTATATATTGTACTTATGTTGTGAATGTGATCTTGTGTTAGTTTTATTAAGATATTTTATAAGTGACAAATATATTAAAATTGGTAACAATAAATGAGTTGTGACTATGTATTAGGCTATTCTGAAAATTACTAATACTTTCCCCTATTGTTGACAACAAAAGGAAGCTAAAATTGTTTTGATTATTGAAGATGATGGGATATTAAAATGTATATTAAAGCTTTTTCCCACTCGTAAGTTCTGTGAAAGTGATGGCAAGATTTTAAATACATTTTCCAACTTCTATAAATAGGTAACATAGGTAATACATTGTCAGTTTCTGTCTCAGTGGGGGTATTTGAAAATTGTTTTTTATAAATTATACTGGTCTGCTCAGAAAATACACAGTATTTCAAAATTAGTTGTAGAGTCTCTTAGAAGACTTAAATTGAATTATTTTTAAAGCAACACATACTAGTTTTATTCGTGTAGGTGATATGTTATTAGCTAACATTCTGGGAATGTTAGACATGTTGACATAAAGAAATAGACATATTGTTAGATTAGCTTTATTTTAAAGATGTTATTGAATGCAGTTAGATTTGCCAGCATTTACTCAAGAAAACTTTAGAAATCGAAGGAAATACGTTAGGTGTCCCAGTATTTCTATATATAATAGAATTATTTGAAAAGATATTTAATGGGTTTATTATCAGGTTTGTAGAAAATCATTGTGTCCAGTTATGCTAACGTAAATTTTATATCTGGCATACCATAAGCACTTGAAACGTTAGTTATTATTTTTATTTTAAAACTAATTCTATCAAAAAATACAAACATTGGAAATCAGATCCACATAGTTTAGTTTCTTAATTTTTGATTAGATGGATGCCTTCAGGTTTATTAGAGCTAGTCTGAAAGCTATGGAAAGGTATATAGTTAAATTATCTATCTTGGAACTTTTAGGATGAAAAATATATCCCTTTATGTAAGAAAAAAATATTCCATCAAATGATCATTCTGCACATCATATATCTATCTGTAAGCAATACATTTCATGGCTTTAGGCATACAAAAGTTGTGTCTGAGTGTTTCAATGGTTGGGATATTTTATAAAACGTACCTTTGATATATATTCACAAATACATTCTTAGCTACTGAATCAAATGGATGGATTTGATACTCTGCATAGAGTTAAAATGATCATGGCTACCAACAGACCAGATACACTGGATCCTGCTTTGCTTCGTCCAGGCAGATTAGATAGAAAAATACGTGAGTTAAATTTCTTTGCCTGCTGTCCATTTCTCTTTTGTCTATGTCTGTTTCTCTAACCCAAACCTCCTCCTCACCCCCTACTCTATTTAACAAAGAAAAAACCTGACTGTAATAGAATTTCTTATAATTTTCTTATTTTCAGATATTGATTTACCAAACGAACAAGCAAGGTTAGATATATTGAAAATCCATGCAGGTCCCATTACAAAGCATGGTGAAATAGGTAAGGAAATAGCTTATTTTTTATATATTCACATTTGGTAACCGTGAAGCAAAATATTACTGGATATTACCGACAGTCTACCAAATTGAGTTTTAGATTCAGGAAACATGTGGTCTTGAATTCAGCTAATAGTTTTTGAGCATCTGCTATATGCTGAGTTGTTCTAAGTGCCTAGGATATAGCAATGAACAAAACAGACAAGTTCCTGCCTTCATATAACTTCTCAGGAGAGACAGGTGAAGTGAGTAAAATATTCAGTTTACTCTTGAGCAACAAGGGATTGAACTGTGTGGATCGGCTTATATGGGGATCTTTTTCTCTAGTAAATGCTGTAGTACTACCTGACTGGGTTTGGTTGAATCCACAGATGTAGAATCATGGATATGGAAGGCTAACTATAAGTTATGCACAGATTTTCGATTATGCAGAGAGCTAATGCCTGTACCCTTCGTGTTCTTCAGAGTCAACAGTTCAGTTCAGTTCAGAGAGCTGGAATTTTCAAGAAAGTACTGTCTTGATTTACTATGAACACCAGCTTTTCTTGCAAGGAGCAAGCATTCTTTAATTTCATGGCTGACAGTGCAAAAACCATAGCTTTGAACAGATGGATTTTGTTGCAATGTAATGTCACTGTCTAGGTTGATGATAGCCAAGGAGCTCCAGTACTGCAGTCACCATGGAGAAGGCAATGGCAAAGTACTCTTGCCTGGAAAATGGGACGGAGGAGCCTGGTAGGCTACAGTCCATGGGGTCGCTAAGAGTCGGACACGACTGAGCGACTTCACTTTCGCTTTTCCCTTTCATGCACTGGAGAAGGAAATGGCAACCCACTCCAGTGTTCTTGCCTGGAGAATCCCAGGGACGGGGGAGCCTGGTGGGCTGCCGTCTATGGGGTCGCACAGAGTCGGACACGACTGAAGCGACTTAGCAGCAGCGGCAGCAGTCACCATCTGCAGTGATTTTTGGAGCCCAAAAAATTAAAGTCTGACACTGTTTCCACATCTGTTTGCAATGAAGTGATTGGACTGGATGCCATTATCTTAGTTTTCTGAATGTTGAGTTTTAAGCCAACTTTTTCACGCTCCTCTTTCACTTTCATCAAGAGGCTCTTTAGATCTTCTTTGCTTTATGCCATAAGGGTGGTGTCATCTGCATATCTGAGGTTATTGATATTTCTCCCGGCAGTCTTGATTTCAGCAGCTTCTTCATCCAGCCCTGCATATCGCATGATGTACTCTGCATGTAAGTTAAATAAGCAAGATGACAATATACAGCCTTGACGTACTCCTTTTCCTATTTGGAACCAGTCTGTTGTTCCATGTCCAGTTCTACCTATTGCTTGACCTGCATACAGATTTCTCAGGAGGCAGGTCAGGTGGTCTTGTATTCCCATCTCTTGAAGAATTTTGCACAGTTTGCTGTGATCCACAGAGTCAAAGGTTTTGGAATAGCCAATAAAGCAGAAGTCGATGTCTTTCTGGAACTCTTTTGCGTTTTTGATGATCCATCGGATGTTCGCAATTTGATCTCTGGTTCCTCTGCCTTTTCTAAATCCAGCTTGGAACATCTGGAAGTGATAGGGTCATGTCCTGTTGAAGCCTGGCTTGGAGAATTTTGAGCATTATTTTCCTAGTGTGTGAGATGAGTGCAATTGTGCAGCAGTTTGAACATTCTTTGGCATTGCTTTTCTTTGGGATTGGAGTGAAAACTGACCTTTTCCAGTCCTGTGGCCACTGCTGTGTTTTCCAGATTTGCTGGCATATTGAGTGCACCACTTTCACAGCATCACCTTTTAGGATTTGAAATAGCTCAACTGGAATTCCGTCACCTCCACTAGCTTTGTTCATAGTGACGCTTCCTAAGGCCCACTTGTCTCCACATTCCAGAATGTCTGGCTCTAGGTGAGTGATCACACCATCGTGATTATCTGGGTCATGAAGGTCTTTTTTGTATAGTTCTTCTGTGTATTCTTGCCACTTCTTGGTCTCTTCTGCTTGTATTAGGTTCATACCATTTCTGTCCTTTATTGTGCTCATCTTTGCATGAAATGTTCCTTTGGTATCTCTAATTTTCTTGAAGAGATCTCTAGTCTTTCCCATTTTATTGTTTCCCTCTATTTCTTTGCATTGATCACTGACTGAGGAAGGCTCTCTTACCTCTCCTTGCTTTTCTTTGGAACTCGGCATTCAAATGGGTGTATCTTTCCTTTTCTCCTTTGCCTTTAGCTTCTCCTCTTTTCTCAGCTATTTGTAAGGCCTCCTAAGACCATTTTGCCTTTTTGCATTTGTTTTTCTTGGGGATGGTCTTGATCACTGCCTCCTATACAGTGTCATGAAGCTCCGTCCATAGTTCTTCAAGCACTCTATCGGATATAATCCCTTGAATCTATTTGTCACTTCCACTGTATAATGTAAGGAATGTTTTTTAGGTCATACCTGTTCTGGTGTTTTTCCCTACTTTCTTCAATTTAAGTCTGAATTTGGCAATAAGGAGTTGATGATCTGGGCCACAGTCAGCTCCCAGTTTGTTTTTGCTGACTGTATAGAGCTTCTCCATCTTTGGCTGCAAAGAATATAATCAATCTGATTTCGGTGTTGACCATCTGATGATGTCCATGTGTAGAATCTTCTCTTGTGTTGTTGGAAGAGGGTGTTTTCTATGACCAGTGTGTTCTCTTGGCAAAACTCTGTTAGCCTTTGCCCTGTTTCATTTTGTAATCCAAGGCCAAATTTGCCTGTTACTCCACGTATCTCTTGACTTCTGACTTTTGCATTCTAGTCCCCTATAATGAAAAGGACATCTTTTTTTTGGTGTTAGTTTTAGAAGGTCTTGTAGGTCTTCATAGAACCATTCAACTTCAGCTTCTTCAGCATTACTGGTCGGGACAGAGACTTGGATTACTGTGATTTTGAATGGTTTGCCTTGCAAACGAAAAGAGATGATTCTCTCATCTTTGAGATTGTACCCAAGTACTGCATTTTGGACTCTTGTTGACTATGATGGCTACTCCATTTCTTCTAAGGGATTCTTGGCCACAGTAGTAGATATAATGGTCATCTGAGTTAAATTCACCCATTCCAGTCCATTTTAGTTCACTGATTCCTAAAATGTCAATGTTCACTCTTGACATCTCCTTTTTTGACCATTTCCAATTTGCCTTGATTCATGGACCTAACATTCCAGGTTCCTGTGCATTATTGCTCTTTACAGCATCAGACTTTACTTCCATCATCAGTCACATCCACAACTGGGTGTGTTGTTTTTGCTTTGGCCCCTTCTCTTCATTCTTTCTGGAGTTATTTCTCCACTGATCTCCAGTAGCATACTGGACACCTACTGACCTGGGGAGTTCATCTTTCAGTGTCCTATCTTTTTGCCTTTTCATACTGTTCATGGGGTTCCCTTCTCCAGTGGACCACGTTTTGTCAGAACTCTCCACCATGACCTGTCCACCTTGGGTGGCCCTACACTTGGGTGGCTCATAGTTTCATTGAGTTAGACAAGGCTGTGGTCCTTGTGATCAGTTTGGTTAGTTTTATGTGATTGTGGTTTTCATTCTGTTGCCCTCTGATGGATAAGGACAAAAAGCTTATGAAAACTTCCTGATGGGAGAGACTGACTGAGGGGGAAACTGGTTCTTGTTCTGATGGGTGGGACAATGCTTAGTAAATCTTTAATCCAATTTTTTGCTGATGGCCAGGGTTATGCCCTCCCTGTTGTTTGACCTGAGGACAAACTATAGTGGAGGTAATGAAGACAGTGGGGACCTCCTTCAAAAGGTCCCGCACTTGAACTGCTGCTCTCAGTGTCCCCAACCCTGCAGCCGCCACCGGTGACCCACACCTCCACCAGAGACTCCTGGGCACTCACGGGCAAGGCTGGGTCAGTTTCTTGTGGGGTCACTGCTCCTTTCTCTTGAGTCCTGGTGCGCAAGGTTTGTTTGTGCCCTCCAAGAGTCTGTTTCCCCAGTTCTGTGTAAGTTCTGGCGGCTTTATGGTGGGGTTAATGGTGACCTCCTCCAAGAAGGCTTATGCCATACCCAGATCTGCTGCACTCAGAGCCCCTGTCCCTGTGGCAGGCCACTGCTGACCCGTACCTCCGCAGGAGACACTCACTCACTGTTCTGGCTCAATCTCTGTGGGGTCTCTGGGTCCTGGTACACACAAGGTGTGTTTGAGCCCTCCAAGCGTCTCCTGCAGAGGAATGATATGACCTTTTTATTATTTAACCTTCTATTGCAGAAAATTGGAAATACATAAAAGTAGAGATGAATATAATCTTATCAAGTATTAATTCCCCAGCTTCAGTAATTAACTCTTGGCCAATCTTGTTTCATCTGTAATCTCTCCTACCTCTTACTTTCCTTCTGGATTTTTAAATTCCAGGCATTATATCATTTGTAAATTTTTCAAAATTCACTTACGTTAAATAAGATCATTCTGGCTGCAACTAGAGGGACAGGGGTAGAAACAAGAGGATCGATAAAGAGGTTATTTCAGTAATGCAGGCAAAAGATGATGGTGGCTTGGTCTAAGGAGGTAGCAGAATCTTTTGTACTAATGTGATTCTGGACATGTTTTTAAAATAGAGGTGATAGGACTTGCTAATGAATCAGATGTAGGGTGTGAGCTAAAGAGAAGAACCAGGAATGACATAGGTTTTTGACTCATGCAGCTGGACAAATGGAATTGCCATCAGTTAAATTTGAGGTAAGACTGGAAAGATTAAGTTTTAGAGGGAGAATGAAGAATTTGATTCTGCCAATATTTAATTTGAGATGCCAGTTAAATAGCCAAATAAAGATGTTGATTAGTAATTCTTGGTGCATCAATAGTTCATTGGAGAGGTCTGTGCCGGAGCCATAAATAGGGTAATATCAGCATAAAAATGGTTCTAAGGAAGTGACCATGGATATAGAAGGGTTTTAAAAACTGAGCTAATTCTAGCATTAGAAAGTTGAGAGGAAAAACCATCAAAGGATACTGAGAAAGGATAGTCACAGAGGAGGGAATTAACCAGGAGCTGGTGGTATCCTAGAAGATAAACGGAGAAATTATTTTAAGGCAGGACTAATTTCCTGTCAAATGCTGACAGTGGGCCTGATAAGAAGAGTTCTGAGATTGGATTTACTGTGTGAGGATCACTGGTGATCTCATGAAAAGAAATTTCTTTTGAGTGGTAGGAGTGAGAGCCGTGTGCAGATGGATGTCAGAGAGATGAGGACATGAGGCATTGAGTTTAGATGCTTCTTTTAAGAGTTAGGGGAGAAGACATGGAGGTGCAGCAGAAATGGAGATTAGGAATTTGGGGAGTTTTCTTTAAGATGGAGGAATTTACAACACTTTTTTTTTATGCTGATGGTAATGATCTAGGAGAGAGAGATAAGGAAGACTAATTGACTGAATTGTCTGTGTGATTTCAAGTAGAGATTCACGTATTCTAGATTGCCTGACAAGGGTGTCTTATCACAGATTTTCACATTGTAGTAGCCTTTGCTGTCTCTCTTCTTCCTATCCTTCATCAAGCCTATAATAGCTTACCCTAATCAGCAGCTCTTCAAGTCTGTCATGTGGACAGAAAGGTCATGTAGCTATTACTGTTATCATAGATCTCACCACTTAGAGCTTTCACAGAAACCAGAAAACCTAGCCAATATTCACACTAGCATTTAAAATTGTGTGTGATAAAATGATGTCTGATGTCTTATTTTTGGTGTATTGTGTATTCGTTTTAATAATTCCATTGTGGTTACAGTTGGTTTTGAATGTTGTAGATTTGTTCAAATTAGATACTTGGTTACAGTTTTAGAGTCATAACTTGACAGATACCTGAGGTTCACATGTGTTTAATTGTGTCAACAGTCTGTGTAGAAACAGGTTAAGATGCTTTTAGATCTTGATTGTTTCTTGGTTTTATAGTTTTAGAAGTACGTTTATTTCTGCTTGGTTCTGGTTTACTTAACAGAAGTATTGCTTTTAGTTGTTGATATTGGGAAATATTGACACAGATGATGCTTAGCTGACTTATTTCAAAGCAAGCTCTTAAGTTAAATTTTCTATATGGTCATAAATCAAGTAAAGGTCTACTGTAACTATTTTTTTTACAACTAATTTCCAGTATTTTTCTTAAACAGATTATGAAGCAATTGTGAAGCTTTCAGATGGCTTTAATGGAGCAGACCTAAGAAATGTTTGTACTGAAGCAGGTAAGGGTTTAAAGTACAGTTTTTACTGTTGATTTTGATTTGTTTAATTTGCTAAAAATGTGTTTGGGTTTGTCCAGATGCAGAGCCTGGACTTTGCAAGGTTTTGAGTGCTTGTTATTTTCTGGGAAATTGATTCCAAGAAGTAGGACAGAACAGGGCAAGTGAGATGCGAAGAGGGAAGGCTGTTACAAAGGTACATCGCTGAAGTAACTGTTGGAGGCAGGAGGTGTTTGATTCTGATGAAGCTTGAGAGAAACATACAGAATTCTTTCCAGGATTGTCTGGCTGAAATATGGGAGACCAGAGTATTTATTTACCAGCTCTTATCCTCTATTCCTCCATGGGACAAGATCCCCTTGGGAAATTTAACTTCTTGGCACTTACAGATGCCTCTGGGTAGGGTATGGAAAGACATGCATGTGATAGCATGCTACCCCTTGGAGTAAGTCTGAGACCATACAGAACTATCTGCCACACCTGTGGAAGAAATCCAACCAGGCCAGCACTGGGTGTATCTGCTGCAAAATGGTTGACAAGCCTTCTGGTACTAGTCAGCCAGTAGTTAAATTTGAAAGATTGATTTATGAGTTTTGTGTTCATGCAATTTGTGGAAATGTAGTAGTTTTTCAGTATAATTTTCTCTGCAAATTGTGTGATTTTTATTTCTGGTACCAAGTGGCTTTAAAACCCTATAGAGTCACTTAGATTTGTCCTCCACACAAAATTTTTAAATTAAAAAATTAATATCTACAGTGGATTTTAGACTTTCATAGGTTGCATATGAACAGTTTTTAAATATTAACAATATGTGATTTCCTCTTGTTTTCATTTTACCTTTAGCTTTAATTTTAACGTTTCTTGTAAATTCACTAGTGTTTAAAGAGGGTACTCAGATATGCTTCTCCATAGGATTATCTTCATGGATATACTGTGACTCAGTATCTGGATCAAAATCTGCAGGTCCAGAAACTCTCAGTAGAAGTCACAGTAAATCATGCTCACAAAGACTTATTAATAAGCAAAAATATTGAGGTAAACTCAGTAACCTGAACTAAAAGCAAAGCAAAGTGAAGTCGCTCAGTCGTGTCTGACTCTTTGGAACCCCATGGACTCTAGCCTACCAGGCTCCTCCGTCCATAGAATTTTCCAGGCAAGAGTACTGGAGTGGGCTGCCATTTCCTTCTCCAGGGTATCTTCCCAAACCAAGGATCAAACCTCGGTCTCCCACATTGCAGGCAGACGCTTTACCAACTGAGCCACTAGGGAAACCCACAACTTAACTTGTGACATTCTCCTTTCAAAATCTACATTGAACCAAATTATTAGAAGATTATTTTGGTGAAACTGAAATCCAAACAAAAGTAGTATCATAGTCTTAAAAGCTGATACCATTAAGTTATATTCTTTTCCCACATTTTTTAAAGTTTATTTTTAGCTATTTGCCAATAAAGAATTATAACTTGTGTGTGGATTAAAATTTAAGCTTTTTAGGCTTCTCATCTGGAGACATACTGAATTTCTTTGGTTTTCTTTTTATTCAGCTTCAAGTTATTTTTGTTAACATATCTTTCTGTGAGTTAAAATATATTTAATTCAATTATAGTTGTCTTTTTCCATTCAAATCCTGAGATTGATTATCTTTCTTTTTGGATTAGAATGTATCTCAGATTCACTCATTCACTAAAAATGATTTGAAAACAGTAATATGCACAAGGTTTGGAAAAATAGCTTGCCTAATTTAATTACAGCCTTCTAAACAGGTTTTAAAACTTTACTATTAAAAATACTAGTCATTTCCATTCATCTTATTTCTGGGGATAGCACAGAATAACTATTGCCAAGATTCCTTGTATAGAAATCTTGAAAAGGAAGACAGGAAGCAACCCTTGAAAGTTTCTATTGCAACCCACTCATTTTATGTTAGTGAAAATTCAGTATAAACAGATACTCAGTGAAAATAGTAGTAGGATTCATTTATTTAGTAGATAATTTTTTCTTATCAGTTTTAACTTACCATGAAATTAGGATTGTCTAAAAATCTGGGACCTACATCCAGGACACAATTAATGTTTTTTAAAAACACATACAAACCTTTTACCTCCTTGTCAAGTAGTATTTGACAAGTAGCTTGTCAAAAATTTGAAAGCAAAAATTGAATTGTGGTATTTGAACATGAAAGTCATATTATCAATTTGTACAAGAAAGGTAAATTTTCTTACATGAATAATGCCATTGGTTTTTGTTAAAGCCCACTGTTGACTTTCTTTAATTCTTATCCTCTAAGCTTTTGATTATTAACAAGGAAAAGCTATCAAAATTACTGGTGTTGTTTTGTGTTTTCCCAAACCATACATCGGAGAAGGCAATGGCAACCCACTCCAGTACTCTTGCCTGGAAAATCCCATGGACGGAGGAGCCTGGTAGGCTACAGTCCATGGGGTCGCTAAGAGTCGGACACAACTGAGCGACTTCACTTTCACTTTTCACTTTCCTGCATTGGAGAAGGAAATGGCAACCCACTCCAGTATTCTTGCCTGGAGAATCCCAGGGACAGAGGAGCCTGGTGGGCTGCCGTCTATGGGGTCGCACAGAGTCGGACACGACTGACGTGACTTAGCAGCAGCAGCAGCAGCAGACCATACGTGCGCTTCCTCCTTCCAGGGGATTGCGTAGAGTTCGGAAAGAGCTGTCTAAAATGTGTATGTATTGTTGATAGCTGGGTTTTGTTTTTTGGCTTCCCTGGTGGCTCAGATGGTAAAGCATCTGTCTGCAATGCAGGAGACCTGGGTTTGATCCCTGGGTTGGGAAGATCCCCTGGAGAAGGAAGTGGCAGCCCACTCCAGTACTCTTGCCTGGAAAATCCCATGGACGGAGGACCCTGGTAGGCTACAGTCCATGGTGTCGCAAAGAGTCGGACACAACTGAGCGACTTCACTTTTTCTTTAACTTTTCTTTGTATTTTCAAGATGCCATTCGATACAGGGACTGTGTGAGCTGGAGTTAATTATCCAGATAATTGTCTCATGGTTTCCTAATTTTTGGTTTGGAAAATAATGCTCACTATAGCTATGGAAATTAGTTGAACAGTGGTAGTGGTTTTTTTAACAAATTGGAACTGCTTGCTGAGAAGTAGTAAATCTGGGTTCCTTCACATTTATTCCATAGAATGATATTACATTATTTACTTTTCTTTAAAGTTTTTTTAATTGAGATATAGTTCTAATTGATATATAAACTAAACTGACATTTAGTTTCATGTGTACAACATAATGATTAAGTATTTGTATATATTATTAAATGACCACCACAGAAAGTCTAGTTAACATTCCATCATCACACATAGAAAAATATTTTTCTTGTGATCTACTCTTAGCAACTTTCAAATATAAAATGCAATGTTAATAAGTATAGTCACCATGCTGTACATTACATCCCCAGGACTTATTTTTTAAGTGGAAGTTTGTACCTTTTGACCACCTTCACCCATTTCACTTACCCTTCTTCATTATTTTATAATAAATAATCACATATTAAATATAGCAGTCATGTTGTTTTATTCTCCACAGGTATGTTTGCAATTCGTGCTGATCATGATTTTGTAGTACAGGAAGACTTCATGAAAGCAGTCAGAAAAGTGGCTGATTCTAAGAAGCTAGAGTCTAAATTGGACTACAAACCTGTGTAATTTACTGTAAGGTTTTTGATGGCTGCATGACATCTATTGGCTTAATTTTGAAAAAGTTAAGGAAAATAATGTATGTATTGGCAATGATCTCATTAATAGCATATGAATAAAAATATATATGAATAACATTGTAAAAATTAGTAATTCAGTAATTCTGCTTTTAAGAAGTACAGAGGAAATTTGTATGTTTGTTAATGTTGCATTTATTGCAGTAGAAGTCAGAAGAGTATGTTGAAGCTTTTTGTATTTGCTGTGTGAGTATTTTATAAAACCTTGAAAATGGTTTGAGATAGTAGTACCAGGGAGCATTTCTTATGACTTATTTTATATCACTTGTTTTCCTCATCCTAAAAAGTTTAATAAAATCTGTTTCATTCAGTTCTCTTACAAATATTCTTGTCTTTTATAAGACTACATTTACTATGGTCTTTTAGGTTCTTTAGTAAGTATAATAAACTAATAACCAAGATGAAGTTGTATTTAGATTGTAGATTTTTGAATTTTAAAACAGTAGCTACACTCAGTGTTTGAGACCATTTTATTATATGTAACATAGATGTGTGTGTGTGTGTGAGAGAGAGAGAGTCTATATCTGTATATTCCTCATTCCAGAAAGTCTTTATTTATTCTTTGCCTACTATGATTAGGCTGTATGATAGTTGATTGATATAGTACATGCACATCCATAACCTTTTTTTTAAGATTATGATTAAAAGTAATGTTTGCTATTAAATGTGACTTGGTTTTCTTGATTTTTGTAAGATGATAGTTTCCTTTTGAGGAGGTTTGTACACTCTTCTCAGAAAAATTTACACATATGTACACACAGTTTTGCATATATTAAAACTTACGAGATGTATTATTTCCCAAGCTCACCCATGGACTCTATAGGTATCTATGGATACCAGGCTCAGAGTGTCTGATATAGGGGATGTTGATGTCAGAAGTGTTCAAAACAAAAGTTCTGTTACCTATACACAATTCTTTCTCATATTATGTGGCAATTAAAGCTTTAACAAATTACAACAGGAAATCATCATTGGGCATCAATTAAGATTATGTTTTTAAAGGTGCAGTTAAAAAAAAAAGAAACTGTCTTCAGTTTAGTAAACACTGAAGAAATGAATATGACTCAGGTAATTATAAAATCATTCTTCAAATAAAAAACTTGATAGAGTAATGTGTGCCTTTTTATAACTAAAAGAGAACCGTTTATAGATAGTGGTAAAGAAAATGGAGCCCTCAAACTAGCCATTTAATAACTCAGAATTATTAAACTGTTCTATTTCTCTATATATTTAATGTGTTTCATAAATATGACTATGTAATAGGATGTTTGTCAGGTTTAGGTCAAATATCAATGTGATCTTTTTTATTCTTTCCGTTGTAATTTGCAGTTCACTTATTGAATGACTCTCACTTTTTTACTTCCGTGGTGGGGGGGCGTTTTTTAAAGAGTAAGTTTGGTGTACAAATCTCGAACGTTTAAGTGTGGGTTCTTCCACTAATCTTCATTTTCTTCAAAATTTTCTTCAAAACAAAAAAGATACCATTATCTCCCTAGGCCCAGAGAAAGTGTTATATACCTGAACTTTATTAACAATATAGTATTAACTGATTCAAACTCCTTTTAAAAAGATATTGAAAGCCATATAGTTTATAGTTGAATAATACGTTGAAGTGTAATAAGCTTAAAATTAAAGGAAGAGACCTTTGTTTAGTATTATGTACAAATTAGTGAGCTATCAATTGTTCTTATTTAAGATTTTTTCTTGATATTTTCCAGTTGTCATATTCCCAAGTATTGTTAAAAGTACAGCGTTTCGATTTGCTTAAAAGTGATAGTGTTTCATTCTCTGTGTAGCATTACATAATTTTCAGGTGAACTCTTTTGGTTATAACCTCACCACAGATTGCGCAGGATTCTCAAGAGGGGAGAAGACTATAGTTTCCTTTCGTATGCCAGTTTATGGTGGCTAGGATGTCTTCCCGGTTCTTATACCAAAGTAGGGATTTGCGTTGGATCCGGAAAGGGCAGAGTTGTTTCAGATTATCCCACTGCCTTTCCCAGGACCGTCCTTCGTTCTCCCTCCTGCGGCAGCCCCGCCTCTTCCACACCCTGGCAGCTCCCGCCGGGGCGCCTCCGGGGCCCCGCCCCCCCGCGTCTGCGCGCGCGCGATCGCGAGGGGGGGGCGGCGGCGCGCTGACACCTGGCGGCCGCCGGGGGGGGCGGGCCGAAGGCAAGCGTAGGCTGGGATTGGCTGGGGCGGCGCGGGGATGGCGGGAGGGGAAGGAGCGGAGACGGTTGTAAGGCTTGAGTTGGTGCTAGAGCCTGGGCGGCCTGAGGGGCGCGGAAGCACGGGGGGAGGAAGACGGCAGCAGCATGGCGGCCGGGTACGAGCCGCCCAACCCTCTTCCCGGCTGTCGCCGCCGGAGTCGCCGGGACCCTGTAGTCTGTGTGTGTTAGTTGTAAGCCCGCTGCCTCCCGGTCGTCCTCCGGTCTACCTTTCCTTTCACCGCCACTGCCAGCCCGAGGGTCGGCCGGCGGGTAACTCCCACTCCTACCCGGCCCCACCCACAAACCCGCGGGCCAGGACTATGGAGGACATGAAGCTGGAGTTCCCCTCGCTCCCACAGTGCAAAGACGACGCCGAGGTGAGTGTGTCAGTGACTATCACGCACAGGCCTCTGTGGCTCTTCGCCGAGGGGCGGACCCCAGGCCCCAACCGTCGGAGCCTTCACCTATTGGTAGCCCTGTTGCCTCCTGAGGGCGTCTCAGGACCCCGGGGCGGAGTCTCGCGCTCAGGGGCCGTCTGCCCCGACCACAGCTTCCTGAGTTCCTCTTCCCCTCCGGAGACGCCGGGGCCGGGTCTGGTCTACTTAACTTCAGTCCTTTTTCCCTCAGATTCGGCGTCGAGGACTTACTTGAAGTAAGGTTACCCTTTTATTGCCAAAGCAATGCAAGGGTATGTTTTTAATCTCATTTTGAGGGATAATCTTTGGTGTCATCGATTGACTTGTGGAACACATGAGCCCACGTGTGGAATTGATGTGAGGCCTGAACTTGGAAGCGTGCCTTCAACAAGTTTCCCGAAGTAGTTGGTTGGTTTTGGTTTGATTTGATTTTTGGTGTTTTTGAGGCAAGCCGTGATCATCAGAGTAAAATGTCACAAAACTAGCTCATTGGAATCGGAAAACCTCAGTCCAAAAACTTGCCCTTTGGAGGGAAATTAATATGGGGAATAAAATTCTTTATAACTTGGTCTCCTGATTTCTAACTCTGGGTTCTTTTTATCCCACCTTACTTCTTCCCTAACGTTTATATTGAGTTTTCCCGCATCTATTCCTAGTTTAAAATACTTGATGGTATTGGAGACTACAAAATTAGAATTTTTCTGAAGACTAAGTGCGCTCTAGTAGTCTCAAGAAAGAAATGTTAAATTTCTACTTTTAAGAGATTTTTCAGTTTATGGCAGATATTCATTCTATTGAATGTCTTCGTTTGTGGTTCACTTTTTTTTGGGGGGGGGGATCATTTGTTATAAACCTTGAGAATTTCATGTTTTAAGAGTAGACTCAAATAGGAAAAGAAAGGTAGAATTTAGGTTAGGTTAAAAATGATTTTATACTTTTTTATATGGAATAATGTGAATGAAGAGTATTTTTTTATATCCTTGAAATGATTCAGTAATTTCAACACTAGGCAACCTTAGAAATAATGTAGAGCTTTCCCACTTTTAAGATGAAGAAATTGTAGCCTACTAAGGATAAATGGTATTCCTAGTGCACCTTGGGCTCCTCGTTCTTAATTCATTGTCCTTTCAAATACACCTCAATTCTTCCCTGTTCTCGTCTTAATAGTTCTAGTTTAAAATGTTTACAGACTTAGCATCTAATCTCTTATTGTATAAATAATATATCTTATCCTTCCAAAGATTGTAAAAATCTTAGTGAGGAATACAGCTTACTTCTTTCCTGCTTGCTGCTTTCCTGTGTTGGAGAGAAGTAATAGTTAACCCTAGTACATAGTGATGTTCATATCATCTACTGAAAGCCAGTTCGTTCCTTATTCCATAGCATTGGATGTTTGTTATCTCTCAGTTACAAGTGACAGAAACCAGAGGGGCTTAAGCAAAAAAGAAAAGAAGTAACTAAATCCAGAAAGTTTGGAGTGCACAGTGGGTTCAGAGACTTGACTAGACAGTATTAAAATGGAGCAGTACTGCCCCTGCCTTTCATTAATGCCTGTCTCTATTTTCTGTCAAGATCTGTTCTTTTTCTTGGGCTTCTCCACAGTTAGGAAGTTTGACCATCAGTTGCTTGAGGGTCAGACCCTTAGAGCATTCACATTAAGGGAAAAAGCAGCTTTCTCTAAGCTTTAGTGTTTAAAATCTGGTGGATTGGTTTATCCTTGGGAGAAGGAGTGAATACAGTGAGGGATCCAGTCTAGGTCACATACTTTCTGGGCTAGGGGAACTGAAGTTTATCATTGGTAGCCCTCCCACCAAGATGATAGGAGTATTTCACAGAAGATGGAAGATGCTTTCTGGTCAGACAGAACTGTAAATCATCATAAATAGGGCATCTAGTTAATTACACATAATAAAGTGACTAATAAAACAATGTTAATTTTTTAATTTCCAGTGAAATATGTAAAGTGGCAAATGGTCTTACATGATTATGGTGACCAGCCAGCATAGTTTTTTCCACATAGGAAGCACTCCCAATCACATTCTAGTCTTGCTTAAGTAAAAAAGAAATTCAAGTACAGTGATTTCAGTGAAGACTGTTAATGATTGAAGTAATCAGGATATGATAACTTTATGATCCTGTCACCTCTATAAAAATATTTCCAAGTTTCTTGAAGTACTGGATAGAGCACTCGTCCCATGATGGTTGCTAGCAAAAATTCAGATTAGCTTGCAAAAAGATTGTCATTCCTTTAAAATCGCTGTAATTTCCCGTTGTTTTGAGGATGAAGTTCAAACCCTTAATGTCATCAGCATGGTCCTGTGTGAACTGGCATCACCTGCCTCTCTTAATCGTGTTATGAGCGACTCTTCCCCTTGTTCCATTCGGGCCTTAGCCATAGTCAGTTTCTCTCCATTTGTGGAATGCTTCTATGTTTTCCCCCTACCTCAGGAGCTTTAAGCTACAATTTTCCCCTGCCATGACTGCCAGCACATTCCCCTTGCCCTCTCCTGATTAACTAACTTACTCTTGGGCTAGATCCCACTTGAGGCATCATTTCTTCAGAGAAGCTTTCCCTGATTTTGCCAGTTCCTCGTGTCCACTATCCCATTTCCAGATTAGTGCAATCCCCAGGTTTCTAAGCTTCTGTAGCACTTGGTGGACTTCCCCAGTGGCCCAGCTGTAAAGAATCTGCCTGCAGTGCAGGATATTCAAGTTTGATTACTGGGTTGGGAGGATTTCCTGGAGAAAGAAATGGCAACCCACTGCAGTATTCTTGCCTGAGAAATCCCATGGACAGAGGAGCGGTGGGCTAGAGGAGTCCATGGGGTTACAAAGAGTCGGGAACCACTGAGCGACTAAACAAGAGTAGGATCACTAAGGAACTTTTAAAAAATAACCAAGCCTGGGCTCCTTTTCTGAGTTTATTGGTTTAAGATGGAACTAGATAATTCCAGTGGCAGTTAGGTTTAGAAATAACTGATTTGGAAGCATCTTACTTAAATACTTCTCTGTTTTTCCATATCCTCCTAACCCTCTCATTTTTAAAGTAAAAATCTCTTGGTTCTTTGGTTTAAGCAGAGCTTGAGCTAGGCCAGGAATCTAAAGGAAAGAGCTTACTCTGAAGAGGACCTTTTTTGGGGGGGGTTGGGGGGGACGAGGGCGGTGAGAGAAACTATAATACTACTTTTTCTGTTTTGTGAAGTGTCCCAGCTCAGGTATAGTATTCTGATTTTTTTTTAATCCTTCACTGCCCCAACCTGTTGTTTAAACAGTCCTCTTGGTATTTCCAAACGTTATGTTTCAACCAGCCTAAGGCTATATCCTTTGGTACATTTATTTGTTTATTGGTCTTTGAACATTTTTATAGCATTTTTTCTGTCCCTTAAGTGTGATTTTGTAGGTCATGTAATTGTATTTGCTTGAGAAGTAAGAAGAGAGCCTGAAAGATGTTTTAATGTGTGGTATTTTGTAGCTCTTTTAATGTGTGGTATTTTGTATTGATTGAAGGATTTTCACTTATGAATTCCCACCAGAAGCATGGTGTGTTTCACAGTTAAGGATATTTTGGCATAACTGGCTTGTTTTGGTTTGAGAAACATGGTTGGACTGCTCGGCTAATCAGAGTTTGGGAAATTGATTCTACTAATTAATTACAGGAGTAACTCAAAATACATCATATCAGTTATAATGAGAGTCTGCCTCATTAATACTACCATCTCTAGAGAGATGGATTTTTGAAACAATGTGGGCAGGCTGAGATTAAGATTGAGTGTGATATATGCAAGACTTGGTTATTAGATACATGTTCAGACAGATACATGTCTGATAGAGCAAGACTGTGAGCATAAATGACTTTCAAAGTCCTGATCTAAAGGCAGAATTGCTAGACAAGGCAAGTTTTGTAGGTAGTAATCAGGCTAGATAAACAAGATAAACTCCTGAGATCAGGATCTGATGCTGGCACCAGGAAATGCTCCAAATGAGATTTTCTATGAGAAAAAACTTTCTAGGTTTCAAAGGAACCATGCCTGTTACAGCAAGTCATGTAACAGGTGAATAGGAGTAATTTTTCATTCTCTTCTATACAGCTTGCTTCTTACTCCTTTAGTATCTCTTCTGTAAATACAGCATACGTGTTCTACCGAATACAACCTTATGAGAAGCTCAAAATTTATTTGAAGCCTCTTGTCTCACTTAAAAATTCATGTAAATTTTGAATTCTATTCCATATGTTCATGTTTGATTTAACATGAATGTTCTAAGTTAGTGGTCAGTGAAAATATTTTTTTCCTCGAGGGGGTAAGGGGGGTGGAATTTATGATAAAATTGACACACCAGAAAGAAGCACATGTTTATCCTGTGGCTTTAAGTGCCATCAGGTATATTGCCTCATATTCCCTGGAATATATGTACACCACTTCTCTATATATGTTCCTCTGTTTTTCTTCTTTCGTCACACACATGTAGAGATTTCAGTTTTGGTAAATTCAAAAGTACACATTTCTTTAATCACATTCTTTCTCACAACTCTGACAAGTTTTTTCAGGACTGTAAGGCTGCTAGAGAATCTTTAAAAAAAAAAGTAAGATCCATAGAGTCTAGTGCCATGAATCTCCTCAATGCATATTCTGTGCAGGTACTGTACTCAATGGTTAAGAGTTCTCTGACTAAAATGAAAAGAGTATTTGTTTAAAAATTTTTCAATCTAAAAAGATTATAATATATTGGTAAGTTATAAAAGCAGATAAACATTCAGTTTGTACAGTTTGATTACATTTACCCCTCTACTGGCTTGTAAATTATATACTTTTTTTTCTATTCTGTTAATCTCTCTAAGTTAATCATAATCTTATGTAGTCTATATTTGTTAAAATATGACTATATGTTTGCTTATAGTTCCTTCTTACGCTGAGAGACTGTATAGTGTAGTGATGAATAGAAGGGACTCTATAGAACTACTTGAACTTGAAGTCAGGTTATGTAGGCTCTCAGTGCCTAAAATAGAAATGTAAAATAGAGACAGCAGTACTTTTTCTTGAAAAAAACATATTTTAGATGTTCTTTTAATAAGAGTCTGCTAGTAGTACTCTCTTTTCTTTGTTTGTATGGAATTGTCTTTTATTTCACTCTTGTTCTTGAAAGATGATTTTCTTAATATGTGTCCTAGACTAACGTTTATTTCATCACTTTGAATGTATTACTCTTCTGTCGTTCCATTCTTGTAGTTGAGAAATCGGAGTCAGTTGAATTGTCTTTTCTTTATATGTAATCTGTTGTCTTTGTCCGAATTCTCTCTTTTTTTGATAGAGATTAAATTTACATAGAGTATAATGCAGATATTATGTACAATCAGTGAGTTTTGTTAAATATATACACCAGTGTTTACTGCTTCTATCAAGATACAGACCGTTTCTCCCAACGTAGGAAGTTATCTCATGTTTCCAAGCAACCCCTACTACAACCCCACGTTAGGCAATGAATATTATGATTTCGATAACCATAGTGTAGTTTTGTCAGTTCTTGAACTTCGTATAGATGGAATCATGCAAAAGAGACTGTTTGGATTACGACTTTTTTCACTGATCATTATATCTGTGAAGTTCATCTCTGTTGTGTTTATGAGTTGTTGATTCTTTTTTATTGCTGGGTACTGTTGCATTGTATGAGTATACTATGTATAGACTATGTATAGACATTTGGGTTATTTGGGGTTATGATGAATAAAACTGCTTTGAATATTCTTGTACAAGTCTTTTTGGTGGACATGTGTTTTCATTTCTCTTTAGCAAATCTTTGTTAAGAATTGCTCAATTAATAGAGTAGGTGTAATATTAGCATTTCATTTTATACTCACATCAGCAGTGTTTGAGAGTCCCACTGGCTCCACATCAACACTAACATATAGTATTGTCACTTTTTAACATTAGTCATTAGTGGGTATGTAGTGGTTTTAATTTGAATTTCCTTAATGACTGACTAATGATGTTGAGGAGCATATTTTCATGTGTATTGGCCTTTTAGTTATCTTCCATGAGATAGATGTCTGTTCAGTTATTTTCCCATTTTAAAAATTGGGTTTTCACTTTATTGTTGGTATTTTGTATTTTGGATACAGGTCTTTTTTTGGATATATGTACTACAAATATTTTCTTTCAGTTTGTGGCTTGATCTTTCATTTTCTTAGTATATTTCATTTGATCAGAATTTTTTAATTTTCATGAAATCAAACTTACTAAATTGTTTTACCTTTGTGCTTAGTACCTTTTGTGCCCTCTTTAAGACATTGTTCCTTTTCCCAAGGTTGCAGATATTCTTCTATGTTTTCTTCTAGAAATTATATCATTTTTGCATTTATGTTTACACACAAACACACATACTTTTTTTTCATTCATTCAACGATTATTGAGTGCCCATTGGCTTCCCCAGGTGGCATTAGTGGTAAAGAACCCACCTGCCAATGCAGGAGATGGAAGGTAGGTTTGATCCCTGGGTTGGGAAGATCCCTGAGAGAGGAAGTGACAGCCCACTCTAGTGTTCTTGCCTGGGAAATTCTGTGGACAGAGGATCCTGGCAGGCTACAGCCCATCAGGGCTGTTGAGAGTTGAACACAACTGAGCTCCTAAGCACACAGGAGTCAAACATTCTTTGGGTCAAATCTCATAGACCCACACAAAGCTGCATCTCTTTGATTGATTGATTCACTGTGTGCCAAGCACTGTCATCAAGCATTGGAAGTAGATTACAGCGATGAAAACACATGAGACATTTGTGTGTGTGTGTCTGTGTGTGTGCACACGTGTGCATGTGTGGTCAGGATCAAAATTAATTTTATTTTCCAGACATTTATCCAGTTGTTTCCAGCATCACTTGTTGAAAGGCTTTTCTTTCTCCATTGAATTACATTGGTGTCTTTTCAGGAAGATTAATTGGCTGCATATATGTAGGTCTTCTGGCCTCTATTCATATTTTCCATTCTTCTATTTGCTTTTAGTCTGGAAAAAAAATCTTCTTTCTGTGTTTGCTATGCTGAGCAGTTTCCTCTGTTCCTGTTTACCTGTACATTTCTTTCCCTTATGGGCTGCCTGTTTCTAAGGTACCTTTAGCTAGTTTTGGGAAATTCTCATTAATATTGCGTTTAGTATTTCTCCTTTATTTTCTCACCCCTCCTTCTAGAACTTAGATTCTATGGATGTTAAACGTTTTAATTCTGTCTTACCTGTCTGTCAACTGCTCGTATTTTCCAACTCTGGATTTAGGTCATTTCATTGGTTCTGTTTTCTAATTCACAAATTCAGTGTCCTTTCTTCTGTTTAGCCTGTCTGATGACTTTTCATTTCAGTTGTACATTTTCAGTTCTACATATTCCTTTTGGGTCTTTAAAAAATTGATTTCTTAATTTTTGGTTATACTTAAGGGTACTCTTATAGTAAATGTTTTATCATATCCACAAAGAGCAATATTTTTTATTGTTGTAATTAGTATCTGAAGTTTTTGTGGATGTGATTCAGTTGTATGGCTTCTAATACTGGCTCATTTCCTCCTTTTTTTTTTATTGAATTTTTTAATTGTGAGTTCTTAGAACTTAACTTTTGAATTATTTCTGATTTAAGTTTAGGGTATGTTCCTCCAGAGAGAAAATGCATTTACTTCTCCCAGGACACTATCTACTCAGGACCACTTGACATTACATTTTCACTTGGTCTCACGAATGAAGGTCAGACTGGTTAAGAAGACCCCATCCCACTACTACCACCACCACCTGCTCAGACCCAAAGCTAGGAAAGGCAGGGGTACTCATTTTTATGGGGATGAAGTAAGCATCTTCTCCCTCCAGTGTGTCTTCACTGAAGGTGTTGCCCTTTGGGGACCCAGTGTTTTGGTCATGATCTGGCTTCCCGCTTTGAGCAGGTCCTAGGCTTTCTCTCAAGTGCAGTGCCATTTAAAGTAACACCATGATGAGAATGTGAAACAACTAAAACTCCCATCCATTGCTGGTGGGAGCATAAATTGCTTTTGGAAAACTTTTGACAGTGTCTGGTAAAGCCAAATATAGGCCTACTCTGATTGTCATTTATTTGCCACTTATATATCCAAGAGAAATAAATGCATATGTCCATTAAAGGGCATATAAAAGAGTTTTCACAGCACCTTCATTCATAATTGCCAAAACCTGAAAGCTACTTAAATCTCCATGAACAGGAGAATGAGTCAGTTGTGACTGCACAGCAATGAAAAGACATAAACTACTGACATACACAATAGCATAGATGAATCTCATAGACATTAGGTTGAGATAAACCAGACATAAAATAGTACTGCTGTATGATTCCATTTGGGCTTTCCTGGTGGTTCGTTAGTAAATAATTCTCCTGCCATTGCAGGAGATGAGGGTTTGATCTCTTGGTTGGGAAGATCTGGAGAAGGGACTGGCAACCCACTCCAGTATTCTGGCCTGGGGAATCCCATGGACAGAGGAGCTGGGTGGGCTCTGGTCCATGGGGTCACAAAAGAGTTGAACATGACTTAGCGACTAAACAACAAATGATTCCACTTACATGAAGTTCCAGGACAGACAAAACTGAAATCTGTTGTGATAAAAGTCAGTCTGAAGACAGGAGATACTGACTTGAGAAGAGGAATGAGGGAACTTTCTGGGATGATGGAAATCTCCATCTGAGTTGTGATTTTGTGGGTAGGTATATTTGTAAAAATTGTTTGAGCTCTACATTCAGATTTGGTCATTTTAGCACTTCATTCTTACATACTTCCATTTTAAGAGCCGACTCACGGGAAAAGACCCTGATGCTGGGAAAGATTGAAGGCAAAAGGAGAAAGGTGTGGCAGAGGATAAGATGGTTAGATAGCATCATCAACTCAATGAACAGGATTTTGAGAAAATTCTGGGAGATAGTGAAAGTTGCTCAGTCATGTTCAACTCGTTGTGACCCCATGGACTGAATTCTCCAGGACAGAATACTGAATTTGCCAGAATGCTGGCGATTCGCCTGCAATGCGGGAGACCAGGGTTCAATCCTTGGGTTGGGAAGATCCTCTGGAGAAGGAATAGTCTCCCCACTCCAGTATTCTGGCCTGGAGAATTCCATGGACTGTACAGTCCATGGGGTTGCAAAGAGTTGGACTCCACTGAGCAACTTTCACTTTCTGGGAGATAGTGGAGAACAGAGAAGCCTGTCATGCTGCAGTCCATAGGGTCACCAAGAGCTGAACATGCGTTAGGGACTGAACAGCAGTGCTGGCCTCATAAAATGAGTTTGAAGGGTGTTCCCAGGTTTTTTTTTTTTTTGGAAAAGTTTGTAACAGATTGGTATTAATTCTTCTTTGAACATTTGGTTGAGTTTACCAGTGAGTTGTCTGGTTCTGGACTTGTTTGTTGGGATGATTTTGATCACTAATTCAGTCTCCTCGTTGTTTCTTCAAATCTTATTATTGAGTTTTAAGAGTTCTTTTTATGTTTCTGTATAGATAGTTTATTTATCAAATACATTCCTTACATGTATTTTCTCCAATTCATGGCTCCAATTTTAATTTTTAACTGTGAATGCTTCTTATAAAGAGCAGATACTTGTATCATGATGGAAGTCCAGTTTATTGAATTTTTCCTTTTATGTATTGTGATTTTGGTGTCATATTTAAGAAGTATTCGCCTAACCCAAAGTCACAAAAATATTCTCATATGTTTTCTTCTAAAAGTTGTTATTTTGGGTTCACATCTAAGTCTACAACATTTTTGTTAAGTGTAAGATATGAATAAAAAATTATTTTTTTAAAAAAAAGAACAGAAAGAAACATAAGACTGAAAAGGCTAGGAGATCTTCTCAGGATGCTGTGTTTCAGTGTTTACTGCCCTTGCTGGGTTTGTGCTTTCTTGTGTTTGTGTGTGTGTGTCTATCTGGGGACTTCCCTCACTTCTTAGTTCATCTGTGCATTTAAGGAAACTTTTGAATTAACAGTTATCATGCCTCAGATAAACTTCATTGGCTATGATACTACCACTGTACAAAGCTAAAGATACTTTGGAAGATATATTTTAAGTCATTTTGTAGATGGTTTCTCAGGGTTTATAGACTAATTCTGCATTGCTGAGACCAATTTTCAAGATTTGAAACAAAAAATGTAGTTTGTTTCTCTTCTTTATTTAAAAAAAAAAAAAGGAATGCTGACTGTCATTTTAGGAGTATTATTCTCTCTTTCTCACTTTCTGGGAGATAGTGGAGAACAGAGAAGCCTGTTATGCTGCAGTCCATAGGGTCACCAAGAGCTGAACATGAGTTAGGGACTGAACAGCAGTGCTGGCCTCATAAAATGAGTTTGAAGGGTGTTCCCAGTTTTTTTGTTTTTTTGGAAAAGTTTGTAACAGATTTATAAACATTTCTACCTTCTGTGTTAAAAATACTTTTCTGACTTGGGGGATCTGGATGGAGGGTAAAGGGAATTCTTTGTACTATTTTTTAACTTTTCTGTAATTCTAAAATTTTCTAAAGAAATTTAAAAAACCTTTTTGCAGTTTTAACTTTAGAAACCTAATTACTATTTTTAATTCTGAGTTTTAAGCAACTAAGCTAGAAACTTTTAGAACGTAGTCCATTTACAAATGAAAACTGCCTGTAGTGTGTTTGATTCCTCATTTCAATTCACTGTAATTGCTTTTTTCTTCTTCTAACTTTTAAAATATTTTCTGTCTTTGCCATTTTGTGTTGGCATTTTGCATGGAGAAGGAAATGGCAACCTACTCTTGCCTGCAAAATCCCATGGACAGGGGAGCCTGGTAGGCTAGAGTCCATGGGGTTGCAAAGAGTCGGACACGACTGAGCGACTTCACTTTCTAGCTATTTTATTTTGGTCTGCATTCCAATAATGAACTCTGTACTTACATAAAGTGTATCTTTAAAGGGACTTGAACTAGACAGAATCAAGCCCAAGTAAGATATGGGAAAGGCTGTTTGATAAGCATCTAGCAGTTTAGATCAGGCATGGCAGGTAAATACCTATCACATTGTGTTCTTTCATCTATTGCAGATGTTGCTCAATGATCACAGCACTCTCTTCTTCCTTGAATTTTTCTCCAGGTAGGGTTTTATTAATAGCTGTCTGAAAGTTGCTCAGTCGTGTCTGACTCTGCGACCCCATGGACTATACAGTCCATGGAATTCTTCAGGCCAGAATACTGGAGTGGGTAGCCTTTCCCTTCTCCAGGGGATCTTCCCTACCCAGGGATTGAACCCAGGTCTCCTGCATTGTGGGCAGATTCTTTACCAGATGAGCCACAAGGGAAACCCATGAATACTGGAGTGGGTAGCCTATCCCTTCTCCAGCGGATCTTTCCAACCCAGAAATTGAACCAGGGTCTTCGGCTTTGCAGGCAGATTCTTTACCAGCTGAGCTATCAGGGAAGCCAATAAAGTGAAAGTCACTCAGTTGTGTCCTACTTGGCAACCCCATGGACTATACAGTCCGTGGAATTCTCCAGGCCCGAATACTGGAGTGGGTAGCCTTTCCCTTCTCCAGGGGATCTTCCAAACCCAGGGATCGAACCCAAGTCTACCACATTGCAGGTGGATTCTTTACCAGCTGAGCCACAAGGGAAGCCCAATAGCTATCTACCGTCAGTTGATTAGAGGTGGCATGACTGACAAAGTGTCTGTTTTACATCTCTGATTTAGAGAATCATTTTTGCAAGAAACTTCTGGTATACCTATACTTTTAATTACTGAACTATTCTATTATAAAGTAACATAATCATAATTTTGGAAGCATGATTACTTAGAGTCACCTTAATTGTTGTTTCCTGTCACTTAAATTTTCACATATTTATGAAGCCAGTTGATCTGCTATTTTTATAGAATATTCTCTAAGCATAATGTATTTTTAAAAAATCTGTACACCTGTATATCACATCTTTGACCTTTAATTGGGTGACATTTGTCATAATGTTATTTACATTTCTTATGTTTTCCTTCCATTTTTAAGGAGTGGACCTACCCTATGAGACGAGAGATGCAGGTATGACAACCTTCTTGTTTATTCCAGCCAACCTGTATTACTGTTACTATCATTATTAAATAATTTAACCTAATTTCACAAAGGATTTGAGTCCCATTGACTCATGCTCTGTAGGTTCATCACTGAGTATTTTAAATATTAACATATTAAAAGTTAACTGTGGCTCTTAAAAAGATGGGAGATGAAATTTCTTAGAATCATTGACATATATGTATGTGCTTAATGAGTCACTTTGGTTTTCTTCATCTGAAAAATTGGGCACAATATTTGTATTATTTCTGAAAGTAGGTTTTCTGTGTTTGTGTAGTTGAGATAAACTCTGGAGAGTGGACTGTAAAGTGGATCACCCTTTTGACTTAATTGTTCACATGTGTATCTGATTTCCAGTCAACTTCAGTTAATTTAGTGAAGTTTTCCAGAAGATTGAGTTGAATACTCACACTGTGTGGAGGAAGAAATGGCAACCCACTCCAGTATTCTTGCCTGGAGAATCCCATGGGCAAGGGAGCCTGGCGGGCTACAGTCCATGGGGTCGCAAAGAGTCGGACACGACTTAGCAATTATACATATGCAGAAAACAAACTAGTGGTTACCAAAAGAGAGACAAAAGTGTGGTGGGACAAATTAGGTGTATGAGATTAAGAGATTAAAAACTCCTGTGTATAAAATAGCAACAAGTTTATATTGTATTAGATAAAGAATTATAGCCATTACTGTATAATAACATTTAATGGAGTATAATCTATAAAAATACTGAATCACTGTGTATACACCTGAAACTAGTATAATACTGTAAATCTACTATACTGCAATTAAAAATTTAAAAATTAAAAAAAAATTAAAAAAAAGCAGGTGAACTTTCCACAGGGAATTGATAAAGACTATTTTCTGGATGATACAAACCAACAGATATTTAATAAAGGGAATTTATGGGGGAAAAATGTAGTATGGAATGAATGAATTAGTGATAGCTTGACATTGTACAGGAGGCAGTGATCAAGACCATCCCCAAGAAAAAGAAATGCAAAAAGGCAAAATGATTGTCTCAGGAGGCCTTACAAATAGCTGAGAAAGGAAGAGAAGCTAAAGGCAAAGGAGAAAAGGAAAGACATACCCATTTGAATGCAGAGTTCCAAAGAAAAGCAAGGAGAGATAAGAAAGCCTTCCTCAGTGATCAATGCAAAGAAATAGAGGAAAACAATAGAATGGGAAAGACTAAAGATCTCTTCAAGAAAATAAGAGATACCAAGGGAACATTTCATGCAAAGAAGGCACAATAAAGGGCAGAAATGCTATGGACCTAACAGAAGCAGAAGATATTAAGAAGAGGTGGCAAGAATACACAGAACTATACAAAAAAGATCATGACACAGATAACCACTATGGTGTGATCGCTCAACCTAGAGCCAGACATCCTAAAGTCCAAAGTCAAGTGGGTCTTAGGAAGTATCACTAGGAACAAAGCTAGTGGAGGTGATGGAATTCCAGCTGAGCTATTTCAAATCCTAAAAGATAATGCTGTGAAAGTGCTGCAGTCAATAAGCCAGCAAATTTGGAAAACTCAGCGGTGGCCACAGGACTGGAAAAGGTCAGTTTTCATTCCAATCCCAAAGAAGGGTAATGCCAAAGAATGTTCAAACTACCGCACAATTGCACTCATCTCACACGCTAGCAAAGTAATGCTCAAAATTCACCAAGCCAGGCTTCAACAGTATGTGAATCATGAGCTTCCAGATGTGCAAGCTGGATTTAGAAAAGGCAGAGGAACCAGAGATCAAATTACCAACATCCTCTAGATCATCAAAAAAAGCAAGAGAGTCCCAGAAAGACATTTACTTCTGCTTTATTGACTACGCCAAAGCCTTTGACTCTGTGGATCACAACAAACTGAAAAATTCTTAAAGAGATAGGTATACTAGACCACCTTACCTGCCTCCTGAGAAATCTGTATGGCAGTCAAGAAGCAACAGTTAGAACTGGACATAGAACAACAGACTGGTTCCAAATCACGAAAGGAGTACATCAAGGCAGTATATTGTCACCCTGCTTATCTAACTTATATGCAGAGTACATCATGCGAAATGTCCATTAAGCACAAGCTGGAATCAAGATTGCTGGGAGAAATATCAATAACCTCAGATATGCAGATGACACCGCCCTTATGGCAGAAAGCAGAGAAGAACTAAAGAGCCTCTTGATGAAAGTGAAAGAGGAGAGTGAAAAAGTTGGCTTAAAACTCAGCATTCGGAAAACTAAGATCATGGCATCTGGTCCCATCACTTATTGGCAGATAGATGGGGAAACAGTGGAAACAGTGAGAGACTTTATTTTGGGTGGCCTCAAAATCACTGCAGATGGTTATTGCCACTGTTAAATTAAAAGATGCTTACTCCTTGGAAGAAAAGCTATGACCAACCTAGACAGCATATTAAAAAGCAGAGACATTACTTTGCCAACAAAGGTCCATCTAGTCAAAGCTATGGTTTTTGTAGTAGTCATGTATGGATGTGAGAGTTGGACTATAAAGCAAGCTGAGCGCCAAAGAATTAATGCTTTTGAACTGTGATGTTGGAGAATACTGTTGAGAGTCCCTTGGACTGCAAGGAGATCCAACCAGTGCATCCTAAAGGAAAATAGTCCTGAATATTCATTGGAAGGACTGATGCTGAAGCTGAAACTCCAGTCCTTTGGCCACCTGATGCTAAGAAGTGACTCATGGGAAAAGACCCTAATGTTGGGAAAGATGGAAAGTGGGAGGAGAAGGGGACGACAGAGGATGAGATGGTTGGATGGCTTCACTGACTCGATGGACATGAGTTTGAGTAAGTTCCAGGAGTTGGTGATGGACAGAGAAGCCTGGCATGCCGCATTCCATGGGGTTGAAAAGAGTTCGGCTACGACTGAGCGCTAAACTGAACCTACATAGCAACACTTTTTTGTTTTGTATTTCAGCTCTGCTACTCCCAAGGTCAAGCAGTGTCTCTCCTCAGGAATTCCTTGACCTCTAAAAAACCTGTTTCTCTTAGTGAAAATTCACATATTAAAAATATGTGATCACCCATGAGGTATTTTACTTGATGCTATGGGGAATGCAAATATGAGTAAAATTTAGTTTCTGCATACAAGGAGCTATTAAATCAAATCTATACACAAATAATTCTGATATCCCATAGAATTGAAGCACAAAATTGTATTGGTATATAGGGAGTGATATATTCCTACTGAAGAGTTTCTGTGTTGAATTCTCACAGAACAAATTTTAATTCACCATTTAGAAGTTACGTATTTAAATTGCTGAAACTCTGTCCATAGTCTTTTTTTGAAACTTTGCAGTAATACTTTACATAGATAGCAGTTGTAATCTTGTTTTATCTTGTGCTACTTTTGATTTGATTGTATAAGATTTTGTATAATTCCAAAGGGATGATTTTTTTATACCTGTTTTATCTCTAGACTAGCAGAGAATAGAAGTAAAATTAGAGGTGTTTTAGTAATCAAAAAGACAAGAATACAAAATACTAATTCTCAGACTGCTTATAAAAAAGCACTATGGAAGTTCAAATACCTGACTTTTCAGAATTAGTTTAAATTTTAAATGTGTCATCCTGTTATATAAAGCACATCTGCATTTCTCTTCCCAGTCATTTGCTCAATGTTGCTAGAAAATTCTCCCTAAATAATAAACTTTTAACAAATTATTATAACAGCTATGAAAATATTTACATGGTACATATTTTGTATAGATTTAAATTTCTGGTGGTAAATAGCTCAATATTTTTTTCTAGGAAATTCTGCCTGGTTTGTTTTTAGGCCCATATTCTTCTGCCATGAAAAGCAAGGTAAGAACTTTAAATTAGATTCATCAATAGACCTTATTAACCAACTACTTGGGGTAAGTTTTTTTAGTAGAAAGAGTTTTGTTTGAGGAAGGGTCCACTGATACTGCATATTAACAGTAATTGTGACTCCTGAGTACCTACTTCTTTTCAAATTTTATTGGACCAGTGATTCTCAAGTTAACCACAAATCATAAGTGAGGTTTTGTATTTTTGTTTTCCTCATGAAATCCATGTGTTTAAAATACTTGCCAAAAACTGTCCTTTAATAGTTTATTCACCTTATAGGATACCTGGAATTGCTAATCTGGATATTGGACATCTGTAATTGCTAATCATAGTTTCTGAGAAATATGAGATGTAATTAAATCCCCAAATAAGATTATTTAACATATTAGTTAAAGGGTAAAATAGAGTGTGCATGCATGAGCATGTACAAATGCACTCATAGAACCCACGTATTTTAATTGAAGTGATTCAAGTTTTATTTCTGTTTTTCCAGACTATGGAGATCTAGAACCTCCAGGTTGTAAAGTATTGTATTATATATCTAGGTGTCCTATATATTTACACTGAAATGTATTTCTTCAGTTACACAATTGAAAGGGTAGATCTCATTGATATATGTATTAATAGCAGTGTTTTTGCCACTTCCTAGAGGATTCAGCCCTATGAATTATGGCAATGCTAATTCTCTTTGATTTATAATATAAAACATTATATCACAGATGTTTGCCCTAATACCCTGCCTATTTAGAAGTCTGTTTGATACTTCCATAGGTTTTTTAAAAACTTTAGAATTAAAAACTTTTTTGAAATAATTTGATATATTTATGAATTTTAGGTGATGGGGAGTTTTTTTTTTTTAAGTTAATGTCATTCATTTTGGAACTGGAAAGCTTTTTGACTGTTAAGGCATATCTAAGAGCAATACTAGTCATTTGATGGCCTGCAAGTAAGTTGGGAAGGTGGGATGTTGATAAAAATATAGATCTAAATAAGTACTAAGAAAAGGATATGGTAGATAACTATAGACTTAATGTGACTTACTTTGTAAAAACAAAATTATTGCCCAAAGAATGTAATATTCACAAATACTGGGGTTCAGAATGATTTTAGACTATCTGCTTTCGGTGTTCTCACTGTGCTTTGTAAATATACGTATTATACTCTTTGTCATATTAATTCGTAAGTATTTGTTTACAGATATGTTTTCTCAAAACCTCTTCCCCCTAACTTCACTGTGGTCTCATTAGATTGAAGAAAAGCTTCTATGGGAAAATTTGATTATTTCCCACCATAAATCATCATAATTCAGCCTGTATTTCTTTTCATATCATCATCTAAAACAGTAACAGCAGAAGAATAATAGAAATAAAGAAACCTTAAGGAATAAGCTCCTAATAAACTCATTTAGTTTAGCCTATCTTTTATAACATTCAAATACAGTTTTAATAAAAGGGCCATATTTAGGGTCTTTGTAGGTAGTGAACTATTTCTTTTTATAAAATTTTTCTGTTTGCAGGTATGAGATAAGGTTAAGTTTGCTTTGTATAAATGAAAATCTGTTGAAAACTAAAAATATATATTTTGTGTGCTGTTATATTTGGGTTCTGTCTTAAGGTTTGTTTTTACTTAGTAATCTAATGTGCCTTCCAAGCTTGTTAAAACAAACAGGTTTTATCCCTGATTATATATGTCTTCTTGTTGTTTCTCATATTAATATAGTAGATATGAAAGGTTCATATATCATAGATCAGTGATAGACAAAGGAATGAATATTGAATTTACTTTGGAGGTTCTATAAATGTGAATATGGAACACTGATTTATTATTAATCCTACCAAATTCTTAAACTTCTTTCCCCTGTCTCAGGATGTACTCAGGAAATGCAGAGATAACTGAACTGTAATCTATGCCAGACATAGGAAACTTTGCTGCAAAAATTAACATTTAGAAGCCACATCTTCTTAGCTTAGGCTGCTATAATAAAATACCATCAAATGGATGGTCTCAGCAACAGACAGTTATTTCTCACGGTTCTGAAGGCTGGGAAGTTTGAGATGAGGGCGCCGTTTTTGGTGAGGGCCCTCTTCATGGTTTGCTGCCTTCTTGAGGTAGTCTCACATGGCAGAGGGATGAAACTCTGATGCCTCTTCCTCTTATAAGAGCACTAATTCCATCATGGGTGCTCCACCTCATGGCCTCATTTATATCTAATTACCTCCCAAAGGCCCCACAAACTAATATCATTACCTTGGAAGTTAGGGCTTCAATATAGGGATTTTAGGGAGACACAAGCTTCTGATCTATAACAAGTAGAAATTATTCTTTAACTTTTTTCATGAATTATTAGTATTGTTGTTCTGTTAATACAGAAAGGGAATTAAATATATAGGATTATAAACTGAAAATAGAAAATGCAGGCTTATTCTGATTCTTCATGATTTGTTCATTCATTTCATGAACATGTAATTGTTGAACAACAGCTATGTTCCAGGCACTGCTTTACACATAATTAGTGTGAATCAGTGAACAAAGTCCTTATTCTCATGGCATATATATTCTAACTATTTAAATAACATGTTGTCTCTAAATTTCACTGAAACCTATAGTCACTTGCAAATAAAAACTTAACAGTTTTTAGAGTTATCATGTTAAATTGCTTTAAATATAGAGCCACAAAGCACCACAGAATACTTTGGAGTTGCTGGTTTTAACTTTAGAAGAATTTTTAAACCCTAGAAGTTAGTTTTTGTGGATTGTATAAATTAATTCTGGCTTAAAATAGAAAAACTGTACTGGGAGATGCAGAGAGTAGTCTAGAGGTTTGGGCTCCAGCACTGCTATTAACTAGGTCAGAGATGTTGAACAACTGCTTATGTCAGAGTTGTTCTCTCTAAGAAATAAGAATTGTAGCCAATATATATAACTGCCATTTACTAAAAATACTTGCTATGTGTCCCAGCCACTATGCTAAAGATTATCTTATAGAATTCTCACAACTATTCAGTAAATAGGTAGTGTTTTCCTAGTTTTCACGTGAGGAAATTGAGCCACAGTGCTCAGGTCGTTAGCAGAGCTGGGATCTAGAGCTTGGGCTCCATAGCTCATGACTCTGTATGTAGCCCATGCCTTTAGCCACTATATAGTATTAAAAATAAATAGTAAAGAGTATATAAATGTAAATTATAAATAAATATAAAGTATGTTATACATAATAGAAAGGTCAAAGGGTAAATATATATAATGAAGGTATAGTATTGTTTCCCAAATAAATTATCTTTAAGGTCATATCAAGCTCTAAAATTATAGATATAAAATAATTCTATAAGCCTTTTTGAGGACATGTAGTGTGTTTATCTTGAATCATTGAAATATTTTGCTGATGACTTCAGGCATGTTATTATGAAATTAGCTTTGATTCCCTGTATTTAAAGCTCAGATGTGGCTATAGTAACTATAAAGTTGAGTCCTATGTATTTTCAAATCTCTATTACAGTAAGATGTTTTGTATTTTAAACCATTGCTCTCCTTTTTTTTAATAGCTACCTATACTACAGAAACATGGAATAACTCATATAATATGTATACGACAAAATATTGAAGCAAACTTTATCAAACCCAACTTTCAACAGTTATTTAGGTAAGAATTGTTGATGTAATATATAAAAATGTTATGGGTATCAAACATGTAATGTTTTTATTTTAAGTTGATTTTATTATATTGGACTTCTGTATATATATGTTTTATAAAAATGGGTCATACAGTACATCATTTAAAGAATAAACTTCCATTAAAATATTTTAAATAAATAATTTATGCACATAATGTAGAATTCTAAATGTTCAAAAGAATGTATACTGAAAAGTAGTTTCCCTATTCCTGTCCCATCTCAGTTCCCCTCACTACAAGTATCCATTGTTACTTCTTTTTGAGTATCTTTCTGGAGTTATGTTACATATATATACACAGATCAACTTAGGCTTTTTAAAAAAAATTATGTATTTTGGAGATTGCTTCATGTTATTACTTAGCTACATTCTTCTTTTTTGTTTTTTTCTTCATTACATCTTCTGGCTGGTAGAACCTCAGTTCCCTGACCAACTGGGCCACATCAGTGACAGCCTGGAATACTAACCACTAGCCCACCAGAGAACTCCTGTGTTCTTCTTTTTAAGTAGACAGTAATCTGTTGTATTACTCTACTAGAATCTATTTGAACTGTCTCCTATTGTTAGACATTTAAATTGTTACCAGACTTTTGCTAATGTAGTGACTATCCCTCTAAGTCATTTAATTCATATGTGAATATACCAATAGGATAAATTTGTAGTAGAATAGCTAGATTAAAGAATGTGAGCATTTAAATTTTAATAGATGTTACAAATTGCCCTCCAGTGAGTTGTATCAGTTTGCATTCCCAGTGCAAAGTGAACAGTGACTTGTTCCTTGGTATCTCTCTCAGACAGAATTTCTGGAGCTATTAGTAAATTGCCCTCTGCTCTTCCCCAGTAACATATTGGACACCTTCCAACCTGGAGGCTCGTCTTCCGGTGTCATATCTTTTTGTCTTTTCATACTCTCCGTGGGGTTCTCCTGACAGAAATACTGGAGTGGTTTGCCTTTTCCTCCTCCAGTGGACCACATTTTGTCAGACTCTTCACTCTTCACTATGACCCGTCTGTCTTGGTTAGCCCTGCATGGCCTCGCTGGTAGCTTCATTGCCTTATCGCAAGCTCCTTCACCACCTGATCTGGAGTAAATTGCCCTTCAGCTTTGTGATCTCCTGGAGTAAAAATTGTGTAGTTTTAGTTTACCTTTCACATTTATCTTAAAATGATGAGGTTGAGCATCTGATGGTTTTTAATGTTCTTTATTTTGGCTTCACTTAAAAAATAAAGCGTGTATTACACATGATACAAAGACCAAAGGGTCAAAAAGGTATGAGAGGAAAAGGTTTCTTTCCTTCCCTAAACCCAGCTACCTAATTTATCCCTAGCTAGGAGGCAGGTACTGTTAACTCACAGACTAGAAACTTGACAGTGGTCCCTTCTGGGAAGGGAAATTTAGGGTCTGAAATGGTAGCAAAACCTAGTTTTCATTGCAGATATCTTTATACTGTTAGAATTTTTTACTGTGCATACACATTTTTCAGTTAAAATTATGTTTTAAAAGGGAATGCATGTAATCTAAAATGAAATAGATTGAATTTTTTCCAATTGCAGAAGATAACACTTGTTCTTTATACATATTTATGAAAATACAGAATAACACCAAGAAAAATATTTAAAAAGCCATCCATAATTCCACAACCCAGAGGAGCTTGACTTTAACATTTTGTTAAATTTCCTTCTAAATTTTTTGTATTATGTATGTGTTTCATGTATACACTGGCTTCCCAGGTGGCACTAGTGCTAAAGAACCCGCCTGCTAATGCAGGAGACATAGGAGACACAGGTTCCATCCCTGGGTCAGGAAGGTCTCCTGGAGGAGGGCATGGCAACCCACTCTAGTATCCTTGCCTGGAGAATCCCCATGGATAGAGGAGCCTGGTGGGCTACAGTCCATAGGGTGGCAAAGAGTTGGACACAACTGATGAAGCAACTTACAGTGCATGCTTGCATGCACATCATGTATACACACATTTAGACTTGTATATATTAAAGAAAATGACAGTGTTATATTTTAAAATGCCATACTATACCTTTCTAATTTTTTTGTTTAGTGCCAAAATGTCCTGGGTATAGCTTCTCTCTGATAAGTCCTGAATTTATTGAAGTTGCTACCACCAAAATAATTATTAAAGCAATATTGATTTTACATTTTAATTTTATAATTCAATTACTTAAGTTGTGTTAATAAACAGATGGTCTTAGATGGATTAGAAATTAAAGTTGCTTTGTTTTTTGGTTGGGGGTGGGGTGGGGGGAGTGGTTGTTGAGGCTGTATGACAAGGCTTGCAGGATCATAGTTCCCCGACCAGGGACAGAACCCTGTCCCTGACAGTGAAAGCACGGAGTTCTAACCACTGAACTGCCTGCAAATTTCTAGAAATGGCAGTTTTTCACAAAATAAAGTAAGGCTTGTATATTGAAATGACTTATTTTAAATGTTTTTCAAGGTGTAAAATTTGAGGACAGGTGGTCTTTGGGTTGCTTCTTGCTCTGTTGTAGGTTAGTTCAAACAATGAATGTTTGACTCATGGCTCTGGCAGACTGCTGCACTCTATTTACGTTAGTTCTTTCTCTCTCAGGCTTTGGTCTGTCTCTGAACTGTCCTCTTTAGGGTTGTGCAGAAGGGTGGCAGGGCCATCCAAAGAAAACTCTTCTAGTCTTAGGGAAGTTGCTAGAAATAGAAGAATAACAAAGAGGAGAAAATAGGCAATTTTTGTCTTTATTTTCTAGGTCTACTCTGATCTAGAGGAAAATTTCTTCCTGTTTATGATTTTTCTATTTTAAGGAGATAGATTTTTTTTATATGTAAGATATCAGAGAAATGTTAATGTGTTATCTGTTATTTAAGGCTTCAAATGCTGTGCCTTCAAGCATTATAAAATCTATGGCTTGGTCCTTGGGAATATGATATTTTGAAAGTTATTTTCATGATTGTCAAGAAATTTTTGTATTTTTTATATATGAACAGTTTTATCTGAAAGTGTGCTTAATCACACAATATTCTGTTTTCAGATATTTAGTCTTGGATATTGCAGATAACCCAGTTGAAAATATAATACGTTTTTTCCCCATGGTAGGTAACAATATTTTAATATCATTTAATGTTTATGATTTGCTGTCTTAATTGTGCTTTTAAAACTTAATGAAACATGATTTTCTCCTATACTGCTGTTACTTGGAATATCTGAAAATTGTGGGATTGTATTTTAGAGAAAATTGGCTATTTTTAAAATCTTTTTTATGATCTCCAAATATTTGAGAAATTGTATTTCAGATTTCTTAAATTCAAAACAATATTTAAACTTATAATAATTGTACTTGTAGCATTTTGGAAATTTTCGATGTAAGGTAATTTTTATTTATGTAAATTAGCAGGAAAATATTTTCAGTATATTTTGTTTTATGTTTGTATTTTATGCTTATGTTACCCCATATATTTTATTATAACACACTGTCTTTTTCCTTCAGACAAAAGAATTTATTGATGAGAGCTTACAAAGTGGAGGTAAATAATTTTTCTTTTATTTAGTTGATGTTTATTTTTAGGAAATTGTTCATTAGAGTTAATTTTTAGTTAGTATTTGTCTTAAATGAAGAATATAAAAATTATGTATAATAGACTTTCCAAATTTCCCAAAACTTACTTCATTTGGATAGACTTTCTTAAATATCTCTATAGAACTATTTTCATATTGAGTCAGCTTTAAATCTTTTTAACCTAAAAGTCTATTGTCGTCTCCGCACAGTTAATATAAATTCAAGGATTTGAAAATTAGTAAGTATCCAAGTTGTATATACAGAATACATAAAATGCTTAAGATAAGATTTATTTTACTGTGGTATGATACATGGTTTTAGCATATTTTAGCTGCTGCATCAGGTATCTTTCTATCAGAATAACTATTTCTTGTTTTTCAGGAAAAGTTCTTGTCCATGGGAATGCAGGGATCTCCAGGAGGTATGGTGTTAGCAATAATCTTTCTTTCTCCAGCATTTAATTAATGAGTATGTTTTCTGGTTTTTTTCTAAAATATTTTCCCCCTCTTTAGTGCTGCCTTTGTTATTGCATACATTATGGAAACATTTGGAATGAAGTACAGGTAAGAAAATATTCTGAAACCTAGTCACAATTTAAATTCTCATTAAAATGAAGCTTAATGGAGACAATTTGGGAACTGGAAGTTAATAATCTCCTGATTTTTGTCATCTAGTTACGCTTGATTAATCAGGCCCTTTTATCCTGTGATTAGTCTCTTAACCTCTGTAGCTGGTCTACATTGTATAGATCCACTTAGGCTAATATTTTGTTACTTTACGAAGCTAGTTCTCTTATTATTTTAAAAACCCAAGATAATTACAGTTGGAGTAGCCCATGGAAAACTACCTGCTTACTACTAGGGAATTGGTTAATCTAAATTTTAAAATTCTTATTAGACAAAGATGTAATTGCTTTGTTTAAAAGGTTAATTTATTATATTTTCCTTTAACAGTAGTTGGGTGAAAAATTGCTTAAGAATTGTTTTATTGTCTATTCACAATTTATTACTTGTTTTATGCAAAATGATCTTTTCCAAGCATATTGCATAGACGAAAGAGAGAAAGAGGCTAATGTGCTTACCAAATTCTGTTTTATGTCCTAAAATATTCCTCAATTCTGGCTCTTTCTCATTATTGAATCTCCCTAATTCCATGGACGGAGGAGCCTGGTGGGCTGCAGTCCATGGGGTCGCTAGGAGTCAGACACAATTGAGCGACTTCACTTTCACTTTTCACTTTCATGCATTGGAGAAGGAAATGGCAATCCACTCCAGTGTTCTTGCCTGGAGAATCCCAGGGACGGGGGAGCCTGGTGGGCTGCCATCTGTGGGGTCGCACAGAGTCGGACACGACTGAAGTGACTTAGCAGCAGCAATCTAGCTCTAGTCATGTGTCATTATTTAATCTCCCTAATACAAGCTCTTCCAGTAGTTATCATCTTAGTGGTCTTGTGTTTTCTTTCCTTCTCTAGTCTGTTCTGTTCTTCACACCATAGTCAAAATGATTGTTTCAAAACATAAATCATATTTCACCTTACCCCAAAATGCTCTCAGAGGTTTCTGATCCTTAATAATTCTTAATGTGGCCAGTGAAACTTCACATGACATGCCTGTATCAACCTTCCATTCTTATGCTGTGTGTACTCCGTTAATCTTGTCCATTTGAGCTGTGTTCAACATTGGATCCACGTGCCTGACACATAGTGGACGTTCAAATCTTACAGTCGATTTGGTTTTTTTATGTTAAAATTATAATGGAAAAGTTTGCTTAAAGGTGTTCTTATTATTTGGTGCCATGTCAACAATAATAATGAAAATAACTTCTATTTATTGGGTCTCTGCCAGATGCCAGATACACTTCTGGACACTTTTATCTCAACAACACGAGGAAGTCCATATGTATCTAATTTAACCAATAATAAAATCTGAGCATGTAGTGTGTGTGACACATGCTATACACGATATGTTATACTTACTATCTTTCATATTCACAGTAGTGCTTCAAGATAGGAATTGTTATGATCCCCAATTTACACATGAAAAAAATAAAGCTTAGAGAAGTTGAAAAGTATCCCCCAGAACACACAGCTGGGAAGCAAAGGATTTTCCCACTGCAGTTCACTACCTCTCTGTAGTATAAGCTGTCTGATTATGATTTTCTGTTTTAGGTTAATTGTCAGGTAAGTTCCTACTTTAGATAAATTCTGGAAAAATTGAGATTAATTCATGAAATAATATTATCGCCTTAGTTTTCCTATTTTTTTGTTTTCAGAGATGCATTTACTTATGTTCAAGAAAGAAGATTTTGTATTAATCCTAATGCTGGATTTGTTCATCAACTTCAGGTAACTTCTCTATTTTTCCTCTTTAAGGCAGTCAGAAAGCATGATAATTAAAAGCTTGTGTTCGTATAATTTAGTTGTAGTACTTGGTAAATACTTAAAAATTGCCATAATCTGACTAATTTCTTTGTTCAAGTTTAAATCTATTTAAAAATATTTTTTTTAAGCTGGCATTGACAAGAAAAAAAGGATTAAAAGCACATTGTTAAATCTAAAGTAAAATAATTGATTATAGACATGTCTTCCATTTTTCCTCTATTTTTATTACATACAGAGCATAAGAGAATTTTGGTTCTAAGTGTGTTACATATAGCAGCTTTTTCTGTTTTATATACTTTATCTTCTCCATGTTCTTTCTCACTTTGATGATGTGTAGAAGAACACTAAAAAGAAAATAAACCTGTGAATTATCTGATTAATTCTTTCCAAGATGAAAAATCATAAGTCAAAGAATGTACTCTGGCTGATTGCATCCAGTTATGCAGGAATAAATCTCACATAGAAACATCAAGAGCGCTACAAAATGTGTTATCTCAGTTACCAAACTTAATTTACTTTGTTTTTATTTTTAATTCACTTTTAGTTTCTGTCTCATTTAAAAAAACAGAAAAATATTCATGATTAAAAAAATAAAAATTCAGTAATGCTTAAGAATGCTTGAAAAGTAAGTCTTCTTAATAGTATATCTTGAAGATCATATATAGCTCTACCTTCATAATATTTGTGTGTGTGTGTATCACAGTTTTATGTGACCAGTTCCTTATACATGGAGCTTTAGATTGTTTCCAGTCTTTCATGATTTTAAACAACATTGGAAAGAATGTCCTGATAGGTGTATCTTTGTTTACATGTGTGAGTGTACCTGTAAGATAATTGATCAGAGTGAAATTGTTGGGTCAGAGGGCATTTGAAAGTTGATGTTGCTAAATTGTCTTCAAAAAAACTCCAGGAAACAAAGAGTACCTGCTTACCCATACCTAATCAATACCAATAGCAAAAGTGTTTTATGAAACTTTTGGATCATTGTTGTCATGGTGGTAAAAGTAGCAACTGCTTATAGTTTGCCCATTTTTCTAATAGGTTGTTGGTCTTTTTCTCATTGGTTTGTAAGGATTCTTTGTATATTAAGAAAATTTATTTGTAGCCAGTGATTTGAAGGCTTCCCTCAGTGGCTCAGATAGTAAAGAATCCACCTGCAATGCAGGAGGCTTGAGTTTGATCTCTGGGTTGGGAAGATCCCCTAGAGGAGGGCATGGCAACCCACTCCGGTGTTCTTGCCTGGACAATCTCCATGGACAGAGGAGCCTGGTGGGCTACAGTCCATTGGGTCCGCAAAGAGTTGGACATGACTGAATGACTAAACTACAACAACAACACAAAAGTAGTAGTTCAGTTCAGTTCAGTCGCTCAGTCGTGTCTGACTCTTTGCGACCCCATGAATTGCAGCACGCCAGGCCTCCCTGTCCATCACCAGCTCCCGGAGTTTACCCAAATCCATGTCCATCGAGTCGGTGATGCCATCCAACCATCTCATCCTCTGTCGTCCCCTTCTCCTCCTGCCCTCAATCCTTCCCAGCATTAGGGTCTTTTCCAATGAGTCAACTCTTCACATGAGGTGGCCAAAGTATTGGAGTTTCAGCTTCAACATCAGTCCTTCCAGTGAACACCCAGGACTGGTCTCCTTTAGGATGGATTGATTGGATCTCCTTGCAGTCCAAGGGACTCTCAAGAGTCTTCTCCAACACCACAGTTCAAAAGCATCAATTCTGCGGCGCTCAGCTTTCTTCACCGTCCAACTCTCACATCCATACATGACCACTGGAAAAACCATAGCCTTGACTAGACGGACTTTTGTTGGCAAAGTAATGTCTCTGCTTTTAAATATGCTATCTAGGCTGGCCATAACCTTCCTTCCAAGGAGTAAGCGTCTTTTTGTTTCATGGCTGCAATCACCATCTGCAGTGATTTTGGAGCCCAAAACAATAAAGTCTGACACTGTTTCCACTGTTTCCCCATCTATTTCCCATGAAGTGATGGAACCAGATGCCATGATCTTTGTTTTCTGAACATTGAGCTTTAAGCCAACTTTTTCAGTCTCCTCTTTCACTTTCATCAAGAGGCTCTTTAGTTCTTCTTCCCTTTCTGCCATAAGGGTGGTGTTATCTGCATATCTGAGGTTATTGATATTTCTCCCGGCAATCTTGCTTCCAGCTTGTGTTTCTTCCAGCCCAGCGTTTCTCATGATGTACTCTGCAAATAAGTTAAATAAGCAAGGTGACAATATACAGCCTTGACGTACTCCTTCTCCTATTTGGAACCAGTCTGTTGTTCCATGTCCAGTTCTAACTGTTGCTTCCTGACCTGCATACAGGTTTCTCAAGAGGCAGGTCAGATGGTCTGGTATTCCCATCTCTTTCAGAATTTTCCAGTTTATTGTGATCCACACAGTCAAATGGTAATAAGTCACAGAGAAAAATAAGAGAGCCATTAAGGTCATATAAGGAAGTGAGACATGAATTGGATTTTTGAAAGATGATCAGAAAAGGCCATATTGCAAAAATGTTATTTGACCTAAGACCTGAAGAAATTAAGAGAATGAGCTCTTTCGATACTTTGGGGAAAGCCTTCTGGAGAGGGGGGATATGTGAGGAGGTCAGTGTAGCTGCAACAGAGGAAGCAAATGAATAGTAATAATAGGAGATTAAACCTGGGAGGTAAGGGGCCACGTGATAGGCATCTATAGGCCATTATAAATAAGGCCTTTGGCTTTAAGTGAAGGAATAACTGGGTTATCTCTGTTAAATGTAGTATACCATGTATATATACTATAAGGGTTGTTGGGGTTAGGGCAGAAACAAGTACATGCGTTACGAGGCTATGGAGTGATGGGAGTCAAGAGAGGATAAGGATTTAGGCAAAAGTGATTGCTGATGAAAAGAGATCAGATTCTGGATTTACTTGACAGTTTAGCTTATAGAATTTGCTGATGGATTGGAGAAGAGAGACTGGGATGATTCTAAGCCTTTTATTCTGAACAGCTGAAAGAGTAACTGTTGCTTACTTGTATAGGAGAAACTGCATGAAATTTGAAGGGAATAAAATTGAGACGTTTTTGGTCATGTTAAGGTTAAGAGAGCTATTAGATAGTGGGCAGGTCTGCATATAAGCCTGGAGTTCATGAGAAAGAACCTTATATCTAGGGGTTTTCAGTATATGAATGCTATTGAAAGCTTTAAAACTGAGTGAGATCACCCGAGAAGGGAGTGTGGATAGAGAAGGACTTCAAAAACAGAAACTTAATGTATTCCCAACATGTAGAGATTGGGGAGATGGGAAATCAGCAGAGGAGGCCGAAAAGAGTGGCCAGTGAGTTGGAAAGAAAACCAGGATGATCTGGTGCTTGGGACGTCAAGTGAAGAAGGCATTTGAAGAGTAGGAGATGATCCTTTGTTTCAAAGGTTAATAATAGGTTAAGTAAAAGCTGAGAACTGACATTGGATTAGGAGCATGAAGTCATCAGTGCCCTTGACAAACAAGTTTTTGTGGAATGGGGAGTATAAGCATAATGGGAAGAGAGAAATGTGAACAGCAAGAATAGATATTTCCAGGAATTAAAAGGGGAAAACAGGAGAACAGTAGTTGGAGGGGATACTAGGATTAAGAGGGGCATTTTGTTTGTTTTCTAACATGGTAGGAAAGGGCATATTTATGTGCTGTTTGGAACAGTCCAAGAGAAAAGGGTACATTAATAATGTGCTAGAATACCATGGTATGGTCTGTTCTCCTCTTTGTTGATTCTCTTACAGTTATTATTTCTGTGGTTTATTTTCTTTTTTCCATTTTTCTATTGAGCTCTAAGAGTTACGTCATCTCTTTCATTGTTACATTTCTTCCATGAGTCTTTTTATCTTTTCTTTGAACTCGTTTCAGAAATGCCATATCTTAATGATTTTATGGAGAATTCACAGTTTTCACCTGCCTTGTGTAATTTTCTTGCAGTTTTCTTCATATATGGACTTTTGGTTATAATGTTGCTTTTTTCCCCTTACAAACACCTTTACATAAGACTTATATTGGTTCCTTTTTGATTATTGGTCATCTTTGAACTGGAGACATTCTTCTTAGATAAGCCATTTTCCCAATAATAAAGTTGTGGGAAGAGATTGGGAAATATAGGCAGCTTAAATTTTCCCAGTTTTGGAAAACTTTATCACCAACAGTTTTTTCCAGTAGTATGACTCTACTTAGTGAGTGGAGAAGAAGAGCCCCTTCTGCCACCAGTTTTTCTTGTTTAGGTTCAGAAATACTACATGTACATTGGAATTACCTGGGGAACTTTACCCATAACCATTAAATGAGAATCACTGGCAGGGGGCAGCCAAGGAGAGGGGTAAGCTGAGTATATATATACTGGTTTCAAGACTTCTCAGGTGATCCTCAGGTACAGTCAGGCCTGAGAATTAGTGATTTAGTTTTTACTTTTAGCTGACCAAGATTAGCAGACGCTTGGCAACAGTTTCTCCTTTACCAAGCTTGCTTCTTGCAAAAATGCCAGGTGTGGATGTTCACATTTTCCTTGATAGACTCACACATACTTCATACTATGCAAGGGCTTCTAAGATTTGTCTTAGAATCCACCTCTTTTGGAGAACTCTAAATTGTACCCACTTTGTTTGATATATGCAGCCAGGTATCTTCTGTGCATAGCTTAGTCTGGTTCCATTTTTTTAATGTTATTGTGAAATATAATACACATACGTTAAGTGCATAAAGTGTTAACATCCATCCATGTAACTACCATCCAGATAATGAAATTGAACATTTTCCAGAATTCCAAAAGTCCTCTTGAGGCCTCTTCCTAATTATAATTCTCTTTCTCCTGTCATAAAGGTAGGCACTGTTCTTTTTCCTTACTTTTCTTTCTCATATTCAGGGTTATTGATGTTTCGTAGTTTCATCAAATCAGGAGTTTTCTATATATCTTGTTCTATTTAAGAGGGTACACAAATGCCTTTATTGTTTCATCTTTATCTGGAAGTAGAGGACTATTGATTTTAAGAAATTGGAACCAGATATATACTTGAACCAGATATATGCTTGAAGATTGAAGGCGGGAGGAGAAGGGGACGACAGGATAAGATGGTTGGATGGCATCACCAACTCAATGAACATGAGTTTGAGCAAGCTCCGGGAGTTGGTGATGGACAGGGAAACCTGGCATGCTGCAGTCAATGGGGTAACAAAGAGTCGAACACGAATGAGCGACTGAACTGAACTGAATATACTTGAATCCATTAAATGCTTTATATTAGTCTGATTTTTTAACATTTTATTTCATTTTCTTCTTAAGTCAGAGATCTGCCCCAGTGGCAAAGAATACATACTGATAGCTAGTTTAGTGTGTGATACCCTAGTGCAGGCTATTGGCTTGATTTAATTTATAGTCTCATCAGTATATGTGAAATTATAAGATAGGAATTTTAAGCATTTCTTCTACAGCCATATGGCACTGGAGTTTTCAATATAAACTAAGAATACCAGTAATGCATGCATTAACCACTTTTTAAATTTCATTTTGTTTTGGGTATCTAAGAATTTAAATGTATATTCAAGTTAATTAAAATCTTTTCTAGGAATATGAAGCCATCTACCTAGCAAAATTAACAATACAGATGATGTCACCACTTCAGATAGAAAGGTCGTTATCTGTTCATTCTGGCTCCACAGGTAAGGATCTTTTCATTTTGGAGAAATTTGGGGAGATAGATGATGATACGAAAAGTAGAAGAGAAGACGCATTTGTCACTCATTAGCAAGTTACACCGAGCAATTTACATTGTTTAGAAACTTTTGGATGGGCTATTGAATTAAAATAATTTCAAATTTTAATTTTATAATTAAGTATGTATTATACTGAGCTTCTGTGTGTACGCCACTAGTTAAGTAGAATATGCTGGTTGGAAGATCAGCTTTCCATTTTGTTGAGCTTTAAATCTTTTAAGTAGTTTAAAGTGAAAGTGTCCGTTGCTCAGTGGTGTCCAACTCTTTGTGACCCCATGGACTGTAGTCCGCCAGGCCCCTCTGTCCATGGAATTCTCCAGTCTAGAATATTGGAATGGGTTGTCATTCGCTTCTCCATGGTTAAGTAGTATAACTGTGTTGCAAAGATTAAAATAATAAGAAGGGTCTGGTACCGGAGGCCCTAAATATACTTAGGTGATCTTATTGAAAATAAAAAGTGGTTAATAAGTGAAAGCAGGATGACTCAGTGTCTCTCTTGCCATAAATATTTGTCCTTTTTTCTTTCCCTATTTTGGAGTGTTTCCTACCCCATTTAATGATCCAGGCATGCTCTCAAAATCTTTTAACTTTTACCTTCCTCTCCAAGACCTTGCTACCCTTTTTTGTCTCCTTTCTTTTTATTAGAGCATTCATGGAATTTATTAGTTTATTATTTTTCTCTCCCAGAGTTGCTTTCAGTCTTATTTGCACCAACAGCCTTTTAAGTTAGGAAAAACAGGTTACGTACCTGGTTAGTGTTGGATCTAGAAATTGAACACTGGTGATCTCATCCACAAGTCCAGCACTAGATTGTACCTCCTTAGTGATGAAACTATATAACCACTCTTCAAGCTTAACTTCCTAGTTGTCATTGACTCTTTAGTTTGCAACTTCTATGTAATCATTTTCCAAAATGGGAGGGTCTGTTTCTTCAGTAACAAAAATTCTTTCTTTTTATAATACCTTTAATCTCAGTACAGTTCAGGTCTGTGTTGGCCTCCCACCCTAAGTGTTCTGTACATTGTGGCCAGACATATTTTCATGAAAGATAATTCTAATAGTGGTTTTCTTGTATAAAAGTCTTCATTGGCTTAATTTTTTACTGAAGCAAACACATCATAGATAGTAATTAAAGGCCCTTTTGATCTTTATTTGTATCTCTCACTGTACCTCTATATAGGCAGTGCAGAAAACTGAGCTACTAATGATTTCTCGTGTGTGTCTTCTATTCTCCACCTAGAGAGCATCACATCCAGTCTCTCCATAAAAACTTGGTTCAGATGTCATTGCCTCAATCAAACATAATGATTAACTTATTCTTCCTCTGATTTCTAGTTATTCTGCCATAGAGCTTTATCTCTACCTCCTCACTTTCTGCATTGAATTAGTTATCTATGTCTCTCAACTTCCCTTAGTAGAATGCAGATGCAGCACTGCATGTGAGTCTGTTGTAACAGCTGTATTTAGACTTAAGGCTTTCCAGGTGGTGCTAATGCTAAAGAGCCCACCTGCCAATGCAGGAGACATGAGAGACACGAGTTCAATCCCTGGGTCAGGAAGATCCCCTGGAGGAGGGCATGGCAACGTACTCCAGTATTACTGCCTGGAGAATCCCATGTACAGAGGAATCTGGCGGGCTGCAGTCTGTAGGGTCGCAAAGATCGGACGCGACTGAAGCGACTTAGCACGTACGCACACGTTTAGATTTATTTTAATGACTAGCATATTTCCTTATTTATTCCATCAGTACTATATTTCTGTTCTGTTCTTATTAATCTTGTAGTGAAATACTAGTTTCCCATTGGAATTCAATCCACCCTCTGGACTAACATTATTAACCATGATTTAGCACAACTTTTAGGGCATAAGTTTAAGGTGATGTAATTATTTGGCAGATAACGCAGAAAACCCTTTACCAGGTCGGTTGTTCCCTAAAGTTTTCCTCCATTGAGAATCAAATTTCTTGATTATGATTGTTGGGCATATACATGTTCTGTGTAGGAAATTTCTGTACCAGCAGACTGTGATATGAGGAGTAGATAAAAGAAAATCTCTTATCTGCTACATGCTTGCCTTCCAATTCTACACTTGTTGGTAACAGTCAGTTTCACTGGAAAAAACATTTTTGACAGCATCTGTGAAAGCCAAAGGATAATTACATGTACAAAATAAAATTATACAAATCATAATTTCATAAAGTTATATGAAGTTCATAAATAATATGTTCTGAGTCACATGTTTTATGATGCCTAGAAAATGGTAACCAAACATTTATGAGCCATTACTTTAAAAATTAATGTTCATTATATAAAATACCTTAATAATTATTAAGAGGGAAGACATCACGAAGATATAAAATTCTTTGGGTAATTTGTAACAGAAGAATTTTATCAGTACAAAGGTTTACTAAAAATTCAGTCATGAAATTTTCATTGTCACATTTATGATAACACTTCATGAAAAATGAAGCCTTTCCTAGCTGTAACATTCTAATGAGTGAATTTATTTGAGTTCCCATTATACCATATGTTATGTTCACGCAACAACCTTTAGGCAGTTTGAAGAGAACACATGAAGAAGAAGATGATTTTGGAAACATGCAAGTGGCAGCTGCGCAGAATGGCTGATGCAAGAGCAACGTTATAGAGGATGTGAATTTCTGTTTGAGGAGAAAAATACTACAGACAGTAATAATGTAAAATGGTAAAAACACAAGCAGTTTCTTTTCAATTATATGTTGCTTCCAGACGTGTTTCTCTGTGACTTGTTGAGCAACATTTTAAGATGTTGGACTTCTGCGATAGATGGCACTGATGGTTTTGCTCCCTTTTTTTTTTTTTTTTTTTAATCTTTACAATTTTATTATAAACCAAGAATTTTGGACTTGCAAAGAGGTATTATTGCAATAATGCACTTTTCATACTTGAAATTTATTTATATGATATAAAGTTGTTACTTTAAACAAAATGCAAGTTAGGGGGGATTTGTTTATAAAATCTGGGTAATTTATAACAAAAGAATTTCCTAAAGTTTGCTAAAAATTCATTTTATGTTCTACATATTACATTTTTAAAATAATTTTACAGTTCACTTTTATGATGGAGCCTCTTACAGAAACATTAACAAATGTAGGAATTTGCCACATTTCTTTTTTAGTATAATTCAATAGTTTATCTTTTAATTTTTTAAACTTCTTGATCCCTTATTGATAATCTTTAAATCGTGACATCAGCCAACTGTCCTTATTTTAACGTGATCCAAGTATTGCTTCCTTTCCTATTACCTTCCTAATTTTATTCTGTAGAAAGAAAAAGTTTAATGAACAAAGGAAAATGTTTGCTTTACAATACCAGATGTTCACAAATACAAGGAGAGTTTGAAACTTTCAAGTGACTTTCCTTTAGTGTTCTTGAAAGCCAAATGTTCTGTTTCTTCTTTTCGGAGTCGTGTAGTCCATTTTTTCTTTGTCCAAAATGGTTCTAAATATAATAAACCAATGTAGCACTATTTTTCCTAAACAAAGCCCAAAAAAGAAAAGTGCCTTGCCTCATTAGAAAAAATAAATAAATAAATCCTCATGACCTCTAAATTAGTATGTAGAACAGTGAAAAGTTTTGAACATTTTTCTATAAGTTCTTTAACCATAAATTAGTTTAAACTGAAAGTCTTAAGGCTTGAGGAAACCTGAGTAAATTATTTGGAATATGGAACATTTACGCCTTCATTTTGTGTTGTCTTAATGATTCTGTGAGATTGTTCTGGCTCAGACAGTAACTTTTCTTTGAGGATGCATTTTTTGTAGAAAAGTGATTGTGGGACTTCAGTGTCTACAAATTAGTGTTGTAATCAGTTCTTTACATTGAGTTAATCCAAATTTCCCCCATAATTTGCATTAGCAAAGTCACTTTATGGATCCTAGGTTCTCCATGTTTTTATTTATGCATATAAAAATTGTTCTTAAAAAAACATTTTTGCTATTTTAAGTAAGATGTTGGGGAGGAGAGGAGTGTTTTAACTTTTTATAGTTGATGATTTAGGGTAGCACAAATGAAACTCCTTTGTATCTCATTTTTCTCAGTCCTCTCTTGAGGTGCTTTACTGATGAGAGTGATTTCCATACCTTCCTTTGGTAACAAAAGGTACCACATAAGGTAACCTATTATACCAACTTAACTACTTTGCTTTCCTCCCTAAGGTGAAATAATACAGTAAAAGTTTTTTTATCCAGCATAATAGGAGAGTGGAAGTGAATCAAAACTGCTTTGTTAATTAAGCGTGAATTCTGTTGACCCAGGTGGTTTTCTTCTTCTGATTTCTCTTCCCTTCCCCCATTTTACCACCTTAAAGACAGCATACTGTCAATTCCTTGAGGTCTTGTATTCTGTTGTATGATTGGTATGTTGTATCATTGGGTGTGGTGGTCTAGTATAGTCAAGATTTGCATTGAGTGTTCAGAAATTCAGTTGGTAAAGTGCCAGATAATACAGCTTCCCTATATATAGATTGCTATTGGGTAGGTCAACAAAGACCTCTTTTGCAAACTAATAATCTATGATGCTCCTTCCACAAAAACTGCTTAAAAGAATCTTCATAATAGTCCATTTAGGTTTCAAAAATAAGGCAGTTAAGATTTTCTAAATTAATTTCTTAAATATACATATCCTTTCTAGTAGTCTGGCCAAGAATACAAGTTTGGTTATTGAATTATATTTGGTAATTTTCCACTTTTTTTAATCACTGTAATTTTTATGTTGTCACTAAAGTGCCTGCCCAGCACTGTAAAGACTCACAGACACTAGAAAAAGGGACTTCATCTTCTTGAGTACAAATTAATATGGACAAAAAGTTTATTTTTTCTTTCATATAAGAACACTTGAAGTTTGTTTTGAGTATATTCTTCCATCCAGTGTTCAACTGTTTCTTCTGGTAGCTCTTCCTATTCTTTTTATTTGATTCCGTTTCTATAATTCCTCTATTTCCTCTTATGTTTTGTGTTAGCTAACTATAGTACATTTAACCAATCATGATTTATTTTCTAGAATATTTGAATAATATATGAATGACTCAGCACCCAATTATAAGCATTAAATATTAATCTGGGCACAGAATTTAAAATGATACCACATCAGAACATAGGTGAACTGCTTTATTGTCCATTTTGAAAGTATGAAACTTAAATATTGAAAATATTCAACTAGAATGGCAGTATTCTTACCTTGTAATTTCAGTCCATTGGTCTGTGTTAATTTCATATCAGATGTATAAAGAGCAGTTACCCTTGTTTATTTGTATCTACTCTGTGGTGGAAATGTTAAACCATGCCAGCTTTTGCTACCAACTCTCAACCACTTAACTTTCAGAGCAGTATATTTGTTTTGGGAGGATTTTGTGCTTCATCTGAGTTTAGAAGTAATGTCAGAAAATGTTAAGCATGTCCTTTTAAAGAAAATATAAGGTTTCTAATTGTCTTATTACCATGGTAATTTAAGTGAATTTAGAAGTATTTAACTGCAATCTTGAATTATAAAGTTGGGATGCATATATAGAGATATATATCAAAATCTCAACTTGATGTAAAGTAAATGAGCAGTTACCTGGCGGATTTTTTTTTTTCAAATAACTGTTTAATCCATAATTCCATAACAGACTTAGCTTCACCTCAATATTTTTGTCCATTCATCAGTGCTCCAATAAGAAAATGATAGGAAATAGCTGAAAATTACTAAAAGATTTTATTTTTTTTATTTATTAGAAAAATAAGTTCCTAGGGTCTTTGAATGCTGGATTTTTTTTGTCTTACCCATCCATGGCAGCTAAAAAAAAAAAAAAAAAATCACTCAAAATATTCAGGTTTACATGTTAGCTCTCTCTCATAGGGAGTTGCCATACCTCACAGTTCAAAGTGTATTCTATAGATCAGTAACATTATACTGACATGTAATTGCAATTTACTATGCAGCAAAAATGATTCAAGAAGAAAAATAACCTACAGTGTCTATTTACCTTTGTATAGGCAATTGCTTAAGTTACTCTGCTTTTAACATTTGTACTTGGATAAAATGCTTATTATGTATGTATAGGAATGTCACAGTGCAAGATGCTGCTAGCTCAGGCGCAAAGTATTAAAATTATTTTGTGAAGATTGGTGGTTGTATTAAAACTGTTGTGCCATTATACCTCAAAAAAGATTGACAAGTTCATTTATACTGCTTATGCCATGACCGCTTTACTTAGATTGTTGTCTTCTAGGTGAAAGTAACCCAGTTTTAATCCCACACACAGATTAAATCTGAAGGACAAATGAACATTGGATACTGAGAAGCACTTAAGAGTATTTTCTGAAACATTGTGATTACACACATAAAAATTATGGTCAGTACAGGGAAGTCCCAAGTTTAGGCTCAAGATTTTTTTTAATGATTATTTGAACAAGTTTGGAGTTGAAAGTGAGGGAATTTGTGTCTGAAGGAAGAGGTAAGGCCATTCATAGAACAGCTTCCAGCTCATTTTAAAAAATACTTCTTGCTTTTAGTTTTCCCCTTGTTAGCCTACCTACATAATATCCTTCATCAAATCTGAGATGTCATCATCAGCATCACTACACCATCTTTTTGATCCCACTAAAAGGCAAAAATATTGCTGAATAAATCATGACAAGCCATTGATCATAAAATGCATCCACATTTCCAGATGTTACATATAAAAAAATATGTGCATTTTAGTCAGTAAAATACAAATATATAAAACACATGGAGCAAAATAAAAATCAACTGCCACTTCATTATACCTTTTCAAAAGTGAAGAGTACTCAAAAATGTATTATTAAAACATATCTGCATTTTTTTTCATACTCAAGTTTACCCACAGGATGCCTTAGTAAAATCAAGCATCTCTGGTTAACTAAAGCTAAATGCAGATTATCAGTTTCCTCAGTGACACAATTTTTATGTGTTATACCTTACCTACAACTTTTGTTTCCTATAGGGGGAATTTAAGATAAGACCATAAGAACATTATTTAAAGGGATTTATTGAAATAGCCATCTTATAGTTTTACTTCAGATTGTTTAGTGGTAAGAAATGTAATAAAACATTTAATGTTGCCTTTTACTAGGGTTCCCTCCCACCCTCTGGCCACGCAGGGATCTTAGTTCCCCAACCAGGGATCAAACCCATGCCCCCTGTACAGGAAGCAAGGAGTCTCAACCACTGGACCACCAGAGAAGTTTCTATTAGGTTTATTTTTTAACATGGGTTTTTAATTACCAGGATATACCTAATAAAGCTACTGTTACCAAGGTCATAGGACTCCTTTTTCTTAAAAAGCAAAATTTAGTTTTGCTGCTTTCACTAGGGACACACCAGTTCATCTGCCTAGGTCATCAGCAGGTAAGTAGCACACCCTCTATTGGTGAAGAATTTCTATTATTTAGAAAGTTAACTAGCTTTACTGCATGGAGGGAAATCTGAAATCTAGTTGAAGCAGGTGTGGGTCAACAGGATGGTTTTTACTTTCTATGCTCCTTTTACAAAGAGTCACAAAATTAAAATTTTACTAACCCTGACTTGACCTAATAATTTCAACAATAGACAACTCAAGAAAAGCACAGAAAACATTAGGATTCCAACAAAATTGTTCATATGAACAGGTTTAATGTAACATGGAATGCAGAAGATTAGAACCAGTAGTGAAGTATCTAATTCTTATTTCAACTTAAAAAAATTTTTAAATCAAAATAGGATAGTGACCAGAATAATAGTACCATTATAGTCACATTAAATAGAAAATCTTCCATCAACATTTTAATAATGTACTAAATGTGGTATGATACATTTTAAAATGTTCCACAACTTTGTAATCCATTTTTCATAAAAATGTTAGAGGCTTTGGACACCCCATGGAAAGATGAGAAATAAAGTTAGAAATATATAATATACCAGGATTTACTAATTCACTGTTAAAAAGTACCTTATATTTCTCTTAGATATTTAAACAAATGAATAATTATTATATTTCACATATAAGACAGGTGGTACTTCAGCTACATTAGAATTATAACAACTTTTAGATGTATATTTAAATTGTCACACTTTATAAGTTAATCTTCATTTCTACTTCTTTTAAAGGCTCACCAGGTTGTCTGCCAGTACAGTATTAGGATCGGCAAATGTTGGACTGTACTACCTTTAGTTAATCTAATATCCAATTTCATGTAACATATGTGAAATGACACACCCTTAAGTGGTATTTAGATATATTTCTTTGAAACAAAAATATTAATTTTATGAATATGATAAACAATCTTATTCACTGTATGCTTTTTTCTTTTAATGAGCAGTACAGATAGCAGACACATAACTCCTTACTACCTATACTCTGACCACTAAGAAATGAAGCCAACCTTTAGAAAAATACAATGCAAGAAAAGATTCAAGTTAAAAATATACTCCTTTGGTTAAAAATCATCCCATTAATAACTTCATTTGTAATCTAAACTCAGCATGTCCCACCAGCCCAAAGTAATCTTTTAAGTGTCATTATAGTTGTATCACAATGTTTTTTCCAATCCAGTATTTATGGAGGTCACCTGGTCGCAGCAACAAAATATTTTAACTCAAGAGAGTATAGCCTTGCTGCATCAGCTCCTTTGATAGATGTCTTTCTTAAAAGATTTTACTTCAGAAACCTCCGACACATGTAGTTTTCTTCAGATACTGTATATCCAAACTTTTTATAGAAACCAACGTTTTGTGGTAGACATTCCAGGGTAATCTTATAACAGTTCAGTTTCTTGCTTAGCAAAGTAAGGGTTGATAATAACCTGAAATTTTAAAAAGGGTTGGGGGGATAGGTATAGAGCATTTGTCAGTAAAAATGGGTATTAGTAACAATGTGAGTGAATATTTTACAAAACTTCCAAGTTTATATCACAAACAGGTTTATATCATGGCTTTTCCCACTATATGCATTTAAAATTCAAGTTGCAAATATATAAAGCATTTAAATCACCCAAAGCATTTTATTTTGTTCCAAATATACTTTGTTGTAATCTCTAGTCTAGTAATAAACAGAAAACTAACCCAAAACCCTCTCTATAAGTAGATTTTAAAATTAATGTTAACACCAAAGACTGGCAACCTTTTAAAAAATATGGCCAAAATTAGTCTTTGTATCTAAATTCTATTCAAACTATTTAGTCAGTGTTGAATAGTCAAAACTATTCAGTCAACATTCCCACATAAAGTGGGTAAATAATTGCTTTGTTCTTTATCATTTTTAAAGCTACCTAAATATCTGTGAAAGAATGTATCAGGTTACCTGTGGATTTAGTCTAATTAATATGAAGTGGAAACAAAAACATATACATCTTTATAAATCCTTAAAGAATCCAAACCAAATATAAAAATGTGATTCTAACTGCCTAAAGGAGAGAAAACTAGGAATTTCTCATGTTGCCCAGATAGAAAAAAACCTCCTCATTCTGAAGACGGAAACTCTTGCTTGAAGTTACACAATTATAAAAGGTATGGCTAAGTGACGTGCCCTAGAAATACTAGAAATTGGTCTGTTTTGTTCACTGATATATATCAAATACTTTGAACAGTATCTAGCACATGTGCTTAATATTTACTGAGTGAATTCCTTAAAACTCAGAAAATATTAAAAAGCAAATTCTAACCTATGAAACTTTAAAAGACTTAGATAAATGTATAGAGGACTATACAGTGAAGGCCAGTTTAGTATATGGTTCTAAAAGTCATATAACTGAGAACATGTCCTTTGTTTTTAAATATGATAGACAAATTACTTGACTCACCAAAAGTTTCTTCTTCTAGTAATATGAAAAAGTACTACTATTAAAAGTTAATAACTTTAAGGTGTTGGCTGTTTTAACAGTACAGTTCCAATTTCCAAACTTTATGGTAAAAATTATATATAAAAATATTTTTCATTAAATTCAATCTAAGCTATACAGTGACAATGGGTTCATAATTAATGACGCTTAAAAAACTTCAAACAGGAAAACATTTGTAACAAGTATCTTGGCAAGAAAATGTAAACTGAAACAGAGAGTAGCTACTTTATCCAGGGTTACCTCGTTTCTGCCTACTTACAATTTGCCAAGCTGCTTTCCTCTGCATTCATCACTAACAACAACATCTTCTACTCGTCCTCTCTGAAAATATTTACAATGTTTAAAAGACTAAGCATGTAGGTTTTGTTTTTAGTTAAATCAACAAATAATGGTAAGAATTCATTGATAAGTAAATGTTTTATAAACCTTAACTTCAAAAATTGCAAATTTTTAAGACTTATTGTAGAGGAAATAATACAGTGAATCAATTTGTGGCCTAATTTGTCTATATCCTGAACCATCCCATCCCATTGTTTTAAAACAAATCTCAGTATCTACATCACCAAAATGTAATCTTGTTATTAAGGTACTACATCCATTATCCTATTCATGCTTAAAAGCAATTTATTTCAGACATACAAATACAATATACTAATTTCTAGTACAGAAACCACACCAAAATTCATACCTCACAGAATACATTCCAGGTGTTTCTATCATATTCTTACTGGGTTATCTAGATCTTGTTTTCTTTACTATTTCATGTGAATCATGAGGAGTGAAGGGACTCTACAGGCATTAGAAGGGTCATGATTAGAACATATTATTCTAAACCCTTTACCACTGGGAAACTGATGGGAATTTGTGTTAATGTAGTACATTCCAAGTATCATTTTTGAAAAAAATTAGCATTGGTGATTCCAAACATTACTGCCAAATTCCACAACACTGACTTGATTTCTCTACGTCTGCACCAATTCTAACACCTTACAGAACAATTTTTAGCAAACAATTCATATTAATAACATTTTCTGTCTCACAACTCTTAAGAGAATGGGGAAATGACTAAGTGATTTCTAGAAAGCAAAACTATCCCAGGCAATATTTTGCTCTCTCATTTTGCAGTAAAAAGCAGTGGGAAAACAGACTTGTTTGATGGAAACTCGAAGTTGATATCCGTTTTACTCAAGCATTAATGTGAACACATACCTTAGCACAGGAATGGATGAATTTATGTTCTATTATCAGAGTTGCTGTAGCAACTATCTGGCCTAAAGTTACATCTTCCACAACTGTAACATAGTAATCCCCAGATTTCTTCATGTGCTCAAAAGATTCTGTGGAAATTGGAAAAGAGTGTTATATAGACATTAAACGTTATTAGGTGCCAAAAAAAAAATACTAGAATTAGCTGAAATAATCTAATGAATATTTAAAGCTATCTTACCACAGTAATTTACAACTTTGTGTCTAGAGAAAATGTCAGTTATTAAGCATGACCATGTATTTGAAACATCAGCAGTCAGTACTGACTAGAACATAGTCCATACATTTAAAAGATCTGCTAGAAGAATAAAGGAAGACTAATATAGCTAGTTTATAATCTGACAATGTAGTTTTCAATTTTCCTCTTGTGATCCCAAGTGTTTCATGATAACATGACCTGTTTTAGAAATAGAATCATCATTTTTGTTTGCTTTGAAAGCACCCTGTGAAATAGATAAAAAATAAGTCTCCATTTCCCAGTAATTTTCCCAAAGCCACATAGCAAATAGGAGCAAAAATAGAATAAACACCTACCCCTCAGACTGACTTATATTGATGAAATAACATGATTTCTCATCTAATATTCCCACAAAGAAGAATTTAGGAATAAAAACTGAGCCCAAAAGTATTAACATACTGTTATTTCCACAGTTGTATTCTAGTAATGGGTCGGAAATGGGAAGAAATAGATTCAAAGAAGGAAAACAGAATCAGAAAATAATAACCTTCATTTCAAGAGGGTCATATAGAGTACAAAATAAAATTACCTCTTGAAGAAAATGAAGAACATAGGAAGACAGTGTTAAGAGCACTGGATGGAGTCAGGAAGGTTGTAGTTTTTTCCTTACCAACAACTACCTGTGATTTTGGGTAAGTCAATTGACCCCTCTGGATTTCTATCCTCACATGTTTTTATTACATTTTTTGACGATGAAATTTCTGTGAAATAACCTAACTATGTGAAAGGAAAATACTATAATAAAAATCTCTAAAACTGCCACCCAGGTTCTATGCTGTAGTAATTATCTAAAAATAGCCAGGTATTTTGTAAAACATAGTAGTAGTAACTTTTGGATTCTAGAATAGATTGGCCACATTAAACACTTAAATAATAGCTAATTTGTTATTTGAATATTTTCTAGCTATTTGAACAAAAATACAAGTAGACACTGAACAGAGCTAGAAACAAAAATAAAATCATGTTTCCCTTTATTTCTTTTTCTTCAGGAAAAAGAGGCTGTAGGACTTACTCATAAATTGTTCTGGGTTGACAACTCCAGTCTCTGTCAGCTGACCAAGTACCTTAAAAAAACCTAGTTTTGAAAAACAGATTTCAAATCATGAGAAGAGCAAATATACATTAAAAGAAGCAATGCTTCAAGCTGGTGGGCATTATTTTTTCAAAACTTTCTGTAATGAACCATTCTTAAATTATTTTAAAAGATTAAACAAACCCATTCTTTCTATATAATCAATATGTAAAACAATAATAGATTTTACCAATGTTTTTGCCTGCATAAGATTTTTGGAATAGTGCTGACCTTAAGACTCAGTATTTATAGAACCAGCATATACAGTTTTAAATGTAATTTGCAATAGATTCAATGCAAGGGATGTCAAATTTTCCCAAATATGTGCTTTGGTTTTCCTTAAGCAGATTCTCATTATGACCAAATATTATATTATTTGTAAAATATAACATTGTTGAGACAGCAGTTTTTTTTAAAGATTCCTGATTAATGTTATGTTAATATGAACAGCATAGAACTTCAGGAATCTTAACTTTTATATACTGAAGAACTGATTTGACCAAAATAAGATTTCCTGCCAAAAAAGGAAACTGTAAAAAGTTGACTTTTGATTATTGAAATTTAAGGATATTATTTTGGAGAATTTAGATATTAAAAAAAGGAATACATGTAGACAAAACCTATTGCAACTATCCGAGGCAAATTATCTTCATCCTCATTCTCCATCCAGCTTCTTAGAGAAGATTCTTACTTTTGTGTCATATACAAGGTAATTTCCCCCTTTTGGCTGCTTAATTAGGAGGAGCACTGTTGTATATAAGTCATCTGAAATGGTGTAATACAGTACTGTAGTACAGTTATATCTGGCCTATACACATTGTAATTAAGTTCTCAGTCACTTTAAAATTTAACCACAAAAAAAATGAAAGTCAAATGTTTTTAAAAATTATCAGCATCATCATGTATGTGGAAAAAACAATGCTAACTATAAGTCTAACTAGCATTTGTAAACTGAGCCCATACCTCTATTTAAATCAGCAGTACAAAGAGGCCTCAAAACCAAACCTTCTCCAGGATGTGTTGGGGAAATGGCTGGAGAAAATGTAGCTGTATTCTGACTCCAGTCCACTTCTTTGAGTAGACTCGGGTCAAACATAGGAGTTTCATCAGGTTTCATCTTTGCAGTAAGATCTAAAACAAAATTTTAAATGTTAAGGCATTTTATTTAATAGAAAATTTTTGATTGGCAAGATTGTCAATTTCTTAATAAAAATAAATGGCACTTAGAAAAATCAAGGAAATGGCAACCCACTCCAGTATTCTTGCCTGGAGAATCCCAGGGACAGCGGAGCCTGGTGGACTGCCATCCAAGGGGTTGCACAGAGTCGGACACGACTGAAGTGACTTAGCAGCAGCAGCAGCAGAAAAATCTTTAACAGGTATGCAAGATACTTATTTTAGTCTATCCTGAATGTAACATCAAATGCCGCAGCTAAAGCTATATAGAAAACTCAGAAATTCTATCATATAGTAAACGAATGACTAAGTTTAGAAGTTGTTACACTTTTAAACTCCATATTCTAACAGGACTTTTTCCTATGGGCCAGTGCTACTAGCGTAGAATTTTAATTAGCTGACTTTTAAATGACTTCCTTTTTTTTTTTTTTTTTTTTTTAACATTATTGGATTAAGGAATAATTTGTTGGTTTTATCTGATACTAAGGAAGACTGCTGGGCATGTAACTTTAAAAAAAAATATGAACCATGAACAGAAGAGTCTGCATTCGCTGGACTATTTGGTCTCAGCCATGATAAATCCACACTCAGTGTCTATTGGATTTTGTTTTCATAGCCGGTTTTCTAAAAATCTAGAAGCTGCATCTAAGCAACTTTTAAAGAAGAGCCTGTGTTTTTCATGCTACTGAAAAATGATCTATTATGGTATTTTTCTCTCTTTTTTGAACATTCAGAAATGGTCAGGTTCTTATTAGGTGTAGTCTTAATAAAACTGCAACTAAATGAAAGCTATAATGCTAGAATGAAAAACATGAAGCATAGAAATGGGGAGGGGCACACTTCTGTAGAAAAGAGTTGCTGGAGAAAACAGTCTTCCAAACAATTACTAGGAGACTGTATGGTAACACTAAACTTTCATTTCTAACACCACACCCAGTTAAAGAAACCAGAGTTGATCCTTGAACTCAAGGGTGCCAGTCCTCCATGCTGTCAAAAATGCACAGTAGAAAAAATTCGCGTATAACTTGTCCTCCGCCCTCCGTATCTCTGGTTCTGTAACAGGGGATTCAACCTACTTTGGAATGTGTAGTAATGTAATACTACTGAAAAAAGTCTGTGGGTAAGTGGATCCTTGAAGTTCAAACCCATCTTATTAAGGGTCAACTGTATTCTATATGATACCTGCCTCTAGTTCTTTGAAACAAAGAATTTAAAGATAAATCTATCTATATATATGCATAATATACTACCATAAAACAAGAAAGCAATACAGGAAAAAATTAAAGTCCACTTAATAACAGAATAACTTCCCCCAATAACCCAACTCCCAGATGTTCTCTATTTCATAAATCACAGTATGTCTAAGGACAACTATTTTTAGCTTTTCCATAAAGGTAGATTACATTGCATAACCCGATGTAACTATATAGGGAACGCTGCAATCTAGCAGAGGCTTTGGGAAGGTAGTGTGGTGTAATAATAGAAGTTGTTATTTGTTCAGCACTTATTATGTGCCAGGCATTGTTCAAAGAACTTTACACATTACTGACTCACTGTAACAGTCCTAGAGTACAGATGATTATTATCTTCATGTTAACAGATGAGGAAATGAAGGTGTAGACAATAACTTGCCCAAGATCACAAAATTATAATAGCAAAGCCGAGATTGAAACCTAGACAAGGAAAGACCACGAGCTCTAGAGTCAGACCTGATATTCAGATGTCAACTGTCTGATCATGGCTATGTAAATTAAACAGTCTGTTTCCTCATTTGTAAAATGGAGATGAAACTGTTGAAGAAATGGCTTAGTGTATACAGACACCTAACACTGCCTCGCACACTATACTTGCTCAACAAGATATAATTTAGTTAGCTACTAATTTAAAATTTATTTTTTTACATGTTCATGTTCACTTTTCTAACTTTTTATATATTTGTGTTTTTTCACTTTTAAATTCATGAGTCACACTTCTGGGTACAGCAGTTACAAAAAGGTTATTATGTTTATGTTAAACTGAAAACATTCTTGGAAAGGAAGAAAAAATTTGCTCTAAACACTATGCTTGGATCTAAGAACAGTAAGGAAAGGAAATTGTGATGATTAAAACAATCATTCATAAAATTTAACCAGCTTATGGTCTATTTGGGGACTTCCTCGGTGGCTCAGCAGTAAAGAATCCACTTGCAAAGCAGAAGATGCAAGAGACTTGGGTTTGATCCCTGGGTCAGAAAGGTACTCTGGAGGAGGCATGGCAACCCACTCCAGTATTCTTGTCAGGAAAATCCCATGGACTGTAGTTGGACATGACTGAAGTGACTGAGCACACACACATGGTTCATTTGAAACAGGTCTTTTTATAAGTAATTTTAGTGCATGGACTTTAGTATTTGTCCCTGATAATTGGGCCCCTGAAGCTTTTGAGTGTACTCTAATCTGAAAGAAGGGGCTTCCCTGATAGCTCAGTTGGTAAAGAAGCTGCCTGCAATGCAGGAGACCCCGGTTTGATTCCTGGGTTGGGAAGATCCTCTGGAGAAGGGATAGGCTACCCACTCCAGTATTCTTGGGCTTCCCTTGTGGCTCAGCTGGTAAAGAATCCGCCTGTAATGTGGGAGACCTGGGATCGATCGCTGGCTTGGGAAGATCCCCTGGAGAAGGGAACAGTTACCCACCCAGTATTCTGGCCTGGAGAATTCCATGGACTGTTTAGTCCATGGGGTCCCAAAGAGTTGGACATGACTGAGCGACTTTCACTTTCCTTTGGGCTTCCCTTGTGGCTCAGTTGGTAAAGAATCAGCCTGCAATGTGGGAGACCAGGGTTCGATCCCTGGGTCGGGAAGATCCCCTGGAGGAGAAGATGGCAATCTACTCCAGTATTCTTGCCTGGAGAATCCCATGGACAGAGGAGCCTGGCAGGCTACAGTCCATGGGTCACAGAGTCGGACATGACAGAACGACTAACACAAAATTCAGTCAAAGCAGCACTCATAACCTATATTTAGAAAATAAGAATTTCAGGCTAGTTAAAATACTTAAAGCATTCTGGATAGAAATAATCCATATTCTTATTCCAATCAAAAATTAATATCAAAATGTTTATATGATCTATTTTACAAAACAGAGCCATACTTAAGGTTACCTTCTTTTATTTTACTATGTCCCCATGTAGTAAAATTCTGTTGGTGTCCAATTAATACATTGAGCAAGTTAAAGTAAGATGTGATTTGATGCTAAATTTCAAAAGATTTTAGAAAACAGCAAAATTGTTAAGTTTATTTGGTTTGCAAAAGATAATTTTCAGCATCTTACAGTGCCCCCAGGTACCACAAAACTAGGAATTTGAAGCTGAATTACATCATTATCACTAGAGGCTTATTTGGGGTTTTGGGTTTTTTTGGCCAGGGGTGAGGGGTGTGCTGCCTGTGGGATCTTAGCTCTCCAACCAGGGATCGAACCCAGGTCTACAGCAATGAAAGCACTAAGTTTTAACTGCTGGACTGCCAGGGAATTCCCTTGTTGGGGTCTTACTTTGAAGATTTTAGATTAATTTTAAAAACTGAACCCTAACCATTAAATATTTCTCAAGAACCTTTTCTGTTTAACTACTAAGTTAGCATGCATTTAAAGCATAATGCCTAAGCTTAGCACAATAAATGGCTAGTGAATGAATAACGAATGGTATAAGACTTATCTGGAGATCATTCAGAAAATCCAAAAGAAAAAAAGATTTCCAAACTGCCATAAGTGATATCACAAAAACCATACAGCAAATTCATTTTTACTAAGATCACATCAGTTGGTTGACCGTTCTTTGGACACAATTTCAACAGGTTTCTCACCATCTATTACTGAGCTACACACAAGGGGATGAGCTGCTGTTAGGAACAAGCAACTGAGAGCAACAAGTAATAGATACTGGGAGTGAAGATTTCAGAAGTTGATATAAAAATTTAAAAAACAATCTAAGGTCAAATCTAAACTTGTCTTTGTATCTCATGAGCTCTTGGAGCATTACCGTATTACTTTAGTACACGGTTAAAGCAGGAAGGGGGACCTTGTGCTGTTTGAGACTTTGGGGTTTGTCTACATACATTTCATAACAATTTCAATAATTTGAATTTTGTTTGAACCTAAGAACACTTCACTCACTGATGATTTTAATAGGCCTGGCTATATTAAATTATGCAATTACACTTCAGTTGAGAATTTTAAAATTTGATAGTTTATTTGATCCCTATAATTTAGGCATTATTCCCAGTCTATCCATGAACACGCTAGAGCACGTGGAGCTTTCGGGACTTGACCTCAAGGTAATAGCCAATGTGTGAATCTTAAATCCTCTGATGTTGTTCTTGCCCTACAGTACCATACTCAGTAGAGGCCAATCTTTACATCATCGTGCCAGACTGGGAGCTATCTCCCCTATTCTAAAAAATGTCAGTGAATCCTGCCTAATGAAACTGACCTAAATGATTTCCTCAGATCCATTCTAGGATTCATTCACGAATGTATATCTTAACAAAACTAGTCGCCCTTCAATTTCGTATGGCATTTTAAGAGTTCGATTTACATAAATGTTAGCTCCTGTAAGAGAAGTCACAATACTTAGTGTTTCTAGAGGGTAGAAGCCCCCGGAAGAGACAAAGGATGTCCGTCTTTCCCACAGTGAAACCCCAATTTAGTTAGTGCAGGAGGTGATCTTCGGAGCAGAATCAGGTCCTCAAGTGGCTCCTGACAGCCGTGGGGTGCTCCTCCGAAGGGAATGGCGGAACAGGGGGGCTAAGGGCGTTCGTGCCCATTTCAAAACCGAAGGCGGCAGAGACTGTGAACAGCTGTCTCAATCCCCCACGTTAAAGCTGCCGAAGGGAGAGTCAATTTCACCCTAGTCTCTGCTCCTGCCTTGCTAAGGCCACCTCCTGCATGGCTGGACCACTGGCCACCATCCCTAACCTCTGCTCCAGGCGTGCGTTCGCTCAACTTGCTCCAAACTGCTCTCTACGCCCCCATGTGCACCCAGCTGGCGAAGATAAATGCTTGGATCCCCGAACGGAATCTGCCCCAGCCCCTCGCCGGGCCTAGCTTGCCTCTCCCGGGGGTAGCAGTCACACCTGTTTGATAAACCTGAAGGCAGGCCCAACCCGGTACTCAGGGCATCCAGTCCGGACCCGCTCTCTCTCCCCCCAACCCCCAGACCCTCTCACCCGTAGAGGTCAGCAGTCTGCGCTCCTCTCCAGGCTCGACGGATTCTCACCACCTGAGTACACTGCACTGGATCCGGATCCGGCTTCAGAGCCAGCCCCACCTCTTCCCGCCTCCCGCGCTACAGCCCGCTGCACCGCGGCCGCTGCGCTCGCAGCCGCCAAGACGTGGCAGCACCAACGCCTCCAGCCCGCCCCTGCCCGCTTACGCAGGGCCGCGAGCAGGACAGGGGGAGGTGGCTGCGGAGGGGGCGGGGGCGAGACCCGGAGGGCGGGGCGGAGTGGAGGCGGGACCTGCGGCTGACGTCAGCACGTGGGGCGGGGGCCTGGGGGCGGGGGAGATTTCTCGGGGACTCCACCCGGCCGGCGCGCGAGGAGGAATCCTCATCTTGGCCCGCAGCTCCTCGCTTGTCAGGCTCCCACTACGGCCTCGGTGTCTCTGTTTAACTGGGAAATAATCTTGCCTCGGAATCTGCCTAAGCACTGTAAGTGGTGACTAGGGTGTGTATCTTTGATTCGGAGACCACAGTCTTAGCGCCTTGCCCTCTTGTTTGCCCCTTGTTGCACCTTCCCTTCAGAGTCAATTCATTCATTGATTAGGACTTCGGCTACTCACCGGAGCCTCGAAGCTCCTCATCCCCAGTTTTCTGAGTCACAGATCCTGCCTCTGTGAGGTGGGATGCCCGGTAGTTAAGGCAGTGCATTCTACTTTGCTAAAGACTGCGTTTTCACTTTCCCGCTTAAACTGGTGTCTCACCTGATGATAGAGAGTGATGTGGGTAGAAGTCCGGGACGCTGCTAAATGTTTTACAGTGTATAGGACAGCTCCCCACAACAAACACGATGACCTGGCCTGAATGTCAGTATTGCTAAAGTTGAGAAACCCTGGTTATATAGCCAGTAGCTCTTCTTTGTTTTGTACCATAAATTTCAATTTATTGACTTTGTTCTTAATACTGTTCAAAGGATTAACATTTTCTGCTTATTTGTGAGACTTAAATTTCAGGTAACTCTTTCTGACTGATGTACTCTTAAACCTTCAAATATCTCTATCCATCCTTGTTTTTACCCTCATGTATACAAAACAATTAAGATATAAACAAGAGTAAACACTAGTCTTAAGAAGGGGGATTGCTAGGTGGCACTTGTTCAATTGCTTAGTCGTGTCCGACTCCTCGAGACCCCGTGTAGCACGCCAGGATTCCCTGTCCTTCACCATCTCCCAGAGCTTGCTCAAACTCATGTCCATTGAGTTGCTGATGCCATCTAACCATCTCGTCCTCGGTCATCCCCATCTCCTCCTGCCTTCAATCTTTCCCAGCAATCAGGGTCTTTTCCAATGAGTCAGCTCTTCCCATCAGGTGGCCAAAGTATTGGAGCTTCAGCTTCAGCATCAGTCCTTCCAATGAATATTCACGACTGATTTCCTTTAGGATTGACTGGTTTGATCTCCTTGCAGTCCAAGGGACTCTCAAGAGTCTTCTCCAGCACCACAGTTCGAAAGCATCAAATCTTCAGTGCTCAGCCTTCTTAATGGTCCAACTCTTACATCCATACATAACTACTGGAAAAACCATAGTTTTGAATATACGGACCTTTATCAGCACAGTAATGTCTCTGCTTTTTAATACATTAAGTTTGTCATAGCTTTTCTTCCAAGGAGCAAGTGTCTTTTAATTTCATGGCTGCCATCACTGTCTGCAGTGATTTTGGAGCCCAAGAAAATAAAGTCTCTCACTGTTTCCACTGTTCCCCCATCTATTTGCAACGAACTGATGAGACCAGATACCATGATCTTAGTTTTCTGAATGTTGAGTTTTAAGCCAACTTTTTCACTCTTCTCTTTCACTTTCATCAAGAGGCTCTTTAGTTTCTCTTCACTTTCTGCCGTTAGGGTGGTATCATCTGTATATCTGACATTCTCCCTGCAATCTGATTCCAGCCTGTGCTCTGTTTAGCCCAGCGTTTCTCATGATGTACTCTGCATATAAGTAATGCTTAAAATTCTCCTAGCCAGGCTTCAGCAACACGTGAACTGTGAACTTCCAGATGTTCAAGCTGGTTTTAGAAAAGGCAGAGGAACCAGAGATCAAATTGCCAACATCCAATGTATCATCAAAAAAGCAAGAGAGTTCCAGAAAAACATCTATTTCTGCTTTATTAACTATGCCAAAGCCTTTGACTGTGTGGATCACAACAAACTGTGGAAATTCTGAAAGAGATGGGCATACCAGACCACCTGACCTGCCTCTTGAGAAACCTGTATGCAGGTCAGGAAGCAACAGTTAGAGGTGGACATGGAACAACAGACTGGTTCCAAATAGGAAAAGGAGTACGTCAAGGCTGTATATTGTCACCCTTCTTATTTAACTTATATGCAGAGTACATCATGAGAAATGCTGGGCTGGAAGAAGCACAAGCTGGAATCAAGATTGCCGGGAGAAATATCAATAACCTCAGATATGCAGATGACACCACCCTTATGGCAGAAAGTGAAGAAGAACTAAAGAGCCTCTTGATGAAAGTGAAAGAGGAGAGTGAAAAAGTTGGCTTAAAGCTCAACATTCAGAAAACTAAGATCATGGCATCTGGTCCCATCACTTCATGGCAGATAGATGGGGAAACAGTGGAAACAGTGGCTGACTTTATTTTTCTGGGCTCCAAAATTACTGTAGATGGTGATTGCAGCCATGAAATTAAAAGACACTCCTTGGAAGGAAAGTTATGACCAACCTAGACAGCATATTAAAAAGCAGTGACATTACTTTGCCAACAAAGGTCCGTCTACTCAAGGCTATGGTTTTTCCAGTGGTCATGTGTGGATGTGAGAGTTGGACTGTAAAGAAAGCTGAGTACTGAAGAATTGATGCTTTTGAACTGTGGTGTTGGAGAAGATTCTTGAGAGTCCCTTGGCCTGCAAGGAGATCCAACCAGCCCATCCTAAAGGAGATCAGTCCTGGGTGTTCATTGGAAGGACTGATGTTGAAGCTGAAACTCCAATACTTTGGCCACCTAATGCGAAGAGTTGACTCATTGGAAAAGACTCTGATGCTAGGAAGAATTGGGGGCAGGAGGAGAAGGGGACGACAGAGGATGAGATGGCTGGATGGCATCATCGACTTGATGGACATGGGTTTGGGTGGGCTCCGGGAGTTGGTGATGGACAGGGAGGCCTGGCATGCTGCGGTTCATGGGGTCGCAGAGTCGGACACGACTGAGCGACTGAACTGAACTGAACTCTGCATATAAGTTAAATAAGCAGGGTGACAATATATAGCCTTGATGTACTCCATTCCCAATTTTGAACCAGTCCATTGTTCCATGTCCAGTTCTAACTGTTGCTTCTTGACCTGCATGCAGGTTTCTCAACAGGCAGGTAAGGTGGTCTGGTATTCCCATCTCTTTAAGAATTTTCCACAGTTCCTATGTTGTGTGTGTGTGTTTGCTAAGTCGCTTCAGTTGTGTCTGACTCTTTGCGACCCTATGGACTATAGGCCACCAGTCTCCTCTGCCCCTGTGTTGGATAGCATTTATAGATTTAAATGCTATATCTTCTTATTGGATTGACCCCTTTCTCGTTCTTCTTCATCTCCTATTACAGGTTTGTCTTTAAGTCTTTTGTCTGATGTGGATACAGCTGCCACAGTTTTCTTTGGTTTTTGTTTGCATAGACTATTTTCTTCACTTTTTGTCTCCGTGTGTTCTTAAAGCTGATGTAAGTCTCTGGTAGACAGCATATATTTCAGTCTTGCTTTTGTCTTGTTTTTTATCCATCAGCCATTCTATATTTTTCAATTGGAGAAGTTATTCCATTTATATATCAAGTATTAGGAAGTATGAACTTATTGCCATTTTGTTGATTGTTTTCTGGATGTTTTGTAATTCGTTTGTTCCCTTCTTCTCTGCCCTCTTCTGTTGTGATGGATGATTTTTTGTAGTGGTAACCTTTAATTTCTTTATCTTTTGTATACCTACTATAGTTTTTTGCTTTGTGGTTATCATGAGGCTCACATGAAATATGCTATATTTGTTAACAGTCTATTTTAAGTTGATAATAACTTAAGTTTGCACACATTCTGAAGCTCTACATTTTTACCCCCTTCACATTTTATATTTTTGATTTCACAATTTGCATCTTTTTATCTTGTGTATTCATTAACAAATTACAGTAGTTGTAGTTATTTTCCAGGTTTATAACTGACTAACCCACCACCCTTAGATTATTATTATTTATAACTGACTAACCCACCACCAACATTAGATTATTCTGAATTTAACTCCCTGTCATTAAGGTCTTTTTCTGGGATTTTATCTTGTTGTTTTCTTTGGAACTTATTCCTCTGTGTTTTCCATTTTCCTTGACTGTCTATATTGGCTTAATGCCACCTCTCAGTCTTGAAGGAGTGGTCTCATTTAGAAGATGGAACTTCTTCAACCCCGTTGTAGCTCATGCCTCTCACCTAAACCTTTGTGGTATCCAAGCAGCCTTCTGTGTTCTTACAGGCTCCCAGTAGTTGAGGATGTGTCAAGATTTGTCTGCATCCCATAGGGGAGGATCTCAGTCAGCACCTAGAGGCAGCCTAAATGGAAGCCAGACCCTCAGGCAGCATGTTTTAGAGTATGTGAATATTCTTCCTTCAGGGGAGGACTGGTAAATGAATCTGTCTGCTCCCTCTCTGCTGAGCCCTGAGGCGATAGCCAGTTTAAAACTTTTTTTCTCTTTTGCTATCATCCCACTGAACCCATGAACACTAGGCCCACTGGTCACTGGTGCCAGACCTCTTAGTGGCAATCACAAAACCCCAGGTGGCAGATGGGTGCATAAGCTCCCTTCTCAGAGACACCAGCAGTATAGAGCGGGGCACAGAGAGAGCATTAAGGTAGCCCCCACTGGCCTCCCTGGTCTGTGGAGAGGAGGGTAGTCAGCCCCTCTGGCCACAACTGTTAACAGAAACTAATAGTCTTCTCTCATAGAAAGACTGGTCAGTTCAGTCTGCTCCCTCCACCCTGGGCCTGGGAGGGATAACTGGTGAAAAAGTGTTTCTCTGTTTGTTACAGTCCGGTGGTACCCTTGAACAGAAGCCTCACTGGCCACCAAAGCCAGGAGAGCAAGTGGCATCCTCCGGGCAGCAGCCACAAAACCTGGGGCATCAGACATGCACATGAGCCCCTTTCTGGGAGATCCCAGCAACCTGGATGAGGCAAGGGGAGAGCAGGAAGATGAACCCACCAGCCTCCGTGGTTTCTGGAGAGCAATACAGTCGGCCCTTGGAAGCCTTTTAAGTTAGAAGCCTGTCCCTAGGGCTTTTATGTTTAGTGACTAGCCTCTTTCATGGAAAGACTGGGTGCATTCCAGTCTGCTGCCCCTGCACTGGGCCCTGGGGTTTAACCACAGGGAATCCACACAGTCTAAGAACTATCTATTGGATTCGTTTGCTATAGCCTTGTGGGTCTCATGTATGTAATCCCTGTTGGCTTTCAGAGCCGATGTTTTGGGGTCCATTTCTCAGGTGGGAGTCTTAAGAGTTGTGATACCAGCAGTGGGGTCCAAACTCTTCAGTCCTCTGAGAGAAGCTGAGTTGTGAGTTCTCTGCTGGTTTTATGTCACTGCATGGGATGAGGTTTATGGTGAGATTGTGTTTCACCTACCCATTTTGATGTTGGGGGTTTTGGTTCATCTGATGTGTATGAATTGCTTAGTTAGTTTCTGTATATCTTTCAAAGGAAATCAGTCTGTGTGTAGCTATAGATTCAGTGTGTCTGTGAGAGGTGGTTTCAGGATTCTCTTGTGTTGCCATTTTGAAGCAGAGAAATATTTTTCAGTTTCTTATAAGAAATGCTGCATCACCAACATTCTTGTTGGGATAGGTAATGATATTATATGGGAAAAAAATGAATATCAGTGAAAAGTGATTCAGGATGTTGGATTCAATGAGAAGTTTTAAGAATACCTCAACCGATTTATTTTCTTCATGTTTTTCTCTCAGTGTATGCACAAGAACTAGATATAACGATCCATGTTTAAGTATAAAGGACTCTTTTACTAAGTGTTAACGTTCCAAGTAAGAAGAAAGTATGTGTTATAGTTTTTAATTGGCCATGTTTTTCTTTCTTAGTAGTTTATAATAAACCAATTTTTTTATTATATACCACTAAGAAAAACTAATACTGCATCTTACAGTAGGTATATCTTAAATAAATTACTTCATTTGGTTCTCATATGAATACTATGAGATCAGGCAAATGAAATTTGGGTAATTTTCATTTTCTTACTGGTGAGGTTGTATTTTATTTTATACTTTTGAACCTAACCTAAAAAACTGGTTCAGAGGTTTGTTTTCTGTAACATTCAACCACAAACTTAAAGCATTTTTACTGTTGAGTAGATCATGTTCCATAACGACACCTTTCTGAAGCTGGGATATTACAAATGAAAAATGAAAGATGGGAGTTAAGCATAGGTGTTTTATGCTTGGAGTCAGGGAACACTCAGATATGACAGAAAGCAAAAGATTAAGGCTGGGAGAAATGTGGGATGCAAAGTATCTCAGGTCTGGCCAAAGTGCTTTCATGGCATTTATTGTTGCATTGTAGATTTAGGTCTTGTTCTTGAATCTTTCAAAGGTGGTTCATTTCTCCTAAACTGTGCCTTCAGATTGTATAGCTGTCAGTTTGCCTGGATTGGTAGTCAAGTTCTTCTTCCATGCAGAAGAAACCAATTCTGTAAGGATTATTAGTTTAAAGAATTGGTGCGAAGCCTGGTGAGACCCAGGATCAGACAATGATAACAGACGCAGCCAATAGCCCAGTTAGCTGCTCAGAATCTGGGATGACCAGTATTTTGTAGCCTTTCAGTTTCCTCCTGTCCAAAGTTAAATGTTGTTCAGTTCCCAAAATGGGGATTCAGATCATGGGCAGCCAGCAAAGCTACTTATACACTGTATTATTATATATTATGCCATATATGTTTTAATATCACTGAATAGAGCAGTTAAAAATACATTTAATATAGCCATATTTAGCTGTAAGGAATTATTTTTTTATTATTGCATTTCTTTTAAACAGCACTGTTAATTACAGTTGTTGTTGTTCAGTTGCTAAGTCATGTCTGACTCTGCAACCCCATGAACTGCAGCCAGGCTTCCCTGTCCTCACTATCTCCTGGAGTTTGCTCAAACTCATGTCCATTGAGTCAGTGATGCTATCTAACCATCTCATCCTCTGCCACCCCCTTCTCCTCTTGCCCCCAATCTTTTTCAGTGAGCTGGCTCTTTGCCAAAGTATTGGAGCTTCAGCTTCAGCATCAGTCCTTCCAATGAGTATTTATTGTTGATTTCCTTTAGGATTGACTGGTTTAATCTCCTTGCAGTCCAAGGGATTCTCAAGAGTCCTCTCCAACACCACAATTGGAAAGATTCAATTCTTCAGCACTGAGCCTTCTTTATGGTCCAACTCTCACATCCTTACATGACTACTGGAAAAACCATAGCTTTGACTATTGGACCTTTGTCAGCAAAGTGATGCTTCTACTTTTTAATATACTGTCTAGGTTTATCATACCTTTTCTTCCAAGGAGCAAGTGTCTTTTAATTTCATGGCTTTAGTCACTGTCTGCAGTGATTTTGGAGCCCAAGAAAACATAGTCTGTCACTGTTTCCATTTTTTCCCATCTATTTGCCATGAAGTACAGTTGACCCTCTGTATCTACAAGTGTGCATCCATGGATTCAACCAAATGTGGAGCAAAACGTTAAAAAAAGAATTCCAGAAAGTTCTAAAAAGCCAAACTTGAATTTGCCATGCATCGGCAACTATTTACATAGCATTTGCATTGTATTAGGTATTATGAGTAATCCAGAGATGATTTAAAGTATATGGGGAGGATGTGTATAGATTGTATGCAAATAACATGCCATTTTATGTAAGGGACTTGAGCATTTGCAGATTTTGTTATCCACAAGGGGTGCTGGAACCAACTTGTTGCAAGTATTGAGGGATGACTTTCCTGGAAAACCTGCAAAACATCCCCAAAACTACAACATTCATCCTGCTATAGGCATGGCTATTTTTATTAATTCCTTCCTTGCCAAAAGTTAAAATATATAGGAATATTATTCTCCTAGGAAAAAATCTAGTTTTATTATGAAATATAATATGATTCCCTTGCTGAAATTCACCTATAAAACCAGGCATGCCTATGGATGGTAGAGGGCCATTTTTAGACGTTTCTTAATTACACCAAACTCCAGCCATCACTTGACTTCTGTCTCTGAATTCACAGTCTTTAAGTATCTAACATGTCATTTATCTGTTTCTTATTGCTTACTGCAAAGGTAATGAATGATTATTTTAAAATTTGCAACATTACAGAAATGCAGAACAAAGAGTAGTAAGTCCCCATAACCCTGCCCTCAGGGATAACTCCTGTTAACAGCTTGGTATCTTGTACTCCAAACTGTCTGGGTTCCATTTCCAGCTTCTGCATTTAGCTGGCAGCCTTGGACCAGTTATTTGCCCTCATGCTGCCTCACTTTCCTCAGTGTGATAGTACTGGCTTATGGGGGTTTGTGAGGGTTTTAATAAGACAATGTGTAAAGTGTTCAGTGTAGTTCCTGGCATATAGAAAGAGCTTAGTGAATACTAGTTTTTCTGTATGTATTCATCTGGATAAGCTAGATTATGTCGCAATTAACAAACAACCCCCCAAATCTCAATGATTGAACAGAGCAAAGGTTTATTTCTTGCCAGTGCTATGCAGGACCGTTTCCTCATGCAGTCATTCAGAGACCCAGGGTTCTGGAGATTCCACCACGTTGCAGTCACACCCTGGAATACAAGGCCCCTTTAGTCACCATAGCAGTGAAAAGAGACTGTAAAATCTCACATGGAATTTTTACTGCCTCAGCCCATAATTCTCCCCTTCCAATTGCAATTTATTGGCCATAACTGCAGGTAAGCTGACAAATGTGGAGTGAAGTGGGTGAGTGCTACTACCTCTGTCACAATCCACTTCTTTCCCCTCAGCATGGTATATAATTTAAATTGTGATGTAGTTTTTCTATTTCTTTAAACTTAACCATATCATAGACATCTCTCCATATCAATACACGTTCATTTATTAATTATTAAGCCCTTCTGTGTGTCAGGCATTGTTCAAGGTATGGGGTATACCAATGAAAAAAGCATTTGATAATCTTTGTCTTCATACAGTTTAATGCATTGCAAACAGGAAGTATAATATTTTTAAGTATAATATGTTAGAAGTAATAAATGTTATGATGAGGAATAGGGAGAAATAGGGATGTGTTGGGAATACAGTCTTTAAAAAGTTTTTATTGGAGCATAGTTGCTTTACAATGTTGTGTTTCTGCTGTACAGCAAAGTGAATCAGTTATACATATACATGTATCCTCTCTTTGGATTTCCTTCCCATTTAGGTCATCACAGAGCATTGAGTCGAGTTCCCTGTTCTCTATACAGTAGGTTCTCATGTCTCTTTTATACACAGTAGTGTATATTTTATCAGTCTGTCTCCTAATTCATTCTACTCCTCCTTCTTCCCTTGGTAATTGTAAGTTTGTTTATAAGTTCATCTGTACCTTTTTTCTGGACTCCACATATAAGGGATATTATACATTTGTTTTTGTCTTCTTGACTTACTTTAGTAAGCCTATGACAGTCTGTAGGTCCATCCGTGTCTCTGCAAGTGGTACGATTTCATTCCTTTTTTATGGCTGAGAAATATGCCATTGTATATATGTACATGTCTTCTTTATCCATTCCTCTGTTGATGGACATTTACTTGCTTTATGGTCTGGTTATTGTAAATAGTGTTCAATGAACATTGTGTGCATGCATCCTTTTGAATAATGGTTTTCTCTGGATATATGCCTAGCAATGGGATTGCTGGGTCATATAATAGATCTATTTTTAGTTTTTTAAGGAACCTCCATACTGTTTTCCACAGTGGCCGTACCAGTCAGTATACATTCCCACCAACAGTGTAGGAGGGTTCTCTTTTCTCCACACCATCTCCAACATTTATTATTATTATTATCATTATTTTTTAATTAGTTTATTTTCTATTTTTTAACTTTGCAATATTGTATTTGTTTTGCTATACATTGACATGAATCCACCATGGGTGTACATGTTTTCCCCTTCCAGAACCCCCCTTCACCTCCCTCCCCATCCCATCCCTCCGGGTCATCCCGGTGCACCAGCCCCGAGCACCCTGTATCATGCATTGAACCTAGACTGGCGATTCATTTCACATATGATAATTTACATGCTTCCATGCCATTCTCCCATATCATCCCGCCCTCCAGCATTTATTATTTGTAAACTTTTTGATGATGGCCATTCTGATAAGTGTGAGATTATGCCTCCTTGTAGTTTTTATTTGAATTTCTCTGATAATTAGTGGTGTTGAGCATCTTTTCATGTGCCTATTGGCCATCTGTATATCTTCTTTGGAGAAAGGTCATTTTAGGTCTTCCACCCATTTCTTGTTTGAATTGTTTGTTTTTTTAATATTGAGCTGCATGAGCTATTTGTATATTTTGGAGATTAATCCCTCATTAGTTTCTTTATTTGCAAATATTTTCTTCCATTCTGAAGACTGGGGATACAGTTTTAAACAAAATGATCATGTAAGGCCTGTATGAGGTGGCAAGGGCTTCTTTGGTGGCTCAGATGGTAAAGAATCCACCTGCAATGCAGGAGCCCAGGGTTCGATCTCTGGGTTGGGAAGATCCCCTGGAGAAGGGAATGGCTACCCACTCCAGTATTTTTGCCTAGGCAATCCCATGGACAGAGGAGCCTGGCGGGCCACAATCCATGGGGTCTCAAAGAGTCTGATGCAACTGAACAACTAACACTTTCCCTTTTACTGAAAGATATGATGAAGTAGGTTTTGTGATTATTTTCAGAGGATGAATGTTCCAAGAAAATAAAATGAAGTGTGGTTTGGTGATGTGTACATGAAAATGCATTTTTCTATTTTTGTATGTGTTTAAAGTTTTCCATGAAGAAAATTAAAAGCAAAAAAGTAGCCATGACTCTTGTAACCCCGTGGAGCTTGCAGGCTCCTCCTCTGTTCATGTAATTTTCCAATGGGTTGCCATTTCCTCCTTCAGGGGATCTTCCCAACCCAAAGATTGAACCCACATCTTTTGTCTCCTGCATTGGCAGGTGGATTCTTTACCATTGGCACCACCTGGGAAGCTAAACACTTAAAGGCTGAGCAGGTGCAAGGAATGGAATTCTCCAGGCAAGAATACTGGAGTGGGTAGACATTCCCTTCTCCAGAAGATCTTCCCGATCCAGGGATTGAACCTGGTTCTCCCACATTGCAGGAAGATTTATTACAGTCTGAGCCACCAGGGAGGTCCAGTTGTAAGACTCACATCTAAATTTTACGTCTGCATTTTGGAAAAGAAAAATCATGATAGAAAATTTAATAGATCTTCAAAATTTTCTAAAAATAAAAGAGGGTTTATCAATTTACTTCCTCAGAAGCAATGTTTTAACTTGTTTATTTCTCTGCATCCTCACTAACTCTGGGTACTGTACAGTCTAGCATTTGATTGCATTTTGCTGTTTATCACTGCATACTTGTATATGTTAGTCTTGTTTTTCTAATTACTTGTTAAACTCTTAATCATTACTTTATTATCTCCCTTTCAGTCATTCCTTTAACATGTTTAGACGTATTACAAATTCTCTATGGAAATTATGGAATGAGAAATAAAACTTAATGATGACTTTGTTAAATATACTATCAGTCGCTAATCATTCTCACAGCATTTTGCTATGTTGAGAATGTAAAAGAAAAAAGTAAGCCACATGAAATATTATATCCACAAGCGATTTAAAAGTTTTGAGGATTAGAGAGCTCAAAAATACTTCAGGCACTTTTTTCAAGTAATTGGCCAATGTGAGGTACAGTTGAATAGAGACTTTTCTTAATCACACATTTACCATGATTCTTCCACTAGAAATTTGGTTCTTTCAGTGATCTCATTTCTGTTGCCATAGAACTAGGCTACATTACACAAACATTTGAGTAAATTCTGTCAGTTTTTCCTTAAAATGACCAAGAGTCTCAACAGTTAGATGACTATGATTGAAACAAAAAATGAAATCAGCCTAGTTCGGCCCAGAGTTGACTGGATTGTCTCACACTTACTCGACCAGATTGTGAGGGCACACCCAGACCCCAAGGAGGAGTGTCCGAGAGAGCACTCACTTAGAACCACCCTGCATTTAATGGAAGTGGTGACAGGCTTGGTCAAGCAGTGAGAAAGACTCTTGTCAAATTGGTCTGTTGTTAGTCACACAACTGGAGCATCACGTTTAAAGGAAAATGCATGATGCTGCTAGGGAGCAATGTTGGAAGAGATGTGGCCAAAGAAAAGAGAATTCAACCTAGAGAGAACTGCACTTCATTGACCCAGATGACTTGGAAGCCTGGTGCGTAGAGTCTTGTTTTCATAACTTACTTCACCCTCGTCATGATGTATTCTATGAGGCAGAATCTCTATTTTGAGAACAGTGTTGTTACCTCAGGAAGGAAGGATGACTGCATTAGATTGACATTCAGTTAGAAACATTTTTAGGATTTAGAATGATTTATTTTTTCAGTATCAGACTATCTACCCACCAGCCTTATTTAATCATGAAAACAGCTTGAGAATAGTGGCCATACCTCAATGTCAAACACAGAAAACATAATAGCATCATTATAATTCAAAGGTTGCAAAACTGCTTTGAGACAATAAACAGTTATTTTGATCTCTGAACTTCAATTTCCTCCTGTGAAACGTGGAGACACAGATTATCCTCCTTCTGTATTTTACTGGTATGGTTTGAGTATACGAAGATCCCAAGTCTGGTTCTTCCAAGGAGAAACCCGAACAAAGGGAAACATAAAGAATCATAAAAGAACCATTCATATAGCCCTCATATGTTCCCTGTGTTAATTACTAATCCTCCTCTGAAGGAAGGATTTCCTTAGATTTCTACCTGAGCAAAGAGGTAGAGGATAGAGCTTTGCTTTATACTCCTCTAATATATCACAGATTCTCTATTCAGTGATCATTCATTCGTTCTCTTGTGTGTTGATCATTTGCCAAATATTAGGATCCTACCATATACCAAGAAACAATGCTAAGGACTGGAGCTCTAAAGAGAAATAAGATAGACAACTTCAAGCTCTTATGGAACTGATAAGAGAGCAAGGGACACCAATGTTACACAAATATCTATAAATGCACTGAGATTATACAGACATAGTACAGGGTGCTGTGGGAGCTTTCAGCCTATTTGGGAGGTCACATTGGATTTTTAGAGATATCAAAGCTAAACAAGAAAAGTGAGGAGAAGTAGGCTAGGTGAAGAATAGAGGGGAAAGTGGTTTAGGCAGAGGCAACAGCACTGAATTGATTTTGAAGTACTGTGAGAGAAAATCCAGAGGGGCTGTGGTGAGAGGCAGGAGCCAGTTCTTAGGGGCCTCACTGAGGGTTTCGTCTCTACTCTGAGAGTGATGGGAGGGAAGCCATTGGAGTTTCCTGTTTATTTATCTTGTTGTTATATATGTTTAAGCAGGGAAGTGACATGGTCACTTACATTTTTAAAAGGTCATTCTAGGCACTATGTGCAGAATGGAGGAGAGGATCCTGTACAGATATATGTAGAGAAACCAGTTAGGAGGTAATTAGAGGAAATAGATTAGGAAGTTGGCAGAGAAGAGGAAGAAAAAGTGGACTGACTCAAGAGATACTTAAGAGACAGAGTCAATAGGATTTGATTGTGAAGAAAGGATGAAATCAAGGCTGACTTCTAGATTTCTGGCCAAACCAAATGGGTGGATGTCATTTATTTAAATAAGGGATCCTAGAAAAAGAGAAGGTTTGGGAAGGAGAGTGATGAATCATAGTTGACCAGCACATAGCATACACAATAAGACATTTAGAATACAAAAACCTCAGGATGCAAATTAGATATAGATATACAAATGTAGGTTCTCATCAAAATTATGTTTATTACTTAATCCCCAAGTCTTGCTTTTAAGTTCTGGATATTTATATCCTTTTAGTGGTCTCTTATAGTCCTATTCATGGGTATTTTAGGTCCTTTTAGTCCAGGCATTCAGGCTTGTAGTGTCATTAGCTTTATATCACACTAAGTCTACTCATTCTTATACAAGTCTTTCCCAGGTGGCACTAGTGGTAAAGAATCCGCCTTCCAGTGCAGCAGGTGCAAAAGACTCAAGTTTGATCTCTGGGTCAGGAAGATCCCCTGGAGAAGGAAAAGGCAACCCACTCTAGTATTCTTGCCTGGAAAATTCCATTAACAGAGGAGCCTGGTGGGTTACAGTTCACAGGGTCACAAAGAGTCAGACAGGGCTGAGCACATGCACACACATATATGCACACATTTTCTTATAGATTCTAAAACTGTTGCGAAGTCTAGTGAGTCTTAGGAAGCGCCACTATGAGCAACGCTAGTGGAGGTGATGGAATTCCAGTTGAGCTATTTCACATCCTAAAAGATGATGCTGTGAAAGTGCTGCACTCAATATGCCAGCAAATCTGGAAAACTCAGCAGTGGCCACAGGACTGGAAAAGGTCAGTTTGCATTCCAATCCCAAAGAAAGGCAATGCCAAAGAATGTTCAAACTACCACACAGTTGCACTCATCTCACACGCTAGCAAAATAATGCTCAAAATTCTCCAAGCCAGGCTTCAACAGTACATGAACTGTGAACTTCCAGATGTTCAAGCTGGATTTTGAAAAGGCAGAGGAGCCAGAGATCAAATTGCCAGCATCTGCTGGATCAACAAAAAAGCGAGAGGGTTCCAGAAAAACATCTGCTTCTGCTTTATTGACTATGCCAAAGCCTTTGTGTGGATCACAATAAACTGTGGAAAATTCTTAAAGAGTTGGGAATACCAGACCACCTGACCTGCCTCCTGAGAAACCCTGTATGCAAGTCAGGAAGCAACAGTTAGAACTGGACATGGAACAACAGACTGGTTCCAAACAGGAAAAGGAGTACATCAAGGCTGTGTATTGTCACCGTGCTTATTTAACTTATATGCAGAGTACATCATGAAAAACGCTGGGCTGGAAGAAGCACAAGCTGGAATCAAGATTGCAGGAAGAAATATCAATAACCTCAGATATGCAGATGACATCATCCTTATGGCAGAAAGCGAAGAAGAACTAAAGAGCCTCTTGATGAAAGTGAAAGAGGAGAGTGAAAAAGTTGGCTTAAAACTCAACATTCAGAAAACTAAGATCATGGCATCCAGTCCCATCACTTCATGGCAAATAGATGGAGAAACAATGGAAATGGTGAGAGACTTTATTCTTGGGCTCCAAAATCACTGCAGATGGTGACTGCAGCCATGAAATGAAAAGACGCTTGCTCCTTGGAAGAAAAGCTATGACCAACCTAGACAGCATTTTTAAAAAGCAGAGGCATTACTTTACCGACAAAGGTGCGTCTAGTCAAAGCTATGGTTTTTCCAATGTTCATGTATGGATGTGAGATTTGAACTATAAAGAATGCCGAGCATCAAAGAATTGATGCTTTTGAACTGTGGTGTTGGAGAAGACTCTTGAGAGTCCCTTGGACTGCAAGGAGGTCCAACCAGTCCATCCTAAAGGAAATTAGTCCTGAATATTCATTGGAAGGTCTGATGCTGAAGCTGAAACTCCAATACTTTGGCCACTTGATGCAAAGAACTGACTCATTTGAAAAGACCCTGATGCTGGGAAAGACTGAGGACAGGAGGAGAAGGAGACGACAGAGGATGAGATGGTTGGATGGCATCACCGACGTGATGGACATGAGTTTGAGTAAACTCCGGGTGTTGGTGATGGACAGGGAAGCCTGGTGTGCTGCAGTCCACGGGATCACAAAGAGTCGGACACGACTGAGTGACTGAACTGAAAACTGTAATTTCTTGTTTTCTCTTATCTTTAAATGTCTCATATAATATCTGATTCATTTGAAGATCACTCACACAAATTGAAGTTTCTTTTTTTACTATACTTTTTTTCCTCATGACATTCTAATAGACTCAATCACTTTCTACCCTCCAGCTACTAATCTTCCCTATGGTTTACCAGTTTCCAAAGCTGAACAAAAAATGAGAAAGCTATAATGAGGGAAGGAGCATATTTTCATCACAAGCTACTATGCCAAGTGTTGCTAGGGGACACCTGTTTCACAGTAATGAAACAGGACTGAACTGAATGTCTATAAATCTTCACAAAAGATACAGCTAAAAATAAAAATATAGAAAGGTTGAAAATAAAAGCATGAAAAGGATATATCAAGCAAACAGAAAAGCTAGTATAAATGTATCACTTTCAGAAAAAGTAAGATTTTAAAGCTAAGAGCATTACTAAAAATAAAGAGAGTCACTAGATATGATAAAAGGATCAAATCACCAGAACAACAGGGAACTGGAGACAAATCCCACAAATTATAATGAAAGATTTTAATACCAATTTCTCAGTGGTAGATCAAGCAGACAAAAAAAAGTCAACAAGAATATACAAAATTCGAACAAAACAATGAATATATTTGATTCAGTGGACACATAGAACATTCCACCCCAAAACTGCAGAATACACATCTTTCAATGGAATATTTGTGACCATATATTAAGGTATAAAGGAAGTCTCAACAGAAGGGTATCATACATATTGCTTTCTTTGATCACATTGGGATTAAATTAGAAATATGTACTGAAAAAATATTAAAAGCTCATGTTTGGAGACTAAGTCACTCATTATCAGAGAAATGCAAATCAAAACCACAATGAGGTACCATCTCACGCCAGTCAGAATGGCTGCTATCAAAAAGTCTACAAACAATAAATGCTGGAGAGGGTGTGGAGAAAAAGGAACCCTCTTACACTGTTGGTGGGAATGCAAACTAGTACAGCCACTACGGAGAACAGTGTGGAGATTCCTTAGAAAACTGTAAATAGAACTGCCATATGACCCAGCAATCCCACTGCTGGGCATACACACCAAAGAAACCAGAATTGAAAGAGACACATGTACCCCAATGTTCATTGCAGCATTGTTTACCATAGCCAGGACATGGAAGCAACCTAGATGCCCATCGGCAGACAAATGGATAAGAAAGCTGTGGTACATATACACAATGGAATATTAGTCAGCCACTAAGAAGAATGCATTTGAATCAGTTCTAATGAGGTGGATGAAATTGGAGCCTATTATACAGAGTGAAGTCAGAAAGAAAAACACCAATACAGTATATTAATGCATATATATAGAATTTAGAAAGATGGTAACGATGACCCTATATGAGAGACAGCAAAAGATACACAGATGTAAAGAACAGACTTTTGGACTCTTGGAGAAGGCGAGGGTGGGATGATTTGAGAGGGTAGCATTGAAACGTGTATGTTTTCATATGTGAAGCGGATCACCCGTCCAGGTTCAATGCATGAGACAGGGTGCTCAGGGCTGGTGCACTGGGATGACCCTGGGGGATGAGATGGGGAGGGAGGTGGTGGGGGTTCTGGATGGGGAACACATGTGCGCCCATGGTTGATTCATGTTGATGTTTGGCAAAACCACTGCAATATTGTAATTAGCCTCCAATTAAAATAAATTAATTTTAAAAAATTAAAAAATTTAAAAAAAAGCTTATGTTTGGAGACTAAGAAACATACTCATGAAGCACTTAGAAAATAGTGGGAATTTGGCAGTCTTTAAACTGAATGTTAAAAATGTTGCATATTTAAAAATGATGGGGATTGCTGTTTCTATACTTGATGTAATAACTGATATTAGGCTTAGCTTCGTGCCATAAATGACTATGAAAGTGGCAAAGCACAGAAAACGACTGCGCTCAGGCAGTGGACCACAGCACAGGCCAATGATTCTTAAACATAAGGGAAACATGAAGTGAACTTTATGATTGCCTTCCCTTTCTGAACGGGAGCACTTTCTGGTGTGTGGTGCAAGATGTGGGCTGAAGTGCAGAGCAGCCGAGTAGAAGAGGCAGAGATCAGATTTGGGTTGCTGAGGTCACTGCAATTTGTGAGCCAGTACACCCAAAATGATGGAGCTGTGAAGAGGGGAATCTCATAGGAGGTTGTCTTCAGGAGTGTGGCTAAGTGCTTGCCTGCACATATATAAGTCAAAGCCATTGTGAGATTGGCCAGGAGTGACTATTAGGGAACTGAGAACAGAAACACCATTGCTGGAAGATTGTGGAGTTCCAATCCATTCAGACTGGAGAGATATTATTGAGTACCTGGGCATTCAGTTGAAACTCCAGTAAGGTCCATGCCTTAAATTAAGGACAAAAGCAGAAGAGGATCAAGGCAAGAAAAAAAAAAAAAAGTAGGACCAAGGCAAGAAAAAAAAAAATGAATAGGATCAAGGCAAATCAGTGTAATCAACAATGTGCCAGAAAAAAACTCAACAGGCTTTAAAGAAAAAGCATCATTCAGTTCCTCACAGTGTAGCAGCCAAAATTGTTCCATGTACAGGAAGAAATTACTGGACAACTAACTCAAGAATCAAGGGAATGTGACCCTTAATCAAGAGATAAGATAGCCAGTAGAAACAGATATGACGCTGGATGTTGGAATAAGTAGACATAGACTTTAAAACAGCTTTTACAAATACATTGTTCAAGGGTTTGAAGCAAAAGATGAATTTTTCCTTGAAAAATGTGAGTAAACAGATGGGGAATCTCAGCAGAGAGATGGAAACTAGAAAATCAGAACCAACTGGAAATTTTATAAGTGAAAAGTGACAGCTAGACAGAGCATTGAGGGAAACTTATTGTCTTAAATGCTGCTATTAGGAATGAAGAAAGGCTAGAAATTAGTGCCTAGTTCATAAAACTTAGGAAATTAGGAAAGAAACAGCAGAATAAACAAAATGTATGTGAGGAGACAGTAAGAGAGGAAAGTAATAACATAGTAAACAAAGGTCAACATAAGGCCTTTGTTACACAAGGCCAATGTAAGAGTGATAAAAGCAGCAAACTTCTAGCAAGATTCATTAAGAAAAAAAAGAGAATGCCTACGTAAACAATAATAGGAAAGAAAAAGGAGGCTTAGAAATGTTTCCAACATTAAAAAAGATAAAAAGATAGTAAGTTTATGCTAAAAACTTTGAAAATCAGATTAAAATTGGTAATCTTAGAAAATATAACTTCCTGCAGCTATCTCTAGAAGAAATTGAATCTCTGAAAAGTGGTTCTGTAGCCATGAAATACATTGTGTGTGTATATGCATGTATGTAACTTGTCAAGGTATAGCTATAATTTAAATGTAAGAGCCAAAGATACGCTCATGAAGAAGAACAAGATGGGGAGAATTGCTTTACACATTACCTTCTTAAAATCTGCAGTAATTAAGGAAGGGTGACGCTGGTTCGGGATAGAGAAAAGTGACCAGTGGAACAGAAGAGGATACCCAAATAGAGCCCTGCCTAGATGGAGAGTTGATTTGTAAAAGGCTTGCTTTGTGGGTCAGTTGAAGAAAGGACTTAAAAAAACATGTTAGTACAATTTAAATGCATGACATTAGACCCCTACCTCCCACCATGTGCTAAAATAAATTCCAAATAGATGAAAGTTATAAATGAGAAGGGAAAAAAATAAAAGTTTTAGAAAACCATATAAAAATATTTTATGGCTTTGGCATCCAAAAGCGTTTGGAGAACTTACATTTCCCAACTTCAAACTTTACTACAAAACTACAATAATCAAGACAATGTGTTTTTTGGCACAGAATAGACATATAGACAGGCTTCTCAGGTGACACTAGTGGTAAAGAACTCGCCTGCCGATGCAGGAGACTTAAGAGATGCAGGTTTGATCCTGGGTCAGGAAGATCTTCTGGAGGAGGGCATGGCAACCCACTCCAGTATTCTTGCCTGGAGAATCCCATGGACAGAGGAGCCTGGAGTGCTACGGTCCGTGGGGTTACAGAGTCAGACATGACTTAAGCGACTTGGCATGCACGGATGGCACAGACATATAGATTAATGGAAGAAAATGGAGAATCTAGAAATAAACCCTTACATTTGTGGTCAATTGATTTTCCACAAGAATGCTAAGACAATTCAATGGGGAAAAAATTGTCTTTTCAATACATGGTGCTGGGAACAGTGAATATTCACATGTGAAAGAATAAAATTGGACCCTCTACCTCAACTGTACACAAAAATTAACCAAAAATGATCTAGATCTAAATGTAAAGAAACATTGGAGTAAATTTTAGTGACCTTGAGTTAGTCAATAATTTTTTATATACAACACCAAAAGGACAAATGATAAAAAAATAAATTGGATAAACTGGATTTCATCAAAATTAAAAGTTTTATAGGGCAAACTATACCATCAAGAAAATGTAAAGACATCTCATTGAAAGGGAGAAAATATTGGTTGAGGGTGGGAAAGAAAGCCCTCTAGCAGCACATGAGATACAAATGCTGGCAGTTAGGAAACCAAGTTCTATTAATATGGAGACCTCAGGGCATATGGGCTGGGCACCAGTAGTACCTGCTGCACAGTCCCAGACTCTCTTCAATAGTATGAGGCGAGCCCAGTCTTAGCTGCGGTTTCTGCAGCAAGTATATGTCGCCTGAGGCACAAGGCTTTGTGCTATCCCTGTATCAGGGCAAACGGGTCCAAGAAACAGGAATAAGAAAAAGAGTGAAGCAAGGAAGGAGGGGGAGCTAGTATGAAATTGCATTATGGAGCTGGCCATCATTACATGCCAGAGGTTGCTAGATCTCTTGGAATCGTCCTTCAGTCGCTCAGTCGTGTCTGACTCTTTGCGACCCCAGCAAAGACTGCAGCATGCCAGGCTTACCTGTGCATCCCAGCATCAAGGTCTTTTCAAATGAGTCAGTTCTCTGTATCAAGTGGCCAAAGTATTGGAGCTTCAGCTTCAGTCCTTCCAATGAATATTCAGGACTGATTTCCTTTAGGATGGACTGGTTGGATCTCCTTGCAGTCCAAGGGACTCTCAAGAGTCTTCTCCAACACCACAGTTCAAAAGCATCAATTCTTCGGAGTTCAGCTTGCTTTATAGTCCAACTCTCACATCCGTACATGACTCCTGGAAACACCATAGCTTTGACTAGATGGACCTTTGTCAGCAAAGTAATGTCTCTGCTTTTCAATATGCTGTCTAGGTTGTTCATAGCTTTTCTTCCAAGGAGCAAGTGTCTTTTAATTTCATGGCTGCAATCACCATCTGCAGTGATTTTGGAGGCCAAAAAAATAAAATCTCTCACTGTTTCCATTGTTCCCCCATCTATTTGCCATGAAGTGATGGGACTGGATGCCATGATCTTAGTTTTCTGAATGTTGAGCTTTAAGCCAACTTTTTTACTCTCCTCTTTCACTTTCATCAAGAGGCTCTTCTTCGCTTTCTGCCATAAGGGTGGTGTCATCTGCGTATCTGAGGTTATTGATATTTCTCCCGGCAATCTTGATTCCAGCCTGGCATTTCGCATGATGTTCTCTGCATATACGTTAAATAAGCAGGGTGACAATATACATCCTTGACATACTCCTTTCCTGATTTGGAACCAGTCTGTTGTTCCATGTTCGGTTCTAACTGTTGCTTCTTGACCTCCATACAGATTTCTCAGGAGGCAGGTAAGGTGGTCTGGTATTCCCATCTCTTTAAGAATTCTCCAAAGTTTGTTGTGATCCACAGTCAAAGGCTTTGACATAGTCAATAAAGCAGAAGTAGAAGTCTTTCTGGAACTCTCTTGCTTTTTCGATGATCCAACAGATGTTGGCAATTTAATTTCTGGTTCCTCTGCCTTTTCTAAAACCAGCTTGAACATCTGGAAGTTCACAGTTCATGTACTGTTGAAGCCTGACTTGGAGAATTTTGAGCATTACTTTGCTAGCGTGTGAGATGAGTGCAATTGTGCTGTAGTTTGAACATTAAGGAATAGTCCTTATGAAGCCTTAAAAAGCCTTTGGACTTTTGCACCGAAAGACCCAAAAAGCACCTGAAGACAATTTTTAAAAGAATGATTTAAAAATTTTTTAAAGAATGATTGATTTTCTCCCAAAGGTAGGTAGTTGGTATCTGTAAACTAAGATCCTCCTTGACTTCATTCATATCTCAGGTTCCCTTTAATCAACATCCCTAAGAATCGGACTCGACTGAGTGACTTCACTTTCACTTTTCACTTTCATGCATTGGAGAAGGAAATGGCAACCCACTCCAGTGTTCTTGCCTGGAGAACCCCAGGGACGGGGGAGCCTGGTGGGCTGCCGTCTATGGGGTCGCACAGAGTCGGACACGACTGAAGCGACTTTGCAGCAGCAGCAGCAACACATAACTGGTGGAAATGAATAGCGGGAATAATTGAAATCCATAAATAATAGCTACCATTGAGTGAGCACATGGCAGTTTTATATAATGTCTGATCCTCACAAAGTAGCTTTTGTTATACTGATTTTATTAATGCACAAACAGATTCAGCTAATTTAAGGAACTTGGCCAAGGTCACAAAACTAGTAAGAAGCAAACCAGGTTTGGGAACCAGGTCTTTTATTTTGTGTGTGTGTGAACTCCTAAAACAATGCTTTTTCTATTATACCACGAAGCCTCTTAGAAGAAAGGATTGAGATTCCTAAATCTCCTTTTAGCCAGTACTCTTTAAAAAAAGCTTATTTGTTTTTAAAAAGTAGGTCATTCAAATACATGGTGCAAAATTCAAGAAATAACAAGAGCATCCAGTGAAAGCTCTTCTTTTAACCCTGTCCACTCACTCAGTTCCTCTTTTCAAGAGCAACTAATGGTACCAGTTACTTGTGTATCTTTCCCAAAGCATTTATACAGAAATATACATATTCTCTTTCATGTATTTAACAGAAATAGCATACATACACACTAGTCTCACCTTGGGTTTTTGTTTTTTTACTTAACATCTTGGAATTCACATCCATATTCCTACCCAAAGCTTAGCTAACACTTTGAAATACTCTCATCACTGGACCTTTTATTATTAAAGAATACCAGATGTAGTACACTAAAATTTATCTGCTGTTTCCCCTGTCCTACTTATTCACTCCTGAAAGAATAAACAAGAAGCAAAATAGTTAAGAATCAGGCAACAGGAAAGGAATGGAGAAACATGAAATACAAGCTCAGCAGTGGCTCTTAAAAGACTTCTTTTGTTTTGTCTCAGGTTGCTTTGGCCCTAATACATCTGCAATTTTCAGGTGTGTTTCATGAAGTAACTTCTGTTACTCTTCCCTACTGTGATTTTGTTCATATGCATAGTGGAATGTGATTGTGTATTTGTCCTTCTGGCAGCTCAGACCATCTGGCCCCCAGTATTCCAAGATGAAAAGATACTGTGAAAATGAGTGGGAAGCCTAGATCTTATTCTCCAAATTTCATAGTCCTAAGGTCTCCATCACACAATGTAGCACTCGATTGCATTTAGTCTAATGCTTTTCACCAGTTGTTTCTTTTATCTAGAGTATTACAGCCTTCAGGGCTGAGACCGTACCTCTCAGCATGCTACTACAGCCACAGTAGGTGCATATTAGTGAGTTCTAGAGGATAGAAGATAGATTTGGTGATCTTGATACTTCCTTCTGTATTGACAAGATACTAAGAGGGCTGCTTGGGGATGTGGGGAGAGATTCTTCAGCAGCCTAAACAGCATATTAAATAGTAGAGACATAACTTTTGACAACAAAGGTCTGTCTAGTCAAGGCTATGGTTTTTCCAGTAGTCGTGTATGGATGTGAGAGTTGGACTATAAAGAAAGCTGAGTGCCGAAGAATTGATGCTTTTGAACTGTGGTGTTGGAGAAGACTCTTGAGAGTCCCTTGGACTGCATGGAGATCCAGCCAGTCCATCCTAAAGGAGATCAGTCCTGAGTATTTGAAGGTCTGATGTTGAAGCTGAAGCTCCAATACTTTGGCCACCTGATGAGAAGAGCTGACTGACTCATTTGAAAAGACCCTGATGCTGGGTAAGATTGAGGGCTGGAGGAGAAGGGGTTGACAAAGGATGACATGGTTGGATGGCATCACTGACTCCATGGATATGAGTTTGAGTAGGCTCCGGGAGTCGGTGATGGACAGGGAGGCCTGGCGTGCTGCAGTCCATGGGGTCACAAAGAGTTGGACCCAGCTGAACGACTGAACTGAACTGAACTCACCTGGGTATTCCATGGTCTCCCAGTTACTTTCCACTCAAAATGTGGTTCATAGACCAACAGCGTCAGCATTGTTTGGGAACTGAATAGAATTTCAGGCTCTCAGTTCCCTGCCCCTCATGCCAGAAATGGCACTTTAACAAGATCTCTAGTTTATTTTGTATGCACATTAATGTTATAAAGCAATGTACCTAGCTGTTCTATCAGATTGCATTTTTGTCACTTTCCAGTCCATTCTCCACAGCTGGAGGGTGACCCTTTCAAAACAAATTAGATCATAATGTTCCCCTCCAACAAAACCTCTCTGACGGGGTCCCATGGCTCTTGAAAGTCAAGCTCAGTATCTTGGCCCATAAGGCCTAAGGTGAGCCAGTCCCTTCCTCTCTAATCCATCCTTATCCTGTGTCTTGTTCCTCTCTCTCTCTGGACTCCAGCCAGACCTTGCTTCTCAGTTTCTCTCACAGATCAAGATTGTTCTTACCTTCCAGCAAGTTGTTCCTTATGCCTGGAATGTTCTCCTGCAGCATCCACTGCAAATGTAGCTCCTTCTCCTCTTTCAGCTCTCAGCCTCTGCAGGGAAATTTACCTTGGCCTTACAATTAGAGCTCCCCATATGACCCAGCAATCCCACTGCTGGGCGTATACACTGAGGAAACCAGAATTGAAAGAGACATGTGTACCCCACTGTTCATCTCAGCACTGTTTATAATAGCCAGGACATGGAAGCAACCTAGATGTCCATCAGCAGACAAAAGGATAAGAAAGCTATGGTACATATACACAATGGAATATTACTCAGCCATTAAAAAGAATACATTCGAATCAGTTCTAATGAGGTGGATGAAACTGGAGCCTATTATACAGAGTAAAGTAAGCCAGAAAGAAAAACACCAATACAGTATACTAACACATATATATGGAATTTAGAAAGATGGTAATGATAACCCTATATGTGAGATAGAAAAAGAGACACAGATGCATAGAATAGTATTTTGGACTCTGTGGGAGAAGGTGAGGGTGGGATGATCTGAGAGAATAGCATTGAAACATGTATATTATCATATGTGAAACAGATTTCCAGTCCAGGTTCAATGCGTGAGACAGGGCACTCAGGGCTGGTGCACTGGGATGACCCTGAGGGATGGGATGGGGAGGGAGATGGGAGGGGGGTTCAGGATGGGGAACACATGTAAACCTATGGCTGATTCATATCAATGTATGGCAAAAACCACTACAATATTGTAAAGTAATTAGCCTCCAACTAAAATAAATAAATTTAAAAAAAGAGCTCCATTTCCATCATTATTTATTTCCTTCATAGTACTAATTTATAATCATTTAATTTGTCGACTCCACCTTGATAAAAAGAATTAAGCTTGTCTTGGTCACAGTGTCTGGCACCCAGTACGCACTCAGGAAATATCTACTCAAGGAATGACCCCTTGTTTCTTTACCGAGCAATGGAAAATTGGGTTGGAGGTGGGGAGTAGCCTTGGATTTTAAAGATAACACAGGAGACGGCCTGTGTGTTTTGAGGGCAAGGAAGGACGTGGGGATTTCAAGAAAAAATGAAGGACAGAAAGCAAGGTGGAGGGATGCAAAGGGGAAATTTTTGTTGGCTGAGGCATTGTCCGTATGGGGACACTCCGACGGGACAGCTGGGGGGGCCCACCTCTCCTGTGAGGTAACACGGCTGGCTGGTGAGGGATTTAGCTCGTTAGTTTGGTGCTGTACTCACCACCTACTCCCAGCCTCTTGTCAGCTGAACGGTTAGAGTTCAGTGGTTTGAATTTGAAATCTTCGGCTACTGGGACAGAGAAGGAGGGAAATAGGCTTCCACTTCCCCAGCAGCCACCTAAGATGCCCTCAGTGCCAGTAACAGGGACACCCAGAACCCAACCCTGTGTGGAGCTGTTACTCAAATGGTTAAACTTATATTTGTAACTAATGCTTTTCTCTCTTGTCAAAGGATATCTCCCTTCAGTCTTTCCCCACTTGCCCAGATTTTCTTTTAACACAGTGATGCAGTTCTCATTTGTGCTGCTACATCCTGTGTTATGGTTGATGAAGTTAGTTTGAAGATTAGAATGCTGATAGATTCCTTAAACATATGTACTTCCTTCTGTTCCTAAACATCTTGAATTTCTGAACTAACAAGAAGACATACTTCATTCACGTGTCAATCTTGTTAATGCTGACTTCTCAAGTACTGAAAAGGCAGTGGTGAGTAGTACACCATAAATAAGGTAGTGGGGGTTTTATTCTGTACTGGTCACTTAGATTTTTATAGAGAAAACCTGATGTGGTTATAAATATCTCAGCCAGTTATTCAGAACAGCGTTTTTGAAACTTGAGAAACCAACAGCCCTCCCGTAAATTCTCCTTGTAGATCTCTAAGAATATGTCAGCAGAGGAATATTGACTTAATAAGCTAAAAGGCTTTTTATATAAAAATACCTTTTAATTGTGAATTATGATGAGGAATAATTTATAAGTGATAGACAATAGTTTTAAAAACAATCAGGAATTTGGGGACCCTAGTTTACAAAATCTTGAACTATGTACATAGTTCATAGTTGAGAGAGTGAAGACATAGTTACTCCTCATCACTGATGGAAAAACAGTGCCATAGGCTTGTCTGTCTCCCTCGACTAAAATAAATAATCATTAAAACAATGTGGAAAGTTCCCTAAAAAAAGTGGGAACAGTAGACACTTAACTCTGAAGATGATAGAAATTTTTCTGGAGGATGTGACATTTGAATCGAGTTTGGAGTTTATGCAGGACTTTAAAAAGCAGATGAGAGAAGGAAAAAAAAAATCCATCCTAGGTGGCAAAAAACAAAAACAGAAAAACATTATATGCAAAGGTGGAGATGACAAAGATCATGACTTACTAAACTGCAAATTGTGCAGAGTATTTGAAGTGCAAGACACACGGGGGCATGGTAGGCAGTGAAGCTATAAAGGTAGAATTTAGACCTCCGAGGTGCCTGTACTGCATCCAGGGAAAGTTAGACTTAATGCTGTAAGTGATGGGGAGCCCCTGGAAGAGTTTAAGCAGGGTGCCGTGGTCAGATTTGCACTCTTAGAAAGTGTACACTGCCAGCAACATGGAGAATGAATTGAAGGGAGACAAAACTGAAGCTTGGAGACAAGAAGTTATTGTTATAGCTCTGCATGAAGATGAGTATCTGAACTACATTCAAAGGGGAATGAACAAGAGAAAGAAATATTTAGACATATTAATGGAGTAGAACTGCTAGGACTTAGTAAAATTTGGATATGACTATGAACGTGAAGAAAGACTCAGAGGTGAATCCCGAGAGAGTCTGTCTTGGATTACTGAGTGGTTTACAGTGTCATTAAACAATAGGAGGAAATAATGAGAAACTAGTTTGGGAAATGAGCTAATGGTTTAGTGTTGGGTATGTTGTCTTAGTTGCTGGGAGATGTCTATAGATAGAAATGTGAAACATGGGTTCAGATAGGAGATCAGGACTAGAGAAAAAAATCCTGAAAATTCTTAGTGATTCCTACCATTGTAAGGTTGCTGTCCATACTCAATTAACCTATCAGTGGGCCTGGTAGTTCAAGTTCAGTTTGTGGGTATAGATGAGGTTGTCCAGTGAGAATTATAAACCATGAGAAGAAAGCCAAAACTGAGACCCTGAGAAACACTAATGTTTAAGAGAGTGATGAAGGATAAGAACTTGCAAAGGAAATTGGGAAGTAGCGAGGAAGAACAGGTGATAATCAGCTGCCTTGGGGATGGGAGAGGGTGGTGCAGAGAAAAAGAAATATAAATGAAAAAATTGGAATGTTTTAAGTGTCAGACATTAATAGGTAATGATGGGTAATTTGGAAACTTGTATGTTACCTCCAAACTGAGTAGCTGCACCGTGTCACAGGAATGTAGCCCTGATGTCAGATATTTTGATTTTTTCAAAATACATCAGGAATTTCAAGTTTTATGCCAAATATTTTCTTACACAAATGTTTATTCCAATTAAAACGCAAGCAAAAACCATGTATGGCCATACTTGGTAGGATATTTGAGTTAAGAAAACCAAAGAATGACACCATCATTGGATATACATTGTGAGAATACTACCTATCTGTAGCCAGCTTCCCTGGTAGCTCAGTCAGTAAAGAATCTGCCTGCAGTGCAGGAGACCTGGGTTTGATCCCTAGGTTGGGAAGATCCCCTGGAGAAGGAAATGGCAAACCACTCTAGTATCCTTGCCTGGAAAATCCCATGGACAGAGAAGACTGGTGGGCTGCAGGCCATGGTATTGCAGAGTCAAACTTATTTGTACAAAACCGGTTAGACAAATCAAAACTGAAAGAGTTGTACCTGATGGTGGCATTTTCTGGGGTTAGTCTACCAAATGTACACCACTGTCAAGACATCTGAAACTATTAAAAAGAATGGCTATAGATTTTAGGTTTTTTATGCATCAGAATGTATAAAAAGAACTTTTCCAAGATGGAAGTTTCTGATGAATTCTATTCAAATTATCATTTATTACTATTTGCCATGTCTGACTATTACCCCTGCTCAATATAGCTTTTGTTTGCACTCTCTTTTTTGGTAGAGCCAGACAGTAAGTATCTTAGGCTTTGTGATCTCTGTCATGACTGCTCAGCTCTGCTGTTATAGCACAAAAGTAGCCATTGACAATATGTAAGCAAATGGGCATGGCTGGATTCCAGTAAAACTTTATTTATAAACGCAGGCTATGCAGCACTGTTTACAATAGCTAGGACATGGATGCAACCTAGATGTCCATCAGCAGACAAATGGATAAGAAAGCTATGGTAGATATACACAATGGAATATTACTCAGATATCAAAAAGAACGCGTTTGAGTCAGTTCTAATGAGGTGGATGAAACTGGAGCCTATTATACAGAGTGAAGTAAGTCGGAAAGAAAAACACCAATACACTATATTAGTGCATATATATGGAATTTAGAAAGATGGTAACGACAACCCTGTATGCAAGAAAGCAAAAAAGAGACACAGATATAAAGAACAGACTTTTGGACTCTGTGGGAGAAGGCGAGGGTGGGATGATTTGATAGAACAGCATTAAAACATGTTTATTACCAAATCTGAAATAGATGACCAGTCAAAGCCGGTGCACTTGGACAACCCAGAGAGGTGGGATGGGGAGGGAGGTAGGAAGGGGTTTTGGGACGGGGAACACATGTACACCCGTGGCTGATTCATGTCAATATATGGCAAAACCACCATAATATTGTAAATCAGTTAGCCTCCAATTAAAATAACTAATTTTTTTTTAAAAGACAGGAACACTAAGCTTGGTAGTCAAAATAGTCAGGTACTTCTTAAGACCTCACTTTTTGTGAATGTGCCAGTGGCTGGAGGGGTAGCATAAGAATATGAGCAGGAGCTGTGGGGTAGTCTGAACTGTGCTCGAATTCCAGCTCTGCTATTTCCCACGGCATAACCTTAAGCAAGTTACTTTGTCCCTTTGGTCCTCAATTTTCCCATCTGTAAAATGAGGATGATGATAATCTCATAAGGTCAGTGAGTGGCTGATTGACATGGTGTCTGTAAAGCTTTTGTAGTGTTTGTCATATGGAAAATACCAAGTGTGGATGATGGTTTATTAGCACCAAACACTACTGCTACTCCATGAGTTATGAGTTTTCAGGAAACATTTTTTTCAGCTTTTTCAAAAGCTGTTTCTAAATAGTTTCAACTAAATGTGTTCCATTTTCAGAAATACATACTAAAGAATAAGAGCTGTATGAAGACAGTTATCTGTGGGAACGTTCACCATGCTGTTAGCTCTAACAGAAAAAAGGAACCTGTATAAATTCCTAAATTTATTTCACAAATTGGTAAAATAAATTATGGTACACCAATAAAATGACTAATCACTCTTCCAAAAAACTTTTTAAAAAAGCAGGTGATGGGCCAGATTTGACCTGTTGAGCTTCCACTCCACTGGAAGCCTACCTCTGGGATGTGGAACAATGTTCTGTGAATAGGTAAAGCCAAAGAAAACACGAGAAGAAAAAAGTTTATCTTGTTTCCTTAAACTCGTAAAGAGCTTAATGCACACAAATGAGCCAAATTAGCTAAATGTCCTTCTCCATACTCACTAATATTTATGTCGTTTTTGTTTGATTGTAAAACATAGATGAAACTAACTTTTATGGACATGAAGTGATCACTTTTGCATTATCAGGAAATCTGGTGGCATTAGCACTGAAGTGAAGTCAAAGTAAGGGCTTCCCTTGTGGCTCAGCTGGTAAAGAATCCGCCTGCAATGTGAGAGACCTGGGTTCGATCCCTGGGTTTGGAAGATCCCCTGGAGAAGGGAAAGGCTACCCACTCCAGTATTCTGGTCAAAGAGCTGGACACGACTGAGCAAATTTCACTTTCACTTAAGTCAAAGTAAAAAGGGCTGGGACAAAAAATGTGTATGCCTGTGTATATAATATACACACATACACATTATGTGTGTATAAAGACCACATATATTTTATATATATGAATTTCAGGTCCTTTTCTGGTTCAGAACGTGTTACTTTTTTCTATGTCTAGTGATTTTTTGTTTGATATCATAGATTATAAATGTTGTGCTATAGAGTGTTTGCCCTTTGTTGTCTTTCTTCAAAGAGTTTTAGAGTTTGTTTTGGCCCACGATTAATTATTAGGTTACTTGTGGATTGACCTGATATTCTTGAGGATTATTTTAAGCTTCGCTGGAGAGTGCCTAGAATAGCCTTTAGTATAGCTTTAGTAAGAAGCCTTGACCCACCCTGGGGTTTCTGCTGATTGCCCTGTGGCTCAGTGAGGTCTCTCTACTCTGGCTGGCTAGAACTTGAATAGCGTCTAAGTCCCTGTGTGCTGAGAATTGTTCAGTTTACATGTTCTGGTAGTCGTTCTTTGCCCGGCTGTGTGGAATTTCACCCTGTGTTTGTGCAGACTGGTGTTCAGCCAAAGATCAAGAAGACCTCTGTGGAGATTTTGAAATTTCTTTCTCTGTATAGCTCCCTCCTCTCTGGTACTTTGTCCCATAAATTCCAGCTCCCTCCCCTCCTTGAAACCCAGTCTCTGTCCCCTTAATTTCATGAGACCACTGTGCTCTGAGTTTTTCTTTGCTGTGCTATAGTCTCAAAGTTGCCACCATGTGGGATGCTGGAGCATTTGATTTTCCTTCTCTCAGTTATCTGTCTTTTCCTGACGTTTGCAAACAGTTGTCTCATATCCTTTGTCCAGGTTTCTGGTTGTTTACTGTGGAAGAGCAAGTAGAGCTTGCTACTGACTTCTTTATGATCAGTAGTGGAGCTCAGCCTCTTTAAGATGCTGAATCCTCCAATCCTGGTGTATTTATTTAGATCTTCTCTGAGATTTTAGATAAGCTTTTCAAATTTTCCATATTTGAAAAATTGGAATATTTAATATTGGAAAATTTAATATTGGAAAATTTAATATTGTAAATCAATTAGCCTCCAATTAAAATAACTACTGACTAGTTATGCTACTGACTAGTCAGTAGCATAACTGCTACTGACTTCTTTATGATCAGTAGTGGAGCTCAGCCTCTTTAAGATGCTGAATCCTCCAATCCTGGTGTATTTATTTAGATCTTCTCTGAGATTTTAGATAAGCTTTTCAAATTTTCTCCCTAAATTCTCTCCATAGAACCTAAAATTTAGAGCTTGATTTATTTCCAAGTTTTCATACTTTTATGTCATTGCAAATGGTATTTTTTAAAATTACTTTTAACCTACTAATTGCTAGTATAAAGGAAAAAATAAAATAAAATTTTCATATTGCTTTTTCTACCCTACAATAATGTAGTTTACTGATTTTCCTATACAACAATTAATTGAAGTATTACTTTGAATTAGTTAACTATAATTTTCAAATAATGAATGATAGTTTTGTTTCTTTAATTCCAATCCATATATATATATATATATTTTTTTTTTTTTTTTTTTTTTTTCCTTGCTGTCCTTCACTGTTTAAGAACTATAATGTAGGGACTTCCCTGGCCATCCAATGATTAGGACTCTGTGCTTCCAATGCAGTGGGTGTGGGTTTGATCTCTGGCTGGGGAACTAAGATCCCACATGGTGTGTGGCATGGCCAAAAAAACCCTACAATGTGGTGTTGAATAGATGTTCCTTTCTATCTCTACTTGACTAAGATTTTTAAAAGTCACAAATGTTGAATTTTATTGAAAACTTTCTGCATCTATTGAGATATTTGTATGATATTCCATTGTAATTTCGTAAAGTACATTGTTTTTATTCCAATGTGAAACCAACTTTTTACATCTGAAATAAAACCAACTTGGTCATGTTACATTTCCCTTTTTATACTGTGTTTGCTTTGCTTTGCTATTATTTTGCTAGAAAATTTTTGCATTTGTATTTGTGAGTGAGATTGTCCTGTACCTGTCCTTTCTCTTACTATTTCTATAGGTTTTCACTTATATGTTACGCTAGCCCCGAAACATTTTGGAATTAGTTCTTGAATATTTAATAGAGCTTGTCCAGTAAGCCATCTAGGACTGGAGTTTTCTTTGTAAAAAGTTTGAACCTCTTTATCTCCGGTAGGGCTTTTTGCCTTAAAGTTTATTTTCTCTCATATTAATATGCCATGCTAGCTATCTTTTGGTTATATTTGCAAAATGTATATATTTTAACATCTTTTTACTTTAAACTTTTCTATCTGTCTTGTGTTTGGGGTGTCTTTCTTTTGCAGAGAGTATCACTGATTTTTTAAAAAATGTATTTATTTTTGGCTGTGCTGGGTCTTCATTACTGTGCGCAGGCTTTCTCTCTATGTGGTGAGGGGGGCTACTCTCCAGTGTTGGTGTATGGGCTTCTCCTGTTGCGGAGCATGGTCTTCAGTAGTTGCAGCTCTCAGACTTAGTAGTTGTGGGTTTAGTTGCTCTGAGGCATGTGGGATCTTCCCAGGCCAGGGATGGAACCCATTTCCCCTGCATTGGAAGGTGGATTCTTAACCACTGGAACCACCAGGGAAATCCCCTGGGTTTTTTGTTTTACTTAGCCTGATGATCTAACCTTTTCGCTGGAACACTTAGTGCATTATCATTGAATATCATTTCTCATATATTTAGGTTTAAATCTGTCATTTTACTTTGTGATTTCTTGTACATTTTTCTCTTCTTTTTTGAATTCTTTGGGCTTGATTGAGGTTTTTGGTATAATCACTCCATGTTTTCCCCTTTATTTGAAAGGTATGGTGTACTGTTTATCGTCTTTAGTGGTACTAGAAATTTTAACATGTTTATTAACTTACCAAAGTCCTAAAAAGCAATACTTTTATCTTTGGTATAACATAAGAACTTTAGAATATTTTAACTTTATTTATCTTCCTCCTTATGTATGTTATTGTTGTTGCATATTTTAATTCTCTCTTTTCACATTTTACTCCATAAGGTGTTATTATTACATTACATCTGTACAGTATTTACCAATAAATTTTCCACTTCTTTTTGCATCTCAGAACATAGAGACAACTCCTTTAGTTCATATCGGTCTTCAAGAGTTCTTTCCTGCTGTTTGTTATCTCTGTTGGTTCTTCCTCATGAGTCCTTGTTTGTGTGCTCCCCCCCCCCCCCACTGTAGGCTGCTCATTTTCCTGAAAATGATTTCTGGCAATTCTGTGAGGCCTCTGATTAGGGTGAATTCCCTCAAAGAGTCTTGTACCTACTTCTACCAGGTGTTTAGCATTCTACCAATCCAGTCCCATTTTAAAACTGTAGCTTGTGGTGTCAGGAATCATCAGGTGGTGTTTTAAAGAATATTTTAGATGCTTATTAAGCGTTTTTAGTTATCTGTGGGAGCAACTGTCTATATGAACAAGTATACAATATTGAAATGGAAGGCATTATCTGTATTTTCTTCTGATTTTTTAAATTGTGGCAAAATATACCTAACGTAAATTTTACCATTTTCACCATTTTTACATGTGTTCAGTGGCTTTAAGTACATTCACATTGTTGTGCAACCATCACCACCATCTATCTCCAGGATTTTTATCATCTGGCAAAACTGAATGCAACTCTGTACCCATTAAGATTAACTGTCCTGTCCTCTTCCCCAGCCTCTGACGATTACCACTCTACCTCCTGTCTCTGTGAATTTTGACTAGGTACTTCATATGAGTGGAATAATATGGTATTTTCCCTTTGGGATTGGCTTATTTCAGATGTCTTTCATCTTTGTTGTAGCATTATTCTTCTAAGAGTTTTAAAATCATTTCTTTCACAGTCAGATCCTCAATGTACCTAGGATTAATTTGTGTTGAGCTGTGAGGTACAGATCTAAATGTATTCCACAGTGGATATCCTATTGTCCCAATACCTTTTATTGATTATTCCATCCTCTTCATATTGATTTGTAATGTCACCTCTGTCATATATCAAATATCCACATAAATATAATATAAGCCTGTTTCTAAGCTGTCTGTTTTGCTCAGTTGGTCTATTTATCTTTTCTTAGACCAGAAAATAGTATTAGTTCTTAAGGCTTGAAAGTAATTCTTTTTTTTTCATGTGTTAATAATTTTAAAACATTTTTTTAATTATCCTGAATCCATGATCCATTTTATTATTCACAAAGCACTTTACACATTTATGATAATAGCAAACCTTGATCTGCTATTTAAATCCCATTTCAAAAGACAGAAAGTATTTCTTAAAGTGCGGTAAGACAAATCCATTTACTAGGTCTGGGGGTTCCTAGCCTCACCTCAGGTCACAGGGAGCTGCCTGCAGCCTTGTAGGTGAGGGCAGAGAGAAGAACAGGAGTGTGTCACCATCTGTGGGCCTAGAGTGGAAGCCTCCCGCAGTGTTACTTTGCTTGTGCCTTCAGGTTCTTGGGGCTCAGTTCAGATGTATCGTTTTGATGTGATTTCTGGTGATGGCTCAGGTTAGAGCTAAATGGAGGAGAAAGTACCCACATCATGGCACTGCTTAGACTCAACAGTCTGCCCCGGTCCACTGTTTTTGCAGAGCTTAACAGCTGCCTCAGGAGTTTAAAACATTCATCATATCCCTTGAGCAAATATTTATTGAATGCCTACCATATGCTAGCACAGTGGGTATAGTAACGATCCAAGCAGAGGTAGTCTGTGTTCTCACGAAATTTATATTCCAGTTAAGAGGGAAGCAGTCATTTTTTTGTTGGGTTCAGCACTTTACTAAAAAATGCTAAAGGGCTTCTACATGATTATTAATGAAATTTGAGCCTATTGGCCTTTGTTCCTTATATTTTATGTATTTCTGGGGACATGAAGACATGTTGATTTGAACAGTGCTTGATTGCTGGTGATGAAATCTTTAAGAATCATACTGTATCATAGTGTACAATAGATACTTGGTATACTGGAAGTATTCTTTACCCTTTAGGGCTTTGTGGACTTGATGAAAACCATGGTCAGAAAGCAGTCTCTCCATGATTAAAACATAGTGTCACTCCCTGGCTTCAACTTTGGAGAAAATAATGCCTGGGTTGAAAATGCAGGTAGCATCAAAGATTTCCAGTGATGGCGCACTGAATCTACTTGAACTGGAAGAAAATTTTGGTTTATGGAAAGGTATGAAGGCTATGGATGTCCAATCACTGTTTTAACATCTAGAATATTACAACACTCTATTTCCACACTGATATTAAGAACAGCTTCCTCTTTGTAACCCCCTCTAGAACTGCACTGATTTCATCTATACTTTCTAAACTGTGTTTTAGAAAGTACACTTTCTAAAATGTTTTAAAACACCTTCTAAGTGTTTTAAAGATCACAGTATTCACTGGGCAAAAATTTACAGATACCTGCATAACTGAAGCCAAATTTATGACAGCAAAAAAAAAAAAGCCCTGCAGGAGTGGATAATCTGCCACCAAAAAACCTTGACACACTCTGCTTCCCTGCACCCTTCCTGAAGATGCTGCTGCTGCTGCTGCTGCTAAGTCGCTTCAGTCATGTCCGACTCTGTGCGACCCCATAGACGGTAGCCCACCAGGCTCCCCCGTTCCTGGGGTTCTCCAGGCAAGAATACTGGAGTGGGTTGCCATTTCCTTCTCCAGTGCATGAAAGTGAAAAGTGAAAGTGAAGTCACTCAGTCATATCCGACCCTTAGCGACCCTGTGGACTGCAGCCTACCAGGCTCCTCCGTCCACGGGAGTTTCCAGGCAAGAGTACTGGAGTGGGTTGCCATTTCCTTCTCCTCCTGAAGATGCCTTACCCCAGAAAATGTCTCTTTTGGCTTTCTCAGCCTGTGAAGTGGAATGGTTTAAAAACAAGAGTAAATTTTGCATGCAGTTTTACTAATACCAGCCTAATGCAAAGTATTCACACAAAGAAGTAACTGATTAATTGCTTCTTTGGATAGATGTATGCTGGCTCAGGGGAAGGTACTGGTAGGAATTTCTTTGAAGTTTCCCTTCATAGACAACCAAGAAGGTATCACAGCAAACTGGTAAAATCCAAAGAAGATGAATGGATCTATTGTTCCACTTTACAAAGTTGGCTTTATTCAACAGATCCAGCTAGCAACTGGAAGGCCGAATTAATTATACATTTCTGTACAAAATTACTGTGATTAAGATTTATCATGGAAACTATGATTTATTTCGGATTCTTCACTCATACATCATAGAAATTACAGTATTCATGGTAAAAAATCATCATCTTTCTAAAACAGTTGTTTGGTAGATAAGTCTCTTAAGATTCTAAAAGAGACTGACAAAGTATCAGAGAATATTTTAGCCCAATAAATGACATGAATGACTTACCATCTTACCAGATAATACTTATCAAAATATCATCAAAATTAGGCTGAAATTGTTGCAGTCTGTCACCTCTTTTGTGATGTTCTGTGTATATATTTTCAGGGATTAGCCTGCCATAACTCACAAAGATTAAAAACTTGTTTGCTATTTATATCTATATTGTTAGGTGAATCTGAGTTCTCAAACTCCTATGACTCAAAAAAGAGAAAAGAAAGTGCTTAGATGCTAAACTTGTATTTTCTATTGGCTACCATTTAATTTGTGTCTAGTATTTGTGTCTGATATACCCGGTAACCTGACAAAACAAATGGGAAACTCTTTTCCTCCTTGATGCTAAATTAAAAATAAATTTTAATACTAAAACAAAAAAATGGATCTATTGAATAGAGGCAAAATTGGCATAAACTGTAATTGTTATCCTGTAACAGGTCACTGGAGGCAGCTAAGGTGGACTGCTCCAAAGTTCCCACCAAAGTGCCTGGAAAAGCAGAGGGTGTGGAGAGGGGCTGCCTCTGCCCAGGGGTGTCATCACAACACACTAGGTCCTTTTCCATCGTGTTTTTCATTGTAGTTTTTCCACCAGAATGGACAAGTACACCATGTTCCATTTATTTCATATTAGTACCTAGTATGTTCAAGGCCCTGTGCTAAATTCTGTGAATAAAATGGTGAATAAGTAAAATATATCGAGTGTTCACAGGTAAAGATTTTATCACCATTTGTCATAGTAGCAAAAACTATAGCAAATTTTCTTGTGAAAATTAAAAAGGAAGGCCTGTGTAACCTAGTAAGCGCCCAATAAATGAGTGCAACCTGTAATCCTTGATTAGATCTTGTTTGTTTGTTTTTTTAACAACTATAAAGGATCTCCTTGGAACAATAATGGACATTTGGATTTCAAGTAGATATTAGAGCATTCTTGTTAATTTTCATGAGTGTGACAGTGACACTGGGTTGTGGAGAATATCATTGTTCTTAAATGTTGCTTGAAGTGTTTAGGGGTAAAGTGTTATGATATCTGTAACTCAGTTTCAGTGTTTCAGAAATAAGTGTAGTTACATAAAGAATGTTAGTGGTTAAAGGTAGGTGATAGGTGTGTGGCTGCTTATCATATTATTCTTGCATCTTTTCTGGATGTTTCAGTTCAGTTCAGTCGCTCAGTCATATAACTTTCAAAATAAAAAGTTGGGAAAAGCTTTTAGTCCATTTTGTCTTCCCTGTTAAAAACAATGTACGATTGTGCACTTCCCCAAAGGGAATCTGTTCCCAAAAATATGAATTAGAAACTGGAGACCATACAAATTTAAGGCAGTTTCAGAAAGGATTTTTGTTGTTTTTCTTTTAAATCTAAGTTACATCAGTCAAGGGTAAACTCAGATCTTAGGCAACACTCCTTCTGAACTTTGTCACTATAGTTACTTAACCTTTGTTTGTCCGAGCTTCATTTTACCTAGTACATTCACATTTGCCAGAGAAATTGTGTCTTCATTCCCACCAGCAAGGTACTTGTCCCTTAGTCCATTCAAATGTTCCCAATATGGGAGGCTTAGAAGGTGGGAGGCTGGACCCAAGGCCATCAGAAGATGCAATTTCACTCGCCGAGCTTACAGTTTAATTCGAAGGTTAAGCATGATGAAGCTGAAGAACACACTCAGAACAGTTTGGAAGGTACAGATGAAATCAGTGCAGTTCCAGAGGGGGTTACAAAGAGGAAGCTGTTCTTAATATCAGCGTGGAAACAGAGTGTTGTAATATTCTAGATGTTAACAGCTATTGGACAGCCATAGCCTTCATACCTTTCCATAGACCAAAATTTTCTTCCAGTTCAAGTAGATTCAGTGTGCCATCACCAGAAATCTTTGATGCTACCTGCATTTTCAACCCAGGCATTATTTTCTCCAAAGTTGAAGCCAGGGAGTGACACTATGTTTTAATCATGGAGAGATTGTTTTCTGACCATGGTTTTCATCAAGTCCACAAAGCCCTAAAGGGTAAAGAATGCCTCCAGTATACCAAGTATCTATTGTACACTATGATACATCATATTATCTAGTAATCATGAACATCTCTGGGCCTTAGAGTCAGACTTAAGATAGTGTCATGGTTTCTTTCAAGCAATGCCAATTTTCTCAAGGTTTATCTCCTAAAAAAGTGACAGTAGGAAAAAGAATGAGTTAAATCTGCATAGGAGCTAAGAAGTCTTGCAGATGCTATGACAGATTCATTTTAAGAATTTGATCCTCTATTGTAGAGACTATGAAAATTCCAGTACATTTACTCAGGCAACTTCTGCTAACATAAAATTTATTGACTTGATATTTTGCTGAAGACTGAAGATTCTTTGTTAACTCAGGGAAAATGTGTATAAGCATTTCTTTTTATCTCTACGTGGTGCTGTGTACTGTTTTATGTTAGACACAAGCTTGCCTAGTTTTTTTTTTTTTCTTTTTTTTTTATTTAATTTTTAAATTGCGTAATTTATTTATTTTTTTTATTTTTATTTTTATTTATTTTAGTTGGGGGCTAATTACTTTACAATATTGTAGTAGTTTTTGCCATACATTGACATGAATCAGCCATGGGTTCACATGTGCTCCCCCTCCCGAACCCTCCTCCCACCTCCCTCCCCTTCCCATCCCTCTAGGTAATCCCAACGCTCCATCCCTGAGCATCCGTCCCATGCATAGAACATGGAATGGTGTTCCACTTCACATATGACAATATACATGTTTCAATGTTATTGTCCCAGAACGTCCCACCCTCACCTTCTCCCTCAGAGTCCACAGGACTGTTCTATGCATCTGTGTCTCTTATTCTGTCTCACATATAGGGTTACCATCACCATCTTTCAAATTCCATATACATGCATTAGTATACTGTATTGGTGCTTTTCTTTCTGGCTCACTTCACTCTGTATAATGGGCTCCAGTTTCACCCATCTCAATAGAACCGATTCAAATGTATTTTTTTTAATGGCTGAGTAATATTCCATTGTGTATATGTACCACAGCTTCCTTATCCATTCGTCTGCCGATGGACATCTAGGTTGCTTCCATGTCCTGGCTATTGTAAACAGTGCTGCGATGAACATTGGGGTACACGCGTCTCTTTCAATTCTGGTTTCCTCGGTGTGTATGCCTAGCAATGGGATTGCTGGGTCATATGGCAGTTCTATTCCCAGTTTTTTAAGGAATCTCCACACTGTTCTCCATAGTGGCTGTACTAGTTTGCATTCCCACCAACAGTGTAAGAGGGTTCCCTTTTCTCCACACCCTCTCCAGCATTTATTGCTTGTAGACTTTTGGATAGCAGCCATTCGGACTGGTGTGTAATGGTACCTCATTGTGGTTTTGATTTGCATTTCTCTAATAATGAGTGATGTTGAGCATCTTTTCATGTGTTTGTTAGCCATCTGTATGTCTTCTTTGGAGAAATGTCTGTTTAGTTCTTTGGCCCATTTTTTGATTGGGTCGTTTATTTTTCTGGAATTCAGCTGCAAGAGTTGCTTGTATATTTTTTGAGATTAATTGTTTGTCTGTTGCTTCGTTTGCTATTATTTTCTCCCATTCTGAAGGCTGTCTTTTCACCTTGCTCCTAGTTTCCTTTGTTGTGCAAAAGCTTTTAATTTTAATTAGGTCCCATTTGTTTATTTTTGCTTTTATTTCCAATATTCTGGGGGGTGGGTCATGGAGGATCCTGCTGTGATTTATGTCAGAGAGTGTTTTGCCGATGTTTTCCTCTAGGAGTTTTATAGTTTCTGGTCTTACATTTAGATCTTTAATCCATTTTGAGTTTATTTTTGTGTATGGTGTTAGGAAGTGTTCTAGTTTCATTCTTTTACAAGTGGTTGACCAGTTTTCCCAGCAGCAAGCTTGCCTAGTTTTGAAGTGTTGTGTTTGATTTTACAGATGAACACACTGAGACTCATTGAAATTTTGTCTTAATAAAACTTGATTTGAGGCAGATCTTGGACTTTTTTTTTTGCAAAATGTTTAATGTATGGTTTGTTTGAGGAAAAATTAGTCATCCTATCATTATTTCATACAGTTCTACATATACTGTTTGTGAAAGATTTAAGAATTTATTTCACTTTATTGATTCATAAAATTTTCTTTAAGACATTCTAAAAGAAAATAATTTGCCCAATTTAAGTGACAAGAGATTGTCAGGAAAGATAATGAGATATCATATACATAAATATATGTACATCTAAATACTTTACCAAAGAACTCTCAATGGTTGGAGGATACAAAGAGGAAATATAAATTGCTAGTAATTATGTAAAAATAATTACAACTCATTAATAATCAAATCAAAACTTAGGAGCAGTATAGTGCCTCTTTTTTCCTCCTAAATGAGCAAAAAGTCTGTAATGTTCAACCTCAGAGATACGAAGGCATTGGTAAGACAGGCTCCTTATCCACTGGTGAAGAGAGTGTAAATCAGTGCAGCTTTTCTGAAAGTTAATTTGACAGACGTCAACAAGAACTTTAAGTTGTTCAAACCAATCTAGTAGTTCAAAGTCTAGGCTCCTCTCTGTAGGAGTAATCATGAATGTGGACAGTGATTGATTTATTTATTTATATTTTTAAAGAGTTTTTTGTATTGCTAGTACCTAGAAATACAATTGATTATTTATTTAGCTTTAGCTGCTCTGAGTCTCCGTTGCTGGGCACAGCCTTTTTCTGGCTATGGCGAGTGGGGGCTACTCTCTAGTTGTGACGCATGGGCTTCTCACTGAAGTGGCCTCTCTTGCTGTGGAGCACAGGCTCCAGGGCGCCAGGCTTCAGTAGTTGTGGCATGCAGGCTCTAGAGCATGGGTTTAGTAGTTGTGGCTCACAGGCTTAGTGGCCCCTCGGCATGTGGAATCTTCCCTGACCAGGGATTGAACCTGTGTCCCCTACATTGGTAGGTGGATTCTTAACCACTGAACCTTCAGAGAAGTCCTATTTATTATTATTATTTCTTGGCTGTGCTGGGTCTTCATTGCAGTGCGTGGGCTCTTAATTGCAATGCACAGGCTTTTCTAGTCACTGTGTGTGGGTTTCTCTCTACTTGTGTAGTGGGTTTCATTGCTCCATGGTTAAAGGGATCTAAGTTCCCCTTAGATTGAACCCTTGTCCCCTGCATTGGAAGGCAGATTCTTAACCACTGGACCACTGGGGAAGTCCCTGGACAATGCTTTATATACAAAGATATTGATAATAGTATTATTTATAAACATTTATAAATAAAATCATTATATAAAGTGGGCTTCCCTGGGGGCTCAGACAGTAAAGAATATGCCTGCAATGCAAGAGACTGGGGCTCAATCCCTGGGCTGGGAAAATCCTCTGGAGGAGGGCAGGTAACCCACTCCAGTATTCTTGCCTGGAGAGTTCCATGGACAGAGCACCCTGGCTGACTACAGTCCGTGGGGTCACAAAGAGTGGGACACCACTGAGCAACTAACACTCACACTTTTTGATATACGCCAGCCATTTACAAATTACTTGCAAAATAATTTTAAATGACAAAAAGAGATGTTCATAATACTTTACTGAGTTAAAGATGAGGTTGAAAATCTATAAACATGGTATTATCTCATATAAAATATTACTGCATTTGGAGAAAAATAATGAAAAACATAAGCAAGCATTAATAAAGGTCGTCTGGATGTGTCCCAAGAAGAATGAGTGCTTTTCTTCTTTTTCTCTCTGTCTTTCAAGTTTTCTGCAAAGTATACTTTCTACAGAAGTACAATAAGTACATTTATAGACAGAAAAAAAATGTTATTTTTTAAAAAGAAACAGATAGCATTTTAAATGATTTTGAAACCTGTCACTCTGCAGGTCATCTGAGGCTGGCAGCTTTTCTGCCTTCCTCGTTTGTTCCCTGAACTGATTGTCAGAGGGAGGAAACCCTACCACACCACTTCCCAGAATCATTACGTATGTCCAACTCGCTTTCCCTTTTAACTCTTGGATTAAGACTGACAACATTGGTAAACTCCAAAGTCTGACGTTCATTTTGGACAGTAGTGAATAATCACATCTAAACAAACTTCCCTGAATGTATGTTGTCCACTTTTCTTCTTTAACATTTTCTTTCTCTTTTCTTCATTAAATCCTGTGGTTTTTATTGACTCCGGTTTTGAGATCTATTTTTGTGCCTTATAATGCTTGTCACGTTTTCTAACTAATATAAGGTCACATATTTAGATATTTTGCTAGCTATTCCTTAGTTCACACTTGAACTGGTTGACTGAAAGGTTCTCAGTTTAATTGAAACAGCCTCTTGTTAGTTCCCAACCCACAACTTAAAGCCCTTTATTCTTGTCATTGGAGGAAATGTTGGCTCATCTGAACCTTCCTTTCTTAATTCAGATTGTCTTGTAATGACACAACTCTTAAAAAGTGTATTTAGTGTTACATAGTGAGAAAAGACTAGAAGTAAATTGCAGGAGACCTTGGCTTTTGTCCTGGGGCTCAGTTAGAAGGACAGTGAGGAATGAACTGGTTGAGCATTTCCATCTGGCACTGATTACTTGTGTGATCTTTGGAAAATTATTTATCCTTGATTTCTTTGCCTATAACGTTAAGGTGGTGGCCCAGATGACCTACGATTCAATCTGACAGAGGAGCAGCATATTTGAAATTGTGCTTGCAAGGAAAAATCTGGGTCAACAAGGCTCCCATACATTTAAGATTCCTTCTGATTCTGAAATGCTTTTCTGGTCACAGTGTTCCTTTGAAACCACACAACTCAGGTTGGGACTTGAATCCACTGTCTTTTCATTGATCACACACCTGGCATCAGGACTTGCTGAAGTTTCAGGTTCTTTATGTCTCAAAGCAGAAGAAATTCAAATACTGTTGGCCTAAGAGGCAAAGTGATAGTTAAAAAGTAGATTTATTGAGAGAGAAACATACTCCACAGACAGAATGTGGGCCATCTCAGAAGGCAAGAGGCCCCAAAATATGGAGTGGTTAAGTTTTTTTGACCTACGACTTTCATAATAGGACAATTATTCCAACTGTTTTGGAGAGAAAGGGCAGAGATTTTCAGGAATTGGGCTACTGCCCTCTTTTCTGCCTTTTGTGGTCATCTTTGGAACTGTCATGACCCCTGTGGGTGTGTCATTTAGCTGATGTATTACTGTGCATGTATAATGAGGCTCAAGGTCCACTGGAAGTCAAATCTTCCACTATCTTCCACCTAGTTGGTTCTAACCAGTTTATGTCATATCCTCAAGGGCTATTTCATCCTGTTTTTTAAAAAATGTATTTATTTGTTTGGCTGCATGCACGGCATATAGGATCTTAACTCCCTAACCAGGGATTGAGCTCTTGCCCCCTGCAGTGGAAGCGTGGAGTCTTAACCACTGGACTGCCGGGGAAGTCCCTACTGCCATTCTTTTAAAGATTGTGTCTTGTCCCCTTCTCTCCTATTTCACCTGTAAAACCTTCATAATAATTTCACCTTTATCTACAGTAGGTGCCTTGTGAGTCCTTGTCTTTCAAGGTTTTTCCCATAGTTGAGAGGCCACTGTTTGCTTTTATTTCTTAATTATTCAGAGAAGGAAGTATTTAAGTGTTGGAGCTGGTGGCATAAAAGCTGCTACTAAACCCTTAGAATAATGTCTTGTATCAGCCACAGCCATGAACACGTCTGGAAGGGTACAGCAGCATATGCATGAATGTTCCTTTGTTTTACCCAGGGGTGTGTTAGCAGAAACTCTAACATGTAGCCATTCCCTAATCCTCCCCATCCGGGACCTGCCTTAAAGCGGATAGAACACATAGATGGTATGATTTGAGGGATTACCAGGCAGGATGCTTCATTCAGAAATGCTTATTCCACTGCCTCTCAGGCCGACATTATTAAGCTTAACTTTGGCTCTTGAAAGCTACTACAAGTGCTTAAAAACACATCTTTCAAAAAATGGAAAGAAATCTAATCTTAGAACAACAGGAACATTCACAGAGTACAGTAGGTCAAGTTCAAACTAAAACTTTCAGTGAGACATTAAGAAAGATATTTCAGTGTATATTTCCTCTGACAGGAGGCCAAGGTCATCTACTTCTCACCCTGCAAATAGCACATCAACATCTTCACATTTCTCCCTACTCGTTCCTGGGTTATCAAGTGTACCATTCTTTAATGCTCAGTCACAAAGTTTACTCTGAGTAAACTGAGAGTTCTCAGTTTACCTGTGTGTGTGAGTTGCTGTTGAAAAATAGATTTCAGATTAAGATTTCCTTTGTGCGTGTTTTTAGAAGTATTTATTTGGTCTGAGTCACATTGCAGTTTTGGCCATCAGTGTGTTTATAGGTAAACTTCTTACACTTACCGCTGGGTGTTTTGTTTAACTACATTTAAAGGCATTAATAATGAAATAATGTTTAAATAAGAGATTATGAAAATGTATTAAATACAGGGGAAATTTTTATGCCTTTTTATTGTAAATTGTAAGCAATGAACAGCTTTATTTTCTGTCAAAGTTTTAGCGTTATAATTTATAAACATCGTGTTATATAAGCTTATAACATAAATTTATACTTTTAAACTGTTTATATTAATTGGTGAGGAAGACAAAAGTAGATTCTGAGAAAACAGAATTGTGAGCATCCCAGATGAATAGAGTGAGACCTTGTTTGGCCAGAGCTTTCCTAGTGAGATTTATGATGCGCTTGACCCGTTTTGTTGATTTTTCTGTGATTCTTCTGCTTCCTGTTCATTAAAAATATTCTCTGAAGTTTTAGACACGTATCCATTTGTTCAACAAATTCTCTCTTATTCACCCACTGTGTTCTGGACACTGTGCTTGTGCCTGCAGCTATGAAGATAAGGAGTCCCTCTCAGTGTGAGTGGGTGACAAAGACAATGATGACATGATGATATACAAACAAAATATGCTTGAGATGCCAAGAGGTTCCTGGGAAGGAGCTCCTGGTTCTGCTGGTAGAGTCAGGGGAGGCCTTTCAGAGGAGGGAACACACCCTCCCTAAGGAGTACACACCCACCACGCCACCATGAGCTGAAGCAGGAGGAAGCAGGAGTATGTGGTGTGCGCTTGGCTGAGGAGCCCTGGGATGCTGGCCGCAGGGCACCTCGCCCTGCCTGAGAGGTTCTGGGAAGGTGCTCAGAGAAGGACCACTAAGGTTGGAGGAAAAACAAGGAATAGGGGAAATTACAGGAGGGCCAGGGCACAGGGGTGTTTGCATAATTTATTTAAGGAATGACAGTTAGCTCAGAAAGGCCAGGAGACAGGGTTTGTGAGGGGAGTTGATGAGGGAGGGTGTGGAATTTTAACAGTAGCTAGTACTTAGTTCTTCGGAGAAGGCAATGGCACCCCACTCCAGTACTCTTGCCTGGAAAATCCCATGGACGGAGGAGCCTGGTAGGCTACAGTCCATGGGGTCACTGAGTCGGACATGACTGAGTGACTTCACTTTCACTTTTCCTTTCAGGCACTGGAGAAGGAAATGGCAACCCACTCCAGTATTCTTGCCTGGAGAATCCCAGGGACAGCGGAGCCTGGTGGGCTGCCGTCTATGGGGTCGCACAGAGTCGGACACGACTGAAGCGACTTAGCAGGAGCAGCAGCAGCAGCAGTACTTAGTTCTTACCATGTACTGGGCACCATTCTAAACCCTGAGCGTCCATTAGATCCTTTACTCCTCATATAACTGTATGAAGTTACTATTATTATCTCCATTTTGCAGACAAGGACATTGTGGTGGCATTAAAATATGTCCACAAACTCTTTAATGTGCTTCCCTATAAGTAGACCCTAATTTCTCTCCCATTGAGTCTGGGCTGGCTAATGACTTGCTTCCAACTAATAAAATATAACAGAAGTGACAGTTTGTGACTTCTGAGACTAGGTCATAAAAGGCATTAAAGTCTCCTTCTCGTTGCTGTCTCATTCATTCTGGAGGAAGCCAGCAGCCATCTGATGAGGACACCTAAGCAGCCTTACGGAGAGGCCCACATGGCAAGAAATAGGGGCCGCCTGCCAGGAGCCTCCTGCCGTCTGCCCTGTGAGGGAGCCATTTTGGAACGAAAATTTAGCCTCCGTCTGGCCTTCAAATGACTGCAGCCCCAGCCTCGACTGCAACCTATGTAGTGTGGCTGCTTCCAAATTCCTGATCCCCCAACGTCTCTGGGATAGTAAGTGTTTGTTCTTTTAAGCTACTAAGTCTTTTTTTTTTCTTTATGGCTGTGCTGGCTTTCGTTTTTCTTTATGGTCTTTGTTGCTGCACGGGCTTTTCTCTAGTTGTGGAGAGCAGAGGCTACTTTCTAGTTGTGTGACAATGCCTTATTATGGTGGCTTCTCTTGTTAGCGGAGCACAGACTCTAGGTTACTTGGGCTGCAGTAGTTGCTGCACCTGGTAAGCTACTAAGTGTTGAGGTAATTTGTTACGCAGCACTAGGCAACTAATACACACACTGAAGCATCACACAGTAAGTAACATTTCCTGGGTCACATACATTATAAATAATGAATTTGAAATTTGAACTCAAGCATTCAAACTTCAGACTATTCACTTCAACTATACTATTCTGCCTTGAAAAGTAGGTGGGCTTCTTTCTCTGGAGATCTAGTACTTATATTAATATTACACTTACACACACACACACACACACACACACACACACACACACACACACTATCTTCCTTTCTGTTTCTTTGTGTTTTTTTTAGGACTTGATCTTGATAGTGATAGGAAACAGCTGACAGCATTTGTGTATTGAAAGATCCTTTGGTGTGGAGGCTTGATTGTAAGGAGCTCTAACTGGAATTAGGAAGGCTAGTGTCAGGTGATGGTATAATCCAGATGGGGAATGTGAGGTCCTGAACTAAGGCATGAGATGGAAAGGATTAGGCAGGTTCAAGAACTGTTTCGTGGGTAGACTTGAAGGACCCTAACGTGGCTGACTAGGTATTTGTGATGCTTGGCTGTGAGAAGGCGGGAAGAGTCACTGGATAGATCTGGTGCCGGGGTGCGTGGGTGGGTGAGGAGGGGGATGCTGCCAGCTGGTAGGAGAGTAGGGGAGGGTTGTAAGGAGCTCTGCCTTGGCCTCGGTGCATTTGAGACATTTAAGAGATACCTGAGAGGTGGGGTCCAAGCGCCATTAGAGAGGTCTGAGCTGAGAGGGGGCCCCGGGAGTCCTCAGCCCTCCTCTCAAGGATGCTGACGTGATGGCATGGGCCACTGCACCCTGGGAGAATGTGTGGAATGAGAGGAGGCCTGGCCTAACCTTGACAGGGGCTAGGCAGAGAGAGGAGCCAGAGAAAGGAGAACCAGGGAAAATGGCATCAGAAAATGTAGGGAGAGAGAGGTTTGAGCAAGAGAGTATTATTCCAGTGTCAGATGCTGCCTCTGTATCTGACAGGTGCCACTTTCTGAGTCCATGAAACCTGACCACCGTGACTTCTAGGCCTGCCCCTATAAAGAGCACTGCCCCCTCCGCCATGGGCATCTTTCCCCAACGCCGCCCGTTGAGGCACCCCAAATGCTCCCTGAGGAGCTTCATGTGGTTGCCTGGCCTTGGCAAATCAACTTTCTTAACTCATTTCAGTTCAACCAACGTTTATGTAAAGTTGAGCACATAACAAATGATTTGTTGGATGACTAAATACTTACTAATAATACATGCAGGACACTCGTAGGGCAAGACGTTACTCTCTTCACACATGCAAAAGTAATATAAGAAGATTGCTCCACAAGTCCATTGACTTATTAAGTAGCTGCAGATTTTAATGAGAGCTTGATATCTCCTATAGAGACACAGAATTTTGTTTCTGTTGTGGAAGAACTATTCATGTTAATAACAACAGAAAAAGGAGGCCACTGAAATTTTTCCTAATAATTTTACTGTGTCTACAAAGGTAATTTCAAAAGTTAACATGCATTGTTAAGCTGAAATTTTAAAAAGGGCGTCTTTAATGAAATAAGCTTCTTTCAACTCCAGCTGTTCTAATGGCAGCTTTCTGGTTTAGCTGACAGTCATTTTTTTTAAAAGTTGTATTTAAGTTAACTGAAATGTCAGTACTTAAGCTCTCTTCATGATTAGATATGGTGATTAGAGTCTCTTTTAAAATTATGCTTGGATTTTCTATTAGGAAAACCACAGTGGAGCCAGGACATAACAAGTCCATAATAAAATTTCAAATGTCTGATAACTTTTATGTAGTAAATACTGAATTTTAAGAAATTGAATTCTGTGACTTTCCTATTAAAGGCAAGCAGAAGTTTCCCACATCTTTAAATAATTAAGACAAACTTTTACTGAGTCCAAGTTTCCTCTTATCAATGCACTATGGGTCAATGAATTCGTTGAGAGATGAGGTGTTGAGGCAAGGAAGAGACTTTAATCAGGGAGCCAGCTGACTGAGAAGAAGGCAGGCTAGCACCCCAAAATAAACATCTTGTCAGGGCCTGGTTGCCAGGTTCTTTTATGGATCAGAGATGGCAGGGAGGTGAGAGAATAAAGAAAAAAGACTATTCAATCCTTGCAAATATCCCCTAGAATGGCAAGCCTCAGGCAGGGGAATGTGTTAGTTTCACTTCCTACAGTCCTTCACAGGTGGGCGGCTCAGGTTGCAGGCCATTTTGTATGCTTACAGTAACAAATAGGGTTAAAGTCACAGAAGCAAATCCAGTGTAAATTTAACACTTCCGGGTTACACTTCCAATAGTAAAGACACACAACCAGAAAAATTCCCAACAGGAGGTTAAAGCTGGAACAAGATGTGGTACATATATACAGTAGACTATTTCTCACTCATTAAAAACAGCTACTGAAATTAGGGAATTAAGACACTGTTAGCCACAGGGATGGACCTTGAAGGATCTAGGCAAAGGGAAGCCAGGCAGGCAGAGGAAGACTATGGTATAGGATTTACCTTCCCAGCAGAATAAAAATAGACATACAAGGCAAAAAATTTACAATCCAAAAAGAGACTCAGAATTCAAAGACAAAGAGTTCCAGGGGAAAAAAATGTGAATTGCCTTGAATGAATTAGGAAGTCCTTACCCTCATAGACAAGAAATGTGAATCTGTAATAGATAATCCACAAGGAATATTCTTTTCTCTCCTTCCATCCGTCTTTCCTTGCACAGACCCACAGAAATCTGTAACTCTAAGAGATAATCCACAATAATTATCTAAGTTTTTTCTGTGTATACACAGAAAAATATAACTGAGATAGATAATTCAGAAGGACCTGACGTTCAGCACTCTTCTCATCCTTCTATGGCAAAAAAAAAAAAAAATAGAGATACCCCACCCCATAACTACATATGCCTGAGTCAGGAGGCTGTACACTGACAACAATCACAAGACTGCAAATCGAGTGTTCTGCACTGCAGCATCAACAAGATGGTGAGAAAAGGAGAGAAAAGCAGTGCCTACTCTCTTATCTCTGGCCTCCCTGACTTGGGATGCTATCACGTCCCTGGAGCCTGGACAGGCTTGAGTCCCGCTGCTGAACTGGGGATGATTGACACAGTCCAGCAGGGTGCCCTTGGTTGACACTTTTAAAGGGCTACTGTCTCCTACATTCTGGCTGGGACCAGAGTCCCGCGTGGCATCAAGCCCTCAAGGGATTTGAAGGCAAGGTTCAGCTAGCCTTGACCTCTCCTGGTGCTGGGGATCCCAACTCAAGCCTCGTTCCTGAGAGTGCAGCCTCCTAGCACTAGCACCTAAGCACCTCAGCAGTGTACTGTGATCCTGGAGATTCACCAGGGCAGGCTGTTTGTGTGATGCTTTAGGGGGAAAGATTACTGAGACTCAAGCCCTTTCGGGTTAGCTCAGGCACGTTCCTCCCAATTTCACTGCCCAAGAAGCAAACTTTCCCTAAGCTTTTTGTTACCCCAGGAACCAAAGATAGGCCTGAATATTGCTGCTGCCTTGTGGACATTTTCTGTAACTACAACATTTTCTCCGGTGTTCACAGGCAACTCAAATCACAGGGCTGGATTTCTGTTAATGACAGAAATTAACATGACCCGCCTCTGGAAATGTCCTGGGGCGGGTAATGGAGAAGTAAATTCCAAACACAGCTGACTTTCAGTAGCCCAATTGTCACAGGCAAATGCTCCTGACAGCCTTTTAGGAAAAATAAAAAAAGCCAAAACAAAGTCAAACCTCCGTAACAGGACAAGATACTAAGGATCCCTAATTGCTGGAGGAGTGCCATTCAAAATGACAATGGGAAATCAAATCCCACCAGTCACAGTGGTCATCATCACCAATCTACAACTGATAAATGTGGAAGAGAGCCTGAAGGCAAAAGAATCCCCCTAAGCTATCTCTGGGAATATACATTGGCAACAGTCAGTATAATGGACAGTTTATGAATGCCTGAAAAAAGCCTCTCAGAGAGATTAAAACTAGGATCTGACATTCCCACACCTTGGCCTATATCCTGAGAAACCACTGATCAAAAGTCACAGACACCCCAACAAAGCTTCAGCCCTGCTTCCGATAGCCAAGACAGACTACCAGCAAAATCTCCAACGAGGGACTAAAGCTGAAACAAGGGGTGGGACATATATACAGTAGACTCTTTCTCACTCATAAAAAACCAACACTGAAATTAGGTAACTATGACAGTACTAGCCACAGGGATCGTCTTTAAAGGATCATACACTAAGGGAAGCCTGTCAGGCAGAGGAAGGCCATGTATATGAGGTACCTTCCAGGCAAAATAAAAGTAGACATACAAGGCAACAAACTTACAACCCAAAAAAGAGACAGAATTCAAACTAATGGTTCCAGAGAAGCGTAAGTGATAGCCCGGGGGTGAATAAGGATGTCCGTGCCTACATACATGAGAAATCTGTATTGTAATAGATAATCCACAATGATTATCCCCTTCCTTCTGTTGCAGAAACCAGTAATCAAGAAACCAAGCACCACACTCGGAGAGTTGGAGAACTCAGGTTTATTACACCGGCGGGCCCAGAGGAGTTAACACTAAGCGCTGAGCCCTGAACAAAGGGGTTGCAGAGTTTTTATAGACAGACTATAGTGAGCAACACTACCTGCTAATAAGCTGGTTTAAACTAAGGGGTTTCTTGTGTGTGGGAACAGCAGTCGAGATGGGAAGGGGGATGCCTGACCTTTATACAGACAGGCATGGTTAAGCAGGTGTGCAGGGGCTGGGCAATTGCAAAGAGCAGGACAAGGGTGAGTGAGATAAGCTCCAGTTCCTAGTATTGTGAGTCCCCACTTTCTGAGACCACGTGACCTGCGTGATCCAGACTTTGCAAAGAGAAAGCTAGCTACAGAGGCAGAAGGAGCCGGAGGTTATGTAAAATTTTAACTTTTCCTCTTCATTCCCCTCTCTCGATGCTTCTATCACTCATTGTAGAAAGCATCAGCTCATGTTTTGGTAGGACATTCAGAGCTCCCCATCGTTTAGGGGGCTATAATGAGCTATTACCATTTGTAACTTTATGGATTTAAATCCGAGAACTGGGTTATGAACTGGGTAATTGCATTGACAATACAAGGGCCAAACAAGAGCTCCACAAAGAGCTTGAAGAGAGGACCTGCTAAAGGGAGAAGCCATGATGCCAGCTCCAGATTTGTTCCAATTACCCCAGGAATTAGCTAGTTCCTCTCTCCTTTTTATGATTTGTTCCCTTAGCTGTTGGGCCATGTTCCTGACTATTTCTGATTGGTTTACATAAAAGCAGCATTCTTCATTCAAGAAGAAGCTGTCAGTAGGTCTAGCCCTCTCCTATTCTGTAAAACCATCTTAGCCAGGGAGTCTAGTTGGTTCTGTAACAAAGCACAGCAATAATACTGATTAGGGATAGAGGCCAGGGTTGACAATGAAAATCCATTGATATCTTGATAGCCAGATCCTCAGGCTTTCGCAGTGACCAGCCAGCTGCTGGAGTGTGGCTGGAGCGAGGCTGAAGAATCCTCAAGCTTCTACCATGCATTGACTAGTCAGCTTCCGGAGTGACTATAGCAGGGCTCAGCGTCCTTCGTGGGTGAGGGCTGTTGTCTTTGGAACAGGACCTTGAGGAGGTTTGCGGGGTCCCGAACTGCTTTCCAGGTGTCCTCATCACAGGAAGCCGCTTCCTTCTTGACTCTGGTGTGGTGGATCCAAGGGATGACGCCTGTAACTTTAACAGCAGTAGGGGTTGCCAGGACGACTGTGTGAGGGCCTGTCCAAACTGGCTGAAGTGGTTTTTCTTTCCTAATCTTTAATCTATACCTCATCTCCTGCCTGATAGGAATGAACCCAGTTGCCCGAATAAATGGGTGTCCTTTCCAAGGTTTCTTGGGCGATATGGCAGAAAACTTTTCCAGGGCCTGGAGGTTTCGGGGTATCTCCAGGTCAGCTTGTTGGTGGTGGTCTCCCTTGAGTTTTTGTATCACTGGGGGTAGTTTCCCGTATAAGATCTCAAAGGGAGAATAGCCTGAGGACCTCGGGGTGCATTTAGAGAGGGAGATAAGAGTCCACAGAATGATAAAGCAGCTTGTTCCAGCATTGTGTGGGTGTTGGCCGGGGGATATTCTTCTCCTACTACTACTTGGAGAAACAAACTTAACAAGAAAGTTAAAGATATTTGGCCCAAAGATTGATAGACGTAGGAAAGCTGTTGTAGGGCTAGCCAGGAGAACCAGCTCCAGACATTGATTCGTGACATTAGTGTTTCTCTAGCTATGAGAAGATGCAAGAATTTGGACTCATAAAAATCGTTACCTGAAAACATGTGACCATCTGAAGGCCTGTTTTTTTTCTTTTTTTCCCAGAGCACAGAGTGCCTTATTTTTTATCTCCACCCTAAACTCCTTTCAAGGGGGTGTTGAAGGTCAGCATCTTGTAGTGGTCATGATTTAATCTTCGTAGAGGCAGCTGGCAAGGGCCAACTTCCAGTCAACAGGGCCCCTTCATAGCCACATATTTGACCACGGTGGGGGGCATTTCATGGTCATTGTGACCCATGGTGCTGGGAAGGCTCGTTCCCAGGTCTAACAAAGATCCCACTGACAGGCCACTCTGTGTGCTGTCACTAGACCAGGCCTTGTAAGTGTCAAAAGTCTCTGGACCATACCTGTCTTACTAGCCTCTTGGTCCAGGAAACTATTTCCTCTTGTTGCTTCTTCCCATATCTAGAGTTACATTATTACCATTATTGATCTCATATGGAACTGCATGTCAGCATTTTATCACAGGCTCAGTCACACATTTGGTAACATAAGAAATAATCTTCTGAAACAAGCCACCTAGAAATAATATAGCTAACAGTTATTAGTAAGGTCACAAGCAAGAATTTAAGTCAAGAACTTTCATTTGGTATAGCCTGGTATACCCCAGCTAAATGATAATAGCCAAGTGTTCATCTCCTGGTGTACATCACGGAGCATCTGACCTTTATCCAAGGATTGGTTACTGAGATAAGCTTTAGAAACAATCTTAGAGTGTCCTTTTTAATAACTTAATTAAAACTTGGAGCAATATAACATAACAAGGAACTATCTCAGAAGTGAGCCTTAGTAAGCACAGACCTTAATTAACAAAACTAGAACTTAATATTCAGTGAAACATAATTTTTTTTTTCTTTTTGGAGAACTCATTGTGAGGGCATTAACACTGTAGCCAGGGAAGGCTTTAACCCATCAGATAAAAATGAGGTCTGTCAGGGAGCTGGGAAAAGCCAAGTGGCCATCTTGGATTTCTTATAGGCCTGGCTCTTTGATTTTCAGCTGTTGTTTATCCATTTTTAATTTCCTGAGTTAGGAGAAGACTATTGCCATGTTTTAAGGACATCAGGATAGCAGAAGTCTTACTGTGAGGGGCTATTTTTTGTAGAAGAAGAATGAGCTTTGCCTACATGTATCATAATCTTAAATAATGTTTATTTACTTTACCAAAGTCAAAAAGATTTTAAAAACAAATATAAATCACTTAAAGACAAAGAAATTCATAATCTGCTATCAAAAGCTGCATTTAAAGAAAACTTTGTTCTCTAAACAGAGAGAAGACCAAATTCTAGTCTGGTACCAGCTTACTGTTCATAACAAAATTTGTTTATCAGCTTGATCTTAGAAAGTCTTTTCTATAAATTTTGAAAAACTAGCAGTATTCTTCTAAAAGCATGAGAGTAAAACCATAGAAGGCATGTTTAAAATCTGATTCTATTGCAATTGACGAAGAAACCTGATCATAGCACTTTAATATAACTAGAATTATAATTGACCATATTTTATCAGGGCATATCAGATCTATATGAATTTCACACAATTTTAGGATATCTATATTAGTAACATCAACCATACAGTAAACCTGAAAAGATTTATCACCACTTCAACAGTACTTCTTAGGTAATTTAACATGTCCAGTGAACCCAGGTAGCTAATAGCTCTTTGCGATGTCTCAGAGGCCCTCTGAAGCATCCCAAATTTAGCTAGAAGTCAAGTTATTTAGGAAGTTTTGTTGATAAATATCAAACTGTTTTAACACTCAGGTAGGATCATATAAGTTACTGTGAAATAATAGCTATAACTCCAATATTTTGGCCATCTGATGCGAAGAGCTGACTCATTTGAAAAGACCCTGATGCTGGGAAAGATTGAGGGTAGGAGGAGAAGGGGACGACAGAGGATGAGATGGTTGGATGGCATCACCAACTCAATGGACACGGGTGTAGGTGGACTCCAGGAATTGGTGATGGACAGGGAGGCCTGGCGTGCTGCAGTCCATGGGGTTGCGAAGAGTCGGACACGACTGAGTGACTGAACTGAACTGAAACTGAAACTTAGCCAAAATTAACAAGATTTCAAAGGTAAATATAGAACAGATCAATTAAGAGGTAAAGAAACTTAAATCTATTATTAAAAGCAGTTCAGCATCTGAAGAAATTATGTCCTCCTACCAGAGAGAAAGGCCGATTTCAAGTTTTGCACTAGCTTAATTTAAACTCATTTAGGTAAACTTGATTAAATTTATTTTAAACTTAGTCAGTCCTAACCATGCTGTAAACTTTTTTCAAGGTCCACTTTCCACAATCTTTTTAATCACTTTCTGTAACAGCCACCTGTAAGTCAGACCTACTTTCTTTTCCCTTTATAAAATGTAATTTTACTTTTTATATCTTTTTATTGAAAACATACATCCTACTTCCTTATTAGATTAGCAAACAGACATTAATACTAGATATTTAATATTGAATATTTCCCAGTTCATGTGAATCTGAAATTTATTTAGGTTAATTTTTCTTGTATTTGGAATTGTTTGATTTGTAAGCGCTTACTTTTCTTTAGGCCAATGAAGTTAGAACTCATTTACAACTTCAACAATATTATAAGAAAAAAAACAAAAGACATACACTGAGACATACATAAATCCAGACAGTCAGAGACCTTATAGTTTTCTGTTTGAGATTTAAAATATCTCTTTGACCCCTTTTTTTTTCTTTGCTTGAAGTTCTAACTTGTCCAAGGCTGAAGTCTCAGGCCAAGTGGGCCATATATTTCAAGGATATGGAAAGGGTTAAATTCAAGTTTTCCCTAGGCAGGCCTTTTAAAAAGCTAGTTGTTTTTAACTGCATATGCAAAAAGAATTGGCTTTGCAGTTTCCAAAAAGAAAAAATTTTCTCACTCTGTTCAATCAGCAATCACGCCCTCATAATCATTCAGAGGCTCTCACAATGCCTCCCTTCTCCCGAGTCCCCAGGTTTCCTTAACTGATGCTCCCTTCCTGGGAGCTCCAAGGAGGTGATCAGTCTCCTCTTCTACCCGCTGGGGTAGGACCTGACTGGGGACTGGCCCCAGGGCCTTACCTGATCCTGTGGCCATTCCCAGTGAGTTGGTCCATCCCTCCAGTGAGTCTGGTTGGGGCTCAGCCATCCAGAGAGTTGGAATGCCAGTCCAAAAGAGAACCCAGAATACCATCAGGTGGCATGCCTCCTTATTCCTCTCAGGTTTCCTTTGCCCCAGCCCAGCTGAGCCACCAGCCCAGAGGCTCAAGGGGCCAGTGTGGTTGGAATCTTGCTGGGGCCTCCTGAAATGTTGCAGAAACCAGTAATTGAGAAACCAAGCATCACACTCAGAGAGTTGGAGAACTCAGGTTTATTATGCTGGTGAGCCCAGAGGAGTTAACACTCCAAGCTCTGAGCCCTGAACAAAGAGTTACAGAGTTTTCATAGACAGATTATAGTGGGCAACACTAGCTGCTAATAGGCTAGTTAAACTAAAGGGTTGCATGCACATGGGAACAGCAGTCAAGATGGGGAGGCGGATGCCTGACCTTCACATGGACAGGCATGATTAGGCAGACTTTCAGGGGCTGGGCAATTGCAAAGAGCAGGACAAGGGTGAGTGAGACACGCTCGTTTCTAGTATTGTAAGTCCCCATTTTATGTGATCCAGACTTAGCAAGGAGCAAGCTGAGTTACAGAGTCAGAACGAGCAGAAGGTTATGTAAAATTTTAGCTTTTCCTCTTCATTATTGCTTGAATGGATACAACTTATCTAACCTCAAAAACTACAAATATATTAACACAATTGGTATTAAAATGCCTTGAGTGACATGACTGTTAAGAATTAATAGGGTTGCTCTAATGAATAAGGATATTGTTATTCACTCTAGTCATAGTACAAAGGATATTAACTGGAATCTGTACATTAACACCCCTACAAAGGAAACTGAAATCATAGAGTAATACTTGTCTATACTAAAGGAACTTAATACTGTAATAATTCAATGTTATATATTTTACTTTAAACTAATTTTCATATTTAGTCCACTCTAACCTCTTCTGTATTCACTTGTATGCTATACATACTGCTAACAGTAAAATCCCAATTGGAGCTATGATTAATATTGTTATTTTTTTTCCTTGCAATGCTAGCAGTAGAAGCAAAGGACGGGCAATTTCTACATCAAACAGGAGAAATATAATGGACACTGTAAGCAATTTTATATAACATGGCTATGGTTCTATACAGTCAAGTGGATATTCAAAAGGACCTGATTTTTCTGAATGCTTCATTCAGAAACTTAGAATGTGATGAATACAAACAATAAAGCTGCTAATAATAGAGTAATAAATAATGCTAATAATATAAAGTTGATCATTCTTGTTCCTATTTAACAAAACTAACTGATTAAAAGTCAATTTTAATACCTATTACTAAAATAAGACCCTCATCAAATAGAGGAATGTATAGGAAAACCCATAAAACATCTAAAAATCATCAAAGATAAAATGATGATAAGAAATACAGTGGAATTTTAGTTGCTGTAATAAGCTGATGACTATGAAATCAAAGCCGGTGATCATGTACAGAGCATGGAAGCCTGTGACTGTCATGAGTGTTGATACTGGTCCTCCATCTGATGTTGTAAAAGCCACTTTGTAATATCCTGAGTCTTTCAGGAGTATAACCTCCTGAAGAGACTGCAATAAAATGGGTTTGAAGGATATTCTGACAATTTCCATCTACCTTTCTGTGGTGAGCTCAAACAATACATACTCCCGAGGACAGAAGACAGAGATGTTGGGAAGCGGTAATTACTTCTACTGCACTTAGGGAGAAAGGGCATATTGGTACTCAGCAACTGCCTAGTACAAGTGTAGAAGCAATACCTGAGTGATTAAACCTTCAAAAAGTCGATAAAAAATGAAAATAACTGGTATGAAATAGCCTTCAAAATTGCCTTCTCAGATCTCCCATCATAAACACAAGCATTGTAAAATCATTGCATTTACATGGTCTCACACAATTAGACTAACTGATGACAATGGCTAGAGAGGCTGGGATTTACTACATGATACACATTGGTTTAGTGGGTCACTAAGTGTTGTGTAAATAGAGGCTTATTAACAGGGAGAATATGTAATCTCTAATGAAAGAGCAAATAACACTGTAAATTCAAGAAAAATGGCTAGAATGACAACAACTAATTTCATGAAGGCTCCTACTTATTTGGCTAGGATTGCCTCTCCCATTAAGTACATAAATACATGGCCAGTTGTGATATTAACAATTAGTTGTATCACTGTAACTCTCACTTAGAAAAATAACCTAACACTTTCAATGAATTGCAGTTACTGTTCCTTGTAGAAGACAGTCTCATAGATATCCTTTTGTTTAATCATAGAAGTTGCTTATGACATGTCCTGCTCACAAATAGATTGTTATTTCCAGATTTCTTTAGGGTTATGTGGAGATTATAAATGAATGTGGTAACAGATCTAGCAAGTGCGTCAAGCTAATAAAAAAGTAACGTAAATATTAATAATCAACTTTGCCTTTTATAGTTATTAATGACCAGTATTTGCTTTGAGAGAAGTTGAACTACTACTCATTGTTAATGATCCTTTCTTCTCTGAAACATTTGTTAATCGCTCAGTTGGATGTGGTAAATAAGATTCTTCAGGATCTAATACATAAAATAGCATCAGGCAAAGCACATAGATTTTTCATTCTTTCTCAAAGGATGGAATAATTTGTATTTGCTTTGATTTTCTGTCTTGACTTCATGTAGAGTTACATGTTGATATTTTTAGTTGAAATACAATAGAACTAAAAATATTGATATGATACTAACCAATCATGTTGGTGTATGTAGTTGTCATCTATGATTCACAGGAGGTTTAAACTCCCAGTGGTCAGCTTCTTCATGAATCTATACCATGCATGAAGAGCATTTCTCAAAATGATGATAGGCAAAAACTATGTTTTGACTCACAAATTTCCGAGCATTCCTCACAATACAGATCTTATTTTCAATATGAGAGTTTTTTTAGTGTCCTTGTATACCATTAGTTTTTATGGGCACAGAAGAAAAACTTCATGAGTATAAAACTCGTTCACATAAAAATAGTGTATGAATTGTTATCTTCCTGACCCAGGGATCGAACCTGGATGTCTTGCGTCTCCTGAATAAGCAGGCAGATTCTTTATCAACTGCACCACCTAGGAATCAAGATTCATTTCAAGAACCACTGCCATCAGCTTCTACTCTTCATGACAGAAGTAGGAATAAGAACACTGGAAGAAGTACTCAAGGGTATATTTAGTCAAGGAAGTGTTATACTGGGTACTCCAGTTATTACCGGGACAAATCAGTTTCCAAGCCCTCCAATTATGATGGGTATAACACCCTAAAAAATATAAAAAATTATTACAAATTCATGGGATGTGATGGCTACATTATAAATTAGTTCATCTTATGGTACTGCTTCAGGTATGCCTACTTCAACATGAAGTACTGGACCTAAAGGGGTGCCTACTATTCCAGCTCAAGCAACAGATAGTAAATATAAAGTGCTGATCGCTGTCATGTGTTGAAAATAATCAGCAGTTTGTCAACATACGTAAAATGCCAGAGCAAGCCTTGGAATGTAACTCTAAAAACAGGTTACATCCTCTTTTTGCCAAGCTCTGAGATAAAATGCAAATCAAAAAAAAAAAAAAAAAACCAGCATCAGTTTTGTCAGGGCTTCCTCACCTTTTCTTTCTGGATGGCAAGAAACATACATTGAAGTCGGGTAACTGCAGGATTTACCTGTGAACTAAAATTTGGTGGGATGGAAGCACATCTCTCTAGTAGAATATGGCTTTATTAAACTGACCTCCATTCACTTCATGTACATAGAGTTTATAAGCCATTATTAAGGAATTAAATCAATTATACTTCCTTACACCTTCAATGACCCTTGTAAAAATTAATACTGATTGGAATCTAAAGTGGATTGAACTGTTTAATGTGTTGTGTAATATCAACTGGCTGATATACATGCTTATACACATCAGATAATTCATGATTTTACCTGTCATATAATATATATAATAAAGCATAGTACTATACGTATATATGTAGAAGGGCATATAATCCTTCAAGTACATGGTACTATTTGCTTTTATGATATCAATTTTTAATGCATGTATACTACTTAATGATAGTGTTTATGTCCCATAAGAAATTGTTTGGGAAACAGTTTAAGCTGAATTTCAACTTTGTGTGCTGATGGGAGAGCTAGAGCATTTTCCCTGAGTCTTAAGGAAATATATTACTCTCTGTTTCTTACAAAGACTCTTAAATTTTGACAGGTTACTTATAATAATGGTTATTAGTGCTATAACAACAAAGGTTACAAAAAAGTATAGAACAGATGTTAGTTCTCCAATGATAGTATATCAGTGATCAGTGGACTCTCTTCCAATTCATGTTAGTGTTAATAGGTCCACTACGGGGAATCCAAAGAAACATTAGCTAAGAGGTATGAATGTTACACTTTATTGTTTTGATATACAAACTACTGGGACAACAGCCAAAATTACAATTGGGAGCATTAAGGATAAAACACCCATTTATTGTGACTAGATCACAGAATAGTATATGCAAATTACAAGTATTATTTCAGTTTGATTTGAATGGGGAGTGTTGAAGGAGTTAGCTAGAGTATAATTTTCTGGGTCTCCTACAGGGTCAATGAGAATACTATTAGCATTGGTAAGACTATTAATAAGAACAAAGCAACCGAGGGATCCTCAGCTTTGTAGTTCGGATGAAATGAGATTTTGCTATAACTGGATGGGATCCCTGTTGGATTACTAGACTCTGTTTCATGAAAGATTAGTAGTTAATCAACTGCTAAAACGGTGATAAAAAAAAAAGGGGGAGGATAAAATGGAAGGCAAAGCATCGAATGAGGACCAGAATCCTCCTCTGATTCTTTTGACTAACTTAGTGCCAATGGGAGGAATGGCTAAAACAAAATTTGACATAACTGTTTCTCCTCAAAAGGACATTTAGCCTCAGTGTAACAGGTAATGTATAAATGCTATGGCTATTAAAGAAACAGTAAGATGATTCTAATGTTCATAATTCTGATGAGGTATAAAATCCACACTGCAGGCTTCTTGCTACATGAATAAATAAATGAAGAACATTGAACTCCATTTCCATGTAAGTAACAAATAATCCATAGACTATTTACATATTGGTACATATAACTTATACTTCATGTATAATGAATTGCTAGAAATAAATCTGTTGTGATTTCATTTGCAAAAGTAAATAAATACAAAGCAAACAATGGGAATTTCATTATGATATTTGATGGGGACGGTAGATCAATAAATGCACTATAACAATTATGATTAACACCTTGAATTTTCAAATGTTGGTCATTACTGTTCTTACAGTCAAAACACAATGAAGTTTTCCATTTCATTGCCATGTTTCCATTCCATGTAAGAATACTGATGACATTCACTGCATTCTGTTGTTAGTTTTATAAGGTTTTTTTTTTTCAAAATCTTCATAAATTTGTAGTGGGCTTGGATTTATTAACATGGTAGAATTGGTTGTGTTATCCTAATGAATTTTGATGAATGATTTTGGGGATTAATTTTTTTTTAATATGCAGGGTAATTGTTAGTAGTTTTTGGTAATGCAACAGCTATGACTACTAAGCACAATGCTAAGGTTTGAGTTAAAAACTGTCTTAGGTATATTTCCATTCTGTAATGATGGAAATACAGATTAATATCACAATGCAATATTTGTTCACATTCACTAAACAATTATAATCAAGATCAAAATATTAACAGCAATGTAGAACATTGGAAACCTTACACTTTGCTTGTGGATATGAAAAATAGTACAGACTACATGTACAATAGTTTGGTATTTCCTCAGAAAGATAAAAATATGCTTACTGTTTACTTTACCAACTCCTCTCTTGGATATACACATCAATGAACTGAAAACAACAACTGTTTTAAACAAACATCTTGTTTAAACAAGATGTTTAAACAACAACTGCTACACAAATTTTCATAGAAACATTATTCACAAGAGCCCAAAGGTAGAACCCATTCAACTGTCCATCAGTGGATGAATGAATATGCAAAATCGGGTACATGCAAAAGCTTCAACAATATTCTACCATACAAAAAATACAGTGAAATGGCCTAGCCACTGTGCAAGACATTACAGAAATTCCTCAAAGACTAACAAATGGAATTAACATACAATATGTCAATTCCAATTCAGGTTATGTACTTAAAAGGTTTGGAAAAATGGCCTGAAAAAAATAAACATATTTCTACACTCATATTCATAGCGGCATTATTCACACTGGCCAAAAAATTGAAGGAATCCAAGTGTCCATGGACAGACAATGCCAGAAACAAACTGTAGTATACACAAGATGGAATATGACTCAGCCTTTAAAAGTTCTGATAATGCTACAACATGGATGAACCTTATAGTCATTATGTTAAGTGAAACAAACCAGACCAAAAAAGGACAAACATTCTCTGATTCTGCTAGTATGAGATAGTGGAATCATCTCAAAGCAAGTCAAATTCAAAGACAGAAAAAGCTGAAAGTGATTACCAGCACTTGAAAAAAGTTGATATTTCATAGACACAGTTTCACCTGGGGAAACTGACTTCCCATGACATCTCCAAAAATTGTTATATAAATAATTGGAAACCATATTCTATCAAGGGAAAGTAGAAAGGAATTTTATAACTTACACCAAATTCGCTCAAACTTCTCAATAGACAAAATGCAAAGCTGTATCAAAGTTTTGCTTATGAATTTTAACAAACAAAAAAACTAAAATCTATCCCAAAAAAGGACATAAAATTTATAACATGATCTTTAAAAAATTAAAAATTTAAACTCTGTAAAAGACCTTATTCAGAAAACCTAAACACAAGCCACAGACAGAGAAATACATTTACAAAATACATATCTGATAAAGCGTTGTACTCGAATAATACCAAAAAATCTGGCACAAACAACCTCATTAAAGGTGGATAAATCTGAACACCTGGCCAAAGAAAGCATACAGATAGTAAATAAACATATCAAAAATGCTCAGAAATAATATATCATTAAGAAATTAAAAATTAAAACTACAGTGAAGTAGCACTGCACACCTATTGGAACCAGTAAACTTAACAAAACAAAAAACCCCGAGGGGCTTCCCTGGTGGCTCAGTGGTAAAGAATGTGCCTGACAATGCAACAGACTAAAGTTCGAGGAATTATGATCATTTCATTGCTTGGTGTTAATTTTGAGGTTAATTTATTTTCGGTTAGAAATGAAATTTGCATTCCTCTTGGTATGACTCTTTAGTCAGACATATATCTGCTTAATTAAACAACAGCAACCTGTTTTGAAAAGCTAATCATATTAGCTTTGTTTAATGTTTTGTCTTTTACACTGGTTTATGTGGTTTTAATACTTCACAGGTAGTTTTTGATATTCATATAGTTCTCAACAACCAGGTTGTGAGGTTGGGGGAAGTGGAAGAAGATAGGAGGTTGTATGTATCATTTCATGTTGTGGAAATTGTTAGGGAAATTAAGATGGAGGAAGTCTTGTTCAGGCTTCAGAAGTAGGAGAGCAGGTTTCTGACCTTGCTTCTGACCTGCCTGGACACTGCCCGGATTCCATGCCTGCTCACGAGCAGTGAGCAGGCAGCACTTCAGATAAGAAGCAGAGTGGGTCTTGGAATTCTTGAGCCCCCGGATATCTGACCAACTACTTGGTGTTTAATGATATCCTGTGCCTTACAAGATAAAACAAACAGCATTGTAAAAGATTAAAGTAAAAGCAGAGCTGCGTTTTTGCATGTAAACAACAATGATATCAGTCTGTGGCCTGGGATTATAAGTGGGAACCCCCAAAGGTGCAATTTGAAGTTTCACCCATGGGGTGGATGCACTGCCTGGGACTTTTTTCCCAATTCAGTCTCCAGATTGCTGTTAGTGAGGACTTCCTGGTACTGTTTGATTTGGATATTGGTCAGCCCAGTTTGGTGATGTATGGGTTGCTACCCTTTTCTATTGTTTCTATTTCTCTTCTTTTCATGACCGTATACTGAAATTAAGTCAAATAAGCCTCTGACTAAATATTAGTTATTTGACTTATAAATTAGTTATTCTCTCTGCTAAGTCACTTCAGTCGTGTCCGACTCTGTGCGACCCCATAGACGGCAGCCCATCAGGCTCCCCGTCCCTGTGATTCTCCAGGCAAGAACACTGGAGTGTGTTGCCATTTCCTGCTCCAGTGCATGAAAGTGAAAAGTGAAAGTGAAGTCGCTCAGTCGTGTCCGACTCTTAGCGACCCCATGGACTGCAGCCCACCAGGGTCCTCCATCCATGGGATTTTCCAGGCAAGAGTACTGGAGTGGGTTGAAATTAGTTATTAGGCTCTGTTAAATACTGAAATTATTTATTGTGTGTAATGAGTGGTTTCTTCTGTTAATAAATCCTTCTAACTTAAAAATGAATATAAAACTTTTGGCAAAACATAAATTAGCATTGAGAGCTGGATTTGTGAAACAAAATGCCATTCTTTAGGGAAAAAAAGGTTAATGTGTAGTCCTGTCCTAATGCCACAGCAAGGCCTTGTACCAAGGCCACAGAAGCGAAGCCCAGAACCAAGGTCACCTCCAAAACTGACTGAGCCCCTTTAAAACAGTTGCCAAAAGCCCCTCTGATCATAACCAGCAGGTTCTCTGACCCCCTGTTAGGCCAAAATGCACACTCCACCCTTGCTCACCCTTTAGCACACTAACCAATCATCTAATGCCAATGTTTCAGCAGGAATTTTCTTGGTCTTGAGACTATAAATATTGGCTACTAACCCATGAAAAGGATCACCTCTCCCTGTTGTTCTAACAGTGTGCAGGCAGCTCTCCCTGGCCTGACAGGAGGTTGGCCTAGTGTATTTCCAGCACTCTCATTATCTCTGCTCTTTATTCTTAGTAAAATCACTCCCTCCTGAAATGCTCTATGTCTGGGAGTTCTTTTCCCAGTCCACGTGCACTTGGACTGCCATGACTTTTTGGGGGCCCTTATGGGGACTCTCAGAGGGCTCTACCCCACTTTCCTATCCACTCCCATTTCTTTTTACTAGAACCTTCTGCAAATAGGCAAGTGACTGTGGAAGCAGTTGAGGAACTCTGGCCAGGGTTACCCCCTCAGTCGGTCAGTCAGTCAGTCAGTCTTGTCTGACTCTTCGTGACCTCAAGGACTGCAGCACTTTCCTATCCATCACCAACTCTAAGAGCTTGCTCAAATTCATATCCATTGACTCGGTGATGTCATCCAACCATCTCATCCTCTGTCGTCCCCTTCTCTTCCTGCCTTCAATCTTTCCCAGCATCAGGGTCTTTTCCAATGAATCAGTTTTTCACATCAAGTGGCCAAACTACTGGAATTTCGGCTTCAGTACCAGTCCTTCCAATGAACATTCAGGACTGATTTCCTTCAGGATTGACTGGTTGGATCACCTTGCCATCCAAGGGACTCTCGATAGTCGTCTCCAATATCACAGTTCAAAAGTATCAATTCTTCAGCATTCAGCTTTCTTTATACTCCAACTCTCACATCCATACATGACTACTGGAGAAACCATAGCTTTGACTAGATGGACCTTTGTTGGCAAAGTAATGTCTCTGCTTTTAAATATGCTGTCTAAGTTGGTCACAGCTTTTCTTCCAAGGAGCAAGCATCTTTTAATTTCATGGCTGTGGTCATCATCTGCAGTGATTTTCACCCCCCCCCAAATAAAGTCTGTCACTGTTTCTATTGTTTCCCCATCTATTTGCATGAAATGATGGGACCAGATGCCATGATCTTAGTTTTCTGAATGTTGAGCTTTAAGCCAACTTTTTCACTCTCCTCTTTCACTTTCATCAAGAGGCTCTTTAGTTCTTCTTCACTTTCTGCCATAAGGGTGGTGTCACGTGGGTATCTGAGGTTATTGATATTTCTCCTGGCAATCTTTATTCCAGCTTGTTTCTTCATCCAGCCTGGCATTTCACATGATGTACTCTGCATATAAGTTAAATAAGCAGGGTGACAATATACAGCCTTGATATACTCCTTTCCCAATTTTGAACCAGTCTGTTGTTCCATGTCCAGTTCTAACTGTTGCTTTCTGACCTGCATACAGATTTCTCAGGAGGCCGGTAAGGTGGTCTGGTATTCCCATCTCTTTAAGAATTTTCCACAGTTTGTTGTGATCCACACAGTCAAAGGCTTTGGCATAGTCAATAAAGCAGAGTGAGTGAAGAGTGAGTGAAGTCACTCAGTCGTGACTGACTCTTTGCGACCCCTTGGGCTGTAGCCTACCAGACTCCTCCGTCCATGGGATTCTTCAGGCAAGAATACTGGAGTGGGTTGCCATTTCCTTCTCCAGGGGATCTTCCTGACCCAGGGATCGAACCCAGGTCTCCCACAATGGAGGCAGACGCTTTAACCTCTGAACCACCAGGGAAGTCCCAATAAAGCAGAAATAGGTGTTTTTCTGGAACTCTTGCTTTTTCAATAACCCAGCAGATGTTGGCAATTTGATCTGTGGTTCCTCTGGCTTTTCTAAATCCAGCTTGAACATCTGGAAGTTCATGGTTCACGTACTACTGAAGCCTGGCTTGGAGAGTTTTGAGCATTACTTTGCTAGTGTGTGAGATGAGTGCAATTGTGCAGTCATTTGAACATTCTTTGGCATTGTCTTTCTTTGGGATTGGAACAAAAACTGACTTTTTCCAGTCCTGTGGCCACTGCTGAGTTTTCCAAATTTGCTGGCATATTGAGTGCAGCACTTTAACAGCATCACATTTTAAGATTTGAAATAGCTCAACTGGAATTCCATCACCTCCACTAGCTTTGTTCACAGTGATGCTTCCTAAGACCCACTTGACTTCACATTCCAGGATATCTGGCTCTAGGTGAATGATCATACCATTATTAAACCTTTTTTGTATAGTTCATTAAAATCTTTTTTGTATACATCTTCTGTGTATTCTTGCCACCTCTTCTTAATATCTTCTGCTTCTGTTAGGTCCATACCATTTCTGTCCTTCATTGTGCCCATCTTTGCATGAAGTGTTCCTTGGTATCTCTAATTTCTTGCAGAGATCTCTAGTCTTTCCCATTCTATTGTTTTCCTCTATTTCTTTGCATTAATCACTGATGAAGGCTTTCTTATCTCTCCTAGGTATTCTTTGGAACTCTGCATTCAAATCTTTCCTTTTCTCCTTTGCCTTTGACTTCTCTTCTTTTCTCAGCTATTTGTAAGGCCTCCTCAGACAACCTTTTTGCCTTTTTGCATTTCTTTTTCTTTGGGATGGTCTTAATCACTGCCTCCTGTACAATGTCATGAACCTCTGTCCGTAGTTCTTCAGGCATTCTATCAACCTTTGAATCTATTTTGAACAGTATGAAAGGCAAAAAGGCATGACACTGAAAGATAAACTCCCCAGGTTGGTACTTGCCCAATATGCTACTGGAGAGGCGTAGAGTAATAACTCCAGAAAGAATGAAGAGATGGAGCCCAAGTGAAAACAACATCCAGTTGTGTATGTGACTGGTGATGGAAGTAAAGTCTGATGTTGTAAAGAGCAATATTGCATAGGAACCTGGAATGTTAGCTCCATGAATCAAAGTAAATTGGAAGTGGTCAAACGGGAGATGGCAAGAGTGAACATCAACATTTTAGGAATCAGTGAACTAAAATGGACTGGAATGGGTGAATTTAATTCAGATGACCATTATATCTACTACCATGGGCAAGAATCCCTTAGAAGGAATGGAGCAGCCGTCATAGTCAACAAAAGAGTCCAAAGTGCAGTGCTTGGGTGCAATCTCCAAAATGACAGAATGATCTCTGTTCATTTCCAAGGCAAACCACTTAATATCACAGCAATCCAAGTCTATGCCCCAACCAGTAATGCTTAAGAAGCTGAAGTTGAATGGTTCTATGAAGACCTACAAGACCTTCTAGAGCTAACACCCAAAAAATATGTCCTTTTCATCATAGGGGACTGGAATGCAAAAGTAGGAAGTCAAGAGATACCTGGAGTAACAGGCAAGTTTGGCTTTGGAGTACAAAATGAAGCAGGGCAAAGGCTAACAGATTTTGCCAAGAGAAAGCCCTAGTCATAGCAAATACCCTCTTCCATCAACACAAGATACGAATCTACACATAGACATCACCAGATGGTCAATACTAAAATAAAATTGATTATATTCTTTGCAGCCAAAGATGGAGAAGCTCTATATAGTCAGCAAAAACAGTACTGGGAGATGACTGTGGCTCAGATCATGAACTCCTTCTATATGAGCCATGCATATTTATTGAAGCAAAGAAAATAAAACTCAACTGTCAATAATGAGTTAATGTTGAAATTTACTGCAGGAATAAGCTCCGTAAAGGGGCACAGGATCAGACAAGCTTTGTTGGGGTTGGGTGCCAAGAAGAAGGTCAAATCAGTGGCAGGAGGTAGGACACAAAATCCAGAGGTTGCACAGCTCTCTAAATAGGCCTCCATGAATGTCTTTAGAGCTAGAGTGTTTCCCAGCCAAATCAGGACAAGGAGTTCAGGACCAGGTTATAATCTATGTTAGAGAGTGTGGGGATCCGTCTTGTGCCTGCTATTTTGATAAGCACAACTTCAGCAATATAGTATACCTCCTGCTCTCTCTCATTGTCTTTTTCCCTCTCATCTTAGACTCCTTCTCTGTATTCACTAAATAATTTGCAATAAGGTATACTAACTACTTCAGCTGCCCTTTGTTTTAAAAGTCAATCACTACCCTGCTGGCCTTTCAGGTAAATAGGACTTACCTAAAACACTTAGCAAAGCATTAAGATTTATATAGTTACAGAAGAATCAGGCTTGTCCTCTATCAGTTGTAAAATTTCTATTGTTTGTAAGCATGAAATTAAAAGATGCTTGCTCTTTGGAAGAAAAGCGATGACAAACCTAGATAGCGTATTAAAAAGCAGAGAAATTACTTTGCCAACAAAGGTCCATATAGTCAAACAATGGTTTTTCCAGTAGTCACGTATGGAGTGAGAGTTGGACCATAAAGAAGGCAGAGTGCCAAAGAATTGATGCTTTTGAGCTGTGGTGTTGGAGAAGACTGTTGAGAGTCCCTTGGATTGCAAGGAAATCAAACCAGTCAATCCTAAAGGAAATAAATTCTGAAAATTTATTGGAAGAACTGATGCTGAAGCTGAAACTCCAATCCTTTGGCCACCTGATGCAAAGAACTGACTCATTGGAAAAGACCCTGATGCTGGGAAAGATTGAAGGCGGGAAGAGAAGGGGACGACAGAGGATGAGATTGTTAGATGGCATCCCCGACTTGATGGACATGAGTTCGAGCAAGCTCTGGGAGATGGTGAAGGACAGGGAATCCTGGTGTGCTCCATGGGATCACAAAGAGTTGGACGTGACTGAGCTACTGAACAGCAACAACAAAGCCTGAGAGGCTATTCTCCTCAGTATGCAAGGGTGAGAATGGGTTTTTCTATGATTTAGCAGTTATTGCAATAAAATACTTAAGAATTGTTTCAGGAAGAGTGAAGAAACAAAATGTTGACCAATATTCATTTGTCTCTTTAAAATGCAACAATAAAATTCGAATCATCAGCCATTCTGACTGATTCTGAACCAGGTGGAATGATCTTATGCCCTAGTATAACTAATCTGATTTCTGAGGATAAGTGGGCATATGTAATCCCCCCAAATCATAGCTTTTGTTCTCAACAAAAGGTTATAATCAAGAAAATATAATTATCAACAGATCAGATGCCTTACTTCTGTTAGAATATGTAACAGAGTGGGAGCTATTCAGGAACTCTTACAAGGACCAAACAAATTTAATCGGCTTTGCTGAATGCCATCTTGTTTTTGTATTTCTTCTTTCTCCCTTTCTCCTCTCCTTCCCTCCTTTTTCCTTTCTTCAGACACTCATACTGAGCACGCTTTTCTCAAAGCTTACTTTAAAATTGAAGCATAGTTGACTTCCAATGCTGTGTTAGTTTTCAGGTGCACAGCAAAGTGATTCGTTTTTGAATACATATATATCCATCTTTTTTCAGGTATTTTCCCTTAGAGGTTATTACAAAATATTGAGTATAGGTCCCCGTACTACATAATAGGTCTTTGTTGATTATCTGTCTTACAAATGGCAGTATATATATGTTAATCCCAAACTCCTAACTTATTCCCCCTCCTTTCCCCTTTGGTAAAAATGTTTGTTTTCCATGTCTGTGGATCCATATCTGTTTTGTATATAAGTTAATTTGTATAATTTTATTAGATTCCACATATAAGTGCTGTCATATGATATTTATCTTTTTCTGTTTGGCTTACTTCACTTAGCATGAAAATAGGTCCATCCATGCTGCTCCCAGTGGCATTATTTCATTCATTTTGATGGCCAGTAATATTCATTGCATACATATATATATATATGTATGGGCTTCCTAGGTGGCTCAGACTGTAAAGAATCTGCCTGCAGAGAAAGAGACCCAGGTGGGAATGGCAACCTGCTCCAATACTCTTGCCTGAGAAATTCACGGACAGAGCTGCGTGGCAGGCTCCAGGTCATGGGATCTCAAGGAGTCACTCACGGCCAAGTAACTTCACTCCTCAGGAATCAGGCTGTTTGCCCCTTCTTGCTGGGGGGTCATCTGACAGTATGTTTCACCTAATCAGGGTAAACACAGGCATGGCCATCCACATTCCCAGAACATTCTCCACCGATATTTTTGTTCAGAATCGGTGCACTGTGTGTATGCTATGAGTGTCTTTAAACAGCTCTAAATGAAGAGGGAAACGTGTTATCTTCAAGCTGGAAATCCAGGCAGTAAGGAAAATCACTATATTCTTCCTGTGAAAGCTGGAATGTTGCAGCGCTGCTTGCCACTTCTTAGTGGGAAGTCATCACCCAGTGGACTTTCACTGAATTCAGCTGAGAACAGGTGTGGAAGTCAGCACTCACAGAACACCCCCCACTGAACTCTTTAATCAGCAAATGGGACAATCTGTCCTTGGGCTCCTTTACACAGCTTTCTACCACAGGGACATTTGCTCTTCTTAACATGGGATTTGGAGCCTAATGGTGGAAGCGGCATTTCTTTGTGTGGCTGCAATTCCTTGCCGCTGGATCATTTCCAGTGGAATGTAAACTCCTTTGGTAACAAAACTATATGACACTCAACACTCTCAGACACACAGCCTGTTTCCTCATGGGCAGTCCCAGTATGATCTAGGTATGGGTTCACAAGGCTCGGAAATGCAAGGAAACATACTGGTTGTGACTTTGGAAATTAGGGCCTCTGTGCAAACTTGGAGTTCTCACCTCTTAGAATCTAAATCTAGACTGTTGTTGATTGACAGATGCCTGAAAAACACTCTCTCTTTTGCCTTTCATTCATCAAAGGAACATAGATTTCACAGCATTCTGTTTGCTGAGAGTAACAGACTGCTCGGAAATTCTTGCTTGGAGGTCCTTTTTAAGTAAAAATTTCCCCTCACCTGTGTTACAGTAGGGAAAGCCCCTACACTCACAGGGAAAAGCAAACAAACATCAAAATGTCTATTCCATCAAGTTTTCTCTGTAGGAAGGATCCAGTGATCCTAGGTCTGTCTGGAAAATTCTTGGATACTGCAGGGACACACACTGAGTGTGAACCTGTATACTGGACCTTCTTGGCAAAATTAGCATTTTCTCTCTGTTGGCCCTAAAAAAGTGCTGCCTAGCAGTTGCCTGAAAATCCACCCAATTGCTGTTTTCTTACTTGTGACAGCAATATCTTTGGTCAAACCTTTGGGATTTGTGAAGCAAGCAGGTGGCTTGCAACTCCTTGCAGCAGGATCATTTCCATTAGAATGTCAACTAATCTAGGTAACAGTAGTATGGCACTCACACTCTTAGACAATCTCCCAAAGCCTGTTTCCTTGTGGGCAGACCCAGTATGACCTAGGAATGTATTCACAAGGCTCGGAAAGTGCAGGGAAACATACTGGCTATGAGTCTGGAAATTAGGGCCTCTGTGCAAACCTGGAGTTCTCACATCTTAGAATCTCGACAGCTCCTGATAGATAGATGCCTGAAAAACACTCTCCTTTTATGCCTTTCATTCATCGAAGAAACATAGCTTTCCCAGCATTCTGTGTGCTGAGAGTAACACACTGCTTGAAAATCCTTGCTTGGAGGTCAGTTTTCAGTAACAATTTCCCCTGACTGTGTTACCATAGGGAAGTTCCCCCCACTCACAGGGAAAAGCAAACAAACATCCAAACATCTGTTCCATCAAGTTTTTTTCTGTAGGAGCGATCCAGTGATCCTAGGGCTGTCTGGAAAATTCTTGGATACTGCAGGGACACACACTGAGTGTGAACCTGGATACTGGGCCTTGTTGGCAAAACTAGCATTTTCTCTCTGTTGGCTCTAAAACAGTGTGGCCTAGCAAAAGTCCACCCAATTGCTATTTTCTTACTTGTGACAGCAATATCTTTGGTCAAACCTTTGGGATTTCTGAAGCAAGCATTTCCAGTGGAATGTCAACTAATCTAGGTAGCAACACTAGATGGCACTCTGCACTCACAAACACACTCCCACAGCCTGTTTCCTCCTGGGCAGTCGCAGTATGACCTAGGATTGGGTTCACAAGGCTCCAAAATGTGAAATGCGGGGAAATATACTGACCTTGACTCTGAAATTAGGGTGTCTGTGCAAACCTGGAGTTCTCACATCTTAGAATCAAAACTGTTGCTGATTGACAGATGCCTGAAAAACACTCTCTGTTTTTTGCCTTTCATTCATTGAAGGAAAATGGTTTTCCAGAATTCTGTGTGCTGAGAGTAACACACTGCTTGAAAATCCTTGCTTGGGGGTCATTTTTAAGTAAAAATTTGCCCTCACCTGTGTTACAGTAGGGAAAGCCCCCACACTCACAGGGCAAAGCAAACAAACATCAAAATGTCTGTTCCATCAAGTTTTCTCTTTAGAAAGGATCCAGTGATCCTAGGTCTGTCTGGAAAATTCTTGGATACTGCAGGGACACACACTGAGTGTGAACCTGGATACTGGACCTTCTTGGCAAAATTAGCATTTTCTCTCTGTTGGCCCTAAAAAAGTGCCGCCTAGTAGTTGCCTAAAAATCCATCCAATTGCTGTTTTCTTACTTGTGACAGCTTTATCTTTGGTCAACCTTTTGAGATTTGTGAAGCAAGAAGGCGGCTTGCAACTCCTAGCCGCTGGCCCATTTCCAGTGGAATGTCAGCTAATCTAGGTAACAACAATATGGAACTCACCCTCTCAGACACACTCCCGCAGCCTGTTTCCTCATGGGCAGTCCCAGTATGACCTAGGAATGCATTTACAAGGTTTGGAAAGTGCAGGGAAACATACTGCCTTGACCCTGGAAATTAGGTCCTCTGTGCAAACCGGGAGTTCTCACATCTTAGAATCTAGACAGTTGCTGATAGATAGATGCCTGGAAAGCACTCTTTTCTTGCGTTTTATTCTTTGAAGGAAAGTACATTTCCCGGCATTCTGTTTGCCGAGAGTAACCCACTACTTGCAAATCCTTGCTTGGAGCTCATTTTTAAGTAACAGTTTCCCCTCACGAGTGTCACAGTAGGGAAGGATCACATAACTACAGGTAGAAACAAACAAAGAAAAAAACCCACGTCTCATCAGTTTTTCTCTGTAGGAGGGATCCAGTCATCTTAAGTCTGTCTGGAAAATTCTTGGATAGTGCTTGGACACCTACTGAGTGTGAACCTGGATAATGGACTTTGTTGGCAAATTAGCATTTTCTCTCTGCTGGCCCTAAAAGGGTGTGGGCTAGCAGCTGCCTAATAATCCATCCAATTGATGTTTTCCTACTTATGACATCAATAGGTTTGGTCAAACCTTTGGGATTTCTGAAGCAAGCAGGCAGCTTGCAACTCCTTGTAGCAGGATTATTTCCCTTAGAATGTCAACTGACCACTTACCATCACTTCCTCTGGAGCATTCTCATCGTTCTCATTACAACCTGCCTCGTTGGCGATGACACGCTTGCCTGCTCTGAGTTCCTCGAGCTGCATATCTAGAGGCTCTAGAATAGCAGCAGGGCCAGCATTCCCACCATCAGTGATCTCTTCTCCATCTGTGTTCAAGTCTCTCTTCTAGTTGTCATTTTCATTTCTCCTGTGCGCTTTCGTCTCTTCCGGCCAAGTCTGGTTATCCACTTCATAAAACGTCACATGGGCAACAAGGAGACAGCACAGCTACGTGCTTTGCCATCTGAGGGAACTGACTAACAGATGGGCAGTGACCAATCCCTAGCAGGAGTTGAGAGAAGTAAGGTGACTACTAGTCCCTGATCTTGAAGCACATGTGTTACATAGGGACAGATTTGTGGACTTAATAGCTAGCAGGGGAGATTGTACTTCATGTAACTAATTACAACTAATATACCATAGTAACTGAAATTTGAACTGTGCTGTTAGGGAACTGGTTTATTTAACTAAGTCTTTGTCAGTGAAATTGATGGCCCTGGGAATTATATGGATCGAGGACTGCCTATACACTGCTTGTTTACATTGACCCAGTCAGGCTCGAAGCTGACTGACTGCTGAGTAAATAAATGATTACACGGGGCCTGCCTAAGTAATCCAGGATAATCTCCCATCTCCAGGTCAGCTGATTAGCAGCTTTAACGCTATCTGCAAACTTAATTCCTCTTTGCCATTTAACCTCATGTATTCTCAGGATCCTGGGATTTGGCCGTAGACATCTTTGAAGGGCCATTACTCTGCTGACTGTAACTCCTGACTCGGTAGGATTAAGGGCCCTACTCTCCCTCTAACTCCCTCAAAACTCCCATCCTCTGATTTCTCTCATCTACACTTTGACATTACCAAGCTTCCCATCATTTATATACTGTTCTGTACCCATAATTAAACCATTTGTACTACACTCATGGATTCATTCTAAAATCTGAAAAATAAGCAACTTACTTAATTTTACTATATAATTCTAGGCTCAAAGTAATTTTCCCCTCAGAATTTTGAATGTGTTGCTCCATTGTGTTGCTAACATCCAGTGTTTCAAATGAGATGTCTGATGCTCATCTGATTTTGTCTGGGGGAGGCGGACCTCTGTTCCCAAGTATTCTATCCGCAGGAGGTTGGGTGGGGGTGATGATGGGTATAATTTACTATTTAAGAATTTCTATTAATATTCTTGCTTTTTAATGGAGTTTCACCCTGGCCCTCTCTTGTCTCTAGAGGGCCTTTTCATGGTTCTTTTGTTGGACTAGTGCCCTCCCTGGGAGCATTTCCCCGACTTGTGGCTTGTATTTTAAGTAGCAGCTTCCCCACCCAGCCTCATGCACCACCATTTTCCTCTTCCAGTTTTCTATTTTTCAGAAACTGTCCATATCTGTCATCCACCCTCATTTGCTTTAATGTAAGGAACTTGTTCCTGTTGTTCCTTTGAAAGTGAAAGTGTTAGTAGTTCAGTTGTGTCTGACTCTTTGTGACCCCATGGACTGTAGCCAGCCAGGCCCCTTTGTCCATGGAATTCTCCAGGCAAGTATATTGGAGTGGGTTGCCATTCCCTTCTCCAGAGGATCTTCCTGACCCAGGGGTCGAATCTGGGTCTCCTGCATTGCAGGCAGACTCTTTAAGATCTGAGCCACCAGGGAACTTTCATTTTAAATGAATGTAAGATCCCTATCTTATACCACTAAAATAACTCAAAATTAATTAAAGACATAAATATAAGATCTGAAATCACAAAACTCCTGGAAGAAAACATAGGGAAAAAGCTCCTTGACTTTGGTCTTGACAACGATTTCTTGGATATGACACTTAAAGCACAAACAACAAAGGCAAACAAATGAGCAAACAAACAAAAAAATGGGGCTATATTAAACTAAAAAGCTCTGCATAATTTTAAGTCAACACAACCAATGGACTGAAAGAAAATATTTGCAAAACACACATCTAATATGGTGTTAGTATCTGAAATATGCAAGCAACTCAAACTCAATAGTAAAAAAATCAAATAATCTGATTAAAAATTGGGCAATGGACTGGAATAGGTACAGGTACAAGAAAACTCAATATTGCTGATCATCAGGGAACTGCAAATTGAAACTACAATGAGATATCTCCTCATATTTGTTATGAAAACGACAATAGAAAAGACAAGCAAGACAAATGCTTGCAAGGATGTGGAGAAAAGAGAACCCTAGAACACTGTTAGTGAGAATGTAAATTGTACAGTCACTGTGGAGAACATTATGGAGGTTCCTCAGAAAATTAAAAATAGATCTACCATATGATTCAGCAATTCTACTTCTCAGTATATATCTGAAGGAAGTGAAATCACTATCTGGACGAGACACCAGTGCACTTTCATATTCATTGCAGCATTATTTACAATAGTCACGATATGGAAAAAATCTGAGTGTGTATCAATGAATGAATGGATAACAAAGCTGTGAGATATATAATAGAATGTTATTCAGCCATAAAAAGAGAAATCCTGCCATTTCTGACAACATGGATGTAACTTGAGAGTGTTATACTATGTGAAATAGTCTGACAGAAGAAGACAAATTCTGTATGATCTCACTTGTAAGTGGAATCCAATAAAAGTGAATTTACAGAAAAAATAAATGTAGATATTGAGAAAGATGGGTGATAAATGCTATCACTAAATCTGCCATTTTTAACCCCAAACCTCTTCCCTTGTGTTTTAAAATTCTTTCACCAGAATGGAAGTATAAGACAAGCCTCATCACATGAGCTATCCTCATCCTGAGGCGCCCTGGTAACCCCTTGTCCTGACTTGGGCATAAGAGCTCAAAATGGGACATGATGGGGTTCCCTTGCCCCTGCCTCCCATCACCTAAGAGCTTGTAGTTCTTGGCTCACTCACTTCCCTGAAACCCAGGGACTCCAATGTTAACTATGGTAAAACCGAAGCCCAAGAGTTCATACTTAACAATTTGATTCTATTAATATCTGAACTAACAGCTATCCTTGGAAGGAAGGTTATGGCCAACCTAGATAGCATATTTAAAAGCAGAGACATTACTTTGCCAACAAAAGTCCGTCTAGTCAAGGCTATGGTTTTTCCAGTGGTCGTGTATGGATGTGAGAGTTGGACGGTGAAGAAGGCTGAGTGCCGAAGAATTGATGCTTTTGAACTGTGATGTTGGAGAAGACTCTTGAGAGTCCCTTGGACTGCAAGGAGATCCAATCAATCCATCCTAAAGGAGATCAATCCTGGGTGTTCATTGGAAGGTCTGATGTTGAAGCTGAAACTCCAATACTTTGGCCACCTCATGTGGAGGGTTGACTCATTGGAAAAGACCCTAATGCTGGGTAGGATTGGGGGCGGGAGGAGAAGGGGACGACAGAGGATGAGATGGTTGGATGGCATCACCAACTCGATGGACATGGGTTTGGGTAGACTCCGGGAGTTGGTGACGGACAGGGAGGCCTGGCGTGCTGCAGTTCATGGGGTCGCAAAGAGTCGGACACGACTGAGCGACTGAACTGAACTGAACTGAACTGAACAGCTATTCAAAGGCCTGTTTGCCCTCTGTATAACCCCCTTGTAAAACTCCTGTCTATCTCCTGTATAGTAACCCTGTATAACTCCTGTGTAACTCCCTATATAACTGACTCAGAGATAACTCTGATTAGGTTGTCAATGAGAAAATGTTCTTTGCCATATCAGTAAATAAACGATGTTGCAGCCATCAAGACTTTCACATTATAGGGCCCCAAAAGTGAGCCCTGAGGGAACTCAGGATAGAAAGAGAATGCCTGCCATCTAGCAGTCAACTGCTGCAGTCACCCTGATGATGCGCCTTGCAGAGACGCAAGATGAGAAAGTACAGGATACTGGCCCCAGACAGCTGAGGAGTGATTTCAGTGAGCTCAGACTCTTGCATCTTCCCATACATAGAAAAGTGCTAAATGTCTTCACTCGAGATATCTGGTTTTCTTTAATTAAGAGTAATCTTTTGCTATTCTGACTTCCTGGTCTTTGTTGCAAAAATATCTATATATCCTAACTCCTCCGTTGCCTTTTCAGAGTAGTCTCTTAGAGCTATCTGAGAGGCTGTGTCCCAGGCTTAATTCCTCCACTTTGTCTACCAAGTAAAACATAATTTTCAACTTTCAAGCTGTGCATTTTTTTTTTTTTTCAGTCAGCAAGGTAAGATATTGTTTCCTCTTGGAGATTTCCATGGAGCAGGGCTTGAGGAAAGATGGTATTACCTGTTGACCAGGGTCCAGGCTGATCACCCCCTGCATCTGGTTGCAGTGGACATATAGGTGGGGTCAGCATAAATTTGGCATTCTTAGAGACATAAAAGCCAAAAGACTTTACATTTACTGGTATTTCTTTCTCCTAAGCCCCGAACATCACACCTACTCTTAGGGTAGAAGCTAAACCATTCTACTCTGTGTACTCTTTTTCCAAAAGTCTCTTTGTTCCAGGGGAATTGAAAAGTAACAGCAGCAGGAAATCTAGTACTTCTAAAAGGGAAATCTCCCCAAGCTATCTCAGGATGAAAGTATGAAGTCATTACTGTTAACTTGTCAGGGGCTAGAAGGTGAATCTGGAGACTATGCACAGCACAGGCTCTTCACTAATTGGTCTCGAAGGTTTTCCTGGGGGGAGATTTTTTTTTTTAATTAACTTATTTACCTTTATTTTTTGGCTGTGGTAGGTCTTCGTTACTGCATGGGGGCTTTCTTTAGTTGTGGCAAGTGGGGGGCTACTGTTCGTGGAGGTGTGCAGGCTTCTGACTGCAGTGGCTGCTTTTGTTGCAGAGCGCAGGCTCTAGGCGCGTGAGCTTCAGTAGTTACAGCTCTTGGGCTCAGTAGTTGTGGTACACAGGTGTGCTCAGAGGCATATGGGATTGTCCCAGACCAGGGATAGAATCGGGGTTGCATTGCAAGGCGGATTCTTAACCATCGGACCACCAGGGAAGCCCCCTTGGGGGAGATTTTAGTGGAGACTTTTCTCTGCTACATGGACAGTCCTCTGCTTTCCTCCTTCTCTTGTCTCTACCTCTACACCTTTAAGTCTACAACGTGGCTTTAACTCCGCATTTTTTACTAATTGCCCTTACATTCCAGCAAAAAAACTAAACACAACAAAATAATGGTGCTTGTTCCGTTCCTCAGTTTACTGTGACTCAAGCCATGTGCCCCCATTTTGGATTTTATGCTTTGAGGGGTGGGTCAGAAATGAATGTGCCTAAAGTTTCATTGATTTCTTCAAATGATGTAGTCCAATTATGGACCAGGAGTCCACTGCTTTTAAATAAAGTGAGGGAATAGGAGTGTTTAATCTTGCTTTCAGTGCTAGAATCAGCATAGGAAAAAAAACATAGAAAAATATCAAAAATTATTGATTCATGATGTCAGTTCAATAAATGCATCCTTTCTTTTCCCCTTAAAGCAGCTGGTTTTTTTGTTGTTGTTGTTTTGTTTTTTAACTTTTCTTTTGGGTTTCAGAGTTATTAATGTTCATTGTTGGGGCCAGTGTGAGGAAAGCAGGAGAGACTCCATCTTGAAGCCTGTCATCCATCTTAAAGACGGGATGTAAACTGGGCCTGAACCCTGCCCAAGAGTGAGGAAGCCATTGCTAAGGAAAACCAGGTCTCCTGGAGACATCCCTCCCTACAGATGGCAAATGGAGATTGTAGTTGAGGTCAGGTTGCTCCTGTTAGATTAACCACGGAGACATCCCCCCTTGATGTATAATCATTGTTCCCCCCCTTTAACCTTAATTGCTAGTCCTCCTAGCACCTACTTGTTGTAAAACTCAGTCATACACAAGGAAGAGATTGCTACCATGTAACCAATCACCTAGCAGGGGTGGGGAGTGAAAAGCTGGGCCTCTCAGAAACATCAGGGTCCTTGTTGGGAACTGATTCCCCTTGGACCTGCTGGCGTAATTAAATGTACTCCACTGTCTCGAGTGTCCTGAGAGGTGTGTTTTGCGACTCCGGATTGCACAACATTTCTGGTGTGTTGGGCTGGAAGCCCTCGGAGAGACAGGCCCGTTGAGCCTCCGCCCGCGGCTCGCTGGGATGAGAGCCTGAGAGCCTCCGGGAGGGGAAGGCGCCTCCCACTCCGGACTGGCTGCTGTTTTAGCGACTTGTCCTTCCAGGCGGACTTCACAAGACTGTTGTCGACAGAAGGGAAGCGGCGCAGGTAGGTCCCACTGTAATAGTGGAAGAAGGGGCCTGATCAACCCCTTGGGGCTGGATGAGTGTATGGCGGCTGTGTCCTCGTAGGCTTGGTGGGGAATTGTTTACTGAAATAAGTGGTACTCTGTTAACTAGCCCTGTACTGATTGTTTGTCAACATATCTTTGGGTTTCCAAGGGACCGTCCCCTTTGCCAAGACACCCTCCCATTCTTCTTAGGGACTCTGGGATCTCCCAAGCATTGTTTGGGGTCAGATTGGGAACTGTGGCTTTGGACGCACGTTTGCCTGCACCAACCAGTGATAAGACGGTCTTGGATTTAGCAAGGATGAGACTTGTGCAGAGAAGAGAATGTGGAAGCCTTAATTGATTGGATCTGGCTGGCTACCGAGAGAGCAAGAGGAGCACGAGAGGTGATACAGGAGGAAAGTAGGAGCAGCATGGGTAGTGAAGAATCCAAGCCGACTGTTCTTGGATGCATGATTGAAAACTTCAGAAAGGGCTTTGGAGGAGACTGTGGTGGAAAGTTAACCCAGAATAAGCTTAAAAGCTTTTGTGAGATAGACTGGCCTTCCTTTGGGGTAGGATGGCCCTCAGAGGGAACCCTAAAATTGGACAAAGTTCGGGCTGTGTACCCTGTGGTAACCGGGTAGCCAGGCCACCCAGATCAGTTTCCATACACTGACTCATGGCTACTAATTGCACAAAACCCACCCCCTCGGGCCCGGGTATATTACCTTGACAAAGGAGAAAACAAGATTTTGCTGGCGCAGGCAGAACCCAGGCAAGAAAAGTCGAAAAAAAAAATCAAGATCTAGAGGAAGAAGAGCTTCCACTTCCTCCCTGCCGGGAGCCAGCCCACGAGATCCCACCCGTGACAGAGTCATGAGGAAGAGGACTGATTTGAGCACGGCTTCTCAGCCCTCAGGGATTCTCGGAAGGCTGCCTCAGCGCTCACCTTGAAGATAATATCTGTCTTTCTGATGTTTGCTATAATAAACCTCTTCTTGTTTTCTGTGACTTAGGCAAAAGGCTTTTCCTGATTTTCTTCTAAAATAGATCAATCTGAAGCCTCAATCGACAAGGCCCTTGAACGATAGCACCCTAATAAAATTATCTAGGATATAGAGTATGCTAATCTAAATTCCTCTTGCTAGCATATTGGTTTGCTTAATAAATATACCTGTGCCTTTGGAGCTAATGTGCATGGCTGCTCCTTAACAACAAAACAGCATTGAGAGCTTCCACACAAAGAGCCCCGATGGGCACAGAGCCCTTTGTAGGGAAGAAAGGCTTATTAAAAAATATAAGAGATATTGCTTTATGAAACTGTTACTTAGTCTATATTTACTCACTATGTTTTTGCTCTTAACGTATTTACCCTATATAATGAAAATATAATAGTTAGAGATTTATATATATAGAAGTTTAGCTTTAATAGAAATAATAAGACGATTGTTAATTCAGCTGGTGATTTTGCTAAGCACTGACCTTGGCGTTTTCAGCTTGCTGTGCCATGACTTTATGGGACCACATTCTTCTCTGTTAGGCTCAAGGCATAAGATAGAGTACAGAAAACAGGTTTTACCTTGAAACTCTGAGTTTGTGAATTCTTTCTTTGTCATAATCTGCTGTGCCTGTTTTCTTTAAAAAATGTAACCCTGGTACTTTCTGTGCCTGATGCAAAAGTGTCCTGGCTGATCAACCCTTATCAATAAAAAGAGTCACCAGATGTTAGCAGGCCTCAAGGCCAGAAGATGATATAAATAACTTTAAACCTTTTGTAACTAAAACACACAAACAGTGTCCTGGTTCCGATAAGGGTCAAAAACTGCTGACCCATTGATCTGGTTTGGCATGACTCTACGCTTTACATTTGTTTCTATGTGCTACTAAAAAATATAAAAGTTGTCTTGAAAGCAATAAAGTCGGAAGACACTTGGAAACACTGAGACTCGCTGTGTCTTCTCATTCGCATTTGCCGACGCCGTCCATCCTGAGGGAACCCCTGGACCAGCTGGAGCAGGACTCCGGCACCTCCCCCATACTGGGAACACATGCAGACTCCCAGAGCAGGAGAAGGAAGCAAGAAAAGAGAGAGATTTTCCTCCCCCACCTCTCCCGGTGGAGGTCGCTCCTTTCCCTTCTGCTGCGTCACCAAGTATGATGGGAGCGACTGTGCCAGCTATAATGCCACCTCCCTGGTTCAGAGGAAGGGAAAAAGGGAGAGCCGAGTGTTCAGAGGCGGATGAGGTCTACAAAGAAATCTCAAGAGAGAGGTTTTGCAGATGCCTCTTAGCAAAGGCCAGGCAGCACCGCAGGTGGAGTCAGTTCAGTTCAGTCACTCAGTCGTGTCCAATTCTTTGTGACCCCATGGACTGCAGCACGCCAGGCCTCCCTGTCCGTCACCAACTCCCGGAGTTTACTCAAACTCATGTCCATTGAGTTGGTGATGCCATCCAGCCTTCTCATCCTCTATTATCCCCTTCTCTTCACGCCTTCAATCTTTCCCAGCATTAGGGTCTTTTCAAATGAGTCAGCTCTTCACATCAGGTGGCCAAAGTATTGGAGTTTCAGCTTCAGCATCAGTCCTTCCAATGAATATTTAGGACTGACTTCATTTAGGATGGACTGGTTGGATCTCCTTGCAGTCCCAGGGACTCTCAAGAGTCTTCTCCAACACCACAGTTCAAAAGCATCAATTCTTCAGTGCTCAGCTTTCTTTATAGTCCAACTCTCACATCCATACATGACCACTGGAAAAACCATAGCCTTGACTAGACACACCTTTGTTGGCAAAGTAATGTCTCTGCTTTTTAATATGCTGTCTAGGTTGGTCATAACTTTTCTTCCAAGGAGCAAGCATCTTTTACTTTCATGGCTGCAGTTACCATCTGCAGTGACTTTGGAGCCCCCCAAAATAAAGTCTGTCACTGTTTCCACTGTTTCCCAATCTATTTGCCTATGATGTGATGGGACCAGATGCCATGATCTTAGTTTTCCAAATGTTGAGTTTTAAGGTGGGGTCAGATGGGCACATTCATCCTGGCCCCACTGCTTTTTACTACCAGCCATTACCCCTTTCCACATAAATAAAGGGGACTATTAACTGCAACTGACAAAGAGATAAAAAACAAAGAGGAAATTCTGCTGCTGCTGGAAACATTGTGGGAACCCGCTGCAGTGGCAGTAATGCATTGTAGAGGCCACCAGAGGGCGCACACACCTCAGGCGAAAGGGAACTGTCTGGCCGACCGAGCGGCAAAAAGCAGCCGCCCAGGACAATATAGCAACCAAACTTGTGGTGATGCCTGTGGTGTCCAGCCTACTACCGCCCAAGCGGCCCCAGTCTGTGACAAGGATAAAGCCACCTAGGCACGAACTGACCAAGTTTTCAGCTTGGCATTTTGTCATACCATGTCTAATAGCCTTTTGTGCAGATGCAAGCCGCGCGTATGTAACCTGTGCCAAGAATAAGGGAACGCTCCTTTTAAACATCTTGAAGTGAACTTCACTGAGGTAAAGCCATGCCGAGGATACAAATATTCGCTGGTGATGGCATGTACTTTTACGAGATGGGTAGAAGCTTACCCAAGACTGAAAATGCAAAGGAAGTGGCCCGATTCTTGCTGAGAGACATTATTCCTAGGTTTGGGTTCCCTCTGAGTATAGAATCAGATAATGGGCCCGCATTTGTGGCTGAATTACTCCATCTGGTCTGCAAAGCAGTAAATATTAAATGGAAACTACATGCAGCATATAGGCCACAAAGCTCAGGAATGGTTGAGAGAATGAACCGGACCATCAAGGTGACTTTGGCAAAATGGCTGCAAGAAACCGGTGCCCCCCTGGATGGACGTGCTGCCATTAGTGTTAATGAGGATCAGAATGACACACTAGTCCCACGGGCACTCCCCCTATGAGATAATGTTCGGGAGGCCTTCTCCACTTATTCGGGAAGTAAAGAGAAATTTATTACAAAGAGGAGGGATGAGGTGTCACTGCAACTGGAACAGTTGGGGAGGTAATCCATGATATCATCCCTTATGTTCAAGAAAGAATTCCATTTTCTTTAGGTACTACTATACACCCATACTCACCAGGAGATTTAGTATCGGTAAAGGATTGGAAACAGCAGACGTTATCCTGCACCTGGAGAGGGCCGTACATTATTGTACTAACCACTCCCACTGCAGTTAAAGTTGCAGGTATCGCTCCCTGGACTCACCACACTCGGCTCAAGACAGCAGCGGAGGGAAAGGGACACTGGACCGCCCGTACTAGTGCAGAAGAACCGCTGAAGACCCGACTCATCTTCCATCAACAACCACAGACCCAGGATGGAGCTGCTACAGATGACTGTGCTATTCCTACTCAGCATGACAACCCTACTGGGACTGCAAACTCAGGATAAGGTGTTCCTGTCCTGGGCCCACTTGCATGCAAACTCCCATAACACTTCTAACTGTTGTGTTTGTGGGGTCATGCCTTTGTCACTGATCGATGGACTTCCTTGGTGGGTGTCTCCCCTCTGCAGAGGGGACTTTAGCCCCCTCTGTTCTTTTTTTGAGACAGCAACGGGAAACATTTCTTTCTTTGGCAACTCACAACCTGCTGCTTCTTTCTTGGTGTAAACTGGACTCTAATCAGATTGATCAAGGCCATGGGGCGACATTTAAAGTAAATGCAAGCTTTCCAGAAGTGACAAAAGCTTGTACTTTTTACTTAAAAAATTAAAAAAAGATAAAAACTCTATGGCCAGTAAAAAGGACCAATCCATCAGGTACTTTGAACAATTTTACCAGATATGGGATAAATATATTTGGATGAATCCAGAAAAAGGCCAGCCTATTGTCCCTGCCCCTATCTGTTGGGAGCAAAGGGAACAAAAGATTGGATTTGGTGACTGTCCCATAGATCCAAAAGAATTAAAATATGTGGGATACTTGTCCTCTGAGCAATGTGAACAAACATAAGAGGTCACTTATCGCCCAGATTTACCAGCTCGCTGGCCTGGCTCAGACTGGAAGCGCAACCCTGGGATCTGATGGGTGGCCCTGAATTCTACCCAGTGACTATATGGATAGAACTTAACAGCCTTGGCTTCCAGTCGGTTGGGTCGGCTGCTACACTTTAGGATTTGCCTTTGCTTGTGGAACTGCTAAGCCATCCTTACAACAAGCCCCAGTAAATTTGCCTTATTTACATGCACTGGGCAAGGTCTATATTTCAATGGTATGATTACATAGCTGCCTTGTTTGTACCGTCTATAGAAACAACAGATATTATGATTAAAGTAGAAGCTCTAACTAACTTCATGAAACAGGCCCTCCTGGACAACACAAAGGCAATCCAAGTTTTAAATGAAGAACAAATACAAATGAGAAAGACAGTGATTCAAAATTTGATGACTTTTGACATACTTATAGCCACCCAAGGAGGGACCTCTGCTATAATTAAAGTTAAATGTTGTATATATATCTCTGATTTACCTAGCAATGTATCAGCCGCTCTAGACGACATGAAAAACCAGGTAAAAGCTATGTCAAATGATAATCCTCCTTTTTGGATGTTGGTATTTTCTTGGATCAAAGGTGATTGGTGGAAAAATCTTTTTGTAATTATTTTGTTAATCATTGTATTACTAACTTGGGGGCCTTGTATTCTCCAGTGTATACCTCGATGTGTAGCCTCCAGACTGACAGCCCTGCTGCAGTTACATAGTCCCCGTGTACAATACCTACCCATGACTGATGCCCATCGTCAAAGATAAGATGAACATCAAGAGAGGGGAATGTTGGGGCCAGTGTGAGGAAAGCAGGAAAGACTCGATCTTGAAACCTGTCATCCATCTTAAAGGCAGGATGTAAACTGGGCCTGAACCCTGCCCAAGAGTGAGGAAGCCATTCCTAATGAAAACCAGGTCTCCTGGAGACTTCCTTCCCTACAGATGGCAAACGGAGATTGTAGTTGAGGTCAGGCTGCCCCTGTTAGATTAGCCATGGAGACATACCCCCTTGATGTATTATCATTGTTCCCCCACTTTAACCTTAATTGCTTGTTCTCCTAGCACCTACTTGTAAAACAGATTATTTGCCTGATTTACCCACATATTTATTTCTAAGAGAAGAAATTGGAAACTTTCAAAAATCTACTCAAAGCCTGCTACATATTTTAATTAGAAAGGCAAAGCCTTCTCTATACTTTTCTACTGAATTTTCTTAATGTAACTCAAATCTGAGTATATATTACACATCTCAGAGATGGTGGGGTAGGGTGGGGAACATATACATATTATATATGAGGAATATATATACATATTTGTCAAATTAAAAAATCGTCACAACCTTAAAGTTCAGAGTTAAGTTTTACTTGGTGGGCATTTTTAGGACTTCAAGCCTGGAATACCAGCATCTCAAGGAACCCTGAGAGAACTGTTCTGAGGAGGTGAGGGGAGGGGCCAGGTTATACACAAGTTTTGAAACAAAGGGCGGGTAATCTGAACATCAAAAGACTGTTGTTAATTAAAGAAAACCATATATCTCAAGTTAAGGCATTTAGTGCTTTTCTGTATGTGGGAAGATGCCAAGAGTCTGGGCACACTGAAATCTTTCCTTTCATATGCATCTCACCCACCTGGGGCCAGTATCTTGTGTTTTTTTACATCCAGAGCTCCCCTTAGGGAGTGGGAGTCCTATTGGCTGCTAGTTATCATGTATGTTTCTCCTTCGAGAGTGCCGCCCATAGGGCTCAGGGACTCACACTGAGGGCTGGAAACGCTAATGACTACGACATCCTTACTTACCGAAATGGCAAGAATACTCCATTTCTCAGAGTTTTTCCACTGATATGAAAACTAGGCCCTTAGTCCAAGAGAACTTTAAAAATATTTATTTGTTCCCAGAAGGGTTGAGCAATGCTAAGAAACCTGTTGAACAATGCTCTACCCTCTTCATTAACTTGGAATTTGTTTTCCCTGAGGTGTTACACAGGAGTATCTTCCTTTGTATTATTTATACTCAAAGGGCTTATCAAGCAAATTAATAATGTGAAATGGATTAAAGGTAAAAATCTTTAAAATACTGAGGCACAACTTTTAAAGCACCCATTTGAGAGCTGAAAATAATCATTAGTTTTCTCTAGGTACAAGATAACAGAATGATTACAAAAGATTTCTTCAGTTTCTCAAAGTATCTACCCTAAAAATCTTGACCAGGCAACATATGGTTAGCTTATTTGTTGTCATTACCTGAATTTGGAAAAATAAAAGCACTTTTCTTTAAAAATTCCTCTAAATGGGAATTAGTGGAGAGATAAAGAGGCAATGATTTTAAGGTGTTAAGGCAAACAGGAAGAGAATCTGGGGGCCCCAGTGACCTCAGAAGCTGCAGCTGCAGCGGCCTGGAAGGACAGAAGCCACACCAGAGAGGGTTCAGGCGAGTGGAGCACCAAACTTTGTTTTTCTAGAAGTTTTAAGACAAAGAAAAGAGGAATGGGTGGTACTGGTTAAAATGAGGCTGCTTGTTGTTTAAGAAAAATCTGACTATGTTTGTAGCTTGAGAATGATGCAACAGAAAGGAAAGACTTAAAAAGCTTGGAAGAGAGAAAATTGAGGAGATAGGAAGTGGTAGAACTAAAGGTAGGATGAGGGTACAATGGAGTGATTCGAGTTAAAAAATGAAGCTGAATAATTTTTATTTTAAGTTGGGCAGGTCAAGGAAGGTCAATACAGGGTTAAAAAAGGTCAGGGGGTGGGGAGGTTGGAGTCCTAAGGCTGCTAATGTCTCACCAAAACAAGTGAACAAATCAAGAAAGAAGACTCCAGAAGGCCAGATGTCCAAGAAGAAAGTGGCAAGGGTGAGACACAAATTGTTAGGTAGTCAGTGTAGGGTTGAGAGCCTCAGTCTTTTTCTAATTTCAACTTTAATTTCAACTTATTCCCTCACATAGATGTTTTGCTCCGTTAACCCAAAGCTCCAGTTTCTAGGCATTCAGAGGAATGCCTCCCTGGTCTGGAGGGTCATAAAACTTTCAGACCCAGGACAAGATAATCATTAACTGCTTTCCAGTATATCAAGGAGAAGAACTGCAGGTGAATGATTAACTCTTAAACATGCAACTGGTTCCTAAATATTGGTCTGGGGTCTTGAGACAGGGTTGAGGGATGGTGTCTCAATGTCTCGGAAACTGAGAAACCGGGAACCAAAAGAAAGCCATAAAAATGACAAACTGGACACAGCAACATTCAAACTGATTGGTCAAAAACGACATATATTAAAGTCACAAACCAACCAAAAATGTACAGATCAATCAATACCAGTAAAGATATAAGAACTGCTATTATCTCCTCCTTTTTGGGTCTCTTCACCCCCTCTCAGGGTCTATGCTGAGAAGTTTGTATCTCTATCCTTTAAAATAAACTTTGCCTGTGTGTTTGCGAGTTTGTGGAATTTATTCTTTGGCTCCATGAACAGAACTCAGTTTTCACATCTCAAGTGAATGCCAGGAGGGCAACCGTCAGTAGCAGCTTGGAGGGATTCAGGTTGCAATAGTTTGGAGAGCTCTTAGGCAAAGAGAGGGCTCTTGGGGAAAACGGAATTGATAGATTACCTGATATTTTTGATTATCTGGGAGAAAAGAATTATGACAGATCAGATGGACAAATAGAAAAAAGCCAAGACTAGGTACCAAGAAAACCATGCAAGTCAAACATGACTTCAAACACCTAATACATGCTGGATGCTATTTAAGTACTTTAATATGTATACTTTTATTAATCCTCCTCATTTAAAGAGGAAGAAGCTGAAGGACAAAATCACAGATCTAATAAGTGACAAAAGCCAAGGTCTAATCCCAAGGTCTGGCTCCAAAGTCTCTAACCCTAACCACTAGAATATACTGCCTCTCCAGGGAAGGGGAATGAGAATGAAAAACAGAAAGAGACAAGAAAGAAATGCTATCATTATACACTCTGTGGCTATGCAATGAATAATTTTTACTAGCCATAACTACATATTAACTTCCTATTAATTTATAAAATTAATTATGTGTTATTTTATGAAAAACGTGATGTGATTGGATTGTCAAGATAGCAGACAGAAGTGCTCAATGGGTTAAGCTTTCAGCCCACATGCAACATAAAAGATAATACACAACAAATATAGTCAACAGGTCAGGAAATAAAAGCATAAAATATTATTTAAAAATATGGAGTTGGGACTTCCCTGGCAGCACAATGTTTCTCTGCTTCCACTGCAAAGGGCGTGGGTTCAATCCTGGTGGGGAAACTAAGATTCCACGTGCTGTGCAGTGTGGAAAAAAAATAATAATACAATAAATGTTAAAAAAATATGGAGGTAATAAAGAAAAATCACTTGAATAATTGAAAGTACTTACCCCTGGGGAGGGGACTGCAAGGAAGGATGTGAGGGAGATGCTACTTCTTTTTATTTTATGTTTTATAATATTTGCAACATTTAAAAAACCTTGTATAGGAAATCCCCTGGCGGTTCAGTGGTTAGTGCTTCACACGCTCACTGCTGATGGCCTGGGTTTGATCCCTTATGGGGGAACTAAAGCCCCACAAGCCAAGTGGTGTGGCAAAAAAACAAACAAACAAACAAAAACCATTGTACATGTATTAATTTAATAGAAATGAAGGAGAATGCAATCACCATAGGACTGAGGTGGGGACACTATAGCACTTGGATGGTTTTTTGCCTGAGTCCCAAAATTTATAGCTTTTTTTTCTAAATGAATACTTCCTTGTTTACCTGTAACTGAAATTAATTAAACTTTCACTATGAGATTGAGGTCCCTAGAGCTTTATAAGCGAAGATTGGAGAAATTTCTCCTTTTACATTTAAATACCAATGGAATGCATCACTAGGTTTTCTTTTCAAAGTTGAGAAAATTTTTAGGGAATTAGAATAATTAATTTTGTTGGCTTTTAAGCCATTCTTGAACTGGAAATTAAAATTTGTAATGAAGTTTTCTAAAATCAAAAGTCATAAAACAGCAAGTGTATGATTTTATTTTCTTTAATAACATATGTATATCAATATTGTTCTCAGTTCAGTGAGTGTTTTTAAACTCAACATTGCCTTCTCCTTCCTAAAAGGGGAAAAAACCAAAAAAAAAAAAAAAATCCTTCAAACTCACAAGGAGAAAAAAGCAAATTATAAGGTTGTTATTTATAGTATGTCATATATATATATGCATGTATAATTAAACTGTATAAAAGGAGCTAATTTAGTTAATTTAAGAACATTTTTGTGGGGGGAATATTTCACATGGTCTGCCAAGAGCTACAGTCTTATTAAAACAGGCCTTTTATTGCTTATTCCTGAGAAAATCCACATCAAACGGGACAGACTGTACAATTACCTACATGTTAGGAACACTGTACAACTGTCTTTCTTGAAAAGGCCTGCCGAGTACTTAAAATAAAATTAAGGTGCCACTGTTTTCTGTCATGTCTGCTGGCATTACCTCTATTCTTTTTGACTGACCACAGATGCAAAGGATGTTACCAACCAGACCTTAAGTAGTAACTGCAAAACCCTCAGAACCAGGAAAGGAGGAAACCTTCAGACTTGGCATAAAGAAAAAAAGAGTTACCAGCCAGTCCATTTCTACAGAGATCAAGCCATTAGCCACCGTCACCTACCAACAGTGCACCCAGATGGGACTTTAGGATGGAGAAAGCCAAGAAGCATTCTGCATTTTGATGCATCTCTAAGGTAAAACATCCTGGCCCCTATATAGTTAAGAAGCATATCTACGAAAAAATTTCAAGACTTCCAGATTCTTACATCTTCCCATTCATAGAAAAGTATTAAAATAATTACCTTGAGATTAGGAGTTATCTTTTTATGTTTGACCACGTTTTGTCCCCCAGCTAAAAATTTATTATTTAATTATTTATTTATTATTTACATTTATTCTGGCTTTCCCCTTATCTCTCTGAAACCAATTTCTTGATTTGGTGTTATCTGAGAGGCCATCTCCTGGGCTATGACTCACAGTAAGGTCCCTGAATACAACTGAATTCACTTTACATTGTGTATTTTTCTTTCAGTTGTCAGTGGCCATATTCCTCTGAAATCTTCCAGCAGAGAGGAAGACTCAGCCTGCACAGATGATTTAACATTTTTAAACTGGTTTATTAATATCAGTCATGTCCTACTCTTTGCGACTCCATGGACTGTAGCTGGCCAGGCTCCTCTGTTTATGGGATTTCCCAAGGAAGAATACTGGAGTTGATTGCCATTTCCTACTTCAGGGGATCTTCCCCACCCAGGGACTGAACCCTCGTCTCTTGCGTCTCCTGCAGTGGCAGGTAGATTCTTTATCAATTTAATTTTATTTAATTTAATGCACAGTTAGTCCCCATTTTGCAGATGGTAAAACCGAGGCTCAGAGGTCATCCAGGCAGTTCTTGGTGAAGCTAAAATTTACAACTTTATAGCTTCAGAAGCTCCGACTTCCAGTATGTTTTTTGGGTACCTTGGGCACAGTCTACAAATTCTCTGGTCATTAAGTTGTGTTGTCTCTTTGCCAGCTGATGTTAATATCATCATAGAATCCTTCTGCATTTGACATAGATTTGGAAAAAAAAAAGAGCTCAGGATTCAAGAGGCCTGGATCCTACTACCAGCTCTGCCTGTAACCCAGTGGTGTGCTCCAATTTCCCTAAAAGGTGAGGAGACTTCATAGCCCCAGCAGGCTCGAACTGAAGAAGATTTCACACCTTCCCTTCCCCAGAAGCTGCCTGGCTCTTCCCAGGGGAACAGAAACTCCTGGCACCCAAGTAGTTTCCTGGGGTGAGAAGTGGAGCCATGTTAAAAAAAAAGAAGTGGGGCCAGAATGACCACCCCAAACAACAGTGAACCTAACTAGACAGTCTCAGTGAGATCCTTGGCTTCTGATGAATCATAGACAGCCACCAAGCAGGTGGCTGCACCGGTCTGATACTGTTTAGGCTATTTGTTGTTGTTGTTGTTTTAAATTATTTAAAAAATTTTAGTTGGAGCCATTTTTCATTACTTTCCATGGCTCTGAGTAGGGCCTGCTCCATTATTTCTCTTCCTCTAAATGCTGGCACCTGAGACTCTAGGAGATTCTGTTACTGACCACCACCCTTGGACCCTTTAATCAACAGAAATTGATAAGGGGCCAGAGGAGAATTTCAGGCAAGACACTCCAGCCCCAATCAGCTCCAGCCCCAATAAAGGTTGAGAAACATCAACAACCGCAGATACGCAGATGATACCACTCTAATGGCAGAAAGCAAAGAGGAACTAAAGAGCCTCTTGATGAGGGTGAAGGAGGAGAGTGAAAGAGCTGGCTTAAAACTAAATATTAGAAAAACTAAATTCATGGAAGCTGGCTCCATTACTTCATGGCAAATAGAGGGGGAAAAGGTGGAAGTAGTGACATATTTCCTCTTCTTGGGCTCTAAAATTACTACGGATGGTGACTGCAGCCATGAAATCAGAAGATGTTTGCTTCTTAGAAGGAAAGCTATGACAAACCTAAACAGTGTGTTGAAAAGCAGAGACATTACTCTACCCACCAAAGGTCCGTATCGTCAAGGCTATGGTCTTCCCAGTAGCCATGTATGGTTGGCAGAGCTGGACCATGAAGAAGGCAGAGCACCAAAGAATTGATGCCTTTGAACTGTGGTGCTGGAGAAGACTCCTGAAAGCCCCTTGGAGATCAAACCAGTTAAGGGAAATCAACCCTGAATACTCATTGAAAGGACTGATGCTGAAGCTGAAGCTCCAGTATTTTGGTCATCTGATTCGAACAGCTGACTCATTGGAAAAGTCCCTGATGCTGGGAAAGTTTAAGGGTAGAAAGAGAAAAGGGCATCAGAGGATGAGACGGCTGGATGGCATCACCAATCCAATAGACATGAACTTGGGCAAACTTTGGGAGATGGTGAGGGACAGGGGTCCTGGCGTGCTGCAGTCCACGGGGTTGCAAAGAATCAGACATGACTGGGCAACTGAATAACAGTTGCATCACCAGGGAATAAAAGCAAGAAATCGATATCCTTGCGAGCTCTTGGAGGGAAGCTGCGTGGGTCCTTGACTGGTGTAACAATAGGGATGGATGAGTGGGTTTGGCAAAAGCTATACCTTATTATGGGCTTCCCAGGTGGCACTCGGAGAAGGCAATGGCACCCCACTCTAGTACTCTTGCCTAGAAAATCCCATGGATGAAGGAGCCTGGTAGGTTGCAGCCCATGGGGTTGCTAAGAGTCGGATACGACTGAGCAACTTCACTGTCACTTTTCCCTTTCATGCACTGGAGAAGGAAATGGCAACCCACTCCAGTATTCTTGCCTGGAGAATCCCAGGGACGGCGGAGCCTGGTGGGCTGCCGTCTATGGGGTCGCACCGAGTCGGACACGACTGAAGCGACTTAGCAGCAGCAGCAGCAGCAGGTGGCACTAGTGGTAAAGAACTCACCTGCCCATGCAGGGGATGTGAGAGATGTGGGTCCAATCCCTGGCCCAGGAAAACCCTCTGGCAAAGGGCATGGCAACCCAGTGTTCTTGCCTGGAGAATCCCATGGACAGAGGAGTCTAGTGGGCTATAGTCCAAAGGATTGCACCGAGTCGGACAGGACTGAAGTGACTGAGCACGCACACAGGTACCTGACTATGTCTACCCCTTTGGTGGTGCAGTGTACAGGGATCACGCATAGTACCCTGCTTTAGCTCCTGGCACCTAAAAAACTTGTAGTCTGTGGCTTTTTTGTATCCTCTTGCTCAAGGTTTTCTCAACTGTGCATGTGTGCAGTTATTTTTAGTCACTTATAATTTCTTTGTATCCTCCTGCTCAAGAAGGTTGTCCAGGTGCAAGCACTCTGGAAACCTGTCTCAATTCTAGAAGTCTGTGCTGCTCATAATCCAAGCATTGGTTCCCATGGACTTTTCTCTTAGTTTCCATCTCCTCAGCTGCCGACAGACACTACTTGGCCCAAGGCGAAGGTTGAATTTGTGTCATGCCCCAGAGGATCAGACACGTGCATTCCAGGCCCTGTATTGCTTTTTCAGCTTTACTGTTAAACTTTGGGCAAGTTATTTAAACTGCCTGAGCTTCAGTCGCCCCATCTCTAAAATATAGAGAATAATCCTTATTTTAAGGAATAAAAGGAACTTGGCACAAAGTTTGCACTAACAGAAATTCCTCTTCTTGCGGAAGTGGCCAAGAGGAGAGCAAATTTAGGTAGGGAGAATTCTTTCTGCATGTAACAAATATCCGTGCTCATTGGCATCTGACTCTTTGTGACCCCATGGACTGTGGCCCGCCAGGCTCCTTTATTCGAGGGATTTTTCCAGGCAAGAATACTGGAGTGGGTTGCCATTTCCTCCTCCAGGGGGTATTCTTCCACCCAGGGACTGAACCAGCGCCCCCTGTGTCTCCTACATTGGCAGGTGGATTCATTACCTCTGAGCCACCTGGGAAGCCAGAGAGGAAGGAGGGATGCAAACTAAGTCCCTGGGCGAGGATGCGCTCTCCTGTGGGTGGTGGAGGAAAGAATGGAAAACAGGGAAGCACAGAAAGGGTTCTCCCTGGATCCCTTAAGGTGCCATGGTAACGTGCCAAGACAGCTAAGTGACAAGGGATTCGTAGCTTGGGCAGAGGGAATCTTACCAAAGTTTGAGAAATTTTATTGGGAGATGAAGAAGATAAAGGGACTTCTGAAACAGGGATCCCGTGCATACACCAGTTCGGCGCGAGGCCGAGCACAGACTAGCACCCGGCCATCACCATCGCGCCGGTTCAGTGCAGGGCACTCGGAATCGTTCACTGAAGGCTCCTAGCTTTATTGGAGTCAGCAACCAGCTCTTCCATCGGAGCCGCGGACTGGGGGCTCTGCTCCCTTCAGGGCCGGGGACCGACAGTGGCCAGGCCGGCGCAGGAGCCCGCTGGTGCCGGGCCAGCCTGCCGGCGGTCGGACTTCGCAGTCCAGCGCAGCACCGGGAAGTGATGACCACTGCCTGCTGCCTGACGCCAGCGGAAGTGCGAGCCTGGGGAGAGCAGGTTCGGAGGCGGTGCCCCGGGAAGAGGCGGGAACAGGGAGTGGCTGAGGGCGGTCGCGGCCTGATGGGGCGGGGCCTGGGGCTGCGGGGCGGGGCCTGCAGCGGAGGGGCGGGGTTTGGCGGAGGTTGTTTTCGCCCAGGCCTAGGTCCCCCAAGCTCAGCTGGGGCTGCGCGGCTTGGAGGTGTGAGCGGTCCGCGGACGGACGCTTGAAGCCGGAGCTAGCCAGGAGCGCCGGAGGGAAGCTGCGAGCGGGCGAGCGCGCGGGTGTGGTGGTCGACCGCCGCTATGTCAGCGCGGTGCTGTGCGGGCCAGGTGAGCAGAGGGAGACGGATCGGTGGAGACCTGGCCAGGAGCCCGAGGCACCGCGGTCTTCCCTGGGTGTGCGCCCCGCCTCCGCCGCCGAAAGTGGGGCGGGTGACTCCGTGCCGCCTGGGTGAGTGTCCCGGGCCGGAGCGCGGCGCTCAGCCGTCGGGGAAACCCTTTGCCTCGGCGGGCAGACCAGAGGCACACGGGGGGCAGCCCGAGAGGCGACCCCGAGCTCTTCTCTTTGGGCGTTAGGTAGGAATTTGGCTTAGGGCGGGGCAAGCAGGGTTCGCGCGGAAGGTGCCGACTGTTTCTGGAGCGTGTCGCCTACTCCCCAGGGCACGAGTGTGTGGAGCCGAGCTCCGTAGGCCACCGGGCTCTGGAGCCTCGCGAACCCAGGAGAAGACGTGGGTTTGGGCAGCCACTCCTCTCCCGTGCCCTGAACGAAACTCGGCTCGTTTGGCCCAGGCGGATTGCGCTTGACATCTCCCAAGGCTCCAGAGCTCTGGCTCTGTTCTTTCGAGAACAGAAAATCCTGCTTTCCAAACCGCAGGGCTCAGGTCTGGGCGCAGGAAAGACTCAGCCCTGCTTGTTGAATTTCCCGACCCAACCCTGGCTGGACACGAACGCGCCGCCTGGGTAGGAACCTCGAGCCTTCTCATCCCCCTTTCAGCTGTGAACTTGCCCGAACCTGTTTGTAACTCTCGCCTATTAAACTCCCGAGATCTGAAAACACCTGTGCCCGCTTGGGATCGGCGTCTTCTACCGGTTGGCAGTGCGTCAGGGCAGAATTGGTAGCAGGTTTTAACCTTTAACGCTGCTTTCATTCCTTCTTGCAGAGTTAGAAAGGAAGAAGTAGGTAAAGTCTGCCAGACGTTGCGCTCCCACCTTCTTCCGAGGCACGTTGATTATCAGCATTTCTTTACAGAGTTTTAATGGTTCGTTTTCCCCAATGAGTCTAGCCCGGCTGTCGCTGCTTGCTGGTACATTCAGCCTTGCGACAATCAGGCCAGCCCGTAAGCGATGCAGGGGTTAAGCTATGGGTTTCTGAATAGCCGCCGATTAGACTGGTAGATAATCCGACCTCTGTAGCCCTGTGAAGTTATCGCTTGGTTTTTGAGGTCTAATACTGTCCTTGGCATGCATTCAAGCTGGTCTTTTCAGAGATAAGGAAATTGAGGTTTTTAACTTGAGGTGGAATGACTTGCCCTCAGTCAGGCAAAGCGACAAGAGAGGGCACTTAACACCTCTCAGGGCTCTGGAGACCAAAGTGGACCTCAGAAGGCACTTTCAGAATATTCCAGATCTCAAGAAGGCTTTGCAAATCGTTCATTGTGGTTGTTTTGAGGGAGTTCCATTTTGACGTGACCCCTCATTGTATAGTGATTAGGTTACCGGTATTTCGAGGCACCTGTCCTCCAGTCCCTTGAAAGCCCCTTGAGGCTTTCTGTGGCTCCCAGTGGGTAATTTAGAGCTCAGAAAATTATTGCCAGTACTCAAGTAGGTCTTGTAAAAGAATTATTGGTATGGTTGATATTTTGGCAGGGTTTTATGACTTGTTTCTAAAATCCCCTTCTCAGGACTTTGGAAAGAACCAAATCCTGGCTGTTCATCACAGGGAAGTTAACTTCTGCTTTCTCGGGACTGCTTGAGGCTTCACTGTGGTGGGTCTCAACGCTGGGAGGCGGGTGATGACGCTATGATTTCATATGAATGAAACTGTTAAGTTTACATTAAAAAAAAAACAGCACCATCAGAAAGTATTGAAGTCTAGAAATCCTTAAAAAAACTTTTTTAAGTTTTTAAGTGCATTGTTTTACTTACATCACTTCTGACATCAATGTACGGACCCCCACCCCCCCAATCCACACCAATCAGTTCCCCAACTCTCCGGATATTAACTGGATGTACAACAATACAGTTTAATTCTGACATTACCTGGGTGTCAGATATCCCCCAGGCTAGGGCCCTAATCCCACAACACCACCCTCCTCCCTGTCTGGCACCCCGCACACTCCAGCTGCCAATATCAAGTCTTTGGGCCTCCCATAGCCAAGTAGAAGACCAAATTAACATTCCTGATTATATCACAATATCACAGCACCTACTATGTGCCAAGAGCTGGAGATAGCACTGTGAGCCAGACAGACATCATCTCTACCCTCAGCGATTGGTCCTGCTGGGGCGGGGATGGGGTGGCGTTATATAAACGTTGGAGCAATGAAACAATAATATACTGTAATCAGTAAACAACACTGATACTGTAACAGGTCCTGGTGGGCAAAGCGGCCTCTGTAGGGAAAGTCTGTCTGAGAAGATGCCCTTGGAATTGAGACTGATGGAGAGGCACCCATGTGAGGGTCTGGGTAGCAAGCCTTCTAGGGTGTTCGAGGAACAGTGAGGTGTTGGAAGAGTCCAGGAGGCTGGAGTGTCGTAGATGAGGTAAAGAGGCAGGTAGGGCTAGGTGGGGTTGGTCACCGATGGAGTTTGGGTTTTATTTCTCTTACAGGGAAAGGCTGTTGGGGGATTTTGAGCAGGTGAGAACTGTGGCTTGATTTACATTTAGAAGATCGTTTTGGGCGCCATGAGTATTTAAGTGTGTCAGGGACTAGTGTGAAGGTGAGAGCAGTCAGAACCATTCATTCAGTGAATGCTTTTAAACTGCTGCCTCCTGGGTGTGAACAGTGTTCTAGGCTTCAGCAGTGAACCAGAATCCTTCCTGGTGGAGCTTGAATCCTGGCAATTTGCTGTTGCCAAGGAGAGAGTGTACTCCCTTAATTTAGGGCGTAGTAGTGCCGATGGTGGGATGGTGTTGGCTTCTGGGCATATTTTAGAGGTAGAGCTGGACTTTTGCATGGGTTAGAAGTGGGATGTGGAAATAAGAGATTCTGTTTGTGACCCGGGCACCTGTATAGATGATAGTGCCTCACTGAGGTGAGGAAGAAGGATATTTGGCGAGGAAAACTCATAGTTTTCTTCTGGCTTTGCTACATTTGAAATGCCTATTAGAAGTTAAATAGAGACGGCCAGTCATCAGTTGGATTTTTAAGTTGGGAGAAGTTTGAGGCTGGAGATAGAAATTGGGGGGGACCTTAACTGAAACAGTGTGTAACCCAGAAAATAGCCTGGGCTTTGGACTTAGGTCTGGGTTTGAATTGGGAAATTTGGACACTGAGGGCTGGTGTGACTGTGCGTATTATTTACCCTCAGTTTTCCTCAGCTGTTGAATGGGTATGATAATGTCTCCCAGGGTTATTGGGAGGATTACATGCAATAGCGTCTCTAGTTCAGGATTTGGTACGGAGTAAGGGACCCCCCAGATCTTGGTGGCCGTTACCCAGTTGTACCTGGACAGTCTCCAGGTCATTTTTTGCTTTGACTCTGATACACTTAGATTTTGCTTGGGCTGTTGGCTTCTAGTGTGTTAGTTGCTCAGTCATGTCTGACTCTGCAACCTCATGGATGGTAGCCCACCAGGCTCCTCTTCCATGGAATTCTCCAGGCAAGAATACTGGAGTGGGTAGCCATTCTCTTTTCCAGGGGACCTTCTTGATCCAGGGATCAAACCCATGTCTCCTGCACTGTAGGCAGATTCCTTACCATCTGAGCCACCAGGATAACCCCAGTGGATGCTAATGGAAGTGGACATCACAGGAGGGTGGTCACTCTACACCTGGGTACACAGCACTATGCTAAGGCCTCTGGGCAGTGAACAAAGTGCATCCTTGCTCTCCTGGAGCTTAAGGGCTAGTTGGGGCTGGAAGTGTGAGGTAGGCTCACTACTGAAAAATGACAGGATGCCCTTTCAGAGGTGAAATATGTAATTGGAAAATCTAGATAACTGCTATCAAGGCAGTTTGAGAGTAAGGCTTGGCAGGTTTTACTCCAGGCAAATATAAGCATTAATGATAATAGTAACAATAGCTGAAGCTTATTTCATGTCCACAAGTGTGCTGTTTTTACCTACATTATATCACTCACACTTCACAAGAACTCTGTGGGGTCGAGGAATGTTCATTTTGGCTTCCTTTTGCAGGTGAGGCAACTGAAATGCAAGAGAGAAATTAGCTTGACTGATGTTTATATGGTGGTGGAGCCAGGCCTTCAACACTGCTCCACCTGACTTGAGTCGGATCTTTTAACTGGGAGACTGCTAGTCCTTATTATTCTAAATACAATATGAATAAATCATGAGGAAGCGCTGCTGACTGTTGTTGCTCATAATGGCCCTAATAGCTCAGTTGGTAAAGAGCTATAATGCTTCCCTGATAGCTCAGTTGATAAAAGAACCCACCTGCAATGTGGGAGACCCCCGTTCAATTCCTGGGTCGGGAAGATCCCCTGGAGCAGGGAAAGGCTACCCACTCCAGTATTCTGGCCTGGAGAATTCCATGGACTGTATAGTCCATGGGGTCTCAAAGAGTCGGACACGACTGAGCGACTTTCACTTTCATAGTGACCCTGAGGCACTGTTAAATACATCATTATGCGGCCATCTTGGTAGTTATTGGCAGTTGTCAGGAGTTTGGCGAGGTTTAGCTTCTTCCTCACAGTGGTCCAGGTTATAAAGACAGTAAGTCTCAGACCACATTCTGCCACTGGTGCAGATAGTTACCAGCAGGCAGGCACAGAACAGGTACACAGCCTGATCTGTGGTTTCTCGAAGCTGCAGCTATTTGTCCTTCTTGGTGAACCAGCACGCAGCTTGCCTGTTCACCTGGGGCAGATGTGATAACCTTCTAGAAGGAAGAACTTGCCCAGGACCGAAGCATAGGACCTCTTGGATAGATCAAACCCACAGTGCCCCTCTCAGGCAGAAGACTCACTTTGTCCTTGTAACCAGTTCATATAAAGGCAAGAATGCCAAGGTATTTCCAGCCATATCATATACTTGATTCCTGAGATTTTCCCCAACAAAAGTCTGTTTCTAACGTCCGTTATGTTAATTGTCAAAAGTCATCCAGGGACTCCCCATTGTCAAAGATAAATAAAGCTGGGCGTTAGTTAAAGCAATGAAAACAGATTTTATTCGGTAATCACTCATTGACCGAAAGAGCTCAGCTGTGTTCTGATTTACAGGTGCCTGGCAGTTTTAAAGGGAGGAGTGAGTGGGGGCCCAAGCCGAGTTAGAGAAGTGAGACGTGTTTGTATGGGTGGGGTGATGAGGCCAGCAGGGTCTCCTAGCTAGCAAGTTAGATTCTGTTCTTCCACCAAGACTGGGAGATAGGCCCTATCTTTCTAGAGGACTACATTTTAAAGGAAAGGACTTTAAGTCCTTGAGAAAGACATTCCCCACTTGTTAGGAAATGTGTCTGCCTGTTGCTGTCCACAGGAGCAGAGGAAGGACTCACAATTGTATAGTGCTCTTAAGAAAGGGAGGTCAGGGCTTATCTTAACTGTATGCATTTCTTTTCCCAGCCCTGAACCTTTCTGCACAAGGACTCAGAAGGCAGCTGGATCATCCCAGGCAATGCAGCCTTAGGCAGAGTTGCTGTGTATCAAGAGTTCTTGCAGTTTTCACCAATTCTCAACATTCTGCTAGTTAACAAAACCTGGGGTCATGGGAGTTAGAGATAACTGAAGTCCCCGCGGATGACCTCTGTTAAGTGTTAACTGGAATTGGTCTATCCTCCTTATCAGGGCATCTTTTCAACTCTAGACTTAGCTTAAAACAGATAAGCACGTACACACAATCAATCCACGAAGACTTCTTTGAAGAATACTAGATAAAGGTACTGATTTCCCTGAGGTGTCTCTCCTTTTTCTCTGTAAAACCCGAATCTCTGCATTTAAGGCCAAGCTGAAGAAACCTTTTCCTCAGAAATGGGGTCGAGTTCCCTCAGAACTTGCACCCAAAACCTGTCCATACCACCTAGAACGTGGTCGTCTGACACACTGGAGTTGTTCCCTGGCTACTGCGTGGGTACACTTCCTCTCTCCTCCTAGACAGAGCACGTAGTGTAGACTAGCTGAACCCCCTGTTGTGTGTTTTTGGTTACACAACTCTTTTGTTTACAGTGATTGGAAATGTTAGGTCCACGTTATATCACGTGTTGCTTCCACACTTGGAAGGGATCCAAGTGCAAAAGTTCATGCTTTTCATGACTGATGCTCTTTTGAACAGTGAGGGGGTGTTTATGAAATACATAACCTCACCCAGAGAGAACCGTATTTGATATTTTGACTCAGATTTAACATATAATTTTACTTTGTAGAGTTGGGATTATGTTGTAGGTACTATGTTTGATTCAACTCTTTGCTGAATTACAGGGTGACCAAGGCATTTTTTAAATGCACCAGCCACTCATTTGCAGCCACGCTTTTTATGCTTATACCCAGAAAATAGTGTAGTAGTCCTCTACCTTCAACTATGGAAAATTTTCCAGAGATATTAAGTAAATGTAAATATGTGAAAGTCAGCTAATAGGCTTATGTATTAATAGGAGTGTGTATGTATGGGTATTTCAATTCCCAAAAGACTAAAAATAATGAAGAAAATCCCAATTTCACCCTTTTTAGATACCGTTGACAATATGGTGCAACCATTTTCTTCCTCGTTTTTTTAAATAGTGTTTGTTTAATTTGTTGTCATATTGCTTCTATTGTGTATGTTTTGGTTTTTTGGCCACAGTGAGGCATGTAGGATGTTAGCTCCCTGACTAGGGATCGAACCTGCACCCTTCGAACCTTCCAATGCACCTTCCTGCATTGGAAGGTGCAGTCTTAACCACTGGACCGCCGGGAAAGCCCCCGGTTCAGCCATTTTTAACATCATCTTTAACTTTGGTCTTTTTCTTTACAGCTGCTTATGCAGATACCATCTGTCTAGATGGTGTTTGGATCCCTGTTTTCTTGCTGTGTGAAGGGCTCTGTTTTAGTTGCATTAAGTTTGAGTCCTGTGCTTATCGCTAGTGTTGGCAGTTTTTTCTCTTCATTTTATAAAATGCAGTCGAGATGCAATAAGATGGCTGTATCGTTGGTCTACGTTACTGACAAAGGTGGTGATTGGACTGAAGTTAAACTGTTGCTGATACAGAAAGAGTGATTTGGAGATGTCTCTGTATAGTTAACCAAGTTCACGTTGTTGGAAAGAAGTCTGTCACTGACCTTAAACAGTAAAGAGAGTGAAGATCACCGTTGTAGGTGGAAAGTCAATATGAAAGTTGATCATTCAGATTTGTTTTCTTGGGCAGCTTTAGAGCTGAGCTGGCGAGCTGACAAATGGCTTAGGGCGGAGGCAAGTCTGAGTGGGCTTACTTTGCTGGGATCAGGCCGATCTGTTCGGAGTAGAAAGCAGCCTCCAAATCATCTCTCTGCTAATGAGGTGAAAGGGAAAAACCTCTTGCCCAGTGCTTGCTTCCCACCTCTGTTTTCTCTGTCAATATCACCTGTAGATTTCCCAAAGATATTTAGTATCTGCAAGTGTGTTTAAATATGAGACTCAGAAGCTTTTCAGTTTCCCCAGTGTTTTCATGTAAATCACCATGTAGAAACCTTAGAAAGGGCAGAGCAATAAGGAAGGCAACGTCTACTTGTATATGAGAGCAGGACGAGTGATATGTGGCTTGTTCATCTATGATAACCTAACATTAAAAAAGAAGTCCTTAGATAATGTGGTACATCTGCAGAGCTAGCCATTGGACACAATTCCATTTTATCCTTTGACTAAGCTGCTTTCTGTGTCTTTAATTATAATGGTAATTATAGAAAAGAATCTTGTGTTCTTTCCTTGTCCTGAGTCAAGCAGCATTGTAGGTGAATTGTCATTACATATTGCTGCTGTTAGTTGGATTTATGGCTGAGATTGGGCGCTGAGAGCAATGTGAATCAAGTACTCATCTAAAACACCTTGATTGTCCTTAACAATCAGGTTTTTCAGGTAGTCCAAAATGAACCTTTGCAACCTTCATTAAAATGAATGTTAGAACATTTCCAGTGGGGACCTCCTCTTATTTTCTAGTTAGTGTTTCAAAGATTTTAGAACACAACCTGGAAGTCAGTGTAGTGTGTGTACAGGAGATTCAAATAGGGGATTGTTTTGATTACACAAAACATCTGTTTGAATTTTGAAGGAAACAAGACTTTACTTTTGGCTTTTCTTGTGTAGTTTGCCTTGTGCCATTAAAGTTGAGCTAATGTTTAAGGAAAGCAGCTGTTATGGAAAAACTTAGGGTAGGTTTTTATCACAGAATAAACTTTGAAACGATTTGTGGGTTTGAAGTAAGGTTACAGTGTATAGTGATTAGACAGCATTTTCCCCCTCATGAAAACTGTCTAGTCAAAACAAAAGTAGGAAAAACGCATACACACAACCCCTTAAATCTTATTTATGCAAAGATAACTAGGAAAGATGGAAAATCAGGCTAATGTTTGTTTAAGTATGATTTTTTATAAACTGGCCAACTGCTCTTTGAAACAAAGCCCATGTGGTCTTTATGAGATGTTTTCCAGTGCTTTGTATCTCAGTAATTTAACGGAGGGCTGAGTCGCCTAATGTTCTGATCCTTAGCGTGTGTGGCTCACCAAAACTGGGGAAGAGTTCACTCTTTTGTTCCTGTCTCCCTGCTCATTGAACTCCTCTGGTGGCGTTCTCAGAAACAATGGCAGTATTTTGTAACCATAGTAATGAAACTGTTCTCTATAATAAGATACTCTGTTATTATGAATTTTCTTCAGCTTTCATAGCATGATTCCTAAGAATCCTAGGACATTGTTGACTTATTTCATTTGCAGTTTTTTTTTTTTTTAATAAAGGCTAACAACCCCTAAAGCTATATGTCGATTGATAAATGTTCATTGGGTGCCTAGCATAATGTAAATCAGCGGACTGCCATCCATGCTTAGGAGCAACTGGTGAGTTAATGCTGGATGAACTTGAATATAAGATTCCTTCTGCACACCCGACAGAGGTTTGTTTACCTCACCTTTTTTCTTTTATGCTTGGGAAAGGGACGGCAGCCAGCAGGGGGTCCCTTGAGGGAGATGAGCCTACCCAGAGGGGCATGTGGAGAGCTGGGTCCCTGAGAACGGGCTCTGGGGGTTCCATGTAGCGCTGTGGTCACACACATATATGTGTATTCTACACACTTTTCCTAGAAGAGGATCCTTAGCATTTCTCAGCTTCTCAAAATCATCTTCTGACCTGCTGCTGCTGCTGCTAAGTCGCTTCAGTCGTGTCCGACTCTGTGTGACCCCACAGACGGCAGCTTCTGACCTGGGAAAACCCCAATATAGCCTGAGTTTGGAAAGACCAGCCCTGAAGAGGCTTGGGTGCTTCCTCTTTTCAAACTGCAGATTGCTGAAGCTGATTTACTGTAAGTTTCCCAGTAACCTGCCAAAATTTAATGTAGAAGTGACTCCCATCCCTTTGATTTTTCTCTTCTTCCTTCTCGCTCTACTCGCTTTCCCTTGCCCCTCTTTTTTTTTTTTTTTTCCTCCATGTTTGTGTGTTGAATCTAATCTACAGGGATTTTATTCTTCTTTGGAAAATTCTGGGGAGGCATGTCTAATTCTGGAGAGATCCAGGTTGGGCTGTTTGTATGGTGATTGGTGAGGTAGACTGTGGAATTGGAAATTTTTGGAAGAGACTTTGAAAGGCATCCCTTTTAATTCCCCATCTGAAGCTTAGCGATCTTTTAAAAATGCCTCTGCCAAATTACATCTGGTGTGTTTGAACCTCTCCAATGTTGGGGGGCTCACTACTGCTCGCGGTTTTTAAGTTTTCTGAGCCTTGATTTCGTTGTTCATCAAATGGGGGAAATTTGTGTGTTTTGCATTCCTTGTATGATTGTAGAAAGGGACGAAAACAAGTCAATAGTAAACTCTCTCATCTGTAAACTGGTGATGCAGGTGTGTCAGGGTTCAGTGCAGAAAACTGAGACCACTCGGAGTAATTTAAGCAGAAGAGGATTTAATGTAGGTAATTAGCTGTTTAAGCAATGAAAGAACAAGAGGAGCAAGAGTCAGGGGCCACCCTTTGAGCCCTTGGCTTTAAGAGCACACAGCTGCAGCGGTAATCCAGAAGCCTGAAGCCCAGGCTGCTGCCATCACCACCACTGCCTCTCGACACCCACACAGATGGAGGCTTCACAGCGGAGCCCCGTGTCTGCCCATTGCGACTGCCCGTCCCGCCCTAGGATCTTGCCTGGCGGCGGGCCTTGCAGCAGGGGGTGGCCCCCACCGTGTTTTCATCTTCCAGATATTGTGAGTGTTGCTAATTGTCAGGTCCCGAGCAGCAAAGGGGTCTGAGAAATGTTTCATATTCCAGATTCTTCCATACTGGAAGACCCGTAGGAGAAGGTGGGAGTGGAGACTGAATGAGATAACTATCCATGTGGAGCATAAGCTAGGAAGAACTAGTGTAATAACTCCACCCTAGTGTGCGTGTCACTAATCGCATCCTGGCTTGACCACATGACAGCCACTCAAGTAGGGCCAGAGTGTTAAGGGGGTTGATTTAGAGGCAGAAAGATGAAACATGTGTCTTGTACACTGGTTTTCCTCCCCTATCTCTTTGTCGCCTGCTAATTTTCCCGTATAGTCAGCTTGTTAATTCTTCTACCAAAGTATAGTCCCAGTCATGCCATCCCTTGCTGATTTTTCAACCCCAATGGGGTTAATGTAATGGATTTTCTAAATGCAAGTCTTTGCTAGGATTCTGTTAGTGATTTGTATCAAGGTAACATATTCCAAATAACATTCCTGATATTAGTAATTTGTGTTCTTTTTTCTTTTTAATGCCTCCAAGAGTTTATCAATTTGATCAATGTTGTGAAAGAAACTTTTAAAATTGTTGTTTTCTGTTTCATTGATTTCTGCTCTTTATTACCCTTTTTTTTCTTACTTTGAGCTTAATCTATTATTTATTTTAGGTTATTTTATTGACTGTTTTAAGATACTTAGACCCTTATTCTAAATCTTTTTTTCCACTAAAATGAGTATTTAAAGTCATTTTATGTCCCACACATTTTGATATGCCATATTTTCATTATCATTCAATTCAAAATATTTTCTAATTTCCCCTGTGATTTCTACTTTGATCTGTGAGTTATTTGGAAGTGTGTTGTTATTTTGCAAATATTTGAGAATTTTCCAGAAATATTTTTGCTATTGATTTCTAGTTTACTCCTGTAGGGGGCTTCTCTGATAGCTCAGTTGGTAAAGAATCTTCCTGCAATGTAGGAGACCCCGGTTTGATCCCTGGGTTGAGGAGATCCCTTGGAGAAGGGATAGGCTATACCCACTCCAGTATTCTTGGGCTTCCCTTGTGGCTCAGCTGGTAAAGAATCCACCTGTAATGTGGGAGACCTGGGTTGGATCCCTGGGTTAGGAAGATCCCCTGGAGCAGGGAAAGGCTACCCACTCCAGTATTCTGGCCTGGAGAATTCCATGGACTGTATAGTCCATGGGGTTGCAAAAAGTCAGACACCAGTGACTTTCACTTTCTTACTCTTGTGATCAGTGGACATACTCTGTATCTATTTTTCTTTTTAATGTCCCACTGTGTGATGCACCTTGGTGAATGTTCTATGTGCTTTTGAAAAGAACTTATTTTCTACAGTTATTGGATACGGTGTTCAGGTTGGTTGCTAGTGTTGTGCTCATCATCTTTATCTTGCTGATAGAGGGGTCTAATTCTGTCAATTACTGGGAGAAGGATGTTACATTTTTCGAATAGGATTGTATTTTTGTCTCTTTCTCCCATGAGTTATGTCAGTGTTTGTTTAATATATTTTGAAACTCTTTTAGGTATATATACACATTTGGGATTGATATGTCTCCTTAATGAATTGATCCTTTTGTAAAATGATCCTTTTTATCTCTGGTAATGCTCTTTATCTTCAAGTCTTTGATGACCATACTACCCCCCATCCCTTTTTAAATCACATTTTTTTTTTTTTTTAATTTATTTTTTTGGTCGTGTGCTGGATCTTTGCTGTCGTGCAGGCTTTTCTGTAGTTGTGCTGAGCAGGGGCTTCTCTCTAGTTGCACGCTTCTCTTTGCAGTGGCTTCTCTTGTTGTGGAACATGGGCTCTAGGCACGCAGACCTCAGTAGTTGCAGCTCCTGGGCTCTAGAGCACAGGCTCAGTAGTTGCGGTTCATGTGCTTAGTTGCTTCCACAGCATGTGGGATCATCCCAGACCAGGGATGGAACCTATGTCTCCTGCATTGGCAGGTAGATTCTTTACCACTGAGCCTCTAGGGAAGCCCCAAGCTGCCCTTTTAACTCATTTGTGTTCTATATTTTAAAACGTGTCTCTTACAAAGAAATGTAGTTGGGACTTGTTTTTTGATCCATTCTGACAATCTCTACCTTTTAATTGGTGTTAGATCATTTACGTTTATGTAATTATTCATGCTTGAACTTCAGGCTGTACACTGGTGGTCATTTCCATTTCCGCTTCTTCTTCGTGACCTTTTTAGGGGGAGGTAGGGTGGACATTAAATTTTTTTCAGTATTCTATTTTCTTTATGGCCTTACGTTATTTTATTATTTTTTAAAGTGTTTTAGACTGTACCTTACAGGCAGGTGAGATGCCTAGCCATGAAATTGAACCCGTGCTCCACTATGGTGAAGTGTGGAGTCCTAACTTCTGGACCACCAGAGAATTCCCTTTATTGCCTTTTCCTTAACATTCTGCAAAGATTATAATATGTAATATTTTAAAGGATAAGAGTGGGTCAGTTTGCTAGCCACTAATTCAATTTTTTTAGCAAATGATGAATCAACAGTATTTTCTGCTTTATAAAAATAATACATAGTTATCATAGAAAATTTGGGAAATTCAGAAAAGTACAAAGAAGAAAATGAGTATCATTTATAATCCCACAGAGAACAAACCCTGATAGTTTTTTGTTTTATTTCATTCTAGTATTAAAAAAAAAAAAAATTAGACTGGGAGTTCCTGGCTGTCCAGTGGTTAGGGCTCTACACTCTCACTGTTGAGGGTCTGGGTTCCACCCCTGATTGGGGAACTAAAGATACCACAAGCTGTGTGGCTAAAAGCTAGCTAACTAAATAAAATAGACAAAATAAATTAGACTAGACTATGCTTTGTGTACTGTTTTATATCCTATTTTCACACATGGACATTTCCACGTATGGTAATAAATGAGAAAATTTTACATCACATTTAATTGATCATGTTGACATTTATTTCACTAATTATTCTTTAGTAAATGTTTAGTATATTAAAAAAATCTTTTTTGTTTTTAGCCCCATACCTCTTACTTTAGGTTAGAGCCGTGGAAATAATCCTTCCATAATACAACATGAATATGCATTCCTAAAAATCACACTCTGCAAAACAGAACAGTAAAAACCACAGGTCTTGTGGGGAAGATGGGTTGGAGCATAGCAGTGAATGTTTTGTCAATGACACAGTAAGAATTAAAGGAACCTAGTAAAAATGATATTACAGTTTTACAAATGTTAAATGTTTAAGAGATATATAAATACGATGAAAATTTGACACTTGATCTTGAAAAAGACCTGAAATTTGCTTGTGGAAGCAGGTGTTGGAAAAGTTGCAGCTTGTGAGTTGTTGTGAAGTGGTGGATGAAAGGTTATCTGAAGTTGGATAGGAAGTTGTAACACCAGATGTGCTTTAGAGTGACTCATCACACACGCGGAGCGGAGGAGTGTGCGCCTCCTGGTTTCTGTGCAGCTCGGTTCAGCCGGGCATAGTGTTCTGCCTTTAGTGTGTGTTTCTCACAAACAAAATTGCACATCCTGTTCTGCTCACATTGTTCCTTAACATGGCAGGAAAAGAAAAAGTTTTCCTTGATCCTCTTAGGGTCTCTTGGCTGGATCTGAAAATTAAATTAGCAAGGACAGAGTATCAGGTGAAAGGCGTACACATTTATTTTATATACAAATTTTATGTGACTTGGGAGCCCTCATAGGGCTTCCCTGACAGCTCAGTTGTTAAAGAATCCGCCTGCAATGCCGGAGACCCGGGTTCAATTCCTGGGTCACAAAGAGTCAGACATGACTGAACGACTTTCACTTGGGAGCCCTCATAAGGAAATGAAGATCTCAGAAATAGTGAGACCTACTTTTATATTAGATTGAACCAGGAGAGGCAGTTGTGGAAAAATGACTCAACTGTGTGGGGAGGTAAAAGGAAGATAAAAATTATTTTAACGAGGTCTCTTTGTAGAGAATTCTCTCCATCTCAACTTCTTGTCCTTGATAAGAATGTCTTCCTCCTGGTGCAGGGAGGGTGCTTCTCATGTAGGAAGTACATCTCCTGCTTTCAGGATGAAACACGAAGGGCAGAGTGCCCTCCTTGCATCTGCTGTTTCTCGTGAATCTTAACTCAGAATAATCAGCATGCCAAACTACTTTCTGGGGGGAGATGCTCTGAACTCCTTCCATATTAATCCTGGTAGAACAAATGTATATTTTCAGGGCAAGTATAGCACAACCAGGTATAAAATGCATAGCTCAGAAGCCCTGGACGTGGCAGACCTCCTTCAGGAAGGCCGACCAACTCACATGCCTGTTAGCAGCCTGAGAGAGCAGCTGCCCCCTGTCTCTCTTTGGACCAACTCCCAGAAAACTGGTGCTGGAAGGGTCTGCTGCTCCTCCTACCCAATTGTGCTCAGATTTCTTGTGCTATCGTAAGCGGACAACTCCAGAGACGGGAACTTCCTCTCTTCGGAAACAGCTCTGCTTCATTTTAGGGAGCTCTGGTTGAATTCCTTTCTGCCAGTCTCCCCAGGCTGAAGTGACCTGCTGGCCCAGATCATGGAGAGAGTTGCTGTAGTTCTGGAGAATAGAAGAGGCAGCGCTAAAGGTGGCAGGGGGCTCTGGCTCCTGGGGTGTGGAGGACCACGGTTGGGTATATGCAGCTGCTCCTGATTATGAAAATCCTCACTGTCCACCCAAACATTAAACTGAAAATTGGGACATGCTGACAAAGGGGAATTGTACCTCTGGGTATGAGAAGTTTCAGTCAGAAGCCAAATTATTGGAACTTCTGGCATACCCAAAAATCATTTTTAAGGGTAATGGGCAGGAGATTTGAGATTAGAACCATCCTGGGGAGTAGGCTGCCGTCTATGGTGTCGCACAGAGTCGGACATGACTGAAGCGACTTAGCAGCAGCAGCAGCAGGAGAGTTTTTGGTTGGCAGCAAGCCAGCGAAAGTCCCACTGCTGACTGTGAGCTTCTGATTGGAGTAATGCCCATCCCTCCTTTGGGGGTTACCATTCTCAGACACCTTTCGGACTATGAGAATCTGGTCACTGACACAGTCACCTTCTGGAGCTAAATGAATCCTTAAGGGCTCAAAGGAGAGAGCCCAGATCGCAGAGCCCCAGAGCTCAGATCCTCTTCGAGCTGCACTCAGCTATTTAGCGTGCAGCAGGGGCTGCCACCGTGGCCTTTGCTCAGCCCCAGTGCCCTGTACACAGTGGACATTTGGTAATTGATGAGAGAGAGAATGGGTGGGTATTGGGCTTCTCCTGCTGTCTTTGCAGAGCAGATCAATGAAGAGTGCTTCCCTTGTGGCTCAACTGGTAAAGAATCTTCCTGCAATGCGGGAGACCTGGGTTTGATCCCTTGGTTGGAAAGATCCTCTGGAGAAGGGAAAGGCTACCCACTCCAGTATTCTGACCTGGAGAATTCCATAGACTGTATGGTCCATGGGGTCACAAACAGTTGAACACGACTGAGCGACTTTCACTTTTCAATGAAGAGTTCATGGATATAGATCTTTTTTAATTTTATTTATTTATTTTATTATTTATTTTTGGCTGTGCTGGGTCTTTGTTGCTTCATGGGCTTTTCTCTCGTAGTGGCACGCGGGGGCTACTCTCTAGCTGTGGTGCACCGGACTTCTCAGTGCGGTGGCTTCTCTGTTGTGGAGGACAGGCTCTAGGGTGCATGGACGGCAGTAGTTGCAGCACGTGGCTCAGTAGTTGTGGCACACAGGCTTAGTTGCTCTGTGGCATGTGGGATCTCCCTGGACCGGGGATTGAACCCATGACCTCTGCATTGACAGGTGGATTCTTTACCACTGAGCCACCAGGGAAGCCCATGGATACAGATTTTAAATATAATCTTATAGCTGAAATTTCACTTTTTTTTCCCACTGTATTTTGTTGCAGTAAAATCAGTTTAAACCTTTTGTCCCCTCTCTTCTCTTAAATTCCCAAGCAGTCGTTTGAATTTTCTTTTCCATGAAGTTCTGCTCTGTGGATCCCTTTAACAGAAAGCAGTTTTAAGAATGTACTTTCTTATTTCTTACTAAGCCATATAGTTTGTGAAAGTTGCAGGTTGCTGAGTAAGGGAGATTAGGCTATTTAGATTGAGCTGGTTAACCAACAAGGCTCTCTATGCAAATTGTTATACCCAGCAGTGGCTTCTGGCTGCAGGCTTTGAAAAGCGTGAAGCAGTAAATTATTTCCTTATGATGGGGTGGGGGGGTGGGGCGGGGAGGAGAGGGATGTGGGTTGTCATGGGATTGTATTTTCTTGGAAGCCAGAGGTCCAGCAGAGCTAAGGCTCTGACTTCACTTTCCTGCTGTGGCGTGGCAGAAAGGAAGCAGGGTGCAGAGCGCTGGAAGGGGCTGTTGTTTCTCCCATCTGCCCTTCATTGTGAGACCAACCATATTCCCAGATTTTAGATGCCCGGCTTCTCCTCCTCCCAGCACTGTCCTGCCATTCCCCCTTCCCAATTTTTCTGAGAGTAATATAAATGCTTGAGTTACTATAAGTAAAATAGGGAGCTCCTCATCAAAAACAGTTATCAATTCTATAAGGCTATTATTGGTGAAGAAAAAGCTGTAACTAATTGAGTTGTGGCATTTGGGAGGAATGATCTTAACTAGCGGGTCCCTGGGACAGTGCTGTTTGTACTTTGGGTGAAGCAGTTCTTTCTCTTGAGGGAGTGCTGAGCTGGTATTTATTAATAGTATGCTTGGTAACATGTAGTGTCTAAGCTAAGCCAGTCAGATGTCAGTAGCACTCAACAGTCTTTGTAAAAACACTACTGCCACCTTTATTAATAACAACCCACAAGGCCACAGAAGGGTGGGATGGTGCTGCCCAGATAAGAACCACTCAGTGCTTTGGCCTTGATCATTTTTTCATATAGTTTAAAACTGCAATGTGGACTGGATCCTACTTCCTGTAATGCATATAGAGGTGGAAGAAGGGCAAAGCAACGTAGATAATTCAACCATTGCACCACCTTGACTCCCATAATACGTCTTCAAGACTTGACATACAGATGGCAGGTTGTGTTTTGGGCATAGTTTACTTTAAATGTTGCTCAGAAGTATCATATTAAGGTTGAGTTTTAAAGCTAGTTAGATAAAATATATTTGATAGGAGAAGGAAAAGCATGCTTTATGGTGAGAGGATTCGTTTAGACATTCTTCCGGTGTGCATTTAGTTGCTTTTTTGTGTGAATAGTCCAGAGGCAGTACAGTTGAGTAGTTAAGAGCCAATTCTGGTGATTGGCAGCCTGAGTCCAAGGAGACAGGAAACCGAGATTATCAGTTTGGCTCCACAACAGTTGGTAAAGGATGTAATTTATTTTTATCTGCCCCCACCCACAGTTTACATATGTAAATAAGGCTTTTCTTGACTAAAATGTATTGAGGTGAATAGAACTAGAAAAAAAAGTGTGCCACTCATAAAAGTGGGTGCCAAGATTATAGTTAAGCTGTCAAATCAGTCTTTGTCAGAGTGCTGCAGTGGGCTGTGGGTTACTAGGAAGTATTGAAAGGGCTGTTTTTGGTACAAGAAAATTGTTAGAGGAATGAGAGCTCCAGTACTAAGAATCAGCCATTTCCAAATTGTGAAGTCTCAAGAAAACTCAGTGCTGAAAGATCCATGAAACACTTAATGTAAACTTTACAAAGCATTTGACAGCTGACCAATAATTTAAGAATCACAGGGAACAATTTCAGCTCCAAAGTGCTGAGAATTTGCCCTTGGGGACGCTTTATTCCTGTTTAAATTAACAGGTGTTCAAAAAACGTCATAGTTTTATTTTTATTCTTAAAGTGGAGTTGGAGCAATGCCCAAGCATTTACTTCTCTGTTGAGCAGAAATATCCAGCCTTTTAAAATTATTTGAGATTTCCCTTTTTTCTTTTTTGGGGGGATACTTCCTTTATTGTTTTTTTTTTTAGTCTCTCAGTCGTGTCTGAATCTTTGCAACCCCATGGACTGTAGCCCGCCAGGGCTCCTCTGTCCATGGGATTTCACAGGCAAGAATACTGGAGTGGGTTGCCATTTCCTCCTCCAGGAGATCTCCCCAACCCAGCAACTGAATCCACATCTCCTGCATTGACAGGCGGATTCTTTACCACTGAGCCACCAGGGAAGCTCAAATACTTTCTTATTTGTCCAAAAATATTAGATTATTTTTTATTTAAAGAAATTCCTTATAAAAATTAAAAAAAAAAAATTTTGAGATGTAGTTCACATACCATATAGCTCATCCATTTAAAATGTTAAAAATTCAGTGTTTTTTTAGTATATTCAGAGTTTTACAGCCATCACTACAGTCTCATGTTCGGACATTTTTATCACCTCTGTGATCATGAGAAGTTGTTCCCAGTTTCTGCTCAGACCTTTTCAGAGCCCAGCTAATTCACTTGCTGACTCTATCAGTTTACCTATCCTGGATATTGTATGTGAATGGAACTGTACACTTTTACGTGACTTTTATGACAGGCTTCTTTCACTTAACTTGTTTTCAAGATTCATCTGAGTAGTAGTATGTGCCAATACTTCATTCCTTTTTATGCAGTATACCACATTTTACTCACCCATTTTTTCAGTTGATAGCTGTTTAAGTTGTTTCCACTTTATGGCTATTTCAAATAAATAGTTTTCCAAAGAGGCTGCTGTATCTTATATTCCCGCCAGCAATGTATGTTGGGTTCTAATTTATCCATATCCTCACCAACACTTTTTCCTCTTTTTTAAAAAAATTTGGATTATATCCATTCTAGTGTGTGAAGTGATGTCTTACTTGGTTTTGATTTCCCTAATAACTGATAATGTTGAGCATCTTTTCAGGTGCTTATTGTCCATTCATACTATTCTTTGGGGAAATATCAATTCAGATCCTTTATGGTGCTCAGTTGCTCAGTCATGTCCGATTCTTTGCAGCCCCATGGACTACAGCCCGCCAGGCTCCTTTGTCCACAGAATTTTCCAGACAAGAATAGTGCAATGGGGTGCCATTCACTTTGCCAGGGGACCTTCCCAACCCAGTGATCGAACTGGGTTCTTTGCTCATTTCTAAATTGTTTTTTTTTTTTAATTTAATTTTAAGAGTTCTTTTTTATATTCTGGATACCAGCTCTATAAGACATGTGATTTGCATTGTTCCCTCTCATTCTGTGAGTTACCTTTTCACTTTTGCAATGGTATCACTTGCAGCTTACAAGTTTTTGATTTTGATGTAGTCTAACATATCTTTTTTCTTTTCTTGCTTATGCTCTCGTCTTTTCTCTAAAATAGTTTTGCCCAACCCAAGGTTATGAAGATTTAGTCCTATGTTTTCTTCTAAGAGTTTCATAGTTTTAGCTCATACGTTTAGGCCTTTGGTCCATTTTTCAAGTTCATTTTTTTGTGTATGGTATAACGAAGAGGTCCAACTTTATTCTTTTGCATTTGGATATCCAGTTCTAGCATCATTTATTGAAAATATTGTTTTTTTCCAACCTTAGTGTCCATCAGCAGAGGAAGAGAAAATAAGATGTACAACAACACAGATAGACCTTGAGGCATTGTGTTAAGTAAGTCCGAAGCAGAAAGGCAAATATTGCATGATATCACTTATACTTGGAATCTAAATAAAATTTCATACTCACAAAAACAACAGAGAAGTAGTTGCTAGGGAGTGGGAAAGATAAGCAAATGTTGGTTAAAGAGTACAAACTTACAGCTATAAGATGAGTAAGACCTGAGGATCTAATATTAATATGTAACATGGTGACTGTAGTTGATAATACTCTTACATAACACTATTATACAATTGAAGTTTGCTAAGAGAGGAGAACTGAAATGTTCTCACACACAAAAAGATAAATATGTGAGGCGATGGATGTGGTAATTGACTAGATGGGCAGAATCCTTTCAATGCATATCATAATGTGCACTTTAAATATCTTTACAGTTTTGTCAATTTTATCACAATAAAGCTGAAAAAAAGAAAAGAGTGTCTTTTTCCTTCAGTGAATTAACTCAGCCCACTTGGCAGAAATTAATTAACCATAAATGTTAGGGTTTATTTTTAGGCTCTCAATTCTGTTAAGTTTTTGAAATTGACCCTATGTTGGAGGAATTACTCATCTGGGATTTGGACACAGTGGGACTGTTGGTCAGTGGGCTGGAGGTTGCAGTCTGGGGACTGATGACCAGTCATTTTTAGAGAGTTGACTCATTTCTTTGTGTGATCATGAGATTAAGTATTTACAGAGGTCTAATTGTAAGTTACACAGGGTTGTAGTAGATGTTGGAGGCATGAGAGATGGTTTTGTTTGTACAAATCACAAAGTATAAATACTGTGGCAGTAGAAACTGGAGTCATCCCTATAACACAGTTAAACTGTGCTCCTGAGTCATGGAGTTGTCTGGACTGACTGAAGTACACTTCCTTGCTGTATGAAGCACTAGCCAGTTCTTCATGTAATATTGTCATTTATTAAGCAATAGCTTAATTGGGCTTCCCTGGCGGCTCAGATGATAAAGCGTCTGTCTGCAATGCTGGAGACCTGGGTTAGATCCCTGGGTCGGGAAGATCCCCTGGAGAAGGAAATGGCAACCCACTCCAGTACTCTTGCCTGGAAAATCCCATGGACAGAGGAGCCTGGTAGGCTACAGTCCATGGGGTCACAAAGAGTCGGACACGACTTGAGCGAGTTTACTTTACTTAATTGGAAAATAAATTTTGATTGGATTTTCCAAAATAATTATTTTTTTTTAAGTGCCAATTCCTCTTTTTTTCTTTTCCACGTTTAGTTTGGTGAGGCAGGTAAGAGTGCTGACTTTAAATCACACCTGCTTTTAGGGCCTGTCCTCACCCTTAATAAGCTATGAACACGGGCAGCTCGTTTCCTTGAGCTAAACTTCTCATTGCTGTGGTGGGAATAGTAACAAAAGTGAGTGTCTCACAGGTTGGGAGAAGCTGTCCACGTGTGAGAGGGTCCATCCAGCACTGGGGGGTGAGTGCTGCGGAAATGGGGGCCGTTCCCTTTGTTGCTGTTTGTTGTTCAGGTCATTATGAAACATGCTCTCCCACCCCTCACCAGACCCCCTGAGGGAAACTGAAATGCAAGGGGGAATAACCTTTTGGTTAGATGTGAGGTTTGGGTGATGGGACTGAGGATGCTGAAGCGACAAGTTCCTGGAGCAGGTTGAGTTGCCAAGAAGAAGAGAACCCTTATATTCCTTGTCCCCTTGTCCCATGTGCAGTGGGAAGAGAGCTGGCAGCCAGGTAAATCTCCCTAAGCATCAGCTCCAGCTTTGAAGTTGGAGGAAATGAGATGCCAGCTACTTTGCAACAACTAGGTTCAGATCCCAGCCCTATAAGCCTCTGAGCTTCCTTTTTGAGGGTGAGAAGAATAATGTTGGTACCTACCATCGTTGTTCTAAGTGTTTACTACATTTTCTGTCCTATGGTGTTGGAACTACTATTATCTCTCTTTTGTAGATGAAGTGATGGAGGTGCAGATATGTTAAGTGACCTTGTATTGGATGGAATGAGCATTTAGTACAAGCTAATGTTGAATACTTTTATGTGCCAGGATTGTGGGCAGAGGACTTAGGTCTCACGTCGTTCTTACAGATATCATCATTATTGCTTTGATATGGAGAAATAAGTCTGTTTGCATTATTCCGCCAGCCAGAGATTCCTACCTACATTAGGGAGCAAGTTTCTGAACTTGGTTTACCTTTACCCTTGCCTAGTGTTGCAATGGCAGTCCACTCCAGTATTTTTGCCTAGAGAATCCCTTGGACAGAGGAGCCTGGTGGGCTGCTGTCCATGGGGTCGCACAGAGTCGGACATGACTGAAGCGACTCAGCATGCCTTCATGCATTGGAGAAGGAAATGGCAACCCACTCCAGTGTTCTTGCCTAGAGAATCCCAGGGACAGAGGAGTCTTCGTGGGCTGCCGTCTATGGGGTCACACAGAGTCGGACATGACTGAAGCAACTTAGCAGCAGCAGCAGCAGCAGCAGCAGCAGCAGCAGAGTTGACTTAAACTATGAATGTTTAATGTGGTGAGTTCAAATCCTTGTTTGTTTATATTGATCACTTTTCAGTTATTTGATAACTTCAAAGGTTAGTCAGAAAACTGTTTTGTTTTATTCACCCCTAGTAATTAAATTAGAAACATTTTTTTTTTCTATATGTGTGAAGTATTGTGATATTTTGAGGGAAAGAGGGTCTTCTGAACTTATGATATTTGCTTTAAATCTAAATATAGTTTTTGTTTTCTGTCTTTTGCTTTTCTCTCTTGTTGTGTAATTCATTTGGAAGAGTTTTCTGGGTTTTTTTTTTTTATATTATTAGAAAGTGTGGGAGGTATTCTAGTGTCAACAGCAGGAAAAAATGTGAATCATGGAACAGTTTGGAAATGGACATTTTGTGCAGAATCATTGATTGAGAATGCAGGCAACTTAATTTTTTTTTAATGTAATTGTTGAAGGAAGAAGGCTAATGATGAAAGGTTTGGATTGTAGTTCAGATTTTAGGCTTGCTGCAAGTGCCAAATTCAGTTTCATTATATTTTATGCTTAGTGTCTGTTTTTAAAACTAGAGTCCAAAATAATTGCTAGAAACTTTTAAACATCATCCCTCTCTGTAGAATATCATTGTATCGTGAGTGCATCTCAGCACCTCTTGATGCCTGCTCCATCTTACAGATGGTGCCATAAAGGTTTGGGTTTGAATGTTAGGACCTGGCTGGTTGAGTTCACATCTCAGCACCTCTAGCTGCAGCCAGGAAGCCATCCAGAGGACCCAAGACATGGTGGCTACTAATGGACTCTTCCCGCAGTGCTGCTTCATACCATGTGGACTCTTGCAAGGACAATGAGCATCACAACTTTCCTTGAGCTTGATCTGGTTTTTGTTTGGAGTGTTACTGAGATTTTCAGTCATTTGGACAACCTTGGTGAATTTAAAGCAGACAGGATGGGAGCTAACAATTCCAGCCTCACTCCTTTGAACTGTATCCTGAAAAACTGGGATAGATTTGATCCCCAGAGCTTAAAGAAGACACCCCTGATCTTCCTATGTGATACTGCATGGCCGCGACAGTTTAAAATGGCAACAGGAGACTCTATTAAGCATTTCATAGAGATTGAGAGACTTTTAACTGCTATGCTACTGCTGCTGCTAAGTCGCTTCAGTCGTGTCCGACTCTGTGCGACCCCATAGACGGCAGCCCACCAGGCTCTGCCGTCCCTAGGATTCTCCAGGCAAGAATACTGGAGTAGGTTGCCATTTCCTTCTCCAGTGCATGAAAGGGAAAAGTTAAAGTGAAGTCGCTCAGTCGTGTCCGACTCTTAGCGACCCCATGGACTATAGCCTACCAGGCTTCTCCGTCCATGGGATTTTCCAGGCAAGAGTACTGGAGTGGGGTGCCATTGCCTTCTCCTTTAACTGCTATATATTGTCCTAAAGAAGCAGCTGTTATGCATTGCAAAGGGCACAGCAGGGACTGGAGTAAAGTAACCAAGGGTTATCAACTTGCCGACTGTCAACCAGAAGGGCAGCGCTTAATGAAACCCCTTCACTACAGACGCCTTTGATCTGGACAGGTCCTATGAAACAGGAAAAACCACAATACTGAGGAAGAATTAGAAAGATATGAGAAAAGAGGAGCAAAGATTACTGATAAGAGATGGTTAGAGTTCGAGGACATGGACCACAGCCTTGTCTAACTCAGTGAAACTATGAGCCATGCCATGTAGGGCCACCCAAGATGATGGGTCATGGTGAAGAGGTCTGACAAAACGTGGTCCACTGGAGAAAGGAATGGCAAAACACTAAAGTATTCTTGCCTTGAGAACTCCAAGAATAGTATGAAAAGGCAAATAGATGGGACACTGAAAGATGAACTCCACAGGTCAGTGGGTGCCCAATATGCTATTGGAGATCAGTGGAGAAATAACTCCAGAAAGAATGAAGGGATGGAACCAAAGCAACAACACCACCCAGTTGTAGATGTGACTGGTGATGGAAATAAAGTCCGATGCTGTAAAGAGCAGTATTGCATCGGAACCTGGAATGTTAGGTCCATGAATCAAGGCAAATTGGAAGTGGTCAAACAGGAGATGGCAAGACTGAACATCAACATTTTAGGAATCATCAAACTAAAATGGACTGGAATGGGTGAATTTAATTCAGATGGCCATTATATTTACTATTGTGGGCAAGAATCCCTTAGAGGAAATGGAGTATCCATCATAGTCGACAAGAGAGTCCGAAATGCAGTACTCGGATGCAATCTCAAAATGACAGACTGATCTCTGTTCGTTTCCAAGGCAAACCATTCAATATCACAGTAACCCAAGTCTGCGCCCTGACCAGTAATGCTGAAGAAGCTGAAGTTGAACGGTTTTATGAAGACCTACAAGACCTTCTAGAAGTAACACCCAAAAAAGATGTCCTTTTCATAATAAGGGGCTGGAATGCAAAAGTAGGAAGTCAAGAGATACCTGGAGTAACAAGCAAATTTGGCCTTGGAGTACAGAATGAAGCAGGACAAAGGCTAATAGAGTTTTGCCAAGAGAATGCACTGGTCATAGCAAACACCCTCTTCAAACAACACAAGAGAAAACTCTACACATGAACACCACAAGATGGTCAATACTGAAATCAGCCAAAATAAAACCGAGAGCTGACTGTGGCTTGGATCATGAACTTCTTATTGCCAAATTCAGACTTAAATTGAAGAAAGTAGGGAAAACCACTAGACCATTCAGGTATGACTTAAATCCCTTATGATTATACAGTGGAAGTGACAAATAGATTCAAGGAATTAGATCTGATAGACAGAGTGCCTGAAGAACTATGGACGGAGGTTTGTGACATTGTACAAGAGGCAGTGATCAAGACCATCCCCAAGAAAAAGAAGTGCAAAAGGGCAAAATGGTTGTCTGAGGAGGCCTTACAAATAGCTGTGAAAAGAAGAGATGTCAAAGGCAAAGGAGAAAAGGAAAGATAGACCCATTTGAATGCAGAGTTCCAAAGAATACCTAGGAGAGAAAAGAAAGCCTTCCTCAGTGATTAATGCAAAGAAATAGAGGAAGACAATAGAATGGGGAAGACTAGAGATCTCTTCAAGAACATTAGAGATACCAAGGGAACATTTCATGCAAAGATGGGCTCGATAAAGGTATGAAATGGTATGGACCTAACAGAAGCAGAAGATATTAAGAAGAGGTGGCAAGAATACACAGAAGAACTATACAAAAAAGATCTTCATGACCCTGATAATCATGATGGTGTGATCACTCACCTAGAGCCAGACATCCCGGAATATGAAATCAAGTGGGCCTTAGGAAGCATCACTGTGAACAAAGTTAGAGGAGGAAATGTAATTCCAGTTGAGCTATTTCAAATCCTAAAAGATGATGCTGTGAAAGTGCTGCATTCAATGTGCCAGGAAATTTGGAAAACTCAGCAGTGCCCACAGGACTGGAAAAGGTCAGTTTTCATTCCAATCCCAAAGAATGCTCAAACTACTGCAGAATTGCAATCATCTCACACGCTAGCAAATAATGCTGAAAATTCTCCAAGCCAGACTTCAACAGTATGTGAACCATGAACTTCCAGATGTTCAAGCTGGATTTTGAAAAGACAGAGGAACCAGAGATCAAATTGCCAACATCTGCTGGATCATCGAAAAAGCAAGAGAGTTCCAGAAAAACATGTACTTCTGCTTTATTGTCTACGCCAAAGCCTTTGACTGTGTGAATCACAACAAACTGTGGAAAATTCTGAAAGAGATGGGAATGCCAGACCACCTGACCTTCCTTCTGAGAAATCTGTATGCAGGTCAGGAAGCAACAGATAGAACTGGACATGGAACAGCAGACTGGTTTCAAATAGGGAAGGGAGTTTGTCAAGGCTGTATATTGTCACCCTGCTAATTTAACTTATATGCAGAGTACATCATGAGAAATGCTGGGCTGGAAGAAGCACAAGCTGGAATCAAGATTGCCGGGAGAAATATCAGTAACCTCAGATATGCAGATGACACCACCCTTATGGCAGAAAGTGAAGAACTAAAGAGCCTCCTGATGAAAGTCAAAGAGGAGAGTGAAAAAGTTGGTTTAAAAATCAGCGTTCAGAAAACTAAGATCATGGCATCTGGTCCCATCACTTCATGGCAAATAGATGGGGAAACAGTGGGAACAGTGAGAGACTTTATTTTGGGGGGGCTCCAAAATCACTGCAGATGGTGACTGCAGCCATGAAATTAAAAGATGCTTACTCCTTGGAAGAAAAGCTATGACCAACCTAGACAGCATATTAAAACGCAGAGACATTAGTTTGCCAACAAAGGTCTGTCTAGTCAAGGCTATGGTTTTTCCAGTAGTCATGTGTGGATGTGAGAGTTGAACTATAAAGAAAGCTGAGCACCGAAGAATTGATGCTTTTGACTTGTGGTATTGGAGAAGACTCTTGAGAGTCCCTTGGTCTTCAAGGAGACCCAACCAGTCCACCCTAAAGGATATCAGTCCTGAATATTCATTGGAAGGACTGATGCTAAAGCTGAAACTCCCATACTTTGGCCACCTGATGCAAAGAACTGACTCATTGGAAAAGACCCTGATGCTGGTAAAGATTGAAGGTGGGAGAAGGGGATGACAGAGGATGAGATGGTTGGATGGCATCACCGACTCGATGGACATGGGTTTGAGTGGACTCCGGGAGCTGGTGATAGACAGGGAGGCCTGGCGTGCTGTATTCCTTGGGGTCACAAAGAGTCGGACATGACTGAGCGATTTAACTAACTAACTCAGTACCTCCTGATGCGTGCTCCATCTTACAGATGGTGCCATAAAGGTTTGGGTTTGAGTGTTAGGACCTTGCTGGTTGAGTTCACATCTCAGCACCTCTTGATGCCCTCTCCATCTTACAGATGGTACCATAAAGGTTTGGGTTTCACTGTTAGGACCTGGCTGATTGAGTTCACTTCTCAGGACCTTAGGAAAGTTGCCTCACTTCTGCTGACCTCAGTTTTCTCATTTGTGAAAAAGAAAAAAAATGGAATCAACATTCTTTTTAACTTGTTCTCTGTCACTCATTCAAAGTCAGGATAGCTTCTAAATTTTTTTTCTGATTCTTAATGTGGTACATTTTCATGCCAAAAAGTTCAGTAGTACTTTCTCATTTGAGAAAAGATGGCAAAAATACCATTGAAAAACTGGTAAATCATATCGGCGTCACAGGATATGAGGATGAAATGAAACTATGTTAGGAATTTAGGACCTCACCTGGCACCTAGAAAATACACAATACAATTTTCTACTATAAAAAAAATTTATTGCTACTACAGCCACAACTTACAAGAGAAGTAAACAATGCCAAATGCTTTTCTAAATGAAGAGGTGTGTGCCCGTCCCTCAGGCAAATGTCCACAATTAACTGTCAGCTTCATTTGAAGAGCTGCCCAGACACCCGGTGCGTTTTGTCAGCAGCCGCCCATCCTCTTCTGAACCAGGGCCTCAGGACAAGGTGACAGCCGCCCATCCTCTTCTGAACCAGGGCCTCAGGACAAGGTGACGGGGTTTGTCAGGATGCTTTTATTCAGGGATGGGAGGCCTTGATGGTACTGGACAGCACAGAACTCTCCGACACGTGCAACTCCCCCCACCCCCAACCTGAGAAACTTCCTGTTACTGTTCTTAAAATACATCTGCAAAAGGAACCAAGGCCACGCATGAGGGAGCTCATGAATCATGTTTTTCTATCAAAATATCACAGAAATGAAAATATTCTTATACAAGGCCCTCCTCCCCCAACCCAACCTTCACCTTCATATTTTTAATCCATCAGAGCACTGACTGTGCCAGCAAGTAGGGCAGAGGAGAATCTAAGGGTGGTTCTCCCGGGGGGATTCTTTTGAATGAAATAAGTCACTCACGTTGGGGGTGATGTGCCCTCTGCCACAGGATGCTGGAGACCATGGCTGTACTTTCATGTAACGAGCCTTTGGAATGGTGCTGAGTGGGGGTCGGTGAGGAAGATGCAGGTCTGATGGGCCTCAGGTCTTGTGTGCATGAAGGTGCTTTAGAGGCTCTCTTGATTTTATGTCTCTGTATGGAGGCAGGTGGAAGAGGCGTCAAAACAGTGTATTCCAGTGGGATGAGGTGATGTGAAAACAGTGTTTGGAATTCTGATGGGCTTTGCAATCAGAGGTTGAGGTTTCCTCATCTATAAAATGGGGATCGTGATACATCATAGTGCTCTTGAAGATTGAATCAGGGGATTCCTGGTGGTTCCGTGGTTAGGACTCCGCACTGCCACTGCAGGGGGCACGGATTCAATTCCTGGTTGGGGAACTAAGTTCCCACATGCCTCGGTCCCTCCTCCCCACAAAAGGTTAAATCAAAAAAATGTCTTGAAAACACCTTAGTATAGTGCCTTGATACAGAGGAAATGTTTAAGAAATTGTTTGTGGCTATTATTTATAATGAGTACCCGATGCGAAGAACTGACTCCTTAGAAAAGCCCCTGATGCTGGGAAAGATCGAAGGCAGAAGGAGAAGGGGACGACAGAGGACGAGATGTTTGGATGGCATCACCGACTCAATGGACATGAGTTTGAGCAAGCTCTGGGAGTTGGTGATGGACAGGGAGGCCTGGCGTGCTGCAGTCTATGGGGTTGCAGAGTTGGACACGAGTGAGTGACTGAACTGAACTGGGTAGAATGATCTCCCTGGTTGCTTAAGACACTCCCAGGTTTCTTGGCAGTGTTTTAATGGCAGAACAGCATATCATTCTTTGCATTCTTAATTTGTAGAACTTGCTGCAAAATTTGACGCTTTGAAGTAGGGCTGGGGCTTTGTTCTGTCCCTGGAGTTTTCTTTGCTCTTCTTAGGTGCACCTGCATATGTGCAGACACACACGTGTATGTGTAGGTGCTTGTCACACATGCACACACAGCCACCCTGTGCCTCCAAAGCACTGTTGGGGTGGCAAAGCTGCTGTCTTTATCTTTCCCATGTTACATGTCTCCTGTCCTTGCACCTTCAGGGTTTTGCTGCTCGCTGCTCTCATCCTTGCAGAGTGCTGTATTAGAAAGAACAAGAGTGAGTTCAAGGCTTTACGTTCATCTCTGTAGTGGGAATAAAGTTACACTCCATGTTTGTCGCATAGGATGGTTATCAGGATAGAATGGGAGGAAGTTTCTAAAGGTATGATTACAATGTTACACTGATAATTAAACCTTGGTACATTAAACAGAGATGGAGGTGGGTGACACCCACCTGAGGCAGAAATCCCAGTTCTTCTACCTACTAGGTGTACCTTTGTTATTTGATCAACTTTTCCGTCTCTAGTAGAGGTTGATGATAACAACAGGGTTATGATGAGCATTAAATTCTGTAGTGTATATAAAGCATCTAGTGAAGTATTGTTGTTAGTTGCTAGGTCATACCCGACTCTGTGACCCCATGGACTGCAGCACGCCAGGCTTAGGTATATTTTTACTTAATAGGTGCTCAATGAATTGTTTTTGTACACACTTGTCAGTAGCTATTGCTTCTGTTAATTTTATTTTTGCTGCTTATCTTACCCTATTTTTTCTAGTTTTCCCCAGTTTCTCCCTTGCTTTCTTTGGGAAAACTGGACATTGGCTAAAATGCCTGGCAGTCAAGCCCTTCTTGCTGTCTAGTTGGTGAGTGGGACACATTTTATCATCAAAGGTTAAAGGGATTTCTGTTCGTTCCTGGTAGCTCCTTCTGTTTGTTTTGTTCTTCCTGCTTTGGAATGCTTCAAGTTATTCGGGAAACCAAAGGGTACCAGGAATTTACTCGGTGAGATGAGTTTTTATTTGATTAGAACACTGACTCTCAAACTTGTCCTTGGGATGAGATACTCTCTGTAAAGCGTGGAGTTCCTTACTGAGCACTATGAGAAAGTTAGTGATATGAACTAGATATGATTATATAGCAGAATGTAATTATTATATATATGTCCTATAAAATCCCAAGCATTTATTCATGAAAAAGCAAGCTAAATGTCATCTTCTAATTCCTAGCTTTTTATTAATATTTATGATGTGTCCTTTCTGTTTGCCATCTGTCCATACATAATTGAGAGCATGTGGTGAAGGCTTAAGGAAAAATATATGGAATTGAGAAAATGAGGCCATTTTGGGGATATGTTTTAAGATGTATGTTTAATTGTCATTTGAGTGTGGTGAAGCCAACAGATCAAGAGATGACTGCCATTGAAAAGATAGTTTGTTATAGGGGTCCCCATGCCATACAGGGCCATATGGGGAAGCAGCAGGGTCAGGAGGCAGGAGAAGTGAGGGAAAGTCATGGGCAGGAGTCTTTATTGTGGCTTCCTTGGGAAGACAGGGCAGGGTGAGCACGTTTAGGGTTGGCTGGTTTGGGTAATGTCAGTGAGTTCTGGGGCATAGAGGAGGTGGTGTCTATGTCTGGTATGTGACGCTGGTATGGTCAGGGCAGAGAAATATTACTTCCTGGAGCCTAAGAGCCAGATAGTAGGGGTGATTCAGAATATGACCCTGGGTTGACTAGTTTACATGTGAGAGGTTTACTTATAGAGGATTTATTTGCTACATCTAGGGATTAGCTAGGGGGCTTCCCTGATAGCTCAGTTGGTGAAGAATCTGCCTGCAATGCAGGAGACCTGGGTTCGATCCCTGGGTTGGGAAGATCCCCTGGAGAAGGGAAAGGCTACCCACTCCAGTATTCTGGCCTGGAGAATTCCATGGACTGTATAGTCCATGGGGTTGCAAAGAGGTGGACACAACTGAGCAACTTGCAGTTTCTTTCAGGAATTAGCTAGCCCTGAAAGGAGCAGTCCCTTTTGGGTCAGTTAGGCCCCAGATACCAGAGCAGCAAGAATATAGACATTAAAAAAAAATACAAAACTATATTATATTTTGTTCCTGCTAGTTAGGGAAAAAACTACAGTGATTTAATTTCAGTAACAGACCCTTCGGCCCAGCATGTGACACAGGAGTGGGAAAAGGAACAGAGTGTAAGACTCTGGGGTGGAGTAGATGAGGCCACAGTTTACGGTCTAGTTCCATGTGGCCCAGTTTCGTTCTTATAGAGTAGATGTATGTTCAAGGACCACCGTATCACGAATTCTCAAGTTGTAGACAGGTGAACTCGCCTGTGATGGCAAGAAATAATGGCTGGAGACAGTGGGCCAACAAAGCTTTGCCGTGCCACTGAGAAACGACCTCAGAACAGTGGCCCTCCCTGGTTGCATGGTGGGGTGATTCTTGTGCAGGGAGGGTGGTACAGTAGGATACTCCCCACATCAAAAGCATCTTAGGGGGGCTTACTGCAGAGAGTGAGCTTGGGGCCATTGTAAATAAAGCGATCCTTGAAACTCATTTTATGGTATGTCTTCCCTTCTGATATTTTTGAGTTTGCCAAGGTTGTCTTGTTCTATAATGTACCCCAAGAGAATGAATTTTATAAATAGCAAGGCATAGCATATGTGGAAGGTAGCAAATTAAGTGGGTTTTGTACTTTTTTTTCTGGATCAGAAGATTTCTACTCTTTTATTCTTCACCTATTAAGATTTTGCATACTTTTCTTTTTTAAATTCATCCTAATGTTGAAAATCTGGAAAAACAGGGACAAGGTAAAGAAGACAAAGGTGATTTAAAATCACAGCTCTGGTTAATATTTTAGTCTGTTTTCTCTGTCTTTTCCCAGAGATGTGTCCATGAGCATTTTCTCGTATTAAATTATTTGATGGCATCTTTTTCAGGGGCTGTATACTTATCTGTCACAGTCCCCTTGTCACACTGAAACAGTGCTTGATTCCCCCTGGAGATGTGTGTTCCCCGTCTGCCATTCCCGAAGAGGCCTCCTGAGTGGAGACTGAGGAACTTGCTGTGAGGGGCGTGGAATGTCTTCCTTATACACACGGCCGCGCCTGCCTTTGGCTTGTTCCAGATCCATGGAACAGGAGGCCCTGCCACTGCAGAAGAGAAGCCCTCCCTGGATTCCCTGAGCTTGGGCACGACTTTGAAGGAGCCACAGATCACCTGGGGAGCTTATTAAATGCAGATTCTAATTCTGAGACCTGACAGGCTCCCAGTGATGCCCACACTGCTGCTCTGTACTAGGCACCAGGAGCTCAGGTACTGAAGAATTTGCCAGTCGTGTTCTGCTCTGAGCCAATCTGTTTGGGGGCTTTCCTGCATTTCCTTTGACTATCCCCTGGTCCAGGCTCTTGTCCGTGGTCCAGTGCTCACACCACATCCCACCAGGCCTGCTTTTCTCTTCACTCCAGCAGCTCTTAGCTTCCCAGCCCTCCCCCTCCCGCCTCCACCACCAAGTCAAGGTCCAGGGAGGTGTGCTAAGGGCTTTGACTTCACTGCCGCCCCCATCCTCCCAGCTTCCTGTGTGGGTGCTCAGGCCTCGTGCTGGCTGATTCCTCTCTCTCCACAGAGGGTGGGGCTCCCCGCTCAGTGACTCCATCCCTCAGCCCTACTATGGCCCCTGCCAACTCCCAAGCTTGGGCCCTTTGAACCAGGCCTTGGATTTCCCTGGGGAAGGAAGGAGGGGCCAGACAGATCCAGACTCTTCCTGGGAGCCCTCTACCCCATCCACCCTCCGTCCACTCCACCCAGTTGGCCTGAGAAATGCCAGGTTTGACTGAACGAATAACAGTAATTAAGGCCCATTTCCTTAACTGCCCACCCCTTGGGCCTCTTTACCTTGCAGCCCAATGACAGCTCGTTGAATGTGTGCGTCTGCCTAGCTCTGTGGTCCCTGTATGATTTTTGATGTATTTTCATTTCTGTGATATTTTGATAGAAAAAACATGATTCTTGAGCTCCCTCATGCGTGGCCTTGGTTCCTTTTGCAGATGTATTTTAAGAACAGTAACAGGAAGTTTCTCAGGTTGGGGGTGGGGGGAGTTGCACGTGTCGGAGAGTTCTGTGCTGTCTGGTGCCATCAAGGCCTCCCATCCCTGAATAAAAGCATCCTGACAAACCCCGTCACCTTGTCCTGAGGCCCTGGTTCAGAAGAGGATGGGGGGCTGCTGACAAAACGCACCGGGTGTCTGGGCAGCTCTTCAAATGAAGCAGGCAGTTAACTGTGGACATTTGCCTGGGGGACGGGCACACACATATGCATTCCTTCCCTTTCAAGCTAGAATTGGGAGGGAGAGAGAAACTTCAAGGAGAGGAGAGCTGAAAAGAAGGCTTTCTGAAGCTTTGAGGGACTGAGGAATGGAGAAATTAACTGTGAGAAAGTGTTTTCTCAGCTGTAGGAAAACAGTGCAGCTGTTACTTCGCTCTGAGGAAAGGCTGTGCCACCAGGCCCTTTCATTTGGCCCCCACGCTTTCCCACAGAGAGATGACTGAGGGCAACCCTATAGGAGGGTCCCTGTGAGAACCAGGAGCTACCACGGGCCTTTGTCTCTTCCCTCCCTGCCTCTGAGGGCCGTCTGGTTGCAGCTCTGGGTTTTCCAAACCAGAGGCCATTTTCTGACATTTTCTGTTTTCAATTTTTTTATTCAGTTATGTGAAAACAGGTTTGAAATGTCACCTTTTATCAGGCATTTGGGAATCCTGAAGAACAGAATTATATGAAATCCTGACTGCTGGAAAATCTAGGATAGGAGGCGTGTGCGAGTTTGTCCTTGCACAGAGTCACTGCAGCTAGGCTCATCCTCAGAGACAGCCAGCTTGTCACGGCCACAGGTTGGAGGTGTCTTGAGTAAGTGGCCTGTTCCTTCGGTGGGGAGGGAGAGTGGCCAGCAGTTGACTGGGCATGTGGGTTATGTGGGGGATGCAGGGAGGGACTTGCTTGCTTTTCAGAAGTGGGGAGTGGGCACATCAAGGGGCCTGGGCACTTGGCAGCCATAGCCTGCAGTTTCAAGAGCTTCAGCTTTGTGGCCACCCCAGGGTTGACTCATCGTAAGCCATAAAATGCCATCACTTTAACTATGCTGTGATGGAAACGTTTCACACTGTATCAGACACTTAGACACTTACTGCCTTCCTGTTAAGAGTTGACCGTCGTTTACTCAAGGTGCCGTGTTTTAGTAGTTTTGCATGTCTGTGAATTGATTGCACTGTGGATTCAGAATTGTGGGACCCACGCCTGAGTTGTTAGCTCATCCTGCTTCCAGACTGCTGAGTTGTCTCAACCGATGTGTTTTATGCTGGTCCACTGATGCCCTTCATTAGATTTGTCCTCAGATTTCCTATCAGGAAAATAAGGGGACTGGACTGGATCAGAGGCTTTCAACCTAGGTGCTGTGACATGTCCCAGTTTGACTGGAATTTGAGGGTTGCTAAGTTTGATATAAATCCCCTAGAGCTTCACGAGGGCAGTGACCGTACTACTAGCTCCTAGAATGGTGCCTGGTCACTAAGAAGCACTTGGTAAATATGTGCTGTATGAATATGTAAGAATATTTGTAGTGTTGTGCATCCATATGTTTTGTGCACTGGAGTTACGCATAGGATTTCATTTGGTAAGAAAGGAGTGCATTGCTAATCCCTTGAAACTGCTGGCCCACCTCAGCTCTGAGATCATGGCCACTGGAATTGCTGAAGCGAGGTCACTTCTGTTCTCCTTCCCAGAGCATATTTGCTCTGTGGCCTCCATCGTTGGCGCTTGGCAGGGGCTCGGGTTGGGCTGGAGGAAAGTACTTCTTAGAAAGGACCTGGCAGATTCTCCACGGTGGCATAATCGCCATGACACAATCAGGCAAATTTTGGGTTTTGTGGTTCATCAACTGCTTGTTGATAAGCTGTTATGAAGTAGAACGAGCAGGATTTCCTCCCCCCTCTCCTTTTGATGAGAAGACTTAAAACTGGCTTTTAAAAATGGTTTAAACCTAATGAGCACTTTCCTTCCCATCATCCTACACATTTCCATTTTGAATCTCAAGGTTTTGTTTTCTTATACCATTTTTCCCCCTAGAACTTGTTTAACTCGTCTTTCTCAGCCCTGTTCCGCTGCAGGTATCTGTGGCTTCCGTGGGTGCAAATGAATGTTCTGATTGCCTCCTTTGTTCCTTAGTGGCAATAAAGAGGACTTGAGGGAAGTGCCTCCATGCACGTGGGACCACTTTTTCCCAAGTTGGTGGGATGCTTTCCTGGGCTCAGATCTCAGGAGTTTTTATTTATAAAAGTATTTTCCTTCGACAGGTACAGTTACCATCCACATTAGAGCAGAAAATGAAAATATTATTATAAACGAGGTATTGTGATTTGCTCTCATCCCCCTCCTATCTTTACCTTTTTCCACGTCTCCCTGATGGACTGAGGAGAAGGGGTGTCTCTGAGGAGGAAGGATGTGACTATGATGAGTACAGGTGGCTTTCTTGGGAAAGGGGGGTGATACCCTGTGCCAGGCTCTGTGATAAGAACTTTCCCAGAACTGATTCATTTAATCCTCAGAATAACCCTGCGAAGGAGGTACTTTTATACTCATTGAACAATGAGGTAATTGAAACGTGGAGAGGTAAAGAATTGGCCCAAGAGCCCATAACCGGGCTGCAATGGAGCTTGGGTGTGAACCCAGACAGCCTGGCTCCATTGAGAAGGGGGAGGGCAGTTGTCTGAGGCATTTCTGATTATCTCCACTTGTGTGTGTTGGGGGGTTGGGGTGGTTGCTCCTGGCACGTAGTACATAAAGGCCAAGGATGCTGCTGCTAAACATCCCATAGCTCACAGGACGCCCCCCCTCCAGCCCCAACGAAGAATTATGTGGCCCCCAATAGTGCTGAGTTTGACAAACTCTTCTCTAGATGATCTGTCTCCCAGGAGAGTTTGTTCTATTGAACTGCCAGAAAGCAGAGTTTACCTTTTAACTTAAACTTTATAGATTCTCTCCACCAACCTACTAAAATACATCAAGTGTGGTGTTTTTTTTAGAAGATACATAAGCGGAGAGGGGTGTCAAGGAATGACTCAAAGAACCTGACTGCTGTCTGAGAGCAGAGAGCTTGATCGGCATGCTTCTGGTGCTGAGCGTTAACACTAACCTTGTGAGAAGGAGACTCCCCACAAGGGGGACGGTTTTGTCTGGATTCATTGTAACCCAAAAGCCAGTGCTGGCTTGGCAGGCGTTGATGGCCTGTTTGGCTGTTTCAGATTGGGTCCCAGTGGCTGTGGTACTCAGTGCTCTTGAAGGAAGGACACTGACCCTTGAGAGTTTTCATGGGATGCTGTTGAAACTAGCACATTCTAGAAAGTTGAAACCTGTGTCAGAAACCCCTGTCCCAAATTCTTTTCTGACAAGCCTGCAGCGTCCTGTCCCTACAGTTATGGAAGAGATTGTGAAGCCCTTGGAGCTTCAAGGAATTCTCTGAAACCAGAAGAGAAAAACTTAAGAATCTGAACTGAAGGGAAGCACAAGAGCCAATTTCGGGTTCAGGCAAATACACAGCTTCTAATTCAGCTCCTTGAACCCTTAGTAGCCATTAATTTTTCCCATTTCATTTTTATTTGCTTCATAGTCTACCAAGCAGAGGTTTATAGCAATTGAACTAAAAAATGTTACAAGGGTTAAAGAAATTTTAAGTTGTGGTAAAAAAAATTTACCATTTTAACCATATTTAAAGATACAACACAGTAGGAATTTTCTACTTTTATGACTCAGTTATAGTGATAGTTAACTCTATCTGCTTTCTACCAATTACATAGCTGAAGTAGATCTCATTTACTCACTGGCTGATTCATTTAGCAAATATTTGAGTGTTTACCACTCATAAGGTAGAACAGGAATGTCATTTTGTTTTCTTCCAAAATAGAAACTTGAAGTGTTTTTCTAATTATAAGATACGTGCCTTTAAAATGTATTTAAAAAAAAGAGATAATGTGCTTGTTGCAAAGAGTTGAGAAAATACAGAAAAGCATAGTCACTCATCATCCTACAGCTCTGTTAACTAATGTTGATGCACTGATGTTTCCTTCTAGATTGTTTTTTGTTGTTACGGCAGATCTATGTCTTATTATAATTTTACCCCAAATGCTATCATACTGTGTGTTTTTAACTATTTTCAGTTAATACAGTGTGGATATCTTACCATGGGATTCCCAGGTGGCTCAGTGGCAAAGAATCTGCCTGCCAGTGCAGAAGATGCAAGAGATAAGGGTTCCAACCCTGGTTTGGGAAGATCCCCTGGTGTAGGAAATGTCAACCAACTCCAGTATTCTTGCCTGGGAAATCCCATGGAAAGAGCTTGGTGGGCTACAGTCCACAGGGTCACAAAGAGTCGGACATGACTAAGCAAGCACGTGTGTGTGTGCATGCACACACACACACCTTTCCATGATGACAATTTTTTTGTATAATCAGTGGACGCATTGGATTCAATAATATGAATGTACCATAATTTCAGTGATCAGTACTCCTTCTAGTACAGAAAGGAACATCCATGTTTCCTTTCTTTTAAACGAAATGTTATGTTAGTATAAGTTCATGTGCCCAATGCATAGTGAAGCCAGACAAACCAAAATATCCGAGTTTGGAGCAGAGAAAGGTTCATTGCAGGGCCATTCAAGGAGACTGGGTGGTTTGTGCCCAAACTCCTTGAAGGGTTCCAGCAAAGCATTTTTAAGGTGATTAGCTTGTGCATCGTTCTCTGATTGGCTGATGGTGAGGTGACAGGGTGATATGATAGGGGTTAGCATTATTAAGCCTTAGGCAGTAGTAAGTCTAGGGGCTAGGTGCTCATGGTCATCAAGTAGTTAGTGTCTTCCACTTGGTGGGGGTTTTCACATTTGTAAGACAACTCAGGAATATCCATTAGATAGTGTTATCTAGTTACTTCAGAGAGGAGCTAAAGCAGAAGGTTTAGAGGAAGGTCCCATGGGGCCTATTGCTGCGTTTCCAGGAATTAACATTGCACAGGAGGTATGTAGTATTGATACAGTAACCATTAGTTGAGTGAATGAATCACTTGGTTGTTTCCACAGGATTAAGGGTAGGGCTTTAAAAATGGGGTATGACTTGGTGGTGAGGTGGGGAGCTTGGTGATGGGAGGGGCTGAGCTGCTTGGGCAGGTCTCTAATAGAGGTCCTCCAGGTCCACTGAAGCCAGAGGTTACCTGGAGAGAGGAGGGGCACACAAAGGGAGACGCCTTCTTCAGATACTTGTTGAATGCTTTCACAGTGTACTCTGGTTAGCTAATACTATTATGGATTAAATAAGCTTTGCTAGGTTGCCCTACTTGCTATTCCTATTTATTTGTTTATTTTTGGATGCACTGTTTTCTTTTTCATTGCTGTGCTGCAACTGTACCACCAGGCAAGTCCTGCCCTATATTCTTTTGAGTGGGAGAAATCCAATAAGCCCTAAACAAACCAACTTATTAGCATATACATAGTATGTGTTGGGGAGAAGGCAATGGCACCCCACTGCAATACTCTTGCCTGGAAAATCCCATGGACGGAGGAGCCTGGTAGGCTGCAGTCCATGGGGTCGCTAAGAGTCGGACACGACTGAGCGACTTCACTTTCACTTTTCGCTTTCATGCACTGGAGAAGGAAATGGCAACCCACTCCCGTGTTCTTGCCTGGAGAATCCCAGGGACGGGGCAGCCTGGTGGGCTGCCATCTATGGGGTCGCACAGAGTCGGACATGACGGAAGCGACTTAGCAGCAGCAGCAGCAGTATGTGTTGAGTTTTCTAAAACACAATCATTTTGTGAATTAACGACTACCTGCCACCTGTATTTCTTATGCAGTAAGATAATTCTTTATTGAGCCAGAGTAGTTGAATGTTCTTACTCTAGCTTTCAAGGCACATCATTCCCACGCAAAGCTACTGGTAACAGGTAGCACCTGGCACCATGTTGGCAAGAGTTGCCATTTACCACTCCCTCTGCCTCCTGGTTGTAGTGAAGGAAAAGGTCTCTGTAAGCTCAATGGAAAGATGTTTCTGAGCATAGAGTGAGGAGAATGAGCTGCAGAAGGTTGGTTGTGGAGACCCAAATTTAAATAAATACTGCTGTCAAAGTAGGATCAGTTGCTCCTTACCTATGCTAACTGCTGGTGATTCACAGAAAGTCCTGAAACCTCAAAGAAGAAGGAAGGCAAGTGGTCTGTGACATGGCATGAGTAGTATTGTGTGTCACCAAAAGATGTGGAAATCAAAATTAAAAGAGAGCACAATTTACTTTTATAAAATATTCTGAACCTACTTTTATGTCTTGAGTATTTTTCTTCTATTTTCTTGGTGTTACATGCCCCTGGCTTGCACAGGAACACCTGGGTTCTGCTTCCAACAGCTTCAACATCTTCACTTTTTTTAGGAACTTCCTACTGCTGCTCCATCCCCTCACAATTTATTAAGGGACAATATTATAATTATTGTAGTTAACAAAAATCTCTGAAGTCTTTCCTCAGTTCTGCTGGGCTCCTGCATTTCCAAGTCAGGAAAAGGACTGAATGAAGGTCCATGTCAGATTTGAAGCGTTCTTCCCTTTTGAAGTTTGAACTTAGTTTAGATGCACTAAAGCCAACCAGGCTGTCCAGAGGTCTCATGGAATAAGTCTGAATAAATGCTGGTAATCCCTGGTGGTCCAGTGGTTAGGGCTCTGGGCTTCCACTGCAGGGGGCATGGGTTCAATCCCTGATTGGAGAACTAAGATATCTGGCAAGCTGTGAGGTCTGCCAAAAGAGAAAAGTGAATGTTTCCCATGTTGCTGAGGGGCTTACACTCCCCCAAACTAAAGCACTGGAACTAAAGATGTGTCCTGAGTTTGGGGTGATTCTTGTAACAAAAGTGTCCTATGCAGCTTGTTTGCCTTCCTAAGTGGAAGGAAGGGAACCTGAGGTAATGGGATGCCTGAGCCATGATAACGTGAGTTTTGGCACTGCCTCGGGAGCTGAACATTGCGGATGTAGTATGGAAAGCAGTGCTGCGGGGATGCTCATAGAACCCACGGCTACTCGAAGAGCCTTTGACTGCTCCACTTTTTAATTCTTCTCTTTCTGATTGATCTTTCTGCCTTCGTGCTTTGGGCTTATTAACCCAGTGTGCTTGCCTCTTGCAGGTCATCTTCAACATCTGAGAGTTTATGGATGGGGGAGATCAGGTCACCTCTTGCAGGGATGACCAGACTCTAGCAGGGGTGCCTCCATGCATGCCTCTGGCACCTGGTGCTCATTGGTGCTTGCATTTCCCCTGTGGAGTGAGACATTCAGCCTTAGAACCCACCTCAGGACTGCCATTGCCGATGAGTTGAGCACGAGATGAAACCTCTTTACTTATCCTCTGCTAGGCTCCTTCAGTGTGCAGATGAGGAAAACCAAGTCCCAGAGCTGCACAGAGTTAGAATCCAGGCCCTCTGGTTCTCAGACTGTACTCTTCCACCAGTGGGCTTACGCAAGCCTATTGGAATTGTGAAGACCAGACCTGAGGGAGGGAGAGGGGAACTCTTATAAGATACATGTGTGTTTATTTACATGGATTTTATGATTCTGTGACATCTCTTTGGCTTTCTTCTTGATTTCTTGCTATTTCCAATTGGTGGTGGGGTCAGCAGGGAATTCTAGGTAATACAGGAATTGTGCTTTTTAATTCAACGAAAGAAGAGCCTGGAAGTTACTACCAGTCCTAACTCATGTTTCACTTCTGTGATCATTTTCTCATGTGCCTGGCATCAGTCCTTAGAAGAACTCTCAACCTGTTGACTTAAAAAAAAAAAGCACAACGTGAGAGTTGTGAGTCAAGTATTATTTAGGGCAAAATAAGGACTGCAGCCTGGGAGACAGCACCTCAGAGAGCTTTGAGAAACTGCTCGAAAGAGGTAGGGGAGAAGGACAGCATATATGTGATTTTGGTAAAGGAGTACATACAATCAAGCACGTTTATTTTTAGGAGATTTCTACTAGTCTTGTGAAGCTCCTGTTAGTCACAAGAAGCAGTCATCACCATGATGGATTTTAGTGCTTCTCTAGACATGAGGAGATACAAGAATTGGGCTCATAAAATCAGCTCCTGAGAATATGTAACTATCTGAAGACCTGTCCTGCCAGTTTTCCCGGCTCAAAGATGCCTCACTTCTGCTCTCCACCCTGAACTCCTTCAGGGGGTGTTGAGGTCAGCTGCTGTAGCAGCACGTGATTTAATCCTTGCAGAGGTGGATAGCAAGCAAGCATCCAGGGCAAGTGCCAATTTGTGGTTGACAAGCCCAAGGTTAGTGGGGACGGCAAGGAGGGAGACTGGTATTTATTATTGTGGGGAGTGTGTGTGTGTGTGTGTGTATTCTCCTTAGATAAGGGAGGAAAACTCACACTGAGGGGAAGGCCCAGCTCCAGGAGCAGCGAGAGGCTGGCTTATCCTTTCATGCGGACTCTGCTCACCCTCCTCCTTGGACAAAGCACCTTCTATTTAGAAAAGCCTTTATTCTCCATGTGGTGGTTATTTCGAAGGAAGTTAGATATAGGGTGTGAACAGCTCTTTGAAATTTTTTTCTTTTTCAGTATGTTTGAGGGAGGGGGTGTTCTTCAGAAAGAAAGAAATCACACAAGTCAATGCCACATTGCAAATACTTCTATATCAACATCTCAAAACATAGTTACTTTTCTTAAATAGTCTCTTTTCTTTTTTTAATCACAAGGGTGATACAGGCGCGTGGTTAAAAACCCAAACAGGAGAGCAGAACTGTAGACATAACTGTCTTATTTTCCTCCCCACATGAAGGCCCAGCCTCCTAGGCCCACCCTCCAGCTGACTGATGTTAGTGGTCTTGGTATGCACACACCCCACTTATAGATATGCATAACTGTCAAGTGTCCGGCTCTACTGACTGTGTTAGTTTAGTGTCATAACCAAGTACCACAGACCGGATGCTGTAAATAAACAACCGACATTTAATTGTTCACAGATCTGGGGGCTAGAAGTCCAAGATCATGAGAGCCTTCTCTCCTTGACTGGTAGATGGCTGACATCCCCCTGTGGCTTCACATGGTCTTCCTTCTGAGTGTGTCCATGTCCTAATCTCTTTTTATTTTTAAGATGTTCAGGGTTCCAGCAAAATGGAGAGACAGAGACAGAGACTTCAAACATAATCCATGCTTCCTCACCCCACCACAGCTCTCCCATTATTCACATCCCCCACTAGAGTGGTACATTCACCCCACCACAGCTCTGACACTATTCACACCCCCCGCTAGAGTGGTACATTCATCACACACACACCTGTCCCACTACTCATACCCCCCACCAGAGTTGTACATTCATTACACACACAGCTCTCCCACTAGTCACACCCCCCACCAGAGTGGTATATTCATTACACACACAGCTCTTCCACTCTTCACACCCCCCCCCCACCAGAGTGGTACATTCATAATACACACCGCTCTCCCACTATTCACACCCCCCACCAGAGTGGTATATTCATTACACACACAGCTCTCCCACTAGTCACACCCCCCGCTAGAGTGGTACATTCATTACACACACACCTCTCCCACTACTCACACCCCCTGCTAGAGTTGTATATTCATTACACACACAGCTCTCCCACTAGTCACACCTCCCCCGCCAGAGTTGTATATTCATTACACACACAGCTCTCCCATTATTCACACCCCCCACCAGAGTTGTATATTCATTACACACACAGCTCTCCCATTATTCACACCCCCTGCCAGAGTGGTATATTCATTACACACACAGCTCTTCCATTATTCACACCCCCCACCAGTGTGGTATGTTCATTACAACCAGTGATCTACGCGGACACTTCATTATCACCTAAAGTCCACCATTTACATTAGGTTTCACTCTGGGTGTTGCACATTCTGCCTTTGTTTTTTCTACCTTTTCAGTAGAAAGTTTAGGTCCTTTGGAATCAGGAGTAATAAGGCACAGACATTTGTCTCCAAGCTTGTGACAACCCCAGAAGTTAGACTGGCTAAGAGTTGATTTCTCTAGTTTTGAAGTTGTAGGTTTGGGGAGTGCCATGTATGCAGGTCAAAAAGCAACACTTAGAACTGAACATGGAACAACGGACTGGTTCCAGCTGGGAAAGGAGTACGTCAAGGCTGTATATTGTCACCCTGCTAATTTAACTTATATGCAGAGTACATCATGCGAAATGCCAGGCTGGATGAAGCACAAGCTGGAATCAAGAATGTGGGGAGAAATATCAAAAAACCACAGGTATGCAGATGGCACTACCCTTAGGCAAAAAGTGAAGAGGGAGTAAAGAGCTTCTTGAAGGTGAAAGAGGAGAGTAAAAAAGCTGGCTTAAAATTCAACATTCAAAAAATGAAGATCATGGCATCTGGTCCCATCACTTCATGGCAATATGATGGGGAAACAATGGAAACAGTGGCAGACTTGATTTTCTTGGGTTTCAAAATCACTGCAGATGGTGACTGCAGCCATGAAATTAAAAGACACTTACTCCTTGTAAGGAAAGTTATGACCAACCTAGACAGCATATTAAAAAGCAGAGACATTACTTTACCAACAATGGTCTGTCTAGTCAAGGCAATGTTTTTTCCAGTAGTCATGTATGGATGTGAGAGTTGGACTATAAAGAAAGCTGAGCGCTGAAGAATTGATGCTTTTGAACTGTGGTGTTGGAGAAGACTCTTGAGAGTCCCTTGGACTGCAAGGAGATCCAACCAGTCCATCTTAAAGGAAATCAGTCCTGAATATTCATTGGAAGGACTGGTGCTGAAGCTATAATACTTTGGCCTCATGATGTAAAGAATGGACTCATTGGAAAAGACCCTGATGCTGGGAAAGATTGAAGGCAGGAGGAGAAGGGGACAACAGAGGACAAGATGTTTGGATGGCATCACCAACTCAATGGACATGAGTTTGAGCAAGCTCTGGGAGAAAGTGAAAGACGAGGAAGCCTAGCATGCTGCAGTCCATGGGGTCACAAAGAGTCAGACACGACTGAGCAACTGAACAACAAATGCCCAGAGTAATAAAGCTGTAAATGTCAGGGAATAAAAGATAAACCCATTTGATAAATTATACTCTTCCAGAAAGACGGGGTAAGTCAGCAGGGCTGTGAGATTTTCCTTGATGCTAACATAACATTACTTTTATGGGTGCTGTTTTGAATTTCCACTTCCATATTAATGATAGCTTAAGATAATGAGACATAAGAGATGTGGGTTTGTTCTTGGGTCAAGAAGATCTCCTGGAGGAAGGCATGGCAACCCACCCCAGTGTTCCTGCCTGGAGAATCCCACGGACGGAGGAGCCCGGCAGGCTACGGTCCGTGGGGTTGCATGACTGAAGTGACTTAGCACACACATAGTACACTTTTACTGTTTGTGATTGGCCTAGTTTTCTTGATAAATAACTTTTAGGCTAGTTGCTACTGCTACTAAGTCGCTTCAGTCGTGTCCGACTCTGTGCGACCCCATAGACGGCAGCCCACCAGGCTCCACCGTCCCTGGGATTCTCCAGGCAAGAACACTGGAGTGGGTTGCCATTTCCTTCTCCAGTGCATGAAAGGGAAAAGTGAAAGTGAAGTCGCTCAGTCGTGTCCAACTCTTAGCGACCCTATGGACTGTAGCCTACCAGGCTCCTCCGTCCATGGGATTTTCCAGGCAAGAGTACTGGAGTGGGGTGCCATTGCCTTGCTATTTGATTATAATATTGGGTATGTGTATGTATACATGTGCACACATCTGTATCTGTCTATATGTGCATGTGTGTATGTGGTGGTGGTTTAGTTGCTAAGTCATATCTGACTCTTTTGTGACCCGATGGACTATAGCCCACTGGCTGCTCTGTCCATAGGATTTCCCAGGCAAGAATACTGGAGTGGATTGCCATTTCCTCCTCTAGGGGACCCAGGGATCAAACCCACATCTCCTGCATTGCAGGTGGATTCTTTATCACTGAGCCACCAGGGAAATATGTATATACACATACATACCAAATATAGAGTGAAAGTGAAAAATAAGGAGAATTTTGTTGATTTTAAAAAAAAAAATGCACAAAATGAGAGTTGCAAGTTAAGTTTTCTTTGGGGGCAAAATGAGAACTGTAGCCTGGGAGACAGCATTTCAGATAGCTCTGAGAACCTGCTCTGAGGAGGTGAGAGAAAGCTAGGATATATAGGAGCTTTGCAACAAAGGACAGGCAGTCTGAATATCAGATTACTATCCCCAGAAGTTTGGCACTTTGCTATATATGGGGAGATGCAAGAGTTGGGTCTCACTGAAATTATTCCTTTGATATATCTCAGCTATTTGGGGCAAGTATCTTGTGTTTTCACATACTGAGTTTCCTCAGAGCTCTTGGTTCACATCAGACACTGTAATTGCTGATGACTGTCACATACTTGTTTACTGATGTGGCAGGAAATAATTCCATTTTCCAACTAAAAAATGAGGTCTATACAATGATACATGACTTTAAAAATGATAGGATTAAACCAATATGATTTTCTCTTTATTCCATAATCATATTCCTCTGTTACTTTTTGTCTTTAAATGATCAATTAGGCTCACATTATATCTGCATCTGTTGTTCATTTTTCCCTCTGTGGAGATAGTAAGTGTAAAGGTTGATTCTCCTGTGGGTAAGTTCTATCATGGTATATATCAACTGCTTCTAAATATTTCTTTTTCCATGTAGGATAAATATTTGATCACATTTGAATTTGAAATACAGTAAAACTGGTTATCTAAGACCATGGAGTTTAAAGAGTTAGCAACCAGTGAATGAGGCAGTTGGGAAGGAATTTGGGAGGCAGAGGAGGAGGGGAGGCAGGGCTGGGAGAGGAGCCAGCTAAGCCAGTAGGAGGGAAAAGGGGGAGCTGCGAGGGAAAAGGGGGAGCTGCGAGAAAAGAAAAATTGGGGCATATGAGTGGAAAGGGATCAGTAAATCAAAGACAGAGACTATGGATGAGTGAACTGTGAAGGAAGGTGGCCTGTAAACACCATAAAGGCAGCAGTGTTAGGGTTTCACTGTGTGATCTGTTAGCTCAGCCCGATAGAGTAGCTGATCTTGCAAAGCAGTGACCCGGCCTTATGAGGCAAGAAGAGTCTTGAGGAAAATGGCTTAGAAAACTGCATGTAAGATGGAAAGAGAGCATTAAGAAATTTCAGTTAATGAAATAGTGCAGAATGACAAAGGGCTTAAACAATGCCGATTTCATTAAGTAGATTAAATAATTTGGGAAATGTGTATGTTTCTAAGATCTGTCCTAATGATTACAACCTATTGTCATCTTACACCCGTGATCTCTTCTTACCTCAGTGATGTTTATAGTGTAGCCTTCTAATTGATGCTTGTTTTGAAGCCATGCAAAACTCTGAACTTCCTGCTAAATCATGATCTAAAGATTGCATTGTTAGGTTTTTATATATAGTGTTAAAACACATAGGTTTGGTGGTTATTCATAGTTTATGGTAATCTCTTTTGTATTATTCCTTATTTACTAAATGGCAATTCTTCCCTAAAACCAGGTGTGTCTGATTAGGTTATCCAAGAGACCACCAGTACATTAAGTACTGTTACCACCCTTACTCTAATACATGAGGAGTCTGAGTCTTGAAAAGTAAGGAAACTTGCTTGGGGCTCATAGCTAATAGGTTGCAGAGCCAGGTCCCAAATCCAGGCCAGCTGAATACTTTGAGCTTTTAACAACACTGTGTTCTCTTGCCTGGTGCTTACTAAAGAATAGTACTCTTTCAAAAAAAAAGAAAAACTCTGTAAGAAAAAAAAAAAAATTACCACCAGACCCAAACCTGAAAACTTAATCCCTGTTTTATTTAATATTCTCAAGTCATGTCCAGTTGCATTGACCAATAAAGCCCAGTCCTGCCCGACTCCTTAGCCTCAAGCCTGCCCTTAGTGTGTGAACCTCTGATGGGTGCCTGTGTCTTGTGCTTCCTGGTTGTGGTAATCCGCCCCCCTCCGGCCCCCGCCCCAATCCCCACCATGCCATGCAGTCCATTCTTTGGCTATGGATTTTGACAGGTCTCTTTCTTGGGCTCAGCTTCTTGGTTTTCCCTGTCCTTCCCACTTCACTTAGTTCTTCTTCTAGTTCTTGGCTTCTTGTGCTCTTCCCTGATTGTTTTTGTCTGAGTGATTACAGTGCTTCGGGTGAAGGGTGCCTTTTCTGTTTAGTTATCGGACATCTCCCAAGCCTCACCATGTCTATTAAAGACGATGTCAGACCAATCCTGGCGACAGCTTTGATCACACACTCAAATGTTCACACATGTCCTATGGGTAGGACGCTTTGGAAGGGTGGTAGCTTACCTACAGAAGATGCTCACGTAAGTCAGCCCCCCCCTTCCACTCTGCCCATCACCAACAATGGTTGATAAACACTTAACGTGGCCAGTGTGGTAGAGCCTAGAGCATCCCACAGATAATGAGGAGTGGGCTAAAGGGCGAGTTTTACTTTTCTGGACATGTCACTTGTAGAGTGGGTGTTTCCAGGGGTAGATTTTGGATAGATTTTCTTCCAGTCATTGCCTGGGCAGTATCCGCAAGGTATCCCTGGTACGTGATGCTGAGAGAGACACATATAGGACCTTTTTCTGGAATTTCCTCGTAATGGGCCTGATGATGGGATGGGTTGGGGATCCTGAGGGACCCCAATAAATAACGCCATCCTTCCCTTCTCAGGTTCTGAATAAATTGACAAAAAATACTGCAATGTCAGCAGGTAGATACAAACATCACTTTTATCCCCCCCCAAAGCTGGTATAAGAGAGCGTGACTCATATTTGCAAGGAAGTGGGCTTTCTACTACTGAACCCCCAAAATGAGTCAGACTTAACCCACCTGGGGACTCTACCTGAGCCAGGGAACACTTCCTTTGCAGAGGCATGTTTTGCTGCAGGCATGTTCTCTGGGGGCAGCTATCCTCGGAGGGAAAGGGGGAGAAGAAAGGCTGACCAGCCAGACCCTGTTTGCCCCACAGAACTTAGTGCTTAGCACTGCATCTTCCAGGGGCCCAGACCCATCTTCCCTTGCCCAGAGGGGCAAGGTCAGACAGTACCCTGCTGGAACCATGGAGGTGGTACCACCAGGAGCAACTCCGAAGGAAGTGTTTGTTCCCCCCAACCTTAGGCTGCAAGTGCAGACTATTTTAAATGTACTCAAGGGCTTCAGAAAAACCATTTTCTTAGATGTACTTATTACAGTCTTACCCATTAGTTAAGGTAGGCCCTTGGAAGTTTTCTGTAGGGTAAGGCTCTTATTACTGGGGTTGTATGGTCTGGAATATATTGGAACTAATGTCAAAACTTGTGAAATTTAGTTTCTTTTCTGCTTTAAACAGCGGATCTCTGCTCAATAAGGCCCTGCGTTGGGAGCTATGGGGCCTTCAAACTTGAGACAAAAGGAGCTTGTAACTCAGAAGACTGGTATAAAGTCTCCTGAGGCTTAAAACCAGGTAGAAATCGTGCCATATGAGAGGATGCATGAAGTGCTGTGAAGTTTGGCGGCAGGGAGACCAAGGGCCAAGGCTGCTTTGTTTGACTACACCAGGTCCTACTGTATCTCAGCTGTGTTTGCCACTCATCTCTTCTTGTTACCATGGTTTAATCTTGAATGTTTGTGACAAGAAGTTTGAGAGGAGGCATATTTGAAAGAGTAGATTTACCTCTTACTTTGATTACTTCAGCTTTTCAGGTAACTGAATGTTCTCTTTTTAAGTGAACAAGCATTGGCTTAGGGACCCAGTGTGTCACTCTGGGAGAAACTGCCAGAGTGTCCATGGGACTCTTTAGAAACTTTCAGTCTCTGTAGATTAGGCTTTGGATCTCAGATACACAATCTTTAGAGATGTACCCATCAGAAATGTTGCTGGAGGTAAAGCTAATTGGGGAACGATGGGACATATTTTAGGATATGAGTTTAATAATAATAATTTGTAACATTTGATTGCCATCCAAGTAACCTACCTCATGGGACAGTCCCCAACAACTCCAGCCAGTATTTATGGCTTCTGACTGTTTGCAGAACATGTAAGAAACAGAAGATTTGTTGTTTTTTTTTTTTTTAAGAAAAAAAAAAAAGGGGGGGTGGGGACAGAAGGTGCTGACCGATGTTGCTAGGGAAGGCTTCATGAAAGAGTGACTCGTGATAATAATGAATATTTCAGTTGCTAATATCTGTTGGGTGATACCATGTGCCAGGTTTTATTTTAAGCATTTCACTTGGATCATTTCAGTTCCTCACTACTGGACTCAACCCGAGCAATAGGTCCTGCCACTATTCTGCTCTACAGATGAGGAAACTGAGGCTCGGAGTCATTTACGTACCTTGCCCAAGGTCTCGAGCTGCAAGTGGGGAAGTTGGGATTTGAACCTAGGCTGACTGAGTTCTTAGTGACGAGGCTCTGTGGGAAGAACAACGACAAGGCATGTGTAAAAGGACAGGGAGGAGACATGGGCAGGTAAAGTGACTTGCAGGAATTTCAGGGCTAAGGTGAGGCATTTGGCTATGGCCTCATGGCAAATGGGAAGCCATTATAGATTCTTGAGTAGGAGGCTGTTGTCATAGAAACAGGCTGGGATACTTAGGGAGGTGAGGGCAGCAGTGGTGTGTGTGCAGTGTGCAGAGCAGAGGGAGGAGGAAGGGAAGGGGCAACCCTGACTCCCCACAGAGGCTCCTATAAATGTTTCTGCCTGTCCCCTGAATGTACTTACTTGAAAATGGTTTGGCTGGGCTTTCTGCATAGGGAATGAGGCTCCTGTGGGCGAAACCAACCTTTTTCCATCTCTGAGGCCTCACAGCGTTGGCCGGCCAGCTGGTCACAAAGTCAGTTTGTTTCTTGGCCAGTGGAATAGAGGCTGACTTAATCCTCAGGACTTGCTTGAGGGCAGGCGCTGAAAGGTCCCCTTGTGGGGACACACACTGGGCTTTGCCGCAGTCCTCGCCCTCACTTTGCTGGCCTGTGGAGATGTTGGAGGATGTGAGAGAAAGAGGGGAAAGCATGCATCCTTTCCCCAGCCTGGATGGGAGTGTGTAATTGCCTCCCATGCAGCAGCCTTGCCTTCATGCGCAATGGCCATGGCTCTGTCCAGAGCCACGCAGGCCTCTGGTGTGAGGGTGAAGGGGACAAGGCAGTGCTTTTTCAGTTATTTTCAGTTTTTGCCTTGGCTTTAGAACGTGGTGTATGTTGAAGTCTGAGCAAGAGGGAGCTGCCAAGAGCTGCTGGGCCAGACTTCATCCTGCCTCTTTTCACTGTTTCTCCAGACCTGTGGAAGTTTTGTAATCAAATCCCGCTGACCTTCAAAGTCTGATTCCCTGGGGGTTCTCAGGCCCTTTCCTGGATCCCCAGGTTGGGAAGTCTGTTGTGGGGCCTAGAACTTTTGCAACAGTGCGAGAACTTCTTGGGTATGATTGTTTTCCGGTTTGTGGAGGACTCACCCAAGGGCTCTTTGATGGGGCTAATGGCGACCTCCTCCACGAGGACGTATGCCACACGCCGCGCCTCCCAGGACTGCTGCTGCCAGTGCCCTGTCCCTGCGGCAGGCCACTGCTGACCCGTGCCTCCGCAGAAGGCCCTCAGACCCAGGCAGGGTCTCTTGTGGGGTCACTGCTCCTTTCCCTGGGTCTTGGTGCGCACAAGGTTTGGTGTGTGCCCTCCTAGAGTCTCTGGTGGATATGAAGTTTGATTTTAAACGTGATTGTGCCCCTCCTACCGTCTTGTTGGGGCTTCTCCCTTGTCCTTGGTCGTGGGGTATCTTTTTGGTGGGTTGCCACGTTCTCCTGTCAATGGTTGTTCAGCAGCGAGTTGCGATCTTGGTGTTCTCCCAGGAGAAGATGAGCGCGCATCCTCCCTCCTCCCTCCGAAACCTCCTCTTTCTCATGAGCACTCTGATTCTGCTGTGCTGGTTGACCTGGGCGTGGTTTCTGTCTTCTCCTGTGAGCATTTTTCCCATCTCAAAACATACCATCTGTTTTATTGCAAGTCATTGTTGTCAGTAACTGTGTAATTCACTCAGAAATAGTCTTGAGATATTTGATGCCTGTGGGGATTAAAAATCCACTTTAGAATGTAGGAGAACAACTGCAAAATGGGTGAGAGATGTAAGCCTTCTGGAAGGCTCTTCTTGTTTCCTGTGGGATGGGAGCTCTGAAGACTAAGCCAGTGCTGGAAAAGGGAGGACAGGGCATATGTAGCCCTTGGGGCTGCTTCCCTGTGAGCTGTGTGCCAGGTCCAGGTAGGAAGAGCCCACAGGTCCCTGCACGGAAGCATCTCAGATCCGTCTCCTCCATCCCGTGTTCACTTGGTCCCCAGGCTGACTCATTGCTGGGGTGGTCGGTGGTGCCTGAGATGGCTGAATCTTTGTGTCTTACTATTTTTTCAGAACCAAAACACATCTTCCATATTGCGGAGGACCGGCGTTTGTGTTGTTGTAGTGTGTGTGGGTTTGCTTGAAATTTAACACTTGAAGAATCATTCCTTGTATTGAGAGGAGAACCTACTATGATCTTTGGTTTTGACAGCAGTCATCTTTTTGGTTCCTTCATTTGTTGTAAAAAGTGTTACATTTTATAGTCTTACTTGCTGTCTTTTGGCGACATGTTTTGCTTTATATACATGACTTTCTGCTGATGAGTTTAGGTCATTTTCCTCTGAGTGAGCAGGAATGTAAAAGTGCATCCTTCCTATGATTGGATGAAAAGAGCATTTTGGTTCTTTTCAGCACAGGATGATAATGTAGGCAGAAAAGGAAGGCTGAGAAGGATGAGATCCCAGAGGTGAGGGGCTGCCTCGGCTGCAGTTCCTCAGTGTCTTAAAAGCAGCTTCTGAATTCCATGCTTTCCCTGGACTTGATAAAAGCCAGCCACAGCCCCACCCATTAGCCAGGGCCACACCCAGAGATTTCAGGTGCCCCTGGAAACCTCCTAGCCCAGGAATTGTTTGTTGGTTTACAACCTCTTCTTGTTTGCCCCGCAGATTTTTTTTGTGATGTGCAGTTGGCTGCCTTTAGAGGGCCAAGCGTGCTCACTCACCGTAGGTCCCGTTGCTGGATGCTTACCTCTATCCTTACTTCTTGCTTCCTAAGAAAGGCATTTGGATGTGCATCTCCTGAAACAGCTTAAACTCTGAGTTTACGAGTTTGTGAAAAGGCTTGTACGTATCAGAATGGACCCCAGGCTCATTGCCCAGCCCGATGAGGAGGGAGGTTGCTGAGTGTGCTCAGTGGTCTGTGCGAATCTGTGCATACAGGCCCAGGCTGGACCCGAGAAGCCCCTTTCTGCCGTGGCTGGTCTGCCCTTGGCTTGCTGGAATCTGGCGTTTTTATCCAAGGAGCCATTTGGAAATTGCCCTAGTCACTTTGGTCCAGTGGACTCAGTGGACTGCTCAGTCTCAGGACCATGTAGGGTGGAAGTGGGGCACTGATGGGATCTGAATCGGCCCCCTTTCAGTTCCACTCCCAGGTTACAGCCATCACCTCCCCCACCTTAAAAAAATTTTAAGTATATGTTCTAATCACGATTTCTACAGTTATTATGGAGTCCAAATTTGCTAGGGAAGGGGAACAGGGATGGATGTTGAGGCTGCCAGCTATGGATTTAGGCCCTTGGAATGGAGGTAACAGGATGGGCTTAAAGGATTTTTCTCTATTTATTCAGAAAATCCAGTCTCTCTCAACACATCCCCTAGAGGTGATGTATAAATTATCTTTGGCCTGTATTTCCCAGTCATTTTCACTATTCATTAGAAGGAGAAGAAGATGTGTTAATGGGAAATTCATGTATATTAGCTGTATTAGCATAAGATTGTTTGGAAGTAGATGGATGAAAGTGAAATAAAAGTACTATTTATAGCCAGGCTTGTTCCAAGCCACATCCATATCTGGTGATTCCTCCCATCCCCCACCCCCACGTGGGGTCAGTGAAGAGGTCCTGGCCTGGTCCTTCCCCTGAGGCGGTGCTTTCATTTCTGGCTTTGGTTATTCACATCCTGATGTGTCTGCTGGTTAAGGCACGCTTTTCTCAGGACAGGTCCAGGATCCTGACAGATCATCCTCCCCACTTTTTCCAGGTCCAGTGCTGACCACATACTTCCCCACAAAGGTCATAAAGTGTTGGGTTTCCACTCTGTTCTCAGGCAGTCCTGCTTCAGCCCCACCGGGCTTCCTGATGTCACATTCCAGTTGTCTATTTAGACTTGGATTGTCCTCCTGTCTCCGGCTTCACATGTCCACTTCCCTCAGACTTCTTTCTGTAGGTAACTATCCCCATGGGTGACCTGAGGATGTTGTTGGAACTTGTATTTCTCCCAGATGGTACTCTATTTTCAAATTCCACAGTTCCCACAGACTGGAGAGGAACACAGAAGCTACTTGCCTCAGAGAAAAACTTAGATTTCAGAATGCTCTCCTGAGTACACCTGTGGTCAGTTCAGTGACATTTAGCTGGCTTTGGTGGTTCCTAGAGTTGACAGAGCTTTGATCCACGATGTTAGAGGGGATCCACTATGTTTGATCCACTATGCTGAAATTCAGTAATGAGCTGTTCTACTTTTTATGTTTAACCTGCAATATTAGGAATATGAAAGCATTAGGGATAGTATTGTTTTGGGGAAAGCCCTCCTGTTCCTGGTCCCTTGCTAGTCACAGGGCATTAAAAAAAAACATACATGAAACAAAGTTACTAGTTAAAGAATCTAGTTAAAAAGATAATAAATGGGGGGGGGGGGGAAGGATGCAGCTTCTATTTATGTCTTCTCCCCAGTGAAGAGACAGCAGATACTATGTGGTGGTACATGTTATGCAGAGAAAATATTGCCCTCTTTTTACAGTATAATTTGAGTAAAACATTATTTCACAGTGGCAGAATCTTCCATTATAATCCTAACCAGTCTCCTTTTTTGACAGATGAGAGGGTGTGGCCCAGGGAGGTGGCTTGTCTGCTTGTCCAAGGCCATGACACCAGGTAGCGCTGGACGAGGACCCAGGAACGCTGGTCCCCCGCCAGCGGCGCCTCTCTGGCCTGTTCAGCCGGGTCTGGCTGTTGCTGAGACGTTCACAGAAGTAGCAGGAGAAGCCTTAGCAAACCCCCTTCCTCACGATTCCTGACCTTCCTTCTGGACTTACGGCGAGGGAGAAGCATTTCCTCTGGAAAAACGTGGGCCTCAGCAGCTTCCTTAGCTTACCTTGCCCACCAGCCTCCTTCCCTTGTGAGAGCCAGAAGCTTGGCTCCAGGGACTACAGTTAGTCTGCAGTGGAAAATGGGGCAACCACAAATCTACTCTTGACTTATGCGGTGGCTTGGCGTGTGAAATAGAACCTGCCTTCAAGTTGTGTTTGGTTGTGACCATCTTTTCAAAGGAAACAGCAGCAGTGAAAAATACTGCACTTTGGTCACAAACACCATGTAATTTATCACAGCACAGAATGACAGGTATTCATGCTCAAGCTGGAAAGTCTGGCTCTTGCTTTGATTTTGGTCTTTATTGGTTGAATGTTAAGAGAACCTTGTACCTGAGACCTTGCAACAGGTGTTGCTGTAGCGTCTTCAAGTTATAGGGAGCAGAACTCTATAGTCTCAGCTGGTATTTTCTGTTTTGTGTTAGAACAAGTGTTGAATTAGTGCCCCCCACCTCACCCTCCCCCCCAAAATTGCTGACCCAGTTATCTGATTCCGGAGATTTTTTATTTGTATTTTTTTAATTCAGCTGAGATAGAATGCTTTTCAAAAGTCCTCCTTCTGAACAGCTGCTGAGTTCATTGTACTGGTGTTGCTCCTTATATGTGTCCAGCGGATCAGCGAGCGTGTTTCTGAGGTTAAAGGTTGGTCTGGGCCATTGAACTTCAAGTTCTCTGTAGAATACAGAGGGGGAATTCTCACAGTGGCCTGATCAGAGTTAGCCAGGGGTGTGCTGGCAGTGAGATTCCATCTCTTTAAATCTTCTGGGTCCCCTCCGCTCTCAGTTGGGTGACACTGGGCACACGTGTTTCCAAACAGTTTTATCTTAGGTCCACATTGCATCCAGATGTAACACCACCTGGAGAAGATCATCCCTGTGGCCCCCCATCTGTTGCTTCTTCCGTGGCTCAGGCCCCAGCCTTCCGTACTCAGTGAATGTGGGGAAATGATGGTGGGAAGCAGGTTGGTTCTGCAGGCAGTGATCTGAACTAATGTGAAACCCTGCTGAGAGCCTTTTTGAGTCTGAACGAAAGACAAAGAGGTTTGACCCTTGTCCAGTAATAATGAGCTTCCCAGGAGCCAGAAAACAAGAAACAATAGTTATTGTCCTTTGTCTGGAGGATCCATTATCCAGAAGCTTTTGGGGAGCATCGGATGTTAGTAGGATCTCCCTTTCAGGATGCATCACATTGTGGGCGAGGGAGGATGAGCTGTGAGAACTGAAGTTTTCCTAACCCTTTTTTCTGTCATCATCAAAAGCATCTGTTAAGCAACAATCTGTAGAGGCGTTGGAGCTCTCTACAGATAAATGGGACAGACAAGATCTTATGGCTGGAAACAGTTCTGCTGTGACAGGGCCAGAGGCACAGACAAATGCCACAACACACAACAGTAGCCTCAGATTGCTTCAAGCAGCAAGAATAAATATTGTGAATAGTTGAGTCTTGATACTTGATAACAAGGTTTAAAAGACTGATCGTGTGGTTAAATTGTAATCTGAGTTCTTGTTTCAAAAAAAAGTCTTTTAAGTCACGTAACTGATTCCTTCCTCCCTCCATTGCTTCCTCTTTCCCTTCCTCCCTCCCACCCTCCCTTCTTTCCTGCCTGTGTGAGTGCCAGGCACTGTGCTAGGTGCATGGGATGTGGGCGTGAGAACTGGGCCTCCTTTTACACTTTCTGTGTATAAGGAAGGCGCCCCTAGCATCAGGCCACATGTGCATGTGGTTGCGTTTGCAAGTTAAAAATATCTGAATTCCATTCGTGATTATTGGAGATGGTGGTGTCAGCTTAGCAGTCCCTTCTGTTGACCTCTAGGGTCACGTCAGAACTCAGGAATGCTTTCTCCCTGTCCTTATCTGGGGGAACTGGGACCCCAGGTGAGGTGGGAAGTTTGTAAAAGGGCCTAGAGTGTGTTGCCCTCTAAAGCAGGGTTGAGCTTAATCACAAAGAGGGATTGGGTGTTTGTGGGGGCGGGGGGGGGGGGGGGGGGTGGGGGAGGCGAGGCGAGGTTGTGGTTTTTAAATTTCAGTGAGGCTGTCTCTACAGTCTTAAAATTAAGTCTAAAATTATATCTCACAACATGCCAGCTTTCATCAGTGTGGGTTTTATTTTTGGTTCTGCAAGTTGTGTTTGTATAACAGATGTGAGGGTTTTTTTTCCTACTATGTGGGCTTCTGACCCACAGAAAAAAAGTACTGAACTCAGAACTCAGACACGTCCTCCACCACCCCCTCCACAAAGCTTTTTTTTTTTTTTTTTTTGTAGACAGACAAATCAAACCCTTAAGCTGTAGCCCTGAAAATAACGTATGGCAGATGAACAGTTTAATTCACTTAAAGCACCAAGTTCCATTTGAGGGGCAGCAGGGCGTGCTCTGGAGAAGGCAGGACACTCAGGGGAGGACCACAGCCAGTTGATCACAACCGGTTGAGCTGGTTGCCTGCCTGCTGTTCCGTTGACTGTTGATCTGTAGAGTAAGTCATCACCAGTTGTCATTTGCCTTTGAGATGCTAATTTACACTTCAGCAGTTAGCACAGCTCCCCAGCTCTGCTTCCTAGTCCTGGGCTCCTGGTCCTGGGCTCGGCAAAGCTTTCCTGTAAAGAGCCAGCTAGTAAACATTTCAGCTATGAAGGCCCTGTGGTCCGTAGCAACTACTCAACTCTGCAGTCAAAACAAAATACCAACAAATGAGCGAGGCTGTGATCCAATAAAATTTTATTTACATAAACAGGAGCTGGCTGGTTCTGACCCACAGACTTCACTTTGCTGTGCTGGCCCATGGTTGACCTCAGTGGCCCGGTTTGTGTCATAGGCAGTTGTTCTGCCCTTTCCCTAAAGGGAAAACTTGAATGGGCTAAATTTTGTGCTGAGGGTCCTGGAGCTCCTGATTAAGTTGCAGATACCAGGCTGTATGAGCCACGTTCTGGGTTGACTAGGCAAGAACCGCACAGCAATAAATTTAGTGAGACACATTTAACAGCATGATGTTTTTACTCGTGATGGATTTACTCATCCTGGCCTTTTGAGATGCATGGTAAATCATTCACAGGTTAAAAAAAAAAAAATCAGCCCTTCTTTCTGTGTAGCCAAACCAAGCATTTTGGTGATTGGGAAGAAGTGGGGATGGAGAAAATGAGTATGTGGGTATCCCAGTTCTTCTCCTGGGGGCCCCCAATTCCTGGTCCAGTGTAAAATGAGAAGGATGCTGGGCCAGACTCCGAACTGTGTGTGTGGCTGGGTTCTTAGCCCTAGAATTGGGGACCAAGTGACCAGGGGCTCTCAGAATCTGGAGGGTGTAGGTTTGGTAGTGTCAACTGGAAAAACATGCGCAACCTTTAAGTTGATTGTTAGGTTTTATTCAGTGGGAATGTTAGGACTCGAGCCCAGGAGACAGCATCTCAGGCAATCCTGAGAGAGCCAACTCTGAGGAGGTGGGAGGAGCCAGGCTATGTGCAAGTTTGCAGCAAGGAGGCAGGTAATCTGAATATTGAAAGATTACTGTGTAGCTCAGCTGGTAAAGAATCCGCCTGCAATGCGGGAGACCTGGGTTCGATCCCTGAGTTGGGAAGATCCCCTGGAGAAGGGAAACGCTACCCACTCTAGTATTCTGGCCTGGAGAATTCTATGGACTGTATCGTCCATGGGGTTGCAAAGAGTCAGACACGACTAAGCGACTTTCACCCTTTCAGGTGGCTCAGTGGGTAAATAATACAATGCAGTACAGAGACTCAGGAGATGAGGGTTCAATTCCTGGGTCAGGAAGATCCCCTGGAGAAGGAAATGACAACCCACTCCAGTATTCTTGCCTGGAGAATCCCATGGACAGAGGAGCCTGGGGGCTACAGTCCATGGTAGAGGACTGAAGAGGAGTCTTGAGTCGCAAAGAGGACTGAAGAAACAGAGCGAGCACACACTTAAGAAAAGCCAAATCTGTCACATGAAGAGATTTAGTCATCTTTTATGTATGGGAAGATGCAAGTCTCCGGGTTTGCTGAAATCATTTCTTTCCTATGCATCTAACTATCTGGGGCCAGTCCTGCTTTCTTTATTGTTCACTTCCTACTTCCTGTTTACTGTAAGGGGTATTCGATGAGGCCACCTCTCACATTCCACCAGCTCCTCAGCTCTAATGGGGAGGAAGTAGCTGCTGGCTTCCAAATCGCTGACTTTGTTTCAGGCTCAGATATTTGCATTTGAAAGAGACTTGAGTGTAGCGCAGGAAATATTTCATTTCATAGTAGAGTTCCATGTTTTGGAGAACACTAGGTTTCTGTGTCCTACCGAAGGCAAAATCATGGATTGTTGTTGTTGTTCAGTTGCTAAGTCGTGTCTAATTCTTTGTGACCCCATGAATTGCAGCACTCCAGGCTTCCCTGTTCTTCACTATCTCCCAGAGTTTGCTCAAACTCATGTCCATCGAGTCAGGGATACCATCCAACCATCTCATCCTCTGTCGCCCCCTTCTCCTCCTGCCTCCAATCTTTCCCAACATCAGAGTCTTCTTCAGTGAGTAGGCTCTTCACATCAGATGGCCAAAGGATTGGAGCTTCAGCTTCAGCATCAGTCCTTCCAATGAATATTCAGGGTTGATTTCCTTTAGGATTGACTAATTAACGTGGATAGTCAAAATTAAACCATGAAAATGCCTGAAATATCCATAAAGTAGAGCACACATGGCTAGCATTTCTCTAGAAAGTTAGCTCCTTGTTAGCTTGGATTTAAAAAAAATATATATTTCTTTATTCATTTATTTTTGGCTGTGCTGTGATATCTAGGTATATTTACATAACATATAGTGGGGGATGAAGAATACACCTGTAAACTCCCATTTCTTTGGACTTTCAGTAGCTGTTTACAGAAAACAGCCATGAGCGTGGTTGGATTTGCATATTCAAATCACCACACTCTTCCTGTTCACACATTCAATGGGAAGTTAGCGGATTTGGTGCTGCTCACTTAGGCCGTAACTCCCACTGATAAGCCGTCTGACTAGAAAGCCCTGCCTGTTTAGACACTTGGTCCTTTTCAAAGAAACCCCAGCATCTGAGTGTTCAGGAGAGAACTGTCAGTGGGCCTTGCTTCTCTCAGAGGGCACAGACTCCTCTATCAGACCCTGCATCCTGTGGGAGAGAGTGTGGGTCAGTGACTGTGCCTTCCATCTAAAACAAAGTCCAGGCCTCCGCAACTGCAGTCTTATCTCTGGGTTTAGGTGTGGATTTGTTTTCTGGACTCAGGGCCCTGTCCCACCCGTTTCCCCTTGATTATAGGGGACGGTGCTTACTGAGAAGCTGACCCTATGGGAGCAGCACAGCCTTTCCTGGCTCCGAGATGGGGTGGGGGGCTCTGTTGGCACCTCTGTTCATCTTGTCTGCTCTCCCTGTTACCCGTTACCCTAGAGTTTTCAACTCTCCCTGGGAAGAGTTTGGCAGTGTCTGTTAAAACTTAACCACCTTCATGATCCAACATCCATCTTCTAGATGTCAGCCCTCCTTAATGCCTCTACGTGTGCAGAGAGAGAGACATGCAGTACCCACAATACAGGCACGATCGATTATACCTCGTTCCTAAGGGTGAAAAACGCAGAAACAATGTGAGTGTCTGCCAGTAGGGTCACAGAGGCTAAATTACGATGGGTCTGGGCTGTGGACTTGGGTATAGTAGTTTAAAAGGTTGCAAATAGATTTATGTGTTGAACATGGAACAATCTGTGGGGCGTAATGAGTGGGGAGTAACAGAGCAAAGAGCCTACAGGGAAGTGTGACGGGGGTTCCCTCTGGAAGCAGTCAGGTTAGGGTTGGAGTCATGATGGTTAGGGGAATTCAGTTACCTGTATCTGTTGTAATTTACATTTTCTTTGGCAATAAGAATGTAATATGTGTTGCTTGTATGTATGCTCACTGGCTCAGTCGTATCCAACTCTTTGCGACCCCATGGGCTGTAACCTGCCAAGCTCCTCTGTCGAGGGGGTTCTCCAGGTAAGAATACTGGAGTGGGTTGGCATTCTCTTCTCCAGATTGCTTGTATAGTGGTAAATAAATATATTTTAGAATGATGCTCCCGCTTTTAGGTTTGCAGGTAGATTTCTTGAAAGCAGGGGTGAAAGGCCTGTTGGGGTCCCTTCCTGCCCAGTGTCCAGCCCCCTGGACTGTCTCCTCTCCTCAGCTTTCAGTCTCTGCTCTGGAGAATATTCTGATTACTGCCCCGAATGACTCTTTGTTGCCAAATCCAATGTTACTTCTGGCCTCTCATCAACTGGTGGTATTTGACACACTCTGCTTCCTGAGAGCTTTGCTCAGCTTCTCTCTGGCTCTGTATCTTTTCAGTTTCTTGTTGTTTTTTTTCCCCCTCCTTCCCAGTCTCTGAATGTTTGCATTCCTCAGCAATCTGGGCTGTTCCCAGCTCTGTCTCCTTCATCCCCCGCTCCTCCACCTGGGTTCCTCTCCTGGTAAATTTATTTATTCCATTGAGTGCCTCCTTTGCCATCTCTGCTGGTCCCTCCCAGTCCTTCTCTCTAGTCCTGCTCTCTCACCATCTGCCCACATTTCCCCTTGATTCCGGCAGCCTGTGCTTAAGTGAATTACTGCCCCTGCACCCCGAAACCACCCCTCTCCTGTGCTTCCTATCCACTGCTGGCCCACATGGGCTATAGCCCATGAAGGTACAAAGAGTCAGACAGGACTGAGCAATTGAGCACCCACATATGACTTTTAATAATGACACATTGTAAACTTTTCTCTTAAAAATATTTAGAAATCTGAACAAAAGAGAGGTGAATACTGACGGTTACTTTTTTTTTGTTTGGCTGCTCTGCATTGCATGTGCGATCTTGGTTCCCTGACCAGGGATGGAACTTGCGCCTCCGGCCTTAGAAGTGCAGAGTCTTATCCACTGGACACCAGGGAGGTCCCTGGTGGGGACTGTTTTTAAAAATAGCCCCCGCAAACCAGAAAGGGCCTCAAAGGTAATAATTTACAGAGAAATGACCCTTGATTGCTAGAAGCTGTCAAGGGGAGGATGGAAGCTGATTTTAGCCTTCCCCATTTTGCAACTCCTGTCCATGGGTGGGTAACAGACATGGGTGGGTCCACTGTCATGGACACTGGAATTTTTCCACAGAGAAAACTAAACTGTCTTAAAAAGTTTACAAATAATTGGAATGTCAGAAAGGGGAGAGAGTCTTGGTTCTGAAGTTTACTTCAAGTAAGATACTAAACAGAGCCTGTAGATCTAGTTCTTCTGGGTTTTGTGATATCACTCGTGCTCAGCTCTTCCGAAGCTTTCTTTGCAGCTTGGTTTCATTCAATGTCCTAAAAATTTGATACAATGGAAGGTAAGACTCGTTAGCTTTACTAATGTGCCATCTACTTATCTCTCTAAAATAATGTTATGGGGACCTGATGCTCCTTTTCCTCTTCATTTCTGTAAGAACCACTCCCAAATTCTATTCTTTATTTCTGAGTTGGCATCGTGTGGGCCCAGCTAGACCTACAGGCTGTTCTGACCCTGCCATTATTTCTTAACATTTATATCTGCCTGGGATCGAAATTGTTTTAAGGGCAGAGCCAGCATCTCCCCTCAGTAGACAAGCCATGGGGATTTTCTAGCTAACATCTCTAGGCTTAATACTTGTGTTGATGTTTTGAAATGTCTTCCCTGATTTGGAAGTTCAGATATATATTTTTTTGAGTGGTGACTAGGTCTCTGAAAGACAGGTAGTGAGTACTGTTTTTTAGAACTCGGTCCTTATACAGGCACACCTTGTTTTGTTGTGCTTTTTACTTTATTGCGTTTCACGGACACTGCATTATTTACAGACTGAAGGTTTGCGGGAACCCTGCCTCGAGCAAGTGAATCAGTGTGCCATTTTCTGAACAGCATTTGCTCACTCTGTGTCACCACACTTGGGTAATTCTTGCAATATTTCAAACTTTTTCATTACTGTTGCTACATGTTCAGTGATCTTTAATGTTATTGCCATGACTCACCAAAGGCTTAGATGATTGGTGTTCTTTAGCAATAAAATATTTTTAAATCTTATATTATTAAATTTAAATTATAAAATGGTATTGCATATAACTTAGGCACATCCTCTTATATATTTTAAATCATTACTAGATTACTGAAAATATTTAATACTATGTAAATAGTTCCAGGTACATGGCAAATTCAAGTTTTGTATTTTGAAACTTTCTGGGAAAAAATTTTTTTAAAAAATTTCTTTTTGTGGTTAGTTAAATCCATAGATGCAGAACTGGCAGTTATACAGAAGTTCAATGGTATCTTTCAATATGAATCCTTTGGTAAAGTGAATAGAGCGTCTACTGAGTTCTAAGATGTTCATCTCCCCTCTTGTTTAGATCAGAATGCATCAGCCAATCAGGGGTTCATGTAACGTGCCTGACTCCCTCCCCCGAAAGTTGTTTTGTTGTTTTTTTTTTTATAAAATAGATAATAACTTAGAATTAAGTACGTTTGCTTAATGGTTACTTTGGATCAAGAACTGTGATGAGCCCTTTTTACAAGGATTCACTGATTTAATTCTCAGAGCAGCTTCATGAGGTGGAAGGCAGTATTATTTCATTGTACAGATAGGGAAACTGAGGCTCAGCTAGGGTGTGTAATTTTCCCAAGTTATTAGTGGAGTTAGGGTTGGAAGTCCACATGAGCTCTTTATTCTTACTGATACTTTGTGACTTTGAGTTTGGTTGCTCAATGGTTGGGAGGCAACTCCTTGCCCTCTGGTCTGTACAGAACCAACACAGATGCAGTGTCCCTGGATGCCCAGAGCCAGACCTAAGAGGCAACATCCTTAGCAGGCCTGTCCCCTCCATCCCACAGTGTGGAATCTGTGTGTGATGTATGTTTTCTTTTTATAAAACTGGGATGGAGCTTGGAACAGCAAATATTTAATCAGAGCAAATTCCAGTTACTAAATCCTGCCAGCTTGTTCTACTTGGAGGTTCTTCACCTAAAAATACTCACCACATGCTGAAGGCTAGACGACTTGAGTCACCCACAGAGCATAAGGCAGGCCTTAGTATTTAGAGCAGGAGGTTGTTTGCCTACTTTTATTGTGGAGGAGATATGCAGTGCCACATACTAACCCTTTGATGAGCCTAAGGGCCTCTGGCGGTAAGTAAGGGTTTGGGGAAGGGGAGTTTTCCGGGATGACAGGGTAGGTGCTCATGCCTGCTGGCAGGAGCATTCTTCTTAAACTGATCTGAGGAGAAGAGAGAATTGGGTGTGGATAGGGAGGTGGAGAAGAGTCTGACTGGGTAGATTAAAGGGACAAGCGTGTGTTATGGCAGGAGTGTGGGGGCGCTGTGCAAAAGGGATTAGCTTTGCTGGTAGAGGGAACAGAGAAGGTGGGGGAAGAGTTGAATGAATATTACAGAGCAGTAAATCCCATATGAATAAAACAAATAAGGTGGAGGCATGGTGCCTCCTTTTACAGATTTAAAGCAACATTACCTCCTTATTACCAGTACCACTCATAGGGTGCAGCTTTTGTTTCCTGCTACAGGCTCTGAAACATTCACTTGTATGGGGTCCCCCATGACTTCAATAGATGAAGATTTTAACCGTGTGAATTTGCTCACTCACTGTGAAACAGCTGAAAATTCAGACTCCTTCAGAAAGCCCTTGCTAAGGTCTCTCATTACCTGGTGGGGGCACATCCTATATCTTAATCACTGTTTTCAAAAAGTTTACAGACCCACCTTCTCACTGGAATGCTCCAGGGTGCTTCCAACCCTATATGTTAAAAACAAACTCCCGGAGCTCTTTCCAGTTCCTAGGGCTTCCCTGGTGGCTTAGAGGGTAAAGAGTCTGCCTGCAATGTGGGAGACCCGGGTTCAATCCCTGAGCCAGGAAGATCCCCTGGAGAAGGAAATGGCACCCTACTCTAGTACTCTTGCACTGAGCGACTTCACTTTGCTCTTTTCCTTTAACTCTACTCCCCCTCCACCCTAAATACTTTTAAACGGCAGAGGCGAACCCTCCCCCTATCTTCAGTCCTGCCAACTATGATTTCTACCCATAGACTTTGTATTGTTTCTGCTACTAATTTACCTTCTTCAACTATTATCTGGACTGTTAATTCAATGGCCTTCTAATCCTCCTGCCTCAAACTTGTCCCTTTTCTCACATGTTCTTCACTTTGCAGCCAGAGGCATTCCAGCTTAAATAGCTGTTTCCCCTTCCTTACAGTATGGGAGCCAGTCTTCTTAGCGTGGCATATACCTGGCCCTTCCCACCAAGATCTGGCCTTCTTTTGAGCTTTATCTCTTGCCAAGGAATACTTTTTTAGTATAAGTATGCCCCCATGCAATATTTAGTCTAAGTATATCCCAAAATATTGTTATATTAAAAATTAGTTGTTATTTGCACAACATTTAAATTTAACTAGACAATCTGTGTTTTATCTGGCTTAATATTTTACCTGGCTTGGTCAAAAATAATAGTAATGTCTCTGTGGATTTACATCTTGCTGTGATCTAAAAAAATTGGAGTTGCAGGAACTTGCTGACCACAAAATGTTTGGTATTTCTTTATGAAACCTTTTATAGCTATGCATGAAAGTGGAACCATTATAATAGGATCTCAGTAGCAATGCATTTTTGCCCAAGACACTAATTTTTTAAAAAAATCATATTTGTGATCCAGGTATAGTAATGATTACAGATCTTTTCTGAGGGAGAGAATCCTCAGGGAGGAAGATGAACTTCAATTACATTTAGTCTTCCTTCTGTTTATGGAAATCTTTTATTTTGAAACTTTTTTAATTTTTATTTTTTTGGCTGCGCCAGGTGACTTGTGGGATCTTAGGTCTCATATGGAAATTTTTAATAACGTCATTGTTACTGTTTCTTCAGGATCTTTTCTGTAGAAGAAACGAAATTATCATGCTTCAGTTTTACCTTTAGTGTTTTGTCCTTTTTCCCCCTGGTTTTAGTTTTTGTTTTGTGAGCAAAGGCTATAATGTGATTTTCAACTTATTTTCTGCTCTGAAGAGTGTTCAGCTTTCATGTTGGTAGGAAGCAGGTTTTTATTTTTTTTTTTTTAAACACTAAATCTTTATTTTCTGACATTAATAGAAATGTGCTGCTTGTTCTCATAATGTAAGTTGTTAGTTATTCTGATACTGACTGTAAGTGGGTTTTATATTAAAGCCTTCTAATTATACTGGAGTAAGCCATTGTTGACATTTATCAGATTAAGGTCCATAAATAAAGAACTCCAGTGGATCAAGTAAAAATCCTATTAACCACCAATTCACAGAACAATATATTAAATTTAAAAAAAGATGTGAACCTTACTAGCAATGAGGACTATGGACATTGAAACAAGATAGTGGTTTTTAACCCTTAAATGTGGTTCTCAGGCTGCAAATATGAGCAGTCTCAAATATTGCTGGTGGGATATAAACACAGCCTTGGAAAGAGTGATTTGACTTTATTGCTTGAAATTTTAAAATGTAGCTACTACCTGACCCATTGATTTCATTTCTAGGTTAGGAGCTTATCCTATATAAATAATGGCATATGTGCACTTAATCTGTATATTTACACATTTTAAGAAAAAATACCCATGTATTGTAAGTATAATTTTTAAAAATTCTATGCTGGATTTCAGAATTCATTAGGGGTAAGTGAAGGCTGAGTGGTATGTTTTGAGCGCTGTATCTCTAAAAAGGATTCAGAGAAAATTAAGGAAAAGGTCTTTGGAAGAGAGACTTTCTTCTCAGTCTTAGTTTCTCTCGGTACTGGTGTATTTCACATTGGATTTTGACTTGCAGGCTGAAAGAACTACACCAACTCTGCTTTACGTAGTTTTAACAAAGACTTTTTCTCTTTTTCTTCAGATCCCTTATTTTGAAGATATTTGTAAAGGCATTAAAGCTGGGGACACCTGTGAGAAGCTGGTGGGGTATTCTGCAGTGTACAGAGTCTGTTTTGGAATGGCCTGTTTCTTCTTCATCTTCTGCCTCCTGACCTTGAATATCAACAACAGTAAAAGCTGTAGAGCCTACATTCACAATGGGTGAGTCTTCGTGGGGATCCTTTCTCCTTTCCTTGAACTCAGAGCAGCATTCCAGGGCATCTTCACACCCTTTGACTGCTTTCCTCTAGTTGAAATTGTTGACAGTGATTAGAGAAAATTACACTTTTCACCACACAGTGGACTAAGAACTGAATTCCTGTTTGTAACACCTGATACCATAATGAGAAATGCAGTGGAGATAAGAGCTTATTTCTTGTACCAAGACCTTCGCCGAGTCATTTCCACCCTGCAACATATGGTTTTGCACAATCAGAGGCCAAACATTGAGTCTGTCTAATTATGGGAAGAGGCAGTCCCCAGTCACTTAATTTCTTCCCCTCCATTTGAAGTGAACAGAATCACGCATTGACACACTTACCTTCTAGAGGTCTTTGTCTTTCCTTGAATATCATTTGAATACATTTCCTCTGTTTTGTGTTTTTTTTTTTCCCCTCCAGCTTTTGGTTCTTTAAACTTCTGCTGCTGGGGGCCATGTGCTCAGGAGCCTTCTTCATTCCGGATCAGGAGACCTTTCTGAATGGTACGAATGGAGGATGGAGTTATCTATTTATTGTGTTTTTACCCACTTTGTTAAATTGTTCCAAAGCATAGTCCAGGGTGCCTTTGATATTTTAGGTTACTAACTTTCTTGTAGCTTAAAAAAAATCCTGCCTCACCTGCCCGCACTTCATTCACCCTCTACTTCCTGTCTCCCCCTCAACAGCCCCCACCCCACCCCCACCTCCCCGGATGGGTGACAGAACCTCTAGTTACTCTGCTGGGGGAAGAATCAAAGTTAAGGTTATTGGCCTGGAGGGAAAATGAGGCACTTGGAAAACTTCTTTGAAAACCAGTTTAGCATGTCAGTAGTATGACCAGGCAGACCTTGTTCTTTCTGCCCTGCACACAAACCCAGGGCTTCTTAGCAGCTTTCAATCTGCTGCAGTGATAGTGGGGTAAGAAAGGCTATGTCTAAGATAGTGGGGTCCTCTAGGCTGTGTCTAAACCTGACTTATGTGAAACTGTGTAACATTGAACTCTATTCAATCAGTTATATTCAATTCAATCCTTATTGATGGAATCTACCAGAAATATTTAATATGAAGCGTTCAATCATAAGTGAAACAAGGGGCCCTTCTTTATTTGAGCTAGGGAGGGGAAAAAATAAAGCCTGAGTTTCAGAAGTTCAAAGCACTGTTCAAACCCAATGGATTCACTTTCCTAATTAAGATAGTGGAAGTATTCACATTGTGAATGAGCAACAGCCATAAGTCCTCAAATAGCCACATGCCAGGTCCAGCTAGTTTCTTAGGGTCACACTGCTTTTATGCGTTCCTTAAGGAAGTTGTATCCAAGTTGTCTTTTTACCTAAAATACTGGTAACTAGTTTTCTAGCCCCACAGAGGTCCTTGTGTATATTAGAATAATATACTTAGAATGGATGGGACCTAGCTGTTAGTCCACTAGCTCAGCTCGGTTGTTGTATAGATAACTCAGAGATGTGAGGTGCCCATCCAACGTTTGAGCTGCTTTGTGGCTGAGCCGTAAGTAGAACCCTAGTTTGAACCTCATTTCTTCCCTGAACCTTGATGGGTCTCTCCCCAGTAAAATTCAAATCCTTGGTTTTTCTGGCAATGTGTGATTTTACTTTTAAATGGGGAGTTGTTGTTGCTTTTATGAATTAACTACATCTGTTAGGATATCTGGCATTTATTCATAGCATGGACGTGAAGCTTGGATGCTGTGGTGCCAGACTGCCTGTGCTCACACCCCAGCCACATCCTTTACTGGCTGAGGACCTGGTCAGCTTATGTAGACTCTGTTTTTCTCATCTGTAAAGTGGGTATAATAGTAGTACCCACCTTGTACAATTGTTTGGGAGTTCAATGTGTTAGTGGTACAGGGAGCCTGAGGTAAGAATCAACCATAGTCATTACTCTTTTGAGTTAGACACTTGGGACGGTCACCTCATCTCCTTTCAAACGGTCTTCTTTTGCAGCCTGGCGCTATGTGGGAGCCGTCGGAGGCTTCCTCTTCATAGTCATCCAGCTCCTCTTGCTTGTGGAGTTTGCACATAAATGGAACAAGAACTGGTATGTGCCTTTGTGGAAAGCTTCCACGTGAACTCACTCTCTGGCTCAGAGAGAGCGCCCAGTGCTGACAGAGGCTGTACCCTGAGTCGTATCGCCAGGGGTTAGCAGCCTGCTTACACCAAAACTGATTTTTGCTGGTTCCCTCCCTCCCCTCTGCTCTTTGAACCTCTTCCCTTACTCCTCTCCCATACTGATTGTCTCTCATTCCTACCTTTCTTTTTCCCACGTCAGTTCTTTTTACTTTTTTCTCCCTTTTTCCCTACACCCTCTCATTTGGACTCAGCCACGGTCAACCCTCCTGCTGACGCCTCGCAGCCCAGCTCTGCGCTGTCAGTGGCTAAAAACGTTGAGCGAGCTTTATCTTAGGCCCCCATCCTTGGCAGATGAAAAAGAAAAAAAGTAGTTTGGAGCTGAAAGTTCACTTTCAGCAAAGACTATTCGATGGACTAGTTCTTTCCTCTTTAAAAATAATTTTGTTGCTTCTCAACTACTTAAGAGAGGAAGGGCCCCTTCATTAGGATCTTTTGTTGTGCTCACTTAGAAAGCCATCCTGACTTAAAAATATAGACTCTTAAGTGCCTTAAAAATAGGATTCACGTCCTAAGATGTGTGGCAAATGCCAAACTGTTAGTGGCTCATTTTATTTCTTGCTGAGCTACATTGAGGAAATGACTGGACAAGGGTCCAGCCTCTTCAGTGCTAAGGCCAAGTTGACTTTGTTCCTCTGGGCAAAGCTCGGTCTGACTTTATAAAATATGAATGGAAATAACTGCCTGCTGTGTCTAGTAAGGCTCTTATAATTCTGTAGATTTTGTAGGCATCATGTTGTTTTATACTGTTTTGGGGTAGGGGAAATCTGAAAGTTCTATATGTATGTGAATTTATTTTTTTAATTTTGGATAACATAAGATATACTCTCCACATTCTCTCAAAACACTTCTCATTCTAATTATATTCTGCAGCTTGGTAGTTGTTTTCTTTTGTTTTTTAAAGATCAAATCATGAGATGCATGAATGAAAAGATACTGTTAGTCATTTTATTATTTGGTGAATACTAGAGTATGCACCCAGATGCCAATGTTAAAAATGTTTATAGCACATCAAATCATCTTCCAAGTAGCACCACAGTCATATTTTGGTATTTTTCAAGTCTTAATCACTATGCAAATGCAGATTTCTAGGTCTGAATTGTGCTCATATATAAATTTTTTTTTAAGTGTATTTATTTTTGCCTGTGCTGGGTCTTCACTTCTGCTCAGGCTTTTCTCTAGTTGCAGTGAGCAGGGGCTACTCTTCATTGTGGTGCACGGGCTTCTCTTGTTGTGGAGCACAGGCTGTAGGGTGCACGGGCTTTTCTTGTTCTGGAGCACAGGCTCTAGGGAGCACGGGCTCAGTAGTTGTGGGGCATGGGCTTTAGTTGTCCTGCGGCATGTGGAATCTTTCCAGACCAGGAATTGAACCCATGTCCCTGCATTGGCAGATTCTTATCCACTGTACCACCCAGGGAAGTCCAAAATATAAGTTTATTATTACATGCTGTCCTACGTTTTGAGTCATCCTGGAAACCTAGTATGTTGGGGTTTCTATTAGATCTTGTTTTGAGGCTGAAAAATTTTCCTAAAGATAAGTCTAATGGGTGACTATAGTTTATGTGACCCTGTTTTCTCAGTTGTACAGAAGGAATGTGCCCAGTAAGTTAGAAATGCATTTTAATTGATTAAATATCACACTTTCCATTGATTCTTAATGTACTTTCACTCTGAATTTTTTATTAGACAAAAAATGTCACACCCGAGTTTTTTCTAAGATTTTCACAAATAAATTTCAAGTTAGGAACTTGGTAGTAAAATATTAATATCTTTGATTCTGTGGGCCTGATTTGCCCATTTAATAGTATATTCTCTCGAGAATACTTATGCTGCTCTATTCTGACTTTTAATGTTTTGATTGATTCTGAAGCCATTTTCTAGGACTGATTATCGATGCCAAGTTTTAACAGGCATTTTGGAAGAGTTTGATCACTTTAAAAACTTTCCAGAAGCCACCTAATAGGAATGGCTTAAGAGCTTTACAGCAATTGATGTTGCTGTTGTACTGGCTGTGAGGCCAGTATCCCAACAAAATCCCTTTTGTCCACATAACCATGGTTTCTTGATCTGCCTAAAATTAAGATTAAGCTAGGAAATGTACAAATATTGTTATTTTTATGTAAGTTCATTTAATTTAGGAGTTTTTTAATGGAGACTCTTGCTTTCACGGTTAGTCTAGAAAATATAATACTTGTATCTCTCTTCATGTTTTCTTTTTTCTCCTTTTGTAAAGATCTTGAGAAAGAGAATCTCAAAGGCAGTAGGAGAGAAAGGCCATGGGCCTGGATACCAGGCAGCAGATTTTAATGTCCCTGACTATCGGGCTGTTTTACTTGAGGCATGTGTGCGTGTTCAGTTGCTTAGTCTTGTCTGACTGTTTGTGATCACGTGGACTATAGCCCACTAGGCTCCTCTGTCCATGGGATTCTCCAGGCAAGAATACTGGAGTAGGTTGCCATTCCCTTTCCCAGGGGATCTTCCTGACCCAGGGATTGAACCTGGGTCTCCTGCATTGCAGGCGGATTCTTTACCATCTTTGAATCTTAAGGCATATGACTTGACTACTCTGACCTCAGTTTTTATACCTGTGAAGTGATGTGTTTTGTTCTTTTGTTAAAAGATAAGCTAGGGCATTTAAAAACGGTTGTGTGAAAATTGGTTCAAATTTAGCACTCTCCAATCTAGCAAGTAGAAAGGAGCTCTGAGGAGCGGTACAAAATAAAAGGACTTTTATAGGCAAAAGGGAGCAGAGACAAGGAAGTTACATTAGGCAGGAAAGCAGTTTGGTTATTGTGAGGTAACTTTCCTATAAGGGATGGCAGGTCCTACCAGTCAGACTACCTAACTAGTTAACTAGACTATCTAATTAGTGCTGAATAGGAGATTTCTGATTGACTGGTTTAAGATTCTGTTTTTGGGAGAGCTGATACTCTGTTGCGTTGGTTTGGCGACATGGGGCTTAGCATTAGTGACTTCATTTTAAGTCTTTCATCTTGTTTTTAACACTTTCTAGGTTAGTTTTTGTGGTTTGAAGTGTCGGTTCTATATCAAAACTGAAATTACAAAAAATAGACAGTCTAATCAGGTGTTTCTAATGAAGACCCATTTTCTAGACTTTCTAGATTTAAAAATTCACATTGCTGTTGGCTTTTGTTTTCCCCTAGCCCTCATCCCAAGCCTGAGCCCAGCCTGATAACCTGCTTGCTTCTGTGTCTATACACTTCATCCTACTGCTTGGTCCTTTTCTAACCTTCATCCAAGTGCTCGCATTGAGCATTGATCCAAGATTTTTGGAATGCTAACTCTGTGCCTGGCACCGAGAGTATAGTCATGGCATTGTTTGGTGTGTCTACAGAGGTTGTCTCGGGAGGACCAGCAGAGTCCGGAGCAATAGGTAGCGGCCACTCCGTCATCATAGCTGCATCAGGTTGTCCTCTGACAGTTGGCAGTCGTTGCACCGATACTCTTTAAGCACCTATTACTTGCCAGGCACTTGACAGTAGGCAGTGGATGCAACAGTGCCCTGCTCTGTGGAGTGTATATTCTCCTGGAGAGGAGAGGGGGTAGCAAGTAAGTCTAATCAAGCAAATAAGTAATAGGTTCAGTGGTGGAGAGTGTGCTGTGGGTGAGAGAGTTGGGGCAAGCAGGGCAGGGAAAGGGTTTCATTATAAGATATGAAGGAGATGAAGGAAGTTGGGAAGAGCCTGAGGCAGGGCTGTGCTGGCTTGTCTAAGGAGCGAGGAGACATCCATTGTGGCTGGACCCCAGTGGTGTGAGGGGAAGGCACAAGAGATAAAAGTCATTCATCAGAGGTGGCCCTGGACCAGATCATGAAAGGTTTCTGGGGCCATCATGGCAGATGGCAGGGCACTAGAGGGACAGAATCTAATGCACATTTTAAGTTAAGAAAAGATGAGAGGAGGTCATAGGTACAAGTAAGGAGACGAGTGGGAGGTGATCCAGGGGAGGAATTATGTAGCTTGGTGCTAGATGGTAGCAGCAGTCAGATGCTGATAGAGGCTGAAGTGGGAACCAAGGGAGTTTGCTGCTGGAGTTGGCATGGTGTTGGGGAGAGGGGAGGAGCAGGGAGTGAAAGACAGTGGTCAAGAGCAACTGCAGTTCTTTGTCTACCCCCACCCCTAATGGAATTGCCATATTCTGAGGTTGGGAAGATCATAGGAGAGCAGGTTTGGGGATGAACGTTTGAATACTGGCAAGTTAACCTGGACCTCCTAAGGTTCACAAGCCAGTTAGACCTCCAAGTGGAGACGTTAACAGGGATGATATGAGCCTGGAGTAGAGGGGAGAGGTAGGGTTGAAGATTTAACTTTGGGGATCCAAGCAAAATAACTGTTAGGAAAGTCCTTCTTACACTAATAAAATAGCCCAAAAGACTGGTGAAGACACAGCTGGAGCCCCCACTCACACACTGGTCAGCAGTGTTCACCTTTTTCTTCATAATCCATTTTCTCTCCCTGTCAACAGGTAGCATTTGACTCTTTCCTTTCTCTAAGTCACACTTTATCTTCATGTGATTTGTGTGCCTTCTCTATTAGAACAACTCCACAGTCATTGGACCGCCTGGCTCAGTTTCAGGAGTATGATGGTCATTATCATTTTGGCCTTTCCTCTTTGTTTTCTTTGTCTCTGGCCGTGGCAACTTCTTCATCATTCAAACATTTCAGCTGGGCTCCTTGAACACTTTCCAACTCTGTGAAGACATTAAGCAAGTTGCCTGCTCTCGAAGTTTTGTGAGATGTAGTTACAAAGGGCAGTTGACCCCTAAGGCAGATGAGGTGGTTCAGAGCACCCCCTGTTGTAGTTCTGTCCTCTTCTTTCAGCATCAGTAAGCTCTCTTCTTTGTTCTGAACAATCTCTATAGGTTGTGAAGCCACCACGTACTTCTCCCATCCCTTTAATAATGTTTATATAAAATAATATGATCTTTACACTAGTCTCCTCTTCTGGATTCTTTATTATAAATCCCATTAAAATTTTTACTCTTTTTTCTGGCTGATTTTATTCTTCACTTTTTTTTTTAGAGGCGGAGTGGCTGTGCTCCAAAGCATGTGGGATCTTTGTTCCTCAACCAGGAATCAAACCTAGGCCCCTGGCTGTGAGAGCACTGAGACCTAACCACTAGACCACCAGGGAATTCCTGCCTTCACTTTTTTTTTAATGTCAAACTCTTCCTTAATCATACCTGGCATTGTTTGGGAGAAGCAGTACTGGTATAGAGTCTTCTTTTCAGTGCAAGGACAAAAGAGATGAGGTCAGCCAGTCTTTCTCTGGGTGAAGTTCAATTACTTCTCTCTCCCTAAACAGAAGATGGGCATCAGCAGGAGGTGCTGGCAGCACTTGGAGAAAGAGACTGGCACCTCCGGGCTCTGTATTTCTGGGAAAATTCAGAGAGAACTCTAGCACACAGCCCACTTTATAATACTGCCAGAACTTGTCCTGGGGTAGTTGACATCCAGAATGGGGAAGCTAAAGTCTGTGGATATTCATTTTAGTTACTGAATACACTTGAGTCAAAGACTGAAGTTTTTCAGTGTTAAGAAAAAATTCTAAGCTTGAGCCAAGAATTTTTTGCATATTCACCTGTACCTTCCAGTTTTTAGTTGGTAAAATGATTGTTTGCTGCTGTTCATACACTAAGTCATGTCCGACTCTTTGTGACCCCATAGACTGCAGCACGCTAGACTCCTCTGTCCTTCACTATCTCCTGGAGTTTTCTCAGATTCATGTGCATTGAGCTGATGATTCTGTCTAACCCTCTCATCCTCTGCTGCCGTTTTCTCCTGCCGTCAGTCTTTCCCAGCATCACGGTCTTTTCCAATGAGTAGGCCCTTTGAATCACGTGACCAAAGTGTTGGAGCTTCAGCTTCAGTCCTTCCAATGCCTGTTAAGGGTTGATTGCCTTCAGAATTCACTGGTTTGATTTCCTCATGGTCCAAAGGACTCTCAAGAGTCTTCCCTAACACCATAATTCAAAAGCATCAGTTCTGCAGCACTCAACCTTCTTTATGGTCTAACTGTTGCATCCATACATGACTACTGGAAAAACCATAGATTTGACTATATGGACCTCTGTTGGCAAAGAGATGTCTCTGCTTTTGCATATGCTGTCTGGGTTTGTCATAGCTTTCCTTCCAAGGAGCAAGCGTCTTTTAATTTCATGGCTGTAGTCGCCATCCACAGTGATTTTGGAGCCCAAGAAAATAAAACCTCTCACTTTTCCCCCTTCTGTTTGCCATGAAGTGATGGTGCATGATGCCATGGTCTTAGTTTCTTAAATGTTGAGTTTCAGGCCAGCTTTTTCACTCTCTCCTGATGAAGAGTCTCTTTAGTTCCTCTTTGTTTTCTGCCATTAGAGTGGTATATCTGCATATTTGAGGTTATTGATATTTCTCCCAGCAATCTTGATTCTAGCTTTTGATTCATCCAGCCTGACATTTCGCATGCTGTACCCTACATAGAAGTTAAACAAGCAGGGTAATGATATACAGCCTTGTCATACCCCTTTCCCAATTTGGAACCAGTCTGTTGTTCCATGTCCAGTTCTGACTGTTGCTTCTTGACCTGCATACAGGTTTCTCAGGAGGCAGGTCAGGTGGTCTGGTATTCCCATCTCTTTAAGAATTTCCCACAGTTTGTTGTGATCCACAAAAGCTGATACAATGATAAGTCTTCTGAATAACTCCTTACAAATGTCTGGGACCTGACAGCATTAGCTAATAATGCTTGAAGGGTGGTAGATATTGTTGGAAAATCAACTGACCTGTCTTCCCCCCACCCCTTCCTCTTCTCCACTTCTGGAGAAACAGGACTGCAGGCACAGCTACCAACAAGCTGTGGTACGCCTCTCTGTCCCTGGTGACCCTCATCGCGTACTCCATCACCACGGGAGGCTTGATTTGGATGGCAGTGTTTTATACCCAGAAAGATGGCTGCCTGGAAAATAAAATTCTCCTGGGAGTAAATGGAGGCCTGTGTCTGCTTATGTCAGTGGTATCCATCTCACCCTCTGTCCGAGATCGTAAGCACAGTTTTTTTTCCTTCTATACTTCCTTGTTCATATTATAAATGTCCTTGACCATAATTTTGCAAATTATGATCAGTGGGTCAGCAATAGGAAAGGTGGGATTCCAGTGTCCTCTTCGTACCCTGCACTGGGCTGAAGGTGATAGTCAAGCATGCCTGTGTCAAAGATTTGAATATAATGAAGTCAATAAATAAGAAGGTAGGCGTTACTATCGTTAAATAATGTACTACAAGGAGCGTTTCAATGGGAAATGCCTTTAGTGGATATTTGGCTCTTCCCTATAATCTCTTTATAAAATTTGAATGAATGAGAAGGCTCCCGAAGGAGCTGTTTTGGGGCTCATCTTTCACGTAAGACCCCTGTGGGCCACAATTCAGGGACAGCATGGTCCCAGAATCAGGAAACAGGAAATCAAAACCTGGCTCAGCCATCTGCTGGCCCCAGGAGCTGGCCTTTCTCAGATCCAAGTCCTTCCTCAGCAAAGCCAATAGAAACCTGTGAGCCTGATCTTGCTCATGGTTATTTCGAAGCCAAAAGGAAGAAATGATTGAAGTTCATTATTGAAATTGAGATTGTTATTACTCACCCAGTTCCTTTATCAGTTAAGAATTTCCTAAGACATTATTAGTATTCAGATCAAAATATTCCTTGGGTTAAATTCTACCCTTTGAAATAGTTGTAATTTGGTTTAGTGCCATTAATTGTTAAAGTGAGTCTCATTCCCATGCCAAAGAGCACCATTGGAAAGGGCCTATTTTTTACCTTTATTGGTCCTTATAATTTGATAAGTAAAATTCTGGAGATAAATTTAATCAGAGGGAAGACTGGGTAAAACTAAATCTTTTTATGTCTGTGGATGGTTGAAAATTTCACCGAAAAGATAAATCCCTTCTCTCGCATCTTGGTTACTCTCTTAACCATCTGAACAGTTTAATTTAAATATTGTAACATAGAAAGCCTTTTCCCAATAAATGCTGAGTCCCATAGCTGCATTCTTTGGCTTGGACCAATTCTGGTATTCCCAAAGGTTTTCTGCCCATTGACAGATGAGAACTCTTCCCCACTGGCATGGATTCTGAGTGTCTGATGGCTTTGTGAGTCTGGAATCCAGGTCCTCCATGTAAAATCCATCATTTACCCCACTAAGCTATGTGATCTCACAAATTAACAGTGGTAAATTTTTTCTGGAGACCTTGTGATTTAAGAACAAATGTTACGAACCTCAGGGAGACCAGGCAGTATGTTTCAGTACAGCTGCAGTTATTATCAAAATCAGGTGTTGGGCGAGAATGTGGCAGAACTTGGCAGCTCTGAAACAGCATTTAGGTTCAGTGTCACTCCCTCCCCCCAAATATTTTAGTGTTACATGCGAAATACATTACGTACCTCTTCTTACCTTCAAGTGTGGGGCTCCAAGTTTGAGGGATATTATTTGGGGCGGTCCTTTTTTTTTTTTGGTGGGGCTGCATATGCTTTCTCACCATTGATTTATAACACGGTCCCTTATCATTCTCCAGGCCAGCCACACTCTGGGATACTGCAGTCGGGTCTCATCAGCTGCTACGTCACGTATCTCACGTTCTCAGCCCTGTCCAGCAAACCTGCAGAAGTAGGTAAGCTGGCCTTGTAGGGAGACTGTGCTTGCAGGGTGAATATTGTCACTTGCGGGGTGAGGACTGTGTCTCCTCGAACTGTCGTTTAAGTATCAGAGATGCAATACGTCAAAGTAGAGAGGTGATCTAGACTTCGTCACTAAATAGTGTCCTCAACATGGGACATGAACCTGGACCTTCCTTCTTCTGAGTCTTCCTGCTCTGCAGGAAAGACATGAACTCAACGAGGGCTAGTGAGTTTGCTTTTAAGCCTGATCTGCATTTTCCTGCTCAGAAATAATCAAATAATCAAGAAATTATCAGAAGTGTTCAAGATATTTCTTTTTATTCTCTTGATTATTGCTATTGTTTTTAGATGGTTATTAATTTACTTTCAGTGATCATTTCTCTGACTCGAACAGAGTGGAAAGAGTGTGGGGGAGTGGTTCTGCCACTTCAGTAACTTATATAAAGTGACTTACTTTTCTCTTCCTAGACGTCTCCCCTTTAAAGTAAGAATTTTAATTATAGGGTGGTTTTTAAGACTTCAGTTGAGTACGTGTGTGTATGTATACGTACAGTTTCTGGCATGTCAAATGTGCTATGTAAAGGTTACCTATTATTTTCGTAGAGTAGTTGCAATGAATATTTGAGAACTATCGAAACACCATTGTAGGTTGTTATTGTATGAGCCCTTGAGCTTTCCCAGCAGAGGACCATATTTTCTTATTTTGATCTCCAAACTCCTTATATTTCATCATTTTTTTCACGTTTGTAATATATAGATATATGTATACACGTATACTCATATATACATAAGTATATATAAATGTGTATGTTTGGGTATATTTTATCTTATATAAATCAAGTTAAATACATATACTCTTTTCTCTAGAGCAGAAAATTGATGTTTTCCTTTTTTAAATTTAGAAAGCAAATGCAAAGATGTTTTTGAAAGTTTTGGCATATACATGTAGTATGTATGGGTCTTGCCTTTATAGCTATTTATAGTACAATGTGAATATAATTGTAGGTCTTTTGTTAAGTATAGTTTATCCTGGATATAATTTTTTTTTAGAAAAAAGCTATGTAAATTTGACTTCAAGTTTATTTAAATCTAGTCTATTTAAAACTTCTATGAGTATTTTGACTATTTACATATTAATCTCTGGCTTTAACTCTGTGGGGTTTTTTGGTTACAGCATTTTTCTTCTCAATGGCAGGTATCACTTAAATACAGAAAAAAAAAAGTTTTATTTTTAATTTTGGGTGGTAGTATAGCAAAGTTCATATTTTGGTCAGGTTTGTAAAGAAAATTTTCATTGGCCTAAGAATAAAGAGTCCTTAAGCCACAGCACACAGTTAAGTTTATAGTTTCAAGTGGGAGTACAAGTAATAATTTTAGTGCAACTTCAAGTCCTTAGAATGTGCATGTTTGTAAAATGGTTTGTAGCCTGTTTTATGTTTATGTTCCTTATTTTGGGGCAGAGCAAGTAGAGCCAGCTTGGGTGTTCAGAATTGAAGACTCTGTTAGATAAAAAGTAAACAACTAATGATGGTAATATGATAGAAATCTTTGTTATATATTCTCTACAAGTTTATAAGACTAGCCACTTGAGAAGTTTCCCAGGTTACAGCCTAAAAGATGTCATGACTGTCCTATTACTGACAATACAATGACTTCTTATCTGGGTGGAGGCTGTTGGCCAGACAGCAGTTCCTGCAAGTTCCTGTTTGATTGTTGGTTAGTCTCAACATGCCTCCATGTCTATCCAAGGAGGTAGACATGGAGGATGCTCTCAGTTACCTGCGTGCTACCTGCTGCCCAGTCAGCCAGTCTATTGTTATCATTTAGTCCCTAAGTTGTATCTGACTCTCTTGTGACCCCACGGACTGTAGCCCACCAGGCTCCTCTGCCCATGGAAGTCTCCAGGCAAGAATACTGGAGTGGGTACCCATTTCCTCCTCCAGGGGATCTTCCCAACCCAGGGATTGAACCTGTGTCTCCTGCATCGGCAGGCAGATTGTTTACCACTGAGCCATGAGGGAAGACCCATGAGCCAATACTTTTTACTATTGCTCCAATAGTACTGAAAAAGGACATGACTCTTAGAAATCCCTGGTACTGAAGACCCCTTTAGCACTAAGCTGACACCCAAGGGTCTTATTCTGAGAGGCTGTCGAGGTGGGAGAGGGTGCTTTACCGAGCAGCGATCTAGTCTGAGTTGAGTTGGATGGCAGAGGAAACATTTCCAGTGCTGAGTGTTCACTGTTCTGTACTGCATGAATTTTCCCAAAGTGAATGCATCCCTGAGTTACTCAGAGGGCTTTTCTAATATGGCGATGATCCCTTTTTTCTTTCCTTCACAAGTTCTAGATGAACACGGGAAGAACGTCACCATCTGTGTGCCTAACTTTGGTCAGGACCTGTACAGGGACAAGACCTTGGTTGCTGGACTGGGTACTGCTATCTTGTGTGTATGCATCTTGTATTCATGGTAAGTTTTAGAAGGTACCTGAGGCCATCTTTGCAGATTTTAAAAGTACAAGAGGAGAATTTACGTAAGTTTTACCAGTATGAGGCAGTCAAACAAATACCATCTGAGGAAGAGGGAAAATGAAGCCTGAAGTAAGAAAGTGGTATTACAGCATGAAATCTAGCTGTTTGGACTTCATTTTACATAACTTGTACTTCTTTGGGGTAAATAAATATATATAGTATGTTGCAATCCTTTAAAAGATGGTTGAGGATTACTTGCTAAAGCCCTTTTGGAGAGTAAGGGAGCACAAAGTGAGGAAGAGATGGTATGTGCCAGAATGTTTTGGCAACTTTCTATTCCAACAGAAAAAAACATTTGTTCTCTTGTTGATGGAAAGAGTACAAAGTACTCCATACACAGACATTTTGTGCTTGGTCCAGGAAAGACAGGAAACATTTCTTTTATGCTAAAACTCAACATTGCTTTTAAGGAGCAAAATCATTCCTCCAAAAGTAGGTGTGATACATAAGCAGGCTGTGTTTTAGATGCTTGGGGTGGAGTTTATTATTTTAAAATCTATATAAAAAAAATCAGAGGGAGAAGAGTAAAGGATAGGAATCATAAGTTTCTTATTCCATTTACATGTTTCACTGATGATCACGCTTCCCCTTGACAGTCACCCTTTCATGTTTAGGTTTTACTCCTGTGTTTTATATTTCCGTATATTTCAGTGTCTACAAGTTTCAACCAGTCACAGGCACGTTATAGTGATCCTTTGGCCAAAACTGAACCATCCTTGGTAGCTTGCATAAGTAAAATGTCTCTCTGTGCACTTTGGCATTTTCTTCTAACACCCCTTCATGCTGTAGAGAGGGACCAACAGACATGGACCTTGATGACAGCCATAGGCAGGAGAACTGAGTTTTATGAAGCATGTGTTCACAGTCATGCATCAAGCTTGCAAAGGCATGTAGTGTCGACTCTCAGCCTGTCTGTGGTGTAGCGGCAGCCTCTCCACACTGCAGTAGAAGCAACAGTGGTGAACACTTTCTGGCCTTCCATTATTATTAATTCCATACGTGTTCACTGATTTGGGCCACATCAATGCATGTTTTCAGGAAAACCATTAAGGTACCCACACTTTAATCCTGATTCTCAGTCCTTCCTTTCTTAAGTTTTTCCTTCCTGAGTCTATTATTTTGGGCTTTGGGGGAGAAATGTCAGCAACATGGCTAATTTTACGATCTGTCACTCACTTTTTTTCTGTATTGGTATGGAAAAAATATTGGTGAGTCCAGCAAGGAGAAAGTAGGTTACTAACCTATAAATGTAGAATATTTCATTTTTAGAATAAAATTTAGTTGTATTTACATACGAAGAAAAATTCCTAGAAGGAGATAAACCAAGCTTGTAATGGTGCTAGTATTATGTATATAATTTTTTTCTGTTTTTCTCTTAAAAAAATGTTTTTTTTTTGTTAACATGAGCTGTTGCTTCTTTTGTTTGGAGTATCAGGAAAAAAAAGCTGTAAAGATATTTGGTAGACTAAAATCAGATGTTTTTGTGAGTTGCTGAATGCCTAATCCCACATGATTAAAAATGTTTGCTCCCTTAGATAAAATAGGGCTTAGATTTGCTATCAGTGGAAAAGATGCAAAAATGCTATTTAATATGGTGATAGAATTGCCACCAGTGGTTTTGGTTTATGGTGTGTAATTTTTACCCTATACGTCGCTTTTGAAATTTAGTGGCACCTTAGCAGAAGTTGGCAAGGTCTAGTCTGATATTCCCAAAAGATAACAACTTTTGAAGCTGACAGCTGCTGTGTAAAATCTGTCTAAATGCCAATAGCAAACGTTATTGAATGCTGGTAATCAATCTGCAAAACCATAGTGCTTGAAGGTTGAGGAGACGGAAAACAACAGCCACACCACGTGGAGCTGAGGAGTAACCAGGCAGCTCTGTGGCGTTGATGTAACACATGGCATGAATATACCACCTGGTGATGGCAGTTGATTCCTGGGGGTTCAGCGCAGTGCTGCACAGCGAGGGGGGCCCTGGGTGACTGGTGTTTGCTCTAATTACCCACCACAGCTCCAGGAGGAGTGGGCTTTGAGAACTTTATTCCAAGCAGCCTGGAGTTCAAGGGGGCTTCAATTTGGAGGGTTTCAAATCTTGACTTCCTAGACTCAAAAAGAGCACAAAAGGAGGCTGCAGGGAAAACTTGCACAAGAATGTCTAGATTTCATAGTATAGTTGTTGGCACAGAGGCTTTCAAAAGTAGCTGTTGCTATGAGTGTGCTTTCTCTATGGGGCTACTCTTTCTTGTTGGGACCCCTTGCAATGCTTCTCTCGTTGCAGAGCACAGGCTGTGCACAGGATTCAGTAGTTGTGGCATCCCCGGGCTTAGTTGCCCCAATGGGAATTGACCATCTGTGCCCCCTGCATTGACAGGCAGATTCCCAACCCTGGACCAGGGAAATCTGAAATCGCCCATTTCAGCAGAAGTCCAAGACTGCTTGGGACTTCAGTAAGATCTTAGAGGCTCACTGTACTGTGTTCTCTCCTAACTGGAATATCCCCACCACAGACACACACACTCTCTCTCTCTAACGCTTCTTTAGGAGGCTCTCATAGTGAACTCCAGTTTTGCTTTTTGGCTTTCTGCCCCAAGTCCTGCTTCTGTGGCCCTCACTATGAGGATGTTTTACTCTTGGCTGTCTTAGCTTGGAAGTAGGGTTCAGCCAAAACCCACACCCAGGCTTTCCAACTGAGGCCGCCCCTTCCCCTGTACCCAGGCATTATGCTGTAAAGAAATGTCACAGCCTGGACCCCATCAGGAGTCCCCGATGGCTTTCTGTATGTCTGTGCCCCTGTGCCCTCTTAGGCTGTCACCCGCCCTGTTCCCCCCTAGCTGTTCCTCAAGTCCCTCCTTGGTCTCTAGGTTTTGACTGCAATTGTTAGTCTCTCGGCTTTAAATTCACAAACTGGCAAATGAGACAGGATTACGGAGTCGATCAAGTTCAGTTCCCTCATGAAGTGGAATTTCCTGCAGGTCCAGTGGTTAGGTCTCTGTGCTTTCACTGCCAAGGGCCTGGGTTCGATTCCTTGTTGGGGAACTAAGATCCTACAAAGCTGTGCACCGCCCCCCACCCCACAAAATTCAGTTCCCTCCATGTACTTACAAGGAAACTGAGATGTGGAGCCTGCTCCTGTATGTCTCGCCCAGTTACGGAAACCTTTCCTTCCACCTCCTTTGCTGAAGTATTGGGAGAGACATGTTCATAGTCATTTTTCTTTCTCCTGGGATGACTTGGAGTCGGGTTGTTTTACGTAGGTGGACCGATCAGCTGGGCGACTTACATAATTGCATTATTAGGAGGCATTTGTGCTATAAAGTGTTTCTGGCTATTTTAGTTTTAGCTATACTTAAGAGAAAAGAAAATAAGTATTTTTTCAGCTGTCTAGGAATTTGAGTACAAAATTGGAAAAACTAAGAACCTTTACAAAAGGTCAAACAACTTGCTAGTTCAAATGGGACATTCACAGCAATATGGCAGACCACTTGGAAATAATTGCAAGATGAGTAAGATGGCATTGGAGGGACTAGTTTAAACTGAGAAAAGTTGGCACATCAAGAAGGGTTACCTATACTGTTGGCGTGGGATGGACCTGCTGCCTTTTTTTTTTTTTTTTAAGAATTGGGTGGTATATTTTTGGGAATCCTGTTACTCCAGAACCTGCCAGCTAGAAATCTTCATGTCTCTGCATCAGGGGTATGTTGAGGGCCTCTTTCTACAAACTCGGGTTTCTCTTGGGAGCTGAGTCTCCAGCTCTGTTACACTGGGAAGGTAGTTGAGAACAGTCACGTGATCTCTCAAGGGCCTTGTAAGTTGGTCAGAGGCAGAATCTGTGGTCTCCAGCAGGAAAGTCTGGACGTGTTGGCTGGAGATTTTCTGTGACCTAGTGGCGTTTGGCCAGTTCCAAAAGCAACTGAAGCAGATGTGGAGGGGCATCTGCATTACAAATCTTTCTTCCAGTGTGCAGGAGGTTCAGGGCTCAACCTAGGTTGGGAGGGCTTGGGGGTGGAGGGAGGTTTATTTTTTTTCATTGTCACAGCAACGGAAAGATGCTACAGGCTTTTAGTGAGTGAGGGCTCAGGGTAATAATCAAATAAGGTTACTAGACATTCTGTGTCCAGTGAAGCTCTGCCCCAACCAAATGCTGTCAGGCTCCTCCCACCCCCACAGGAAGTACAGGGTTAAAGTCACTCAGGCCTGAGCCCTGGAAGGGAAGAGGTTATGGATAATCCGGGAATTGTCTTGTGCAGACCAGATGGTTCTAGTAATAGCCAGAGTGCAGACAGTAAGAATTTCCCAGGCTTTTAAAGAGTTTGTAAAAAACAAAAACAACAGTATTTTCTCAGTAATTTTAAGAAGGTTTTGTGGATAAAGGCTATGACTGAATAAAGATCTTCTTTTGTAGTTACATTTACTTATAGAAGTACATATATATGATGAACTGATTATAGGTATTTTTAGGAGTAAGAACAAGAGCTCCCCTCTTAGTGTCCTCCGATGATGAAAGTGAAGTGACAGAGGTGCCAGGACCAAAAGTTGGCTTTTCTAAAACCATTTTATTCCCAAGAAGTTAGGAAATGGAATGTTTAGTCAAACTCTTTTAAAGAATAAACATCATCTTTCAGATGAAAATTCCAGATATTGATCTCTTCCTAAAGTTAAGTCTCCCCCCATGGAAACGACAGACTGTATTAACTCATAATTCATAGGCACAAAATATAGCACCTTGAGTGCAGGAGCCAGGTGTGTGCGTTTCCTGGGCGCATAGCCATGGGATTGTTTCTGTCACTCCTCAGACCAGGCTCAAGCCCATTAACATCCATCTGTTCAAAGCAGAATTGAAAGTGATGCTGTTGGACTAGAGTGGACCACAAAAGAAACAATGATCCTGGATCCCAGAGGACCTTTTCATGAGGGGAGCTTTTTATTGTTTATTTGCATCTCAATGATCTCTTTTCTCCTTGGGAAAGAGGACTAGAATGAGTCGAGAAGACAGTGTTCCCTTAGTGGTTTTTTTGGTTCAAATGAGTCTGGAATTCCTGCCTCCCCACTAACAGCTCCCACCGTCCCACCCTCTCCCCTATTCCTGGAGTGGCAGGAGGAAAGGGATTGTTGTATGTCTCATTGAGTTCCCAGCACTTAGAACAGGGCACACCTTCAGTAAACATTTGCTAAATGAATCTGTATAGATTATTCATGTACACTGTATATTTTTCTATGTGCTTAAAATGATCCCCACCCCAGGAAAAAATAAATACCTTTTTGTACCTCTGTAAGCCAGATTTTACAACATTTTATCTCTCTAGGCAGGAGGAAAGTGTCAGGAAGAATTTTTTTTTAAGTGACACTGATAGCTACTCTAGACTGAATTTCTAAATAGAAAACCTTGTCTGTCCAAGGCTGATTATCACAGAAAACTGTGACAACCTTCGTTTTTCATGCCCTTGAGTTTTATCACCATTTCTGGCTTAAGCAGAACTGTAGGTTAGAGCGAGCCTCCTTGGGGTCCTAGCCAGGCAGCCCTGCCCTCCTTCAGCGTGTTATGTGACATGTTAACATACTCAGCTGACCTTTCTGTTTGTCTTAGTTTGACATCGACGACAAGATCAAGTTCCGATGCTCTGCAGGGCCGGTACACAGCTCCCGAGCTGGAAGTAAGTTCATTTCCTTTTCTTGGCCGTGCTTCATCTTGGAAGACCCATTTTCCAGGAGGGCTTTTTATGTGTTTACTTGCATCTTTAGTGGTCTGCATCCCATGATCCCATTTTTTTTTTACTCAGGAAGGAACACGATTCCTGTACAGAAAAAGAAATGTCCTCAATATACTATAGGATTAAAATAAAATTTGTTGACTTTTCTCCAACAAATTCAGCCTCTGGTGTGGCATCCGGCCACCCCACTCTCACCAAAGGCCTGGGTAGCTTGTCAGTCTGCTCTCTGCTTTTTTCCTTTGTCATAACAGAATGTATGTGGGCTGTTTTAACTTCTGGTCCCTTTCCTTAGTGTGTACCTGTCTGTGTTCTCCTTACATGGCACGACTGTGAGGTCAGACGGCGGCCGTTGGAAGGAGAAGGGGAGGGACACCCTGTCTCTGTGTGCCGCTGGGCACTGTCTATATGTGAGCTTATTCCCTGCAGCAGCTCCAGCAGGTGGGCATTTCATGGGGTGAAGAATAGCAAACAGTGAACAGAGGCCTGTCGGTCAGCAGAATATCTTTTTCTTTCTGATGCAAAAGTCCTTTCCTGAGGCCCTCGGTGGAACATCCACTGAGGTCACAAAAGGTCTAATCAGATGGAAACAGCCAGAAAGATACTCCACCCTGACTCCCAAGAATGGAAAGAAGAGGAGTTTCCAGTGACGGCTAGGACTTGCTGTGTTCTAAGCACTGCGTCTGTGATTTCATTTTCAAAGAAACCCAAGGAGGCTTTTATCTCCATTATTTTCCAGCAGGGTGGGAGACAAACAGAAAAGTTAAGTCCTTTAAACTTGGAATTCGCCAGCATGTAAACCATGTAGTCTGGCTCGAGTCGGTGCTGTGTTCCCAACCACCATTGCCCAAGATCCGGCTGCAGTCTGCCGGCTCTGCTGCTGACCCTGCCTGGCGCCCGACCCCCAGCTGCCTTTCCCCGTGTGGAGGAAGAGCCCTGGTGTCTGTCCAGACACGGGCGCTTTGTTCTGGGGATGGGCCTCCCTCCACCTGACCTGGAGATAGCGGACGGCTATGAGGGGTCGTCAGTCTGCCAGCAGCATTCACCAGCTCTTTCTGTCACTTGAAGAAGGAGCAAACTGTACTGAGTCTGAATGGGTTGCTGCCTATTCTTCAGAAGAGAATGGCTCTAGAAGCAGGCGGTCATGATCACTCCTGACTGGGTGACCCCCTGCTGAGGCTGGACCGTTCTGGCTTCAATATCCCTATTGTGTACAGAGTCAAAGTGCAAAGAACAGCAAGTCTCCGCATTAGATTTAAGAGAATGTTTTTCTTCTCATTCCGAGGAAAGAGCCCCAGTGTTTCCCTCTGAACTGGAGAGCACGCAGGATGGAAGTTGGTTCGCCAACTCCTTGCATCACGTTTCACAGGATAGACCTTTGAAAGAGGGAGTTGGTCATTTCTTGTGGTAACTTAAGCTTCAAAAGAACTGGGACCCCAGCATAACATGTCTTGGGCCCACTGAATGAATTAATGCATCTTAGACTGTATCCCTTGATCCAAGATTCTGTCAAGACCAGTGCCTCTTTGACAAGTTTCCCTGACACAGGAAGGAAAAAGGGCTTGGCTTTGAGGGGTGTAAATGGGACAAAGACTTGGATTCCCATGTCCTTGCCCCCAGCTCTTTGTTCTTTATCATAAAACTATTACCAGCCAAGAGGCATTGAGGACCCAGCACTTCCTAGACTGTCCTGGTATGTTTTGTGTCTCTAGTTCTGTTTACCAGAGTCTTTCTGGAATCAATGTAGTAATTTTTCATAAACTCAATTTTAAAACAATTAAGTTTGTTGTTTTGAGTAGGTCAGAAACATGGTACGGCGTTTGGAAGGAGCCACCCCATGCGTTGCTGTCCCTGGTACCCCTGCTCCCCTTAGGCAGCCAGTTCGGAGCCTGATTCTAGTAGGAATGTGGGTGGGCCTCCTGGCTCCAGATCCCTTAGTTTTCCCCTGTCTGAGTCTAGATATCACATGCTGCCTGTTGCCCCTTGTGAAGCACAGATCTGGGAGTTCCCATCTGCCCAAGTTCCTGTCCCAGCTCTGTCACTAAGCTTGTTTCGTGACTTAAGGCCAGGTCTTCAACCTGGCTGACCCCAGTTTCCTCACCTGAAAGCCGGATAATGATCTCAGACCCTGGCGCCAAAGAGGATTGAGGGGAGCAGCAGGTAGAGCAGAGCGCCAGGAGGGAGCTCCCAGAGGGAGGGGACCTTACCTCATTCACTTCATGTTCCAGGCTGAGTTTTCCAGAAGTGGCCACCGGGGCAGAGCCTGATGTGCAGGATGTTTATTAGGGAGGCTTCCCTGGGAGGCTCAGAAGACTGTAAAGAATCTGCCTACAATGCAGGAGACCTGGGTTCAATCCATGGGTCAGGAAGATCCTCTGGAGAAGGGAATGGCAACCCACTCTAGTATTCTTGCCTGGAGAATCCCATGGACAGAGAAACCTGACAGGCTACAGTCCGTGGGGTGTCAGACATGACTGAGCAACTAACACGTTGACTTTTCAATACATGCAGAGGAGGGAAGGGAAGTTGAAGAGCACTGCAGCCTGGACAGAGAGCCTCTGCTCATCCCACGGGGGCTCGGAGCAGATATGACCCATCAGAGCTGTCCCCCAGGGGTTGTGGCTGCACCTTTACACCCCTGCTAGGAGCTCTTATCCTGCGTGGGTTGCCCAGGAAGGGCTTGCTTGAGGGTGGGGCGACTCCCAGCTAGGGCAGAACCTGGAGCTGCCGGCCAGAGACTTGCGGGGGTTGAGCAGTCACTAAGGGAGCACCCTGGAAGGGGCTCTGGTTGGCTTACCTCCATGTCCTTGGGTTTCCCATCACCAGCCCCCAGACCATCAGGGAAGAACAGACACTTAGTAGAACCTTTCAAAGGGATGAAGTGTGCAGTTCTGAATTTGGGGTGTAGTTCAGATGGGGAAAATTTGTCACATAGGTGGCCTTTAGTTCCAACCGTTGTGGAGATGGAAAAGCAGAAAGCAAGCCTCCTGACTTTGTTGGTTTTGCCCTCACAGGTAGCCCGGTGTTGCTTTTGCTTCGGCTCTGGGGGAGAGGGTAAGTGGGCAACATTCCATCTGGGCCTCCGTGATGTCCTGCAGACCTGTGCCACTCGTCTGTAGGCATTTGGGATTTAGGCACAAATAACTTGAGTGGTAAGAGGAATTTCTTTATTCCAGAGCTGGTTTATTGCTTATATACTTTACACGTCCTTCCCAAAGGGTCTTTGGGATTTGTGTTGGTATTCTGGCAGATGAGGAAAAGTTGATATTTTTGGCTCGTATTTATAAGTTAAATTACACAGTACATTTTTGAGGCGCAAGAAGTACATTTTTTTAAAGGAATGCAAATTTGGAAAATTTCTTTCATTCAGCTTCCTCTTCTTGAATTGGAACATTCCAGGGGCTTGAGAACTCTTGCTCTGCTGTCACTTTCTTCTGAGTTTATAATAAGTTTTCTGTGTTTAAGAGCTCTCTTCTGTTAAAATAAATGTGCCAGTAGGTAACTCATCCTATTACAGAAGGTGCTGGGGTGAGGTGGGAGCTTGGGGCTTATGGCATAGATGAGATTGCCTGAGGGTACAAACGGTGTTTGACAGCTTTCCTACTCAACAGCCCCTGGGTTGGAAATCAGCGCAAGTTTGGCTTTGCGAAAGTGGTAAGCATCCATGCGTTCACTCATGGAGCTTGTGCTCACTTTGTGGTTTGCAGACGCTGAAGAGAAGCAGAACATGAAAGAGGGCCCGCGGGTCATTTATGATGAGAAGAGAAGCACCGTCTACAGCTATGCCTATTTCCACTTCATGTTCTTCTTGGCTTCCCTCTATGTAATGATGACCGTAACCAACTGGTTCAAGTGAGTGGCCCCTCGTCTTAGCTGTTTTAGAAGCTGTTTTTCAAAAACATCCTATTCTTTACAGCCTGAAAATCAGATCTCTTGAAGTCAATTAACCTCTTCTCAAAGACCTGCCGTCCTTGTCTTCCCAGAAATGGTCCGAGTTCCTGACAGTTTTTTGGCATACTTTTAACCCTGGAAATTGGTGATGCTTACTGCAGCCTTAAGAAAATAGGAGGTTAATAGCATGCTGCTGCTGCTGCTAAGTCGCTTCAGTCGTGTCTGACTCTGTGCGACCCCATAGACGGCAGCCCACCAGGCTCCCTCGTCCCTGGGATTCACCAGGCAAGAACACTGGAGTGGGTTGCCATTTCCTTCTCCAATGCAAGAAAGTGAAAAGTGAAAGTGAAGTCGCTAAGCCGTGTCCGACTCTTCGCGACCCCATGGACTGCAGCCTACCAGGCCCCTCCATCCATGAGATTTTCCAGGCAAGAGTACTGGAGTGGGTTGCCATTTATGGGCAGTCTGTAGAACATAGTAACAGTAATGGAGGAAAACTTAGAATTCTTAAGCAGTCATTTGGCTTTTAGAAAAGAGATGATACTCTTTTTTACTTTGTCTTTTTTTTTTTTTTTTAACACTTTCATTACAAAAGTTTGAAACATTTCAAAAAAAAAAAAACCTAATATATAAGTATGAAAAGTAGCATGGGCCCCCCACCCCTACTCCATAACTACTGCTAATCATATGATGTATTTCCTTTCATTTCTTTTCTGTGCATTTATAAACCTATATAATTTTTTAAAACATAAATGTGATTACACACATTTTCTCTCTTGAGGGTTGGGGGTTTTTTGTTTGTTTGTTTTTTTAACTTACATGATGAATCTGACTTTCCCTGTTACTACATGAAGATTCTTTTCGATTCCTTTTGTATCTTTCTTTGATCCAGAGTTTCTGTTGGATCATAATTTGCTGTACATTAGGATATACCTAAGGTAGACATTATAATAACTTAGGATAGATATTTGGGCTTCCCTGATAGCTCAGTTGGTAAAGAATCTGCCTGCAATGCAGGAGGTCCTGGTTCGATTCCTGGGTCGGGAAGATCCTCTGGAGAAGAGATAGGATACCCACTCCAGTATTATCGGGCTTCCCTTGTGGCTCATCTGGTAAAGAATCTGCCTGCAGTGCAGGAGACCTGGGTTTGATCCCTGGGTTGGGAAGATCCCCTGGAGAAGGGAAAGGCTGCCCACTCCAGTATTCTGGCCTGGAGAATTTATTTAGACTCATTGTACAACAAATATATGAGTGGCTCCTCTGGGCCACACTGCTGTGGGTGGCATGGCCTATATTCTAATGGGGAAGGCGGACAGTGGTCCACATCAAATACAGTGTGTCAAGACATTGATGACTACTGGAGAGAAAAATGAGGAAGAAGAACAAGGAGTGGGGCAGGGGAGGTGGGGGCAGAGGCTGCAAACAGAGTGATGGGGAAGGCTTCCCTGAGGAGATCTTCCCAGACATCCTGGGGGAGAAGAGGGCATTAGAGCCTCCAGTGCTTCCCAGTGAGACGGGAATTCCTGGAACATTTTGGCTTGGGAAGCTTAAGAAAAGTTGGAGGCAGAAAATAACAGATATTAAGGATGTGTTAAAACTGGAGCCCTCTCTCGCTCCTGGTAGGTAAAAATGGTACAGGCACTTTGGAAAATAGTTCCTCGAAATGTTGAACACAGAGTTGTTATATGATCGTGCAATTGTACTCCTAATTATAGACTCAAGAGGAGGAAAAATCACGTCCATGCAAAAGCTTATACACAAATGTTCATGGCAGCATCGTTCATAATAGCTAAATGGAAGCAACCAAATGCCCATCAGCTGACAAATGGATAAACGAAAGGTGCTATATCCACACAACGGGATATTCCTCCATGACAGAAAGGAATAAAGGACTGTTACATGCTCTGCAGCATGGAGACACCCCAAAAGAAGTACGCTGAGAAAAGCCAGTCACACAAGGCCACTTGATTCCATGCCTGGTGACATGTCCAGAATTGGCAAAGCCATACAGACAGAAAGTGGTTAAGTCATGCCAGGGGCCAAGTGGAGGAGGAAACGGGAGGGCAGCTGAAGGGTGCAGGGTTTCTTTCTGGGGGTGATGAGAATGTTCTAGAACTGACTGTGGTGGTGGTTACACAAGTCTATGAAGATAATAAAAATCGTGCACTTTAAGTGGGTGTGAATTATATTAATATCTGAATTGAGTTGCTAGGGAAAAAAGAAAGGCTGGTGGGGGGTGGAAGCAGGGAGAGACACACTTGGTGGGAAGAGGCCTTTTCACCACCTCCCCTCTTCTCTGACCACAGCTGGGTCTCTTGTTTCTACAGCTATGAAAGTGCCAACATCGAGACCTTCTTCAATGGGAGCTGGTCCATCTTTTGGGTCAAGATGGCTTCCTGCTGGATATGTGTCCTCCTGTACCTGGGTACGCTGGTCGCCCCCCTCTGTCGACCCTCTCCACAGTACTCCGTGTGAAGATCTGAGCAATATCCTTGGTTCTTCAGCGGGAAGTGATGCCCTTGAACAAATATCCCAGGAGTCAAGCAGTGACTGGTACTTTGTGACAAGCTGGCATTCCCCTGGCTGGCGTCAGAGGGTCTGAAAAACCTTCAGGGGAAAAAAAAAAAAATCACTTGATTCGCTTTTTTTAATTCTGAAATTCAAAAAGAAGCTATTAGTTTGCCCCCAAAGATTGAAAATTTCACCTAAATTGATGCTGAGTGTTTATAGATTTTTTTATGTGTTTTACCCCTAAATATTGGGATAGTGGTCAGGCTAGTATTTTTCTTCTGCGTGTTTTTTACCAAAACAGAGTTTTGGGAATGACATCTTATTACAGGGATAAAAGCTTACTTTGTGTGGCCTATTACCTATCCCTGAAATAGACATGACAAAATCTGGAGCCCTTCACCCCCAACAGAAGGCAGACCCCTCAGAAGGCTCCACACCTCATCCTGCAGAACTCCTGCTCACGGTCCCCTGGTATTTATTGGCTCCAAGAGGAAGCATCTGCTTTTAACTCCACCCTTGTGCCGTCTCCTCCCAGCCCCCACACGTTACCCTTTGAAGTTGTGATGCTGGGAATCACAGGCTTCACTCTGCCCCTGCCCTTCCCGGAGGTGCCCTCATCCCTTCAGGTTCAGCATCTTCCTTATAATGTGAAAAAACAGTTTGCCATCACCACCCATGTGATTCCCCCCACCAGACTGTCACCGCCTGATCTGAGTTACTGCCTTAGTAACTTGCTTTGTAACTCAGATCGGGCGGTGATGGAGTAATTTGACCCTTACTCATGGTGTTGTTCATGTGATGATAGAACAACGTTCGTGTTGTTTTCTTTGCTATAGTCCTTGTTTGTTTATTGATAGTCATGATACTTTAGGACCGTACCTGGGAAGTTCTTCTTGACTGAAGCCTGCTGCACCCCTCTTTCCATTACTGAAGTCATCCAGTTTCTCTTCCACTCGAGGCCTTTGAAATTGTAAAAGCAAAAGGGCTTTTGTTTTCCAAATCTGTAATGTGACCACACCATTAATGTCCCTTATGATTTTGGGGGTAGATTTGCTGAGGTGAGAATCATAGGGAGCACCTCAAACAGGGCTGACCAGGTAAGGCCTCCAATTATACAAGTTGTAGAAGTGACCAGATATACTTAGAAGAAAAGGTGGGTGGGGTGGGGAGCTATTTAATTAAGCCATGAGCAAAAGCCACAGAAATTTCCAAAGTACATACTTATAAGGTGATACTTAAGAGAGATTTGACTCTAGGCAGCTCTGTAAGAAGATCTCCATTTTCAGTGTTGATGCTCTCGTCCCGGGAAGAGTTTACGCAGTGGAAAGTCCACCGGAGACCCCAGTGGGGACACAATGGGGACCCGCATCTTAGTATTTCATGAAGGATGGAAAGAATCCTCTCGGCATCTGGGCAAAGAGAGTCCGAGAATGAAAAGATTTGGCCTGTACTTGCTGTGCCCTGCCGTGTGCGTTGGGTCCCCCATAAGCTGGGCTCCGGGTGCCAAATGCTGACCTGGGAAGTTAGTCCCACTCTTCATTTCCACTCACTCCTTTGCCCTCCTCTCAAGAAAATGGGGGGAGTTGGGTGGAGGCAAGGGGCATACAGTGGATGAATTCCTCCAGAAACTTGCCTTAGTTACAGTGTTGGAGATTCACTTTTTAAAGGCACTCATTGTGTGTGTGAGAGAGCCTTGTTTTGTACACTCGATCAAGTTCTTCCTGCCCCCCACCCAGATCAGGAGCTCTTCAAACTTGGTCCAGAGATTTTCTGTAGGCACAAAATGAGTGGTTGCCGTGTGTGGTCCACAGTGAAGCCCGTGGGGATGGGAGCTCTGTGGTCAGACAGGTGGCTGCAGTGGGTTGTGTGTGTCACAGTGCCCTGGCAGGGGCCACTGCGGTGGCTGGTGCAGTGACAGGCTCTGGGTAAGCGAGACTGGCTTTACAGAGATCAAAGGGACAGTCAGGTCAAGGGCTGTCAGTAGCCGGGTTTGTTGTATTTTCTTCCTGCTAGGGTCTAGCATCCAAGTCTGTGACTTTCGATTTGGGCCTTCCCGTGCAGAAAAAAGCTCAGGGAGACACAGAGGAAAGGACATCGCCAGTGGCCAGGCTTCCTTCCTTAGCTCCCCTTCCCCACAGCCAACCCACATTTTCCGGCTGCTTAAGACTTGGTTGGTTCCTGATAATGTTCCTTTCTGAAGGTCTGACACAAGAAGAGTTACAGTCACTCTGACTTTTATTCTCAACTGAACATTTAAGCAGTTTTATCTGAATGATCAAGAGAGGTGTGGACATTCTCTGAGGACTAAGGGTGTATAAATAAGATGTTGACTTTAGTGATTATTAATTGTAGTAAACAATACTCAGGTGATAAGTCAACATTCATGGGTTAAAAAATCTACATTTTTGTGCTATTATGTTTTAAGAAACTGGAAACAGTGCCAATTGCTTTGAGTTGCTGTTAAGGATGATGTTCATTTGATAAATTCACTGATAATCTTTTCAGAATAATAGACTTTGCTTACTACAACTTTTTATACATGATTTAAAAAGTGTATTCTCAGAAGCTGCTGGTCAGATTCCTTTAGCGATGAGAGCTGAAGATTTTTCTAAAACTATGTGTAAGCTTCCTCGGTGCTGTTCATCTGATGTGGAAATTTGTTCACTTCTCATTTTCATGAGTAAATACACATAAATAGAGGAAGGAATTCTTCTGGGAGTGTTGCTGTTTATGTCTAGATGTGTCACCTGACTGAAGACCAGAGACTTTCTCGCCAAAGGCTTTCGGAAACCCTACTTGGTCCTTACTGGGTTGAATTTTTTTTTTTTTTTTAATACTGGTTAGTTGGTTCTGTTTTTGTCCTCACAATTTCTTGGAAAATGGCTTGAAAGAATTGTTTGCCAGAAGTCTTTGGAGCTCCTTTGTAGAGTAGATGGGCTGTGTGCATGTGGGTTGATGGAGGTTGGGGTTACTGGGGCTTTGGGATTCTGGTGGCCAGCGAGGGCGCTCGCATACCCCTTTGTTGATTTCCAGTTGCTCAGAGGTGCCTTCACTATGGTTGACCTCTGTGCAGTGCTAATTCCCCCCACATTGTCTCCTTCTGCCTTTTTAAGGTTATTTGCTTATTTATAATAATTTTGGCCAGAAGTTTACTACCGTTGGTGCTTCCTGTTACCCTGCAAAGGGAATTCCAGAGCCTATATGCATTTAAGCTGCCTAGGTCTTTTTCTCCTTTGATTGCCTTTCTAAAGAGCATCTCATTTCGGTGTACATTCGTGTCCTACCCCTCTTGAAAATGAAAGGGGGTTTTAGCTATAACTAAGAAGGATGTGATCTTGGCCCAAGATCCCACATGTCCAGAGAGCACCCTGGGCTCTCCTTCATTGAGGACGACGCCAATACCACTGGGTTCATGACATTCCCTGTAGGGTATTCTCCTTGATTTACTAAATCCCTCTGGCTTCATTCTTAACTGTGTTTCCTGCCATCCTTAATATATTTGTAAAGCCTCAGACATTTTAATCCAGTTTTGTATTTTAGGTGGAGATGTGCTCTCTAATATACTCGATTAGCAGGATACAGATCTTTGAATTAATGCTAACCATTCTAAAGATTTCTTTCTCTCTTTTTTCCCTTCCTCAGTAAATCATTTACAGAAGTGTTCATTTTGAGAGGATGAAGTATTTGGCTTTTACCAAAGAGGTGTTCAGTTTTTAAAAGCAAAATCCTTTCAGCAAAAACTTAACTTGGGGAATGGTGGATTAAGAATGCATTCGTCCACCTCCACTTCTGTAGGTGTTAATCATGTTTATGTGAGTAAAATGTTGGAAAGAACTCTTTAAGGTAATCCTTTGTGGTGAAGGATCCTGGGAAATTCTCTCAGGTAAAGAAAGCTTGCAGCAGATGGGTAATATATGTCTTGAGAGCTATTTATAAGAAATTTAAGGATTGTTTTGTTTTCCTTTATTAAAGATTTAAGGTTATTTAAAAAAAAAACTACAGAAGTTTTATAGTCATAACTTTGTTACTTTTTTAAAAAAAACTTGTCTGAAATAATTAGATGCAGCCAAATTATGTGGTTATGTTTTCCTGTTAGAATATGAAAATGTAGTGTGTGTGGTAATCTACTGTTTGAAATTTATAATGGTCTCAGATATGTTTGAGTTTTGGTAACTTTTAAAACTAGTTATTTTTTTGTTTTAAGTCACAAAGGCACCTATGGATTTATAATTGGGATTTTTTTGAGTGCTAATTTTTCTATGAACCAGCTGAAGTTGACCAGTCTTTTCCTAGGTAGAAAACTCAAAACTTGTTAACTCTGTACTTTAATAAAATTAAAAATTGAAAACTGTGGTTTTTTTCCTTCTTTCTATTGAATATATTTATAAATAAAGTCTGCCAGGTACCATTTTCCAAAGATGTCTTCAAATGTTAATTCAATCTCTCTCAAGTTTCATAGAGTCTGTTCTACTTCTAGAAGATACAAACAGGAAAACCCAAGTTTTTTGCCTTCTTCCTTGCTGAAAGCCTCTACAGCCCGCTTTCTTATTTATTTATTTTTTAAATTTACTTTGCTGTGAAGGGTCTTCACTGCGGCACTTAGAATCTTTAGTCATGGCATGCAACTCTTAGTTGCTGGACCAAGGATCAAAGCTGGGCCTCCTGCATTGGAGCATGCTGTGTGACAATACTCATATTCTGACAGAAGCCCTCTTATCTAACTAACTGAGATTAGGAGACACTTAAGAGTCTTAGAAATCTTCTGTTTAGCCAGAGGATTTGGCACTTCCTTAAATCTTTGAGATCTTAATAAGAGGCTTTATCTTGACCTTGAGGCTACATTTTTTCTTGTGGCATCTTAGAAATGATAAATAGTTAATAAAAGAGTGTAGTTGGAAAAATATTTCATTGCGTGTGAAACACACAGTGAAACACTGTGTTGTCAAATGAAAAAAATTATTCAATGTGATCCAAATCCTGCATGTATGAACTCTTAAAAAAAAATTAATTCTGGCACTTGTTAAAACAGTAAGACTTAGGAATTTCCTGGTGGTCTAGTGGTTAGGACTCAGCATGTTCACTGTGGGGGAGGGGGTTGGGAGGTTGGGGCACTTGGGGCAGTGAGGGTGGAGAAATCAACTCAATACAAGGATAAGTGGGGATTGACAGCCAACAAGCAGAGGGGCGAGATGGTTGGATGGTTGGATGGTATTACCGACTCATTGGACGAGTTTGAGCAAGCTCCGGGAGACAGTGAAGGACAGGGAAGCCTGCCATGCTGCAGTCCATGGGGTTTCAAAGAGTTGGACACGACTGAGTGACTGAACAACAACAAAAGCAGAGGAAAGGGATCCAGTAGATGGAAAATTACAAGAGGAGACCTTGGGTAGAGAGATTCTTTCTCAAGGTAGACAGGCCAAGTGTAAGCAGACAGGGTAGGGAGCCCCCAGAGAAAGAACCAGGTATAACTGTAGTAACAGAAGCCGTTTTAGGCCTGAGCTATTTTGTGATCTAAGCCTGGCCACAGTGATTGCCCTTGCAGAGGGATAGGTCTCAGTAGTTAATGATATTAAAGGAACAAAAGAAGGTAAGAACTAGTAACTACCAGGACATGGAGATAATCTAACTTCATCAGAGACAACATATCAGTTGTAAAGACTCCCTGTTCTGTTTGAAAAGTCAAGATTAATCCAAAGCACATTCTTGAGTTGTTTTGCAGAATTCAACTCTACAGGAGTCCTCAACCATCAGATTAACTGGAACCTAAGAGATGATGGGCTTCCCAGGTGGCACAGTGGTAAAGAATCTGGCTGCCAATGCAGGAGACGCAGAAGAAGCACGTTTGCTCCCTGGGATTGGAAGATCCCCTGGAGTAGGAAATGGCCACCCACTCCAATATTCTTTGCCTGGAAAAGTCTGTGGACAGAGGAGCCTGGTGGGCTGCAGTCCATGAGGTCTCAAAGAGTTGGACATGACTGAAAACAATACACGCAAGGGATGATGATGATTTTTTCTGATCCTCATGACTCCTATCAACTACAGCCTGAACTCTGTCAATTGTTGCCCCAATTCTATGCTGTATTCTCCTCTGCTCACACCCCTTCATGAATACACATGTCTCCTTAGCTTAAAACTTATCAAGTTTTGTTGTTCAGGGAGACGCTGCTTTGGGAAAGATCCCCGGTGTTCTCCTTACTTGCTGCAAGTAGTAATAAATCCTTCCTTCTCTCAGTCTTTGGCTTGTTTGTATCTTTTGGCTGTGAAACCCACAAAGAGGCAAACCCAGTTCCTGTGTAACAAAAGGACTTTACACCAAAGATGGGGGGAATGAAGAACTTCAGATATCAAGGGTGGGGAGTCTTGCTAAGACAAGGTTGTGCTGCCCTGGCAAGGACAGAATGGACGTGGAAGGCTAAGGTTGAGGTCTGGTCAAGAAGAGAGCTCAGAGGAGCCTGGTTTGGTCAAGGAGACGGACTTGGTCAGAACACACATGTTGTGTCCGCATGCTGGGAGAAAATGCACCCAAAGTGTACACCTGTTGTTTTGTCCCCACCCTCCGTTTCCTTCATATTTTGGGAACTGTTCGCATGGTTGTAGCAGGAGCCGTTGTTTTCTTTACATAGAACTGTCATAGCTACAGCTAGTTGATTCAGGATTGGACTTTTCATTTAAGTTGGGTGATCAGCCTCTCTGGAAATTTGGACTTGAAGTTAGGAGTTGGGAAGCTTGAAAGATGTTGCTAGTGTCTGGTTTAGGTATTACAGACACAGGGAGAAAGCCAGTGTGTGAAGATCTGGGATTAAAATGGAAGTGCAGAGGGGCAGGTATGAAAGAGGGAAGGGGTGGGGGAGAGAGAATGGGCTTCCGGGTTTTCGGGGTGTTCTTATGTTCCCCACTCGAATCCCATTCTGGAGCCTCTGTTTGAAATAGCAACAATAGCGATTGTTCATTGAGCACTTGATGTTTGTATGCCTTGTAAAATTCTCATAATGACCCTGTGGAAATTACTGTTTTAGGTTTCATTTTAAATTTGGGGGGAAAAGGCAGACTTTTCTTTAAATCCTTCCTGCGGTTATTATTATTATTTTTTTTTACAGAAGTGGCCAAATCTTAGCTCTTCCCACCCATCTTTCCCATCTCCTTTTCTTTACCATTTTCCATCCCTCAAGGTTTTCCTTTTATGTCAGTTTCTGCTTTTAATACACAGAACTTCCTCTTGGTTTCTGTGTTTGCATAGGTATTCTATCAGTAAGGAATTGCCTCTGAGGTATAACAGTGAACCTCAGTGTCTTAAACACATGGGATTTTGGTTCAGCATCTCAAGGATATCAGGCCAAAGGTTACTGTGAATTCCTGGCTCTTCTTTTGTGAACTCCAGGGGCTACTTTGCAGATTTATCTTATTTACACTCCAAGCAGAAGACCAAGGAAGAGCTCAGGGCTCCCTGAAGAGAAAAGTACATTGCATATTTCAGCACAGGAAGCATAAAGGTCTGAAATATCTTGTTATTGCCAAAAAACAGGAAGAATTTTAAAGACCCTCTGATGACAAGCTAAATTATGTCCAGTAATAACTATTACCTAGAAATAAGTCTTGTAATCATTACTGTATGTTTATGTGTATTTTTCTGCCTTTTAAGGGGAGAAAGTGAGTGAAAAGACTCGAGTTAGAATTACAATATTAATAAAAATTCAAAAGAAGATACAGGTAATTAAGTTTAAAGTCAATGTTTAAATGCTTAAGTTGCTAAGTTTATAAGGTTAAACTTTTTAAGTTTCATGTGTTTTAAATGTTTAGAAAGTTTTGTCTATGCTAATGTGAGTCATCTTTGTTGGGTTTTTGAAAGGTTTGAGAAAATCGAATGTATTAAAATTAAATTGTATTTTGAAATTTCTAAGACTTTTTAAAAAAATATGAACATTTTATCACATCACATTTTTAAGCCAAAGTATTTATCACATTTATAAACCAAATGTATTTATCACATTGATAAGCCAAAGATATGTTACTCAAAAACAAACATAAAATTAATCAATTTGCAAATAAAATGACATGAGTTTAAAAGGTTTTAAATCATTTTAAAATACATGTATAATTTAATATATGAAATGGAAGTTGAAACATTTCAGTACATAAAAGCTGTCTTCAAACATAAGAAAATTTTAGATTCTTTGGGTGTGTCAGTCAGTATAGGCTAAGATATGCTGTGGAAACAAGCAAGTCTAAAAATCTCAGCGTTTACAATGACTAAAGTTCAGTTCTCACTCACAGTGCATTTCAGTTATGGGCTGTCTGCAGCTCTGCTCTGAGTTCTCTTCATTCTGAGAGCCAGACTGATACAGCAGCCCCTATTTGGGACATTGCTGATGAAGGTGGCTGAATTTGCTGCTCCAAAATATGCTACTTTGGAAAAAGGCAATTGAGAATATATACGAAAAGTTCTTTGCCCTCCCCTATTTGTCCGAAAGCAGAACGTAAATTTAGAAAAGCATCTCTCCTCCCCACTCTACCAGGAAGGACAAGCATTAATCCCTGGGGACAACTTCGGACCCTTATCCATGGAGAAGACATTGAATTAAATCTGCATAATAAACCTTTCTCTAATTTGCCATGCTTTTCCTGGTCACCTCTTCATCCTTGGCTTGTCCCATACCTTTTCTTTGCCTTTAGCTAAAGATGGTATTTAAATCTGAGTTCTAAGCTATTTTTGAGGGTTACTAATTCTTCCTGTATATTTCCCATATATACATGATGTATAAAATAAAGGGTAGCAGAACATCCCACCCCAAAATATGCCACTTGGTGTATCGAGTATTTTGAGCTATATCAAGTAAGGGGCAATGCAGGGAGAGGCCTTCTCTGAATGCCCCTTGCCTGCTTATAGACAGATCCTCTGAAAGGGACTCAATAGTCATAGACCCTGTTGACTAAAAAGATGCACAATGTGAGACTTTTGAGTGTTATTTGGGGCAAAATGAGGATTTCCGCCCAGGAAACAATACCTCAGATAGCTCTGAGAAACTGCTCCAGAGAAGTAGTGGGGCAAGTGAAGTGAAGTCAAAGTCTCTCAGTCGTGTCCAACTCTTTGCGACCCCATGGACTGTACAGTCCATGGAATTCTCCAGGCCAGAATACTGGAGTGCGTAGCCTTTCCCTTCTCCAGGGGATCTTCCCAGTGCAGGGATTGAACTCCTGTCTCCCGCATTTCCAGCTGAGCCACAAGGGAAGCCCAGCCCCTATATAGTTAGGAAGCATATCTGTGAAAAACTTTCAAGGTCAATATATGTGATTTTGGTGGGAATTCACACAATCATGCACTTATCTTACAGAAGATTTTCTGCTAGTCACAAGGAGCTGATGTCACTATGATGGGATTTAGTGCTTTTCTAGATTTGAGGATTGGGATCTTGAAATCAGTTCCTGAAAATATCAAACTATCTAAAGTCCTCTTCCACCAGTTTTCCTGGAGCACAAAGTGCCTCACTCTCCGCCCTGAACTCCCTCAGGGAGTGTTGAAGTTCAGCAGCTGTTGCAGCAGCACAGGGTTCAATCTCCAAAGAGGCAGATGGCAAATGCCCTTGGCAAGTTCCCGTTTGTAGTTGACAATCCCTTCCCTGCGGAATGTCATCAACCAAAGGAGACTAGAAGTTGCCCCCACACCTAGATTTCAACATAAACCCCCATCTATTCTAAGGGTCCATTTATTTATCTTTCTTAAAAATCATGTACTCTTCCCTAAGATGCCTATATCCCCTTCTCCTTTCCCTATTAAGATGATATGTATGTGAATTGTAAGCCACTTTGGGGAGCCATTTTTCCCTTGAGTATTTTTCATGTATGTATGAGGTATGCATGTTAATAAGTGTGTCTGTTTTTCTTTTGTTAATCTGTTATATTACAGAGGTCTCAGCTTAGAAGAATGGAGAGAGAATTTTTTTTTCTCTCATATACATTGGGCTCAAGAAAACACTGGCAGAATCACAAAGTGACTCCCAAAGCTGCTTCCTCGAGGTGGTATACATCACTTCTGTTATCACTGCATTGATCAACGCACATCCTATGGCCACTCTTGAGGTCAACAGGGTGGGGAAGTATAATCTTCCCACAAGGAGAGGTGTCTCAAGTCACATAGTCAAGACTGGTGCAATGAAGCAGGCAAGTGTTACCTTACCCCAGAGTAGGGAAGCTTATATTTTGAACAATAATACAATCTACTATAATGGGGAATAAGATTTTTCAAAATTCTTACAATTTACTTTTTTCCCGTTATACACGAGGTCAATGTGTCTTAACTTACAGATGTGATCATTCCTGGGTATTGGAATTAGGGTGATTTTTAATTTTATCCTTTGAAAACTTCTATAGTGAATATTTGTTTCTTTTGAGTTTAAAATTTCAATTTGAAAGTTTTTATTAAAAATTACTTTCGAATGTAAACAAAAAAGAAAAACTTAAGATAAAAATTTCTTTCATAACCAGATTAAAATTTATAAATTTTATTTGAACAAAAAAGGCAGTTATCCACATAACTAATCTGTTATTTTTAATACAGGAAGGGTGATATGTCCAAAACTTTTAGTATCTCACAACATAGAAGGAAAAAATAATTGTATAGCTTGTGTTTTAGGTATCTCTCTATCCAACCTGTCAGCTTAGAGTGTGGTTATGAAATGGAATGTGTTTGTTAAATAAATACCTCAGTACATGATGAATGTTGGTTAGTTGGCTGGGGAAAGCATAGTCTCATGATGACTTAGAGGCATTTTGTATTACAAGATGCATTCTTTTGTGGTTATCTGGCTGATGTCATAAAATTCTGACTTTTGCCACCAGGGAAGATGATATTTCTCCTTGGCAGGAAACTTAAATACTTAGTACAGTTTGGATCTCATTGCATGTTATCACAGTGAAGCTTTCGTGCTTAATTGGCTCTTCTTTGCATCTGATTTTACAGTCAGTACTGGTCTTACTGATGAACTAGCCTTTTGTAATCCAAGTTGGATTTCTGCCTAATTGGTTGTTTCTGTCCCAATTCTACATGGTGGTTGAGACAAAATCAGATGTTCAGTTCTCCCCCCTACCCCACCACTTTGGTTTTTCAGTATATTTAAATGAATTTTCATAATGATAATCCTAAAATGTTCTCTTCTTCTTTGTCTCTTGGAGACAAGAAAGCTCACAAGATCACATTGATAGGTGACTGACTCATAAGCTCCTCCTTGCTCAGATATAATCTCTGAACTGAGCAAGCTTTAGATGAGGCTTGCAAGAAGGCTCATGATTCAGCCTGTGATCCCGCCAATAAATGGTGATAGAATCAATCTCTTTCAATCTTTCTTCCATTATTTCAAGTAATAACTTTAGATATCTTCTTCCCACCACTCTACCCATGGCATGACCTTTTTTGGATCCATGTGATAACATCTCTTGAATCAATTTGCTCTTCTCTATCTCCAGCCCTTTTTAGTTCACCTTAAAACCCCAAGATTAGTGAAATGAACTTGCCCAACTGGCTCTCTTGATTTTCAGATATGCCCAATTCTTTACTAGTGTCCGTGACCTTTCAAGAATCTAGGTCACTCCTGTGTAAGGAGCCCTAGCCTTCATCATATATTTATGGTTTTCAAGTCCCAGAGACCTGGCCTCTGCCCCTCTCTAGTCTACCTCCCAGTGCTCTCACCCTAATACTTCTCGTGTCAACTTTACAATAGTAGTCAATCCTTTGGTATCCCTAAATGTCCCTCCTGGATCATGAATTTAATTCTGCCTGGAGCGTTCCTCTGTCCTTCATTTCTACCAACCTCCCTAAATTCCAAGCTTCCTTTCCAGATACCTATTCTTTAAGGAAACACTTCTTGAAACAGCTCCCTCCTCAGCCCCACCCCTGATCAGATTTGGGTTATAGAATGAGCATAATACTTTTCACGACATTGTAATTTTCCAGTTTTGTGGTGGCATCCTCTTCTCCATGAGGGCAGAGATGATGAGTTTTTTCACCACGGTGTACCTAGCACCTAGGATATTGCTAGGATATGCAATTGCTGTTTGTTAAATGGATGGATGGATGGATGAATGTCTTCCCAAGGAAAATCAGTAACTAGACCATGTTGGGTAGTGATACTGGGAGGCACAGAATCTAGCACCACACAACTACCATCTCCCTGTGCCATCAGGAATGGAGGGAACCCCTATCAGGTTGTCTGCCTCTGTCCATTTACTCTGCAAACTGTCCCAGCCCTCCCTCCCCCTCAATGGGTTATAGGGATGGACTCCTGGTTGCCGTGGTCATAACCAAGGCTGCCCACGGCCATCACCAACAGGTTCGGGGTTGGGGACTATTCTAGGATGAATTGTTTTATTCTAGAATATAGAATTGTAATAGTTAGTGAATTATTCTAAGATAGACCCAGTGGCTTGGTCTGTGTCCCTTCCCCTGGAGCCTAGACAGAGATCAAGAGAAGAAAAGAGAAGAGGAAAGGGGAATTATCTCTGAAAATAACTCCCTCTTGTCTAGACAAGCACCATTTGACATAGGCCCTGTTCATGGTCATATTTTCTGCCCTGTGGACCAGAAAAACAGAGATTTCTGTTGGGAACAAGATAAGGTAGAGAAAACTCTCTGAGATAAGAGGCAAGATCATGAGAGAGCTCTGGTAACTATTCCAGACTCTGATTTTAGGAACTTCACGTCGCCCAGATGCTGTCTTGACTCTGAGTTTCCATGAAACACTCCTGTAGCCTAATAAGAAGTTTTTCTTTTAGTATTGGAATTAGTGTGGATAACTTAACATTACTAAAAAAAGGATGTCACTTTATGTCTTAGAGCCCTAAATCTGCTTGAAAAATAAGTACAGAAATGAAGACTAGCTAAAGGAGAGCAAGCAGAAGCTCTCCAGATCTTGCAGGGGCGTCAACCACCGTCACGGGTGCTCGGCAGACTCAAAGGCAGGCAAAGGAGTAGAAGAGCTTGATAGTGGAGGGTTATGTTCTGATTGGAAGCTGCTGCCATGAAGAAACCCGTTTGCAGGCTAACAGGCTAACTTGATGTGGGCATCCGTTGTGGTTGGTATAGGTGGAGATTTAGCTTTCTCTGCTTAGTCCTAAACTGAAAGTGGGGGCAAAAATTAGGGAAGCTATCAGTTATTAATCAAATTCTGGCCATTATGAGTCAATCACTACAAAGGTTGTTGTTTGGATTCCTGAGCTGGTTGCTTCATGTTGTGGGTCAGAGTTATTTTGTTTGTTTTTGGTTGTTGTTTTTTGTTGGAGTCTTGCTCTAGCTGGTCTAGGGTTCCCTCAGGATGGACGGCGTCGGCGAATGAATGAGAAGACACAGCAAGTCTTAGCGTCTCCAAGTGTCTCTTGACTTTATTGTTTTTAAGGCAGCTTTTATATCTTTAGTTGTACATAGAAACAAATGCAAAGTGTAGAGTCATGCCAAATTAGCTCAATGGGTCAGCAGTTTTTGACCCTTATTGGAACCAGGACACTGTATTTTTTAGTTACAAAAGTTTTAAGTTGTTTACATCATCTTTTGGCCTGGAGGCCTGCTAACATCTTGTGACTCTTTATTGATAAGGGTTGATCAGCCAGAACACTTGTATCAGGCACAGAACTTACCAGAGTTATATTTTTTAAAGAATACAGGCACAGCGGATTATGACAAAGAAAGAATTCATAAACTCAGAGTTTTAAGGTAAAACCTGTTTTTTGTACTCTATCTTATGTCTTGAGCCTAACAGAAAAGAATGTGGTCCCATAAAGTCATGGCACAGCAAGCTGAAACAATGTAGCACAAAGGTCAGTTCTTAGCAAAATCACCAGCTTAATTAACAATTGTCTTATTATTTGTATTAAAGCTAAACTTTTATTTATATAAATCTCTCTAACTATTATGCTTTCATTATATAGGTTAAATACGTTAAGAGCAAAAACATAGTGAGTAAATATAGACTAAGTAACAGTTTTATAAAGCAATATTTCTTATATTTTTTAATAAGCCTTTTTTCCTATGAAGGGCTCTGTGCCCATTGGGGATTTTGTGTGGAGGCTCTCAGTATTGTTTATTGTTAATGAGCTGTCATGCACATTAGCTCCAAAGGCACAGGTACATTTATTAAACAAACTAATATGCTATCAAGAGGAGTTTAGATTAAAATACCTATATCCTAGACAATCTTATAGGGTGCCACCGTCCGAGGGCCCTATCAATCAGGGTTTCAGATTGATCTATTTAGGAAGAGATCAGGAAAGGCCTTCTACCTAAGTCACAGAAAATAAGAAAAAGCTTATTAGAAAGATAGATATCATCTTTAAGGTGAGCGCTGAGGCAGCCTTCCGAGAATCCCTGAGGCCTGAGTTGCTCTGCTCGTCAGGTCTTCTCCTCATGACTTCTGTCATGGGTGGGATCTCGTGAGCTGGCTCCCGGCAGTTTTTTTTGTTTTGTTTTGTTTTTAAACTGTACTGCGCAGCCTGTAGGATTCTAGTTGCCTGACCAGGGAGGGATTGAATCCAGGACCCCGACAGTGAGAGTGCGAAGTCCTAACTGGACTGCCAGGAAATTCCCCAGCATTCTGTTTTCATATATATAATCTGGCCATTGTCCATTTATTTCAGTATCTCATGATGATACATGTATGTATCTACCTCCTTTACTTTAAAAAAGATAGTAAAAGAAACCTCTTGAATTCATCTTGGTCAAGGGATTATGTGTGCGGAAACATGTTCTGCTTTTGGAAGGTGTTTTAGCATAAGAGACACAGAAATAAATAGATGCATCAGGCTAGAGGTTCCAGGAGATGTGATCAGAAGAAGCCACCTTCCCCGTCCATAACTCCCAGGGCTACTGGAGAACAGTGGGAAATGCCAGATCTTCCACGTTCATCAGGCTTGGAAATCGCCTGGGAGATTAAAGTCAGCACAGTGGCTTTGGAATCACTTTGCCAAACTTTGTTTTCTTTGACAGCAGTGCCACTTCTAAGGCTTGGATGTGAGGGCTGGTGAAATGGGAAGTGGATAGTCTGCTCATATAGCTGCAACTAATACCCAGACTGTTCCATGTTCCCATCAGATTTCAAGTGCCACAGGCCTCCCTAATATACAATGGAGACACGGAACGGATGTCTCCACTAAAAGAATGCTCGGGTATCACCTAACCTGCTTTCTACCACCTCCTTGTAGAATTCTTTAAAAAAAAAGAAAAACTAGGTGAGGAAACAGATTTAGAAAATGTATTGGTTTTCTGTGGCAGCTGTAACAAATTATCACAAACAGTGGTTTAAGCAACACAATTGAACTTGTTCACAGTTCTGGAGGTCAGAAGTCTGGGTGGGCTTGGTGAGGTTTTATTCTCAGGTTATCACAGGGCCAGAAAGCAAGCATTGGCTAGCTGGAGCTCGTCTCTGCAACCTCTGGGAAGAATCTGCTTCCAAAGTCTTTCAAGTTATTGGCAGAATTCAGCTCTTTGCGGCTGTAGGTCTGAGGTTCTGGTTTCCTTCCTGGCTGCTAGCCAGAGGCCACCCTCAGTCCCTTCTCAAATGGCCCTCTATCTCCAGAGCAGCAAGAGCATATGGAGCCTCCTCACACTCCAGTCTCTCTGACTTCCCCTTCTGAGCTTTAAAGGACTCATGTGACTGGATCAGGTCCACACAGATAATCTCCTTATTTTAAGGCCAATTGGCTTGGAGCTTTAGTTATATTTGAAGAATTCCTTCACAGAAATCTGAAGATTAGTGTTTAATTGAATGAATAACCAGGGGACAGGAATCTCAGAGAGGCCATCTTAAGATTTGCCTACTACATGTTTTATATTACAAAGAATTTCTGAGCAGAGACAGACTCGAACCAGTTCTAGGTCATGTGTAATTATTACGTGGAGGCAGAGAAAAAAGATGAACATTTTTCTGACCATCTATACATTCATTATTAAAAAAAAATTCCTGAAGGTATAGGGACTTGGTTCTCATTTGCAAAAAAAAAAAAAAAAATCCAAGGCAGATGTTCTGATTGGTGGGTGGCTTTCCTCTACCCAGTGACTCAGAGACCCCCAGGTTCCATCCGTGTTATAGCTCCCCACTTCCCTAGGGCCATCGCCTGCATCCAACTGGTGCAAGATGAAAGAACAGGAAGGACATGCATCTCCTCCTCAAGCCTTTGTCTAGCGGAATCACACGTTGCTTACAATCATTCCCTTGGTGTCAACTAGTCACATGACTGGGCCAAACTGCCAGGGTGCTTGGAAATATAGTCTAGCTGTGTATTAATGAAGAAGAAGAAATGGATTGGTGAATAGGAATAGTCTCTGCTCAACCTGCTGTGTGCTGGCACCTTACATAATTCTCATTTAATTAACACCACAGCCCTGAGAGGTATATTGGTCTGCTCAGTAGAACTGGAAACTGGGAGCCAGAGACCGAGTTTTCCCGTGGTTCCATAGCTACTATGCGAAGGACCTAAGCTAGGATCTGTATCCTCTTTGACTCCCAATCTCTGTTTTACAGTTTGACGTATTAGTTCTTCTATAAAGTGTTTGGAGATTAAGCTCTTGTTTAGGGATGGGTTGGTCGAATTATAATTTGATTATCATGGCTGGTTTTGTCCAAGTGAATCAGAGTTACCTAAGTGGGTTGTTTGAAATCATTAGTTTCTAATCCCACCCACTAAAGTTTCATTCAGCCAGTCTGGGAGTGGGAGGGGAGGCAGAAATCTGCATCAAGTGAGCTTCTTGGCTTATTCAGATGTGTTGAAATGTTTGTAATATGCCAGTGCAGCCCGCCCTTCTGGGATAGGGAACATGAGGAGGTGAATTCCCGCTTGTGGTCTGGTAAAGGGCCCCTCACTAGGATTTTGGGTTCCGATCTGTTTATGAAATTTTGGGGCTTCTCCAGAGTATCTTTCCCTGCCCCACTCCAAGGAATGAGGTCACTGGGAGGGATTTTTTTTAAATGGTAACACGGCCGAGTGAGGCCAATTGCATGCCTGTCTAATTATTCTATTCTCTGCCCAAAGCCCACCCATCTGAGCCCTGCAATGCTCAGGTTGGGGTCACTGTTGGACTCCTCTAACAGCCTCCTTCAGATGCGTAGAACTTGAACCCAACTTCCTATCATCTGTGAAATCTCGTGTCATCGGTGGTGTTCCTTGCCTGCGTAGCTTGTTAAGCCAATTTCTCACCCTGTCTTCGCTGAGGATGAAATGCTTGCAGGCTTGTGTTAGAAGGACCTGAGAAGGAAGAAAAGCAAGATGCTGCCTGCTGTTGGGAGCTTTCAGCCTAGTAATGGAAGGGTAAACCTACCATTAATGAGAGGAGTACTATTTACAGAAGGAGTTTACATATTAGCTTATTTACTTCTCACAAACAACCCTGAGGAACTGGCAAAAACCGAGGCTCAAAGATGTTAAGTAAATTAATTAAGATGACTCAACTAACTAGTAGTGATGAAGCTGGTATTTGAATCCGGGTGAGTTTGATTCTAAAGCTCATGTTCTTAGATACTTTGAGCAGTAGATTGAAGGAATATGTCCATACCCTAATCCCCTAGAACCTGTGACTGTGACCTCTGAAGTAATGAAGGTACAGATCTTGAGATGAAGAGATCATCCTAGACTATGCAGGTGGGTAACAAGTGTCCTTATAAGGGACACACAGAGGAGAAACAGATACAGAAGAGATGTGATAACTAGGCAGAGATCGGAGTGGTGATACAGCTATAAGCAAAGGGAATGCTAATAGTCACCAGAAGCTGGAAGATGTAAGGAATATAAGGAATGTTTTGTCCCCTAGAGTGTGGAGGGCCCTACAGCACCTTGATTTCAAATTTCTGTAATCCAAAACTGCAAGAAAATAAATTTTTGTGTTCTAAGCCACTGGTTTGTGGCTGGTTTTTGTTTTTAACAGCAGTCACAGGAAACTAATACGCTCTCTTTAATTTCATCAAAATCCTCAGGGAACACATAATTCAAGGATAATTATGTTGTGTGCTGAGATTGAAAAATGTTTGAAAATCAGAGCAAGAGATCACTGAAATTGAGGATCAGTTGGCCCTATGTAATTATCTGTTAGTACCTCTCCCTGTATCAGGCTTCCATCATCATCACCTTCATCATTTCTGTTACTGTTGACTGCTTAATATGTGCTGGGCACCAGACTAAGTGCTTTTCCTGCATCACTTCAGTTAAAACTCCCATCAGTTCTATGAGGTGAGTACTAGTATTAGCCTATTTTTCAGATGAGAAACCCGAGGCTCAGAAAGGTAATTTCCCACCTGTGCTTGTACAGTGAATAAGTGCCAGTGGGAGGTGGGAACTCAGGTCTGTCTTGCTCCTGAGTCTCAGCTTAAGCAGTTTCCTACACCATCTTCTCTTTTAGTAAATTCTTACACATGCTTAGTCATTGTGATTAAGGGCTCCACCATTTTGGGAGGCCAGGGCCAGAAGGGTGGACTGAGCATGGTCTCTGTGAGCCTGAGTCCTCGAGTGTACGGCATGCCTCTCCAGGCCATGGCAGGCATGACTCCGCAGATGCTCGGTAATGATGGGACAGGATGACAGCTGAGCTCGGGCTGCGTCACAGCCATTGGAGAAGCATATGACATCCTCTCGGAGGTCAGTCACCGGTTTCTGCATTGTGTTATTGGGCTGCTACACAGGGTGTGAGAGAAAGCAGGTGAGCACTGCCTCTTGCCCCTGCCTCACCCACAGGGCATGGAGGTATGGCGTGTAGATCCCCGTGAAGGGAATGGGGAATCTGGACCGAAGTTCCCTCTGGGTTGGTGGTGATCTGGACTGACTGACCCTGTCCCACTCTCTGTTCAGCTAGAGGAAGGGGACACAAGGCTATATTTTCATTTCTGTTCCTTTTTTAGAAGCTGTCAATGTTACGGATTAAGACCCAGGTAAACTATCCACAGTGCAGGAGAGAATGGAAAATCCTTGGCCCTGATTCTGACAGAAAGCCTGGTTTTAGAATTTGAGAAGGTGATTGGATAGTTTGCTTTTCTCCAAGTAGGGGAGAGACAAGACAGAGTGCCAAGCCTAGAGGCTAAAGGTAAGACAGCTGGTTTTGCATTTTGTTGAATCCAAGAGATGTGGATTCTGCTCTGCCCCCACTCCCCGCCTCCTTCCGCAGCATGGGGTTCCCTGAGGCCAGACTGTTGATTTCTTTTACATGTGTATGGAATTGACATCTTCTATCCCTTCCAGTGTGGAATTAACTTTGTGAATAATCTGTGAAGCAGCCTAATCAAAAAAGATTTCCTTCATTTATAGGATTTTCTTTATTTGTCAGCAGAGGTAGGAACCCCACTGAAGGTTTGTTAAAGAGCCATAGACAAGTTCTAGATAGCCCTACTTGCAGAGGGTAAGTGCACTGGACTTCTACATTTTTTTTTTTTTTGGTAATACTCTTTCCTAGTCTTCAGAGATTCAAGTGGGATTGAAATTATATTTACCAAGTTTAAGCATACTGATACCTTGAAAGAAGTAAATGTAAGACAAAAATATATAGACTTTTATGCAATAAACATAAACTCAGGAAAGTTCCATTTATTCAACAAAATTTTGTTGCTCCCTACTGTTTATCAAATTCTAGGAATATGGGAAAGAATGGGTTTGCCTTCAACTTGCTCCATCTGTTTGGGGAAACCATTGTGCACCTGTTGAAAATCATACTTTCTGGTGAGATTACTTAATGGTTTCTCCAAAGTGGAGAAAAGTTACTAAAAGAATGACAGTAGTAACAGTGAGGAAGCTAGAAAGTAGCTGAATTTACTACGTGATATGCTATAGCCAATATTATTTTGAACTAAATTCCAAGAGAACAGTGCAATAAGAAAAGTGATATGAAATGTCTATGAAAATACTATGGAATAAGCCCAGGAAGGATGGACAGTGTTCCAGTGGGTCCTTCTCTAAGCAAAAACAGCACAGACGTTAAATTGTCAAAGTGGGATGGGAAGACTTTATCAAGTAATAGTCAATAGAAAGTTAAAAATCAGTCTTAGTGATTTATTCAATGCCACCTCTTGCCATCTTTTTTTCTTTTTTGCTGGTTGCTTGGAGTTTGTTGTCCACTTGGTACAAGGCACAGGGTTATGGGGTGTGAGGAAGGCTTTCAATATGGCTTGGATAGTAAAGAGTGGAGTTCTCTCAACTTCCTTATTGGTGTTTTGCTGTTTTGATGTGTTAGTCGACTCAGTTGTGTTCAACTCTTTGTGACCCCATGGCCTGTAGCATGTCAAGCTCCTCTGTCTATGGGGATTCTCCAGGCAAGAATACTGGAGTGGGTTGCCACACCCTTCTCCAGGGGATCTTCCCAACCTAGGAATCGAACCTGAGTCTCTTAAGTCTCCTGCAATGGCAAGCCAGTTCTTCACCACTAGAGTCACCTGGGAAGCTGTTTCGATATTAAAAACCAAACTGCTTCTGTTGGCAGCAGCCTGCTTAGTCTTGTGGTGGAGAGGGGGGCTCCGATGAGCCTAGCACCTTGGAAGGAAGCGTAGCCACTGGTGGTAGTCACTCAGGATGGGGGCCTGCAATTGGTTTTGCCAGGCTGGCCACCAGGTTGCTGCTTCCCCACAGCTTCCTGAGCCAGGTCACAGGTGATCATGCCGGTTGGGGCCTGGGAAGTCTCCGAGTGCTCAGGGGACTCCAACACTGTGACCATGAATAAGAGAGCGGACTTTTAGGAAAAGAAGCTAGCCCACCAGTGTTCCGGATCTGCTATGGAGAGACCTGGGTCATGAGAGATGGTTTCCCCAGGGTACTCCATACTTCCGCAGGAGCTATTAGGGAAGTGGAGCCCAGGAAGTGCTGCTAGGAGTCATGAGTGGCCTCGAGCAAGCTGCTGGAGGAGATGGTTGGCATGCTCTTGCTTATGAGTTGGTGGAAACCTCGGCCACAACACTTCACTGGCCTTGGGTTGTGATCATAGATGGCAGTGGGGATGGGTGTGGGTGGGGGAGAGGGGGAGAGGGGGGAGAGGGGGAGTAAGCCATGGAGGCCATCTGCATAGGAGAAAGCAGGCATCGCTCCATGAACCAGATGCTTGGGCATTGCCATCATTTTGAAATTGATAAATTGGGCATCAGTTCAGTCCCTCAGTCATGTCCAACTCTTTGCAACCTAATGGACTGCAGCACGGCAGGCTTCCCTGTCCAACACCAACTCCCGGAGCTTGCTCAAACTCATGTCCATCGAGTCGGTGATGCTTCCAACCATCTCATCCTCTGTTGTTCCCTCCCCTTCCCACCTTCAATCTTTCCCAGCATCAGGGTCTTTTCCAATGAGTCAGTTCTTCGCGTTAGGTGGCCAGAGTACTGGAGTTTCAGCTTCAGCATCAGTCCTTCCAATGAATATTCAGGACTGATTTCCTTTAGGATGGACTGATTTCCTTTAGGTTGGATCTCCTTGCAATCCAAGGGACTCTCAAGAGCCTTCTCCAACACCACAGTTCAAAAGCATCAGTTCTTTGGCACTCAGCTTTCTTTATAATCCAACTCTCACATCCATACATGACTACTGGAAAAACCACAGCTTTGATTAGACAGACCTTTGTTGGCGAAGTAATGTCTCTGCTTTTTAATATGCTGTCTAGATTAGTCATAGCTTTTCTTCCAAGGAGCAAGTGTCTCTCTATTTCATGGCTGCAGTCACCATCTGCAGTGATGTTGGAGCCCCCCCAAAATAAGGTCTGCCACTGTTTCCATTGTTTCCCCATCTATTTGCCCTAAAGTGATGGGACCAGCTGCCATGATCTTAGCTCAGAAAGTAAACCTGATGCCTTTATAGGAGATGGAGCCACTTTCATGCTCTGGATAGGATCACCTCTGCGGGAGAATGTTACATTTTTTTCTTAAAAGGCCAAATGTTTGTAGGTTTTACCTTTTTACTTTGCATTTACTTTTAAAGTTGCACTTGTTCACCTATCAGTATTATGAAATCCAATATTTGGGATACTTTTTCTATAATAAAACGTTCTCTTTTGAAAAAGGAATCATACTTTCAAAGAATTTGGGGAGCCTAATATGTAACTCTATACTGATGACACTTAAGCACATAAAAAATTGGAAGGACATTTTTCAAAATGTTAAAATGGATTATATTTGAATTATGGAATTGCAGGATTATTCCTCCTGTTTTTCAACGTTTTCTAGATTTTCTAAAGCAAGTTGCATGATTTTGATAATTAGAGAAAGATGTCATTAAAAAAAATGATTGCACCTGATTAGCTGCAGCCCATACTCTCTGTGGCCAGCTGATCCTCTGCCTTTGGCAAAAGATGAATTTCACAGGCCTGCAAGCCCTGCCAGGAAAAGTGCAATTACTCAGAACGAAGCCACCCTGGGGCCTGGCCAGCCCGCTGGAGGGAGGGACGATGCAGAGAAGCCCATCTGGAGAGGGGCTGCATTGTATCTCAGGGACACCCCAAAACTGAGCTGTGCCCACCTATAGATTCCTAGGCGGCATCCTAACTTAAAGATGAATTGCTGGTGCTGGACTGCCAGCCAGTTAAACACTGCCTTGACTGGGGGGCTGTGTGCCTGCCTTGAAGTGCAAGGAAATATGGCTGGGCAGAAGTTCAGATGGGTCTGCACCTGCCTCAGGGCTGCTAGAGAGCATCATGTTTCCCTCCTAACAAGGATCAAGCTTCCTGATTGGAAGTTCAGGCCTCCGACAGAATGTGTTGGAGACTAGGATTCCCTCCTGCTGTGTAGTCTAGCGCTGTTCCACTCTAACCAGTGACATCTGCAAGACCAAGGGGAAAGGCAGGAGCTCGGGGTCTTGGGCGGATTTGCTGAATCAGGCTCCGTGTTCTAAGAAATCCCCAGATGCCTGCAGAGCACATCTGCCTTTGCATAGCTCTGCCAACGTTACCTCTCAGGTGGGTAAACCTCAGCTGGTCTGCAGGGGGAGGGGATCGGGGCAGGAAGAGGATGAGGATGTCCTGAGGGTCCTGAGGAGCCCATGGGAAGCCTCGCCTTCCATCAGGTGGGCTGAAAGCAGAAATAGCTTTGGAGGCGAGGCCTGGACTGCTGGAGAGATCCCTAATAAGCGTCTACTTCTGTGATTTAGGGCAAAGGAGGCTGGGCGAGAGCTCGTTCCAGGGCAACCTTCTCTAGGAATGTGGGGGGCTTAGTGGATAATCGCTCCCTGTCTCTCGTGGGGTCTCTGGAGCCTGGTAGGAAGCAGAGGCATTATTTTCATTTTCCAGATGGTTTTGGGGGGATGGGGAGAAGGCAAACTGGGATGCTGCCAGCTACTGAGAAAGCTAGAGCTCTTGGCGTAATGAGGCCAGCTGGCTCTTGGGCCAGATAGGAAGGCTGTATCCAGACACACCATCCTTCCAGATCTCCAGACACTTGCCGTTGGACTGCTAGAATCTCTCAGGAGCTGCTGAGAGTTACAGACTCCTGGGCTGCTTTCGTTTTTTTGAGGGGTGGTGGTGGTAGTTTCTAATACATTAAAAGTACTGGGGAAAAAGCTTAAATGCTATAGTATTTTAAGAAGTATTACATTTTAAAACTTAATATTTAAAAACACAGACAATGTGAATATGGATTTAACACTGTATTTGTTTGCAAGGGCAGCCATAGCAAAGTACTACACAGTTGGTGGCTTAAACAGCAGAAATTGTCTCACAGTTTGGGAGGCTGGAAGTTCAGGATCAAGGTGTCTAAAGGGCTGCCTTCTCTGAGGCCTCTCTGTTTGGTTTGTAGCTGGCCATCTGCTCCCTGTGTTACTGGCACATGGTCTCCTCTCTGTGTTTGTGTCCATTTGTTCTTTTCTTTTTAAAATATTTATTTACTTGAAGGCACCAGGTCTTAGTTGCAGCACAGGGATCTTTGATCTTGGTTGTGGTGTACAGGATCTTCAGTTCAGCATGTGAACTCTTAGTTGCAGCCTGCGGGATCTAGTTCCCTGGCCAGGGTTTGAATGAGGCCCCCTGCATGGAGAAGGCGTAGTCTTAGCCTCTGTACCACCAGGGAAGTCCCCAGCTGCTCTTTTCTTATAAGGACACCCGTCATACTGGATTAGGGCCCACCCTAGTGGCCTCATTTTAACTTTACTTCTTTAAAAACCTTATTTCAAAATACGTTATATCCTGAAGCCCTGGGGGTTTGGAATTTTTGGAGAATACAAGTCAGCTTGTAACAAACATTTGGAAATAACATCAAAAGGCTAAAATAAAGCCCTTTCACGAATGTAAGGCCCAGGCCCTGTGGCCCTCCTTCCCCACCCTGCCTTGTATTCTACCCATAAGCCAACCACACAGGCAGCCTGAGGTGTCTGATATTTCCTGTGTTTGTTGTATGTGGGGGTGGCAACAGGGAGAAAAGTTCTCTCCCCCACTCTGCACCGCCCCGCCCCCCACACACCCTTAGCCTACTCTGCCTGCTTTCTGTCCTCTAAACCAGGCTCAACTATCGTCCTTATGTGGATCGCATTTTGGTGGGAAAATCTGAGGGCTTGGCAGACTGTGGCCAGGGTTCTGTTGCCCCATGCTCAGGACATGCATAAAGAGAGACCGCCCAACACACTGTCTTCTAGCCCTGAAGATATTCCACATACTGAAAGTGGTTTCCTGGGGCATTATTCAGTAATCACAAAATGCCCATCTGTGCCGGGAGACCTGATCTTCAGACAGTCATGTGTTCCAAGTCTTTTAAGTCCTGTCTGATGCCACCTATTATAGGTTGAACTGTGTCCCCTAAAGACATATTGGAGTCCTCACCTCAAGTACATCACAATGTGACCCTGTTAGAGACAAGAATCTTTACAAAGGTAATCAAGTTAAAGTGAAGTTGCAAGGGTGGGCCCTAATCCAATATAACTGGTGTCCTTATAAAAAGGGGAAGTTTAGATACAGGTATGCAGGGAAGCTGACCATCATCAGGCTGAGGAGAGAGGCCTGGGACAGACCCTTCCCTCTTGGCGCTCAGAAGGATTCTTGATTTCCAAGATGATTCCCCAGAACTGGGAGACATTGACTGTCTGTTGTGTAAGTAGCCAGTTGACAGTTCTTTGTTACAGGGGTCCTAGAAAACTGATTTACTACCTGTGATAACTCCTATCCACCACCTCTTCTCTCTTTATTTGCTCAGCACTCTTTCCCATACAGACTTGACTTGTGCTAGGCCTTGTTCCATCCCTGCCAGTGGTGCCCTGCCGAATTATGTGACAGTCTTGGATCTCTTCAATGGCCCTGAGCTTCCTGAGGGCAAAGACCAAGGTTATGTTCCTTTAAATTCCACTGACCCTTGCCCAGTGCTGGACAGAACACCAATAAAGCCATGTTGATTGGAAGCACCTTCCTCCCTATTTACTACTGCCATAGACTTTCTGGCATGGTTAGATTGAGAAGCTGAGCCTAATGATGGTGAATGATGGAATTCCACCTGAGCTATTTCAAATCCTAAAAGATGATGCTGTTAAAGTGCTGCACTCAATAAGCCAGCAAATTTGGAAAACTCAGCAGTGGCCACAGGACTGGGAAAGGTCAGTTTTCATTTCAATCCCAAAGAAAGGCAATGCCAAAGAGTGCTCAAACTACTGCATAGTTGCACTCATCTTACACACTAGCAAAGTAATGCTCAAAAGTCTCCAAGCAAGCCTTCAACAATACAGGAACCAAGAACTTCCAGATATTCAAGCTGGATTTAGAAAGGGCAGAGGAACCAGAGATCAAATTGCCAACATCTGTTGGATCATTGAAAAAACAAGAGAGTTCCAGAAAAACATCTACTTCTGCTTTATTGACTACGCTAAAGCCTTTGACTATGTGGATCATAATAAACTGTGGAAAACTCTTCAAGAGAAGGGAATACCAGACCACATACAACAATTCCAGTACCTGCCTCCTGAGAAACCTGTATGCAGGTCACGAAGCAACAGTTAGAACCGGACATGGAACAACAGACTGGTTCCAAACTGAGAAAAGAGTATGTCAAGGCTGTATATTGTCACCCTGTTCATTTAATTTGTATGCAGAATACATCATGTGAAACGCTGGGATGGATGAAGCACAAGCTAGAATCAAGGTTGCTGGGAGAAATATCAATTACCTCAGATATGCAGATGACACCACTCTTATGGCAGAAAGTGAAGAGGCACTAAAGAGCCTCTCGATGAAAGTGAAAGAGGAGAGTGAAAACACTGGCTTAAAACTCAACATTCAAAAAACTAAGATTATGGCATCCAGTCCCATCGCTTCATGGCAAATATATGGGGAAAGGAAACAGTGACAGGCTTTATTTTCTGGGGCTCCAAAATCACTGCAGATGGTGATTGCAGCCATGAAATTAAAAGACATTTGCTCCTTGAAAGAAAAGCTATGACCAACCTAGACAGCATATTAAAAAGCAGAGACATTACTTTGCCAACAAACGTGCGTCTAGTCAAAGCTATGGTTTTTCCAGTAGTCATGTATGGATGTGAGAGTTGGACCATAAAGAAAGCCAAGCACTGAAGAATTGATGCTTTTGAACTGTGGTGTTGGAGGAGACTCTTGAGAGTCCCTTGGACTACAAGAAGATCAGTACTACAACCAGTTTACCCTAAAGGAAATCAGTTCTGAATATTCATTGGAAGGACTGATGCTGAAGCTCCAATACTTCGGCCACCCGATGCAAAGAACTGATTGATTGGAAAAGATCCTGATGCTGGGAAAGATTGAAGGCAGGAGGAGAAGGTGATGACAGAGGATGAGATGGTTGGATGGCATCACCGACTCAATGGACATGAGTTTAAGCAAGTTCAGGGAGCTGGTGATGGATAGGGAAGCCTGGCGTGCTGCAGTCCATGGGGTCACAAAGAGTTGCACACGACTGAGCAACTGAACAACAGTGGGGTCCTTCTGAGTGGGCCTGGGCACAGCACTGCATCTGTTCAGGCTGAGGGTTCTTGTGACTTGGTCTCTCTGCCCTTCCAGTCTGATTCTGAGGACAAGCCCCCTTGGGAGTGGAATGCATCACTGTGAGCTTGAAAAGACATCCAGGAAGCCCTGGGCTCTGGAGGAGACCTCTATGGGTGTGAAGTGGGGTGGGGGGAGGGGGAGGCCTGGTTGGGTTCCTGAGCCTTTGCTGCCCCCTCCTGGAAGCCGCATCTAGGTCCCAGAGTGTAAGCTGTCACAGAAACCCAGCTCTCCTCCAGCGTCCACGCCACTCTCCATCTCTTGCAGGCCCTTCTCGGAGTGTATATGGTTTGAACTTTGACAATGACATCCTCAAAGTCTGGAGTACCAGCTTCTGCTCTGTCCTGAGGGGCAGCCCTTGCAGCTGTGCATTGTGTTGGAGGGAGCTGAGGAGCCAGGAGCCTGGGAGGAATACACTCAGGGACCCCGAGAGAGCAAGAGGAGCAAGGATGTGGGTGGGAGTGGCTGTTTCGGAGGCAGGGAGGGGCTGAGAGTTGTGATCCCTGTGGAGAGAGTCTGCTCTGAGGATCCTGGTTGGATTTGACTTAACCCAGGCCCGGCCACCTGGCTGGTGACGAGTCAAAGTGTTCTGGGGATCCAGGGTGGGAAGTGATTCACTGACCTGAAGGAAAGGAGAGGCAGTGTAGAGAAGGGACCCCTGAATTATTAATAGGCTCTGAAGAGTGAACAGACAAACTCTCAAGGAGGTGCAGGCCTCAAAGGCGCTCACCGACCCTCCTGGCCCCGCACGTGAAGGCACAGCCTGGGGCTGGGGAGACGCTGGCTGGGTTTAGTCACTGAGGATGGGCTCCAGGGAGGCGCCACGGGCCGAGGGCATTTTCAAGAACAGGCCAGGTCAGGAGAGAGGCAGGAAAACACATTTGAAATATTAACTCAAGTATTTCCCCTTACTGCTGTCTCCTTCCTTCCCTGCATGCCACCCCACCCCCACACTTGAACTTTAAGCAGCCATGGCCACCCCACCCCCACACTTGAACTTTAAGCAGCCATGGCCACCCCACCCCAACACTTGAACTTTAAGCAGCCATCCTCCAGCCCCTTCGCCCCAGGTGAGGGATGTAACAGAGAGGAAAGCAGGACTGGCTCTCGGGTTCTAAAAGCCTAAAGCCGCTCCTGAGTGGACAGGACTCCGGATGCAGCCAAAGCATTTGGGACCTGGTGGGTTTGGTGAAAGGATTTCCCTGGATGTGAGAAAAGATATCTCTGGGGTGGGGGAAGGGAGGAAGAAGGAAAGCAGTGACAGTACAGAAGTGGGGGTTCCGACGGTGAGGGGGGAATGTCCCGTGAGCTAGAAAGAGGCCTGGGAGGCCCCAAAGAGGAAGTGAGTTGTGTGGTGTGTTTTAGGCACAAGTGACGCCTTGGGCCTCAGAGCATCCCGTCCCAGCGTGGTTCAAAGAGGAGCACGTTCCTTCCTGAGACAGCCATGACGGTGGCAGTGGAGCTTCAGCCTTAGGAGGAACACGACCTTGAAAGGATATCTCGTGTTCCAGAGGCTGTGGGCTGAGGGGGCCAGTGACATCTCAGTGGGCGAGTGGGCAGCTGCACTGCCTCCCTCACTGGGTGCCTTCACAGGGTCTGTGTGGTCGGTGGAATTGCAGAGCTCCCTTCCCCTTCCTGAGCCATTCTCCCGTCCCCTGGTCAGTCAGTCAAGCACCAATCTAATACAGCTGAGAGGTGACTCGGCCAGTGGAATTAAGGTAACCAACCAGCTGACTTAAAGACATCAGCCTGGATTACCCAGGTGGGCCCAATGGAGTCAAGCAGAAGTGGAAGGCAGAGTCCAAGAGAGAAGCTGCGGACGCCAAGTCAGAGATGGAGGATTTGCTGTCTCCCTGCTGGTGCAAAGGAGCCCAGGTGCAAGGCTCAGAGAGAGGCCGTTAGGAGCTAGAGGTGACCCTGGTGGACAGCCAGCAAGGCAATGGGGAACTCAGTCCCTTGACTAAGTTGGGCCAAAAATGTGATGCGTTTGGAAGACAATTCTTCCCTAAGATCTCCGATAATAGTGCCGCTTGGCCAGCACCTGATTTTAGGCCCAGGAAACCCGCGTTGGACTTCTGACCCACCCAAACCGTGAGTTAATGTATTTGTGTTGTTTTAAGCCACAAAGTTACTGGCAATTTGTTCTAACAGCAATAGGAAATGTTTGCGTGGTGAGCCTGCAGTTGAGCAGGGCACAGAGTAAGTGGCAACATACGACAACGTCCACATACACAGGCAACCAGACTCGCAGAGGACCCTGTCCCTCAAAGCTCAGGGGAACTTTGATGAAATCCCAGGTTCAAGAGGCGGGTAAATTCCAAGTGGAGATCACATTTCTGTCACATTGGTGGGATGGGGGTGAAAACAAATTAAATTCAGTGATAGAAAAAATGTGTGTGTTCTGCCCACCTGGATATGTGGCCTGAAGAGTTTGATGGAGGTAGAATACACGTTTCCTGAGTGGGAGAGCTTCTCTGCCCGGGTCAGCGTTTTCAAGGAAAGGAGCAAGGAAGAGAGAGGCAGAAAGAGGTGGGCGCTCTGAGGCAGGTCTGCAACCCACCCACAGCCTGTGACCACGGAAGCTTCCAGGGGCCCGGACTAGAATGTCAGCGTGCTCTTTGAATGGCTGGGCTCATGCTGGTGAAGCACTGGGGCCTTGTTGCTGCTTGGGAGGAAGTGTCAGCTGTCTGGGGGCTCTCAAAACTGCCTAAGTTTCTGCCTTGTCTGGCTTCTCAGCTGGGAAACACCAGGTGTTCCTGGTCCCTTGTCTGAGCAAACCCGGCAGGCAGCTTTGCAAGCAAGAATACTGCAGTGGGTTGCCATTTCCTTTTCCAATGCATCTTCCCAACCCAGAGTTTGAACCTGCGTCTCCTGCGTTAGCAGGTGGATTCTCTACCACTGAGCCAACTTCCAGTTAAAAAATAAGTCATAGGGGTGTAAGTACAGCATAGTAGCTATAGTGTTTTCTTTTTTTCTTCTAGTTTTATTGAGATATAACTGACATACAGCACTATATAAGTTTGGGCTTCCCAGCTCCTAATGGTAAAGAACCTGCCTGCCAATGCAGGAAACTTAAGAGATGTGGGCTCAATCCCTGGGTCGAGAAGATCCCCTGGAGGAAGGCATGGCAACCCACTCCAGTATTCTTGCCTGGAGAATTCCTGGGACAGAAGAGCGTGACAGGCTGCAATCCATAGGGTCACAAAGAGTCAGACATGACTGAAGCGACTTAGCACACACACACTATATAAATTTAAGGTGTACAGCATGATTGGACCTGCATACGTCAGGAAATGATTATCACGGTAAGTTTAGTGAAACATCCATCATCTTATATAGATGCTGAATTAAAGATCTAGAAAAAATATTTTTCTTGTGATCAACAACTTAAGATTTACTCTCTTAACAGCCTTCATATGTAACATGTTGTTGTTCAGTCGCCAAGTTGTGTCTGACTATTTTATGACCCCATGGTCTATAGCCCGCCAGCCTGATCTGTCCATAGGATTTCTCAGGTAAGAATACTGGAGTGAGTTGCCATTTCCTTCCCCAGGGGATCTTCCTGACCTAGGGATTGAACCTGCATCTCCTGCATTGACAGGCAGATTCTTTACCAGGGAGCCACCTGGAACCCCTCATATGTAACATACAGTAGTGTCAATTATATTTTATCATGTAGTACATTTTATCCCTAGTACTTACTTACTTTGTAACTGGAAGTTTGTACCTTTTGACCACCTTCATCCAACTTTCCCCTCCATTCTCCACCTCCCCAACCCCACCTCTAACCACAAATCTGATCTCTTTTTCCTGTGAGTTCATTTGTGTGTGTGTGTGTGTGAAGTGTAATTGACCTACAATACTATGTTAGTTCCTGTTATACAACATAGTGATTTGATATTTCTCTGTTTCAAACTGATCACTTTAAGTACTCTACGTTATCATGCAAAGATATTGCATAATTGTTGACTATATTACCCACACTTTACATTTCATTCCTGTGTCTCATCCACTCTGAAACCGGAAGTTCATTCCTGTTCATTGTTTCACCTGTTTCTTTTCTCCCCCTCACCCCCACCCCAGCAACCACCTGTGTGGGCTCTGTATCTTTGACTCCCTTTCTGTTTTGTTACATTTGTTTTTAGATTCCATATATAAGTGAAATCATACAGTATTTGTCTTTCTCTGTTTGACTTATTTCACTAAGCATAATATCTTCTAGGTCCAGCCATATTGTCACAAATGGCAAGATTTAATTTTTAATGGCTGAGTAATATTCCTATATTCAGTTCAGTTCAGTCACTCAGTCGTGTCCGACTCTTTGCGACCCCATGAATTGCAGCACACCAGGCCTCTCCGTCCATTACCAACTCCCGGAGTCCACCCAAACCCATGTATATACATACCACATCTTCTTTATTCATTCACTTATCAGTAGGCACTTAGGTTGCTTCCATACTTGGTTATTATAAATAAGGCTGCATTGAACATATGGGTGCATATATTTTTTTCTAATTAGTGTTTTTGTTTTCTTTGGACAAATACCCGGGAGTGGAATTGCTGGATCATGTGGTAGTCCTATTTTTAACTTTCTGAGCAATCTCCATACTGTTTTTCATAGTGGCTGCAACAATCTACATTTTCACCAACAGTGTATGAGGTTCCTTTTTCTCCAATTTTTTGCCAACACTTGTATTTGTTGTCTTTTTTAATAATAGCCATTTTGACAGATGTGAGGTGATATCACATTGTGGTTTTGATTTGCATTTCCCTGATGATTAGTGATGATGAGCATCTTTTCATGTGCCTGTTGGCCATCTGTATGTCTTGGAAAACGTCTGCTTAGATTGTCTGCCCATTTTTTAAATTGGAGTTATTTTTAGTATTTATATTTATGAGTGCTTTTTATATTTTGGATATTAACCCTTTGTTGTATATATCACTTGAAAATTTCTTCTCCTATTCAGGAGATGGCTTTTTCATTTTGTTAATGGTTTCTTTCACTCTGCAAAAGTTTGTTAGTTTGATTTAGTCTCATTTGCTTGTTCTTGTTTCCCTTCCTTGAAGAGAGACATCCAAAAAGGTATTACTAAGACTGCTGTCAAAAAACATATTGCCTATGTTTTCTTCTAGAAGTTTTAGTGTTTCATATCTTATATTCAAGTCCTTTAGCCCATTCTGAATTAATTTTTGTACATAGTGTGAGAGAGTAGTCCAGTGTGATTCTTTTGCATATAGCTGTCCAGTTTTACCAACATCATTTACTGAAGAGCTGTCTCCTCCCCATTTTATGTTCTTGTCTCCTTTATTGTTAATTAATTTGGCTCATATCTGGGCTCTACATCCTGTTGATTCATTGATCTATATGTTTTTTGCCAGTACTTACTGTTTGGATGACTTCTCAGGTGGCTCAGTGGTAAAGAACCCTGCAAATGAAGGAGACATGGTTTTAATCCTTGAGTCAAGAAGATCCCCTGGAGAAGGAAATGGAAACCCACTGTAGTATTCTTGCCTGGGAAATCTGATGGATAGAGGAGCCTGGCAGGCTACAGTCCATGGGGTTGCAAGAGTCGGACACGACTTAGCAACTAAACAACAACTGTTTGGATGACTGAAGCTTTGTTCAGTTCAGTCCATTTCAGTTGCTCAGTCGTGTCCAACTCTTTGTGACCCCATGAACTGCAGCATGCCAGGCCTCCCTGTCTATCACCAACTCCCAGAGTTTACCCAAACCCATGTCCATTGAGTCAGTGATGCCATCCAACCATCTCATCCTCTGTCCCCTTCTCCTCCTGCCGCCAATCCTACCCAGCATTAGGGTCTTTTCCAATGAGTCAACTCTTCGCATGAGGTGGCCAAAGTATTGGAGTTTCAGCTTCAACATCAGTCCTTCCAATGAACACCCAGGATTGATCTCCTTTAGGATGGATTGATTGGATCTCCTTGCAGTCCAAGGGACTCTCAAGAGTCTTCTCCAACACCACAGTTCAAAAGCATCAATTCTGCGGCACTCAGCTTTCTTCACCGTCCAACTCTCACATCCATACATGACCACTGGAAAAACCATAGCCTTGACTAGACGGACTTTAGTTGGCAAAGTAATGTCTCTACTTTTAAATATGCTATCTAGGTTGGCCATAACCTTCCTTCCAAGGAGTAAGCGACTTTTAATTTCATGGCTGCAATCACCATCAGCAGTGATGTTGGAGCCCCCAAAAATAAAGTCAGCCACTGTTTCCACTGTTTCCCCATCTATTTGCCCTAAAGTGATGGGACCAGATGCCATGATCTTAGTTTTCTGAACGGTGAAGCTTTGTAGTGTAGCTTGAAATCAGAGAGTGTGGGAACTTCAGCTCTGTTCTTCTTTCTCAAGATTATTTTGGCTATTTGGGGGGGTCTTTTGTGTTTCCATACAAATTTTAGAATTATTTGCTCTAGTTTCATGAAAAATGCCTTTGATATTTTGATAGGGATTGTACTGAATCTGTAGATTGCCTTGAGTAGTATGCTCATTTTAACAATATTAGTAGTTGCAAATCATGAGCGTGATGTATCTTTCCATCGGTTTGTATGGCCTTCAGTTTCTTCTGCCAGTATCTTACAGTTTTCTGAGTGTAGGTCTTTTACCTCCTTAGAATTATTTATGTTTTAACGTCTATTTATTTGACTGCCTCAAGTCTTAGCTGTGGCATGAGGGATTTTGTTGCATTACGTGGAATCTTTTGTTACAGCGCACAGACTCTTGAGTTGTGGTGCAAGGGCTCAGTAGTTCTGTGCACAGACTTAGTTGCTCCCAGGCATGTGGAATCTTAGTTCCCCAAGCAGGACTCGAATCCAAGTCCCTTGCATTGCAAGGTGGATTCTTAACTATTGGACCAGCAGGGAAATCCCCGTTCTTTTTGATGTAATTGTAAGTGGGATTGCTTTCTCAGTTCTTCTTTCTGGTAGTTAGATGTTAGTGTATAGAAATGAAACAGATTTCTGTACATTAATTTTGTGTCCTGTGAGCTTACTGACTTCATTGATCAATTCAAGTAGTTTCTTGCTGATATTTTCAGCATTTTCTATGTATAGTATCATGTCATCTATAAACAGTGATGGTTTTACTTCTTCCTTTCCAATTTGGATGCCTTTAATTCTTATCTGATTGCCATGGCTAGGACTTTGAATACTAGGAATGGTATTGGAATGTTGAATAAAAGTGGTGAGATTAGGTATTCTTGTCTTGTTCCTGATCTCTCAAGAAATACTTTCAGATTTTCACTGTTGAGTATGATGTTAGCTGTGGGCTTATCATATTTGGCCTTTGTTATGTTGAGGTATGTTCCTTTTGTACCTACTTCATTGAAAAATTTAATCATAAATGGATGTTGGATCTTGTCAAAATCTTTTTTTGCACCTGTTATATGATTATATGATTTTTTTCTTCAATTTGTTAATGCAGTATGTTGCATTGACTGATTTGTAGATTTTGAACCATTCTCATATCCCTGGGATAAATCTCACTTAATCATGGTGTTTGATCCTTTTAATGTATGCTTGGATTTTGTTGAGGATTTTTGCATCTATGTTTTTCAGTGAAGTTGTCCTGTAATTTTCTTTATTTGTGATATATTTGTTTGGTTTTGGTATCAGGGTGATGCTGGCCTTGTAGAATGAATTGGGGAGCATTCCTTCCTCTGTAATTTTTTGGAATAGTTTGAGAAGTATTGTTATAGTTATAGCTTTATAGTTTTGACTTTTATAGTTTTAAAAGTCAAAACTTTTATAGTTTGACTCTTTTCTAAATGTTTGGTAGAATTCACCTATGAAGCCACCTGATCCTGGACTTTCGCTTGCTGGGAATTTTTTCTTTCTTTCTTTCTTTTACAGATTCAGTTTCATTACTGATAATTTGTTTGTTTGTGTTTTCTATTTCTTCCTGGTTCAGTCTTAGAACATTATACATTTCTAGGCATTTATAAATTTCTTCTAAGCTGTCCATTTTATTGGTAGGTAATTAATTGTTCATGGTAATCTGTTATGGTCCTCTATATGTCTATGGTATTTGTTGTAACTTCTTTTTTTATCTGATGTTATTGATTTGAGGTCCTTGCCTCAAATCAATTTAGCCTAGCTAAATTATCTTTTTTTTTTAATCTTTTAAAGAAATAGCTCTTAGTTTCATGTGTTTTATCTGTTTCTGCTCTGATCTTTATGATTTATTTTCTTTTACTAACTTTGGGTTTTGTTTGTTCTTCTTTTTCTAGTTCCTTTAGGTGTAAGGTTAGATTGTTCATTTCAGATTTTTCTTGCTTTGTGAGATAGATTTGCGAAAAAACTTTCTCTTAGAACTGTCTTTCTATGTTCCAAAGGTTTTGGGTTGCTGCATTTGCATTTGTCCCCAGATACTTATTAATTTCTTTCTTTCTTTCTTTTAGTTGGTGGCTAATTACTTTACAATATTGTAGTAGTTTTTGCCATATATTGACATGGATCAGCCATGGGTCCACACGTGCCCCCCGTCCTGAACCTCCCCCCACCCCCCTCCCCTTCCCATCCCTCTGGGCCATCTCAATGCCCCAGCCCTGAGCACCCGTCCCATGCACAGAACACGGAATGGTGTTCTGCTTCACAAATGACAATATACATGTTTCAATGCTATTGTCCCAGAACGTTCCACGCTCACCTTCTCCCTCAGAGTCCATAAGACTGTTCTATGCGTCTGTGTCTCTTATTCTGTCTTGCATATAGGGTTACCGTTACCATCTTTCAAATTCCATATATATGCATTAGTATACTGTATTGGTGTTTTTCTTTCTGGCTCACTTCACTCTGTATAATGGGCTCCAGCTTCATCCATCTCAATAGCATCGATTCAAATGTATTTTTTTTTTAATGGCTGAGTAATATTCCATTGTGTATATGTACCACAGCTTCCTTATCCATTCGTCTGCCAATGGACATCTAGGTTGCTTCCATGTCCTGGCTATTGTAAACAGTGCTGTGATGAACATTGGGGTACACGCGTCTCTTTCAATTCTGGTTTCCTCGGTGTGTATGCCTAGCAGTGGGATTGCTGGGTCATATGGCAGTTCTATTCTCAGTTTTTTAAGGAATCTCCACACTGTTCTCCATAGTGGCTGTACTAGTTTGCATTCCCACCAACAGTGTAAGAGGGTTACCTTTTCTCCACACCCTCTCCAGCATTTATTGCTTGTAGACTTTTGGATAGCAGCCATTCTGACTGGTGTGTAATGGTACCTCATTGTGGTTTTGATTTGCATTTCTCTAATAATGAGTGATGTTGAGCATCTTTTCATGTGTTTGTTAGCCATCTGTATGTCTTCTTTGGAGAAATGTCTGTTTAGTTCTTTGGCCCATTTTTTGATTGGGTCGTTTATTTTTCTGGAATTCAGCTGCAGGAGTTGCTTGTATATTTTTGAGATTAATTGTCTGTCTGTTGCTTCGTTTGCTATTATTTTCTCCCATTCTGAAGGCTGTCTTTTCACCTTGCTTATAGTTTCCTTTGTTGTGCAAAAGCTTTTCATTTTAATTAGGTCCCATTTGTTTATTTTTGCTTTTATTTCCAATATTCTGGGAGGTGGGTCATGGAGGATCCTGCTGTGATTTATGTCGGAGAGTGTTTTGCCGATGTTTTCCTCTAGGAGTTTTATAGTTTCTGGTCTTACATTTAGATCTTTAATCCATTTTGAGTTTATTTTTGTGTATGGTGTTAGGAAGTGTTCTAGTTTCATTCTTTTACAAGTGGTTGACCAGTTTTCCCAGCACCACTTGTTAAAGAGATTGTCTTTTCTCCATTGTATACTCTTCCCTCCTTTGTCGAGGATAGGGTGTCCATAGGTGCGTGGGTTTGTCTCTGGGCTTTCTATTTTGTTCCATTGATCTATATTTCTATCGTTGTGCCAGTACCACACTGTCTTGATGACTGTGGCTTTGTAGTAGAGCTTGAAGTCAGGCAGGTTGATTCCTCCAGTTCCATTCTTCTTTCTCAAGATTGCTTTGGCTATTCGAGGTTTCTTATATTTCCATACAAATTGTGAAATGATTTGTTCTAGTTCTGTGAAAAATACCATTGGTAGCTTGATAGGGATTGCATTGAGTCTATAAATTGCTTTGGGTAGTGTACTCATTTTCACTATATTAATTCTTCCAATCCATGAACACGGTATATTTCTCCATCTGTTTGTGTCCTCTTTGATTTCTTTCATCAGTGTTTTATAGTTTTCTATATATAAGTCTTTTGTTTCTTTAGGTAGATATATTCCTAAGTATTTTATTCTTTTTGTTGAAATGGTGAATGGTATTGTTTCCTTAATTTCTGTTTCTGTTTTCTCATTGTTAGTGTATAGGAATGCAAGGGATTTCTGTGTGTTAATTTTATATCCTGCAACTTTACTATATTCATTGATTAGCTCTAGTAGTTTTCTGGTAGAATCTTTAGGGTTTTCTATGTAGAGGATCATGTCATCTGGAAATAGTGAGAGTTTTACTTCTTCTTTTCCTATTTGTATTCCTTGTATTTCTTTTTCCACTCTGATTGCTGTGGCCAAAACTTCCAAAACTATGTTGAATAGTAGTGGTGACAGTGGGCATCCTTGCCTTGTTCCTGACTTTAGGGGAAATGCTTTCAATTTTTCACCATTGAGGATAATGTTTGCTGTGGGTTTGTCATATATAGCTTTTATTATGTTGAGGTATGTTCCTTCTATTCCTGCTTTCTGGAGAGTTTTTATCATAAATGGATGTTGAATTTTGTCAAAGGCTTTTTCTGCATCTATTGAGATAATCATATTGTTCTTATCTTTCAATTTGTTAATGTGGTGAATTACATTGATTGATTTGCGGATGTTAAAGAAACCTTGCATTCCTGGGATAAAGCCCACTTGGTCATGATGTATGATCTTTTTAATATGATGTTGGATTCTGTTTGCTAGAATTTTATTAAGGATTTTTGCATCTATGTTCATCAGTGATATTGGCCTGTAGTTTTCTTTTTTTTTTGTGACATCTTTGTCTGGTTTTGGAATTAGGGTGATGGTGGCCTCATAGAATGAGTTTGGAAGTTTACCATCTTCTGTAATTCTCTGGAAGAGTTTGAGTAGGATAGGTGTTAGCTCTTCTCTAAATTTTTGGTAGAATTCCGCTGTGAAGCCGTCTGGTCCTGGGCTTTTGTTTGCTGGAAGATTTCTGATTACAGTTTTGATTTCCGTGCTTGTGATGGGTCTGTTAAGATCTTCTATTTCTTCCTGTTTCAATTTTGGAAAGTTATACTTTTCTAAGAATTTGTCCATTTCTTCCAAGTTGTCCATTTTATTGGCATATAGCTGTTGGTAGTAGTCTCTTATGATCCTTTGTATTTCTGTGTAGTCTGTTGTGATCTCTCCATTTTCATTTCTAATTTTGTTGATCTGATTCTTCTCCCTTTGTTTCTTGATGAGTCTGGCTAATGGCTTGTCTCTTGAGCCTTTTTTAAAATGAGGCACTGATCTTGTTGATGAAGCCTCCACTCTCATAAACATCTTCCAAAGCCCCAATCCCCAGTACTATCATCTTTGAAGGTTAAGATTTCAACATACGAATTTAGAGAGGACATAAATACAAATATTTGGACCATAGTACATATCTTCTCATATTTCAAGGACGGTATTATTTATAGTTTTTTTTTTTCCCAAAGTGTTCCTCTGATGCCTTTATGGCCTCTTTCTCACCCTGTTGAGCTGATTTTATTCTCATTGTTTTGTCTCTCACCTTTTAGAGTGAGACACTATAAAGCTAATTAAAAGCTCCCTGGGCATTCCAGCCCTATCACTCCGTAATTAGCAATAATCCTAACATTCTTTCTCTGTTGCATGTTTTTCTCTGCATTTTATTATAATGTTTTCCGTTATTTGATATGTTCCATTATGTAATGACTATACTTATAATTATCCCATTGTTTTACTGGGCATTAAGTTTTTCCTTTTTTCTCTTTTTGCTTTGAGAGATAAGTTTGCTATATTTTTTTGGGCTCCAAAATCACTGCAGATGGTGACTGCAGCCATGAAATTAAAAGACGCCTGCTCCTTGAAAGAAAAGTTATGACCAGCCTAGACAGCATATTGAAAAGCAGAGACATTACTTTGCCAACAAAACTCTGTCTAGTCAAAGCTATGGTTTTTCCAGTAGTCATGTATGAATGTGAGAGTTGGACTATAAAGAAAGCTAAGTGCTGAAGAATTGATGCTTTTGAACTGTGGTGTTGGAGAAGACTCCTGAGAGTCCCTCTCCAACAAGAAGATCCAACCAGTCAATCCTAAAGAAAATCAGTCCTGAATATTCATTGGAAGGACTGATGCTGAAGCTAAAACTCCAATACTTTGGCCACCTGATGCGAAAAATGGACTCATTGGAAAAACCCTGATGCTGGGAAAGATTGAAGGCAGGAGGAAAAGGGGACAACAGAGGATGAGATGGTTGGATGGCATCACTGACGTGATGGACATGAGTTTGAGTAATCTCTGGGAGTTGGTGATGGGCAGGGAAGCCTGGTGTGCTGCAGTCCATGGGATCGCAGAGTCGGACATGACCGAGCGACTGAACTGACTACATATGGCTTTTATTTTCACGTGAAGCTTGTCTTGAAACAGGTTCTGGGAGTTGAATTGTCAGGTTGTAAGTGTGAGGGGTGGGGGTTGAAGATTCTTTCATATGGAACTGGGCAAATTTAGCCTGGAGAAACATGAGGAAGCCCATTGGATACAGAAAAGCTCCTCAGATGACTTTCAAATAGATGCAAATGAAAAATATTCAGTGTTGGTGTGTTGGCGGTGGTTCTAAACCCAAGTGCCATGGGCTGGGGTGGTTTGACTCCCTGACATTATATGCAAAGTGTTGTGTCCATGTGCACTTTAGCAAAGGGAGTGGGGAGGGTCCTTGGCTTTCATCACGAGGCCCTAAAAAGCCTTAGTTATATGGTGGGAGATTTCTACCCTTAGTGAACAAAAGGCAATACAGGAAGACTCTATGGTGAGACTTCCTTGGTCTGAAATCTTGTTCTGCCAACTGCTAGCTCTGTGATTGTGGGCAAGCTATTAACTTCTTTGTGCTGTGAAGTGGAAATGATAACAATAGCAACTATTTCATAGGGTTGCTGTGGTGATTAAATGAGTTCACACAGGTAAAGCACTTTATATATATATATAAAAGATTCATTTATGGCTGTGCTGGGTCTTCGTTGCTGGGCATGGACTTCCTCTAGTTGCAGTGAATGGGGGCTCCTCTTCATTGTGGTGGCTTCTCTTGTTGGGATGGCTTCTCTTGTCAGGGAGCACAGGCCCTAGGGTGCGTGGGCTTAGGTTGCCTTGTGGCATGAGGGATCTTCCTGGAGCAGGGATCAAGTCTGTGTCACCTGCATTGGCAGCTGGATTCTTAACACTGGACCACCAAGGAAGTCCCAGTAAAGCACTTTAGTAGTGCCTGGTATATAGTAAATATGTAATAAGTGTCTATTATTCAAAACTATTAGACTTTCCCAACAAAAGGATAGTCTACCTCATGTAGCCCTATCAGGTCAAAAGCTTGTAGGTAGTGAGTTCCCTGTCGCTTGAGGTACTCATGAAACAGCTAGATGGCAATGGTCAGGGAGGCTCTTGGGAGGATCCCTGAATTGAGAGACACTCTAAGTTCCTGGGAATTAAAATTCCCCTCTGGGCAGATGGCAGGGCGAGACCAGCAGGCCCCCAGCAGGAGAGACAGCTGCGCTTGCTAAAATGGAAATGTACTTATTATCACGCCGGCTGTTTCAAGAGCATGTCCCTGGCACATGCTTTTGAAGGTGCAGAAGAATAGTTTGGAAAAACCAAGTGCAGTTTCTGCACCGTTGTGTGTGGAGAGAGTAGGGGTGGGGGAAGCATCCTTGGTGCCCAGAGAGATGATAGAGTTGGGGGTTTGGGGGTGCGGGGTTGTGTAGCAGAGGCTGCCCACTTCCAATTGCTTCTCTGGTTAACAGATATTTAATGAGCATTCTCCAAGGAATGTGCGCTGGATATGATGATGGCTGGAAGGTGGGGTTAAACAGATGAATGAGATCCAGTACCACCATGACCTCACTGTTCTAGTTTCCTTTTATTTACTGGGTCTCTGGGCTATTGATGGAGGACAGTAGAGCCCAGCTAAGTGGTTGAGGTGCATGGATGTCTTTGGGAGGACTGATCCAGGGGGAAGTTGGGCATTTCTACATATGAATGTGTGTGCATGCTCATGAGCACTGGGGATCCATTCAAGCCTCAGATTCACTAACTCTGGATCAAATAAAATCTGAATGGGCTAGTGTGGAAGGAAGTTTACTTTTACTTCTGGTTGGTTTATCCAGAAGCAGACACTGAGTTAAGGATTTGAGTATCGTTCTTTATTTGGAGGTGAAGGAACCCCAGGTAGGGGAATGGAGAGTAAGTCAGAGGTGGGAAGGCGACTACTGTTGAGGCAACTGGGACTTCATCGTGTGGGGGTGGCAGAGAATCCACACCTCAGGGGCATCCCCCCAAGGTAGGGGACTGGCTGGAGCTTGTTCCCGGGGCTCTTAATCCCCCTGCACTCCCAGGCTGCCACACGGGTAGAAAAAGTGGTCTTAACACCAGAGAATACTCTGAAACAACAAGCTGCATGTGCTGGCAGTTTGACATGGTTGAGTGAGGGATCCTAAGAGAAGTGGATGCTAAACGTACCTGCCTCAGCGTGTTTCAGTCAGAATATAAGTTCCCCTGATGTCAGCAAGGCCAAGAGTGTTTTGGGAAGCAAGATGGATCCCAGGGAGCTCCTTCTGAAGCCTGAGGTTGACCAGGACCTCTGTACAGTTGACTTGGAACAACATGGGGTTTGGGAATGCGGACCCTCCTGCATGGTGGGAAATCCGGTATTACTTTACAGCCGACCTTACGTGTTGTGTGGTTCTTATCTGTGGATCTAACCAACCACAGATTGTGTAGTAGTGTAGTACATGTTTATAAAAAAAAATAATACATGTATAAGTGGACGTGCACAGTTTAAATATGTGTTTTTCAAGGGTCAGCGGTATTGCTGGTTTTGCGTGCTTCATAAAGGCAGCTGGCTACGGTGGCACAGCAGGAGCTCAAGTCCAGTCTGGGTCCTGCTCAACGTGTACCATATGGGTCAGAGGCCCTCCCAGTGCCTCAGGTTCAAACTCCAAGGGTAGATGAAGGCATGGAGTCTGCTGAGGGTGGAGAAGAAAAGCTGGAGCCTTCAAAGTCCCAGGACGTGCCTGCCTTCCACTGCTGGGTCTTTGCCATCAAACAGGAGGTGGGGAGGCCTTCCAGGAGACCCCTTGAATTTCGTGATATAAATTCTATTCACACTTTCTGTTGGAGTGCTCTAGAAGAGAGCAACGGTTCATACTTGAGATCTGGTGTAGCTGAGGTGGTTCTCACAGCAGGAGAAGTCTGAGCCTGCGGGTATTCACACGTAGGAACTAGTTCCAGCTCTGGTTCTAATTAGCTGTAGAAACTGGGCCTCAGTTTCTCCAACTGTAAAATGAACAGGTTGAAAAAGATGGTCCCCAATGACCATTCAGATATAAAATCTGGTGATTTTATAGTTTTGGATATATAACTCTATAAACACTTGCCCATCCTGAATATCTGCTGAATTAAGGAGAATTAAATTCAATGGGAGTAACAGAAAAGCCTCAAACAGATTAAAAAATTCTCATTTTCAAAAAGCCCAGATGTAGAAATTTTAAGGCCAGTGTTTGACTTCACTGTGTCAATTCTATCTTGTTCTCTGCTATGACACTTCCATTCCCAAAGTTTTCTCCTCAGCTGCAGATGGCTTCTGGAGCTTTGGCTGTTACATCCACATTCCAGAGTAGGAGGGAGAAAAGGATAAAGAGGGAACATCAACTGTCTTTTAAAGAAGATTCCCAGGGCTACCATAATTCTTTGCTTACAGGCCATTAGCCAGAACTTAGTCATATGACCACACCCAACTATAAGGAAATCTGGGAGAAGTAGTCTTATTCTGGGCATCGATGTTCGAGATAAAATCACAGACTCTGTGCCTAGGAAAGAAAGATAGAGCAGATACTGGGAGTTGTAGCCTAAACCTTAAATTTCTCTGGATGCAGAACTAGTCAAATAAGCCACACCATTTATTCTCTGCCCCTTGCCCTGTGTGTTTAATTTTAGTGGTCTCCATTTGAGTCTGCTCCAGGTCCACAGGCAATTTGTAGTTATTATTATTTTTAAAAAATATTTATTTATTTGTTTGACTCGGCCCAGTCTTAGCTGCAGCATGCAGGATCTTTAGATGTGGCATGTGGGATCTAGTTCCCTGATCAGGGCTCGAGCTTGGACACCTGCATTGGGAGCATGGAATCTTAACCACCTGGGAAGTCCTCAGCTTTTACCTCTGGGTCTCTCTTTCTTGTTATTTCCTCACAAATGAGGCAGATCTAGCACTTCCTTAAATCTATGCACTTTACGAAGCCCCATGGCCTCCCTCAGCTGCTGGTGAGGGGTAACTGATGTTCCAGGGTGCTCAAGAGCACCCCTCATTCAGTGACTTGCTAGGGGACTCACAGGACTCAACATGTAGTTGACTCATAATTTATCCCAGCAAAGGATACAAAGCAGAATCAGCAAAGGAAAAAGGTGCATGGGGCAACATCTTGAGGAAACCAGGTGTGAGCTTCCAAAATTTCTGTCCCAGCGGAGTCACAAGAGATGTGTTTAATTCCTTCCAGCAAGTAGTTGCCACACCACATGTGAAATGTCCACCAGGGAACCTCATTAGAGATTCCATACCCAGATTTTTACTGGGGGCTGGGCATGTAAGCATACCCTGCCTAGCTTGTACCAAAATTCCAGATGGCCAGAAGGAAAGCAGGTGTTCAGCATAAGCCACATTGTACAGTATGGGCCACACTTATCAGTTCTGGAAATGGGGGCAGCCTTCCCCAAACCCAAGCTCTCAGGTGCCAGCCAGTGGCTAACTTGGCCAGTGAGCTTTTTTTTTTAATATTTATTTATTTTGCTGCACTGAGTCTTAGTTGTGGCATGCAAACTTTGTTGTGGTATGTGGGATCTAGTTCCCTGACTAGGGATCGAACCTGGGTCCCCTGCATTTAGCACACAGAGTCTTAGCCATGGGACCACCATGGACGTCCCAGCAAGCTTTTTTTTTTAAAGGGATGGTTTAATATTAAATAAACCTATAAATATAATTCACTGCATAAACAGAGTAAAGCAGAATAACCAAATAGTCCTTGTAGTAGATGTAGAAAAAACAATTATATCATTCACATCAATTCATGATCAAAACTGCAAGCAGGGTTTTAAGACAGCAATCCCAGGCCTGCTCTGTTAACTCTCTCCTGCACAATTGATGAATATGTTCCATAACTATATGACAATTTCAGGTTATGGAGCCAGTGACACCAGGTTTGAATCTTCCCTCTGCCATTTATAAAGTAGGTGTCTGTTTACCAAGTCCCTTTACCATTCTGTGCCTCGGTTTCTTCAGTTACAGAAAGGCATCCTTTCCCTGCCCCGCACTTGCCCTCCCCCTCCTCCGCCCCTGCAGGTTGTTGTCAGGATTAGAGGTCATGTGTACAAGGTGTCTGGAATGCTCTTTAAGTCAAGTTACTACTGTTATCCTTAGTCTTTTTTCTCCCTGTCTTTGTTGGGGTGTGATATTTTGGTCTGATGCCTGGGGCAGACGGCAGTGTGGTGGAGCTGAAGGAAGGTGAGGTAAGGGTAGGGGGCCTTTTCTTTGTCCTGGGGCAAAGTGGGGCCCATTCCCCACCTGCCCTTTCTCTGCTTTCTGTCTGGAGGGGCTGGCATGAGCACTCTGCATCAGTGGACCCTCTGGCACATCGGCTCTGCCCAAGTCAGAGTAGTTGGGGAGGGAGAGGAGATGGAGGGTGGGCTGCTTCTTTCCTTGGCTCCCGTGTGGGGTTTTGCAGGATGGCCATGCCCTTCTACCCAAGGTCCTGCTGGTTGGCACTCACTGTGCCCCACCTTCTCCGGAAGTGGTGACCACTCTTCCCACTTGCTCTGTCGAGGGTCGTGGGAACAGCACCCCTCTCTTGCTTGGTGGGTGGAGGGGGACAGGGAGCAGAGGAAGGAATGGGATACTCTCCTTCGGTTTCCCGGCCGCTATCTTCTTTGAAATAGCTCTTGTATTAATTTCTTCTCAATTATGAATTTGAGCACCTTCAGTGTCTTGTGGAGCAGTGCTGGGACAAGGAGTTAGGGCCCCTGGATTAGAGTCCGGGCCGAGCCATTCAGTAGCTATGGGACTGGGAACGAGTCAGTCAGAGGGCTGGAGTCTAACCCTCCTCTGTAATCCCAGCCAGCCTCGCAGACTGCCTTGGACATCGCAAGTCGAAGGTCTCAGACTGGGTCGCCTGTGGAGGCCAGGCAGGAGCCTAATGAGCGAAGAGGGTTGAACGGGGTCCAGGGGTACCTGGAGGACATGGCCCTCACTGAGGTTCCTGGGCAGGGACGTAGATGGTATGGCCAGAGCTTTCGAATTTTTTGAGGGAAGCTGGAAATATGAATTTTTATGTGAACTCCTCCATGTTTTAAATGTTTGCTCGGGTTAACAAAACCAACAAACAACCAAACAACAGTGTGAACACTGCAGGCTGGATAGTTATTGACCCCATTTCCGTCAAGCCGCCTGTCCTGGCTTGGGACATTGCCTTCTGCTCCCTGGAAAATTCTTCCTGGGAGAATTTAGGACATTTAGGACAAAGCTCTTTTGACCCAGCTAAGAACTCTCAGGACTGAGTAAATACAGGTTCTTCCAATAGCCAAATATGTTATAGATCGTCTAAGAGCAAGGGAATCTAGAGATTGGCTCTAAGGTTTATCTAATCCTAAAAGAAATTGTTTTTGCAATCACGATCGGTACTAGAATGAAAATAGCTTTCACTCATACAGAGGCCTGGACTGAAGCCAACTGGATTTGTATGCTTTTTTTGCAGCCCTCAGAGTGCCTGGCACGTGGTAATTGCTCATTGGGTGTTTGGTGAATGAATGAGTAAGTGAATGAATGTATAATGAACAGATGGAGAATGGCTCTTTTCTTGACTCACAGAAAGCTCTCCTGTGAACTTAGGTTGAGGGACATGGAAAAAGGCTTCTTCAGGCAATTCCTGAAAGAAACCAAAGATAATGAGGCTGCAGTGTTCATTCAGAGCCTAACTGCAAAAATTCAAATTTAGGTTGTTTTCTGTCTGGTGCTCGTTTTTTGTTGAGTTGCATGTTTTGGTAAATGCGAATTCTTAGGCACTGAACTATTCACAGTTAACAGAGTGCTGTGGGTAGAGCACTATTTATCAGTTTTTAATAAACTGCAGTGGTTGTTACTTTACTTTTAATGAACTTTAGGAGTTGTCTCTCATTAGTAGGTTAAATAAAAAGAGGAGTTTTTTTCCGAATTTTTAGAGGATTTCTGCCACCTCGTGGATTCTTTGGAGAAAGACAGGAATTTGAAGCAGAAAGCTATTGGATTTGATGTCGTAGGCTTTTCCAATTCAGCAAACACTTTAGGAGGTGGTAGGGAGAGTATGGAGAGGAATATTACACAGTCCTCATTCTCCCGGGAGCTCTCAGCAGCCACGGAGTGAGAAGGGACTTTCGAGATGTTCTCAAACCCTGATCCTCAGAATTGTGGTGGGAGAGGGGTGGGAAAGGTATGGCCTGTGAAGATACCTCATTGCTATGCTAAGTCGCTCAGCTGTGTTTGCCTCTTTGCGGCCTTATGGACTGAAGCCTGCCAAGCTCCTCTGTCCATGGGATCCTCCAGGCAAGAATACTGGAGTGGGTTCCCATGCCCTCCTCCAGAGGATCTTCCTGACCCAGGGATCGAACCCTCATCTCTTATGTCTTTTGCATTGACGTGCGGGTTCTTTACCACTAGCGCCACCATACATTAACGGAGAAATTTTCAATGAGAATTTTTGTTCTATAAATTTTTCTTAGATTTTAGGTATCTGCTACTGTTTACTCTAGTCAATGCAATAAAATAAGCATTAATGGAGACTTCCCTCTGGTCCAGTGGTTAAGACACTGTGCTTCTAATGCAGGGGTTGCAGGTTCCATCCCTGATTGGGGAACTAAGATCCCACATGCCATGAGATAAGGCCAAAAACAAAATAAAATTTTAAAGAATAAGCATTAATGAACAAATATTTAGATAAAAACCCGAAATGTGGCAACAGTGGTTCACACTTAGTTGGACGAGTCTTTTTTTGTGGACACATATGCTCCCAACAGTGATTCCTGTTGTATTTTATTGCTTATCAGTTTGATAGTAGTTAACAAGTTAAACTTCATGGGGAAAAACTTGTGTGCTAGCTCACGGCTTGGATCAAGCATTGAAATGAATCCTTTCTTCAGAGTATCTTGAGGTGAAGCTGTGACTTCTGTCACAGCCAGCCACCCACCTGGAGCACTCAGCCACCCACCTGGAGCACTCAGCCACCCACCTGGAGCACTCACTCAGCTCAGGAGCTATTTTGTGAAACTTCTAAGGTGAAGGATGTGGCCTGATCTAAACCCAGGCATCTTATAATTTTAAGAAAAAATTTAATTAGTAGGAGCTGAATAATTCAAGACTGATTTGTAGTGGCTTAAGAAACCAAGCTGGGGTCCAGCCTTGCTGGTGTGAATTAGGAGTTAAAATCAAAGCTGTTTGTTTTGTTTCTATTTTAATTGCTCTCATTTATATCCGTTAATCATCCGTACTTCTCTTAGACAATATTCTGCTGAACGCATTTAAACTGCTCATTGGTTTGTTTGACACTTAAAATCTGTATTCTATTCCTTCTTATAGAGATGATACGTGTGCAGCAGTGTTATTTTAGATTAGTACATATGCTTTGCAGGTTCCCCATTTCTGCATGTGGCTCTGGGGTTGCCTGCTTCTGCCTCTGGTGAGTGGAGTTGGACGGACAGGGTTACCAGAAGCACCTTCTGGAGTTGGGAGTACAGGTCAGCGAGGTGGGTCCTGCTTGCCCTGTGGCCCACTTCTCTCCTCTGAGTGCAGATCGCCTTGGTTCATGTCCTTCCTTCCTTGACGCTTCTTCTGTCTGCTCCTCTCTGTTGGGACTGAGCAGATGCCCCTGTTCTCACTCTGTCCCTCTGCCCTCTCACCCAGCTGACCTCCAATATCAATTCTTTCTAGGGCTCCTTCCTCACCCCTGCCCCCTACACAGGATCCCTGGGCTTATATGGCTCCAGAATGTGAGACTTGGGGCTTTATCTTGGATGGTCACCCACTCCACCATTGCCCTTTAGCCCCTGGATGTGCCTGTGGGGATCTGGTCCTCCGCCACATGGGGGCGCTATTTCTTGGTGGCTGCAGCCATGCTGCTTACAACAGGCTTGTCTGTCCCTGGGCTTCCCTGGTGATTCACTTGGTTAAGTATCTGCCGTCAATGCAGCAGACCCAGGTTCAATCCCTGGATTGGGAAGATCCCTTGGAGAAGGGAATGGCTACCCACTCCAGTATTCTTGCCTGGAGAATTCCATGAACAGAGGAATCTGGCGTGCTACAGTCCATGAGGTCACAAGGAGCTGGACACAACTGAGAGACTAACACTTTTACTATACTTTCACTGCCCCTGGCTTGGCTACCTGGAGGCCTCACCTCTGCTCTCAGGGTGTGGGCTAAGTGTCCAGTCCTCAGTGACAACAAGTGCCCCATCAGAGGCTCCTCCACCTCCTCATGGGAGTGCACAGACCCCACCACCCCAGAGACTACCTCCCCATACCCCACTGTGCCTCTGCTTGACCAACCTTGGGGAATCCCTTTCTCTTTTCCTGGCCACCCTGCTCTGTCCCTAGAGCAACCTGTTTCATTCCTTAAGTCAGACTTTTCCAAACAGTATCGCTGGAGGCTATTTTGTTTTTTCAGGTGTGCCCCAGACATCCAAAGGTGATCGTACCCTTTAGATCACCAACATTTGAGGTCATTCAGAATGTGGTGGGGTAGCATTTGACCTACCTCCTGCTCATATTTCTCTTTCCCTCAGTCCTGTTGTTCAGGAAGAGGGTGGACCCTGAGCTTATTATCTCAGAGGGTCTGTGGAGGGCCGCCTGGTGATGTCCCTTCTGTGTGATGATGGCGCTGGAACCAGGGAGAGCTGCACCAAGGTAGTGACAGTCCCCGCTGTAGAAATGGGCTGTGCTTTAGAACATTTGTCAGCTACTTACTGGCGTTGAGGATGCATTGCCCAGTCTCCTCCAAAATTAAAAAAATCTAAGTGTTGTCATTGGGCTGTTTTTGTTGGTCTTGTTTTTTCCTTATAAGGGAAGCCTTTGTACACAGAAAACACAATTTATGGCTTCTTTAGGTTCTTGCAACAACAAAAAAGAATCTGGTCTAGAGATGAGGAGACCTAAGAACTACGTCATTTATATATGAATCTAGGGGAGTGGGATATAAGACACCCGTCTCTGGAGATCATACACTTGGGGCCCCTAATAACACTGGGACTATAGGAGGGCTCAATTTCCCCTGCAGGGTCATGAAGAACATCCTATTCAGGGAATTCCCTGGCCTTCACTGCTGAGGGCCTGGGTTCAGTCCCTGGTCAGGAAACTAAGATCCTGCAAGCCTTCCCGTGTGGCCACGCCCCTGCCCCCGCAACCCACACAGCTCTCCTGGAAAGATCAAGCAGACAACTCCCACCCCCAGCCCCCAAAAAATGAAACAGAAAAATCTACTTCAGTGTCCAGAGCTCCAAATCTTCAGCTAATAAACAACCTCAGTTCACTGAGTTCACCCCAAATTTCTTGAAACAGTATAGTTTATTAGTGTGTAAAGTCTTTTATTCCTGAGAAATCTTAAATACAGATGCTGAACCCATTGTCTTAATATTTTTGTGTGGCGTTTGGGAATTATCTTTGACTATGTGGTATTTAAAGTAATTGAAATATATAAGAGAATTTGGTATTTTAGAAAATCTAATAAATTGAACTTGTGATTCCAATGAAAATGTATAATTGAGTATTTGATTTTAGCCTTGTAATTTTAAGCCAAAAGGTATAGAAGAATTTGGTTGAATATATAAATAATAGTCAGGTGTTAAGATAACTTATGGTACACAATATTCATGTAATATTTATGAGTTAATTAGGTAGGTTTTGACAAATGACAGAAAAATTTATAATTGAAATTTTAAACATTGTAGATTTATAGTATATTAAAAATGTAGTATTATAGATTAATGTATAGTACAAAATTTATAAATGCAATTTTAAATGCTTAAGGAAATTTAATTAAATTTGCAAATGGGATTAAATAATCAAGCTTAAAGGTGATTATAAATTTTGCTATAGAGGACTAAGTAGATTTGCATATTTATAGAGTATAGAAGAGTAGTAAACTTTTTTAAAAAACTGAAGTATAGCTGGTTTACAATGTGGTGTTAGTTTCAGGTGTACAGCGCAGTGACTCAGTTACCCATGTATTCTTTTTCAGACTCTTTTCTCTTGTAGGTTATTACAGAATAGGACCTACTGTGCTATACAGTAGGTCGTTGTTGGTCATCTATTTTATACATAGTAGTGTATGTTAATTCAGTCTCCTAATTTATCTCTCCTCTCTCTTTCCCTGAGTATTAAGATTTTTAAATTGAACTTAGAAGTTTAAGATTTTGCAATTTGCATCTTTAATTAATTCTAAGATACAGGAGTAATAACGTGGGGGGAAGAGGGAGGCACTTTCGTTCTTTCTTGGGTGGAGATCGAATGTGCTCGCCTCCCTCTCTGCCCCTGCCCCCAAACCTGGGGCTGTCATTCGATGCTCTTCATGCCCTTCCCCTGCCCCGGGAACTCTCCCCACTCCGGTGGGAGTCTACTTAGGCACAGTCTTTTTCCCACAGTGACTCACCTCTTCTCTCTCCCAGTCATACCTCCCATGTTGCAGGACCTTTGATCTCAGTCAGAAGTCAGGAGGTGGACAAGCAACGGAATGAATTTATCCTCATTGGTGAGTGAGTGATAGCTGCTCAGACTCCTAGGGTTGTTAATGAAATTCAGAGGAGGACCTTACTAACCTGAATGGAACTCTAATAGGAATTTGAGGCACTGTACTATCAACTGAACTATCAGGGAAGCCTAAAGTTGAGTAAAAACGTTCAAAAGTCCCAGGTTGCGACTTGTGGAAGAGGCACCTGCTAGTCTGTTCCTATGGTTTGTATCTGGCATTTGACTAGCCTCTCTCAAGTGCTTCCTGATTTTCATGTTTGCATTTCTTTGCTGTTTTAAATTGAATCTATTTGACATAGAATGTGTGAATCTAAGGTGTACAATGTGTTAATTTGATACATTTGTATGTTGTAATTGCTGTTATAGTGGTATTTGGCACCTCTATCATATTATGTAATTATCATTTCTTTTTAGTGGTTGGGATAATTAAGTTTTAGTCTCAGTTGGTTTGATGATTGGAGCACAATATTTTTGTGTATATTTACTGTACCATGCATTAGATCTCTATGACTTATTTACTTCTCATTGCAAATTTGTATTCTTAAACAACAGCAGTCTTATCCCCTCACTCCCCAGCCACTGGTAAGTACCATTTTACTGTTTTTCAAACATTTAACTTTTTTAGATTGACATATAACTGATATCACAGTATTTGTCTTTCTGTGTCTGACTTTGCATAATATGCTCAAATTCCATCCACATTGTTACAAATGGCAGGAGATCCTTTCTCATGCCTGAATAATAGTCCATTATCTATATACCACATCCTTTTTTATCCATTCATCCACTGGACATTTAAGTTCTTTTCATATCTTGGCTCTTGTGAATAATGCTGCAATAAACATGGGAGTGCATATATTGCTTTGACATACTATTTTCATTCCTCTAGATACACACTGAGAACTGGAATTGGTGAATCTTACGGTAGATCTACTTTTAATTTTTTGAGGAAACCCCGTACTGTTTTCCATAGTGGCTGGACCGATTTACATTCAGACAGTCTATAAGGGTTCTCTTTTCACCACATCCTCGCCAGCATCTCCTGTCTTTTTGATGATAGCCATTCCAATAGATGGGATGACTCTCACTGTGGTTTTGATTTGCATTTCTCTCATGCTTACTGATGTTGAACATCTTTTCATGTGTCTGTTGGCCATTTTGATGTCTTTTTTGGAAAACTGTCTATTTAGTTCTTTGCTCATTTAAAAACTGGATTGTTCTCATTGTTATTGAGTTGTATGGTTTTTCAATGTATGCATTTTTGGATATTAATCCCTTATCCAATATACACTTTACAAAATTTTTCTCCCCTTCTCCCAAAGGTTGTCTTTTTCATTTTGTTAGTTTTTTCTTTTCTGGTGCAGAACTTTCGAATTTGATATAGTCCCATGTGTTGATTTTTGCTTTTGCTGTTTGTGCTTTTGGTATCATACCCGAAAAAATCATTGCCAAAATCAATGTCAAAGAGCTTCTTCCCTAAGTCTTCTTTTAGGAGTACTTCTCTACTTCTTAAACAAGAAGTTTTCTGAACATTTCAAGCTTTCTACACCAGCTTCCAATGATGAAGAATGACTAGAAATAAGGTAAGAGTACCCAGTCGTGTGTTGGTAAATGCTTGGCAGTCAGCAATCTGGAGATCTAATTTGTAATGTTTGCCAGTTTCTGTGGTGTAAGTACTATGATGGCTAATTTCAAATTTTCAACAGATTAACAGCTGGCTCACAAAATTCCCAAGACTGGCTCTCAAGAACTGGTATGCCCTGGTTTAAGCACACCACTGGGGCTACCTGTTCTAATTTGCCCTCTGATGGGTGGGAAGACAGAAGTTACATATACAATGTAATAGGCTTCTGAGGTATGGAATTATGTTCTAAATGTCCTGTGAGCCCATGGTACTGTCATGTCATAGACATAAAAGTGTTGATTATCTAGAGATTTTCCTGTGGACTACTGCTTTTAGGGAGGAATGCCCAGCTAACAGCAAGGAGGCTGCCTCCTTTTCCCGCCAGCCTCAGGGAGGCAGTGTAGGGGAAATACAGGAGCACAGGACAGATCTGATAAGTACACCAGTGTCACTGAAAGTCAGATCAAGATACCATAAGACTTCAGCTCAAATTAACATCCATATCTGATCAACTAACACATTTTCCTCTTATAAATGAGTGTATTAATATTTCAGGTAGAGGGTTTGGCATGCAATTCAGTGATTAGAATGAAATCTTCCGAGAGTCTGTGGCCTTCATCACATATCGCCTGGTAAAGTGCCAAGGCCTCCAGAGAAAGGGCACTAAAATGTTATAAAATAGCTTTTATACCTATAAAGGTATACTCTATACCAGAGTGGGTGGAGGGCCAGAGGGCTCCTGAAGGTCTTAAGGGCTCAGGAAATAACCTTTCAGTGAGATACAAAAAGCAAGGAAAAAGGGGGAGGATTGAGAGATGATATTCTCCAACCATATGAATTTACTTCTCCTTCCTGGGCCCTTCTGAATTGGGATAGATCTGTGGATGTGTCACGATAGCAGTGTGGCCCTGAGACTCTGGGAGGCAGCTCCTGTAGCAGGATCTGTCTGCGAGATTAGACAGTGTCAGGAAGCGGGGGATTGGTGGACAGGCCTAAGCTCTGTCCCCTCACTGAAGACCCTGATTGAAGATCCTAGTCCTGACTTTTGAAGCAACCTACACCTGTAGGCTTTACATGTGAGGTGGCCTGAAATTCTGGAATAGGAGAATATATAGCTGCCTAGCAATATTCCTTGAAACAGAAATCTAAGGGAATTTATTTAAAAAAATTTGCCTGGATCATTTGCCTTACAAATGCAATGGGAGAAAAACTTGTGCAAAAATCAGGCAAGTTTCTGAACATACATACAGTGAGGCTGCTGATACCACCATAGATAGTGTATGTTGTGAGAAGCTTTCTGAGTTGTAGGAGGGCTCATATCCATATCCATTATTGTCCTTATTACTTAAAAGTCAGCCATCTAGCAAAAAATGGACTGGAAATCTCCATACCAGGTATTCAGAGTATATAGATTGTAGTAAGACGCGGTCCTTGAATTCTCAATTAGCTGACATTCCACTAGGGGGAGCCAAATATATAAAAAAAGCACAATTGTTGAAAAGGCTGGTAGAGGTCTGGGTGGAAGGCGTGTCGGGTGGAGAGGGTATCAGAAAGGATTGGACGAACTTGCCCCAGGATCGGTCAGGAAAAGCCTTCATAGGAAAAGTGTCTCTGAGCAGTGTTTCTGAGGTTCCTTACCCCAAATAAGGAGGCTGCTGAGGTTAGCATAGAACTGTCGGGCTTCTCTGTGAAAGAAACAGAAGGTGAGACCTTTGGCCTGAGCCTTCTGACTGGTGTACATGGTCAACCATCCCCTGGCAACTGTCTGTGGACTCTGCAGAGAACAGCAGAGAGCCCGTCAAAGCCTGAGCCACGTGGAAGTGATGTCTGGGTAACATGGTTTTTAGAAATTATCTCTTCTTTATTGCCACATTCATATAAGAAGTTTGGTATATCTGGGTGGGCAAAAAGAAAGCCACACTGTATACAAAGAAAGTTGTAGGAAGTTAAAAAATATATGACTTTAGTGTTTGGAAAAGCAGTTACGGATTGCGTCCTCCATTTATTTATCCAGGCGATCAAAATTCTGGGTCTGAAATTCTTGGAAGTCCTCTGGGATGGTGTCTGCAAAGGAGGACAGGTACAGGGGCGTTAGGAAGGCTCCCCCCAGCCCGTGTTCTAGCGCATCTCGAGCTGGGAGGCATCCTGTAGGGGTCACTGTCAGCCCGCCCAACAAGCCCCCAAAGAACTCCCCACCCCCACCCCCCCCAAAACCCCACAGCCATTTTCTACCTCAGGCTGCTTTGTGAACTGTTGGCTTCAAGCCCAGGAGCGTCATTCACAGGCCAAAAGAAAATGAGCAGGCAGAATGGGTTTTGAGTTTATGATTATGTTTGAGCTATATGAAAATGAAGGCTGCCTCTCAATTAAATTTGCCTCCATCTCTCACAGAACCCTATGTCCTAAGCCAAGCAGTTTAATAGTTTAATTCTCTAGGGTTCCATTTCCTCATCTATCAAATAGGAAACATGAGATCTGCCTTTTGCTTGGATCACAGAGGGACCCTCAGATTTCAGGAATATATGGCATGACTTTCAGCTTCTGGGAAAGATGTGTGCTATACAATAAGGTGGCATTATTTGATTTTTTTCCCTAGTAGTAATAATATGCAGTAACAAGAATGTACATTACCATTGCAGCGATATTTGAGGTTAGACCAAATGATGTTTTCCTGGGAGAAGCAGAACACGCCGAGCCGGCCTCCACGCATGGTGGTGTCTATGGTGACCCCAGAATCAGCCACCAACTCAGAGCCTTCATAAAATCGCACCCTATGGACAACACAGCCGGAGTGGGTTTCAAACCAAGGTCAGGGGGAAACACCCATCAGAAGACTTAGGGGGTCCCACTTCTTGGCCACCTACGTCTTTGCTCTGTTTCATCTTCCACTTTTCTCGGACCTGGACTGTGCTTCTGGCTGCTCTTTCCCCCTTTCCCTGCTAGACTGGGAGATCCATGAGGTCAGGGACCACCTGTCCACATCTGCCCTTCTTCTGTCTCTTGAAAGGCCTAGATGAGGTTGGGCACCGAGTCCAACTCAATGGGTCCTCGCTGATGAGTCAGAAAGCACAATACAACCCAGGACCAAGAGGCTTTATGAATTCACTGTGCAGTGAGTTACCTGGTCCAGACATCATGCTTAAAAACCACTGCTCTTCCCTAGGTCTGACTGATATCACTCAATTGGTGGGATCCAGGAGTAACGATTTTCCTCGGGAGGGACAGCATTCCCTGAGCAGGATTTTAGAAATGTGGGGGGGCATTTTAGGTTGTCACCATGGCATTTAGTGGCAGAAGGCAGGGATGTTGGGTGGCTTATCCTGGAGAGAACAATGAAAACCTGTCCTGCATCCAGACACCTTTGGGGTGCTCCTCCAGACCCTTGGGTAGGAACAGACCCTTGGCCTGTTTCTAGTTATCTGGGCTTAAAACCCAACTCAGTTGTGAATATCAAGTATTTTTGCACTAATATCAGCTGATTTTTTCCAGGGTAAATTGATAAACTGTTGGGTACACTTGACTCTTAAACAACATAGGTTTGCATGGGCCCACTAATATGTGGATTTTTTCCCCCCATAAATACTACTTCACTACATGACCTGCGGGTAGTTGAATGTGCAGATATGAACCGCAGATACAGAAGGCCAACCATGGGACTTGAGCATCTGTGGATTTTTGTCCATTGCAGGTCTGGGAACCACCCCCCGAATTGTTCAAGTCAACTGTACTTCATTGTCTTGTTTAAAAATTAAGCTGTTCACTACTTATCTTATTGGAGTATGGTTGATTTACAATGTTGTCGTACTTTATGCTGCACAGCAAAGTAGATCAGTTATACATATATCCACTCTTTTTAGATTCTTTTCCCATAAAGGACATTACAGAGTACTGAGTAGAGTTCCCTGTGCTATACGGTAGGTCCTTATTATCTATTTTATAAATAGGAGTGTGCATATGTCAATTCTGACTTCCTAATCTATCCTTTCCCCTCCCTGGTAAACAAGGTTGTTTTCTACATCTACTGCTTCTGTTTTGTAAAAAAGTTCATTTGTACCCTTTTATTAGATTCCACTCATAAGAGGTATCATACGATATTTGTCCTTCTCTGTAGCTGTTCATTATTTTAGAAATTCACAACACTGCTGGCAATACCACGTTGTGTCCACAACACACGATCTGTAGCAGGACATCACCTCTGCAGTGGTTCTAGGTACACGGGCCAGCAGCAACCTCATTGTGTGTTCTCTATGTTTGTGTCCAAGCACTTACACGATTTTGTTATAAACCTTATTTTTCCATTAGGGATCAGATTGATCCTTAAATTCATGCAGGTATGTAATATTTTCTATGACTTCATTTGAGATGAAAGAGGTGGCATTTCAAAATATGTTATAAAAAAGGGGCATGAAGCTTAATAGGGCTGAGAACATGACAACCTCCCTGTAGACAGCCATCACATTTGGTTAAAGTCTCAAAGAAAGACAAAGTATGAATTAGTTTTCATGATTTCCTTTTTTTCACTCGGTAGCTTTCCTGCCCTGGTCAGGAAAATGCAATCAGCACCCCTTCCTAAAGAAGTGCTACATAAGCTGGTGTGGATCTGTAAGTCTGAGGAATGAGAAAGTAAGTACATTGACTACATGTCAAAGATGTGGTTCTAAGACATCCTAGCTTCTGAGAATAGGTGTTTGTTCTTTTAAACAGTCCTACAGGGAGGTTCCAAGGGCTTCCCTTGTGACTCAGATGGTAAAGAATTCGCCTGCAATGTGGGAGACCCACGTTCGATCCCTGGGTTAGGAAGATCCTCTGGAAAGAGGGCATGGTAACCCACTCCAGTATTCTTGCCTGGAGAATCCCATGAACAGAGGAGTCCAGTGGGCTACAGTCCATGGGGTTGCAGAGTCGGACTTGACGGAGCAACTAACATTTTCACGAGGAAATAAGGCAGAACATGGGCTCACAAGAGGGTCAATTCATGCCAAGGGTAGTATGTGTCAGGCGCAGGGGAGACCAAGATAAAATGAGACACGGGTGTTGCTCTCATGGAGTTCATCAGACCATGAGGGACTCACTGCAGCATGAAATGTTGAGGTAAGTGATGATACAGGGTCCAGAGGGACCACACAGGAGGGTGGATGAGAGAGTCAGTCTCGCCTCACATGGGTCAGAAGGGCAGACTGTTCTGGTGCCCAGGCCTCCCCCACAGAAGGTCCTTCTACCCCCCAGTGTGGCCCTACCATCCAGGTGGCCAGTCTGAGCGGGGTGTCCTCCTACCTCTTTCCTGGGAGCCTGAGGTCCTGGCTCGCCCTTGGGAGCTGCCTGCTCAGGGAAGCGAAGGCTCTGAGATGTGGGAGGAGGGGGCACAGCGCCTACCTGATGTAGCCCACCTGGGGCCGGTGCTGTAGGAACCAGCGGTAGGACACCTTGTCCTTCCAGCCCACATTCCTGGAGTCCTTCCACAGCAGCCTGACCTGGTCACTAGTGTCCCCCGTGTGCCACAGCGAGTTGCGGAGATGCTCCCCTGGACCCGTCTTGGACTTCACGGCCTGGACAATGACACGAGCAAGGTTTTAGATGCACAGACCGTGCTTCCTGCATCCCGTATCCCTGGGGTGGTGATGGGGTCGGGATTCATGGGTACAACCTGGCGGCCTTGAATCTGGACACAAGGCGTAAACACTTTAATGCTATTTCTACTGTGGCCATCCCCAACCTTCAGTAATCAGGACTTGCCAGTATTCCACTAACTTGGTCCATGCTTTCCCTGCTGTAAGTCCCATTACTCCCCACACTTGGCCAAAGAGGGCTGAGCTCTGCCTTTCCTCCCAACAGGAGTGACGGACACAGCTTCCCAGCCCTCCTGTACGAAGTTGGCCACCCCAAGGAAACACATTAGTCAGTTTCCAAGGGAAGTGTGCCCAAAGATGATGTATTCCTAAATCTTCTCCACCTCTGGGGTCTGACGTTCTCACCCAGAGGGGAGCATGCAGCTAGTACAGAGAGGCGAAGGCACGGCCCCCTGGATGGGCTCCAGAGTTCCCAGATTTGAGCACAAATGCATCGATTTCTTAATGAATAAATGCCATATGGGAGAACACAGAATTTAAAAGGAGGGTGAAGGGCCCAGAAGAAAGGGAGACGAGTACCTTGAGCTGAATGCCAGGTTCTGCAACAGCTCGGAATGGGGTGGCCTGCCAGTATGTCTGCTCTGTCTGCTTCCACATGACCACGTAGAAGCTGGAGCTGTCCTGGTAACCAAAGATGAAGCCGGCGTAGTCATCGTCCGTCTGGGTGTTGACGTGGAAGGTCCCTTCGAAGTCAACTCCGTTAAAAGCCGTGTACCCTGTAAAGATCAAAGCAGATGAGAAAACCAGACAAGCCACGCAGGGAGCAGGAAAGAGTGAATTCCATACAAGCGGTGACTGAGGCCCTGGACATACCCACTGCCAGGCCGGGATCGCTGTTCATAGTCTGTACAATCTCCATGCCCTGCAGAGAGAAATGCAGGAGTTAAGATTAACCTCAGAGGGGATGGAATAAGCTCAAGGAAGCTCAGATTCTCAGACATCACCGATGAGTCAGTGATGTCTGAGCTCCATGTAAAGATTTCATCATCTGAAGAACTGCTCTATCTTGTTATGTGCTTAAAGAAAGCATGCACTTTTCAACAAAACAAAACCTCGATGCTGAGTAGAAAGTTTTGCTAAAACTGTCACGAGTTGATTCAATAGACTCTTAATTAGAGAACATATGCTTTAATTTTTTTTTTTAGTTTTTAATTGGAGAATAATTGCTTTACAATACTGTGCTGGTTTCTGCCATGTTGCTGTTGTTCAGTCGCTAAGTTGTGTCCGACTCTTTGTGACCGCATGGACTGTAGCCCGCCACCCTCATCTTGCAGGCAAGAGTACTGGAGTGGGCTGCCATTTCCTTCTCCAGTTTCTGCCATACAACAACATGGATCAGCTCTAAGTATACATATGTCCCCTCCCCTCCCACCCCAGACTCCTCCTCCCACCCCTCTAGGCTGCCAGAACAGGGGGTTGAGCTGTGTTATACAGCAACTTCCCCCTAGCTACTTTACATATGGTAATATATGTTTCAGGGCTACTCTCTGTCCTGCCTTCTCCTTCCCTCACTGTGTCCACAAGTCTAATCTCTATGCCTGTGCCTCTACTCCTGCCCTGCAAATAGGTTCACCAGTAACCATTTCTCTAGCCACAAAAAGGAACAAATTTGAGTCAGTTGAACTGAGGTGGATGAACCTAGAGCCTGTTATACAGAGTGAAGTAAGTCAGAAAAACAAATGTTGTATATTAATGTATACGTATGCTTTTCATGAAGGTGACCTGCTGGGTGACTCCGGAAAATCTACTAAGCCTCTCTGTGCCTGCCTTTAGTTCCACAAGGAGGCAAACACACAGGAGCACCTGCTGCAGAGACTGGGCGCATGGGTCTAGGGTCAGACTGCCTAGGTCCCAAATCCAGCAATCTCAGCTGCTTACCTGCCATGCTACCATGAGTAATGGTTCAAGCTTTGTAAGACTCGAGCTCAACATCTGTAAAATGAGGCTAATTAAAGTGCTCCATTAACAGGACTGTTGTGGGGAGTAAATGTGATGTGGGAGAGCGCCTCGCTCACAGTCAGCACCCTCTAAATAACCCACTTCTTTCAGAAGGGCCTGTGTTGGGGGGGGGAATTGGGAGACTGGGATTGACATTGACACACTAGTGATACTGTGTGAAACTACTCAGGGAACTCTACTCAGACCTGAATGGGAAGAAGGGCCAAAAGGGAGGGGATATGCATGTATGTATGGCTGATTCACTCTGCTGTACAGCAGAAACTAACACCACATTATAAAGCAACTATACTCCAATAAAAATTAGTTAAAAAAAAAAAAGCCTGTGTTGAGAGGCAAAGCTGAGCCATTGCCAGCCCCGTGGCACTCACCTGGTTCAAGACCACCCAGTTGGGGTCGATCTGGGCATCCCCTTCAGGGTCCAGGACCACGGTCTGATAGGCCCTGAAGTCGGTCAGGGTGACCTCTGCGTTCTCTGGGCACACATCTATCCGATCAATGACCTGGTCCTGGTCAAAGTCTGCCTCACAGATGTCTCCCACTCCGTCGCCTGAGGAAATGGAGGAGGGGAGCTGGGTAATGCCCACCACCCCCATGCCACCCACTCTGTGACAGGAGCAAAAGAGAGCCCAGCTCCAGGGCTAGGTCCTCAGCCTGCGTAGAGAGAGAAGTCCTGGAGTCAGCTGTGGCTGAGCTGGCCCTGGGGTCCTCGTGGTGGGTGGGTGAACCTCACTGCAGGTGGTCAGAAGGACTTCCCAGTGGCAGCGTGAGGGTAACTGTTCAAAGTTGACCTGACAAGAAACCCTGGGTGTCCTCTAGGACAGGCATCTCACCAACGGGTGGATCTTAAGTCTGACCTTACAGAAGCAAATGTCTGCAGTACTTTCTGGACTATGACACATAAAAAAGCAGGGAAATTATGGTCACCAGACACTCTCTCAGAATAATTAACAGTGACCCTTAGGCTGACTCTAGCCCAAAGTATCTTTTGTCCAGCTAACAGGATGGCATTAGTATTAAAACTTGAATTTGCACACTTGGCATGGGCACGCTTACCACCGTGCTCACAGCTCTGCCATCTCATCTCTGGCTCTGTGCATACCTCGCCCCTGCAGGTGCCGGAGCCTGTGAACCCCACCCCGGCCTGTGCTGCCCTGGCCTCCTCTCCCTCCTGCTCCCGCTGGGACTCTGGTGAAAGGTGTGGGCAAGCTCTAAGGGGGAGCACCTGGTTACTTCCCTGCCCCGTGTGGTCTCAGCCCAGGGCTGTGCTCTTCTCTGACAGCTGGAGATAGGCGACTCCCAGGGGTCTCCTGTCCACACAAGCTGTGGCTGCTTGGAGAAGCTGGGCCCTGACAGAGGTGGGCCCCCGTGAGCCTGGCTGAAGGGAGCCCTGGGCCGAGCCCACTTACTGTTGCTGTCCTCCTGGGCAGGGTTGGGGACCAGCCGGCAGTTGTCTGGTCCAGGGGGAACTAAGTCTGGGATGCCATCATTGTCATCATCATCGTCACACTCATCACCAATTCCATCCTTGTCAGTGTCCAGCTGGGCACTGTTGATGACAGTGGGACAGTTGTCTGTGCTGTCCTGGTGCCCGTCTCCATCGCTGTGAGAGAAAGGAGGGAGGGTCTATGTCACAGCTCGACAGAGGACACAAGGAGGCCAGTTTCCAGGAGAGGGAGTTTGGGTTTGGGGTCTTAGCCAGGCTTGGTCTTTTATCAAACTTCCCTGGTGGCTCAGACGGTAAAGAATCTGCCTGCAACGCAAGAAACCCAGGTTAGATCCCTGGGTTGGAAAGATCCCCTGGAGGGAATGGCAACCCACTCCAGTACTCTTGCCTGGAGAATTCCATGGACAGAGGAGCCTGGCAGGCTACAGTCCTTGGGGTCACCGAGTCGGAGATGACTGAGCGACTTTACAGGTCCTTAGATAAGGCTGCCTTATGGGCCTCAGAGACCATTTCCTACTTTTCCAACCTGTTGAAACAAATAGATCTTTTCTACTCAAAATAAGGGTCAATTTCTGTGATTCTGTGACCAGATGCTCCTTTTAGTCCCTGGCACGACTACGATTCCTGGCAGAGGCTCTGGAAGAGGAACAGAGGGAGGGGCAGGGGTGCTGAAATGCTGGCTGAGAGTCCTGGCTCAGCCGTGCACCTGGACGTGGCCCCAGCGTGCCACTTGGCGCTCCATGGCTCAGCATCCCCCTCTGCACCATGTGGACAGTAACAGCCTACCTCGCAGGCTTGAAGACTGAAGACTGATTAGAATAGGGCATATTACATTTTTATATATGAAAAACCACTCCCAGGGGCCTGGCCCTTGGGAGGCCCTACGGTGCTCTTTTCTCATACTCTTCACCATGCCTGGCCAGTAGCCCCGAGAAGCATCAGCTGTGAACGCCCAAGGAGAAGTGGACTTCAACATACTTCTCAGTCTCTGAGTCCCAATTTCTTTCCAGGCCTGACGGCCACCAAGGGAAGATGTGCCCTGTCCCCAGGCTTCCCTGAGTGGATAGTGGCCTCCTATGGCTACTCGGGATTACAGCAGATATTCCTTTCACCAGTTCTACCCTTGGCCCATCCTGGGCCAGCAACTATCCCCACGATGGGATGGGAAAAGGAGGCCAGGGACCAGCGCATGCCCTTCAGGCCACACTTCCCAGACGGGACCCAGGGAAAATGAGGTCGGCTCCAACAGTGGGATTCCTAGGCCTGTGGCAGGGCTGTTTTCCAAAACATACGCCTGAGCTATTGCCATCAGCAGCCATGCCATATAGCCCCAAACGTCTTTATGCAAAACCAAGAAGTTTCTGTCCTCAAGTCTGTGAGAATTAAAATGTAGCAAATGAGTCATTTATTTTAGGCAAATTCTAGAGGCTGGTGGGACAGGATATTTTAGAAAGCACTCAGATGGCAATCAGAGTGCAGGATGACCTGCAACAGGGAACATTCGTGATGCTCATCACCGAGGGAAGTTGTCAGGGTCCCAGTCCCACCTTCCACTCAACAACAGAGATGTCCTGTGTCAGCCTGTCACGGACTCACCTCTCCTCATGCTGCAGGAACAATAATACCTCACTTACCATTTTCTGCAGGTCACCCAGGGGCCAGTACTGTGCCGGGAACTTTACCCACATTGTCTTTCATTTGCACCATTACTTTTAAGATGCATGCAATTATCTCTACTTTGCAGATGAAGAAACTGAGACTCAGACTGAGACGTATGTTGAAGTTCACTTAGCCAGCATGTACTCTGCAGCAAGGACATGGAGCAAATGGGTGGAGATGCGGCTTGACAGGATCTATCCTTGCGCAAAGCTGGGCTTCAGAGCTGCTGGCTGTAGGGCAGCCTCTAAGGAGAGGTTGAGGAGGGAAGCTACCTTGTTCCTTTTGCCTTTCAGACCCCTTTCCCTCCCTCATCCCTGTCCTGCTGCTCCTATGATTCCCTATGGAGATGACAGGGTCCAGAGTCTCAGACTGCAGGTGCCTCTAGCAGAGCTGCCCATGTCTACGTTTTTGATGTTCTTATAGCATCTGATCCAGCTCTTTGTCCTAACATAGGCCTCCATCCATGTGGGACTAGAAGGGCTGACAACACTCATTTGCATAGAACAATTCCACCCAAGAAAAGAAAACTGAATGAAAAAATCCCAGAGACAATGAAATCACAAAGATCTCTCAGCAAACTGGCAGCTCTCTCTTTGGGGATGATGGTGAAGCTTCCCTGAGCTGAAAGAATATATAATAGCAAAAGAGCTAATAGCCATGTAACAGAAACTGTGATATGTACTTTCCATAAAATTAACTCAACCTTCACAACAGTCCTAAGAGCTACATTCCATTTTTATCCCCATTTTACAGATGAGGAAATGGAGGCACAGAGAGAGAGGCAGCTGATGTGTAAGGTTAGCTGATTTGTAAGTGGAGAACTGGGATTTACATCCAGGTGTGTCGCTCCAGAGCCCATCTCTAACAAGGGATGCCGTACTGCCTCTCCTGTGATGGAGTCTCAGTTGCTTGAGTGCCTCATGGCCCCTCCTGATACAGTCAACTCCCCCATCCACAGAGGTGCAGTGACCCTAATTAAAGACAGAGCTATTGTTCCTCTAGCAACTCAATCTACCCAGAAAGCCCCCAAAGCATGGTAGCAGCAGAAAGCTCTGAGAGAAAAAACTCTCTCTGGATTTTTTATCTGGTCCTATGCAGTTGGGAGACGTGCCATACCTGTCCTGATTGGTGTCACAGGAGTCCCCAACCAGATCGTTATCCACGTCAGACTGCAAAGGGAACAGAATGTGTTATTTATCCCTAGGCCTGCACAGAATGTTCCAGAGAAGGCAGACCTGGCCCATCATCACTGGATCTCAGAAATTATTTCTTTGAAATTGAGGTAGTGCAAACTGCAAAAGGACACCACCATATTGGTGTAGGCACAATGCTGAATTTTCAAAAAAGTCTTCCAAAATATCAAGCTCCAAGGATGGGCTGCCTACACACCAGATGAGCTGACTGGAGAAGGGCGCCGGGGCAGTGTGGTGGCAGGTGCAGACCCAGCCCTCTGGCACGGGTCAGAAGGGAGCCAACCACAGACACGAGGATGAGGCAAGCAGGTTTTGCTTTGCTTCTGCATTTTGGAATGGAGCCAGAATGGGAGTGAGTCAGAGGGCAACACTGACAACCCTTTCCCAGGGCTTTCAAAATACGTGACACATCACACCCAAGGATCTAGACAGGAAGGAGGAGAAAGAAGAGAAACTGCACATAGCTGATTGAACCTAATCTGAAATGTCCATACACAGGAGTTTGGGGATGAAAAAGGGACATGAGGCTCCCCATGGTTAATTTCCATTACATTTTCCTTTCAGCAGAAAAAAAAAAACTTGTTCTGGGCATCCTTAGACTCCTATGACTGACCGCAGAGGGACTCTACAGCCTGTGAGATGAGTCAGAGGGCCCCAGATGTCCTGCAGTGTCCTTCCCATCCCCTCCAGGCCTATGTATAACAACCGTATCACCTCTGCTGTTAGGAGGAAGGCAGCAGCAGCAAATGGGGCTGGTGGGCTCTGCTGGGTTCTTCCAGATGCTGGTCTTAACATGCATCTTTGCACCGGGGCGTTCAGCCTGGGGTTTGGCTTCCCTTGGGTCCTACTAACCTGGTTCGGGTTGCTGACCTCAGGACAGCTGTCACAGGCGTCCCCCACACCGTCACCATCTCTGTCTTCTTGGTCACGGTTGGGAATTTTCTGGCAGTTATCCAAGATGTTTTTTATTCCTACAAGAGAGGAATGCTTCCCAAGTCAGGTGAACATCACAGAAAGGTCTGGAGCACAGACTTCAAGATGCTGTAGCGATCAGGCCAGCACGTGGGGAGTGGCATCTGCCCAGGCCATCCTCGGGGAGCACCACCTCTTCCAGCAGTTATCTGCTGTGTGCGCATGCTCAGTCATGTCCAACTCTCTGTGACCCCATGGACTGTAGCCCCCCCAGGCTCCTCTGCCCATGGGATGTTCCAGGCAAGAATACTGGAGTGGGTAGCCATTCCCTTCTCCAGGGGTGCAGTTATCTTGAGGTAACATCAACGGATGGATTGTGGGAGGCTCAAAAACGAACAGTGACTTGAGGCATTTATCCAGTGAGTTAGAATTTGTCCAAGGTGTCGAGGGCTATCACTGTGACCAGAGGAGGCATCAGGAGGGCCAACCCTGGGAAGGGAGGATCTCGTGGGTCTGTTACTACCAGGGCCCCAGGGCTTGGGCAGTGGTGGGCTGGAGCCAGGCCCTTCACACCCATTTATCCCCAGCTTCCTGTTCAATTGTGTCATCTCCTCTTGGTACCTTGGAACCAGGGACGGTGGGAGTGGTATTTACATCATGGAAATGCAAATGCTACAACTCAAGGCCTTTTCTGTTCATTTTGCTGAACTGGTTTACCAGCTGTCAGGCTTATAGAAGGTAAAGTTGCAGTTTAGAGAGGTGTTGATTTTCTGGAGTAGGGTGTTGGTGGGTATAGTGTATTTCTAAAAGGATATTCCTTCGAGGTCCTGTGATGTGATATGTTTTTCAGAAATGATCGGATCCAGCCTATACTTTGATGACAGTCATCTCTGTTTTATGGGAGCTATACAGAAACCAATGTCCTTCCTCATGGCCTGCGAAGCTCTAGAATTGTTCTCCAGGGTGCTACTCACATAGACCAAAGAATGAGGCCATTCAGTGGACCCTGGAGCTCCTGCATGATGGCCCTTCCCACTCTCTGGGAAAAGACCTGATTCTCTGCATGAGAAGCCTGACCTGGGGCTGTAGCCCTTGACCCTGCTCCGCCCCTCTCCCCCCATATTCCACTTCTAGGGCTCTTAGGCTTGAGAAGGACGGTGGGAGGGAGGAAGCTGAAGTCTGTGAAGACAAATGTCCTACAAAGACACAGCCTTGACAAGACACTGCTTGAAGGGATTCCTACAGCTTCTGGCAATGATGTAGAGTTCCTGGAGCATGAAAGTTACTAAACATGGGAGAAATAAGTAGACAAAAATAAGTGGACCTGGGGTCCCCCAGGCTCAGGCCATGTAGAACCACCCAGAGCAGGAAGGCCTTCCGAATCAGTAACTCTATTCCTCCTCCTAAGAGAGAACAAGGAGAAAAGCACAGACAGGTCCCAAGGAAAAAACAAAGCGAGGCAAACCCACCGTCCCCATCCATGTCGTCATCACAGGCATCTCCTTTCCCATCCCCGTCAGTATCTTTCTGGTCATTATTCAGCACATTCCGGCAGTTATCACAGGCATCCCCAAAGATGTCTTTGTCACTGTTCCTCTGGTCCACGTTGTGGGTCAGGACACAGTTATCCTAAAGGATCCCGAGACCGACATTTACTGAGACCCCGTGTGTGCCTGGTCCTGTGATGGATGCCAGTCAACCTCCTCCCACCCCACCCCCCTGCCACTGGCATGAGATGTCAGACCTCAGGAGGTCAAAGCTCCTCAGTTTTGTATTTTAAACATTTTGGAATCTTAGAATAAAAAGTTACAGTGCTGTGGAAACACAGGCGTGGAAACGGACATTTGGGATGATTCATATAAACAGTGAACTTCATGGACTTTCTTCCACCATCTCTGGTACGTGGCCATTCACAGGCCCTCCCAGCAAAGCAGGTGCCTACCTGCTCATTCAGGACCCCGTCTCCATCAGCATCCTCATCACAGGCGTCTCCAATGCCATCCCCGTCTGCGTCTTCTTGGCCAGAATTTGGCACATACTTGCAGTTGTCCTAAGTTGGAGAAACAAAGCTCAGGGGGACATCTGTCTGTCTTTTCTTAAGCTTCATTGAGGTATTTTAACTGACAAAATTGCAAGACATTTAAAATGTATAACATGATGATTTGATACATGTATATATTGTGAAGTGATTCCTCCATTGAGTTCATTAACATATCTGTCACCTCACATATTTATCCCCATCTTTATTTTGCTGAGAACATATAAGTTCTACCCTTAGCAAATTTCAAGCATACAAGACAGTGTTAACTACAGTCACCATGTTCTACATTAGATCCACAGATCTTATTCACCTCATAATGGACAGTTTGTATCCTTTTACCAACTTCTCCCCATTTCCCCACCCCATCTCCATCTAAGTCAAAAACTCTTTCTGACCTCAACACACTCTGTACCTATCTGACTTTATTGTCAGTGGCTGTTTTGCTACATTTGAGGTGCAGGTACTTTAAAAATATAATTCTGAATGGAACCCACAGAACCTCTCCCCCATATAAGATGTGGCTTTGGAAAGCCACAGAGCGGGTGTGCCTACGTGCTTGCGTGTGTTTCCTCCTGCTCGTCCCCCTCACCTTTCTGCAGTTTCTGGCAGAGCACGCCAGTTCTTCATCGGGGTAACTGTCAATGTCCACATCCTTTCCACAGATGTAGCCATCACCAGCCCAGCCGACCCCACACTGTGAAGAGAAAGCCTGTCATAAGCCCAGGCGCTGAGCCTGGTGGGAGGCTGGGGCTGACAAGGGCCTCTGCTCCTGTGCACAGGCCCAGAGGGAGGGCCCAGAGCCAGGAGGCTTTGTTGGTAGGATTTTAAAACTATTAAGCTGTGTTTTGAATATTGTAGTCTAATGGTTCAAAATTCAAAAGATACAAAGGCAGAGTGAGAGCTCCTTCCTGCTCCAGGGCTCGGGAATCCAGGCAATCCACTCTTATGAATACTTTCAGAGACACGATGGGCAGAGACCAGCAAACACATATTCTTTTCCTTTTTCTTGTCCTTTAGCACAACTGGTAGCACACATGTATACTACTCTGCACCTTGATTTTTAAAAATTAACATTACATCTTGGGACTCTTTCCGTATCACTGCATGTAGATTTGTGGCATTCTTTTTAATGGGCACAGATGTATTATCCATAAATTGGAATGCTGCTGCTAAGTCACTTCAGTCGTGTCCGACTCTGTGCGACCCCATAGACGGCAGCCCACCAGGCTCCCTCGTCCCTGGAATTCTCCAGGGAAGAATACTGGAGTGGGTTGCCATTTCCTTCTCCAGTGCATGAAAGTGAAGTGAAAGTGAAGGCGCTCAGTCGTGTCCGACTCTTAGCGACCCCATGGACTGTAGCCTACCAGGCTCCTCTGTCCATGGGATTTTCCAGGCAAGAGTACTGGAGTAGGGTGCCATTGCCTTCTCCAAATTGGAATGCATGTGCCTTAATTCAACCAGTCCCCTACTGGTGGGTGTCGTTAAAAACTTTTTCTATTGCAAACAATGCTGCCACCAAGAATTCTAGCACATTTGTCCTTCTGCACATGTGACAAATTCTAGTACATTTGAACTTCTGGTTTCTTAGTGTGAAATTCCTGGTTCCAAGGGTATTTATTTGTATCAATATTTGTAATTTGGGATTATTGTCAAAACATTCTCCAGTGGAAATAAATGCACACATGGGGAGAGAGGCTGTTGAGGCACTTTACTTATCATCCTGGCACCATATCTCTGTATCTAATGGTCTTCTAGATCAATTTTCGGAGAAGGCAATGGCACCCCACTCCAGTACTCTTGCCTGGAAAATCCCATGGACAGAGGAGCCTGGTAGGCTACAGTCCATGGGGTCGCTAAGAGTCGGACATGACTGAGCGAATTCACTTCCACTTTTCCCTTTCATGCACTGCAGAAGGAAATGGCAACCCACTCCAGTATTCTTCCCTGGAGAATCCCAGGGACGGCGGAGCCTGGTGGGCTGCCGTCTATGGGGTCGCACAGAGTCGGACACGACTGAAGTGACTTAGCAGCAGCAGCAACAGATCAATTCTCACCACACGGGGAAACTTCCAAGGTGCTTAACCTCTATTCATATCCTCTAACAGGAGAAGGTTCCCACAGGTGCATTTCTGGGTCTGTGCGTTCTCTGTTTTTCTGAAAAAGTCTACCCAAGTTCTCTGCCACCACCAGCTGCTGAGGGCAAGCCTTCATTGCTAGTAGAATAGGCATTAAAGTAACAGTTATTCCCAACCAGACTCTATAGGCATTTTCTCCAGTCCTTACAGTGATGGTGCAAGGTCATCATTACCCAATTTTACACGAGTCAACTTAGAGCAGCGAAGTCCCTTGCCCAAGGTCTCAGGGCTGGGACTTGAACTCAAGACTGTCCCAGTTCAATGTCTCCTGCCATATGTATCTGGTTAACATGAGTTCTCCCCCTCATATTCATATCCTAGTGGGCCTGGTTAAAAAATGAATGATAAACCTAAGAGAAAGGCAATCCTTCCAGAAGGGTGTCCGGGGTATGAGGTCAGCCCAGGAGCAGGATAGGTACCTGAATGGACAGGCAGAACAGAAGAAGGGACAAGGGGGCCTGGAAAGTGACAAGGAACCAGGGAGGTGGGGGGAGGGAGGTGGGGTAAGAGTCTGGGGAACAGAGTCAGGGCCAAGGGAAAAGAAACTTGACACGAGTTAATGTTAAATTTCCTGCCCTCATTAATCAAAAGAAGGTGATTTAAGACCAGAGACTTCCTAGGCTGCAGCCTGTCTGTTCTCAATCACGTGCAGCCCTCTTCTGCAGCCAGAGACATGGAAGGCAGGGTTCCAAAGACACCCCTCCCAAAACCACCCCTATTTCCATTCAGTTGTTTCAGGAGGGCCTTTAGAAGGCCTGCAAGGCACAGCCATGGGGGTATCGTCCTTGACTCATCTTAATGAAAAAAAAATTTCCTCTAGGAACAAATACGTTTTTAATGAGCCATTTTCTGACAGATTAAATTATTTTAGTAGTCACTCCAAGTGTATTAATCCTTCACCATCTGTCGCTGTGCCTTATTACAAATTCAAAAACACATTAAGAGCCCCATCACCCACCACCCCAGGGGAGTCATTAATTTGTTCACAAAAGATGAGGATTTAAACATAGATATATGCCCGCCTCTCAATGGGAATAAACATGCCCCATTGATAGGAATTAAAGAAATTGTTGTTTTTTTTCTCCCCCTTCAACCCAGCTCGTTCCCTCGTCAGCACCTTGTACAAATGGCTTGTGCCACTGGAGAGAGGGGATGGTGTTACAGTTATTTCCTTACCTTGCTTTTGATCCTCATTCCTCCTATTTGAAAGCGATATGCTCACAGTAGAAAATTTTAAGAACAAAAAGGCAAAGAAGTCCGAGGTATGAAGGGAGAAGTCTCCCAGAATCCATCCTGCTGCTCAGGCTGACCGCCACCCCAGACTCCAAGGGGCCTGGCTCCCCGGGGAGGAAGGAGGAAGTGAACAGCTGGAGACAGATTATTTAGCCATGTCTAGAACCCCCCCACTCCTGCCCCAGGACTCCGGGGCTGGGGGTTTGGGGACGGATGGCAGTAACAAGCTCCATTCCTCACCAAGGGCCCGCTCCACACCTGAGTGGTGGGAGACCCTCGTGAGGCTGTACTGCCCTGCCCTCTTCCCCGGCCTCCCCTCCCCAGGCGGTTCCTGGGCCGGGAGCTGCACGGGAGGGAGAGTGAGCACCCACTGAGCTCCTCCTGAGCCTGGCAGAGGCGGGCACAGAGAACAGCAGGTGCTGTGGAAGGTGGAGGGTTTGCTCCCAGGGCAGTTCATCTCCTAGAGTGTTAGGCCAGACTTGGAAACTGGATGTCCTCGGAGTGAGGACAATGAGGAAGGGCAGTGTGTTCATGTAAACCAGCAGCTTATCGAAGGACTAGCTGAGGGAAGGCATCTCCCCCCTGTCCTGGGGCTCACCTCCTGGGCCTCCCACAGAGGGTGTATGGGAGCTGGGGCTCCATCAACAACATGCCCAAGAGGATGGTGTTGACCCTTGGCCAAGAGAGAGCAAAGGTGGCTGATGGTTACGTGACCTCAGACTGCTCCCCACAAACTTCAGCTGACTCTGTTACGACCACATCCTTCGTTTATTTTGATGGAGTTGCTTTCGTTTTTGAGTACTTTTACTCTGAAGGAAGCAGAAACCAGAGAGGGTGGTGGTTCAAAGGGAAGAGGGAAAAAGACAGAGCAAGTAGCAGATGACTCACCACGCACGTCACATCCCCCTGCCTCTCTTCGATGCACTGGGCGTTCATACTGCAAGGGTTCAGTTCTGGATCTCTGCAGTTTCTTTCCATTTTGCATCCCCTCATCTGATCACCAACGTACCCTGGTTTGCAAGGCCCACAGCGATAAGATCCCTGCAAGGAGCAGAGCGAGACGATGAGCTGGGGGCTCAGACCTGGGAGCAAAGGGCCTATGATGGTGTCTATTTGTATATGGGCTTGATGATGCCAGGATGAAGTGAGCCCCATGCCTGCCTCTGTTATGTGTGTGTCTTATAACATCGTGTGAATATTGAGGGAGACACTAGCAGATTGGAAGCCACAGCCGGCCACAGAGACATGAGAGAATAGAACCAAAGGCAGAAGAAGGCTGGCCAGTGAGACTTGGTCTTGCCAGCTCCACTGTGGAGGGCAAGGAGGAAAGGGGTGAAAACCTTAATGAAGTTCTGGGAGGCGGAGAGAGAGAATTTACTCTGGGGACAAAGGATATGTTTTGGTTAAAAGGCAAGTTAATGTTCATTTTTTAAAAAAATCAAGTGATGGACAGAGAAATGTCAGTGGCCTAGCACTGAGGATTTTTGATGAAGTGGGCTGGTGTGGAAGAAACCTGGCAAATGAGCTGTCAGGTCCATTGGGATAGCACTTCCAAGGCAAGTCTGACTTTTTTTTTTAAAGACAGCTTTACTGAGATAGGATTTACATACCATGAAAGACACCAAATAAAGTATACAATTCAGTGATTTTAGTCACTCACAACTCCTTAATCACTAAGTGCAATAGATGCTCTCCAGTGATTTTTTAAAAATATTTATTTATTTGGCTGTGCGGGGACTTAACTATGGCATACATGATCTTCAGTTGTGGCAAGTGGGATCTAGTTCTCTGACCAAATATAGAAACCAGGCCCCCTGCATTGGGAAAATGGAGTCTTAGCCACTGGACCACCAGGGAAGTTCCTTTTTTTTTTTTTTTTTTTTGCTGCACCACAGGGCTTGTGGGATCTTAGTTCCCTAACCAGGGATTGAACCCGGGCCCTGGAAGAGACCTAACCATTGGACTGCCAGGAAATTCCCTCCAATGATATTTCTCAGTCTGTTAGCCTCCCTGGACCACAGCCTTTTGTCAGTTCTCTCCTTTTCTTTGCTCCTCTGCTCATCTTCCTTCGTGTACTTGTTCATTTTTGAGGTTCTCTACAGTTCTACTTTCTAGACAATTCCACTGCCTACTTTTCTTCTCCCACGGTGGCTTTAGTTATTACCTTCATGTCAGAGTCTCCCAGATCTATTCCTGCAGACTAGCTTTCTCCTGGTAAAAAGCTAAGAAGCAGTAAATCTCAGTATAATTAGCAGGCAGTGTTGTGAATTAAAACGGTTCTGCCGGCAAACTGGACATCTTACGAGATGTGTGGTCTTCGCCTAATTATTTAACTTTACTGTGCCTCAGCTCCTTCAGCTGTAAAATGGGAATAATGATAGTGCATACTGACAGATTGTTGTAAGGATTAAAATAAATGGCAATATTTATAAAATGCTTTGACATATAAGGAAACTAGGAACCTGGAGATTAAAAACCTTTCCCAGGAACATAAAGTAAGTGAGAAGCAGTGATGTTGTTTAGTTGCTCAGTCATGTCCGACTCTTTGCAACCCCATGGACTATAGCCCACCAGGCTCCTCGGTCCATGGGATTTCTGAGGCAAGAGTATGTGGAGTGGGTTGCTATTTCCTTCTCTAGGGGATCTTCTGACCCAGGGATTGAACCCACATCTCCTTCATTGGCTGGTGGATTTTTTTTCTTACGCTGAACCACCAGGGAAGAGAGAAGCAGCAATAGCTGGAGCCACTAGTTCTTTCCTGACAGTCTACTCTGCTACATCTATCATCTTGGAAAGAGTCAACAGGAACTTCCAGAAATAAAACCCTTTTCCAAAGAGTTAAAATTTAGACCCCTAAATGTTAAGCAGTTTAACACAAATGACTTTTGAGAAGTTCTGTAAAAACAATGAATACCATTTGGGAATTGTCACCAGTAAAATGCCTATTCTGGAATACTGAACACTTAATACAAACTAAGAAGCCTTTCCTATTTAAAAAACATAAGAATGATAATATTTTATTAAATAAACATTCATCCAAAAGCCCAACAATGCAACTTTGAGAGATGATTAAGAACAAGGTTGGCATTTTGAAAATTTCTATTTTGGACATGCTACTCTCGCTTGTGAGATCTTAGTTCCCAGACCAGGGACTGAACCTGTACCCTCAACATTTAAAGCATAGAGTCCTAACCACTGGATTGTCAGGGAATTCCATTATAAAGTTATTCTTATATAAAAAATTACTTATCAATTACTCTTACAGTAAAAACTTCTTCAGTACAAAACTTTTTATTTTTTGGCCATGCTGCGCAGCATGTAGGATCTTAGTTCCTCAACCATGGATTGCACCCACACCCCCTGCATTGAAAGTGTTGAGCCTTAACCACTGGACCACCAGGGAAGTCCCTCAGCACAAACTTTTATCCTCATTTGCAAATAAAATATATTATGCCCATATGTTCTCTAATGCCTTGGGGTTATGACTTATAGATACACATTTGTTTTAATAACTGGTCATCAATAACAAGAGCCATGAAACATACTTACCAAAGTGTTAATACAGATAGAATTGAGAACACATGCTCCGTTTAGACACTCATCAATATCAGTGCAGACCTAGTGCGGAAGAGTTGAAAGAGGCACACTGTTTAAGTATACATTTTGCAAATACATTTTGCTTTGTTTTGACATCTTTGGTTGAAGTGACAACACGGACTTTCAGAGTGGCTGGTCATCAGAGCACAGTTTTAGCCATCTCCCTGTGTTTGCATTGGTCTGGGTTCAACCTAATTCCAAGTGATAGCTGACTCCTTGGTATTTAAAGTTGTTCAGAAACTTAACATGATTAATCTGCCACAACCTCAGGAAGGTTCTGCTTTGCCCTGCCTGGGACTCATGCACTTCTACCCAAGGATTCCTATCTTTACTCAGTTCTGAAAAATCCTCAGTTCCCCTCTGCTCCTGTTCCTTCTATTCCTTCTTTGTAACTACACTTAAACAAATACTGGACTTTCTTAATCTCTTTTGACTCTTAACCTCTCATTCCTGTTTTCCATATTTTTCTTCCTCTGTGCTATATTCCAGGTGATTTCCTTAGATATGCCTTCTAGATAATAAATCCCCTGCTAGCTGTTTTGCTCATCTATTTTATTTTTGATGTCAGTTATTATATTTTTCACTGAATAAATTTTACTTGGTTATTTTTTCAAACCTGACCATATATTTTTTTCCACATTGCCCCATCCTTTAACTATGGCATCTATTTTTTCCTTTTTCTCCTTCTGAACTCATTTTATATTTGTCATATCTCCTCAGGGTAGCTTCTTTATATAAATTGCATTTTTGTTTATGAGTATATCCTTAGTAGCCTTGCTTTTACTTGAGGGTGTCCCACGGGCCCTGAGTTTTGGAGTCTCTTCACAAAGTGATATCAGCCAGGGCCCTGGGGATTTTACTGCCCTAAGGCTAGTTTTATGTCAATTTGGGGGCTTGTTTCTGCATTCTATGTGTAACACAGATTCGGAGCTCACAACTTTATGTTGTACAAGATGGGAGCTTTGATTTGCTGTGGGGAACCATGATTTGCTGTCAACCATGTCCCCAAACTGACAAGCTTCCTGTTGATTTTCAGGGGGATGGTTAGGGAAGTTTTTTCATCTCCTTGTAACGAGGAGGGTAGCTCTCTGAGGCTTCTGGCTTTCTTCAGGGGTATTAGGTCTTTTCAAAAGCGTCTGCTATACCCACATAGTGCAAGAACCACAGTTTTCCACATGGAGGGCCTATACCCATCTTCCATCTCCCATGAGCTGCCGTGGCATCAGCTTGCATCTACAGCTCTGATTATGAGCTCCCACTTTGCTTCTAGAACCTGCACATTTCCTTGTATTTCTTTTGATATTGGTCATGCGTTAAAATTTGTTGTTAAATGTTAGCAAGTTGGCTCCCTTCGACTTGAGTTCCTTCTACCATACTGGAAATCCACTGGAAAGGCTCCTTCCTAGCTTACATAAGGCACCTTCTATTTCTTTTTGTCTGTTTCCCTTGGCTTAGTCTTGATGATTCTGACTTTACAGAAGAGGAAGTAAAGCTTTAGGTCATTACTCTAATGACTTCTTGCCATCCCTGTGTGTCTAGCTTGGTTCCTTTTTCCAGCCTAAAAAATGATGTCCTCTAGAATTCTTTGATAGGCAGCTAGGAAATAATGAACCTCTGTCCTCTTCAAAGCTAATAATTTCCCTAAGGTAGTAAAATATATTTATAGACCAACCATTTTTAAGGGCTGAATACATCAGAAAGAATTTCACAGTCAGTCAGTTAAATAATGACCAGGATATAGTAGAACATCGGGAAATAAATGGAGACTGTCACAAACTGCTCAAGAGCTTTATGGCAATTTATAGCTGATAATAAGAAGAAAGGGGGTTTCCCCAGGGGATTACTTCTACTCTTGAAATCCTCTCATCTCTAAAACAGCTTCTGATCAGCAACAATGACGCTATAGAAGTGACCTAATTTTTCAAAGTTTTTATTTGTTTCCCCAGTTCTTAAGTTATTGTGTCACTAATGTTCAAATGGCTACCAACAAAATAAGCCTGGATCCAGCCACACATCCAGTTTTACCTCCTTCACTGCTTTTCTAAAGATACTCGATGATCCCAGTTGACTAGCTTGCTCCTCACCAGCCTTGATGGACACATATATTCAGAAATGAGTTGGAAAAACCTGCTAATGTGCCCATAGCGCCTGAGGACATTCCACACGCCCTTGTGGAATGGAAAGAGATGGGACTCAACCAAAGGTTTCCTGTTGGCGATTAAAGATCAGAAGACCACCACTTCAGCCCACCTGCTTGTTTGTCTTGGCGAAATTGATCCCAACGCCCTGCACCATGGGCCCTGTGAAGCCCACCGGGCAGGCATCACATCTGAAGCCAGGAGCCAGGTTTACACAGCGCACGCCAGGGTAGCAGGGGTGGTATTTGCACTAGAGAGAAACAAAAATTCAGTCTGTAGCCACAGGGAGAAGACACGCTCAAATGTCCATTCATCTCTTTGCACAAACTTGTGGAATCACTTAACTATCCATTTTTTGGTGGCTGAAATGATCAAAGGCAATAAAGACTTCCAATTTCATAGTGACTCACAGAATCCCTGACCCACACGGCCTGGAAGCTGCCTTGTTGTGAGCTTCGCTATTGCATAGAATGAAGCACAGCTGAGTGGAAAGGGTCCTAATGTTAACCAGTCTACCTCCCAGGGCAAACTCCCTGATATTCTAACTTGGAATTTAAAAATGTCTGGGAGAGAAAAGTGCTCCTGGACCACTTGTCAGGTGGCCGTGGAGTCCAAAGGCATTATTAAAGCAAGCACTCAAAGAGAAAGACCTTGAGAAGATTAAGCCAGGGCAATTGTCCTTTCTTCAGTAAGATGTGGTTCATCAGGGGCTGTTCCTGACTTTGTACCCTATCAAGCCCATGGCTGTTCCAAGGCTCTCACAATCTAGGAGATTCATTCTTCCTTTTTTTTTTTTTTTAAACCACTTCAACTAATGTAAAAAACATGACCACTTCCTGCCCTTTCACAAGAAGGAAAATTCCAGTTCACAGATAAGAACCACATGCAGCTCTGTGAAACATGTGCAGATGCTCTTCCAAAGGAGGGATAACTAGAGATCATCTTAATTGCTTACTACCTTGTGGGCTACCACAAGTCTGTAGGATGCATGTACATAAGCTAAGCTCCTTCCAGCCTTCCTCTGGCCTGAAAGTGTAAAAGTGTTAGTTGCTCAGTTGTGTCTGACTCTTTGTGACCCCGTGAACTATAATCCGCCAGGCTCCTCTGTCTGCAGGATTCTCCAGGCAAGAATACTGGAGTGGGTGGCCATTCCCTTGCCCAGAGGATCTTCCTGACTCAGGGATTGAATCCTGGTCTCCTGCATTGCCGGTAGATTCTTTACCATCTGAGCCACCAGGGAAGCCCTCCTCTGCCCTGATGGAAGGACAAAGGCACATGTTGTGGGCAGCCTTGCCACTCACTATGAACACTGACGTGAGACTGGACCAGTGATTGGATAAGTATGGTCTTGAAACAATCTGTCAGCGGCTTTGCCAGCTGGCCAAACAGCCTGTATTTGCTGTACGTGTCTTTCTGGCTCCTTCTCTGGGCACTTTTGGTTACTCACAGATTATGGGGCCCCCTCAAAAGGTCTTGTTGGTTTGAGATTCCTCTCACTCCTCCACTGAGGAAGCCTGAAGAAATCAGTTGCAACCCCTAAAATACACCCTTACCCAGATCGTTTCCTTTCCACATTCACAAGTGTACAAAAAAAATCACGGTAAGTCCCAGAGACAGCTTATGAGAATCAGCGGTAGAGTCAAAGGCTGAAATCTCAGCATTGCAGCAACACGAACCACCGCGGTGGGAAGCCCAGACAGGAGGTACAATGACGGCGGCCACATCTGTAGGTCACGCCTCCTCCTCCCCACCACCCATGGGTCTCTGAAGATTCCCAAGGGAGTCGTTTATATGTGGCCTGGAGGACAACCCAAGTCAGCCCTCAGTCATCGACCTGGCTTGTCTTACCATTAGCCGCAGGCTGTATGAGATACCGAGGGAGCCCCGCTCTGTCTAGCTGAGTGTTTACCTCATCGACATCAGAGCAGGCGATCCCGTTTCCCATGTAGCCCTCGGGGCAGGGTCCGCACTGAAAGCCGTCTCTCGTGTCGGTGCAGCGCACGCCGCGGAAACACGGGTTGGAGTCACAGCGGCGCACTGGGGGTGTCGGGGACGCCGCGGGAGCCACGGGCACCAGCGTGTTGGGGGTTGGAGACTGAAAGCTGAGAGGACCTAGACAAAAACCATCATCCCCAGGCTTCTAAACCACCAAGAAAATAGAGCTGATACAGGATGTGGTTCAGCTTCCCGGTGAGTTTCTTTTCCCTTCCCTCCACCTCGGTGCCAAACTTCCACAAACCGCAGCAGGCGGAGCCTCACCCACCCAGGCCCTTCAGCAGTCCGCATTTGCTTGTCCAACTCAGAATCATGCCAGTTACTAGAAAAGCACTTACCGCAAGCCTGGCATTCGGCTATGGTGTTTCGCAAAAATGATGTTTCCTTGACCTTTAGAAATGGGAAGGGGAAAAAAAAAAGATGGAAAAGGAGTACCTGATGTATAATCCAGGAATGAAAGAATCCATGAGTGGCAAACTATTAAACAGAACCTAAAGGAATGTTAACACAGCCCTGGGTGGCTCCCATTCTGCCTGGAGCCCTGGTGTGTTTATCACACGTCAGCCCCCCATTTTCAGAGCCCTTCCAGCAGAGCCCCAGGGCGGCAGGCTGCATGGGGCACCTGAGGGCTGGCTCCAGGACCTTCCCTGCTTCTGCAGGCCTGAAGCTCCATCAGCTCCAACAGAGAACGTCTCTGTTATAGGGCTTTTCTGATGGTCCAACCAGCTTGTTACCTGCTGTCTCAGAAGATCCTTCACCTCTCCCAGTAGCTGGTTTAGTTGTGACATCTGCCCCAAGAACTGTCGATTAAAGTCTCCTGTAGGAACAGTGGAAGGAAAGGAGCATCAGAAAGTGACAGCTATTTCTACAGTGACTCAAAACCAAACAATTTCCCAGAGAATTATCATGATAAAAAACTCAGGGTATGAGAATTTAACATGGGGTAAAATTCATCTAATTCGCCTAAAAAATAATGATAACAGTGTCACTGCTCTAGTTAGTCCAAATTCCTATGAGTTATACAAACACAAGTGCGATGAAGATACCTCTTGCCCTGGACTTTGGAACAAAAGCCTGATTTCTGTAGACACATCCTATAGACTTCCCTGCTGACAGCTCACCCTTCAATGATAGGACCCAGCCCATCATGGGCCTGGGGGTTTATTGATGGAGGTGACCAAACGGCCTGAAAACACACACCTGTGTTTGTGGTGGCCAGTGGCTCGCTCTGCTGCAGGAAGCAGTCTTGCAGGCTGGCCACCTGGATCAGCGAGCCTCTCACCACCAGCTTCAGCTCTTCCAAAGAGTCCTGGAAGAAATTGGATTCATACCACACATTGCTGATGCCATTCAAAAGCCAGTGGGCATGCAGACTCACACAATTTTCATAACACAGTAGGCCTGAATACTTGGACTCTGACATCTTACATAATTTTGTGGGTTTGCATTTTTTCCTGAAGCCCGCGAGCCCTGCCCTTCTGACTGAAGCAAATATGGAAGCAGCCAGCAGCTTAGGAGAGTGCTGGCATCCAGTGTGGTCTTAGAGTTCATCAAGGCGACTTGGAGAAAAGAAAAGGCCCTTTTCCTTCACGGTAAACAAGTTCTTTTGTGGTAGGAGCCTCTTAAGAATTGTCTGTTTATGGAGTTTTGACTGCAATGAATAAGACATTGATCCCAATTTTAAACACTATTAGTTTTAGGATGTCTTGGCTCCAGGTTTTAGCAAAGTCTCTGGTTTCCTTGGATTATGAGAAAGAATACACAGTATATTCTATGATGTATATTTTTGTACATTTTCACATTACTGGATGACAACAATCATTCATGATTGTTAGTCATCAAGTTACTATTCTCACCCCTTAATTTTGTAGCTTTTACCTGTGCCCATTATTTTATACACAGATGATAGAAAACGTTTACGTTAACTGCTGATGTAAGGTCTTCATCCTTATTTTAGAAATGAGCACGCTGAGGATTTTCAGAGGGATTCTGCTTTTCAATTTAGTTAAGATGTATGCAACACGTTTTATGTAACAGATACTGTGTTGGAACCAGACCATAAGCTCTATGGAGGCCATGACTATTTTGCCAACTACGGGATACCTACTGCCTAGAATGTGCATATTGACTGACTGACTGAGTAAATGAGAAGATGAATATGAGACAGAGCACTGTGGTCCTTGCTGACAATCTAAGGAAGCAGAATTTGGGGGCAAAAAATCCAAAAAATTCCATCTATTTCTGATGACCTTGGCTTTTAGAAATTGACTTATTTGGTGGTGGATACTAATTTCTGAAATAGAGACATAATTTCTGACTGTCATTGTGACTATCTGGGCTACTCTGGGGATTCAGAAATAAAATTTAGCATATCTCTCCATTAATTTTTTTCTCTTTCTATAAATATACACTAAATATATATATATATATATATATTTTTTTTTTTTCTCTGTCTGTCCAAACCTAGATTTTAGTCTTGAAGTTTCTGCTTGAAAATGCTCTCTATATTTTAAGCACAAATTCTAGTATCTGTTTCACAGTTTTTATATCATTATCTAAAGTTTCTCAGCATTCCTAGTTATAACCAAAATTGCTGTTTCTAACCTGCTTCTTTGTACAAAGGGCTCAGAACACCTTGGTACTGGGTTGGCCAAAAGGTCGTTCAGATTTTTCCCATAACATTGTGCAGAAAAATCCAAGTCAACTCTTTGGCCAACACTATACAAGCATATACAAATTAGTTAAAGCACATATAATGAAGTAATGAGACAGAAATGGAAAATTGTGATTGTGATAAATAAGATAACAACAATATGGGCCACAGTGGATGAACATGGTTATTGATTTTGGCACTGACTTCCATATCAGATGAAATTCAGGAACTATGACCAGTTATAGTAATAATTGGAAAAGACAAAGAATACTAAGTACTTATAGGAAATGGAGTATTTCCTATAAATAAGAAAATTATATTTTGTTTTTTAACAAAATTATAGAAGAAATATATGTGGCAATCTCTATAGTAGGTGCAATGACATAATGGAAAAAATACCATCAACATGGCATAAAACAGAAGACAGAAGTGATGTGATATGTAAGGCCTCATGGAAGTAAGTTGGCAATAAGGTTCTTTTTGTTAGAGATGCTCTAGTAAGACCTGTGGAAAATGTTGTTCCTGGTGCTTGGCAAGTTCCAATCATTCTTTTTACTTCTGTTAAAAAATTATAAATTTATGAAAGATTAAAAATAGATCATCTTACTGCCCTAAGATAGTTTAAAAGTTTTTGCTGTTCCTCTTCTACTTTATAATTATATGCCCAAAGTCTCCACTTATCTAAAGGAGTAGCTCGCAATTTTGACTTCACATTAGAATCAGTATTTTTAAAAGGACTGATGCTGAGGCACCACCTCCATAGACTCTGATGTAATCTCTGGAGTGTGGGCCATCTAGCAGTTGGTTTTTAAGTGCAGTAAGTGATCCTAATATGCAGTCAGAATTAGACCCATTCTTGACCTCAGTCCACTCTTCTGCATTCTCAGAAACCATCTTTCCACTTTGGAGAATGGTCTGTGGGTTCTTACGTGTGCCTTCCTCTGGAAAGTCCTCAGTTCCACAGCCTCGGGGCTCTGGGCGAGGCCGGAAAAGGCTCTGGGGAGGTTGTGGATGGAGTCCACTCGGGTGCAGTCCAGGAACAGCTCCACGGAGCCGGCCCCCCGGTGGAGGTTGGTCAGTCTCAGCAGCAGCCTGTGCCTCCTGCCATCAGCCAGCTGCAGGTTGTTGAAAACCACCAGGTGAATCCTCCCATCGTTCTTCAGGTAACGCAGGATGGCTGGAACCAAGCACGGACCAGTGAATGATGAGAGAAGGGAAGAGGGGATGACTCTGTGCTGAACAGCCTCCAGGTGACAATGAAAAGACCAGGTCGTCGGAAAGATGCAAGCAAGTCAGAACCATAAATGTCCAATGTTTGGTGTGCACTGGCCACCCACTGTTGCTGGGGACGTTTTGTGCTCATGAAAAGAGATGATAAGTAGTAAATTTGAAAACGAACAATATAAATTCAGATAATGATGAGTACGCTGAACCAGCAGAACACACTGAAAGTCAACTAACATCCAAGTCAGCTCCTGAGGGCATGAATTCATTCATTCACCGACATTTCCTGAGCACTACTACGGGGCTGGGTGCTGCCCTTCGTTGCTTTAAACATTTATATTCCTTTCATTGCAACCCTATGAAACTGGAATTGACTACAGGTGAGGAAAGTGAAGCTCAGATAAGTGAAGTAACTTGTTCAAGGATATAGTAAGTGACAGGCCTAGATTTAAAGCCGAGTGTGGTTTATTCCGTGGCTAAAGAATGCTAGGCCTGGATGGGGTTTTGTAAGCATATGTTGAATCAGGTGTAATCTGTTGTATTATCTCTCAGTAAAACCTGTTTTCAGATTTTAACAATGCTCAGTTAGAAAACCAAAGGTATCCATGGATGCAAAAGAAAGACTCCATGGGAGATCCACTGCCTTACATAGAAAGATATTCTCAGTACTATGAGGAGTGAAAAAAAGTTACAGGTCAATGTAGGTTCGCTCCAAAAAAAACTACGTATGTATGTATATATAGTATACACACAGATACAGAAAATGAGAAGAAAATATTTGCATGGTCATTTCTGGGTGCTTGGTGATATGTGTTCCTTTTTTCATTTTCATTCTCTGATTCTTCTATACAAGAAACTTGTGCATTACTGATATAATACAAAAAAGCAAAAAAAAAAATCCACATGTAAACCCAGAGTGTGCTACAGCAATCTGTATGATTCAGAGCAAGAAACTGGGACCATCTCTCTTCGGGTGCCTCTTCTGTGAAATGTAAACGCCAACTTGGTGCTGCCCAGACAGGAATACCTGTTTATGCTGCAGTATTGCCAGAGAAAATAATCACTAGTATGAAATTTAAGGGTGTTTTTGAAGACTTCCTCCAAACACGTTCGACTTTCTAGGTTGATTTCCCTACCCTTCTAGAATCTGACTAGATTTGCTTTTCCATTTGACCATGGCTGGAGGGGGGGCCAGTTGGCGTCTGGGTCTGTGCTATAGAGAGAAACCAGGAGGAGTCAGGAGATCGCCCCTCGTGCCTATGGGACCACCACCACTTGCTTACTGAGAGAGAAGAACTGGTGAGACCTGGCAGGACAGGCTGCCTAGAAGGCCTTTCTATGACTATAGGACAACACTATGCTTCCTGAAGCAAAGTATTGGTAAGACTTAAATGTGGAACGAGAAGAAAGAAAACAGACGTGGGTAGACATTCTTGAGGTATTTTAAATATAAAGTATTTTTACCCCCTTTTTTAATATTGTTGAGAATTTATAATAGTAACAGCATGGCTTGAAATTTGAGGCATAAAGTACACAAAAGAGGGGGGAAATTGAGCCCAAACATATGCACTAATTCAATATTTTAAAACCTCCATTCCTTTACTTTTGAAATAGTTTTGTCAATCCCCAGCATTTTTACAGGCCAATGTAAACACCACTGAGACCACCAGACCTCAACCCGGTCACAGACACATACATACACTCAGGATCTCCTTCTTTTCCTTTCGGCCACAACCTCTGTTCCTCATATTAACAGGTAAGAGGATACGTAGAGTAGCTTAAAACAAATACTTGTGGTTTTTCTCCTCCAACTGAGATTTCTGGTGGAATTCAAAGGAGACATATTTTAGTGGACCTCTTGCTTGCTTTTAGCAGGCCTTCCAGGCCATGTGGGTCATGATTTATTTTCATAACTGAATCGCTAAGTTTTATTTTATAAATACTACCTAGTGGAGTAATTTCCGCCTAACAGGTGCTCATTAAATGTTGTGAATATGAAATTTCAATGAATAATTAGATGACTGCATTGAAAGCTTTTCACATATAAATTGCAAAGTTTAGACAGTGGCAATTTAACATCTACTGCAGACAGCCAAACCTGCTATTGTGTTCACGCTGTCATTTAAGGGCATTCCACACTTCTGCCTTGCTTTGCGTTGCAGTGCAACACTGAAATAGGTTCCTCCCGCTCCCAGATCTTGCGACAAGAGTAAGAGTTGGGGGGGGAGGAAAAGAATTATGGAAACTTCCATCTTTGCAAGGTCTGTTAGCAGAAAAATTATCAAGTGCTTCAACATTTACTATTCTTCACACTTGATCCAATAATTCTCATTTTGCTTATGGCTTTCATTTTTCTTTTTTATTGCAAGTTCCTTACTTCAGTGCTTCTATACTTATTTTAGCTTCAGAGCAGTGACATTACCCAGAGGGTCGACAGGCACCGCTCAGAAAACACATTTCCCCACCAGTCAGACTAAGCCTAGAGACAGACTCAACAAGCCAGGAGTCCGCAGCCTGGGACACTCCCTGAGCTTCTTCAGAAGCAGCACCATCAGAAGGGACAGAACAGACCCAGTTCCCATCTTCTCTCTCTGGTCCCCCTTACCAGTGCTCACCTCACCCAATCTTAGCCCCCTCCCCGACACACATACACACACAGGGGGGCAAAACAGAGGGAAGAATACTAGTCAGCCAGCAGGACATCACTTCGCCTCCAGAAGGAATGAGAAGTCAGGCCCGGGAGCTGGAAGGAGCCGTCTTCTTTGGGCTCCATCCCACCCCTGGCCCTCAGCACCCCAGGGAGCACTGCACTCAGGAAAACAGCCGTCACTGGGGACAGCTCTGCTTCTTCAGCTGAGGCACATTCCGTTCTGCTTGTTTCTCACGGAAACAAGTTAGCCTGGTGATTTCAACCTGCTTCTCTCTCAGGATGAGCACCAAGAACCCATCTGATTAGAACCAAAGGCGGCAAGTCTTCAAACATGTTTCTGTCTCTACTCTGTTCCATCTCTGGGTTTCTCTGCCAGATTCCTGACTCATCTTCCTGCTGAGGGTATTTTCCTGTGCCCTTTTTCTGGACGGACAGCTTGACATGCCTACACAACTGTTCTGATCAAACGATTGCCTTCTCAGTGCAACACACAAGTGAGCCAATGGAATCCTTCACTGGCTCCCTAGTGGTTCCCAATTAATGTGTAACTTATCCCAGGGCTGGCCTAACCTTCTAGCCACCTTCCATTCTGCTGATCACTGCCAAGCTGAAGCACCTGTTTTAACAACCCGTTTTCACACCTCTCTAGCTTTCTCCAGCCTCTCTCATCCTTTTCTTTCTGTGCAGAATGTTCTCTTCTCCATCCCTCTCCTTCCTGCTCCATCACTGCTACAAACTGAAAGCCAAGATCCAGCTCAAGTGCACTTGACTCCCTCTAGTCTTCCATCTTCCTCATGACTGGAAGTTATCTGCTTCATTCATATTCCCTTAGCACTTTCTCAGTGCTTTGCTAGGTGTAATTTTCCAGCCAAAACTCAGATACTTTAATCCCTGTGTGACCTTGGGCCTGAAGAGTCCAGTTTTTAAACTATTAAATGGAGTTAATAAAAGCTGTCCTTCCTACTTCATTTTGTGTTCAGTGGTAGTCAAATAAGAAAATGCAAAACTATAAGCTGCTATACACATGTAGGTACTAGTATATTTGTTTATTTCTTATCTTCTCTACTAGAGCATACACTCTTGGGACTAGGAGTCTATTTCTTACTAATTTTCCCATACACCACAGCATCTGAGAACACCAAATACAACTGTTTGTTGAATGAAAAATAGATATAATAGAGTATTCTTGTGTTTACTCTGACTTTTTAAAATCCAGTCTTTAAAAAAAAAAAGAGCAGTTTCTATTGGTTTACTTATATAAATCCTTCCCTTCTAAACTTAGCATCTTTGTGTACTTGAGAATCTGGAGCCTGATTTTATGGCTACATTTCCGTGTCCGGGTAGTAGCCTGACAGAGGAACCACGTAACCTAGCCTGATTAAATGCTATCCCAGTGACTGGTAGGAGATGAAGCAGCAAACCCAAGCAATGAAGATTTGAAATATTGCTATCATCTTGAGAAAGAATTTTCAAAAGGTGCTTTTTGAAAAGTGGATGGACATGGTAGTCAAAAATATGATGTGTTGAATGTCAAAGCTATGAAGTAGGCTGCCAGCTTTAAAGAACTGGAAATGATAATATTTTGCCTGCTTGGGCTAAGGAGTTCAGAGTGACGTGGCCTGCTGGGGCAGCAAACTCGGCAAGGTAGTCCAGGGCTTTCTGCTTTGCTTGGCAAATGGCTTTGCTCTTTGGCACTTTTAAAGATATGATGAAAGCCGCTGCTGTCAACCTTTCCTCTTCTTCTTAAATAATTGTATATTAAAAGAGCCTTCTTGCCATTAATGTCTCTTGTGATGGATGTTCTTGTTTGCCTTGACTCATTTGTCTTTATGCCCTATACACTGGATCTTTGTAACTTTAGTGCTTTGGAAATACATATAAAAGGAAAACCATCAAATTACTTTTCCTGAAAGTACTGTGGGTGACTCTCAGGTGTGACAAATGCAGTATGTATGTTTGGAAATTTTTTTTATAGCAGTTTCAACCAATGTAAAGTTTACAGAATACACATGGAGCAAAGAAACCATCCAGTGAAAGGAAGCACAGCAAAGCATAATGAACTTCTGCAGAGGGCTCTATGCTTGGATAAGTTATGAGGCATCACTACACAACCACCTGGTAGGGGAGACAGTTGTAAGTGTGCACACAATCCCAAGGTCACATAGAGGAGACAGTTGTAAGTGTGCACACAATCCCAAGGTCACATAGAGGAGACAGTTGTAAGTGTGCACACAATCCCAAGGTCACCTTAGAGGAGAAAATTACAAAGCAACTTCGATGCCCATGGAACTCTCTCTAGCCTTAGCAGAGCCACAGAATATTAGCATTATAAGTCATCCAGCTTAATATCTCACTCCACAAATCCCTTCAATAAAAATGTAGCCTCTACCAGCACATTTCCAGTAACAAAGAACTCATTACTTTGCAGAAAAACCCATTTCACTTTTGGATTGCTACCTAAGATTTTCCTAATTCAGAGCCAATATCTGTTTGCTCTGCCTTCCACCAGTGTGTCCTAATTTTACTCTTCAGGACTATAGACAGATTTAATCTTATCCTCAATCGAAGTGATATTCTTCAAATCTTTTTAAGGCAACTTTCATCTCTCTCATGTCTTCTGTTTGGCTCCTTGATTTCTCCAGTTCCTTTAACTTTTTGACATGTGATGTGGTATTAAAAAAAAAAAAAAACAGGACTCAGAAAGGTGCCAGTTTAGTGACTCTCTTCAAAGTAATCTCTTACTTGACAATGTCCCTATGAAATGTGCTCACAACCAGACATAGTATGCTAGATGTGGCTGGATAATTAAGAGTCCAGGGGGACTACTAGCTTCCACAAATCTGGTCACATGTACATATTAATGTACAATTAATAGAGGAAAACAATAGAATGGGAAAGACCAGAGATCTCTTCAAGAAAATTAGTTTTACCCAGGGAACATTTCATGTAAAGATGGGCACAATAAAGGACAGAAATTGTATGGATCAAACAGAAGCAGAAGATATTAAAAAGAGGTGACAAGAATACACAGAAGAACTATACAAAAAAGATCTTCATGACACAGATAATCACGACAGTGTGATCACTCACCTAGAGCCAGACATCCTGGAATGTGAAGTCAAGTGGGTCTTAGGAAGCATCACTACAAACAAAGCTGGTGGAGGTGATGGAATTCCAGTTGAGCTATTTCAAATTCTGAAAGATGATGCTGTGAAAGTGCTACACTCAAGATGCCAGCAAATTTGGAAAACTCAGCAGCGGCCACAGGACTGGAAAAGGTCAGTTTTCATTCCAATTCCAAAGAAAGGCAATGCCAAAGAATGTTCAAACTACCATGCAATTTCACTCATCTCACACACTAGCAAAGTAATGCTCAAAATTCTCCAAGTCAAGTTTCAACAGTACGTGAACTGTGACCTTCCAGATGTTCAAGCTTGATTTAGAAAAGGCAGAGGAACCAGAGATCAAATTGCCAACATCCGTTGGATCATCGAAGAAGCAAGAGAGTTCCAGAAAAACATCAACTTCTGCTTTATTGACTATGCCAAAGCCTTTGATTGTGTGTATCACAACAAACTGTGGAAAATTCTTAAAGAGATGGGAATACCAGACCACCTTACCTGCCTCCTGAGAAATCTGTATGCAGGTCAAGAAGCAACAGTTAGAACTGTACATGGAGCAACAGACTTATTCCAAATCAGGAAAGGAGTATGTCAAGGCTGTATATTGTCACCCTGCTTATTTAACTTATATGCAGAGTATATCATTCAAAATGCCAGGCTGGATGAAGCACAAGCTGGAATCAAGATTGCCGGGAGCAATATCAATAACCTCAGATATGCAGATGACACCACCCTTATGATAGAAAGTGAAGAAGAACTAAAGAGCCTCTTGATGAAAGTGAAAGAGGAGAGCGAAAAAGTTGGCTTAAAGCTCAATGTTCAGAAAACTAAGACCATGTCATCTGGTCCTATTACTTCATGGCAAATGGACGGGGAAACAATGGAAACAGTGAGAGACTTTGTTTTCCTAGGCTCCAAAATCACTGCAGATGGTGACTGCAGCCATGAAATTAAAAGACCCCTGCTCCTTGGAAGAAAAGCTATGACAAACCTAGACGGCATATTAAAAAGCAAAGACATTACTTTGCCAACAAAGGTCTGTCTAGTCGAAGCTATGGTTTTTCCAGTAGTAATGTATGCATGTGAGAGTGGAGTATAAAGAAAGCTCACTGCCAAAGAATTGATACTTTTGAACTGTGGTGTTGGAGAAGACTCTTGAGAGTCCCTTGGACAGCAAGGAGATCCAACCAGTCCATCCTAAAGGAGATCAGTCCTGAATATTCATTGGAAGGACTGATGTTCCTTCAAATGAACACCCAGGACTGATGTTGAAGCTGAAACTCCAATACTTTGGCCACCTGATGCGAAAAACTGACTCACTGGAAAAGATCCTGATGCTGGGAAAGATTGAAGGCAGGAGGAGAAGGGGACAACAGAGGATGAGATGATTGGATGGCATCACCGACGTGATGGACATGAGTTTGAGCAAGCTCCAGAAGTTGGTGACGGATAGGGAAGCCTGGTGTGCTGTAGTCCATGGGGTTGCAAAGAGTGGGACACGACTGAGGGACTGAACTGAACTGACTGAACTGAAAATTTAAGAAACTTTTTACAAAGTGGCATCACCCTATCTGTTCATTCATTCAGCAAACATTTCTGAGCAACTAGTAAGTGCCAGGCACTGAGCTCAACACTGGGTGGTTCTTAATGTTGTAGGTTAGAATGCTTAGGGTGGTGGTGGTGTTGTTTAGTCGCTCAGTCATGTCCGACTCTTTGCGACCCCATGGACTGCAGCAAGGCAGGCTTCTGTCTCCTTCACTGTCTCCCAGAGTTTGTTCAAACTCATGTGCCATCGGTGATGCCATCCAACCATCTATCTCATCCTCTGTCTCTGTCTTCTCCTGCCTTCAATCTTTCCCAGCATCAGAGTTTTTTTCCAATGAGTTGGCTCTTCGCATCAGGTGACCAAAGTATTGGGGTTTCAGCTTCAGCACCAGTCCTTCCAATGACTATTCAGGACTGATTTCCTGCCCAACTCTCACATCCGTACATGACTACTGGAAAAAATCATAGCTTTGACTAGATGGACCTTTGTCAGCAATGTGATGTCTCTGCTTCTTAACATGCTGTCTAGGTTTGTCATGGTTTTTTTTCCAAGGAGCAAGCATTTTTTAATTTCATGGCTGCAGTCACCATCTGCAGTTATTTTGGAGCCCAAGAAAATACAAGTCTCTCACTGTTTTCATTGTTTCCTCATCTATTTGCCATGAAGTGATGGGACTAGATGCCATGATCTTAGTTTTTGGGTCTTCCACAACCTGTGTGTCTGCAATTTACTTTTCACTACTAGAGAAAGGATTTACATTTATTATTGTTAAATTTCATCTGATTGTGGCTTGTTGTGTCAGCTTGGTAAGACCTTGGAAATCTTGATGATGGCATCCTATATGTTCAACTGTCTTTTCCAGCTTTGTGCCAATTGCAAACATGATAAAATTCTGTCTATGTTTTCACCCAAGTCACTGATTCATTGAAAAGTTCAATGCCGAAGACAAAGCCTTGTCAGAAAACACTACATACTTTGCTACAGGCAACTTACCAACCCCCAATAGTACTATTTATCTAGCTCATTCTTTTTTACATTATTCAGAAAGGTATAGTAAGTGACTTCATAAAATTGATTAAAAAGTTTAGTAAGACTTATTTTTAGTAAATCTATCTGCCTTCAAATAACCCTAGCTTTCTTTTCCAGGAAATCCCCAAATGTATGAATAATAATACAACCCTCTGGGAGTTTGTCTGAAAGTTCACGAAAATTCTTTGCCCTTTCTGCATATGACCACTTTGAAACTAAGCTCATTCAATGGTACCTAGTAAGAATGTGGTGAAAGTTAAAAGGGAAAATGAGCACAGTCTTCAGTACAGCCTTGCTTCACTGTAATGGCTCCATAAATAAATATTATTATAAGTGTCTCATTTTTCCCCTACAGTATTTGGTTCAGAATTCTAACTATTTTTTTGGCTGCACAACGTGGTTTGCAAGATCTTAGTTCCCTGGCCAGGGACTAAACCTCGGCCCTTGGTAGTGAATGCTCAGACTCCTAACCACTGGACTGACAAGGAATCCCAGAATTCTAACTTTTAAACTCTTTCAGCTCTTTCAAGTTGTATCTCTCATTAGCCTGCAGGCTTCAGAACAACCACTCTGAACTATTTGACTTCTCCTATCACAGGCTGAGGAGCTTGACTGACTCTGTCCAGTCATTACCACTAGTTCTTGGAGTTCCCTTCATTTCCACAGCACCAAGTTGTTTTTCTGTGGCTGTCAAATTTAGGCTACAGAAGCAGTCTTCATGCTTTTTCTAAGAGGTGAGGCTTTTGCTAAGGCAAGCCAAGAGTTCACCAACTCATCAGTTTTGGAAGACAGTTTCTTAAACAGTAGAGAGATGTCTCTGTCTGTCTATCTATCTAATATAGGAATCTGAAATTTTTATTGAGCTTCACAGCCTAAAAAAGTTATTATACTTTATATAAGTCAATTTCTGCAATCACCCTGAAAGGTAGCTATTATCACCCTCACTTTAGAGATAGTAAATTGAGGTTCAGAGCGATTCAGAGATGTTTTCATGGTGACACAGTTGTTAAGACTTTTCACTGTGACTCAAACTCAGGATACTACCTGCAAAGTTGTCTCTATGCCAGATTCAAGAAAATCAGTCATATCTTCTACCCAGCCCAGGTGGTTTCTACAAATGCTCATTTCTATCAAGATTATATCACCTGTGTTACTAATAATCTGATAGATCATTTCTATCAGAAACACTGCCTGCATTTCTTTTAAATCTTCATCCAAATGGTCTTCAACACTCATTCATTCAAAAGTGATTCTGAGCCAGACCTACTAAGTGACAGACATTGTATACATCATTTCCACAATAGTGAATGTTTTTCTTAGCAAAGCTACTCTTCTCAGCCTCCATTTATTCTACTCAGTCTCTTCCTGAGCCACTTCCATGTCCAGGGCACTGTGCTACGTGCTGCAGCAGACACAAAGGGGAGTTAAGGGATGTTCAGTCCCTGCCTTAAGGGAGCTTATAACCAACTGGAGAAAAGGCATATAAGTCATTCAAATCCCAGGCAAATTAAGAGTAGTGCCTTCTGTGGAGGTGTCAGGAGGAATTTGAGATGTGCCTTGCATGTGGAAAATTTCAGTATCTGGAGATGGTGCAGGGCAGGCAATGGGGACAGCAGAGGGCAAGAGCAAAAGGACAGAAAAGGAGAGACAGCGTGGATGGTTCCAGGGAACCACAGTTAAATCCATCCCATGGAAACATGGCCTGCATGGATGGCTGAGAGGATGGATAAACTGGAAAGGCTGGTTGGGAGTCAGGCAGTGGAAAGCCCTGAATGCCCAGTAGGGATATGTGTATCTTACCTACTTCGGGATGGGAAGTCACTCTAGGTCTCTGGGGTCAGATATAACTAGATCCAAGTTATGCCTTGTGAACAGTAATGAGGCAGCCATGATAAGATGACTTGGAGAGTGAGAAACAGAGAGTTCAGTTCAGTTGCTCAGTTGGGTCCGACTCTTTGTGACCCCTTGGACTGTAGGATGCCAGGCCTCCCTGTCCATCACCAACTCCCGAAGCTTGCTCAAACTCATGTCCATTGAATCGGTGATGCCATCCAACATCTCATCCTCTGTCGTCCCCTTCTCCTCCTGCCTTCAATCTTTCCCAGCATCGGGGTCTTTTCCAATGAGTCAGTTCTTCACATCAGGTGGCCAAAGGATTGAAGTTTCAGCTTCAGCATCAGTCCTTCCAATGAAATTTCCTTTAGAAATCAGACTGGTTTGATCTCCTTGCCATCCAAGGGACTCTCAAGAGTCTTCTCCAACACCACAGTTCAAAAGCATCAGTTCTCTGGTGCTCAGCTTTCTTTATGGTCCAACTCTCATATCCATACATGACTACTGAAACAAACCATAGCTTTGACTAGATGGATCTTTGTTGGCAAAGGAATATCTCTGCTTTTAATATGCTGTCTACGTTTGCCATAGCTTTTCTTCCAAGGAGCAAGCGTCTTTTAATTTCATGGCTGCAGTCACCATCTGCAGTGATTTTGGAGCCCAAGAAACAGAGTCAGAGAGAAACAGAGAGCCCAGTGACAAACTCCCTTCTTTGCATGTCTCATGGGATACATTTGAGTTTCTCATAGGAGCTCATCTAGGGCCCAAATGACCAAACCTTGCTCTTTGATACCATCTGTGCAGTTGCTCTCTCCCAAACCATAACTTTAATAGGGGGAAAGATGTGTCCTATTTCCTACTCCAATGTTTTTAGTCACAAGAGATGTATCTTGACTTCTTCTGCTTCACTACTCTCTATGAATATCAGCTGAGCCGAGTCAGCTGAATGATGACTGGGGTTCAACTTCCAGGAAGGTGATTCTTCCCCACCCTCCACACATCACAGCAGGGGTGCATGGCCACCTGAAGGGTCAGGCCACCGAAGATGCCCTCCTGCTCTTTGTGATCCCTTGTTCGCCCGGTCCCTGCTTCACCTACTTCCTACTCACATGACTGTGCTCACCTCTTGCTCCAACTAATGACTGTTCTAATCCTTAGGCCAGGACAACTCCACCAGCTGGTTTACTAAATTTATTACTGTAACAGGGAAGAGTCAATTCTGCCTCATGTTGGATCTGTTTCTTTGACTTTAGCCTTTGCGTTCTGTTGCTTTTGTTATTATAATCATAGATAAGGGCCTGCCTCGGGAAACACTGTCCCTCTGCCTGAATGTTAAAGTGGCTGTGTTCAGCTCACAGGGAGACAATCTGACTCTGCCCATCTGTGCAGGGCTGCAGAAAAGAAGAAGTTAACACATCCTCTCCTGTTCTGCAAAATAAGTGGGCCTTTTTACTTTACTTCCTCACCTCCTCTCCCACTCTGTTCCATAAAACAAACTGGCATCCAGACCCTGAAAAGATGATTTTTTTGGAGACACTACTCTGCCATCCTTTCAGTCTGCCAGCTTTCTGAATAAAGTCATATTCCTTCCCTCGACACCTGTCTCACGATTCACTGGCCTGTCATGTGGCGAGCAGAGTGAACTTGGAGTAACATTACATCTGCCTTTAATTAATCTGAGGTCATTAATCTGAGGGGGCTGTGAGAGATGTATCCCAGTTGCTGGTTTCCCTGATAACTGACAGTCAACCTGATGTCAGTTCCCCCTATAAATGGTAGCCTCCGTATCCCCTTGAACAGCCAAGATTGCTGCCATGTCCTGCCTGCTGTCTGCCAGATACAGTGGGATGTCTCTCCAGGACCTTTTGCTGCAGACTTGTAAGAGCCCCTTTCCAGTAAACCAATGATGTCTGTTGCCGTTTCTGGGCTCTTTGTTTAGTCTTGCGGTCGGGCAACAAGACGTACAGGTGTCCAGGATGTAACCCAACACCACCTCTGAACACTTCCAAGGGAGTTACAACCACACACCACATCTTTTCTTGGACCTGATGGACCCACTGACTTCTCTTTCCTGTTCCAGTCAGAATGCGCTGCTGCTCCTTCCGAGACCTTTCAGTGACGGCAAATCTCTGCACTTTTCCTACTGCTCCAGGGAAACTTGCATGTCAAATTCTTCAACTCTCCCAACTCAAATTCTGGTATAAATTCCTCTTTGTTTTCTGAGAATTGTCATCAATTTAAAAAAAATATTTTTTTCTAAGAGCTATTTACCTTTTCTAGTAGGCTGGCAGGTCGAGAGGTATTCACAATCATTTCCTCTTTGTTCTCCTTTAACATGGAAATCAGCTGGTATTAACAGTTGACTCCCTGAAGACTCTTCAAAGGAAAAACATCTACCTGCCCAAGCATCTAGCATTCCCCCAACCTCTACAGAGCAAACAGAAAGAAATCAGTTCAGGCAGGGGGAGTTTCTTCCCGTTTTCCCACTATGGCAGATTTAGAAGTAGAGTGAGATTCAGTGAGAGTGAAAACCTAGAGGCAGAGTTTTTCACTCTACCGAGAGCCTTTTAGCCACTAAGCTGAGTGAGCTAAAAGAAAAACCTCCCAGAACATTTAAAATAGTTTAGATAGCTTCTTAAAAGAGAAGCCCCTCCTCTAAAGAGCAGGGTAGTTTTTATACGTTGTAAACTGAGTAGCGTGGGTTCTCAGAAGATGAGCTCTTCCTTCAGTAGATCTGAGGCAAAATGGGGTTATCAGAACCAAGGTAGAGAGATGGGGAAGTGACCTCCCAACATGGCTTCAGGTGGGGCAAAGGCAGCAGGAATGGTTGAACCATCGGCTAAATCATGAACTAGGTCCCCTACGCCTTCCATTATCTGAAACTGTACCTCAGTCCCTGAGAGGCCATGAGGAACACAGAAAGCAGACTGGAGAGTGGGGTGGGAGTGGGAGGAGGGAAGGAGGATATTGGAAACTGACATAGAAGAAGGCACTAAAAGCCCATTCCTTTTTGCTTTTAACTCTGTTGTCCTATGAACGCTAAGACTTAGGGGTTTCTTTCAGTTCCTAACACCTGCAGCTTTAAGTGTTCAATCACAATTAGAGTCTGAAGTGCTCGAAGTATCTCCTTTGTAAAGCAAATTGAAATAAATTAAAAATCTCTGCAGGAAGGACCAATCCTCTTTTTTTTATTAAAAACATCAGGCAGCACAGACATCTGTCACATTCCTCAATAAGCAGGAACAGGTGCTGTCCCCAGGGCACGGGTGGAAGAGGAGATGAAAAAACAATGACCTTTTTCTTTGGGAGTCATTCTTAGTATACCGTAGTAACCCACTTTGACAGTGAAACATTTGACATCAGGGGGAACAACCAAGTGACAGATATGTGTAAATTGGCACAAAACAGGTAGAAAAGAGAGCGTTCATTTAGTTCTACCTCTGCGATATATTGTTTCCATCAACTCCAGGCGGTGCTTGCAGAGCTAGGGGTTAAGTCTGCCACATGCCTCTACGGGAGCACAAAAAATGGAGTGAGTGGCTATTACAGGCTGAATGCTTGTGTTCCCCTCAAATTCATATGTTGAAGCCCCGGTCCTCAGCGTGATGTTATTAGGAAGTGGACCTCTGGCTGGTAATTCGGTTTAGATGAGGTCATGAGGGTAGGGCCCTCCTGATAGCATCAGTGTCCTTATAAGAAAAGACAGAGTTTTCTCTTTATCTCCTCCAGTACACACCGAGGAAAGGCCACATGAGGACACAGGGAGAAGGTGGCCATTTACAAGCCAGCACACAGCCTCTCATCGGGCATCCAATCTGCTGGCAGCTTGACCTGGGACGTACCAGTCTCCGGTACTATGGGAAATTAAAGTCTATTGCTTAAGCCACAGACTTTATGGAGTTTATGGTATGTGTTACAGCAGATCGAACTAATACAGTGGCTTAATTGCGCTGGGTCCTATCCCTTCAGGAACTGGATCCAGAATAACATGAGGATGGGGCAATGTCAAAGTGCATTTTGGCCACAAGTAAGTCTTAACTCTTTCTCCAGATATCAATTCACCCTCCCTATACAGGTAAATGTACAATTAGAAGAATTTGGTATTGAAAGCTGAAACGAACGGTGGATGGGACCACCTGAAGGAAAGAAGACCCCCGGCCCAAATCCTGGAAGAGGCAGAGAGGATTTTTAAGAAAATGATTTCTACAAACTTGCTTACCTTTGTTTAAGCGTCCCATGACAGTAAATTCAAAATATTTGCTGTGGTCAGTTGAAGAGTAAAGGCCAAAGATGGTGGCTGAGCTTTTCGACTGCAGCTTGAAGGTGGAGATCACGTAGAGCTCGTTCAGAGTGGGGTCTGTCAGGATTGGCTGCAGAACACTTGGGTTCAGCCTCTGGCTGGCAGATGGGAGAAGGTCAAAGACTGGGGAGAATGGGAAGACAAGGACAATCAGTGAAAGGTTTAATTTAGGGACAAACATGATTTTCGTTTGTTTTTGAGGTGGGACAATTTTCACAGTAAGCTACGAAGTAAGGTGATATTATAATCATTTTTCCACATTGTCAAACTTTCCAGTTCTCTCTTTTCACTCTACAGTGACTGGATATTTGAGCCAGAAGAAATATAGCACAATATTCATCACCAAGTTATAGACCCCAAGAGAAGACAAAATTTGCAAACCCATTTTGCCTGAAGAAGTGACTCTGAAAATGCCCACCAGGAAAAGCAATAAATGTTTAGCATGTGGGGGATCAGGAAAGAACATGGGCTTCCCAGGTGGGGCTAGTGGTAAAGAACCCACCCGCCAATGTAGGAGACATAAGAAACAACGCGGGTTTGATCCTTGGATTGGGAAGATCCCCTGGAGGAGGCATGACAACCCACTCCAGTATTCTTGCCTGGAGAATCCCATGGACAGAGGAGGCTGGCAGGCTACAGTCCATGGGGTCGCAGAGAGTTGGACACGACTGAAGCAACCTTAGAATGCATACATGCATACAGGTAACAGCATCCAAGTCATTGTTTTTCTTATGTCCCCTAGTAGTGAATTTCTGCCTTGGGATCCCTCATGTGCCTCCTGGACCAAATCCAACTGTCTATTCCTGGTCAGTAATAAATGACACGGGGAATGCCACAGAAAGCATGGATGTGGTGGGAGATACAGTGTCAACAAAACAGTTGGCTGCTTTTGTGGGACCTAAGTGTGCCTTTGTGCATTTACAGTTCTCCAATATTTCTCTGCTAAGAAACTGTGACTTTGACAACGTGGAAGCAAAACAGAAACAAAACAGTACAACGTGCTTCCTATTTCTTGACTGTAACCTGCCAGAGCTGGTCTACAAAATCTAGAACCTAAACTTATATTGTACAAGTTGCTTTTGCTACAAGCCAGCTGCACTTTTAAACTTTATGAAAGCTATAAAAAAGTGTGTCCAGTTAATTTCAAAGGCAAAGGCCAAATTTGGGTAACTCTCACTAGACTAGTGTTTCTTTTGGTTTATGCAAAATTGTTTGAACAATTCCACAGCCTGCAAGAACTTCAGGCTCCAGAGCTGTTTTCTGGATATGATAATCTGGTTACTAAAGACGCTCACAGTATCCATAATTTATGAAGAGTTCTTACAAATTAATGAAATAAGCATCCTAACAGAAAAAAAGTGGGCACATAACATGAAAAAACAATTTATAGAAAAAGTATCACAAGGGCAAATAAGTATATAAATAATGTGTTCACGTGCTTCACTAATGATGAAGGAATTGCTAACTTAAACATCAAGGTAGGGCTTCCCTGGTGGTCCAGTTAAGAACATACCTGCCAACGCAGGGGATGCTGGTTCGATCCCTGCTCTGAGAAGATCCCACATGCTCCAGGGCAACTAAGTGTGTGCGCCACAACTACTGAGCCAATGCTCTAGAGCTCACAAGGCACAACTAATGAGCCCACACACCGCAACTACTGAAGCCTATGTGCCAAGAGCTTGTGCTCCTCAAAAGAGAAGCCACCACAATGAGAAGCCTGCACAGTGCAAAGAAGGGTAGCCCCTGCTCACCACAACTAGAGAAAGCACTTGCAAAGCAAAAAAGACAGAGCACAGCCATAAATGAATAAACATTAAAAGAACACAGTAAGGTATGGTTTCCCTCATCAAATTGAAAAAACCATAAATACAACAATACCCAACTGTTGGTGAGAATTCGGGGAACTGGGTACTCATATACCGGTGAGTAAAGATTTACACTAGAATAAACACTTTGAAGCCAGTTTAAAAAACAGTATCAAAGACCCTAAGACACACATGCTCTTTGATTTAGTGACTCTACTAAAGGAATTCATCTTAAGAAAATAATGGATAACACAGTAATGTATTTAGGTACAAGGAGATTCACCACCAGTATTAATTCTAAAGCTTCTATATAAGAAGGAGTTATGTGAGGATCTAATTGGAAGAGGTGGGAAACCTGGATCTTTGCTAGCATGACATTTCACCTCTCTTTACTAGTGATAGTAGGGTTTGACAGAGATTACAGGGGTTCAGCCATCCCAAGCCATCCTGTGGCATTGCAAATGTTCAATAAATTATTTAAAATTTCAAAACACTGGAAACAATCAAGTGTCCTATGCTAGAGCCCCGGCTAAATATATTTTATGCTGTGCTTAGTCTCATCCAACTCTTTGTGACCCCATGGACTGTAGCCAGACAGGCTCCTCTGTCCATGAGGATTCTCCAGGCTAAAATACTGGAGTGGGTAGCCTATCCCTTCTCCAGGGAATCTTCCCAACCCAGGAATTGAACCGGGGTCTCCTGCATTGCAGGTGGGTTCTTTACCAGCTAAGCTACCCAGGAAATTCTGGTCCACCCAAAAACAGTAATACTATCAAAAAGGGTAACGCAGCTGAATACTTATATACGGGAAGATGCTCATGATATATTAAGGGGAAAAATATTATCACAGTAATCCAAGTCTATTCCCTGACCAGTAATGCTGAAGAAGCTGAAGTTGAGCGGTTCTATGAAGACCTATAAGACCTAGAACTAACACCCAAAAAAGATGTCCTTTTCATTACAGGGGACTGGAATGCAAAAGTAGGAAGTCAAGAAATACCTGGAGTAACAGGCAAATTTGGCTTTGGAGTACAGAATGAAGCAGGGCAAAGGTTAATAGAGTTTTGCCAAGAGAACGCACTGGTCATAGCAAACACCCTCTTCCAACAACACAAGAGAAGACTCTACACATGGACATCAGCAGATGGTCAATACTGAAATCAGATTGATTATATTCTTTGCAGCCAAAGATGGAGAAGCTGTCTACAGTCAGCAAAAACAAGACTGGGAGCTGACTGTGGCTCAGATCATGAACTCCTTATTGCCAAATTCAGACTCAAATTGAAGAAAGTAGGGAAAACCACTAGACCATGCAGGTATGACCTAAATCAAATCCCTTATAATTATACAGTGGAAGTGAGAAATAGATTCAAGGGATTAGATCTGATAGAGTGCCTGATGAACTATGGATGGAGGTTTGTGACATTATACAGGAGACAGGGATCAAGGCCATCCCCAAGAAAAAGAAGTGCAAAAAGGCAAAATGGTTGTCTGAGGAGCTCCGCCTTACAAATAGCTGAGAAAAGAAGAGAAGTGAAAGGCAAAGGAGAAAAGGAAAGATATATTCACCTGAATGCAGAGTTCCAAAGAATAGCAAGGAGAGATAAGAAAGCCTTCCTCAGCGATCAATGCAAATAAATAGAGGAAAACAATAGAATGGGAAAAACTAGAGATCTCTTCAAGAAAATTAGAGATACCAAGGGAACATTTCATGCAAAGATGGGCACAATAAAGGACAGAAATGGTATGGACCTAACAGAAGCAGAAGGTATTAAGAAGAGGTGACAAGAATACACAGAAGAACTATACAAAAAAGATCTTCATGACCCAGATAATCACGACAGTGTGATCACTCACCTAGAGCTAGACATCCTCGAATGCGAAGTCAAGTGGGGCTTAGGAAGCATCACTACAAACAAAGCTAGTGGAGGTGATGGAATTCCAGTTGAGCTATTTCAAATCCTAAAAGATGATGCTATGAAAGTGCTACACTCAAGATACCAGCAAATTTGGAAAATTCAGCAGCGGCCACAGGACTGGAAAAGGTCAGTTTTCATTCTAACCCCAAAGAAAGGCAATGCCAAAGAATGTTCAAACTACCACGCAATTGTACTCATCTCACATACTAGCAAAGTAGTGCTCAAAATTCTCCAAGTCAGGCTTCAACAGTACATGAACTGTGACCTTCCAGATGTTCAAGCTGGATTTAGAAAAGGCAGAGGAACCAGAGATCAAATTTCCAACATCCGTTGGGCCATCGAAAAAGCAAGAGAGTTCCAGAAAAACATCTACTTCTGCTTTATTGGCTGCGCCAAAGCCTTTGACTGTGTCAATCACAATAAACTGTGGAAAATTCTTCAAGAGATGGGAATACCAGACCACCTTACCTGCCTCCTGAGAAACCTGTATGCAGGTCAAGAAGCAACAGTTAGGACTGTACATGGAACAACAGACTGGTTCGAAATTGGGAAAGGAGTATGTCAAGGCTGTATATTGTCACCCGGCTTATTTAACTTATATGCAGAGTACATCATGAGAAATGCTGGGCTGGATGAAGCACAAGCTGGAATCAAGATTGCCAGGAGAAATATCAATAACCTCAGATATGCAGATGACACCACCCTTATGATAGAAAGTGAAGAAGAACTAAAGAGCCTCTTGATGAAAGTAAAAGAGGAGAGTGAAAAAGTTGGCTTAAAGCTCAACATTCAGGAAACTAAGATCATGGCATCTGGTCACATCACTTCATGGCAAATAGATGGGGAAACAATGGGAACAGTGACAGACTTTATCTCCTTGGGCTCCAAAATCGCTACAGATGGTGACTGCAGCCATGAAATTAAAAGATGCTTGCTCCTTGGAAGAAAATTTATGACCAACCTAGACAGCATATTTAAAAGCAGAGACATTACTTTGCCAACAAAAGTCTGTCTAGTCAAAGCTATGGTTTTTCCAGTAGTCATGCATGGATGTGAGAACTGGACTATAAAGAAAGCTGAGCGCTGAACAATTGATGCTTTTGAACTGTGGTGTTGGAGGAGACTCTTGAGAGTCCCTTGGACTGCAAAGAAATCCAACCAGTCCATCCTAAAGGAAATCAATCCTGAATATTCATTGGAAGGAGTGATGCTGAAGCTGAAACTAATACTTTGGCTACCTGATGCAAAGAACTAACTCATTTGAAAAGACCCTGATGCTGCGAAAGATTGAAGGCGGGAGGAGAAGGGGATGACAGAAGATGAGATGGTTAGATGGCATCACCGACTCAATGGACATGAGTTTGAGCAAGCTCTGGGAGTTGGTGATGGACAGGGAAGCCTGGCGTGCTGCAGTTCATGGGGTCACAAAGAGTCGGACATGACTGAGTGACTAAACTGAACTGAACTACAAGAAGAACTGAAAAGCAATATGACAAAATGCTAACATGAACAGTACCTATCTCTGGGTTGTATGATTATATTTACATTTTAAACTTCCTTTTCTTTTGTTTATCCAATTTTCTATTTTTTTTTACAATGAAGATATATTGCTTTTGTAAGAAAAAATAGTTATAAAAGAAATAGGTAAAACCCTAGTTACTTAAGAATGTCTACTCTTTTTATAAGATGATCTGTCTTCAGAGTAGATCTGTATTCTTTCTTTCATGTATACAGAGAATCTTTCACAATAATGAAATTAACACTAGCAGCGTTGGAAAGCAGGTTATCTATTATGTTCTTTCTTGTGTCCCACATTCCCCAAATGTGAGGATTGCTGCCCAGTGTACTTCAAGAGGGCATGGAGAAGTTTTAAACTTACAGAGAATTGGAAACTTTATATTTTCACCACTGAAAGAGAAGGGAAATAAGACAACATATTTAAAAGTTCCCTTTAGGACAAGACATCTTCAGGAAAGAGATGTGTGTTTCAAGGATGGGAACTGCATGCAGAGCTGAACTCTTGGTATTCCTGATTCTTGCTTTGACCATGATCACTTCGTAATTCACCTCAAAGTAAATTAAGCACATTTCAATCTGTATGGTTCTTCTAATCCGCTGGCTTCTCTCTCAAGAGGCTGAGTTGGGATTAGTTAGTAATGAGTTTGGAGAGCATTCTGAAAAGGAAATGAGACACTACAAGTTTCTATTAATGTCATTACACTTCAGTAATAGTGCCAAGATCTAAGCACAACCTTCTAGTGTTACAGGTGAAATTACTGCTACCAATGAGCCCAACCACCATGTCATGAAAATCGAATACTTACTAATAAGACTAGCAAGGCAGCTCAGAGGAAAAAGGAAACGAGCAAATTTTTCAGGCTGAGCTGATAATTGCAAGACTAATTAATTCAGTAAAGGAATCTATCAGAAATTTGACTTAATCAGATCATCTACAGCAATTAAATTAACCAGATAATGTAGGTATAGCCTGATTCCAAGTCTCCACAAAACAGGCAGCTCTGTCTCAGGAGAAGCAAAATCCATACCTGCACACCATGAAGTTGTGTGTTCAAATGTCAAGAATTCGAGTAACACAAAATATTAGACCCATGAATTCAAACCTGTTAAATAATGTCTGCAATAAGAAAGTTTTTGAATTGTGTTAAAAAGCTTCCTTCTGACACCAAAAGCAAAGGCAACAGAGAAAAGTAAACAAGGGAGACTACATCAAGCTAAAAGGCTTCTACACAGCAAAGGAAACCAGTGAAAAGAAAAGGCAACCTACGGAGTGGGAGAAAATATCTGCACATCACATCTCTGCTGTAAGGGGTTAATATCCAAAACATATAATGAATTTATACAGCTCAACAGAAAAGACAAACAAAACAACAAAGAACTACAACCAAACATATTTAAAATTGGGCAGAAAATCCAAATAAACTTTTTCCCAAAAAAGACAGACAGCTGCCGTATACATGAATAGATACCCAACATCACTAAAAACCAGAGAAATGCAAATCAAAACCACAGTGACATGTTACCTTACACCTGTTAGAATGGCTATTATTAAAAAGACAAGAAACAGCAAGTGTTGGTGAGAATGTGGGTAAAAGGGCACACATGTACACCACTGGTGGGAATGCAAGTTGGTGCAGTCACTATGGAAAACAGTATGAAGGTTTCTCAAAAATTAAAAATAGAACTACCATATGACCCAGCAATTCTACCCCTGGGTATTTATCCAAAGAAAACGAAACCATTAACTCCAAAAGATACATGGAATTACTCATCACAGCACTATTTATAATAGCCAAGATATGAAAACAACCTGTGTCTATCAATGGATGAATGGATAAAGAAAATGACATATATATATATATGTATGTATACACACATATACGAGATAGAATATTATCCAATCATAAAAAAGGAATGAAATCTTGCCATTTATAACAACATGGATGAACTTTACGGGTATTATGCAAAGTGTAATTAAGTCAGGTGGGGGAAAAAGAAATTACGTATGATCTCACATGCGAAATCTTAAAAACAAACAAGAAGAATCTCACAGTATACAGAGAAAAGACTATGGTTGCCAGAAGTAGGAGTGGTGGTTGTGGGGGTGAAACAGATGCTGCTGCTGCTAAGTCACTTCAGTTGTGTCCGACTCTGTGTGACCCCATAGACAGGGGCCCATCAGGCTCCCCCATCCGTGGGATTCTCCAGGCAAGAATACTGGGGTGGGTTGCCATTGCCTTCTCCTAAAATAGATGAAGAAGGCCAAAAGGTACAAACTTCCAGTTATAAAATAAGCCATGGGGATGTAATATACAGCCTGGTGACTACAGTTAATAGTGCTGTATTGCATATTTGAGAGTTGCCAAGAGAGTAGATCTTAAAGTTCCCATCACAAGGAAAAAAACTGCAGCCATGGTGACAGATATTAACTAGACTTGTGGTGAACGTTTTGCAATGTATACAATTATCAAATCATTATGTTGTACACTTGAAACTAATATAACATTATATGCCAATTATACCTTAGGTTTTTTTTTAAAGGTTTCCTTTCTTACCGTCCCAAAAGCAAGGCTGCAATGAATAAACTGCAGCGTTTTAAACATTTCAACTCAAACTAAAAGCAGTTCAGTACCCCATGACAATACAATTCTGGTAGCCTGGTCTAGAATCAGAATGAGTTGTTTGGTGAAACGCAAAGTTTAAATGGGTAATTACTGCAGTGGGAGGGGAAGGGACCAGGACAAGCAATCTTGATTCTGGCTTCCTAAAAATAGCAATTTTTACTTCAAGTTTTATTTCCTTAACCTGATAGAAATTAACCCCAGGCATCAATTTCAAACAGATGAAGCCGATCACTGGCTAGCCAATTAGAGCCCTAAGATCTTTTCTTGGTTAAATAACTTCTTCCTTTCGGTCTTCCCAAATTTCTGTTTAAGCTTAAGTGCTTTCTGCACAACGGTTCTTTTCACAAAGGGGTTTGAAGATTGATTATCCAAGTGCTTTTCAAATTATTTATCGAATGTTTAACCTCTGTAGAGAAAGACCCATTTCTTAGCCTTCCTGTTCAATTTACCTCCAGAATCAAGAGATCAAGCCAACTCCCAAAGCCCCAGCAGAGCTGGAGCAGAAAAAGGCAAGCGGCAGGGCAACAGAGTAATACTGCACCTTTCTTGGGTATGTGGCCTCAGACTAGGCTAACATCGAAGGATTTAGGTGGTCATCGCTGAGGGGAGGGCGGCCCACAGAGCCACAGGGGACAGAACCCAGATTTCACCGTACTCCAGACGGGACGTGGTCGAGGTCTAGGGCCGCGCCACAAGCCTGAAAGTGAACCTCACCTCTTTGCCTAGATTGAAAATAAATTTTACACCCCCCAAACTATTGTATAGGGAGTTGACTTCACCGCCGGTTAATCGAAACTCCGAAAATTTTAATCTCTAATGACCGCTTCCAAGCACAATACGCTTTGCCTCGGGCCCCAGAGGCACACAGAGGTGCCCAGAGGGACCCAGGAGCCAAGCGCGGAGCAGCGCGCGGAGCTGGTCCCTCCGTTCGCCCAAGCGGAGCTGCGGGACGGCTCGCACCCACTTACCCTGCGGGGTGGCCTGGGCACCGGCCCCCAGCCAGGGCTGCAGGGCCAGGTGCAGCAGGAGGAAGGTGGCTCCGCGCGGGGCCAGCATGTTGGCTCTCCGCGCTCCCCGCGGGCGCGCGGGAGTCTCAGCAGCGAGGGCCCCGCCTGGGCGTGCGCGCGGCCCCCGGTCGGGCTTCCCGCGGGCGGCGCAGGTGAGGCGAGCGCGGCGGCGTCCGGGCAGCCGTCGGGGGCGGCGCTCGCGTCCTGGCGCCGCGGAGCTGGGTGCGCTGGCGGCAGGGCTGGGCGCTTTATGGTCCGGCCGGCCGGGGAGGGGAAGGGCCCAGGCCGGGGCGGCCCCCTTGGCCAGGATCCCCTTTGGCTGGGAAGTGTGGGGGTGGCTGCAGCGGGGAGCGTGGGCGGCGGAGAGAAAGGCGTGAGCGTGGGGACGGGGGACGAGAAAGGGCCCCTCCGCCCGACTCGGTTCTGGGGAGGTGGGCGTGGTCGCCGTCCCCGGACGGACGAGGGAGTTAGGAGGATGGGAAGAGCGAGGATGGGGCTGGTAAGAAAGTGAGGACACGCAGGACAGAGAAGAAGGAGAAGAGAGGGGCCAAGGAGGCTGAAAATGACACTGACCCGCTAGCTTTGGGCACCGTCCGTCCCCCACCTCTTCTTTTCTGAACGGAACATTGTTTGGACAAGCTTTTAACACCCGTTTTGGGCTCTGCGGGAACTTCTGCCTCCCAAGGTGGTCCGGTGAACAATTCGTTTCTTTTATTTCTTCAAGCTTGTCTTGAATACTTCAGACGATGAATATTTTCCCCATCAGGCTTTGGGATGTGAACAGTGAATTTTCACAGTTTTTGAGTTTTTAATGGAAATAAAACACATCTCAAGGAATCCATCCAGACAGAACCATTTATAGGATGGTAGAGTTTTATGGAGAATTTATTTTCCAAACACTTGTCTGCCCACTTCTGTTTCACCCTCCCAAAAGATTCCAAGTGACAGTTTAAAGCTACGGGAGTAGGACCTAAAAGAGAGGGAAGGAACATAAGGAATTAGTCTTCCTTCTAGGCAAACGCCCCTAAAAATAATGTGGATTAACTAGAGGAAAAAATATTTCAGAACAATGGTAAACTTTTCCCCTCATAAACAATCTTGACTAATGGAGAAAATCTAGCAATATATTTATATCCCTTTCTTTAAGTCTCAAAGAATTCCATTTCAAAGTTTAAGAATAAACCACAAACTGCCACAAGCTGGAAGATTAACTCATCATCTTATTCCCAAACTGTGCTAGAATAACCCGAGTTATGAGTCCATTTACAGCTAATGACCTGGAAATTTGTGAGCTATATTCAGAGTTCCTTTCGATTATATATATTCGAGGTCTACCATATTCTAGTTCGGGCTTCATTTAATGCCATGTTACACTAAAGTTTCTGTATGGAGTGGGTCACCAGATGTCTATTATGAGAGAGCACTGAAGAGACAAAGGGCACATGTTTCCAGCAATGTGACTATACACTAGGGAGATGGATTAGACCTGGGCTTCCCAGGTGGCCCTAGTGGTAAAGAATCCATCTGCCAATGCAGGAGATGCAAGTTTGATCCCTGGGTTGGGAAGATCCCCTGGAAAAGGAAATGGCAACCCACTCCAGTATTCTTGCCTGGGAAATCTCATGGACAGAGTAGCCTGGCGGGCTACAGTCCACGGAGGTCACAAAAAATCAGACATGGCTGAGCACGCATGCAGAGTCTTCAAGTCTCCAGGCAGTGTCCTCAGGAGTGGCCTGGGATAGAAGGGGCTCCAGACTCCCAACTTTTACTTTAAGCCCAGCAGCTTTTCTTGTATATGTTTATACAATGGACTTCAGAGTAAGTAGGACTAAGCGGCAGTTATTTGAAGGCAGATACCATATATTAAAATCATCTTTGTTTAGTCCTCTTTGCCAGGCATCCCTAAATCCCAGCAGATTCCCAGAAAAATAGCTTGCACAGGTAGGCACACAATAAATTTTGGTTGAAACTGGGTGACCACTAAGTGTAATTGAGCAACAAAAGAATCAAGTGACTTTCTGCTAGCCTGATAGAACTTACAATTTAGTTTTGTTTTTAAAGATACTGCAATTTTATGAGGCTATTCTTTGGGGAATCACAGTCAGCTTTTTCTTCACGTCATCAGAATCAGGAGGAAATTTAATTTCCATAAGAGTCTATTAAATTGGCTGTGAAATATATGGTAAAGGAGGCAAAAGAGGTTATAATACGTAGTAATCTATTTGTACTGTAGATTGCAAAAATGGCTCCAATGCTTCACTCTTTTTCTCCATACAGCTTTTGTTTTCCTGCTGTAGCTCTGGGCTTAGATATATAGCTTTTTTGATCAATACAAATGTAGTAAAACTCCTACAAACAGAAGTTTGAAACATGCTTGTAACTGGACTGGCTTACTATTCTACCTCTGCCTTTGCCATGATAGTGTGGCTGCACTAGCTTGTTGGAGGTTGAGACATGGAGCAGAGCTGAGTTACAAGTCATCCTAGGCAAAGCCAGCTGAGAGCCACTTACAGCTGACTTACCCAGGTGAATACGTTCTGGCAAGATCAGCAGGGCTGTCTTGTTGATTCTAGCCATGAGAACAACAACTTTTATTTTTTTTGGCATGCCATTAAGATTTTGTTGTTGTTCAGTTGCTAAGTTGTGTCCGACTCTCTGCAACCCCTTGGACTGTGGCATGCTAGGCTTCCCTGTCCTTCACTATCTCCCGGAGTTTGCTCAAACTCATGTTGTTTGAGTTGGTAATGCTCTCCAACCATCTCATCTTCTATCGCCCCCTTCTCCTTTTGCCTTCAATCTTTCCCAGAATTAGGGTCTTTTGCAATGAGTCAGCTCTTCAAATCAGGTGGCCAAAGTATTGGAGCTTCAGCATTAGTCCTTCTAATTAATATTCATAGTAGGACTGACTGGTTTGATCTCCTTGCTGTCCAAAGGACTCTCAAGAGTCTTCTCCAACACCACAGTTCAAAAGCACCAGTTCTTCAGTGCTCAGTTTTCGTTGTAGTCCGACTCTCACATCCATACATGACTACTGAAAAAACCATACTTTTGACTATAAAGACCTTTGTCGGCAGAGTAATGTCTCTGCTTCTTAATATGCCATCTAGGTTTGTCATAGCTTTCCTTCCAAGGAGCAAGCGTCTTTTAATTTCATGACTGCAGTCATCATCTGCAATGATTTTGGAGCCCAAGAAAATAAAATCTGTCACCGTTTTTATTTTTTTCCCCTTCTATTTGCCATTAAGTGATGGGACTGGATGCCATGATCTTACTTTTTTGAATGTTGAATTTTAAGACAGCTTTTTTAATCTCTTCATTCACCCTCATCAAGAGGCTCTTTAGTTCCTCTTCACTTTCTGTCATCAGAGTGGTGTCATCTGCATATCTGAGGTTGTTGATACTTCTCCCAGCAATCTTGAGTCCAGCTTGTGATTCATCCAGCCTGGCATTTTACATGATGTACTCTACTTATATGTAAAATAAACAGAGTGACAATTTACAGCCTTGTTTTTCTCCTTTCCCAGTTTTGAACCAGTCTGTTGTTCCATGTCCAATTCTAACTGTTGCTTCTTGACTTGCATACAGGTTTCTCATGAGACAGGTAAGATGTTCTGATATTCTCATCTCTTTCAGAATTTTCCAGTTTGCTGTGATCCACAGAGTCAAGGCTTTAGAATAGTCAGTGAAGCAGAAGTAATGTTTTTCTGGAATTTCCTTGCTTTCTCTATGACCCAACGAATGTTGGCAATTTGATCGCTGGTTCCTCTGCCTTTTCTAAACCTAGCTTGTACATCTGGAAGTGCTCAGCTCACATACTGCTGAAGCCTAGTCTGAAGGATTTTTTAGTGTAACCTTGCTAGCATGTGAAATGAGTGCAATTGTACAGTAGTTTGAACATTCTTTGGCATTGCCCTTCTTTGGGATTAGAATAAAAACTGACATTTTCCAGTCCTGTGGCTACTCCTGAGTTTTCCAAATTTGCTGACATACCAAGTGCAGCACTTTAACAGCCTCATCTTTTAGGATTTCAAACAGAACAGCTAATAAGATTTGAGGGTTGTTTATTATGTAACATTATTATAACAGTACGATCTTATTGTAGCAACTGATACACTAGGCTTCCTTCCATTTCTAACTATTGTATCATAGAGTTAGACATAACTCTATGACATATTATGACTCTAATAACAGAGAGCTATTGCTCCATTTTTGATGTTTGCTGACAGATTTCAAACTTCAGTGCTCCCCTTCCTCTTGGTTCCATCTCTGAGCAAGCTGATGAGAAAGCCTGGGTGCTCCTTCCTTGGGTGCTGTGCAAGCCCTAGATCATGCATGGGAACCCCCTCCCAGCCTACCCCTTAACCATAATGCAACCCCAGAGCCAGCCTCCTTTCCCCACTCTCACAAGTCATCCACAGACAGCTTGAGGGGCCACCCTGCTCTCCCCAGAAAGCATCCCTGCACGAATCTTAAACCTTTTCAAAGCCTCTCACAGCTGGGCATGGGAATACCCGTCTTGCTTCTGCTCCTGTTCTTCAGAAGGAGCTATTTGTGTTATTTGACACAGCTAAATGGAAGCTTTATAACATATTTGTTCATTGATATTTGAATAAAGTTATGACTAATAATATCAAGTTTTCCACTTGAATTCTTGAAGGGAATAGAAATGGAAGATAATTGTTAACCTTTAAAGATGGTTTGAGAGTCTTCACTGGTGGTCCAGTGGTTAAGAATTTGCCTGTCGATGCAGAGAATAGGAGTTCAATCCCTGGTCCAGGAAGATTCAACATGGTGCAGACCAACTAAGCCCTAGTGCCACAACTAATGAGCCAGTGCTCTAGAGCCCATCAGAGAAGGCAATGGCACCCCACTCCAGTACTCTTGCCTGGAAAATCCCATGGACAGAGGAGCCTGGTAGGCTGCAGTCCATGGGGTCGCAAAGAGTCGGACACGACTGAGTGACTTCACTTTCACTTTTCACTTTCATGCATTGAAGAAGGAAATGGCAACCCACTCCAGTGTTCTTGCCTGGAGAATCCCAGGGATGGGAGAGCCTGGTGAGCTGCCGTCTATGGGGTCGCACAGAGTCGGACACGACTGAAACGACTTAGCAGCTAGAGCCCATGCTCCACAACAAGAGAACCCACCACAATGAGAAACCTGCGCACAGCAACAAAGACCCAGCACAGCCAAAAATGTATTTGCTAAGAAAAAAGTCTAGATGCATTTGCTAAGAAGATAAGACACGAAATGCAATGAAATAATAGGACATAAGGCAATGTCGCAAAATATGCTAGAATTCTGTCCATTTGAATGTGAGTTTGGAATTAGGGAGGATTTGATTTGGATTGAAATTCATCAATGTGGGCAAAAAGGTTTGTAAGCAAGTGAATAGTATTACTTGAATTCCTGGGAGCGTGTTTAACCTTACTAAAGGAACTAACACCTGAAAGATTTTAGTGATAAACTGTCAACAGGAAGATTAGCACTACTAGTTACAAATGCACCCTAATAGGTTCATAAAGGAGCGGGACCATATATATACATATATATTTTTTCCAACTCTAAATTCTAAAATTATGTGGTTGTTGCTATCCAATCATTGACACGTGTTGAGTTAGAAAGGATATTGCCTATCAATCATGAAATCTTAGAGTTTTTTCTCATTAACATAGTTACCCAAGAAATAATTATACGTGCATATTGATTATTTCACTCAACAACTATTTCTTGATAGTCTTCTTGAATGTGCCCAACACTGTGTTAGACAACGGCCATACAAAGATAAATGAAATACAGTTTTTGTTCTCCAGCTCATAGTCTGCCCAGATATACAGATGATATAAATAATATAATGAAGGCTATAACAGACATGTAACCTAAGAAATAATGAAATGCTGAGCAGAAAGCAGCTTACAGTTAGAACTAGAAAAGATTTCCTAGAAGGGCTGACTTTTCACTGGGGTTTTGAAGGATGAAGAGGCATTCCCGTGTCACAAAATAAGGGAAGAATATTGCAAGCAGAGGGAATGCACGTTATGTGCAAGACCACAGAGAGAGATGTCAAAACGATGTCTGAGGCTCTGACCTGGGCCACTTGGCAGACTGTAGTGCCATTCACTGAGACAGGAGGGGTAGATGATGGTTTGGCTTGGCTATGTTGAGGTTAAGCACGTAAGATAACTTCCAAGAAGCCTGCCTGTGATACGGAAAGTGGAGATAGAGCAGTAATTAGGAGAAATAGGAACATGTTTTGACGTAGATGGGACAGAGCTGCTTGTTCATATGTGGTTTTTCTTAATCAGGAGGCATTAAGAGTATAACTAGTATCGTGTGGTGGTTTGTTAAATTTGGCATTTCCTGTTTTCTTATCACAGTTTTTCATTTTCTGTGTCACAACAGAAGCTTCACAAGAATGAAGGCTGTCTGTGTTAACACAGGGGTTCATAACCTCCCACACCATGAAGTCCAGAGTGGGGGAACTGCAGGGGCGGTTCAGTGAATTAACATTGTTATGCCTCTGCATCAGCTCTTGAACTTCCCTCCTGATTACTGCAGCTCCAAATGTCATGTCTTTACGTGGCATCATCCAAAAGCAGGAAGCAAGGGGAAAGTGAGGCTTCTGTTCTTGTATCTCTCTTAATCTCCACCATTGCTCTTTCCTGTGAGCAAAGCTCTTCCCCGAAGCACCCACACAGACCTCTTTCTCCTCAAGTCTTATTGTTCAGGAGTCGGCCATAGACATACCTGTGTCTTGTCTGCCAGGAAGGATAGCAAAGGGACAACTGGTATTTTCAGCCTCTGTTATGGGAGTGGGCTTGACCAGGAAGGAAGAGGGAGGGGTGGTGGGTTACTGATCAGGCCAACATGGTCACCCCAGGCTCTGTGCCCCCACTCTATTAGTGCCCCCTGCAAGGCTGGGTACACCTACAAGTGGCAAATGATCCTTATTCTCTTTTGAGGGTCATAGTTCACATTGGTGAAGCTAGAAGAGAAATGATAAACTGGTAAATCAGAATAGGAGGGAGGGGGTGGGGGAAAATAATGAGCTTAGGGAAAAGAGGATGGGCAAAAAGAGACAAAGGACTTCAGTCTCAATGGGTTTAGTGTGAAGTATACTCAATATATAAAGTTCTAGACCAGGGATTGGCAAGCTGTGACCCATAGGCCAAATCTGGCTTACTACCTGTTTCTGTAGGGTTGACAAGCTAAGAGGAGTTTTGACATTTTCTAAGGGACTTGGTCACTGACTTAAAAATCTAATGAAAATTTGCTTCCTTTTATGGATCCGGGGAAGTCTGCACTGCAAACACATTTTATTATGCCACTTGAGCATTAAATTTCATTGGTAGATAGTATGAATTTCATCATACATGTCAGTTAAAAATGAGATCCTGACTTGCATAATCCTCAGAAAGAGATTCCCTTCTGGGGTTCTGGCAAGTTCCTTCACAAAAGTAATCTTGAGTATGGATGTAATTGCTACTGATGTTGATGATTTTGGCTGCTGTGTTTAAAAACCGACCAGTGGGGAAGGAAAGTAGACATGATAAATCCAATAAAGGAAAAGCTTCAGCAGAAAAACCAGAAGTGAACAAAGGTAGCAGAGGACTTAGGGGAAGAAGGAGAGTGAAGGGGCAAGGAAAGGTGAGGGGGCAGCCTGGGGTCTCTCAGGAACAAGCTCATTGTGTCCAGAGGTTCCTTTTAAAGGACCTGTCAAAGAGTCTCATGCTCCATTTGATACCTTCATTTTTCTTATTATACACACCCACACACCCACCCCACCCCCCGCCACACACACACGTTCTCTCTCTCCTGAGAATCTAAGAGCTCCTTCTGCAGTGCCCTCTGGGTGGAACTTGCTGTTACAGTGCAGCTCCCTGAAGTCCCCCCTGGGAGCAAGGACCTTGGTGTTAGTCCTCTGAGGACTACTGTCCCTCGTATCTTGGTCACAGCAGCAATCTTTCCACACTATCTGCAGATTTGATAGGGGCTTCCTTGGTGGCTCAGTGGTAAAGAATATGCCTGCTGATGTAGGAGACACAGGTTCGATTCCTGGGTGGGGAAGGTCCCCTGAAGGAGGACATGGCAACCCACTCCAGTATTCTTGCCTGGAAAATCCCACGGACAGAGGAGCCTGGTGGGCTACAGTCCATGGGGTCGCAAAGAGTCAGACATTGACTGAGCGACTGGGCACAGCACAGCACAAGCAACTAAAATCAAGGCCTGCAGGCTTTCCCCAGCACACTTGAACATGGTTTTTTCTGTGACATTATGACTAGTTTTTTCATCTTCATTTGCACAACACAACTTACTTGTACATATGTACTTATATGCATATTCATGCATGCATATATATTCTTATATATGCATAAGTACACACACACACCATCTTTTTCTCTTTTCTGTGGAAGAGTCTTACTAATCCACATAATAATAGTAATCAACTTTATCTCATTTGGATACAGAGCTCTGTCTTATATTTGATCTCATTTAACCTTCACAACTGGTGGCTCAGGCAGGAAAGAGTCTGCCTTCAAGACAGGAGACCCAGGTTCGATCCCTAGGATGGGAAGATTCCCTAGAGAAGGGAATGGCCACCCACTCTAGTATTCTTGCCTGGGAAGTCCTATGGAAAGAGGAGCCTGGCAGGTTACAGTCCGTGGGGCTGCAAAGAGTCAGACGCGACTGAGTGACTTTCAATATTCATGATACGGAAGTGAAATAGATAAGATGGTTATAATTCCCACTATATAGACTAGACCTAAGGTCAGGAAGATTGAACAACCTACCCAAGGGAATGACAGGACTTGGACTCAAACTCAGGTCTCTGACTCGGGCCCAGCGCCCTTCCGCTCTATCACGCTTCCTCGGAGAATCTGTGCTGAAACCCCTGCTTCCTGGATAGGCTAATGAATTTCTTCTTGTTAATTTATTTTCTTCTAATATACTATGTAAAACCCAAACCTCAGTTTCCCAGTATTTGCTTTTTCTTTCTCTACCATTTTTTAAGGCCATAATGGCTGTGAAGATAGCCATGTCTGATCCAGAGCAGTGGCATGTGGAGCCATGCCTGAGTTTGAAACCCTGCTCATCACTTCCTAGGTGTGGCCTTGGGGAAGTTCCTTAAGCTTTTGCTGTGGGTGAGGATAGTGTCTCTGTTTCCTTGCTGGGAAGTGGGCATGACACCTACCTTGTGAGCTGTATGAGAACCAGTTCCAGGAAGGTGTCCAACATGTTGTGACTTTAAAAAAGCAGTGGGGGTTTATTCCGAGGTTAAGGCTCTGACTTGACCTGAAACTGACTCCCAGGATTTGTGAACTGGAAACATTTCTGAGAAGGGCTGGTGAAAATTAGCAGGGGGTAGTGTCCTGGTTGGGAATGTACAAGGCTCCGTGGCCAGACTGGCTTTGATCCTGACTCCATACTGCGTGCCCTCAGGAAGGCATCTAATGGCCCTGTTCCTTGGACAGAAGTGTCATTCATAAGATAGAGGTGTTAATGGCACCCGCTGTACCATGAGCATAGATGCCAATAGCACTTTTAGGTGAGAGAATAAATCAACACAGGTAACCTAGTGCCTGGCACAAAGTTGTTTCATTATTACTTTCATTTTTGTGGGGATGCGGTTCAGGTATTTCCATTCTGAATTGAGTTTATTAATCTATTATTAACAAGAGCCTAAATGGAAGGAAATGGGAAAGCAGCAGGTCACCGTGACAATCTTTAAGCAAGTGGAGCATATTCTCATAGAGACAGTACCCAACCCTCTTGTAAAAAGAAGGGAAGGACAGCAGGACTTAGAGGAAATTTTATTATTCTGACTTCAAGTAGAATTGATGGTTTTGCGGCCTTTCTTACCTTGGGCAAAAACTGAAATCAAAATCAAGGTGAGAAGCTGTGCTATTGTTATATATGAAACACTGTAATCTAACTTCTGTTTCCCGGGCATCTCTGTGTGTGTGCAGGTACAGCTAGATATGTTGGCCAACATAGAGATCAGAAAACCAGAGGGTTTGGGGGGCTGTAAAGTCTAAGGAAAGCCCTGGATAAAAATATCCTCCATCAACCCTTGTAATTGACACTGGGGAATTATTATTCTTTCTTAATCAGGGACTGTGGGACATTGTGGAATGTTATGATTCTGAGATTCGCTCATTGCTGAGTAGATGTTTGTTTACTTTTCCTTTATGTCTTTATTTTTCTTTAATAAATATTCCGTTCAGTTGAGGCTGGTGGTCATCTAACTGAGGAAATTGATGCTAACCTACTCAGCTATCTAGGGGAAAGGTTTGCCCTGTTCTTAAACGGAGCCTTGTGTTGAGAGAAGCATGACATCCTTATCGAGTGGCTTGGTCCAGGGCAGCCCAAGTCCACTACAGTAAAAAAGAAAATGGGAGAGAGGTGGACTTTGTAGCCTGATCCTACAGGCAAATAAATAAAGCATGAAAAAAGGGATGGATCACACTTGTCAACAGGGCTGTTTCCACTGTTGTTATGAAAGGAATTTATGACACTGAGAAGGTGTTCTTTCATGACCTAGCCTCTCTTTATGTCTATATATTTTTAAAAGTCTTTGTTGAATTTGTTACAGTATTGCTTCTGTATTATGTTTTTGTTTTTTGGCCATGAGGCATGTGGCATCTTACTTAGCTCCCCAACCAGGGATCAAACCCACACCCCCTACACTGGAAGGTGAGGTCTTAACCACTGGACCGCCAGCAAAGCCCCTATGTACATTTATGGTACATAAGGCTGATTATGATTTTACAACGACTTGAGTAAATGACCTTCATAAATCAGGAGAAAAGACTGGCTCGATAGGGTACTTTTTGAGACAACTATATTTTCACCTGGGTAGCTGAAAGGTAAATATACTGGATTTATGTATTAAGGCCAAGGGCTTTTTAAAAATGATATGACATGAAATATTTTTTGAAATTTGCTTGTGGTTATAACTGCCATTTAAATCGCTACCAGAATTGGAAGAAAAATAGCTGTGATTGAACTTTTGTTTAAAAAGTTGTTGTCCTGCACACTGCAACTGTTGAGCCCACGTGTCACAACTAGAGAGAAGCCCACACACAACAACAAAAAGATCTTATGAACCACAACTAAGATTCAGTGCAGCCAAAAAAATAAAAAAAGAAATGTTGTTGCTTGAAGACTTCTGTTTCTGGTAGTCTAATAGAAGAAGATGCCCAGAATAATCCTCCCTGTATCACCAAAAACATTAACATTTCAGATTAGAAAATATTTTAAAAATTAGATAAACTATTGCACTGTGTAAAGTAATTCTTAGACGCCAAATATAAACTGAGAGCCTGAATCCTGAAAGGTAGATGAGCACTGGAGTCAGCTTTTACACTGAGAATATCTGATAAACTTTTGGATATTAAACTTCTGTTTTATCAACTTCACAGGTTGAAGCGATTTAAAAAAAGAAAAAGCCCAAGGCCTTCCTAGGGTGGAGAGACTACTAAGAGGACACCCTACCCCATATAAAGCTGAGACCTGAAGGAGTCACACCCTCAGCACAAGGATGGATTAGAAATAAAACCTCTGTTCAGAAGGGGAGAACAGGAATCTGACCTGTCTTGATCTTAGCTCTCGTGTTGGGGAGGAAATATCTCCCCTGAGAATTTGTACCCACAGCTATTCTGCATGTGTTTTTTTTAGTTTGCTTTTCTTTTTCCCATGAAATTTTTAAAAATTAATGTTTTAAAACCTACAGATAAGTCAAGGGAAAAGTGCAATGAACAGTTCTAGAGTCACTGATTTCCCTATACTTATGCTAATACCTATACCTACACATGTACATGCGTGTATATGTATATGTGGGGCTTTCCTGGTGGCTCAGGGGTAAAGAATACACCTGCCAAGCAGGAGACATGGATTCAATCCCTGGGTCAGAAAGATCCCCTGGAGAAGGAAATGGTAATCCACTCTAGTATTCTTGCCTGGGAAATCCCAAGGACAGAGGAGCCTGCAGGCTACAATCCACGGGGTCACAAAGAGTCAGACATGACTGCATGACTGAACCACCACCACTATCCTATAGATGTTTTAACTCTTCCTTCCTATTTTGATTACCTAACACTTACTTTTTGTTTTTTCTGATCCTGGTTTTCATCTTGTGTTCTTGTCTTAAATGCTCTGGACAAATCAGGTAGAGTATATAATTGAATGGGTCAATAAGTAAAAATAAAATCATTGCAACAAATAAAAAATTGAAATCTGAAAAGGGTGACTACTGGGTTGACCAGAAAGTTCACTTGGGTGTTTGCATAAAACCCAAATGAAATTTTTTGGCCAACCTAATGTTTTAATTGCTCTTTAGTCTTTTTCGTTAGTGGCAGCACAGAAGAGTGGTATGAATTAGTCTAGCTCTGTCTGAATCAATTCATCCAACGTTGGAATTCCAAGCAGTTTGTCTATGCTTGGGGTTTTAATATCTGCTAGTGGTGCAAATCACTAACAAGATAAGCAAAATCTATTATGAGAAAAAGAAAAGAGAACTTAGTACTGAGCAACTTGTAGAGCTGGTAGTATTTTAAGTATGAAAATATATGTATATATGTTTCATCATTTATGAACACACTTCTTGTCTCTAAAGAAGAAATCGTAACGGAGGAAGAATCTGCCCTCCTTTGATATAATGAAGATGATTATGGCTGTTGAATTTGTTATAAGAGTTCATCTCACTTGATTCATTTTATGCTAAAAATAACCTTCTTTCTCAGAGCAATCCCACTCAAAAAAATCCGTGGAGACATTCAAAAGAACACAGAAAATAAAAATGAAATGAAATAAAACAAAACGACATTTTAAGACTTCAGTGTGGGTGTTATATGGGAGGAGGCCAACAATGGGGTGACCCTGGGAATTAGGCTATGAAAAGACATAGCCTTTTGCCAGCTGAGCACACACAATGGGTAAACCCAGTATGCAGCCACAGCTTGTAGGGTACTGAAACTTGACTTTAACCTGTCCTGATGAAAAATTTTAACACATTTAAGGAAAGACTGGGACAGTCAGAAAGGGAATTGGTCAGACATTGAGGTTTGGAAGTGGGTGGTATGGGAAGAGTCAGTGAGGCAAAAGCTGGCGGTGGACACATGAGTTGTCCCGGCCCCAGACACAACCCTTCTGGCCCAAGCGGCAGGCAGGCCACATGGTGGAAATGGACGCATCAGGTAATTATAGGCTGACCCCATTAAACCTCACCCTTCTTGCTTGCCAAGCAAATTTCTGTTAAGTTGGCTTCTTTGCAATTTGTCTTAGAATGTGCCTGCCAGGCTGAGGCCAATGTCAATGTCTCATAAAAGACACCTTGCCTTTTAATGAAAACAAGGGCAGTCTGCTTATTATCCTCCAGCCTCCCTCCCACACTGACAAGAGGAGCACTTCTCTGTCTCTTAGGACTGAACCCCAGCCTGGATCTTGGGTGCTTTCACGGAAAGGAACATGCCTGTTGGAAGCCAGTCTTCCCTGTGACATCTGGCGTCCCCAGAGACCTTCTCCATGAATGTTGGCAGTCAGCCATCATCTCACCATCATGTACACATGATCACTAGAGGTTCCTTATCAGAAGAGGGGATGTTCCAGAAGGGTTAGGGATGAGCTTTGAAACATGGTTCACCTCTTCCAGTATAGCTCACAGAGGTCCTGGCTAACTCTTCCCACCTACCCACCCAAGGGAAGGTGGACATCAGCCCTTTAGAATGTACCCTCCTATATCCCCAGGGGGTTACAGACCTTTACAGAATGTCTCTCACTCATGACCAGTTCATGCAAGCCCCAGAATGATGCACCTGATACGTGGGTCACCTAGGAGAAGTCCATTTCTGAGATCGTCAACTCCTATTTAGCTTTTGCTGCCAGCAACTTAATACTAAGTACTAAAGAAACAAAAACTTTCCCCATTCCCTAATTTAGTCCTTATTTTAATGCCAAAAAAAGTATGATAGGGTAACACCTTCTTCCTTGCTTCGACTTTTCTCATCTAAGTTTGGATAATGTTCTAAGGTTGAGTACTGAATGTTAATTATTTTAAAGGATGTAAGTTTTCCATTATAAGATTACTTACAGGAATGGTAACATTTCCAAGTTCTTGAGTGTTACACATTTCCATGGGGATGGAGTGTTCTGGAGAACTTGGCTTTATCTGTACCTGGTAGAGACATAACACTATCACAGGAAGGGCCTCTGTTATCAAGTACAAGCCTCTTCTCTCCTTTCTGTATGTGGATAGGCTGGGGTTCAAGCAGGCTCACTTATCTCTCCAGAGAGAGTCAGCAGCAGGCTAGGAGGAGCAGCCAGTGCTCCAGGCTCCCAGCGCAGGGCTCTCTCCATGTCTCATCAGAATACAGTGCTTTAAATGAAGCCCTCCATTTGACCCTTATGGGGATGGCAGACAATAGAGGTGTATTCCATAGCTTCCTGCCTCAGTCTGGCTCAACTCAGAGTCTCTTCTCTACTTCCCCCACATCCCAAATTTCTGTACGTTGGGCTATAACCCACATATGCTCACAAATAAATACGAGCAACTACTCCATGGTATCAGTCATTTTCTTCCTCTCTTCCCCCAACCTTTGACAACATCATAGCCTAGGGTTCCAGCAGCCTCTTGATCTCAATCAGCCTAAGACTGCTGCCGCTTCCAAGAGCCATATTGCATCCACAGAGCACCATTCTGCCTCTGGAGTTACTTTCACATCTGCTGGGGACCACTGTCATATCTGCTGGAGATCACTGTTACATCTCTTGGGAACCATATTCATGTTCCCAAGACACTACTGTCACATCAGCTGGGGACCACAGTTGTGTCTGCAGGAAACCACTGTCGCATCTGCTGAGTACCATCATCACTGGATATGCTCACCTCTCAGCTGTTCTTGTCCCTCTTTTGCCTCTCTTTCTGCCTGTGTGCTTTGTGGGTAGCTTCCTCCATGTAAAAGTTTTTCATCTGTAAGAGTCAACAAGCTGAACAAACTCAGGCAATGATTCCTCTTCCCTCCTGTATTGTTTCCCCAATATCCATTCTCCCCTTCTTCCTTTTAGTCAAGCATAAGACTCAGCTAAAGACTGTATCTCTCAGCCTCTTTTGCAGCTGGGGTGGTTGTTGTAGACATTCTAGATAAAGTGATGCAAGTAGAAGGGGTTTGTACAACTTCTGGGTCACATCCTGTCACGGATGCTGGCTATGCTGCCATCTGCCATTAGGGTTTGTTGGCTGATAGCCCTCTTTGAGAATTAACTCCACTGAAAAGAGCCCTCTCATCCAGGGTCATGCCCTCTTCCTATTGATGGAGCAACTCACATCAATAACTGGTCAAGGGATATAAACGTGGTCCCATGGCGTGTAGCCTGCCAGGCTCCTCTGTCCATGAAATTCTCCAGGCAAGAATGCTGGAGTGGGTTGCCATTCCCTTCTCCAGGGTATCTTCCAGACCTAGGGGTCGAACCAGGGTCTCCCATATTGCAGGCAGATTCTTCAGATTCTTTACTGTCTGAGCCACCAGGGAAGCCCCGTAAAGACATAACTCTCCATCCCAATTCTGAAGGGCCATCTCTGCTTCACAGTTAACTATCAGGTTAGTTGAAGTCAAGTAACTAACTGGTTGTGATTGTCCTGAAGTCTAACTTCTCTCTCTGCACAATTCTGCTTTCTTTCTCTTCTGCACAGAGGCTGATATCAAGAGAACTCCGTAACAGGAAACTCCTTTGCCCTAATCCCCATCTCAGATTTCCTAGGAAACCCACCCTGCAAAACCTCTTTAAAAGAAAGTTATTATCTCTGCCTGCTTCTCTGTAGGTGGGAACACAGAAAGGGTGGTGATGAGTGAGCTTTGACCATATGAAGGAGGAAAATGCCTTACAGGGTGGCGGAGCAACAAGATAGAAAGGACGTGGGCCGCTGGATGATGTCACGGTCAAGCCCCCCACAATCGCTGGACCACTGACCATCTGCATCCTTCTAGTCTGTTATGTGAGAGAATAACCATTTTTGGTCTTATTTGAGTCGTTTTATTGCTGGGTCTCTGAGCTTCCCTGTTGGCTCAGATGGTAAAGAATCTGCCTGCAATGCAGGAAACCTGGGTTCAGTCCCTGGGTCGGGAAGATCCCCTGATGAAGGAAATGACTACCCACTCCAGTATTTTTGTCTGGAAAATTCCATGGGCAAAGGAGCCTAGTGGGCTACAGTCCATGGGGTCACAAAGAGTCAGACATGACTGAGTGACTAACACACACACACACACACACACACACACACACACACACACACACACTGCTGATCTTTATGTCAGAGCAGTTTAGTCTATACCTTAGGAGTTGAAGAAAGTGTGATCAACTCGAGTCAGATAACTTAAGACCTTGTAGACCACAGTAGGAATTCAGGAATTTATCTTTGGGGCAATGGCTTTTGCTGCATCCTTAGGCATTGTGTATATTGTTTGTCTAAGAAAAAACTCTGGAACTGAGTTGCTTCACCCTTAGAGTAGAATTGCCTTGACATATGTTTTTAAAATAGTAACATTAACAGGACTATTTGCCTAAATTGAGTTAGAATGAGTCAATAATTAGAAATTTTTTTGCATTATCCTTACAAAATACAAATTTGTAGATTTCAAATTAATAAAGACAGAATAAGAAGTTGATGTATTCTCTTTGGCATTTTGTTTGAATCACTGTTCTTTTGAGTCTCTCTTTACTGGAACTAGATTTTATTTTTTTTTCCCTCCAATCTGGCAATCCTGCAGAACTTGAGTGGAAAATAGGATTATGCTGAAAATTCCTTGCAGGAAGGAATGATTAGTGGCTCTATATAACTAAAAAACAGTAAATTGGAGCCACAAAGACTTGAAAGGTCAAGTCTTTAAAAACTTCTCTATAATATGTGTAACCACACTACTTTCTTGGCTTAGACAGCAAACTAAATTTGTATGTTTTCCTGGGGGAAACAGAAGCAACAACATTGTAGCAAAATTCCCGGTTGAATTGTTTTCTGAAAATCAAACAGTAAACAGCTTCCCCAATCTAGTTTGCAACACATCTCTTGGCAATTTGTTGTTTTTGGACACACAGACATGATTATTCAGCTAGGTGGTCTGGGTTGGAATTTCAGTTATTGCTATCCAAATAAAATAGTTCTTTTCCAGAAATCAGAGGGCTGTACTAACTGTTCTCTCAGAGCCTGGATGAAGACTATGTTGGGAACCTGAGCCTTCTTTCGAGTACTTTCTATTGCCTTTTTCTCTCAAAGAGCACACAGACGCATCTCTCACAGAGCCCCAGGTTGTAAAACAATCCCACGTCTACCTGCTCAACTCCTCAACCATCTCTCATCAGTCTTCTACTGGTATCTCTCCCAAGATGCTTTAAAATGAAAACTACATAAAATATGGCTTTCCTCTTCTTTCTTCAAGACCAGGGTAGACTAGTTTTCTCCCAAGGTACACCTACTTATAAATAAACTTCTTCCCTCAGAACAGTGGTCCTGAACCAGGGACGATTTTGTCCCCTTATCCCACTCCCTGGCGGACATATGGCAATGTATCGGCACATTGGTTGTCACAGCTGGGGGATGCAACTTGAATCTAGTGAACAGAGGCCAGGAGTGCTGCTAAACGTCCTGCAATGCCCAGGACAGCCCCCAAGACAAAGAATTATCCAGCTCAAAATGTCAGTAGGGCTGGGTTGAGAAATCCTACCTAAATAAGATTTGAAATTGTATTTACTTCTGAAAGTAACTGGATATCATATACTTTGGATTTTATTTGGGAGTAGTATTTGGAAACAAAACTTGCTCCTTAGATTATAGTTGCTGGATTTAGCAAATAAAAATACAGGAAGCTGGGACTTTCCGGGTGGTCCAGTAGTTAGGAATCCACCTGCCAATACAGGGGACAAGGGTTCCATCTCTGGTCTGGGACGATTCCATACGCTGCACAGCAACTAAGCCCGTGGGCAACAACTACTAAGCCCACACTCTGCAACAAGAGAAGCCACTGCACTAAGAAGCCCGTGCACCGCAGCTAGAGAGTGACCCCTGCTCTCTGCAACCAGAGAAAGCCCGGGTGGCAATGAAGACCTATCACAGCCCTAAATAAATAAATAAATAATTTAAAAATACAGGAAGATGAGTTAAATTTAAAGTTTTTACTTATATGAAAAAATTATCCATTATTCATGTGAAATTTAAGTTTAACTGGGCATCTTGTATTTTATCTGGCAACCCTAACTTAGACAGAGATATTTGCCTTACTTTTCACTGGTAGATTCACTTTTATATTTTAAACCACTGATTTTAGTTAAAAGATGCTCACTGTTTTAAAAAATGTCTTTATGTTAACGTGGTATGTAAACAAATTAATTATCTTTCCAAAAAAACACATTACGGTGAACACAGCTTGAGAGAATCTTTAGTTTCTTTTCTGAAAATTGTGTCAATCTGATTTTTGTTGAATTGCTGTGATGTGATAATAAACTTTCTAATGTTCTTATGCTTTGCTAGGAATGGTCCACATTGATTCTGGATCTCGGCTCAGTCTCTTCAAAGATATTTTCCCCAAATATACAAATCAGGCTCTTTCGTTTTCTTTTCTTGCCGGACTATCTACTACGTTCTTCACTCTCAAAATAAAACTAAGTGGTTACAATTTGAGAAGAATATGAATAATAAATATTGATAATCTCAGACAAAATCCAACATACCAGCCACATCACGCAGAAGAAAAGTGACCATAAGCACTAAAACATTAATGTCTTTCTTTCATAAAAATATCTATGTGTATGAACCCAGGGCTGGAGTTAGAAGGCCCGCATTCTGGTTGCGATTCTGCCACTGGTTTCTCTGGGCCTCTCATCTAGTGCTCACCCCTCTATACCAGGCTCTCTCTTCACAAAGTTTAAGATGCTTTGTGACTTAGGTATAGAAAAATATATGAAAAATGACTTAATTTTATCACATAACTGTCACATCTACTAAGTGAAATGTTAAAAAATAATTATTTAATAACAAAAAATCAGGTAATCGCAAATTTACTAATTAAATCAACCTTTACACCCCACTCCAGTACTCTTGCCTGGAAAATCCCGTGGACGGAGGAGCCTGGTAGGCTATAGCCCATGGGGTCGCTAAGAGTCGGACACGACTGAGCGACATCACTTTCACTTTTCCCTTTCATGCACTGGAGAAGGAAATGGCAACCCACTCCAGTGTTCTTGCCTGGAGAATCCCAGGGACGGCAGAGCCTGGTGGGCTGCGGTCTATGGGGTCGCACAGAGTCGGACACGACTGAAGCGACTTAGCAGCAGCAGCAGCATACTTCTTTATATTACACATGGAATTATAAGCGGCTAAACTTTAAAAAATCCATAATCTATTACCTTTTTCCAATATAGGAAGAGCTGGAGAAACATTACAGTAAAAATGAAGGCATTTACAGCGCTTTCTGTGTAGTAGCACTGAAACACTAAAATATTCCCAAAAGGAGCTAAGAAAAAGAACAAACAAAAAAGCTATCTTGCTCCAAAATATACTAAATGTGTAAAATAGGAAAGTAATGAGAACCTACTGTATAGCACAGGGAGCTCTCTACTCAATTTCTGTGGCGACCTAAACAGGGGGAAAATTCAAGAAAGAGGAGATATACATACGTATAGCTGGTGCACTTTGCTGTACAGTAGAAACTACTGTAACGTAGAAAAATACTGTAAAGCAACTACACTCCAATAAAAATTAAAAAACCACATGGACATTTTGAATGCAATTTCTCCACATGATCTTGGTTTAATTACTGTCATTTCTGAGCTCTCACTATTTTAATATTTAAAATTGTTTTCTATTTTTTTCATTTACCACAGTTGCAGAATGCTAAAAGTTGCCACTTTGCCCCGATGGGGGTAAACACTTCCTTCATCTTTAGTCTATTTGTCCATTTTCAGGTTTTTCTGAAGTTCTAAATCCAATCCACAAACCACAGAGAGGGGAAGACTCTAGCAGCTGAGAAGCAAGAAGGGTCCAACATGATGTCCTTGAAGGAATAGCTTGCAGGATGGGTCTGGTAGGACCTCGGAACTGTGTCTCAGGAAGGAACACCAAGAGACGCTGGGTCACCAGGAGGCACAGAGTCCTGGCTTCCCCAGGCCAGTCGAGTGCAGTGCTGATCCCAGTTACAGAATGAACAGTGTCATTCACACGTCGTAGTCATCATTCTAAAATGGATAATCTAAATTTTTTCTATTTTCTCCTCTTGGGGAAAAAATAAACATTTAAGGCAACCCTGAAAGACACTTTCAGTTCCAGCTCAGTTATTGCAGCTAGGGTTCCTTGTGAAAGTGACCTGCCATGGGGAGAAAATCAGGAAACTGAACTGGGAGGTTTTCAAAGTCCTTTTAGCTCTAAGCTTTACTTCCCTCTATCTTCACCTCTCTGGCCCTGATTCATTTATGCCACACTGGGATAGCCCCAAATATGAATGACCCACCCCCTAATTTCTATCATGTACTTCCATGTGCTCAGCTGCACTTTTAACTTTTAAAGAAACAGACTTGTAGAGGAATGCTTAAAACCCACAATATAGGAAGAGCTTCTCCAGACTCTGTCACCAATCTGTTTCTGATGATAAATACCAGATGCTTTGGAGGAAGATTAACTACACAGACAACTTGCATGTAAACTATACAGTCATGGCAAGACAGGGTCTGGAAGGGAAATGGGATTTCATTTTGAACTTGGCCATGGCATCTGCTTCTGCCCCCAAAGGGGAGCAGTTTTGAGTTGCTGCAGGTTCATTCATATATGTATGTTCATTGTTTCTCTTTTCTTCATGAGGGAACTGCATTAGCTCTTTTCTTTTTCCCTTTTCCTCTTGGAAGTTCAGCTGTTGTATCTGGTTTGTAGAGATCAGAACTGCCATGGGTAGTTGCTTGAGCCTTCTGGGTGGTGAGAAGGAGTTGGAGAGCTTACTCAGTCAGGGCAAATCACTAGTAAACAGCAGGGTGTGACAACTAACCTAACCCTTCAGAAAGCTCTCTAGGTTCAAAACCACCCCTCTCCTCTCTTTCGAGCTCCCCTTACTTACTCCTCTTCTTGGTCTAATCCCCTTCCTCCCTGATCCTTTTCTTGCTCCCTCTCTCCTTTCCCTAAGTATTTCCCGAATCTCCAATTTGTTCTCTAAAAGTCTATGAAATGCTTTGACATATAAACAAATATAAGGAATAATATAGCAAATATTTGTTCCTACTACTCAGCTAAGTTTGTTACTACAAATTATTGAAGCCAATTCTATATCCCTCTCCTGATATATCCACCCTCCATTCGCTGTCCCAGGAGTTAAACATAATGCTTAACTTGCTACTCATTTATTTGTAACAGATTATAACATGGAACTTAAAAATAAACTTGCTCTCACTGGAAACATTCTTTGTTCTTGTGATAAGAATCAGGGCATTTAAAGTTAATACATATATAGGGGCTTCTCTGGTGGTCCAGGGGTTAAGAATCCACCTTCCAATGCAGGGGACACGGGTTTGACCACTAGCTGGGGAACTAAGGTCCCATGTGTACTGATACTACTGAGACTGCAGGTCACAGTGAAAATCCCTGAACCACAACTAAGAACCAGTGCAGCAAGATAAACAAATAAAATATATTTTTAAAAACCCGTATATACAGAATGGATAAACAACATCCTACTACTGTACAGCACAGGGAACTATATTCAACATCCTGTGATAAACCATAATGGAAAAAATAGGAAAAAGTGTGTGTATGTATATATATACACACACATCAAAAAAGTCAATCTTAAAGGAAATCCACCCTGAATAGTCATTGGAAGGACTGATGCTGAAGCTCCAATTCTCTGGCCACCTGATACGAATAGCCGACTCATTGGAAAAGACCCTGATGCTGGGAAAGATTAAAGGCAGGAAGAAAAGGGGACAAAAGAGGATAAAATGGTTGGATGGCATCGCCGACTCAATGGACACGAGTTTGAGCAAGTTCCAGGAGATGGTTAAGACAGGGAAGCCTAGCGTCCTGCAGTCCATGGGGTCACAAAGAGTCAGACATGACTGAGCGACTGAACAACATATACATTATATATAAGAATGTACATATATTCATAAATATGTACATTCTTATATGTCCATATGGACATCACCAGATGGTCAATACTGAAATCAGATTGATTATATTCTTTGCAACTGAAGATGGAGAAGCCTTATACAGTCGGCAAAAACAAGACCGTGAGGTGACTATGGCTCAGATCATGAACTCCTTTTGCAAAATTCAGACTTAAATTGAAGAAAATAGGGAAAACCAATAGGCCATTCAGGTATGACCTAAATCATATCCCTTACGATTATACAGTGGAAGTGACAAATAGATTCAAGGGATTAGATCTGATAGAGTGCCTGAAGAACTATAGACAGAGGTTCATGACACTGTACAGGAGGCAGAGATCAAGACCATCCCCAAGAAAAAGAAGTACAAAAAGGCAAAATGGTTGTCTGAAGAGGTCTTACAAACAGCTGAGAAAAGAAGAGAAGCAAAAGGCAAAGGAGAAAGGGAAAGATATGCCCATTAGAATGCAGAGTTTCAAAAAACAGCAAAGAGAGAGAAGAAAGCCTTCATAAGTGAACAGAGCAAAGAAATAGAGGAAAACAATAGAATGGGAAAGACTAGAAAGGAAATTAGAGATACCAAGGGAACATTTCGTGCAAAGATGGGCACAATAAAGGACAGAAATGGTATGGTCCTAACAGAAGCAGAAGATATTAATAAGAGGTGGCAAGAATACACAGAAGAACTATACAAAAAAGATTTTAATGAACTATACAAAAAAGATTTATTAATGGTATGATCACTCACCTAGAGCCAGATATCCTGGAGTGTGAAGTCAAATGGGCCTTCAGAAGTATCACTATGAACAAAGTTAGTGGAGGTGATGGAATTCCAGTTGAGCTATTTCAAATCCTAAAAGATGATGCTGTGAAAGTGCTGCACTCAATATCCCAGTAAATTTGGAAAACTCAGCAGTGGCCACAGGACTGGAAAAGGTCAGTTTTCATTTCAATCCTAAAGAAAGGCAATTGCAAAGAATATTCAAACTACCCCACAATTGCACTCATTTCACATGCTAACAAGGTCATGCTCAAAATCCTCCAAGCTAGGCTTCAACAGTACATGAACTGGGAACTTTCAGATGTTCAAGCTGGATTTAGAAAAAGCAGAGGAACCAGAGATCAAATTGCCCACATCTGCTGGATCATAGAAAAAGCAAGAGAATTCTAGAAAAACATCTACTTCTGCTATTTTGACTATGCTAAAGCCTTTGACTGTGTGCATCACAACAAACTGGAAAATTCTTAAAGAGATGGGAATACCAGATCACCTTACCTACCTCCTGCAAAACCTGTATGCAGAAGCAACAGTTAGAACTGTACATGAAACAACAGACTGGCTCAAAATTAGGAAAGGAGTGCATCAAGGCTGTATATTGTCATCTTGTTTATTTAACTTATATGCAGAGTACATCATGTGAAATGCCAGGCTGGGTGAACCACAAGCTGGAATCAAGACTGCCAGGAGAAATATCAACAACCTCAGATATGCAGATGACACCACCCTTATGGCAGAAAGTGAAGAGGAACTAAAGAGCCTCTTGATGAAAGTGAAAGAGGAGAGTGAAAAAGCTGGCTGAAAACTCAACAGTCAGAAAACTAAGACCATGGCATCCTATCCCACCACTCAATAGCATATAGATGGGGAAACAATGGAAATAGTGACAGATTTTATTTTCTTGGGCTCCAAAATCATTGTGGATGGTGATTGCCACCATGAAATTAAAAGATGCTTGCTCCTTGGAAGAAAAGCTCTGACAAACCTAGAAAGCATATTAGAAAGCAGAGACAATACTTTGCCGACAAAGGTCCATCTTGTCAAAGCTATGCTTTCTCCAGTAATCATGTACAGATGTGAGAAGAAGGCTGAGTGCTGAAGAACTGATGCTTTTGAACTGTGGTTGTTGGAGAAGACTCTTCAGAGTCCTTGGATGACAAGATAAAACCAGTCAATCCTAAAGGAAATCAGTCCTGAATATTCATTGGAAGGACTGATATTGAAGCTGAAACTCCAATACTTTGGCCACCTGATACAAAGAGCCGACTCAATGGTAAAGACCCCGTTGTTGGGAAAGATTGAAGGCAGGAGAAGAGGACAACAGAGGATGAGATGTTTGGATGGCATCACCGACTCAATGGACATGAGTTTCAGCAAGCTAAGGAGATAGTGAAGGACAGAAAAGCCTGGTGTGCTGTAGTCCATGGGGTCGCAAAGAGTCAGACACGACCGAGCGACTGAACAACACATATTCATCAATATACATGTATAACTAAATCACTTTATACTACAGCAGAAATGAATGCAACATTGTAAATCAACATACTTCAATAAAATAAATTGAAAAAAGAATCAGGGCATTTAATAAAATTTTAAAAAAGAAAAATGAAATGAAGTTTTTCAAGAGAATGTACATTAAAATAACAGTTCCTCCAGCTACCTCCTGCTGCAGGGGCATGCACTAGTTAAAGTCCCCAGAACCATCAATACAGCTGTGCTCAGAAGTCTTTTTTTGAATCTCTGTAATTTTAATACTCTTTTGTTTAGTTCTCAGTCTTTCCTTTTTTTTTTTCTCCTTTGGAATTTTCCCAACTGTCCAAATGTTTCTCTCCTATCTCGTTATGGGATTCAACCCAGTGACATTTACTGCTTAGACAATTTATTCTTGAATATAAAATTTTCTCTCTGCTCTGCGCTAAACGAATATACTTGACTTTCTTGGCACCTTTCTATTTAAGTCATTTGGTGTAAAAGAATGAAGGCCATTCACATTAGGATGGAGCAGGAGGTCACTGAGAGGGGTGCTTCCAGCCCTCTGGAGGCGGGGTGACTATTAAACACGGCAGAGGTCACGGTCCTTGGGCCCCTGTTCATCTTTGGAAAGTGCTAATGGTTTAGGTTCAGCAGAGTCATCCTTAGCACCTGGGCCTTCCTGACACCCACTGAGGGGATGTCCGTCCCCGATGCCAGCACCGAGAGAGGCCTCTGCTCCCATCAGGCCCAGCAGAAGTGCCTGGGTAGAGGTGCCCTTGCTGTCAAGTTCTGGTCTCAGATCCAGATTCTCCTCTTGTCTTGGGCAGCTACTGAAGGCAGAGGCTGGATGCCCAAAGAACAGAGTGCTTGCTGTGGGGTACCCACCAAGGATAAGCCCAGAATTAGATGCTATTTTAATATTAATTACAATTAACAAAATAGGCTGCATGGTATGGTATAAAATATGAGGGTAAAAGATATCTAACCAAAAGACTCAAAATACAAAGGATATTGGAAGTAGGGTTGTATAACATTGGCTTTTTCCAAATAATGCTATTTAACTGTTTTCCATTGTTTTCTCATTCTTACAATATGATTTATTTTCATCTTTGGCTAACAGTTAATTTCAAGAATGTCTATGAAGTAAATATGGCTTAGTATAACAAGCTCAGGCTTTGGAGACAAACAGAACTGGGTAAAAACCCTCATGTAATCACTTTTCAGAACAAGATATTTACCCTTGGTTCTTCCAAGTCTGAATTCCTTAGCATGACTACATAGACCTCTGACTATGCCTGCAGTCTTAATTCTCATTATCATCTACTACTCACTTTATCCTCCTAAAATGTTGGGTTACATGTCCTCAGATCACAGCATACTGTTTCTTTCCTCCCTATCTTTACTGGAGTCATTATTTCTGCTAGGAACTACTCCCTGGCCACAAGGGCTGTCTGCCTAACCATGCTTCATCTTCAAGTGCTTTGCAGATGGTGAATGATTCCTTCCCATGCAATTTCATAATACCCTGAACTTATCCCCATTAGCACGAAGCACATGAATGGGTGTTACATGTTTATCTCCTCCAATATAAGCCATTCAGAAACAAGAATCACGTCTTATTTATCTTGGTATCATTGGTGACAGCCTTAAGTAACCTCAATAAATATTTGCTGGATTAGAAGGAATATATCTGTGAAATGAGTATAATACCAACCCTAGGATTACTGTAAGGAGAAATATTAAAATGCTGGCTGCTAATTTTGTTACCCAGCCTTCTTCCAATGTATTTCTAAAACACAGAAACAAATATATCATACATGCAAATAAAATATATATTGACAGTCACCTGTAGATGTCATTTTTATACTCACATTTTCCATAGAAAAGTATGTGCAACAGTGTTACAATTATATTTGCTAATTTTAAGATACCACTTGGCTTATGAAATCCAAATATCAGGAAGATGCTTATGGACCAGATGAGCAGTTTAGTTGAAAGTCAACTTGTTTCTCTTAATTTATATAAACTGTTGGCCATATCTGCAAGTAGACATTATCTTGAAGAATAATAAATGTAAAAATACACTGGCTTTCAAACAGATCCACATACACGGTGAATACATCTATACTTAAGAAGACCAGGGAGAAGAGAATTTTTCTTCAAAATGGAGATCATTGGGGATGTTTCTTTTGCTTGAGGAGGTTTCTTCAACAAATCCTGCCATGTAATGCTTCTTTCACCCATCATTGCATGCACACACGCACACACACACACACAAGTTCTTGGTGTACCACCCCTGGATATTGATACTGAGCCACTTTTACACACTGGAAGATATACCCAAGAGAACCCCTTCTGCACTTGCCTTACTCACTCTCATTATCCTGTAGGTTTTCAGTATTTAGTTAGCCTTAGATGAGAGTTCAAGGTCACTTAATTACCTCCTCCAACAAAGAGGGGAAAAGGCACAGAAGTTGTGTTTATTCACACAATAGTCTTATTCTCCCATCCTTACAATGGGAATCAGAGGTACAGAGTGGAAGGCTGTGGTGGCAGTAGCAAAAGACATGAAGCATTTGGAAGCCAAAGAATGGATATGCCTTGTAGAGGCAGTGGTCAGCAAAAGGAGGAAGTTTCCAGAACTGGGGATAAGATACAATTGAAAGATAGAACACAAAAAGCAGAGGAAATCACTATAAGGACAGATAGACATTGTGACAAAAAACAAAGTGTAAGACTGAGATGTTAGAAAAACTGAAGGGTCAGTAAAAACTCTGCTCCTTTAACAGTTGAACATGTTCTGTGTCCCTCTCTCCGCTTTAAAGGAGCTCCCATCAACCATGTGCATCTATTATGCTCTTGCTGGATGCTCTGGGAGATATGTTAATAAGGTTTAGCTTTTGCATTTGAGGGCTTCCCTGATGGCTCAGACAGTAAGAAAATCTGCCTGCAGTGCCAGAGACCCAGGTTCGATTCCTGGGTCGGGAAGATCCCCTGGCGAAGGGAATGGCTACCCGCTCCAGTATTCTTGCCTGGAGAATTCCATGGGCAGAGGAGCCTGGTAGGCTACAGTCTATGGGGTTATAAAGAGTTGGACACGACTGAGCCACTAACACTTTCACACTTATATTTAAAGTAGAAAACCAGGACAGAACTTTATGTGTGGGAAACATATGGTGTGAATAGATACTGTTATACAAAATTAATAATATTAACAAGTATTCACATACAAAGATATTTTGCCAAGTAGTCAACACATATTCCATTCTCTCATATACATTTTGGCTTGATTTGAGTTGCCTTATTTCACTAAGGTAACATCAACATCTAGCTTGATGTTGCCTTAGTAACCTTGATGTGTATAAGAAGGAAGTTCAAGAGCTGTGAAAAATACAAAGTGCAAAACTGCCCTGTGACACCATTTCAAACTCACTGGACCCTGTCATCATTGGACTCTTCCTACCTCACACCCATTACTTAAAATACGCATTAAGTAAAATATATGCTTAGTGTGCAAAGCATATACTAACATTAAAACATCGATGTGAGTAATGGTTGACATTTCAAGAAAAGATTTCAATAAAGTGGGGTATCAGACCAGAAAAAATATGTGTCATTTACACAACTGATATGATTGTGCATATAGATATAATTTATGGATGTGGAATATTTTTAAATGCTGCTTGCTTAAGACAACTTGTGTATAAAGCAAAGAACCCATGAGTAATGAATCCCTACTGATCCAAATGGCAGGACTTCACAAGACAGAGCTTAGCTGTTCTTCACCATGAAGGGTAGCTTATTAATCTGGAAAAGCTAATACAGCTCCCCAAAACTTAACAATACCATGAAATGACTTAAGTTTTGGAAATAACTAAAATTATTTTACGTATTCATTTTTAAATATTTCATAAAATGGTACTTTTTAACTTTTTAACTATTACCATTAAAAAATGAGGCATGTGAATTTGCTTTTTACCTAGTAAACTGAGTTAATACAATGGAATAAACATAAATGAATTTATATACATATATAAATTGTGAAAGTCACTCAGTTTTGTCTCTTTGTGACCCCATGGACACAACTGAATCAACTTAGCGTGCATACATAGTATATATAGATGTATCAGAGTTGCTAGTCCCAGACAGCCCAAGTTGTCAGTTCTGGTTGGGGCTTCCCAGGTGGTGATAGCAATAAAGGACCCGCCTGCCAATGCAGGAGACATAAGAGATGCAGGTTTGATCCCTGGGTAGGGAAGATCCCCTAGAGGAGGGCATGGCAATCCACTCTAGTATTCTTGCCTGGAAAATCCCATGGACAGAGGAGCCTGGTGGGCTATGGTCCATATGGTTACAAAGAGTCAGACATGACTGAAGTGACTGAGCACAGCACAGCATCTCTGTGGAATACAACTTTATCAATTACAGGATAGCGCTATGTGCAGTTCTTTTTGCCTTTAGTCATACAGATTACACTCATTTCCAAAGTTGCTTAGATGAGGACAACCCTCCATCCCCTTCAGTGTGGTTGCTTCAAACATTTTTAAGAAAGATTCTTTTGTCACAGTCTACATCCCATGGTGGGATTCTCTGACCACCTAAATAATTTTTAAAATTTTATATATTACGGGTCACTTTTTGTGCTGTAAAATTCTATGGATTTAAACTAATGGATCATGTTATATACCCACCATTAAAGTATCATACAGAATAGTTTCATCTCCCTGAATAATCCCCAGTGCTTCATCTAGTCAACCTTTTCTCCCTCCATCTAAACTCGTGGTGACCATCAATCTTTCTACTGTATCTTTAGTTCTGCCTATTCCAGAATGTCATGTAATTGGAATCATATAATTTTTCAGATTCACTTTTGTCATTTAGCAGCATGCATTTTAAGTTCATCCATGTCTTTCAGGGGTTTGATAGGTCATTTATTTTTATAGCTGAATAATATTCCATTGTATGGATATCTCATAGTTTATTTATCTACTCAGCTATTGAAGGACATTGGTTCTTCCCAGTTTTGGGTGATTATAAATAAAGCTGCTATAAACATTCCTGTGCAGATTTTTGAGTGGATACAGGTTTTCAAATCAGCTGAATAAATACTTAGGGGTACAAATGCCAGATTGTATGATATATTAGTTTCCTAGGTCTGCTGTAACAAATTACCATAAATTAGGTAGCTTAAAACAACATAAACTTATTCTCTCCCAGTTTGGAGTTTAGAAATGAAGTGAAAATTGAGTGTCAATAGGGCCAAGTTCCCCCTGAAGACTCTATGGAAGAAAACTTTCTTGCTTCTTCCTAGATTCTTATGGCTGCCAGAAATCCTTGGTATTCCTTGGCCTGTTGATACATCACTCCAATCTCTGCCTGTCCTTGCACAACCATTTTCCCTCTCTGTGGTTCTGTGTCTCTGTGTCTCCATCTTATAAGGACATCAGCTATTGGATTTGGGGTCCATCCTAATTCAGTATGCATGCATGCTAAGTCACTTAGTTGTGTCTCTTTGCAACCCTATGGACCATAGTCCCCCCAGGCTCCTCTGTCCATGGGATTCTCCAGGCAAGAATACTGGAATGTGTTGCCATTTCCTCTTCCCGATTCAGGGACTGAACCCATTCTTATGTCTCCTGCATTGGCAGGCTAGTTCTTTACCACTAGAGCCACCCGGGAAGCCCCTAATTCGGTATGGTCTCATCTTGACTTGTTTACATCTGCAAACCCTCTATTTACAAATAGGGTCACATCACAGGTACTAGGGGTTAAGACTTCAACATAATTTGGGGGAAGTGGAAAAATTCAACCCACAATATATGGTAAGAGAGTGTTTAGTTTTGGGAGAAGCTGCCTTGCAAAGTTTTGCATTCCTACCAGCAATGAATAAGTGTTTCTGTTGTTCCACAGCCTCGCAAAACATTTGGGATTGTCAGCTTTTTGGGTTTTAGCTATTCTAATAGGTGTATAGTGACATCTCCTTGTTGTATTAATTTGCAATTCCCTAATGACAAATGATGTTGAACATCTTTTTATATGCTTATTTTCATCTGTATATTCTCTTTGATGAGGTATCTGTTAACATCTTTTCCCCATTTTAATTTTTTTAATTTTTTTTCTTTTCCCCATTTTTAAATTGGATTGTTTGTTCTCTTGTTGAGTTTCAAGGGTTCTTTGTATATTTTGGATACAAATCCATTAACAGATAGGTGTTTTGTAAACATTTTATCTATTCATTCACCTAACAGGATATTTTGTATTTTTATCATTAAATTTTATGTATTTCTTCCTTTAAGACTTCCTCTTTGACTCATTGATTATCTATGAATGTGTTATTTAATTTCCAAGAGTTTAGAGATTTTATTGTTGTCCTTCTATTTCTTATTTCCAGCTTGATCTAGTACGGTCAAAAAATACTTTCTGTATGAGTTCATAAATTTTTGTTGCTGTTGATGTTTGCTTTATAACTTAGGATATGGTCTACCTTGGTAAATATTCTGAATGTTCCATGGGCTCTTGAAAAGAATGTGTGTTCTGTTGTTCATTGGTGTGTTCTATAAAAGTGAATTAAGTCCTGTGTTTAATTCATTGAGATGTTTGCTTATTTTCTGTCCAGTAGTTCTATCAATTGCTGAGGAGGGAGTGGTAACTATAATTCTGGGTTGGTCTATTTATTCTTTCATACCTATCAGTTTTTTCTTCATGTGTTTTAAAGCATTGTTGTTTGGTACACACCCTTAGGATTGGTATGGCTTCTTGGTGGGTTGGCCCATTTGTTGTTATACAATATCTGGCTTGTCTCTAGTAGTTTTCTTTGCTCTGGAGCCTCCTTTATTTGATATTAATATGCCAACTCTTACTTTTTTGTGTGATCAATATTTGCATGATATCACTTTCTCCATCCTTTTCTGTCCAAGCTACCTATGCCATCATATTTGAAGTTCCATGTAGACATTATTTATCTGGGTTGTGTGTGTGTGTTTTTAAATTTTTATTGGTGTATAGTTGATTTATATTGTTGTATTAGTTTCTGCTCTACAGCAAAGTGAATCAGTTATACATATACATATATCCACTCTTTTTTAGATTCTTTTCCTATATAGGTCACTACAGAGTATTGAGAAGAGTTCCTTGTGCTATGTGGTAGGTCCTTATTATGGGTTGTGATTTTTTTCATTCCCTCTGCCAATCTCTGTCTTTTAATTGGTGTATCTAGACCATTTACATTTAGAATAATAATTGATTTTGTGAGTTCAAGTCTGTCATTTTATTATTTGTTTTCTATTAATTCCCTATTAATCATTCTTCTGTTGCTCATACACTCTCTTGTTTTTTTTTCTGGTGGAGGGGGTAACTTGAACATTTCTTAGAATACTATTTTGATTTATTTAATGTTTTTGAGTATTTAACTTTGTATTATTTTCTTATTGGTTGCTCTAGGTATTAACAATATACATATATAACTTATCACAGTCTACTGGTATATGATGTTTTATCACTTTGAGTGAAGAATAGAAAGAAACCTTATTTCCTTTTGCTGCTGCTGCTGCTGCTAAGTCGCTTCAGTCATGTCCGACTCTGTGCAACCCCATAGACGGCAGCCCACCAGGCTCCCCTGTCCCTGGGATTCTCCAGACAAGAACACTGGAGTGGGTTGCCATTTCCTTCTCCAATGCATGAGAGTGAAAAGTGAAAGTGAAGTCACTCAGTCATGTCCAACTGTTCACGACCCCATGCACTGCAGCCTACCAGGCTCCGCCGTCCATGGGAGTTTCCAGGCAAGAGTACTGCAGCAGGTTGCCATTGCCTTCTCCATATTTCCTTTTAGGACCCTAATTTTTAAAATATGATTCCTCTGCTTATACATAATTGATCAATATGTCACATAATACTATTTTTGTTTCACTTAATTCTTAGTCATGTATGGATGTGAGAGTTGGACTACAAAGAAAGCTGAGTACCGAAGAATTGATGCTTTTGAACTGTGGTGTTGGAGAAGACTCTTGAGAGTCCCTTGGACTGCAAGGAGATCCAGCCAGTCCATCCTAAAGGAGATCAGTCCTGGGTGTTCATTGGAAGGACTGATGTTGAAGCTGAAACTCCAATATTTTGGCCACCTCATGTGAAGAGTTGACTCATTGGAAAAGACCCTAATGCTGGGAAGGATGGGGGTTAGGAGGAGAAGGGGACAACAGAGGATGAGATGGTTGGATGGCATCACTGACTCAATGGACAAGAGTTTGAGTAAGCTCCATGAGTTGGTGATGGACAGGGAGGCCTGGTGTGCTGCAGTCCATGGAGTCGCAAAGAGTCAGACACAACTGAGTGACTGCACTGAACCTGTTTATTGCACTTCATAGATATTGCTTTAAAAAAAACTGAAGGTTTGTGGAAATCCTGTATTGGCACTATTTTTCCAACAGCATTTGCTTATTTTGTGTCTCTGTTCCACATTTTGGTAATTCTCAAAATATTTCAAACTTTTGCATTATTATATTTGTTATAGTGATTGTAATAGTGATCTTTAATGTCACTATTATAAAAAGATTATGACTCACTGAAGGTTCAGATGATGGTTACCATTTTTAGCTATAAAGTATTTTTAATTAAGTGCTATAAAGTGTTTTTTTCAAGCCATAATGCTATTGTACAGACTAAACAGACTATAGTATAGTATAAACATTACTTTTATATTCATTGGGAAGCTAAATGTGATTCACTTTATTGTGATATTTGCTTTATTGTGGTGATCTGGAAATGAACCCGCAATATCTCCAAGGTATGCCTGTACAAAATACAACAGTTTCACTACACGGGAAGAGCAAAATGAATCTCTTTCAATATATATCACTCTCTAATAGCATTGATACCAAATAAATAAATGAACCTGCTTCCCATTTACATTTCTAGGTAATAAAGTATCATTAGAGGAAGTCACATAATTGTGCTCACTTAGCTAGGCTCCAGGATGGCTGAGCCCCACTCCTGAAGGTTTAGATTCTATTTTCTTTCAATTCCAAGGGGAATTCCTAGCATCCCTTCCTTTTTCTATTATCCTCAGGACCAAGCTTTAAAAGGTACTAAAACCCAGGTCTCCACATAGGATTTTGAACAGATAGAACTGGTAAAATGTAAATTGATACTGTAACATTCTCCAGCTAACTTCATTTCTATAAAAAGTTGAATAAATATTTAAAGAATATCTCTTTGAAAGGGCATCTAATTATTAGCCTGCCCACGGCTTTCACTTGATTTGTCTCCTTCAAACTAATTTAAATTTGACCTTTGGCACTGTCAGCAATGCTTCTATTCACCTTCTGCTAACTCCCTGATATATCCTCTAAATTGCTTTCTCTCTCTCTTTAGAGCCCCAATCTCTTTCCATCATGCTCCTTTGACTTGTTTTCTAAGGTAACAGGGAAATTTGAAGGTAACTGATTTGAGCTAACTCAGCACCTCCTGCTCTCCTCGAAACTTCCTCCAGTGTCAGAAAGAAAGCATGTCTCTTCATTTTCAGTGCTAGCTCCACTGCTCAAGCTCCTGATCTCTGCCTCTCAACACTTACAGTAATTCCTAGGACCCCATTCCTCTCTTTTCTGCCATCTTAAGGTTTTCGCTCAGCAGTAGCCAATTTTGTCTTCATCTGTATGTAGACTCACCCTGTTATCTCCTTCAAGAACTGTACCTTGAGTCTTCTGCTCCTGTCCTATTCCTTTCCTTATCTGGTCATATCTTGTACATTCAGATATTTTCTGTATACTTTATCTGATATATTCCTTGTGATATTGTACCTGCCCCTATTCCTAATACCATTTTCCTTAGTAATCACTTGCAATTTGGTTTATAACAACCTATTCAATGAGAAATGCTCAGTGCAAGGATGCAATGTGACTCTTGTCTGATAATATCCTGCAGCATTTCCTCCCTTTATTTTTTCACACCATTTAAATTTATATAATACAATGTATTAGATCATAAAACCTTTCCTCCTATCATGTTCATAAAACAATAGCATTCCACCTCCCATCCGTGACTATGTGAATCCATTAATATTGTATTAAGACTTCCTCTTCTTTTTTACTTTCTCAAAACTACATATTCCCATACCTTTCAATATCACTAATTCTGGTTCTCAAGTTAATAAATGCTCTTCCTGATCAGTCTCTAGCTTATTATCACATCCAATATCCATTAATTGTCTTCAGATTCTTTGCCATTGTCATTCCCTTCTCTAAGCCTTGATTCATGCAGCATAGCCCATATGTAGTGCTGTCCTCTGTGCCAATTTAAACCCAGTGTACTCATCCTTCAAGGTCATTCAAGGTCACCCAAGGCCCTACTTCTTCTCTCAGGCCTTGCCAAACACGGCAGTACATTATAGACTTTCTCCAAAGCCACATTAGACTTTGGACAAAAATTGTGGTCTGCTAGACAAAATGGTATCTCCTAATCATCTCTTGTTATCTCAAATATGCAGACCTTATTTAATCGACTATCCCTTTGAAAGCACAAATACAAGTTTCTATTTCCTTACTGCCGAGCAGGGTGCTGGGCATATTGAAGTTGCTTCACGACCTTGTTTAATGGTTTAATTCTAAACAAATACTAGTAAGGATTGATGGTGATTTCACGGCACTGATAATTCTACTTGAGTGTAACTAGGATTTTTATAGGACTACTTAGAAGGTTACGGGTAGAATGTCCGTCAAAGAGTTTATAAATAGGGGCTTTCCTGGTGGTCCAGTGGTTAAGCATCCACCTTGCAACACAGGGGACATGAGTTCAATCCCTGGTCAGGGAACTAAGATCCCACATGCTACACAGCAGCTAAAGTCCATGCACCACAGCTACTGAGCCCTTGAACCATAACTAGAGTCCACGTGCCATATGAAAAGATGCTGCATGATGCAATGAAGATCCTGTGCAACTAAGACCCAACACAATTAAAAAAAAAAGTTTACAAATAATAAATGCTGGAGCAGGTATGGAGAAAAAGGAACCCTCCTTAAAAAAACTAAAAACAGAGTTACCATATGATTCTGTTACCCCACTTCTGGGCAAAAATCTGGAGAAAAACAATTCAAAAAGATACATGCATGCCAGTGTTCACAGCAGCCCTATTTACAACAGCCAAGACAGGGAAACAGCCTAAGTGTCCATCAACAGCTGAGTGGAGAAAGGTCTGTTTTATATACATACACTCAATGGGATATTAGTCCTAAAAAAGAGTGAAATAATGCCATCTGCAGCAACATGGATGGACTTAGAGATGATCACACTAAGTGAAGTAAGCCAGACAGAGAAAGACAAATATCATGTGATACTGCTTATATGTGGAGTGTAAAACAAATGATACAAATGAACTTCTTTACAAAACAGAAATAGAGTCACAGAGATAGAAAACAAAACTATGGCTACTAAAGGAGAAAGGGAGCAAGGGATAAATTAGGAGTTTGAGATTAAAATACATACACCACTATACGTAAAACAGATAACCAACAAGGACCTACTGTATAGCACAGAGAACTATTCTTAATATCTTACAATAACCTATGATGAAAGTTAAAAAAGAATATATATATTTTGTTGTTGTACACTCTCTCACACACACATACATCTGAATCACTTTGCTGTACTACCTGAAACTAACACAACATTGTAAATCAACTATATTTCAAGAAAAAATTTTTTAAAAGATGAAGGCTACAGGCAGAATGACATACTGTTTAAGAGTATGAGCCTAGAATGCCTGGGCTCAAATCCTGTCTCTATCACCTGTTGGCTAGGTGACCTTGGGAAGGTTAATTAACAACTTTGTGTCTTAATTTCCCTCCCTGAAAATAGGGGAACGTTACAGTACTTACATCATGGAGTCATTATGAAGGTCAAATGTGTTATGTTGGATACTTAAAACAATTTCCGGCATGCAGAAATTGTTCCATGAATGTCCCCTATTATTAAATGCTTATCAGACACAAAATGATAGTATCTCAGAACTACTTGCTTTATAAGTGAGTCGAGGAATAAGGGTAAAATAATTGGCTCAAGGTCATAGGGCTATTTAGAAACAAAGTCAGGAAACCGGTTCTCCTGATTTCCATTCAGTATTTGTTATTTTCCTCCCCAAGAATTCCATATCTGAACATGGAAATGACTTATAGAAGTTTACAGTTAAAAGTGACATTCAAGGATTTCTAGTTCATAATGTATGATCACTTGTTACTTTCATCTTTGCTGCCAGCACCATTTCACAGATTCTTAACAACCCAGACAAAGGATCCTAACAGAATCTGCAACATGGCTCCTAAGTCAAGGAACACATAAGGGATAGGAATGGATGCCAAGATCAAGTCCCTGGAGTCCAGATGACCATCGCTAGATGAAACTATTTTTAATGTCTATATTTTGAAAAATAAGATTTCTTTTTCAGGGAAAACATTGTCTGGAATACTCATTATAAAGTTGTAATTCAGGTCATCCCACACATACATAAATGTTTTGCAGATAGTATGCTTCCTGGTAGGAATCTGAAATTATGATTTTGACAAACTTTTAACAATATTCTTTAGCATCCATAAAAATGCACAGGGGCCAACTACCCATACAAGGCATAATTCCTGAAGTTTTCGGCTTTCTGTGTGGTTCTCTGGAACAATACTCAGCCTGGTTGTGCAATCGACTGTGCTAGGGTTTTAAAATTCAATCTAGCAAATATAGACTCTCCAGAGGAATTGCAGCAATAAAAAAACTGCTATTAAATAGATACAAACAAACCTGTGTGTAAAAGATTCTCTCATCAAAAGCAATAGCATGCTATTCTCTGTCTCAACGCAATGCTAAGAGATTCAATTTCCCTTTAATGCAAATGAAACTGTCCTTTGTAACAGTAGCAATAAGGGAGAAGGCCGAGCTGAGTAATTAATAATAATTGTGTGTCCACCAAGAATGTACATCCAACACCCCTCCCTTCTATAAACATACATTCTCTGTGTAGGATTATTTAAAATGCCTAATTGTTGTATTTGGACTCTGAGATTTATGGCTTGGGATTTTAAACCTCTAAACAGGGAGGTCCAATTACTTGAATCTGAAAGTTGAATTACCTTCTTTATACTTAAGACTGAACAGTCTCCACTGATTCCACAGAGGATGTATCATTCCTGCTCTCTGCTTCCACAGTATTTTATTATTATCTCTAACTTTTCTCATGATAATCTGATTTGTTACACCTAATTCTTTGTCTCCTTTGTAGACTATAAACTCCTGAGAATAGAATTCATAACTTATTTATCTCTGTGTCGTCCTAGAATTTTACAGTGTTTTGGACATAGCAGCTGCTCAATAAATATTTTGACATTTAATTTTAATGATATTTATGTTACACATTTTCCAATTTTAAGTATTGTTAATGGAATCTCACCTTTGACATAACTTCTCTACCCACTTCTGAGAAGATTCAAACTCTTGCCTTAGAAACATGAAAAAGGACTCTAGCAGATTGATACTGTAATTTAGATGCTATGTAAACAGTAAGGGACTGTTTAGCATTACTTGTTGAGTTGTAACTTTAGGAAAATTTGCAGAGATTTCTTTTGAGTTTTTAGTTGTTTAAAGGGACCCAACCATCTCAGGGGCATGGGAAAGGAAAGAAAGTCTACTGTGCCTTCTAGAAAGACACCTCGTACCCAACCCCTAATTTCAAGACCCAGAGAGCACGTGATGATCAAGGCATTTCCAAGGTCCATCTTTCCTCTTTTTTCCCTCAGTTTTTCTGAGAAATTGTCAGTCTGAAGTTTAAGAAACATGTAGTTCATGCCTACAAGGCCCACAGACACAACTGATAACATGTTGCAGGCCCCAATTGAAATAAAAAACTCAGGGCCCTCTGTTCAAAAATTATTAATAATTTCAAGACAATAACACCAGAACATTAAGGCAAGTGTGAGCTTTCTAAGCACAGGTCTCTGTGTGATTGCAGAGGTCTCACATGTGGGAAGCCAGCCCTGTTCTGTCTTCCAAGAACTTTCAGTACACTGAAAGGCAAAAAGAAGCTACAATTCAAGTATGTACAAGAGGCTGCAGGGGTCCAGAAGTTCCTGATTTTGGAAAACTGTACCAGGGAGGTGACAGTTAAGCTCATCTTTGAGGGAGCAGAGCCAGTGACGAAAGCAAGATATTCCAGACTAAAGAATGGCAGAATTCTTCAAACTCCAGGAAACTTGACAAACTCCAGGAAACTTGCTACATTTAGAAAAAGTGTAACAAGTAAACACGCAGGTAACTAATTGAGATTGAGAATGGCAAGAAGCAGAAGCCAAATCTATGGGGGGAGAGGGGCAAACAATTAGAGTGCCTACTATGTATGTCAACTTCTTTACCCCCATGTCATAGTTTTAAACAGAACAATCTTGTGACTAAACTGCTAGGCCTAGTTCTACAAACAGGTTAGTGTAGGCCCAGGGTAGTAATGGTCAACGGGCTTGGGACACATTGCTTGCTTTAGTTGCTAAATCATGTCCGAACCCCATGGACTGCCAGACTCCTCTGTCCATGGGATTCTCCAGGCAAGAATACTGGAGTGGGTTGCCATTTGCCTCTCCATGGGACACATTAGGCATGCAGTAAGTATCTGGGGATTTACTACTGGCAGGCTATCTGACTTACTGCCCAGGACTATCAACCCCTAGGCCAAGCCGATTCTAGGCATGCGATTAACCACTCCAGAGGTCCTTCCCGCATCTCTCCCGGTCCCCAGAGATCTCTTCTTTCCTTCTCGCCCCGCCCCCGTGTTTCCACCTGCCGGAAAGTAGGTGGCAAAAGCACTTCCGGGATAACAAAGGTCGGCCCCGGCAAGATGGCTGCCCCCTTGGAGCTCAGTTGCTGGGGAGGCGGCTGGGGGCTCCCGTCGGTGCACAGTGACTCCCTGGTGGTGATGGTGAGGCCGTCTCGCTAGCGCGGGCGCGGGCGCGGGCGCGGGCAAGAAGGAGCGGGGCCAGAGGCGCGAGGCTGGCTGGCCGGGTCCCGGCGGCTAAAGGTGGTTCCCGCGCGGCGCTCCGGCCAGAGCCGGCCCGGAAGCTGCTTGCTGCAGCAATCTGGGCTCCCTTGCGTCCGAGAAGTTACAGCCTAGCCTGTGTCCCCGCCGAAGTTATCGTTTCTCCGCTTGGCTCCGAGTGTTTTCAATCTTGCAAAGCTGTCTGGGCGGTGGAATGAAAGCCCAAAGCAGGGGGCGCGCGCTCCATGCTCTGTATCCCCTGAATGCTGGGGTGGGGGTGAAATAAGTCCCCAAAGTCCTGGTAGCTGGCGTGCGCAACGCCGGCTAGAAGTCTGGGGAGGGATGCAACCCCGGAGTCTGATGTTTCTACCTTTCGGGGGACCCAGATTTGAAGTCAAGCTGCAATGCAGATTTCCTTTAGTACTCAGTCTAAAATGTTTTATTGCAAACTCTCTTTCAGGCTTACGCCAAATTTTCTGGTGCACCCCTGAAAGTCAATGTCATAGATAACACCTGGAGAGGTTCAAGAGGTACACTGTAAACTTTTAAACGCTCCTTTCTGCCCCCTTTCTGCATCCTCCCCCCTCTCATTTAAAGCTAGGAGGCATGTAGCCATGGAGTACCTTGGGGTTTTAGTTCTCACCATGACCTTGACTGTATGTTGCTTATGTTTTGATCATTCTGAGTAATACTTCAAAGGACAAGCCAAATAAGTGAAATGAGAAATGAAATGCTCTCCAAAACTGTGTGTGTGTGTAAAACCGCAAAAACCTAAGATATCTTACTTATTTTTTCCTCCTCCAAATGTGATTGGTATAGTTTTAAGGGTACTGGGATTTCTTCAAAGGATATCGAAATGCTTCCTTGTGTGTAAAATGTTTTTTGATTATAGGAGATGTACCAGTTTTGACAACTGAAGACAATACTATTTCTCAGCCGGCAAAAATACTAAACTTTTTAAGAAAACAGGTGGGTGGTCCTTTTTCTAAGTAGATTCTCCATCCCTGCATGTTACTTTAAAAAAAGAAAAACATTAAAAATACTTTTTTAGAATTCTTTTTTGGAGATACATGCATGCATGCATGCTCAGTCACTTCAGCTGAGTCCGACTCTTTGTGACCCCATGGACTGCAGCCCACCAGGTTCCTCTGTCCATAGCGATCATCAGAGTGGGTTGAATATCATAATGGCTTGCCATTCCCTTGTCCAGAGGATCTTCCCTACCCAGGGATTGAACCCGGGTCGCCTGCATTGCAGGCAGATTCTTTACCACTGAACCACCTTGGAGATACATAGGGTTTGATTAAAAAAATAAATCTGAGAGTCACTGCTGTAAATTATGAGTTGTACTGTGATTCGAAAGCCATATAGTGAGTTATAGTCAACTTATACGTTCATGCACTTTGCTTGGCTTTTACTGAAGTTTAGGTATAAGTAGACTCAATTCAGCTATCTTCACTATTACACTTACTGATATGGTTGTAAATTTAGTTCCATAACTACTACACATTTTGTGCTTGGTGTGAGGTCTGAGTTCCTATCAACTAGCAACTATTTTTTAAAAGTACTTAAACTAATAGTTGCAGTTAAATGTTTCATGAAATAATGTATCCAAAATATCTGAACATGCCAAGATTTATACATCTAAAATGTTTAAACATGTAGCAATTTATATAACCGTGAAAGTTAAGGAAGTCCTATGTCAACAAAATTTAGAACTTTTCTAAATGGGAAAGTTTTCTCTTTTCATAGGGAAAACATAACTAATTAGAACTTTTCCTTATTATAAATTAACGAAAATAATAATAGCTTCTATTAAGTTTGTACTACATGCCCTGCACTAAACTAAGGTCATTAACAATCATTGAAATAATAGTTAATAATTAAAAATAAAAACTAAAACTAACATTTATGGACCTTATGACACTATGTTCAGAACTTTATTTGCAGTAAGTAGCATTTGTTACTGAATTTGTATTTCTCTTTTCCCTTTTAATATGTTTGCCATTTTTGAGGAAGAATAGGACTCCTAGTTTATTTAGCTTCACTGTTTTGGGATGTTCTTGACTTATGAGGTTTTGGGTTTTATATTTTTTAACAGAAATACAATGCTGATTATGAACTTTCAGCAAAACAAGGGGCAGATACGCTAGCTTACATTGCTCTCCTTGAAGAGAAACTTCTTCCTGCAGTGGTGAGCATTGGTGAATATTACAGTATTTTAGTGACTTACTGAGAATGTACTTGGTCTGTTTAGAAGAAAAATAATGGAAGAGGCTTAAGAGAGGAAATTTCATTTATGTATTATTTTCAATTGTTTCATGTAACTGTGAAACTGGGTTGATTCTGTTAGACATTCAACTAGTATAGGAACCAACAAAGTGAAAGACAGTGTCATTTTGGAAAGAAAAATTCTCTGTGAAAGACAGAGTTTGTTGCTCCATGTGTAGATTTGGGCCAACTGTAATTCATTCAGAAAATATTCATTAAGCACCTAGTACGTTTCAGGCCTTATTCTGGATGCTTGGGATAGAGCAAAACAAAACTCACATGTTTAAAAATCTTGATTTATCCTTGAGTCATCCTAACTGGAAAATGGGTATGAAGTTAACTTCACTCAGAGATATTTATGAAAAAGTTTTACATCTACTGAATGATCTTCTTTGAATAAAAGAATATCCTTATAGTGTTTTTTCCCGCTCCTTTTGCAGCTTCACACATTCTGGGTTGAGAGTGATAATTACTTTACTGTGACAAAGCCATGGTTTGCCTCACAAATGCCTTTTCCCTTGAGTTTGATCCTGCCTGGAAGAATGTCTAAGGGAGCACTGAATAGGATTCTCCTGACCAGGGGAGAGCCTCCCCTCTACCACCTTCGAGAAGTAGAAGCTCAGGTATGGTTGGAATTACCTTCAGAGCAAGTGCTCTCTGGAGGAGGGACAAGAGAGAGAGCAGGGATGAAACTATTGGGTTGGCCAGAAAATTCGTTTGGGTTTTTCTGTAAGATAAGAAGGTACAGAAAAACCTGAACAAACTTGTTGGCCTGCCCAATACTTACCGATGCCAGCCTGAAAAGGAGTTCTCGAGCATCCTTCCTACTTTTGAGATATAATTTCATCCTTATTAGATATACAGAGATGCGAAGGAGTGCCTAAATCTTCTGTCAAACAGATTGGGAACATCTCAGTTTTTCTTTGGAGATATGTGAGTACATTCCCTTATAAAACCATTTTAATGTTTTGTTTGCATATATCCATTGAGCAGTTACTTAAAGCAAGTTCCTTGCCTGGTCCTCTTACCCCATCCTCAATGAGTTTGCCACTTAAAAAAATACTTAGTGGATTTTTCACTATAGGAAACTTTCTGTTGGGGTAATCTAACATTGACTTAATATGTTGCATATGTGACTTTGAAACTTTTAAGACTGTTCCCACCCAGTCTCTAGTCTCTATATGATGCCTGTGAGTAGAAATCAATCTTTTAATTTACAACTTAAATTTTCTTCTTAATAAAATGCGTATGCTGCTGCTGCTAAGTCGCTTCAGTCATGTCCGACTCTGTGCGACCCCATAGACGGCAGCCCACCAGGCTCCTCTGTCCCTGGGATTGTCCAGGCAAGAACACTGGAGTGAGTTGCCATTTCCTTCTCCAATGCATGAAAGGGAAAAGTGAAAGTGAAGTCGCTCAGTCGTGTCCGACTCTTCGCGACCCCATGGACTGCAGCCCACCAGCTCCTCTGTCCATGGGATTTTCCAGGCAAGAGTACTGGAGTGGGGTGCCATTGCCTTCTCCATAAAATGAGTAGAGTATTTTAAAAAACGACTAATGAGTAAAACCCTAGTTGCGTCATTTTTATAAGCCCAAATGGGTAGTAAACCTTTTAAAAGACGAGACTGTATACTGCAGAATTGATAAATGTATTTGAGAGAAAGTTTTTAGCATAATCCCAGATTAATATTTTCTTATGTGCTTTTTAAAAATCCTTAATTTATTTTCAGGCCTTCCACTTTGGATGCCTATGTGTTTGGTTTTCTTGCACCTCTTTATAAAGTACGTTTTCCTAAAGTTCAGTTACAAGAACATTTGAAGCAGCTCTCCAACCTGTGTCGCTTTTGTGATGACATCCTAAATAGTTATTTTAGGGCTAGTCTTGGAGGTAAGTTGGTTCTTCTTCAGCTATTCTTTGTTTGCATAGAATATTTGCATATTCTCCTAAGGATGTATACACTAAATCCATTGCTTATTTAAAATGTGTGTATATTGTCTTTAAATCCTGGTTTATAAAACTTCAAAAAGTGGCATTTTTTCCAACTTTACTTTTTTCCCCACGTGTTAGTTCTTCTTTCAATAGAGAAATATCTGTTTGCCTTTTGTCTGTTCTGGATTTTATACAGTTCTTGCTTCTTGTTCTTAAAATATTGCCCCTTTGAAGTGGGTCATTTTCTTCTAAAAGTTAACCACAGGTATTTATTGTGTCCCTGCTGAAAGATAGCCTTTATCCTAATGCAAATGGGCAATTACTTTAAATGTTGCTTCTAGCATTTTCCTGCGTGAACAGAAATGAGCAGCAGATTGATTTTGGTGAGGTACACTCCCATGATTCCACTACTTGAAAACTGATTGCACCAGACTGGAGGTATAGTAAATAGAGTGCACCTGTCACTTAGGCTCTGCTTCTTCGGGAGTGTGGGGCCTTGTGTTTAAGTGATTGGGACACTAAGTTTGTGTGGGGAGAGTTGGCAAAAATTGTCCTTTTAAGAAATAGAAGTCATAAGGACCATTGGCTTGGGAACAGTTTATTTTTTTATATAGTGGGTTATGTGTTTTGTATATAACACACTTGTATGTAATAAGGGAGGGGTTAGTAGTTTGGAAGTCATGAAACTGAGTAATTTTCAATCTTGTTACTTGGGAGCAGTGATTAGCAAACCTGACCACAGAACAAATACAAAATCTTGAGTCCTATACCAGATTCACTGAATTAGAATAGAATCCATTCCTGGAAGGGATCCCAGAAATCTGTATTTTTTAAAGTCCATTCAAGTACTTTGGAGGCTTGGTGGATATTTGTTTGGCCCTTAGAAAGCTGTTCAAATGCAGTAGTTGTAACTAAAGGCCTATTTGAAATGGATGGGGAAAAGGAACAAATCAAATTTGAGAAGGCAGTGAAGACTGTTGTGCTCTTATTAATGACCTTGGCTGTCTGCATAACACTTGGCTAACTGGGTCTCCTTAAGGACACATTGAGTCCTTTGGCTTAGGATTTGGTTTTAGAGTATTACTGTATCTCTTAAGTTTGCCTTTGAACTGAGAATGGTTTTTCACTTTGCTTTTTTGGGGAGGTGGGTGGGGGATGGAGCACTTAGGGGGTGGATAGACTCAATATTCTTTGAATCTAAACAGCTTGTAAGGCTTTCAAAATTTCCTCTTTCTGATTTCTGTCCTGGCTTCTTAGGCATCTCTCCTGCTGGACAAGAAACGGTAGATGCAAATCTACAGAAACTGACACAGCTTGTAAATAAGGAATCCAACTTGATTGAAAAGGTCAAGTTTCCTTCAATCGTTATTTTGTAGTAGTTCAGCATTTTCCTTTCAGCAGTGAATATTGTAATTTGGGTTATGCATTACCTTTACCTTTTTATTTTTTTAAGTTTATTTTTTCAGAAAGTTGTTTGAATATACATTTATTCTAAAGCAGTACAAAATACAGTGTTTTGAAGCCAGTAATGGATTGATTGTTTGGGGGAAAGATCTGATAATAGCATTGGGTTTACTTTTACCACACAATTAGCAGTACTTTTCAAGTTAAGAGACTCTGGCTTTTTAAAAAAAGGTGGGGAGAGAAAGAAACAGAAAAACACTTCTTGCTTGCTTGTCTGCTTCTTTCCGTCTCTAAGGGTTAACATTTCTTGATCATAAGCTCCTGTGCTTATTCTTTCTTACTAATAGCATTATGGTGTCTTTTTCTTTCTTTCACATAAATGTTTTTATGTTCTCTCCTTCCTATCCTCTGTTCTAAATGTTGTTTACAATTTTTGGCTAGTGTGGATATTTGCCACTTAGGGAGTATGCATTTGTTGAGAGAAATATCGAGGAATTGGGCAGGGGAGGGAACCAACAATGGAAATTTCAAGGGTGATTCTAGGTGGAAAAAGAGAGTTATACAGTTTTTTCGTCAAGTGTTTGATAAACTTGCTTTTTTCTTACACAAATGGATAATGCTTCATTCTTTCACAAACTTAGGGGTCATTATGGCCTAATAACACTGGCTAGAGGTTTGGGGGATTGAGTAACAGGCACTGTATCATATGAGCTTTATATGAGTTATCTCATTTAATCTCACAGCAACCCTGTGTGTGCAGGTACTCTGTTATCCCCATTTTACAGATGAGATAACTGAAGCTTCAAGGATAGCTTATAACATCATCTGCCCGAGGTCATTCAGCTGGCAAGAAGTAGAGAGAGAATCTGAACCCTAGTAATTGGATTCCAGCATGGGCTTTGTAGTTAGTCAGCTATGTAACTCGTGAATGAAGTTATGTATCCATTACTACTGGTGGTAATAGCCAGGTTTACAACTGCCACTCTCTGGAGTAACCATTTTATTTCTTTTTATGGTATATTCTTGGGCTTCCCTTGTGGCTCAGCTGGTAAAGAATCCACCTGCAATGTGGGAGACCTAGGTTCGATCCCTTTGTTGGGAAGCTCTCCTGGAGAAGGGAAAGGCTACCCACTCCAGGATTCTTGCCTAGAGAATCTCATGAACAGAGGAGCCTGATGGGCTACAGTCCAAGGGGTTGCAAAGAATCAGACACAACTGAGCAACTAACACTTAACGTCTTACTTATGTACCTCTTGTTAAAGTTTGGATAAGCTGAATGAAAGCCAAGTTTGTCTTAATTCTTAGCCCAACCCAGTAAATCTCATGAGAGGAAATACACCAAGAGTTAAGTGTGGATAATGGAAAAATCATTCAGACTGTTGTAGATACTAGTCTGCTGGATGAAGACTGTCCAGTGTAGTTTTCATTTCCATCTGTAGCAAATTCATTTCAGACCTATATTTGCAGAAAGGGAAACCAAGAGGCCCTGCCACCACTTCTGTACAGTTCACTTTAGCAGCATCACTGTATGAGAGTCTCCTGACCCTGTGTCAGCGCCCCTCCCCACCCCACTTCCCATCTGCTCTTCAGTACAGATCACTGTTTGCTACAAGACAATAGAACAACAAATTCTCTTGACTACCACTGTTCACCATTTAGACAGAAAATTTAGAGCTTAAAAAAAAAGAGTTATGTTTGAGGAACTTAGTTCTTGCAAGGAAAAACAGACATTTTAACACAACTGATTCAAATAGTTCACTGGGAATACTCTTGTCCATTGGAAAACTGAGTTAATCTTTTATTCTTTTCCTTTGATTATAAACCCCATGTACCTCTGCCGAAACATTTCCTCTGTGCTTTATAAAAGCATCTTGAAAGGAGAGAGTTTTGTGCTACACTGTTAAAACTGTAAAAAAAAGCCTGTCTACCAGCTAGGTGATAAGATGCTGTATTCTCTTGGTTTTGGGTCATCGATGGCAGCTGCTTTCAAGACTTTTATGAAGTAGCTTAACACCAGGACCTTGCACTCTGGTTTTGGGGTACCCTGGTTAAAGGTAGTTTTCTAGGGTCTGACTCAGATCTAAATAACCCCTCTCCTGATGTTTTCAGGGATGCTAATGTACTGCTGAAACTCTTGGACATTTTCTAAATGTGCTCCACATTACTTTGTTTCTCTAGAGCAGACTTAGAACTGATCCATTGTTTGCAGTGCCTCTGGATTGGGTCTCAAGTATTTATCCTTCTGTCTCTTTTCCTAGCCTTCCTTGGTCTAAATACTCAGAGCCTAAAAGAAGTGATCTTTTTGAGTGGAGTACAGGTCATTTTTATTGAGACACTGAGGTATAGTTGAAAGAACAATAGTGTTAGAATAAGACCAGTGTTCACATTTCAGCTCTATTGCTAGCTTTGCTAATGCAAATCTGATAACCTTTATGAGCTTCCTTTTGCTAATCTGTAAAATAGAGGATGGTTGTCTTTTTTTCTTTACAATTTGAGCTTCTTGGGAAGCTCAAATGAGAACATACTTCGTACCCTGTGGAAAGCAGTCTAACAGAAATGTTGCTTTTACACTTAATATTGGAAGATTTCTTAAACCAAGTTGTACTGTGGTTGAATTCAGTAGACTGTTCATTTTGTGGCATTACTGTAATTTTGTGAAGACATCAAGGATGAGCCATACTGCTTTTATACATATACTAAGTGAAAGTGAGAGTCGCTCAGTCGTGTCCGACTCTTTGCAACCCCATGGACTATACAGTCCATGGAATTCTCCAGGCCAGAATACTGGAGTGGGTAGCCTTTCCCTTCTTCAGGGATCTTCCCAACCCAGGGATCGAACCCAGGTCCCACGTTGCAGGTGGATTCTTTACCAGCTGAGCCACAAGGGAAACCCCATACATGTACTAAGTCAGCCAGTATTTAGTTATGATGTTTAGAATTCTTTAGAGATTATTTGAAAGAAAAAGATGTCTCTAGCAGTGCTAGAAACATAAGGTTCTGTACTCTTCTAGGCTATAGTTTGGATGGGGACGCCACAGTCCATATTAGTGGTACCATAGCTATTAGTCAGATGTACTTTTTGTACTTTCCACAGATGGATGACAATCTTCGCCAAAGCCCTCAGCTTCCTCCTCGGAAACTGCCAACACTTAAATTGACTCCAGCAGAAGAAGAAAGTAATTCCTTACAACGGCTATCACCCTGACAGTCATCATGCTTTGTGTCCAAAGTCATGTCGTTTTTGCAGCAATCTCTTACACTAAGTGTGTGAAGGCAAAAAGAAAATGCTAAAAATAGGTAGAAGGAAGACTCTAAAACAAAAGAAACTCTATGACAGCAATTTTTTTCTCGTTAGGAAGCTTCTGTTTTAGCTTGGCAATGCACTTTATATAACATCAGCGTGAATGCTAAATGAACTTGCAGGGGGAAGAAAATACATTGTACTGTATATAAAAACCTGCCTTAACCTTGGCAGATTTTTGCCTTTGGTTCACAGGTTGCTGGCCTAAAGCTCCACTCTGTTCTGAATGTGCACACTTAATTTATTCAAGTTAATTTATTAATTTAGTATCCTTAGAGCAGTCTGAATATTTAATATGTGGCTCTTTGCCTAAGGCTTTTTCTCTTTTGTTTAGAAATCTGATGCCTATTTTAGACACCAGGAAAAATATATTATTCTAATATTCTCTTTAATAGAAAACTTGTATTTAAGGTTAAAAAACAACAAGGAATGTGTTTCTTAATTATCTCACAAGTCTAACCTTTGGGAGAGTTAGTACCATATATATAAATATTAAAGGTGGTAGCATATAATATTTGTCTGACTATATGCACTTCAATATAACAGTGTTTGCTGATGTGTTCAGTATAGCAAGGGCTGTTTTAATTTATTGAAGCTTTAGGCCTGTGTATTTGTAGTACATCTTTTAACACTAGTCATCTCTTTCTTGGATTGATTTCAGGAGAGCTGAATGTTAGCATCGCTTTTACGTCAGGCTGTAAAGTCTTACGACACTTGCCCAATTGTTAGACAGTACTCAGGAGGAGCCCACCACCACAGAACTGGAAGCACCTACTGTGTACCTGGTCCAAGTTCTCCATGCTTGGCTCAGACCAGTGTTCTTTTTTTTTTTTTTTTTCCACATGAATTTTTTTTTAGTTTAAAAAGAAAAATGAATACAAATAACTGAAATGTGAAGAAACATGAGGATCCCAAGCATATGGATCTTGACATTCGTGTAAAGGGGAGGAGCAGGGGAAAGTTCATGGGAGACAGAGCTAGAAAATTAGTCCACCATCAGGTTATTCTGGGCCTTGAATCAGACCAGTGTTCTTTCCTAAGAAACATACCATGTAGTCAGAAGCTTTATGACAACTAATTATTTTCCATAGAGCTTAACTACAGTTGAAGGATTCCTTGGAATAATCGGAAATAGCCAATTTTAAGGAACATTTTCCATTTATTGGTTGCTGAACTATTAAAAGATTTGCTGTGGGGGTAATTTTACTTAGAATCTTGCTTATTTTAGTGGCTGAGGTGCTTCTGCCATCTTAAAACCACTTCTGGGTTTTTTAAATATAGGACCATGTTTTTGACTAGTGTCTTAAAAGATTACTATGGTGCTCAGCAAATCTTATCTCATCCTGCTGAAACCCCCATGTTAGGAAAACAGCTTTGGAGTCAGGAGACTCGTCTAATTTGAGCTGAGTGGAGCTCAGCAGTGTTTGACCTGCATCCTCTCAATTTGTTCTGTATCAGGTAGCTATTTATATAGGAGTCTTTAAGTCATCATAAATATTTTTTCTTGAAAGTTTTAATGAGAAACAAGGTAATCGTCAAGGTCTTGGTTGTCTGTTTGGATACATTGAGAGAAAGTCACTCATCTGTTTCACATTACTTCTGCAACAGGTGGGAGAGTGGGTGGGTGGGGGTGGGGGGGCGTGGGAGTGTGTGTGTGTTTTATGTATTAGTCTTCTGTTAAGATTCCAGCAGTCGGAAATCAGTAGAGAGCGTGTATGTGCGTGCATGCGTGCATGTTTTATGTGTTAGTCTTCTATTAGATTCCAGCAGTCGGAAGTCTGTAGAGAGGGTGTGTGTGTGTGTGTGTGGTGTGTATGTGTTAGTCTTCTGTGTGTGTGGTGTGTGTTAGTCTTGTGTGTGTGTGTGTGTGTGTGTGTGGTGTGTGTGTGTGTGTGTGGTATGTGTTAGTCGTGTGTGTGTGTGTATGGTGTGTGTGTGTGTGTGTGTGGTGGTGTGTGTTAGTCTTCTGTTAGATTCCAGCAGTCAGAAATCTGTATCAATATTCTATGTTGGAAATCATGACTGTAGGACTTTATTATCCTCTGGGATTAATGTATACTGAAGAAGGGTGGTTAGTACATTAATTAGACATCTGTTTATGCTTTCGTCAGGGTTAGTCATTTTCAATTATGATTTCTATTAAAGCTTTCAAAAAGCATTTGAAGTGACTTACAATTGTTAAACATGTGTAAAATAGGACAGTTAAAATTGGGTTTTGGAAAAATTAAAAATTTGTAGGAGAAAGAACTATACTAACCCAACCCTAACTATACTAACTCTAAAATTGAATGGTAAATGTAACTCCCAAGTTTCCCCACAGACAAAATCAAAGAATAATATGGGATTATGTAAAGTTTTCTGTCAATAAAATGACTAATGTCCATGAGTAAGAAAAATGTGTTTACATTTTCATAAGAATGTGGGGTATTGTGTTCTTATGACACAAAGATGCAGCCAATAAGCATACTGTAATGTTTGATGTGTTGAAAGTTGAATCAAAAGGTATCATTCTAGAATAGCAAGTTTTGCCCTTTTTTTAGTAGAAAAGATGACTGTAAATATGATTTTATTTCCTTTCAGTCATTCCTGCTTTGAATTGCCTTTAGCTATGTGCCATATAGGCCATGATCCTTCCAGACTATCTTTGCTAAGAGGCGAAGTATGAGTTAGATAAGTGAGAATTTATATGTTGGGTTACTTAGTTGTGCTTTTTTGGTAAAAGCTAATGAGATGCTAGGAAGCTATCACTGAGCACAAACCACTCCAGGCATCAGCTGCGTATATAGGAAGCTCTTGGAAGGGAACAACTTCCAGGATTCGACAAAGAACTTGTAACCAACCTGTCAGAATATGCTTTGGATAAAGTTTGAGTTTGCTGAGATAAATGATCCACAGTCTTAAAACACTGTGGTAGAGGATAATATGATAAAAAGGACTGTGTTGGTGTTTATGTTTCTTCCAAGTATAGGATGAGAAAATTGGTCAGATAATTCCCATAAGATAAAGATCTTTCATCCGCAAACTGTCATTGGTTATCCATAAGGCTGACCATTCTCATAACACCAAAGAAACTGCAAAAGACCTTTAAGGATAGTCATTCCTACACAATGTTTTTTTCCCCTAAAAGTTTGGCACTGGCAGATGAATCAAATTTCAACCTAGATATGTTTATTTTTTGAGTGCTAGAGATCTTACATTAAATCCAAAGAATTTTTATTTCCATTTGTAATTTCTGTTCATTTAATATGGCAAGCAAGATATATTAACTTAGAAGAATGGGAAAGCTTACTTCAATCAGAGCTAAGTTACAGTTCTCAGAAGTCTACAAAAATGGAAAAAAATAGACATCAAAAGAGGCAGAAGTTGGTAACAGTGATAGCATCTCAGAAAACCAATCTTTAAAGGTAGTATCATTTGATAAAAGTGGCATTTGAAGTCAGTAGTATGTTTTCTTAGAGCCTCTTCCAGGAATAGTCATTTACCAGGTTATTAGATTTTTTTCATCAACTGTTTATTTTTTCATAAGCTGTCAAAAATTGTATCCCTCTAAAACCAAAATACAAATGCTTACATGTAAAGACAAGAAGCTGAGGGATATATTACATAGGCGCTCTCTGTACTATTTTTGCAGCTTCTTTTTGTGAGTCTGTAATTACTTCAGAATAAAAGGGTTTTAAAAGTAAATTCAATAGAGTGAATTTATCTTTAGATAAACTATGATTTACAATTTAATGCTCCAGACATAGTATTCAGTATTCAGTTCCAGATGAATAAATGCATAATATAAATTAAATATAGTTTATTTCATTCTGAGTTTAAAGACAAAAGCAAACTCAACTTTATAACATATGATTATCTAAGATTTGGTTTGCCTTATCAGCAAAGAAAAAAGCTAAAACCAAGAACCCCTTTTCCTAAGATATAAAAAATTCTATGATCTTTATGTTTATATCTTTTCTCCCTATGGTACCTGGGTTTACCTGGGTTTACAATATTTTGAGAAAAGCTCCTCCACGTCTCCATGTGGTAATCCTTCTTTATTTTGCAGGTGTCCTCGCTAACAACACTAGGACCATGCTTTGATGAACAAAGTGTAATGTGTGTCTTTGTTTTTTGTTTTAGGCTTACAGGGATTTAGTGATTGACTTTGTCTTGGTTTAGTTATTTATCTAATTGAAATCCTGAGCAGAGCCACATAGCATATTTGAGTTGTAATGATAGTATCCTGGATATGTTGTTGGCACTTAGAATTACTTTCTGCCTTTTCTCTTGTTCAGCTCTGTGTAATTTGCATTTACTTTTCAATGTTTTCATATTTCCTAAGATATTACTAGATTATTAAGAAATTTGTTATTTATGTGAACCAAAGGGTTTAACTGAAGCGTAATTAAATCTTCAAAATGTTGATTTTCATAGAGACATAGAGTGATTTGCTTTTTTTTTTTAAGCGTTTGTAAAATTATTTAGCTCAAAACTTGTGTTGGGATATAATGTTTGTTTAAAGCCCAGATTACCTGCCCTAGACTTAGAATTACTGTGATTGAGGTGGAGACGTATTCTCAGAATCAGAAAGCGTACAAACATTTTTTGTCCTGGTGAGGAGGCCAATGATTACTGATAAGAACTAACATTCTTGAACAATGATATAAGAAATGGTTACTTTGAGTTGGATGTTTATAAATAGAGAGTGAAATGTTATAATAAAAGACTGTTCAAAGCAAAACAAAATAGTTCCTTTAAAAAATGCAGAAAAATAAACAATATCCTCATTATTGTTAATTTGAAATTATATTGTAAGTTTTTGTTAAAACTATATTTTACTTCTTTGGAGAAGCAGTTCAAGATATATTTTGGCAGAATATATTGTTATTGTATGAATCGAGAGGTCTTTGGCCAAATAGGTTTGGAAAATTCTGAGTTAGACAAAGTTAAGTTATCGTAGGCTTCTCAGAACCTTAGATACGCTGTTGATAGTTTCAAACTCCAATGAAGACCTGTATTTTATACACCATTTTCCTATTTTTATGTGGATCTTTTTTTTAAAGTAAGTGTCATGTGGGATTTGTGTTCTGAGAAATGCACTTAGCGAAATGCTGCCCTGTGTTTCTGCTTGTTTGTACTCATTGCAAAGGCGTCCAGTTGTTGGGTTGTTTGTACTCATTGCAAAGGCTCCCAGTTGTTGGGTTGTTTGTACTCATTGCAAAGGCTCCCAGTTGTTGGGTTATTTGTACTCATTGCAAAGGGGTCCAGTTGTTGGGTTGTTTGTACTCACTGCAAAGGCTCCCAGTTGTTGGGTTGTTTGTACTCATTGCAGAGGCTTCCAGTTGGTGGCTGCCCCTCTAGTGAGTGGTGGGAAAATGGGAGGAGACAGGTTAGGACTCCCTTGGACCATAGAGTTGACTGAGAAGTGGCTTTGGGTTTAAATAGGTTGCTGTTTAGGCACCTGTGAGGCCTGTGGTCAGTCCAGTCACTTTCCCTGGAATCCCAGTTAGCTTGGAACAGCTGCACAGGGGTGTGAACTGGTGGTTTCAGAGAACCAGCCACTTCTTAGGTATCTGCAAGATAGAGGGAACCAACGTGGGAATCCAGAACAGATTTCCAAACTGATTTTGGCTGTGCTTTAAAAGTACCAAAAAGGCAATGAGTATTTATAGCATTAAAGTCACATACGAGCTAGTTATTTTATATATATACATGTATGTATACACACATAGTGTCGTAGAAAGTTTACATTTGCTTCAGTGACAAAAGCAAAGAAAGTTTCATATTTTCAAGTTCTGTTACTGAAGACATTGTCTAGACAAGGATTGCATGTTTGTGTATGCTTTTTCTAGGATGAGTGTTTACAGTTTTTATTCTGAGCAGTTTCTATATTCACCCCCTCCCCCCCCCCAGGGGCCTCCACTAGACCTTCTTAGAGGACTAAATATGTTTGATTTCATCTCAGAGTACAAAATCAGTCTACTCATCGTAAGGAAGCTGTTTGTTTTCTGCAGTGTATATGGTTGCATAGTTGGAACTCCGTGCTTTGGATATGAATTTGACAGAAAGCCTGCCTTTGGATTTGAGTTGTGGTGTAATGGTGAACATCTATCCATGTGCAAAGCAGTTGGATCTTTGTTCTGATTCTTTAGATTTCCTCATGCAAATTCAGAAAAATGCCTTTTAATCATTGAGTTTACATGTCCAAGATCCTTGGAAGTCTAGAAAAAATGACTTGCCAGAGTTTGCATCAGTCCTGAGTAAGTCATGCAGAGTAGAGAAGGCTGTGTGCTGGCCATCCATTCTTTGGCCTGTTGGCCGCCTGTCTTGCAGGGCTGGCGTCTTTATTTCTTGGAGAAGCATCGGTGTACTCACGCTTTTATGTTAATTGCATAAAGATGAGCTTTATTCTTCTGACTTGGTGTTTTATTTTGTAAAATAGAAAATAATGTCTTCTCATTTTTCTGCTCACTCTGAAGTGGAAATTTGAGGTGTTTGTAATGTAACTTCAGCTTTCTGAAAGACTGATAGCAAAGAAGACAAGAAATTTATGTATACTTATATTGGTTTTGTTCCACCAAGCTTATCTTTGAATGGCAAGCATTTGAAACATCTGTTCTAGTGTACAACTACTATAGTTTTGTTATTAACAAACTCAAGATAAGCATTGTTTGTCATAGTTTCAATATTCTAGCCTTGCCTAGTGTGAATATATTTTACTCAGAGATTATGTACAAATACCCAGAAGTGGTGATGATCAATGTTGTAAAGAATTTATTCTAATACACGACAAACTGGATATTATGTCAAAATAGCTATTTTCAAAATAAAATCTCAAGTTGCTTGAATGTTTATTAACTCTTGGTTTAATGTTATTTATTCTTTGAGGTGAGTATTTCATTGGGAAGAATTTTGGGGTGGTTGAAAATAGTTCTGTGCTGGGACTGAGCTACATAGAGGGTTGCTCTTTTTTAAATGCCCATTCTTTCCATGATGCATTGAGGTCATTTGTGCTTTTCCCAGCCTGTGCTCAAGGAGGGTAGGTGCCTGCTCCTAGGCCATGGTATGTGTGTGACCTCAAGAGCTCACTCAACTTCTCAGGGCTACAGTTAGCTCATCCCTTCAGCTCTCTAAGTTGCTTTAAAATTTTCTCTTTTGCTAACCTAGGAAGTTCAGTGATATTCCACATAATTGGATGGAAGACATACACTGAGAAAAATAATTGTAGTTAAAGAGGAAGATATTCTTTTTTTTTTTTTGCTGCTTTTTGGGAAAAAAAAAAAATGGGGCAGGATATGGAGGTATAGAAAACCCTATGAGAGCTGTTAGTCTAGTATGAGCAGGTTCCCTGAGGGATTAAGTCTGTTAGCAGAGTTTTTTTTTTTAATTGAGGTATAATTTATGTGTAGTAAAATGCATCAGCCTTCCAAGTAGAGCAGTTCAGGTATGTATTTCTCTCACATGGAAAGCCAACTACATCTTTGTTGATACTTCTGTCCCAAAGAACACAAGTCTTAATTGCATATGAACTTTGGGTTTCAGATGAACTTTGGGTTTCAATTCACCCTTGGGTGGATTGAGGTGGTTAGTAACAATCACCCGCTTTCCACAAGAGAGCAGGAAAGAAGAGTTGGAATTGGTGGGATAATAGAATTCTTTTGGGGAAAGAACTCTTTGAGTCACAAAGCTGAGAACCTTTCAACAAAGACCTTCAGAAATTTTGGTTCTTAATTGCTCAGCTCAGAGCCTTGACTTTGGTCTGGGACAGTTTCGGGTGATCAAATCTCCTGGATGACTTTCAGTGTGATGCCCCTTGGTGGACAGTAGGCTACACTGTAAACAGTGCTCTGTTTTTCTTTCGGCACTAATAGCAGCTATTGATACTAAGTTTTGCCATATTGGGATCTTGTCCTAAGGAGACTGAGATAAAGGGAAAAGCACTAAGATCACTGAGTACTGCCCACATGTTTAAGACAAGTGTACATGAGAACAGGAAGGAAATGGTGGAAAATGTAAGGACTTGTCTTACTCAAGATCATCGTATGTTCCTAGTTACGTTCGTAGTTGTAAAGCAAAGGGGATACTCATGCCTTCTTGATCTGACAAGAATTTCAGGGGAAAGGATGAGAAAACATAGTACATTTCTCCAGGTACATTAGTCAGCTTCCTAGAATGCTTTAGACATCTGTGATTAAGAAGTGAAGACAGCTGTGCATCATCAAAGACATTTCTAATTTCTAACACAGCTAACTCAAGGCTCCAAACGTTGTACTTTACCAAGTAAGAGAGAGGCTATGATGTTTATCCTGCTTTTTGAGTAAGTGAGTGAAAATAGGGAAATCTTGACATTTATAAATAAAATTAGGGATTGGTGTTTCAGATCTGAGTTTCGGGCAGGTGGTCTTTTCAAGAATTTACATTTTGAAAAAGTTAAGAAATCTTTCGGTATAGAAGGAAGCATGACGCTTTCCAAATATCACAGTTAAGACCAAACAGATTTCAGTTTTATTTTAAATGCAAGAAGTGAGCTGACTTATTTGAGGGCTGTCAGACTGCCTGTTCTGATATGTGTTGTCCCAGTTCTCTCCAGGAGTGGGGATTTGCCTTTTTCACCGATGAACATGGTTTGCGTTACACATAATATCCAGTTCACAGCATGACTACTGATAAAATGGGTTAGAAAAAGGTGGAAAGGGATATAGCAGATGTAGAAAGTAAGAGGAAAAAGAACCAAAGAGAAAGAAATGCTAAATATGATGTCACGGGCTGTGGAGAGGAAGGGAAACGCAGTGTAGAAAGACAGTGGGTTTTAGAGTTAGAAAGCCTGGCTTAGCAGCACACCAAACTAGTGATTTTAAGCAAGTCACCTAATTTTTGGTTTTTATTATTCATTACAATGCAATGGAATAACTGAATCTGGATATATGAACGTTTTTATATGTTGGTCTTTTTTTGACCCCATGGACTGCAGCCTACCGGGCTCCTCCGTCCATGGGATTTTCCAGGCAAGAGTACTGGAGTGGGGTGCCATTGCCTTCTTGTCTTTTTTAAAATATGTATATTAAAATTTAGAAGCTACCAATAGAAAGAGCCCCATTCCACCTCTTATGAATAACCTGTTATCATATTGGTATCTATTCTAGTCTTTCAGTCTTTTGTTTTCTACACACACACACACACACACACACACACACACACTTCTGTATGTTATTATCCTATAGTCTATACTATTATACTATATATACTATTCAGAGTGTGCTTTTTCACTTAATCTTCAGAAAATCTTGTAGGTTATTACATATTCTGTATAATTTTTAAAGGGTGTGTGCAATTTCAGTGTAAGATGTTACATTGTTTATTTCACACCCTTGTGATGAACATTAGGGTAAACTCCTCTTGTAATGGTCCTTGTTACATCTTATGAAGTTGTTTCTCAGGAAGATGTACCACTTTATATTCTCTGATGCTCCATGTAGGAGAACCTGTTTTACTCAACCACACCAACTCAGAGTTCTTTATCTGCTCTTCAGTCTGATAGGTAAGAAGTAGCATATTTGTTTATTCAAGATGTATTGCCTTGATAACTAGTAAGGGTGAATATTTTCCCCATATATCTGCAGTCCATTTGTATTTCTTCTGTAAGTGGTCTATTCATACTCTGCCTAAAAGGAAAATAACTTTACTTCTCTGAAACCCTGGCTTCTGCACTGGAAGCTGGGGTTTGCATGTGGTCTCAATGCAGTAACACACAGCAGATCCAGGATACAGCAGGTGTGCAGCAACAGTCTTTCCTTCCACGTGACTTCCTGGATTAAGAGCTCCCAGAGGATAGAGACTTCTTTCTTTATTTATCCCAGCACCTAGTACAGTGCTTGGAGCAGAGAAGGAGCTCAAAAAGTTCTTGAGGAAGGAGGAATAGCTGGGATTTGAAAACATTTTGGGTATATCAGGAAAAAGAGTGAGGAAAGTCGAAGCCAAGAGCCAATGAATCAGCAGTGAGAAAACTTACTCAAAAGCTTACTATTAAAATGGAAGAATTTAGCTTTTATTCTCAAAGCTGTTTAAGAAATAATTTCTCATAAAGACATTAGATACCTATAAGTAAGTAGTCTTGAAAAATTGAGGGTTTTTTTTTGTGTGTGAGCTAATGGGTACATATTTTAAGTACACTAAAAAAGGTGACTAGTTAAAGAGTCACCTTAACTATAATGAATTATATTATTATAATTATTATAAAGATTATACATTTTATAATTTATTATATTTATTTATAAAGATAATATAAATATATAATACAAAACATAATATTAGTTAATTAAATGACTCATAATTATTTATAATATTAAAATTTTGAAAAGTGAAAAACTTAAAAAATTACTCTGATTTTCGTGTATCAGATTTGCCTAGACTAGGAGTAAATATGCAATAAAGATATGATCATATTGTAAAATGGTAATAAGTTAAAGTAATCCAGAGCTCTGGTGCCTCAAAAGGAAGGAGGTGAATTGGTGTCAGGTCTTGTTTTGTCCAACACGCCCTGGGATCACGGGGGAGAGAGTCAGTGGTTCGCTAATGAGATTTGCAGATGGCTTTAAATTGAGAGGTATTGTAAACATCAGGAATGACTGAGAAATGATACAAAAGGAGCTGGAAAGGTTAGGAACATGGACAGGAAATCAAATGATTCAGTCTGGAGTAATGCAGGCCAATCTGACATCTGGGGCCAAATAAGAAGAAATACAGATATGCCATGAAAGTGACAAACACGGAAAATAGTCATCTCAAAGGAGGTTGGGGGGTGGTGGTGGTGGGGAGAGGCTAGAGGAAAACAAGAGAAGTAGGAAGCAGGAACTAAAGGTGTCCAGTACCTACCACATGCCCAGTACTATGATGTGGCTCTTTACATGTTGATTTCTTTTTGACTAAGGTTAAGCAACTTAGTGCTATATAAGAAACAGAGATTTGAAGATTAACTCAGTACCTAATGGCACAAAAGCTCAACCTCTCTTCTAGTTGATCCTAATGGCTGTTAGAGTATCATCAGTATAGAGAAGACTGTGGAAGTCGTCTGGAATCATAAGAAAAGTTCTAATAGGAAAGATCACCTGGGCATACGCCTACCTGGGCATTGCTCATTCAGTGGGTGTTGCCAAGAATTCTTGGAACAGCTCCCTCCAGGCTATCCAGTTGCCAGCAGCATGAGGGGGCCCTACAAAACCTTTGTGAGTTAGTCCAGGATCCAGTTTAAGCAAAGTTAAGGTGTGAGTCCATGAGGCAGTCTGTTCATCCCAGCCGTGCCCCCTCCTCCTCTCATCCAGTGACCACGTCATGTTAACCCTCAGTAGCACAGAGACCCCTGCCCATGTTTCCTACTATCCCTTATCCTCCTCTCTTGCTATAAACGTCTAGTGATGATTTGTATTTTCTCTAGATGTCAGTAAACTAAATCAGATACATTGGTGATATTGGCCCCCTTCAGGAATTTCCAACTCTTTTTTTTTTTTTTTAAATGGAACCACATTTAATTTTTTCAGTTACAAGCACTTGAGGAATTGGGCCACAGTGAAAACTTCATGGAATTGAGAAAGAAGACCAAATAATTCTAGGGAGGACAAACCCTGAGGTAATGCTTAATGTATCCATTCCCCACTCTGCAAAGAAGAGCAGAACATCGGTGCAGAGAATCTGTTGAAGGAGTGAGCTGTAATGGAGAGCTGTCAAAGACATATTGCTTGTAGTTGCAGTTCTATCTTGTAAGGTATGTTAATGGCTCATATTGGAAGCTCAAAGCTGAATGTGTTACCTATCCCCAGTCATAGCTGCTTTGTAACAGAAGGCCCTTAGGCTAAACAAATTCATCCACTTATTCAACAAGTATTTACTGAGCATCTCCTATGTTCCAGGCACTATTATTAGTACTGAGGATACATCAGTGAACAAAACACAGATCTCTGCTGTTGTGGCTCTACATTCTAGAAGGGGGGACAATTAATAATGAACCTAATGAATAGCAGAGTATATAATGTAGTGGAAAGCGGTAAGTGCTATGGAAAATGAAAGTAAAGCAGGATAAGGGGGCTGGGAGTGCTGGGATTGAGGGCAAGTGACAGTAGTAAAGGGTGGCATAGGCTCACTGTGAAGATGAGCAAAGCCTTGAATAGTGCTGAGTGGCCTAGATATCTGATGAAAAGCATCCCAGGCAGAGGGCACAGGTGTAGCAATGGTCCTAAGGGAAGTTTTGTCTAGCTTGTCTGAGAATCAGCAAGGAGGCCAGCGTCTCTGGAGCGGCATGAGCAAGGTAGAGAGTGACAGAGATGAGGTCAGTGAGATATGGGGTGGGAGCCGACCAAGTGAGAGCCTTTGGTTATTTGTAAGCCTTTGGCCTTTACTCTGACCAGACAAATGGTGTCGCTGATTCATTTTTAAAAGGACTCCTTGAATTGTGGTACTGAGGATTGACAAGAGTGTGAGCAGAAAGACCGTTGGGAGCATTTTATAGTCATCTAGCCAAGAGATGGTAGTGGCTCAGGTGGATTAGAATGGTAGCAGGGGAAGTGGTAAGAAGAGGTTGGATTCTGAATGTATTTTGTGGGTACCAGCAATAAGATTTCTCGACTGATTAGATGTGGGTTGCAAGAAAAAGAGAAAAGTGACTTAAAGAATTTTGGCATTAGCACCAGATGGATCGAGTTGCCATCAACTGAGATGGGAAAGACTCTGAGAAGAACAGATTTTGAGAAGACTGGGGGTTTCATTTTTGACATGTTGAATTTGTGATATGGGTACACATCCAAGTAGAGATGGTGAGTAAGCACTTTTGTAGATGCAAGTTTGGAGTTCAGGAGATACAACTAAAGAGTCATGAGGATGATGTTATTTAAAACCATGAGACTAAATGAGATCATCGAGGGTGTAAGCTGTAGAGAAGAGAAGAGGTCTAAGATCTGAGACCAGGATGCTGAACATCAAGAGACCATGGGCAGAAGCAGTGAGGAAGCCTGAGACCAGTAAAGCTGGAGGAAAATCAAAAGCAAGTGATGTCCTTGAAGCCATATGAAGAAGGAAGAGGAAGAGATTAAACACAATGACTAGAGTGATAGACTGTGTAGGAGAGGGACCACGTGACTGCTGGATTTAGCAAAATGACCCTGAGGAGCAGTTTGCATGGACTAGGGGATAGAAATTGTTTCAGGAGGGACTAGGAGGAGAGGATTTAGGAAGAGTGAGAAGAAACAAATGATGACTGTGATAATTGTAAACAGCATGACAGAGCTGGGAAAGATATCTAGAGGTAAAACTGCTTTCCCTTGGGTCCTTGAGCTACCACCTGGGAGGCAGCCACCTATTTATGTATGTATATTTATGTACAACTGCAAATCAAGTCAGCATGCAGCCCCAGTGTTGAGCTAGGTCATTAGGAAACCTTTCCCAGTAACAGAGATTCAAATGAGGTTTAATAAGAGTTTGTCAAGGAACTTTTTATTTATTACAAAAATATTGCTACTTAAAACATGGGCTTTTTCTCAAAATGATGAGTGAAATTCTTTTGTGAATAAGATCTAGCATATTAGTATGTTTATACTTAGTTAAGCCAGAGGAGGCAGAGACCAAGTCAATCACTGGAGTATTCTTTGTTTAGAGGATTTCAGCTTCTGTGGTTTAGGTAATAGAGTTGGTTTCCTCTATCCAGGCCTGGGGCCCACAGAACTGAGCCCAAATGAAGTAAATATGCATCTTTATTTTCTATTTGAGCTACTTAATGACTATGCATTCATCAGGAGACAGGATGAGAACACATTTGAAAATTAAAGGGTTATTGCTATAGAAAGCATTGAGAATGCTGTGTGAAGCCTAAGTATGTTTCAGGAAGGTATAGACTAGTCTGTAAGCAAACCAGAAACCCTGGTGTTACCGCTTTTCCTATCTAGTCACTCACTGAGTCCTGTCTGTTTCTCACTGTGGTCATCACTGGAATATGAATGGTGCCTACCATGGTTCACTGCCATCCTGGGTCACTGCTGGAGATACACTGTCAGCCTCCCACCTTCTGGTTTGATCCTTTCCAAACTGTTCTCCACAGTGTTCAAGAGTCATCTTTCTAAAATGCATAAAGAACATGCTTCATCCTTGCTTAATACCTTTTAATGGTGCTTTGTGGTGTTGGAGAAGACTCTTGAGAGTCCCTTGGACTGCAAGGGGATCCAACCAGTCCATCCTAAAGGAAATCAGTCCTGAATATTCATTGGAAGGACTGATGCTGAAGCTGAAGCTCCAATACTTTCGCCACCTGATGTGGAGAACTGACTCATTTGAAAAGACCCTGATGCTGGGAAAGATTGAGCGCAGGAGGAGAAAGGAATGACAGAGGATGAGATGGTTGGTTGGATGGCATCACTGACTTGATGGACATATGTTTGAGCAAGCTCAGGGAGATGGTGAAGGACAGGGAAGCCTGGTGTGCTGCAGTGCATGGGGTCACGAAGTGTTGGACACGACTGAGCAACTGAACTGAACTGTTATCATGTCTAAGCTCCTCAACATAGCTTATAATACATTTCATTGCCTGGTTCAAGTTCAATTGTGTCCCACCTTCTGTCCTCACCGTTGAAAATCCAGCCACCAAACCACCTAAATCTCCAAATAACCACATACTTTCTTTTAAATCTTCAGATGAAGAGGCTCCATTGAGTGACAGAAAAGCCACAAAATCAACCTAACAAGACTCAACAGAGAATTCTATTTTTAGGCTCTATTAAAATAGAAATGGAAGGGAGGTTGCATGGTCAGGACACTCAAGATGACTGTTCTCTTGCTGTTTGTAATCTGCTCGACCAGACCCTGCTTCACCTACTCCCTACTCACCTGAACCTGCTCACCCCCTGCCCCAGCTAGTGACTATTCTAATCCTTGGACCAGAACAGCTCCACTTGCTGGTTTATTAAAGGGGAACATCTGCCCTTGTGACTGTGGTTAACCTGAAGGGTGGTGAGGGATGTGCCCAGCTGCCGGTTGCCCTGGTAACTGATGAGCCAACCTGAGGGCAATTTCCCCTGCAAATAGTAGCCCTTTGCTAATCCCCCAAGGAGCAAAGATTACTGCCACATCCTGTCTGCTGGAGTAGGGTGCCTTTTGTTTCAGACGTGTAAGATCTCCTCTCCATTAAACCACTGGTGTCTCTGTGCTGGCTCTGGGCTCCTTCTTCAGGCTGCAGGACGGACAACTACAAGGCTTGCAGGTCTGTGGGGTACAGCCCAACAGAGGGCCTTTGTTTGCATATCCCTTATATTCACATTTTGCTAGTTGTTTCTGTTTCTGCTTGGCGCGTGCACGTGTTTAACAGCAGTGCACCTAAGTCATGTTTGACTTCTCCCCTCAGCTTGGGCTTCCCTGGTGGCTCAGACGGGAAAGAATCCACCTGCAATGTGGGAGACCTGGGTTTGATCCCTAGATTGGGAAGATCCCCTGGAGGAGGGCATGCAACCCACTCCAGTATTCTTGCCTGGAGTGGACAGAAGAGCCTGGCAGGCTATAGTTCATGGGGTCACAGAGACTCAGACATGACTGAGCACTACTCAACTTTGAGAGCTCTCATGGCTTAGTCCTTGGTTATGTTTTTACATTTCATTTCACACACCCACTTTTACACTTTCCTTTGTTTGTCTTTTCCATCTTTGGTCTTCAAATCCTGCCTATAATCTGACATCTCCGACTGATGTCTCCAGCTCAGGCATCTCCTGTGAGACCAGACTCCTATTCAAAGGGGATCTAAGAAGTGTGCAGCAATCTCAAACTTGTATCTAAACCTGAACTCTGATCTTGACTCTGCCAAAACCTCTTCCCGTCTGCTATTCTTTCCCATCTCAATAAACATCGCCCATACTACCCCGCTGCTTAAAATCAGACACCTGAAAATTTACCTCTTTCTTAGTTTGTAAGAAAACCTAATCACGTGCCAGGCAATGTCCAAAATGTTTTATTTGTAATAACTCTTTCTTTTAATGAATCTGCAAGGTAGTTATTATTATTATCACTTACATCATTGATGAGGAAACTAAGGCACAGAGAGGTTAAGTAATTTTCCCAAGGTCACACAGCTTACTAAATAGTAGAACTGGGATTTAAACTCAGATGATATGGCTTTAGAGTCCATGTGCTTAAATTAACTTCTACGCAAACTGTTATTCTTGGAATCTCTTTCTGATTCACCCCTGATAAGTTCACATCCAACTTATCAGAAGTGCAAACAGTTCAACCTCCAAAAATGCCCTGAATCCATCATTTACTTCTTTCCGTCACAGTTGCCATCACCCTAGCCTTTTGCCAAGACTTTCATAATATTTCCTTGGAGCTCTCCAATTCTGTCTTGTCCTTCCCACCTCCCTCAGCTCAGCATACCCAGCCATTCTTTCCAAAGAAGTCAGGTCTTAGCTTGAATGTAATTTTTTTTTTCTGAGAAGCATACCTTGACTCCAATAAATGAACTAATCCTCCCAATTATTCTTTCTCTTATCACCTTACTCATTTCTTTCATGGTAAATTTCATAATTGATAATTATAAATGTGTCTTTATTTTTATACCCCCCCCTGAAAACAAAGGCTTTGTTTTATTTTCCACTATCTCTCCAGTACCTAGCAGAGAGCTTAGCCCATAGTGGGCACTTAGTAATATTTGTGAATGATTGGATGGATGAGTGGCTAATATTGAGTAGGAAGTGACTATAATTTTTATTTTATGTGTTATCATGAAAATACAGTTTCACTTCTTTATAGTGGACCAATGGGAGGAAGCTGTATGATTTACTGAAAAATATACAAAGTTGATAAAAAAAAATGTAGTTTTTATTATTTCAATGAAGGACTTTGTATAGTTCTAGTAAGCATGCCATCCACTGCTTTCACCCCAACACTCCTTTCTAAGAGATTCTATCCCTGCCCTCACACCCCTAACTCAGCTCATTGGACCAGGGACAGAAACCAACTCAAGTTGTGCTAATGATGAGATTCTCCTTGCTCAGACTTCAGAGTCAAGAAACTTGAGGCAACTGCATTCATTCAGGCTTCAAATATCTGTCAAGGATCTGGAATAAATGATCATTGGGGATATAATGAACAAGACACTTCTCTCCTTGAAGGCATTTACAGTTCAGAGGAAAAAACCATGCTACTGAAATTCAGTGAGTTACATGCCATGAATGGGAATTACACAGGAGTGCCTAGGAGAGGTACCTTAAGCAGTACTGAAAAGGCAGAGAAAGCTTCCCGGCAAAGGTGAGGTCTCAGCCAAAAGAAGGCATCACAGATCCAGAAGAGAGCTGGCATGAGGGGAAAGGGTATTTATTCTAAGCAGAGGGAACAGAAATGCCAACATAGTACATTCAGTCTGGTGTGCAATGATAGGGGAGATGTTCCTGAGAGGGGAAAGTGGTCTCCACCATGAAGGCCCTTGTTCGCCTGTACAAAGTCTGGACTCTATCCTGAGGGCCATGAGAGTCCTCAACAAGGGTTTTTAGCAGAGGAGTGTCACATTCAGATTTGTACTCTAGAAAAATCCCTGTGGTCTCAGTCAGCGGGAACATGTTGGAAGGAGATATCCCAGTTAGGACACTGTGAAAGAAATCCAGACACAAAATGATGTTGGCAAGAATAAACTGGTGACAGTGGGAAGAGACAAAGTGGATGGTTAAAGTGTGTTTAGGGTGATGATGGATGGGGAGAGAGCAATTAAGGACCATGTCCAGGCTTGCAACTTGGGCTCGAAGGAGACTGTGAGGTCATCCTCAGAGACAGGAGACACATGAGGGACCTCAACAAAAAGGTCAAGGCTGGAGCCATAAACAGGAGTGTTGTCTCTGAAGAATTATTGAAGGCTTCCTTGGTGGCTCAGAGGTTAAAAGCATCTGCCTACAGTGCAGGAGACCTGGGTTCGATCCCTGGGTCGGGAAGATCCCCTGGAGAAGGAAATGGCAACCCACTCCAGTATTCTTGCCTGGAGAATCCCATGGATGGAGGAACCTGGTGGGCTACAGTCCACAGGGTCGCAAAGAGTCAAACATGACTGAGAAACTCCACTTACTTACTCACTTCGGATTGATTTTACACAGTGAGTTTGTGGAGAAGAAGAACAAAAGAGCCCATGGGTGGAATCCCATGTAACTCCAGCATTTAAGAAGGTGAATGAGGAAGAGGAGCCTGCAGAAGAGTTGGAGAAGATATATTCTGAGAGCCAGTTGGAAACCCAAGGAAGAGTGATACTGGGGAAACCAATGGATGAGACCCTCTCAGAAGGGTCTAATAAGTGTCAGCATTCTACCAAAAACAAGGACAGACTTCACAGTAACTAAATGCTTTGTGATCGCTAACAGACACGAACGTTTCTCTTGATTACATAAATGTCATTCTTAACAATCAATGGCAGTATTCATCTCTTTGTCCCTAAGATTCCCAATAGTCCCCTTAACCTCACTCTCTGCAGATTCTCTAAGAGCGGAGTCTGCATTCACGAGGGTTTTCTGAATTTGGTTTTCAAATGTTATTACATGTTGGTTCATGAAGTACACTTGAATGTCAGAGTTGAGAGTGTGGAAAAAAGGAGACATAAGGAAATTTTATTTAAAAAATGTTTTTCAGCTTTAAGCAAACCATCTAACAGCCCACTAAGTTTAGCATTTCATGTGTGTTTATGACCTGTCAAAAACTGCCAGAACTTGACTTGGGAGCAAGAAGAAAAAGATGTTGCCTGTTTGTCATCTCTTAGAGCGTCCAACTTCTGAAGGCCACTCTGAAACCAAAAAAGAACTTCCCTTCATCAGGGGACATTTGTCGAAGGAGAGGAATGTTAGTAATAGGCTCCAGGCCATGTTATGTTCATTAAACAATTAGATGCTGATGCCAGTCAGTAATCGCTTTTTTCCATTTATTTTCAATAATGTGAGTGTTCCTAAGAGACTTGGATGGGATTGGATCTGGCATTTTAATCAGAATTTTAGTGTATTTTCAGTATTGGTAACATCTCCCTCCCTCCTACTTACACTGAGCAATAGACTCTCCTGGGCCTGGTTTGTGCTCCTTCTTCTGAATGTTTAGTCAATTTAATATACACAGTGGACATATTCTGGGGGGAAAATGCTAGGCTTCCCAGCAGAGTTATTTTAAAGATTAGGTGTTGTTTAAAAACAAAGCCATACCATTTATCACAATTATAAGGCAAGAAATACAGCACTCTGCAATGTTTGATAAGAACTTTCCTTTAAGGACTCTTCCTGGCCTCACAGGCACTCCACTTCTCTGAAGGTGATTTTGTGACATCCCTCTGAAGTTTCATGTCCTGGAAAAACTCAATCCTGTTTACTGAGTGCTTTCCACTTAAAACTGTTTCACTGAATGATTAGTGGCATGGAAAAGAAAGCACAATAGGAAAGCAAGGCTACCTATTCTCAGGTCTACGACAGAAGGTCTGAATCTCACCAAAGGCCTGGGCCAGACCATGAGCACCGTCTTTTCCCTCTTGGGTTCACATAAGAGGTGCCAACATGGGTGAGAGAGCTCCAATCTCAGCCCACTGACTCTAGGTTTAAGAATAACTTGCTTCATTTTCTCTAACAGCTAAATTTCCAATGCCAAGCTCTTACTTCTCCTGGCTAGCAGAAAAAACAACAACAAAAAAACCTAAACAAACAGAAAATGCATAACCCCAGTCTTTCCTGGGGACCCCTCCCTGCAACTATTTGTACTAGTCTTTCTGTTAGGCAGTGCCAAGGCCTCTGGGGTGGGGCCCACCTGCCCTCATCTACACAGCCCACCTCTGAGCCAGCCCTGCCCCTGCCCACCTGCACTGGCCCTCAGGCCAAGCCCCTCTGTGCCTCTGGCTGCGTGTGACTCCCTCCCCACCTAACTCTGCCCCCAAGCACCTCTGTACCTGGCTGACGGCACTCGCCCAGGAAGCAGAGTTTACCCATCCTTCTCCCTGTCACCTCCCTCCTCACTTAGGGAAGTCGCTTCTTCTTTCCCTGTTAAGTACAATCAGCCTCCCCACTCCCACCCCTTCTCTCTTCCAATTGAGTCCTCTTCTGCCAAGGGCTTTGGCTTTCGTTCTCAAAGCTTGGAAGCAACGTCTTTGCTTTATGCCCCACCACAGACCTCCTGTGAAGCAGGAGCACAGAGTCAGCTGTTATCTGCTTGAACAGGAAGGAAGGGAAAGAGGAAAAACAGGACCACCATCTTGGCAGATAGATGGCTCAGCATCTTATCCCACCTGTACACACATCTCCCCTGACCACCTCTCCAGATACCTGGACACCCAGTGTTTGTTAGAAGGTATCACTGGTGGCTCAGACGGTAAAGAATCTGCCTGCAGTGCAGGAGACTTGGGTTCAATCCCTGGGTCGGAAAGATCCCCTGGAGAAGGAAATGGCAACCCATTCCAGTATTCTTGCCTGGAGAATCCCATGGACAGAGGAGCTTGGTGGGTTACAGTCCATGGGGTCGCAGAGAGTCCAAGACTGAGCTACTAACTTTCACTTTCACTGCACCCCCGCTAGCCACATTTCCTGACATCCAAGGGCTCAGGAGCCTAGGGGATTCGTACACAGGCATGCACGCCGAATAACAGGGAAGTACAGCCTGGGAGAAACCCTTTCCTTCAGCACAGGAGGGAGCACTGGCCCAGGCCACTGAGCACAGCACCCGCTCCGTGAACCACTTGGATCCAGCCCTGGAGGCCACCATGCCTTGAAGGGGAGGACCATGTGGAGAGACAGAAAGAACTGTAACCCCAGCTAAGGATCCAGGTAAGGCTGCGACTGGTTTGCATCTTCCTGCCCCTGCCACATAGATGCCAAATGAAACACAGAAGAGTGGGACACAAAAGGCAGAGTCCTTTCACCACTGACCAGAGGCCAGGGGGTAAGCAGAGACATCAAGGACCCCAGGAGCAGCGGAGAAGGAGGGTGGACGGTGCAAGATGTCCTAGAGGTCCCGGGTGGTTCTGCACCACTGGGAGCTTTGGCAGGTGGTTGGAAGTTACAGAGTGAGCACCATGCAGCTGATCGGAAGGCCAGCAGAGAGAAAGAAGAGTAATGCAAGCAGCGGCCTGAGTTCTGGGGCCAAAACTTCCTGTGCTGTGACTCGCATGTTCTCAGAGACACAGGAAAAGATTGCAAGGAAGTTTTGTCACTGTGCAGGTGGGAACAGGCCCGGGAGGTGGCTGCTGTTTTAGCAGAACTAAGAACAAGCTGTTAAAGCACCTTAACAAGGATCTGTAAGCTGAAAGGAGTCAGGAGTTACACAAAGCCACCACCCCCATGTCTCTATATCAGTATTTTAATCTGAGCACCAGAGTGGAATGGGATGAACCTTTCTTCCGGGAGGGACCTGAGTTTAAATTCCAGGCTTGTTTCTTAGCTATCAAGTTCTTTGGCAAATTGCAAGATCTCTTTTCCCTCATCTGTAAATGGGCACAATAGTCTTATAAAGTACATCTAGCATATTACCTGCTGTATAATGAGGACCAAATAAATGAGACTTGCTACTGTTCTTATTATTATATCACTGTTTTCATCTGATTCCTTGATTTCACTAGTGAAAAACCAGAGCAAGCACCTACAGGGTTTTAGACTGTCTTTGGATTTTTGCATTTAGGTCAGGTAAGAGACCAGAGCATATAATCAAATGTCCAATGGGTGACATCTGAGAGAACTTAGACTCACTCTATTCACTCATTAAAGTCACACACTTGGATTGTCATAATTCCCTGGGGGTATGGGGACTGAGTCTGCAAAAAAAAAAGATGGCATTTGCTGAACCTAAGCTGTGAACAGCTGTGCTGGGCTAGAAATAGCATCCCAAGCAATGGCTTTCTTTGCCAAGTCAAAGGCACAGCTTACAGTGGCCTTGGAACCACAGAACATCTAACAGGAGAGGTCCCTTTCTCAGGGTGACACCCAGCAATCTTGCACCTTCAGGACGGGGCAATGCCAATTTCTAGAGCACATTCTTTGGCCTGGTTTGGTACAAAGACACAAGAAAAGACTCAGAGGCAAGAGAAGCCTCAGTGATTTATTATAGGGAAGTAGGTTCATTAAATCAAAACCCCAGCAGGAACTGTAAGTTAGAGAACTTCCAAAGCTTCTGACTCCTGCATCTTCTGTTGCCTGTTGTCAAGTGCATTTGTGGATGTAATAGCCAAGTCTGTGTCCCCAAAATCCAAGCCAACTGAAGAAAGCAATGCATTTGGCGGAAAAGTCATAAAAAATAAAGACATCCTAATAAAGCAGTTGGACTATTCCCACTGCATTTTGACCAGAAAGGGGAGCTATGGAAAGATTCTGTCACCATCTGTGCTCTACTTGCCCTAAAATCATAAATCAGAGAAGGCTGGCAATGGAAGGACTTCAGAGGTATAACCCAGCCACTCATCCGTGCCCAGAGTCTTACAGCTAATGCGAGGCAGCTTCAGGACTAGAACCCAGGGCTTCTAGTCCCAGCCAGGGCCCTTTCTACTCTTCAGGCAGCTGTCCCAGAGGTGGCAAGAGCCCACGTTTTCGGAAAGTACTCCAAGCTCATTAACGAAAAGGTGCCACTTAATCGTCAGTTCATACTTGCATCTGGGGATCAGTGACAAGAATAACACTGCATGTTGAATCCAAAGGGACCAGGAGGCCAACAAGAATACAGGCTGCCTTCTGATCAGACTGTGCTCCAAGTTCATTTCCAAGCCATTTGTTTGGACACCACAGCGTACAATAGAAACAACTGTATAAATGGTTAACTTCCCAGGTCCGTCTAGAGAAGCTTATTTAATATATAACTTTACTGTGGTACCTGACTACTCCTGATATTCCAACTCTAACAAGCCACCATTTATGTCTGTTTTGTAAATAGAAAAGACAAATTCCAGGCTCCAGCTTGGAAGGCAGCAACATTGTGCCCATTTTTTCCTCGAGTGGGAGTGGTTTCCCTTGCAGTTGCCTGGGACTCTAGGGTCTGGGGGGCAAGGGAAGAAGCAGAAACTCTTCCCTAGGCTCTGGGAACTTGCTCTTACACTGACCCTTGGGAGGTGCTGGTCACCAGCAAAGGTCTCAATGGTCTAAGGTAAAATACAAGAATAAAGTTCCAGTGCAGAAAGTTTTTCACAAGGCAAAGTGTATTCAATTTAAAGAACCACCCTTGTATTCTTGAGATGACTCTGATCAATTCTGGGTGTTGAATTATCTTTTTGGAAATGACTGTAGTCAATGGTACTTGTTTTCTTAATATTGTTTCTTGGAAAAAAAACCTATGGGCAATCCTATGTTGATGGTCTGTAGAACTGCATTCCAAATTTCAGAGAACCCCAATTCTGAGAACCACTGCTCAACATGTCCCAAGGTTTTTGCTGTCCTGTCCATCCCTCAGGGCTCTGGGAGAGGTGAGCCAAGCCAAAGTGAGCTGATGAAGCTGGGATATCCCTCATCCTTTACCATTAGCGCGTGGAGCCATATGGCTCTCTCATGAATTAAATGTCCCAAAAGAAGGTCTGGTTGGGATTAACTTTCTCTAAAGATTTAGAAGACAAATTCTGCATGGGCCAGGGGTACCTCTCTTAAAATTTATTGAGACTGTGGCAGGAGATAGGTGGGCCTCAGACTGAGCAGCTGGAGTCTGTCCCCATGGGGACAGATACTCCAAGATAAAGACAATGGCAGGAACGAGGATGAGCTGGGTCCTGCCTAGAAAAGAGATAGAGACCACATATTTCTCATTCTTGAGGTCAAAGAGACCTTCCTGACTACACCAGCGCAAAAAGGCTCCTTGGGGGTCAAAAAGAGAGGGGGTGCCACCCTATAGTAGGTGCTATCAACCTACTCATAGGCCTCTTCACTAGAACCCATCTTGGCTAAGAAATGCACGCACATACATGGGAGGACCCTGATTTAAACCAAATATAGACTCAGAGTCAGGCAAAGCAAGACGGCCAGAAGAGATGTGGAAGTGCCCCATGTAAGTGAGTCAAACTACCACGAGGGTGCTGCTCTTTGAGCCTGCCTGCGTGTGTCTATTCACACGAGCTCTTTCTTTCCCCTAATAAACACTTTACCTGTTTCACTACTTTCTATCTCTTTGTGAAAATTCATTTTCTACAAAGCCCTACAGGCCAGGGTCCTGTCACTGGTCTAGTGGATAGGACTCAGCGCTTTCACAGCCACAGCTTGACTTCAGTCCTGGCCGGGAACTGAAGTCCTGCCTCAAGTCGCTGCAGGCCGAGGCCACCTGCGATCAAGACTGATTAGAAACCTACGATATTTCAGGTGGAGACTAGTCACTCAGTTAGGAGCTACCCCGTCATGAGGAGTGTGTGAGGAGATGACCAAGCAAATCAAACCACACGTTTCCAGGGAAACATTTAACATACCCAGGAACGGGGCCCTTAAAATAATGCTAAAACATCAATCTGATTAAAATATTAATTTGAAAACTTATTATCAGATATTTTTGAGGCAGATTCGGCAGGCCTTGTTAAGTGAGCACCTTTTGTTTTGTGTTGTTCTGTTCTTGAAAGCAAAGCAAAACCAAATAAAAGCAAAAGCCATATTCACATCATTTTGTTCTCCTCTCTGTGCTCATGGAAACCGTGCCTCAACAGCCTTTCTTCTATATGGAAATCCAGTTCTTTTACCTCTCCCAGCGGCCTCACCCCTTGGATGCAGTTGCATTCAAGGGCTTAATTTTCAAAATAAACAAACAGCTCATACAACTCAATAACAAAATAACAAGCAACACAATTTAAAAATGGGCAGAAGACCTAGATAGATATTTCTCCAAAAAAGACATACAGATGGCCAATAGGCATATGAAAAGATGCTTATCATCACTAATTTTAGAGAAATGCAAATCAAAACTATAATGAGGTACCACCTCACACTGGTTAGAATGGCCATCACCAAAAAGTCTACAAACAATAAAGGCTCTGGAGAGGGTGTGGAGAAAAGGGAACCCTCCTACACTGCTGATGAGGATGTAAGTTGGTGCAGTTACTATGGAGAACAGTGTGGAGGTTCCTTAAAAGAACTAAAAATAGAGCTACCCTATCACCCAGCAATTCCACTCCTGGGCACACACCTAGACAAAACCATAACTAGAAGATACATGCACTCCTAGATTTATAGCAGCACACAGTAGCCAAGATATGGAAACAACCTAAATGTCCATCAACAGATGAAGGGATAAAGAAAATGTGGTTACATATTTACAACAGAATATTACTCAGCCATAAAAAAGAATGAAATAAAGCCATGCCATTTACAGCCACATGGATAGACCTAGAGATTTTCATACTAAGTGAAGTCAGAAAGAGAAAGACAAATGCCATATGATATCACTCATATGTGGAATCTAAAATAAAACACAAGTGAACTTATCCATGAAACAGACTCAGACATAGAGAATAGATTTGTGGTTGCCAAAGGAGAGGGGAGAGTCAGGGAGGGAAGGACTGGGAGTTTGGGATTGGCAGATGCAAACTATTATACAGAGAATGGATAAACAACAAGGTCCTACTGTAAGCACAGGGAACTATATTCAATATCCTGTAATAAACCATAATGGAAAAGAACATAAAAAAAGAATATATGTAATATATATATGAATAATTAAATCATTTTGCTGTATAGCAGAAATTAACACTACACTGTAGATCAACTCTACTGCAGTAGAATTTTTTTTATTTTTTTTATTTTAGTTGGGGGCTAATTACTTTACAATATTGTAGTAGTTTTTGCCATACATTGACATGAATCAGCCCCATGGCTGCAGTAGAATTTTTAAAAATGAGTTGATTTAATTAAAGGCTCAGTGAGACATGGGGGTACCATGGGAGATACTTCAGTGCAAGAAGTAAAGTGAGACACACAGTCAGGGGACAGCCTCCTCGTCAGCTCCAGAGAGGAACCAGCACTGCTCTGTCCTGGTTGGATGTACTGGAGTGTGTACCCCTGGTGGATTTAGCAGGGGACCACTAATGCCCCGGGGTCCCAGGGTCCAAGGAGGATGTGTGTGGGGTTGGGGGTAGGCCCATGGCAGAGTGGGGGCAGTTGCACCAACAGTGGCAGAGGTCTTTTTGGGGAGCATGAGCGAGCCTCTGGGGAATGCCAGCACTGTTTGAAGGACACGCATTTGGAGCAGGTCAGGAATGAATAAGAGCCTGTGTGATCCCAGTTAGTACCATCACTTTGCCACCTTTATTCCTATGTTCTGATGAGGGCTGAGGTTGTCTTGGGTCATATAGGCTTTAAGAAAACCGTTCCTGAGAAAGTTAATGAGAAATAGTTGTCAGGGTTAAAACATATCCTTCCATCACCCTTTCTCAAAGAACTGAGTTCTTATCATATAGAAGATGTTCTGTACCGGGGACATTTTGACTGAAGTAGCTAATTATGGGCTGACACAGAGAACTGGAGTCCTGTGCCCGCCACAAATCTCCCCAAGGCCTTGGCTGTGGTGTCAGCAGATTTATGCTTTGTAGGCAGTTTGCTCCCTTACCTGGTGTCAGCAACGGGATGGGGTGAAGGTGAATAAGACGAGTTATCTTACAGCGGTTTCTTCTGAAGCAGAATATGGCTTGGGGTTCCTTAGGGGATTAGGGGTGACCTATGTTTAAATCTCATGTGTCTGAGTGGAGTGTAGCCCCAACTAAGAGCTGTTTGACATATGAGACAAGGATGCTTTCAAAGTGTCCTGGATGGGTCAGAGCAGGACTAGCATTGTCTTAACCAAGAGACAGCCCCACATTTTAACCTGCTCTTCCTTGGGGTCCTTCCCTGACTTCAGCACCAACGTGATCAGGGCCTCCCAGCTGCCCAGGGGGCGTAAACAGGTTTCCTCCTTTAGTTGCTGGTAGGCAGAAGTTCAGTTCCTCCCAGGTCTGCTTGTTAAACCCTGATCACGAACCATCTGTTCTCAGTGTTTCCCCAGGTTGCCCGCTGAATGCAGGGAGGATGGAGTGTTTTGCAAACTCTGCAGCTATTAGCTTCCCTGCTGATCACACTTCAGGGCAATGGGACACTTTCCTAATGGTAAACTCTCCTTAAGCTTGAGTCATTTAAAATGTTTGCGATCAGCAATGTTCAGTTCAGTTCAGTTCAGAGGAAGCATATTACAGCTGACCAAGCAGAAAGGCCTCTGTAAGTCTCTGCCTCTGCTCTGTGATCCCATGGTCCAATTCTCCTTTCTCAAAGAAAGAATTTAACCTTCAGGAAGGATGGGCTGGAAATTTTCTCTGTATCTCATCAGTGATTTCATCAGATGTGATCTGGCCTCCCTTGCTTGCTAAATGGCAGAGGATACATTTGTTACCCATATCTGAAGGCTCCAAGGAGGGTCTTGGATACTCTCTGTGTAAATAAAGGACAGGGATTGTCCTTCGTTCTGAGTGGGCAGAGCTGCCCCAAGGTGCTCTCATCACTCGTCTCATTTGTATGGCTGGCTCCTGTCCTCTTGGGAGAGGTTCCTGAAGACATCCTGGGCTGTGTCAGGAGGGAATTTGATCACTAGCTCTCTGATGACTTGAGAGACTGAATTGTTTGTGTCTTTATCAGCTAATGGCACATTATCTTCTACATATATTGCCTGTTCAGATCTTGCTTATTTTTTTGACTGTGCTGTGCTTTGTTGCTTAGTGTCTGACTCTTTGTGAACCCATGGGCTGTAGCCCACCAGGCTCCTCTGTCCTTGGGGATTCTCCAGACAAGAATACTGGAGTGGGTTGCCATGTCCCCCTCCAGGGGAATCTTTCCAATCCAGGGATTGAACCCAGGTCTCCCACATTGCAGGCAGATCCTTTACCAGCTAAGCCACCAGGGAAGCCCAAGAATACTGGAGTGGGTAGCCTGTCCCTTCTCCAGCAGATCTTCCTGACCCAGGAATTGAACTGGGGTCTCCTGCATGGACGGAGGAGCCTGGTAGGCTGCAGTCCATGGGGTCGCTAAGAGTCGGACGCGACTGAGAGACTTCACTTTCACTTTTCACTTTCATACATTGGAGAAGGAAATGGCAACCCAATCCAGTATTCTTGCCTGGAGAACCCCAGGGACGGGGGAGCCTGGTGGACTGCCGTCTATGGGGTCACACAGAGTCAGACACGACTGAAGGGACTTAGCAGCAGCAGCAGCAGCTCCTCATTGCACACAGATTCTTTATCAGCTGACTGGTTTGTGTTTTTCAGAGAGCATCTCCTGTGAAAAGGAAATACCATACCTCCTGCCATATTAATAAACAAGACATGTCACAGCCATCAGCGATTTCTGGCCTCCAAATGTGAATGAGGGCTCCCAAAACTGTGATCCAGTGGATGCTGCCACCCCACAGGGTGATTGTTGAGGAGCTGGGGGAATGCAAGAAGCAAGGTGAACAAGGAAACAAATAGGACTGGCCCCAGATAGCTCAGGTGCATATGAAAGGAATGAATGCAGTGAGCCCAGAGGCTCACTTCCCCACACACTGAATGCTAAATTCCTTAACTTGATACCTGATATTTGATGTTCAGACTGCCTGCTCCCTTTGTTGAAAACTTGTATATAGCCTGACTCCGCCTCTTGCCTCTTTGAAGCAGTTTTCTCAGAGCTACTGAGATGCTGTCTCCTGGGCTCAAGAGTCCTAAACATTCCCATCAAATAAAATAACTTTCTACTTTCAAGTTGTGACTGTAGTTTTTAGTCAACACTCTTGAACAAGGATCAGAGAACTATAGCTTACTGGTTGGCTGCTTATTTTTGTAAATAATATTGAATCAAAAGATGCCCATTAAGAACCTTCCTACACTGTTGGTGGGAATGTAAACTGGTGCAGCTACTAGGAAAACAGTGTGGAGGCTCCTCAGAAAACTAAAAAGAGAGTTCCCATATGATCCAGCAACCCCATTCTTGGGCATATATCCGGATAAAACTATAATTCAAAAAGATACGTGCACTCCAGTGTTCGTAGCGGCGTTATTTACAATGGCCAGGACATGGAAACAACGTAAATGTCCATTGACAGAGGGAAGAATTAGGAAGATGTGATATAGATATACAATGGAATACTACTCACCCATGAAAAAGAATGAAATACTGCCATCTACAGCAACACGACAGACCTAGAGATTGTCATACTAAGTGAAGTCAGCCAGATAAATACCCTATGAGATCACTTATATGTGGAATCTAAAATATAACATCAATAAACTTATCTAGGAACCTGAAACAGAATAATGGACATAGAGAATGGATTTGTGATTACAAGGGGGAGGGGATGTGGAGAAGGGATGGACTGGGAGTTTGGGACTAGCAGATGCAAACTATTATATACACAATGGGTAAACCAGTTCCTGTAGAGCACAGGGACTATATTCAATATCCTATGAGAAAATATGATGGAAAAAATACGGAAAAGAATGTGTGTGTGTATATGTGAGCTCAGTTGCTTCAGTCGTGTCCAACTCTTTGCAACCCTATGGACTGTAGCCTGCCAGGCTCCTCTGTCCATGGGATTCTCTGGGCAAGCATACTGGAGTGGGCTGCTGTGACCTCCTCCAGGGGATCTTCCACACCCAGGGATTGAACCTGGGTTTCCTGCATTGCAGGCGGATTCTTTACCCCTGAGCCATCAGGGAAGCCTGTGTGTGTGTGTAACTGAATCAGTTTGCTGTACAATAGAAATTAACACAACACTGTAAATCAACTATACCTCAGTTGTAATACATTTTTTTTTTTAAAGAGGCTTGATAACTTTTGAATGAGCATCTGTACTTCTAGGGCAGGGTCACATAGGAAATAGAGGATGATTCGTCTAAAATATTTACTCTCTAGTCCTTCACAGAAAAAGTTTGCCAAGCCCTGCCTCCATGGTGCACCTCCTTCTAGTAATAAAACAGTACAAATTGTAACCACAAGGAGATACCAGTTCACATACTCATCAGATTATCAGAAATCCTGAAGTGAGAAATGAAACACACATATTAACAAAGACACATGTGTGAGTATGTTTGCTGTGGCCTGTTGGTCAGAATTCCTAAACTGGGCAATTTCTCATCAGGAAAAAAAGATTTTGCTATATGTATATAGTGGAATACGTTTTTGAGATTTTAACTTGGCTATAAACCTTCAAAACACCAAGTTGAGTGGAAAAAAAAACCACAAAACACTAAAGCAATTTGCAGAATGATGCAAAGCTCCAATACTTTGGTCACCTGATGCAAAGAGCCAACTCATTGGAAAAGACCCTTATGCTGGGAAAGACTGAGGGCAAGAGAAGAAGGGGTGACAGAGGAGGAGGTGGTTGGATGGCATCACCAACTCAACGGACACGAGCTTAAGCAAAATCTGGGAGATAATGAAGGACAGGGAAACCTGGTGTGTTGCAGTCCATGGGGTCGCAAAGAATTGGACATGACTGAACAACAGCAATTTACATAAAATTTGTAAATATGCAAATGTAGTCTGCTCCTGCGGGTGAAGGATACATAATGAGCTAGATGAGTCTACAAAAGGCTGGTCTAGGCCCATGGATGGAGGGCTAGGGTGAAATCCAGGTTGTGTGGAAGGGAGAGGGGACTCTTCCCCAGGCTTAAAGCTCCAGGTCTCAACAGTTTTCATGCAGTGAAGAAACCCTGGGCGAGAGACCTCTTAACTGTGGACTCACTGTCATGCCCTTTTAGTCTGGAAGTCAGTGTACTCTCATATGGGAATTTCTTCCCCAGTTATAAATGCCCACATTTTATTTGCTGAATCATCAACCTCTTCAAGGTTCTAGTTAAATGGACTGACCATATATAGGCTAAATCCATATAAAATACATAGATATCAAATTCAAGAAGAGTTACCCCTGAGATGAAGGTGGGGGACAAAAGAGAAGGGGTTAAGAAGACATCCCAGTAGCTATAAGGTGTGTATAAAGTTTTGTCTCTTTATAGTATAGGAATCAGTATAATAACATGTTATGATCTGATTAAGCTGGGAGAAGGCATGTGAACGGGATCTACAGGGTGAATGGAAGTTGGCGGAAAGAGGCAGATGGAGGACTGAGCTTCTTGGTAGAAAATGAGAAACATCTATTTTGAGGGAGAAGAGGATGGTCAGAACTGGTGCCCAATCTAGGCTGATATGCTAACTGCTCTATACTCTACAAACATTTGTTGAAGGGTGGGATTTAGCACATTCTCAATAAGCAGCATGTGCTAGGCACAGTAGGTGGCGGGGGTCCAACGCTAGGATGGGACACAGCTCCTGCCTTGAAGGCACGCACAGTCAGTGAGGGGAGTCTCCCATGCGCCAAGACTGAGAGGGACGGGAACACAGCACAGCTGCCTGCGCACACTGCTGTGGGGGCAGGGGGACCACCGATCTGGGGAGAGGAGGGAGGAAGAAGAGAATCTTCAAGCAGGAAGTGGGAACTCAGCTCCTGAGACACAGAAGCACCTCCTAAGGAGGAGAAAGGGCATAACATGCTGAGGGAAGGGGGGAAGCTCAGCTGGCTGTGTGTGCAAAGTGTGTGTGTGTGTGTGTGTGTGTGTGTGCACGTGTGTGTAGCATCACTGAGTAAAAATTAAGTCCAGATAGAAGGGGTTGGGAAGGCTCTGACTGCCTTTCTAGTTTGCACTTCCTTCCCAGGCATGAGAGCTACTGAGGCTGGAAAGCTTAGAGTGTTAGAAAGGGCAAAGTGATGAGACCTGTGCTCAGAAGTATTTCCCAAAACCGGAGGGAGGAGTGAGTGAGGACAGGAGGCAGGGAGGCCCGGTAGAAGGCTGCTGAAACATGTCCAGGCAAGAGATGACAGAAGCCTGTGTTCAAAGAGTGGCTGTGGGGATGGAGAGGCAGGGAATGAGCAATGGCCCTGAGGAGGCGAGGCCAGGGGGGTGTCGTAGTCACCCTGAAGGTATTGACGCTCCAACACTCACGGCGGCTGGATCTCCACAGGAGATCTGCCCTTGGACAGAGGCAGATGGCCACGAGTTGGTCTGGGGTCTCTGGGGCCAGGATCCCATTTCCCCTCAGCGCAGCTCCCCCACAGAGGCTGGTACAGAGCTATTTGCTTAGTAGGTGCTCAGTTACTCAGGAGTGCAGAAGGAAGTGATAGGTTGTGTCAGAAACACTGAAGGGTTTTCTTAGCTCTGGGCACTTGAGAAGGAAGGAGGCAAGCTTCCAAAACCTCGGGGTCACCATCACCCAGTCACAGCAGGGCAGCACTGCGACCTTGATCACCAAAGATGCACAGACAGCCCAGTGGAGCAGAGGGAGCCCATGGGGGCTTGAGGGAACCTGAGCTCTCTGTCTTGCTCTGCTTCCTCCTGACAAGACCCACTCTGGCCCTCCGTTTCCTCATGAATTGAAGGGGGCAGAGATCAGATAAATCCTCTGTCAAGATGATTTGGCTGCAGGCAACAAAGATTGACTTCAGCAAATTGAGGCACAAAAGGAAATCTATTATAAGGATGCGTAATAGTTCTCAGAATTGAAGGGCAGACTGGAACAAGGTTTGGAAGAGGACAGGAAGCAGGACAGCTGCAGAGTCCCGCTGGAAGGACTCAATCCCTGGTCTGTCAGGTGGTAGAAGTGGGTAGTGGGGGCCTCTCAAACGTTGGAGCTCAGACAGCCTCCCCATCCTTATTTCACTCAGACCGATATCTGTGTCTAACTGGCCTCCCCAGATCACAAGCCCATCCCCAGCTGGCAAAGGTAAATGAGGGTGTATGGATTGACACTTCCTTTAAGCCACATGCTGCAAGGAAAAGATAATTCCCTAAAGAAAATGTGATTGTTATAACCCCAAGAAAGTAAAATGGATACCGACTGCCAACAGTGCTTTACAAGTTCAGGGTTTCCATGGGGCTCTAAAATTCAAGGACCCACAGCATGTGGTGGGACATGGGTTGTAGATGGAACCTCAGAATTGAGGGCCCAGAGACCCTTTGTCCTCTCCAGTGGGGAGAAGGGGTGGGGGTGGGGGAGTGAAGGGTAAGTAGGGGTGGGGAGAGGGGCCTCAAAAGGAGGGGCCACAGCTTGGGGGTTCTGGGAACTCTTTCCTCTCCTGAGGGCACCTTTCTTTAATCAAGAGCTACTGCTTCCCTGGGGACATTGTGAAATTGCTTGCTGGATCCTTCTGAAGTCAGAGGATTAGAGGTAATTCCAAAAAGTTTCCTTGGAGTCCGTGCCTCAAACAGCCCAGACTAGGCCTAATGAGGAAAAGGGGGCCAAGGAGCTAATATTTTCAGAGGCCTCTGGGGAGGATCCCCCAGAAAATGTTCTCAAATTCTGGGGAAAAAAGTTTTAAAAAAATAACCAAAATTGGAACCTATGACACATTGGCCAATGGAAGCTGAGTTCTCGTGAGGACAACCATGAAATCAGGAATTATTCACAGTGAAAGGAAGAGCATTTATGGGTTTTCAGAGAGCTTCAAGCAAGACTGAAATGCAGGTTCTGGTGCCAGGCATGTCTAGGGACATGGAGAGGGTCATTTTAATCATTACATGTCACTCAATCCAGAGCTGCAGTTCCAAGGTCTGGAGGCAGGGCAGCATCATACCCTGAGTCCCACAGACTCTGTTTCTGAGGAGGCTCTGAAGGCTACAAATGGTCCAGCACAGCCCAGACCTAAAAACAGACTCAAGTGAAGGCATGAGTCGGGAAGCGTGGGGAAGAGAGAGCCTAGGAGGTGGTGACTCCAAGTGTAGTCACTTGAAGGAGGGGGCAAGGATTGAACTGAAGAGTTCCAGTACATCCAGCCCGGGCTACCCCTACTTGCCAAGGAGCTAAATGTGAAGTTGCCTGAATGTGATGTCACCACAGCAGATGGGCTCCATTTGCACATTCTTTTCATCCGGGAAGAGGGAGATCTTCTCTGCCCTCAACTGTTAAACCTTACCCACATCCTCATCCAACAAGTGATCCAACTTGGTCTACAGACACTACAACTTGACCCAACACCTTAGAATGGTCTTTGGGTGCCTGAGATCAGTCAGGATGAAGAGAAGGGGAGATAAAATAGGTGGGGCTTGAAATTTCATTTGGAGGCGAGAAGTGGAACGAAGCTGAAAGGCTGGCTCATGTTGTGGAAGCTGTGAACACTCCTTGTACATGTAAGAGCTTGGGTGGCTGGGAGCAAGAACTCTTGGCTGCTCATGGTACTCCTCCAGGAACTCTAAGTAAGTATATGTCTGGGAGAGCATTTCACAAAGTGGTAGGCTCCCTGGAAGCCTTTTTGCTGGATTTTTTTTCTGCTTGTGTGTGTATAGTTACCATTTACTTATGTCATTCCCTCTGCATTAGAGTCTGTTTCACATCTGTCTGACAGTTCTTTGAGGTCAAGGATGATCTTTGAGGTCTCAGTGATCTTGGCATCCCAGAATCTGGCACCATCCTTCACATGTCATCAGACCTGTCACTGTGGTTGTGTTGAATGGAAAGCACCACGGACACAGGGTTGCTTGCAAAAGACACTGTGTTATCCACTTGTGCTGATTTAGACTCTAAAAAAAAAATCCATAATGACCACCTGGTGTTAATTACAGCCAGCTCCTTACTGAGTTTCCCCATCCTATAGGTCCTCAGAAATGTGGCTCTATCTGAACACACTGACCCAGAGGTGTGACCGTTTGGGTGGCCCTCTGTTTTTCAGAAGAGGTACCTGCCCTAAGTGGAGGCTACCTGGGCAGCTCCAGTGCCTGCCTCTGAACATTCCAGTTCCTCCCATCCTCCTCGTAAGCTACTGCACACATTTATCCCTTGTTGACAAGCATCTGGCCAAAGAAAGGTGTAGGAATTATCAATGAGAATGAAGAAAAGTGCTTTCCCATCCAAGCATTTCAAACTCAGCTGTCTTTGCTCTATTGATCCAGGACTTTGGGGATGACTTTGAGGATAAAGAGCCCTGGACTCTTAACCTCCTGGGAGACAGTGCCAACAGGGGATTTTTTGGGTAGTCTCTTGCTGACTGGCAATATGAGCTGGACATTGTAATGGGGGGTAAACTACAGTTTTGAGGAATAGGTATTTCTCCTACTTTTTAAAAAATATCTAAATAACATTTATCCTTATCTAGAAGGTTGTTGCTGTTCAGTAGCTCAGCATGTCCAACTCTTTGTGACCCCATGGACTGCAGCATGCCAGGCTTCCTTGTCCTTCACTATCTCCCAGGGCCTGCTCAAACTCATGTACATTGAGTCGGTGATGCCATCCAACCATCTCATCCTCTGTCGCCCCCTTCACCTCCTCCCTTCAATCTTTCCCAGCATCAGGATCTTTTCTAATGAGTCAGCTCTTCACATCAGGTGGCCAAAGAAGATACTTGTACCATTTCACTTTCCTCACTAGGCCTGTAAATATTCAGGTAAGCCCTTCATCAATGGGGCCTAATTAGGGATGTGGACAAAGACACACTTAGCCTGTACCCCAACCTGGGTGAGCCTGGGGTGAGTTCCTAGGGCTGCAGAGGGCAAGAGACATTAGCTGACGGGCACTGTCTGTGCATAGGAATCAAGGAGCAGTCATGAGAAATGTGCACACCTAAGTATTTATGATGTTTATCTCTGGAAGGTGGTGATATTTATTTATTATTTAATGTTTTCTGTATCAGTTGGATTTGGGGGTAATAAGCATGGAATACTTAACAATTGGAAAAATTAAACAGTCATTTTTGAAAGGGATATTGTGTGTTCTCCAAACACACCCAGCTCATGGCAGCCCCCTCCCCATCCTGTTCCTTCTTGCCCTGCTGCGGCTGCTCGTGTGTGCGCTGGTTCTCAGGGGCTCCCCAGCCCCATATCTCAAGACTTGTTCCTTTGCAGAGCACTCCTGACAAGCCCCCAAAGATCCCTCCCTCACAAGAAGCTCAGCAATGCCTTCTAGCTGAGACTTTCTCATATCCTTGTATCGATCTCTTCCCAATTTTTATAATTGATTTCAGTATATTTGTAATTGGTTTTTAAATGCTCAAGTAATGTGGATTAATTCTCCTTGTAAAAATAAAATTACCCCTGGTTTCCTCCCTCCAGAGAATTTAATAGGGTTAAATAACTATTATCAATCCGTGTGTTTCCTTCCAGTTTTCTCTGTTATGTACTTACTTAAAGGCACTCATAGATACTATATCATCTGTTTTTATTTGTTTTCTATTTTCATAAATAGTATATTTTCAGGGATTCTAATTTCCTTTTTTTGCTCAACAATATGTCTTGAAGATCTACCCATTCAATATTTCTTTCAGTGCTACATAGTATTCTAAGGTATATTTAGTAATTCTTCTCTGTCATATATTTAGATTATTCCCAGATTTTCATTGTTAAAAGCACTGAACGTCTTGGGAATGCCTCTTTGTGCATAAGGATAAGTGCTGCTTGAGGAGAGTTACTAAGAAATTTTTGCTTCTGAGTAAGATGATATGTGATTTTTTAAAAAAAATTTTGTTGCTGTTGTTCAGTCACTCAGTAGTGTCAGCTCTTTGCATCCCCACGAACTGTAGCACCCCAGGCTTCCCTGTCCTTCACCATCTCCCTGAACTTGCTCAAAATCATGTCCAGTGAGTCAGTGATGCCATCTAATCTTCTTGTCTTCTGTCATCCCCTTCTCTTCCTGCCTTCAATCTTTCCCAGCATCAGGGTCTTTTCTAAGGAACTTCGTATCAGGTGGCAAAAGTATGGAGCTTCAGCTTCAGCATCAGTCCTTCCAATGAATATTCAGAACTGATCTCCTTTAGGATGGACTGGTTGGATCTCCTTGCTGTCCAAGGGACTCTCAAGAGTCTCCTCCAACACCACAGTTCAAAAGCATCAATTCAATGCAGTAAGATTAGACCTCAATTACAGGAAAAAAACTATTAAAAATTCCAACATATGGAGGCTAAACAACACGCTTCTGAATAACCAACAAATCACAGAAGAAATCAAAAAAGAAATCAAAATATGCATCGAAACGAATGAAAATGAAAACACAACAACCCAAAACCTATGGGACACTGTAAAAGCAATGCTAAGGGGAAGGTTCATAGCAATACAGGCGTACCTCAAGAAACAAGGAAAAAATCAAATAAATAAACTAACTCTACACCTAAAGCAACTAGAGAAGGAAGAAATGAAGAACCCCAGGGTTAGTAGAAGGAAAGAAATCTTAAAAATTAGGGCAGAAATAAATGCAAAAGAAACAAAAGAGACCATAGCAAAAATCAACAAAACTAAAAGCTGGTTTTTCGAGAAGATAAACAAAATTGACAAGCCATTAGCCAGACTCATCAAGAAACAAAGGGAGAAGAATCAGATCAACAAAATTAGAAATGAAAATGGAGAGATCACAACAGACTACACAGAAATACAAAGGATCATAAGAGACTACTACCAACAGCTATATGCCAATAAAATGGACAACTTGGAAGAAATGGACAAATTCTTAGAAAAGTGTAACTTTCCAAAACTGAACCAGGAAGAAATAGAAGATCTTAACAGACCCATCACAAGCACGGAAATCGAAACTGTAATCAGAAATCTTCCAGCAAACAAAAGCCCAGGACCAGACGGCTTCACAGCGGAATTCTACCAAAAATTTAGAGAAGAGCTAACACCTATCCTACTCAAACTCTTCCAGAGAATTGCAGAAGATGGTAAACTTCCAAACTCATTCTATGAGGCCACCATCACCCTAATTCCAAAACCAGACAAAGATGTCACAAAAAAAGAAAACTACAGGCCAATATCACTAATGAACATAGATGCAAAAATCCTTAATAAAATTCTAGCAAACAGAATCCAACATCATATTAAAAAGATCATACATCATGACCAAGTGGGCTTTATCCCAGGAGTGCAAGGTTTCTTTAACATCCGCAAATCAAGCAATGTAATTCACCACATTAACAAATTGAAAGATAAGAACAATATGATTATCTCAATAGATGCAGAAAAAGCCTTTGACAAAATTCAACATCCATTTATGATAAAAACTCTCCAGAAAGCAGGAATAGAAGGAACATACCTCAACATAATAAAAGCTATATATGACAAACCCACAGCAAACATTATCCTCAATGGTAAAAAACTGAAAGCATTTCCCCTAAAGTCAGGAACAAGGCAAGGATGCCCACTTTCACCACTACTATTCAACATAGTTTTGGAAGTTTTGGCCACAGCAATCAGAGCGGAAAAAGAAATAAAAGGAATACAGATAGGAAAAGAAGAAGTAAAACTCTCACTGTTTGCAGATGACATGATCCTCTACATAGAAAACCCTAAAGATTCTACCAGAAAACTACTAGAGCTAATCAATGAATATAGTGTAAGTTGCAGGATACAAAATTAACACACAGAAATCCCTTGCATTCCTATACACCAATAATGAGAAAATAGAAAGAGAAATTAAGGAAACAATACCATTCACCATTGCAACAAAAAGAATAAAATACTTAGGAATATTTCTACCTAAAGAAACAAAGGACTTATATATAGAAAACTATAAAACACTGATGAAAGAAATCAAAGAGGACACAAACAGATGGAGAAATATACCGTGTTCATGGATTGGAAGAATTAATATAGTGAAAATGAGTATACTACCCAAAGCAATCTATACATTCAATGCAATCCCTATCAAGCTACCAATGATATTTTTCACAGAACTAGAACAAATCATTTCACAATTTGTATGGAAGTATAAGAAACCTCGAATAGCCAAAGCAATCTTGAGAAAGAAGAATGGAACTGGAGGAATCAACCTGCCTGACTTCAAGCTCTACTACAAAGCCACAGTCATCAAGACAGTGTGGTACTGGCACAAGGATAGAAATATAGATCAATGGAACAAAATAGAAAGCCCAGAGATAAACCCACGCACCTATGGGCACCTTATCTTCGACAAAGGAGGCAAGAGAATACAATGGAGAAAAGACAATCTCTTTAACAAGTGGTGCTGGGAAAACTGGTCAACCCACTTGTAAAAGAATGAAACTAGAACACTTCCTAACACCATACACAAAAATAAACTCAAAATGGATTAAAGATCTAAATGTAAGACCAGAAACTATAAAACTCCTAGAGGAAAACATCGGCAAAACACTCTCCCGACATAAATCACAGCAGGATCCTCCATGACCCACCCCCCAGAATATTGGAAATAAAAGCAAAAATAAACAAATGGGACCTAATTAAAATGAAAAGCTTTTGCACAACAAAGGAAACTAGGAGCAAGGTGAAAAGACAGCCTTCAGAATGGGAGAAAATAATAGCAAACGAAGCAACAGACAAACAATTAATCTCAAAAATATACAAGCAACTCTAGCAGCTGAATTCCAGAAAAATAAACGACCCAATCAAAAAATGGGCCAAAGAACTAAACAGACATTTCTCCCAAGAAGACATACAGATGGCTAACAAACACATGAAAAGATGCTCAACATCACTCATTATTAGAGAAATGCAAATCAAAACCACAATGAGGTACCATTACACACCAGTCAGAATGGCTGCTATCCAAAAGTCTACAAGCAATAAATGCTGGAGAGGGTGTGGAGAAAAGGGAACCCTCTTACACTGTTGGTGGGAATGCAAACTAGTACAGCCACTATGGAGAACAGTGTGGAGATTCCTTAAATAACTGGGAATAGAACTGCCATATGACCCAGCAATCCCACTGCTGGGCATACACACCGAGGAAACCAGAATTGAAAGAGACGCGTGTACCCCAATGTTCATCGCAGCACTGTTTACAATAGCCAGGACATGGAAGCAACCTAGATGTCCATCGGCAGATGAATGGATAAGGAAGCTGTGGTACATATACACAATGGAATATTACTCAGCCATTAAAAAAATACATTTGAATCGGTTCTATTGAGATGGATGAAACTGGAGCCCATTATACAGAGTGAAGTGAGCCAGAAAGAAAAGCACCAATACAGTATACTAATGCATGTATATGGAATTTGAAAGATGGTAATGGTAACCCTATATGTGAGACAGAATAAGAGACACAGATGCATAGAACAGTCCTGTGGACTCTGAGGGAGAAGGTGAGGGTGGGACGTTCTGGGACAATAACATTGAAACATGTATATTGTTATATGTGAAGCGGAACACCATTCCATGTTTTATGCATGGGACGGATGCTCAGGGATGGAGCGTTGGGATGACACAGAGGGATGGGAAGGGGAGGGAGGTGGGAGGAGGGTTCGGGAGGGGGAGCACATGTGAACCCATGGCTGATTCATGTCAATGTATGGCAAAAACTACTACAATATTGTAAAGTAATTAGCCCCCAACTAAAATAAATAAATTAAAAAAAAAAAAAGCATCAATTCTTTGGCACTCAGACTTCTTTATGGTCCAACTCTCACATCAATACATGACTACTGGAAAAAACATAGCTTAGACTATACAGACCTTTGCTGGCAAAGTCATGTCTCTGCTTTTTAATACACTGTCTAGGTTCGTCATAGCTTTTCTTCCAAGGAGCAAGCATCTTCTAATTTCATGGCTGCAGTCACCATCTGCAGAGATTCTGGAGCCCAAGGAAACAAAGTCTGTCACTGTTTCCATTGTTTCCCCATCTGTTTGCCATGAAGTGATGGGACCGGATGCCATGATCTTAGGTTTTTTGACTGTTGAGTTTTAAGCCAGTTTTTTCACTCTCCTCTTTCACTTTCATCAAGAGGCTCTTTAGTACTCTTTTCCCAATTTGGAACCAGTTCGTTGCTCCATGTCTGGTTCTAACTGTTGTTTCTTGATCTGCATACAGGTTTCTCAAGAGGCAAGTAAGGTGGTCTGGTATTCCCATCTCTTTAAGAATTTTCCAGTTTGTTGTGATCCACACAGTCAAAGGCTTGAGTGTAGTTGATGAGGCAGAAGTAGATGTTTTTCTGGAATTCTCTTGCTTTTTCTATGATCCAATAGATGTTGGCAATTTGACCTCTGGTTCCTCTCCCTTTTCCAAAACCAGCTTGAACATCTGGAAGTTCTCGGTTCACATACTGTTGAAGCCTGGCTTGGAGAATTTTGAGCATTACTTTGCTAGTGTGTGAGATGAGTGCAACTGTGCAGTAGTTTCAACATTTTTTGGCATTGCCTTTCTTTGGGATTGTACTATTATTAATAGTTTGCTTTCCAAACTGTTGTGCTAATTTTATTTCCACTAGAATCGTGTGAGTATACTTGCTGCCCCATACCCTTGCCAAGTCCGAACAGAATCAAATATTTTGATTATTGCCAATCTGATGGCTATAGTATATGATTGTTCAAAAATTCCCCTAATTATTAGAGAGACTGAGCATATTTTCTTCAGTTTATTTGTACTTTCTTTTATATAAACTGCTTGATCATATTTTTTCATTTTCCTTCTCTTAGGTGGAGGAAAATCTTTTTGGAAGAAGAAATTTGTGTGGGCTGTTTATGAGTTCTAGATAATAATCCTTTGTCATTTACATGCATTGCAGACATTTCCCTCAGACTTCATCTTTTTTTTTTTTTTAACTTTGTGAATGGTGCCTTTTGGACAGAAGGTTTTTGTTTTTTTTTTTAATAGGGTCACATTTATTCATTGTTTCTCTATGTTTTACTTTCTATTGGTTCAAAATCCCTGGGTTTGCATTATATATTTTGTTTTTCTTTTCTCAACTTCCTGTGCCTACTGCACCTTGCTAATCTTGGCATGCATGTGCAAGGAAGACTGTCTGAGCCCATCACTGCCACAGTACATACCACTGAAGCATTCTGAAACCAGCTCCAATGACCTGCACCAATTCGTCCCTTGCTCGAGAATTATAAAAAATCAACTTGTTGGATAGACATAAACCTTTGGCTGCAGTTTGGAATTATTCATGGTTATAGACATTTGTCTTTGTGAGGTCTTAGTTATCTTTAACTCCCCATTCCAGAAAAATAAATATTATTATTAGACAATCAAGTACACATGGGGTCCAGAAGGTAGAGGGAACATAGAAGGAAAATAAAAATATTTTAATCCTGCTGGAGCTTGGCTTCACTTACTTGAAACCAAGGAGTCCCAGACCCTGAGTCAGCAAGTGACAGAACTGACAGAACCAGAGATCAAACCCAAATCACCTCCAGGTAAGTCACCCACTCCCCACTAGGTCCTGTGCCCTCCACCACTGCAGCGATATCTCCATTTACAGATGCTGTCATTAAATCTCAAGGATTCTACTGAGGGTGGTGTGGAAACAGGAGAGGAAAACTGTTTTGCTACAATAACACAGCTGAGGAAGATGGGTGACAGATGTGCTGCGTGAATCAGATTTATTTGCCTGTAAACACTTCACAACTTTGTGTGTCTGGGTATGGGAAATACACCTTCATTTCATACAAACAGCAACACCAGGCTGCATTCCCTTCTCCATAGCTTGAGGGATTCTAGAGAGGTATTGGATTACAACAAACTGGAAAAGTCTTAAAAAAGAAGGGAATACCAGACCACCCTACCTGTCTCCTGAGAAACCTGATGTCAAGAAGCAACAATTAGACTCAGACATGGAACAACAGACTGGTTCAAAGTTGGGAAAGGAGTACATCAAGGTGATATATATTGTCACCCTGATTATTTAACTTCTATGCAGAGTACATCACATGAAATGCCAGGCTGGATGACTCACAAGCTGGAATCAAGATTGCTGGAAGAAATATCAACAACCTCAGATATGCAGATGATACCACTCTAATGGTAGAAATCAAAGAGGAACTAAAGAGCCTCTTGATGAAGGTGAAAGAGGAGAGTGAAAAAGCTGGCTTGAAACTCAACATTCAAAAAACTAAGATCATGGCATCCAAACCCATCACTTCATGGCAAACAGAAGGGGGAAAAGTGGAAACAGTGACAAATTTTATTTTGGGGGGCTCCAAAATCACTGTGGATGGTGACTGTACCCATGAAATTAAATGATGCTTGCTCCTTGGAAGAAGAGCTTTGTCAAACCTAGACAGTGTATTAAAAAGCAGAGACATCACTCTGCTGACAAAGGTCTGTATAATCAAAGCTATAGCTTTTCCAATAGTCATGTATGGATGTGAGAGTTGGACCATAAAGAAGACTGAGCATTGAAGAATTGATGCTTTTGAACTATGGTGCTGGAGAAGTCTTTTGAGAGTCCCTTTGATTGCAAGGAGATCAAACCTGTCAATCCTAAAGGAAATCAACCCTGAATATTCATTGGAAGGACTGATGCTGAAGCTGAAGCTCCAAGACTTCAGCCACCTGATGCAAAGAGCCGACTCATTTGAAAAGACCCTGATGCCGAGAAAAATAGAAGACAGGAGGAGAAGGGGACAACAGAGAATGAGATTGTTGGATGGCATCACCAAACTAATGAACATGAGTTTGAGTAAACTCCAGGAGAGAGTTAAGGACAGGGAAGCCTCACGTGACTTAGTGACAACAAATTAATAATTATCCACAAGCACATCCATTGCATTTTGCAAGTTTCATGGGCATGCCTTTTGGGGGTCACAGGTGTGTGGTCAGGAAATGAAAGGAAGAAAGGTGCTGGTTTTAAGACACATCCACCTTCCCTTCTCTACTTTCTCCAAATTCAGATTCACTCTTAAGAGAAACCTAAAAGTATGGTAGACTGGCTGCTTTAAGAGTCCCAACCCTTCACCCTTCCCTGTGTCCAGATCTTTCACCAGATAACTTTGCAAAACTGCCCCCACCCCACTAACACACACACACTCTGAGCCTGAGCCAGGTTGTATATTTTGATTTAGTTAATGGAATGCTGGCAAATGAAATGTGAGGTCAGCTGAGGCTTGAAAAAACATTTTGCCTTTCCACCCTCTTGCTTCTCTGCAGTCACCATGAGAACATGCCTAAACTAGCCTAGTGGGGAGATGATTAAGGGCTGCAGACCTGAGTGACCTCAGTCAAAGCCATCTCAGACCAGCCAGCATCTGTCTCAGCCCCGGACAGGTGCACAAACTCAGCAAAGACCACAGTAGTCGACAGTTGTTTAGTCCTTAAGTCATATCCAACTCTGTGTGAACCCACTGGCTGAACCCACCAGGCTCCTCTGTCCATGGGATTTCCCAGGCAAGAATACTGGAGCAGGTTGCCATTTCCTTCTTCAGGGGATCTTCCTGACCCAGGGATCAAACTGTGTCTCCTGCATTAGCAGGCAGATTCTTTACCACTAAGCCATCTGGGAAGCCCGTGGTTGACAGAGTGCAGGCTAAATCAGCTACCTGCAGACTTCGAGCTAAATAAATGCTTACTAGTATATGCCCATCAAGGTTTCTTGTTGTTTTTTCGCAGTATTATTGCGGCAATTGATAATGAAATCACCTGACAAAAGATGTATCTGCATAGGCCACCGTGGTACAGTCCTTTGGCACTCATCTGGTTAAATTTTCAAACATTTTAGATCATCCCAAAGCAACTCACTATAAACCTGTCCTCATCATCATTGCTTAAGAAAGCAATGTATCTCCACTTACATGGTAAATTGCTGTATCTCCACTTTCCTCTGCTACTGTGTGTGAAGCAGAAGCGTTTAACCGTGACTTTGTGGTTGAAGTCTGTCCACTTCCCTGGAGCTCAATGAGTCTTTCCATAAACTCCAGTTTCAAAGGAGGTCTAATGGCTCCCCTCTCACGGCAGAAAGATAAAGCTCACTTGGTCTCCTGAGCAATGCGTTTACAGCCGTGTGGTGAGAACAGCAGCAGGCACTGAGGCTGCCAAGGGCTCTCCTGAGGCAGCAGCACTGAGAGCAGTGCTGTTCTCACGGCCGCCCCACAGTGACCCAGCGAGGCCAGGCCAGTCCCACCAGGTTGTGCAGAGCAGACAGGAGAGCTTCCTGCAGGAGGGGGAGCTATGGAGAAAAAGGGGGAGGCGAGGGGGTACAGAGCAAGGGTCCAGAAGAACTGCTCTCCCAACATGCACACTACTAGGTCCCCAGGGCAGGGATTCCTCATCCAGACCAGACACCATGTCAGTCCTGAGGCAGGAGGTCTGGAATGTGGAAACTTCCCTTGCCTTGAGGGATCTCCCCAACTCTGCAATGTTCTGCTCAACTCGGGAGGGGCCCCGGAAGAGTTAGAAAGGACCTAGAAGAAGAGGTTGACAGAAAATGAGAAAGGAAAAGAGGAGAAGGTGCCTAAGATTCCGTCCAGCACTAGTCTAACCCTGGTCTTGAACTCAAGGACTGAGGGTGGAGGCTGTGGGGACACTTAGAGAGGTGTCAACTTTTAATTTTGCCAAATGACAGATTAATCAAAAACACACCTCCAAATCTACCATCTTTTGTCATACCTTTTTTAGAACAGGACTTCTTGACCTCGAATAAATGATAAAAGCATAATCTCAGTATAGAAGAATGGCCTTTACCCCAAAATGAGTTAGTAATCTTATACCATCTCATATATAGATATGATAGTATGTATATATATATGATAATATTATGATAATATATATGACTATAATTGTATATTTAATTATTCTTGTTTTTCTCATTTCACTTTAGACTTGTGAAGATTTCGTCTTCGCTCCTGGCCTCTCTCTTTGCTGTGTGCATGGTCCTGCAGGACTAGTGGTGAAAGGCAAATTATTTCATGGGCCTTTGGAAGATCCAGAAGATGGAGGACCCCCCATCCCTAAGGAAGTCTGAACTCTGTGTGGTGGGAAAGGTGGTGAGGGGCGTGGTCAGAGGCACAGGCTGTAAATTGCACTCACTGTGCTAATCAGGCTGGTTGGAGAGGCTCTGCCCCTGGAGCTTGCCTGCAGCAGTCTAAAACCACCCACATCTTCCTCTTTTTCTCCCACCGACTTCCCAGTTTAATCCTATCCATCTCCCTACTTCTTTCTTCTCCCACCAGCACAGTGATTCATAGTGTGGTACTTATACTTAATCTGTTAAAGTGAAAGTGAAAGTCCCTCAGTCGTGTCCGACTCCTTGTGACCCCATTGACTATACATTTCATGGAATTCTCCAGGCCAGAATACTGGAATGGGTAGCCTTTCCCTTGTCCAGGGGATCTTCCCGACCCAGGAATTGAACCAGGGTCTCCCACACTGCGGGCGGATTCTCTACCAGCTGAGCCATAAGGGAAACCCAAGAATACTGGAGTGGTTACCCTATCCCTTCTCCAGTGGATCTTCCCAACCCAGGGACTGAACCCAGGTCTCCCACATTTCAGGCAGATTCTTTACCAGCTGAGCCACCAGGGAAGCCCAAGAATACTAGAGTGGGTAGCCCATCCCTTCTCCAGCGGATCTTCCCAACCCAGGAACTGAATCGGGGTCTTCTGCATTGCACGTGGATTCTTTACCAACTGAGCTATAAGGGGAGACCACTTAATGTATTAAGTCTTTAAAAAAAAAAATCCTCTACCACCTCGGTTTTTGCTTTTAAAATTCAAAACTTAAGGAATGTATGACCTGCTTAGAGAGAAGGATAAGCTGAAACCATTTTCTGTAGCTGCACAGCAGGCAACTTCTATTGACGGGCTTTATGCTCCTGGTGTGTCTGTGGAGGGGGCTGTCATTCGAGGATGGCAACTGTGAGCACAAAACCATTTAGCTTCTGAAGGGATTACCTCGACCCTCAGCTCTGATTACCAGATGGGAGAAGCTGAAAATGCTAATTGGAATAGATAGGGACTCTCTCTCAGGGGTTTTGCAGGTGTTGAGACATGAACAATGTAACCATTTAAATGGAAAGAAACCACGATATAACTTCCACCCCAAATTAATGAGAAAAGATGGGGAAGGCTGGGGAAGGCAGCTGGAAGGGAAGGTGGAGCAGAAGGGAGCCTGCAGTCCCTGCCCCTTCGGTGTGCCTATGGAAAGTGATGAACCAACCTGGGCTTGGCAGCCAGGGAGCAGCTTGGAGTCTGATGCAAATCAGAAAACATCCTCGCATCCCAGCACCTTTGAGGGCTTGATTTAACACAAGGCTTGGGATGGAAGTCATAACAGGAAAACATCACTTTTCTTTCTCTTTTCCTGTTTTTTTTTTTTTTTTTTAGAGACCATAATTAACATTAAATATTCAGTTTGTTTAAAAATAGAAACAGATTAAGTCTTTTTACTAGCAACTTTGAATTAAGGCTGCTTGAATTGGCAGCCTTCCTACTCCTGCTCAAGCCTAGTTTGTCTTATTTTAAAACCCTCATTTGCTTCTTTGGAGGTCAAGAGGCATGAAATGCAGGTGACTTGCTGATGCACAACTTCCCATCTGTATCTCAAGTTAGCACATGCTGTGAGGCCTGCAAAGGCACGTGCAGGCCTGGGGCTCAGAATGGGTGAGACAGAGATGCCAGTGGCTGGGCTGGGCTGGTGGGAGGGGCCGCACCTCCAGGCACGGTGAGCTGAGCTGAGCTGAGAACTGGGTGGAGGGTCAAGGTAGCTAAACCATAAGGAATGCTAGCACATTAGTCGGAATGGAACAGGATGGAAGAAGTGTGTTTACTGGAGCTATTTTCAGGAAGAGGATTGGAAAGACTCCTTTGATAAGCTGCTTAAGGGTAAAGGGGAGATGTGGAAGACTGCTAAGGGACATGTTCCAATAAAAGTTATGCAGGGCTTTGTTTGCCTGGGCAGAAGAGGCAGGCTGGGGTCACAGCTGAACTGCCTAATGCAACAAAAGCTAAGCAGAGTGCTGCCACCAGGACGCCCTCATATTAATCCTCAGAATTAATTTCTGAATTATCAGAAAGCTGACAATTCAGCCTGTTCTCTAAGTAGTTGCTGAATAAACCTTTCACTGTTTTCAAGAGATTTCAGACTACTCAGGATGCCCGCAGGCCTGAGGTTCTGTGGTGGGGGAGGGAACGCAGAGGCTGCTGAATGCCTAGAATGGCTGCCAGGAGCTCCAGGACATGCTGTTCCAGGGGACAGACGAGCAGATCAGTCACACACCAGGGGCCAGACCACATGGGCCTGAGAACTGCCCCCTTTCTGGAGGAGATGAAACAGGAGGGAAGAGGGCAGGGCACAACCTTTAAAAGAATGATATGGTCATAGGACTTGACGAAAACTGGTTAGAACCAGTTAGGTCCAAGATGGCAGAAGATTCGACTTCCAGTAGACTTTGAGCCTCATTATACGCTCTTTGTAACACATCAGCAAGCTAAATGACATACCCGCCAGCACCATGACAGTTCCAAGGCCAACCATAAAAGGTCAAAAAGTGGGTAGTGGCGCAATTCCCGGAAATCTTCACCCATTCCCTGAAATAGTTGGAATAATCTTCCCATTCATTAGCCTATGAAATGGCTATAAAAACTAACCCATAAAAACTAACCAAGCCATATTTTGAAGCTCTCTCTCATCTTCTAAGATGGCCCACACTCTGCCTGTGGAGTGTTTCTCTCTAAATATACTCACAGCTTACCTATCACTTCATCTTCAAATTCTTTCAGCACCAAGCAAGAACCTCAAATTAACCAGCCACAGGGAGAAGCTTTCCTATAGATGGGCAGCCCAGCAGCTTCTTTGAGGTTGTGATAAGTATGGTAGCTCAATCAGATTATGATCGTATCAGTCAGGGTTCTTCAGAGAAACAAAACCAATAGGGCATTAGCTATCGACAGCTATGGCTATGAAAAGTGAAAGCGTTAGTCACTCAGTCATGTCTGACTCTTTGTGACCCCATGGACTGTAGCCCGCCAGGCTCCTCTGTCCATGGAATTCTCCAGGCAAGAATACTGGAGTGGGTTCCTATTCCCTTCTCCAAGCTATGGCTATAGACATATAGGTATCAATGAGGAGATTTATTCCAGGAATTGACTGCAAGCTGGAGAACTAGGAAAGCCAGTGGTGTATTCAGTCTGAGTCTGAAGCCTGAAAACCAAGAGCACCCATGTCCAAGGGCAAGAGAAGATGGATGTCCCAGCTCAAGCAAGGGAAGAAAATTTGCCCTTCATCTGCTTTTTTGTTTGATTCAGGCCCTCAGTGAATTGGATGACATCCATGCATTGGTAAACGTGATCTTTTTTGCTCAGTCTGCTGATTCAAATGCTAATCTTCTCCAGAAGCATCCTTATAGATGGACCCAGAAATAATGTTTTACCAGCTATCTGGACTTCTCTTAGCCCAGTCAAGTTGGCACATACAATTAACGATCGTAGTGATAATGTGAACTGAAAACTTTCTTAGTCCTTCAACGTGCTTACCTGGATTCTCAGAAGCAATCCTGAGTATAGGAGGGTCAGGGAAGGGAGTCTATGTTTGATGGACAGGGGGAGCTTTCCTCAGATGATAAGTCCTAAGAAATAAGGGCTGTGACCCAGTCTGCTTAGTTCAACCCAAACTCTGTGTGCTGCGGCCTGGTTGGGTGCTGAGGATATGCTATAGAGAAGACAGACTTGGTCTCTGACTGAATTCACAATTGAGCACCAGAGCAGACAAAGTGAATGACGACACAGCGGAGTAAGTGCTGTGGTGGGGAAGACACTCTGGCAACAGTGGGTGGCTGGGCCCTGCTCTCCCACACCTTCACCAGGACCCAGGAACATGATTTCAAAACTCTTTTAACAATTTGATGGAGTAAATGTTTAAAGGAACTTGTTTGAATATTGAAGTGGTTCTTATGGCAGAGCATGGCATAGCTCCATTTGGCAGAAGCAAGGGAAGGAAGGAAAGGGGGATTATTTTTGGCAAATGAAGTAAGAGCCAGAGTATGGCAGGTCTTAAACGCCTGGCTGGAAGATCCATCTTCACTCTATACATTATCAGTTAACCTTGAGGATGAAAGCTGTGTGTACTGTCTCCCTTAATACCCAGCATGCTGTGGGTGAGACTGTCCATCATCCTCTGATGCCCATTCCTCCCACTCTACAGGTGCTAGATGCCTGCAGAGACTCCATCTCCCAGCCTTCTTCACAGCTCGGTGTGGCCACGTGGCTAAGCTCTGGCCAGTTGTAAGATCAAGTGCCACGTACAACTTTCAGACCAGATCCTTGAAAGCCTGAAAGGGAAGCTTTCCCTTCTTCCTGTGATCAGGACACAGACAGGACACAGCTGAGCCAGCTTGTTCCCTGTATACCTCAGGGGACAGAAGAGCAACAAAGAATAGGGAGTCTGGGTCCCTGTGTGGTCTCAAGGAACAGAGTTTCCTGCCCATTCTCAACCATTCCTACTACAGGCAAGTATTGCTAAATCATGTCTGACTCTTTGCGACTCCATAACTACAGCATGTCAGGCTTCCCTGACCTTCACTGTCTCCCAGAGTTTGCTCAAACTTATGTCCACTGAGTCAGTGATGCCATCCAACCATCCCATCCTCTGCCCCTTCTCTTCCTGCCTTCAATCTTTCCCAGCATCAGGGTCTTTTCCAATGAATCAGCTCTTCACATCAGGTCGCCAAAGTATTGGAGCTTCAGCTTTAGCATCAGTCCTTCCAATGAATATTCAGGATTGATTTCCTTTAGGATTGACTGGTTGAATCTCCTTACAGTCCAAGGGGCTCTCAAGAGTCTTCTCCAGCACCACAATTTGAAAGCATTAATTCTTCAGTGCTCAGCCTTCCTTATGGTTCACTTCTCACATCCATACATGACTACTAGAAAAATCATAGCTTTGAGTATATGGATACTTGTTGGCAAAGTGATGTCTCTACTTTTTAACATGAGAAATGAACATCTGTTACATTTGGACCCTAGTATTTTGGGGGTCTCTTGGTTATAACAAGTTAATTTGTACCCTAACTATTACACTGGGCTCAGTATGGTCAAGCTCTATTAAATTATTTTTGGAAATTCATAAAGAAAAAGTCAATAAATGGCTATGGAAATAAACAAAGACTAACCAAATGGAAAAGCGAAGACTATCTATTCAAAGCTTGCTCTACAGCAGGGAGTCAGCCACTGTCTTTGTATCTGGCAGAGACCTAAAGGCAGGCAGAGAAGTGGGAAAGCTTTACAGTGGGAAAAAGGGAAGGCTTCAGATATGCCCTGATTGGAGGCTGGTGGCCTGGGGAAGCTGGAGGCAGGCTAACTAGAAGCCAGTATCCTATGTGATGGTTAGAGGGACATATTTGATTTTTTTTTCTGACAAAAATTAGGGAGGCTGGAAGTTATTATTCAAGTCCTGGCCATTTGGGGCTGACTGTGAGAGAAGTTACTGTCTGGCTTCCTGGACTGTCATCAGAGACAGCAATCTGGCTTGCTACAAGTCTGACTTACAGCAGGCTGGCTTCCTGGGCTATTTATTGTAGATGAAGAGGTTGGTTTTCTGGGCAGGTTGCTCCACGTTGTGGGTTAGAGTTGTCTTTTTATGTAAGGTTTGGTCATTGTCTGTTTGCATAGGCAGTTTCTCGGGGCTGATGAGAACAGCCCTATCACAGAGGAGAAATGGTGTTGACAGGGTAGTGTTTTCAAATACTCTCCCTGGCACAGAACAGGGGAAGGAAGTAGGAGCTTTCATTTATTCCTGATGGATAGACAGAGTGCTGCGCTCAGAACTGGCCAAATCACAGAGACAAAAAGAGAGGCCTCGGGGCTGAGGAACGGGAGCGCTATGACCCAGCAAGGCCATGGGATTTCATTGGTGCTCACAGCCAAAGGGCATTAGGACTTGAGTTGCTCCTGACACTTGCCTGGGAAAAAAAAAAGTGGCCTGTGGGCTCAGTGCTGTTGCGTTCCCCCGGGGCTTGGGCTGAAGGACAAGGCTCCCGGCCACCCTCCGCATCCATTATGACCCCCAGAAGCCCAGCGAGTCCCAAAGCACACTTGGCGGACGTGACAGACCAGTGGTCACCGGAGAGGTTTGCTTTTCTTAGCGTGAAGCCAGGCGTGAGCGGGCCCCGGCACTGAGGAGGCCCCTGATTGCCCGCAGATGTCTGAATGACGCCCAGCTGGCAGGCCTGCTCGCTTTCAGGTCTGGTTTTCATCCCAGTGGTGAGTGGGACGAGGGGACCCGTCTCATGGAACCGAAGGCAGCGTGCTGGGAGCCCACCGCAGGCCGCGTCCCTGACTGGGGACACCTCTCCTTCTGGTCATGAGCTGCACACATTCAAATCAGTGCACTTTTGGGTCCAAGAACACCGAGTGTTGATGTTTGCTGGAGACAAACGCTGCTTTATGCTTTGCTCTCTCCATGGTTACTTAGCCTCAGCCTCACAGGCTGCTGCTTCTGCAGGCTCCTCTGGGACCCCAGGAACCTCAGGCAATCTCCAGAGAGGAGGCTGGGCTCTGTTCTCGTATGGAGCAGGCCTAGGAAGGGAGTTGGCCATCCTGAGGCAGGCTCCTGAGTTTCCAAACTTAGCATTTGTTAAAGGAAACTCTTGGTTCTCTCCTAAAATCCTGCCCTCTTCCCTCAGTCTGTAACTGGCATCACCATCTGCTCAGTGGATCAAGCCCCAAACCTAAGAACCATGCCTGACGCTTTCCTTTCCCTTGCTTCCCATTCCAGTCAGTCCCAGCGTGGCTCCCTTCAAAGGGTATCTGGAAGAGACTTACTTCTCTCCATCTCCCCTATTTCCCTTTCCTCCTACAATCCATTCTCTTGCGAACAAGAATGATTCTCCCACTCGAGGAAAGGCATCTGGACGGCGGTGCTCACAGCAGCACTAGATTCACAGCAGCCAAGACACGGAAACAACCTAAACATCTATCAACAGACGAGCAGATAAAGATGATGTGGGACATACATTCAGTGGGATACTGCTCAGCCTAAAAAAGAACTAGGTAACGCCATTTGCAGCAATATGGATAGACCTAGAGATGATCATACGAAGTGGAGTAGGTCAGACAGGGAAAGACAATACCATATGATGTCACTTCTAAAATCTAAAAAATAATACAAATAAATCTCTGTATGAAACAGAAAGAGACTCACACACATAAAAACAAGTTTATGGTTACCAAAGGGGAAAGGAAAGGGGGAGGGATAAATTAGGAGTTTGGGATTAACAAATTCCTATAATTAATATAGACAACAAACAAGGGTTTATTGTATAGCCCAAAATACTATATTCAACATCTTGGAATAAACCACACTGGAAAAATTTTTAAAAACACTGTATATGTGTGTATAATGCAGTCACTGCTGTATAACAGAAATTAAACACAACACTGTCTATACATCAATAAAATTTAAAATGAATAAATAAAAAATAAAAGCAAACAAAAAAGATTCTCTCAAACTGGGCAGTGCCCTGCAGGAACTGCTTCCACCCTCTTCGCTCTGCTCTCTTCACACTGGTTTTCTTTCCTTTCTTCTGCGTATCGAACTCCTTCCCCCTTTTAGGACCTTTCTTGGTCTGAAATATTCCCACCATTCCCACAATTGACACCTACTCATTAATAATTTTTGAGTTAAGCCATACGACCCAGCAATCCCACTGCAGGGCATACACACTGAGGAAACCAGAATTGAAAGAGACACGTGTACCCCAGTGTTCACTGCAGCACTGTTGACAATAGCCAGGACATGGAAGCAACCTAGATGTCCATCAGCAGAGGAATGGATAAGAAAGCTGTGGTACATATACACAATGGAATATTACTCAGATATTAAAAAGAATGCATTTGAATCAGTTCTAATGAGGTGGATGAAACTGGAGCCTATTATACAGAGTGAAGTAAATCAGAAAGAAAAACACCAATACACTATAATAACACACATATATGGAATTTAGAAAGATGGTAACGGTGACCCTATATGCGAGACAGCAAAAGAAACACAGATGTAAAGAACAGACTTTTGGACTCTGTGGGAGAAGGCGAGGGTGGGATGATGTGAGAGAATAGCATTGAAACATGTATATTACCATAAGTGAAATAGATCACCAGTCCAGGTTCAATGCATGAGACAGGGAGCTCAGGGCTGGTGCACTGGGATGACACTGATGGATGGGATGGGGAGGGAGGTGGGAGGGGGGTTCAGGATGTGGGACATATGTACACCCACAGCTGATTCATGGAAATGTAAGGCAAAAACCACTACAATATTGTCAAGTAATTAGCCTCCAATTAAAATAAATATATTAATTTATAAAAAAAAATTTGAGTTAATGGTAGATGGATGACTGGACTGGTAGATGGATAGTCTTTTGGGGGCAGAATAGGACCAGACCAAATTCCTCATAAAGGTCCCTTGGCTCTGTAATTCCCAAAACTGAGCCAAGCTGTGCCTGGCCTTAGTCCATAAGTTCAGACAGGTGTCGATTCAACGCAATAAATATTTATGGAGCACTTACAATGTGCTAGTCCCTGGAGATACAATCAGGAACAAGACACAGAGCTTACAGGAAAGAGGAGTGGGAGAAAATTAAATATGCAATTATAAAGTAGAATAGTGCAATCTATAATTATGATGTGAGAAGGAGGATGCTGTCAGAGCATACAAAAGAAGCAAGTGAATGTAGTCTGAGGAGTTCAGGGAGAAGACAAGACAGCCTTTCTGAGCACTATGATGGCTCATCATTCTAGGCACTTCACAAATGTTTCTTCTCCCTACAGCCGTCCTGCCAGGGAGGTATAATTATCATCATATTACAAACATGGAAACTGCAGAAGCAAGCTCTATGCCCAGATTCACTGTATTGGAACAGATTCCCTGGGACACTGAGTGATGTGGACACATTTGCACACAGGGGTACTCTTAGAAATGCCACCTTCAGGGGACACAGCCAATAGGATCAGGCAGAGGGGCAGCTGAGCAGAGAAGCAGATCCAACAGCAGCTGTTGTTGATGCTGTGGGGGCTCTGGAGCTGGGAGGATTGTTCTGAATTAAGGCAAGAAGGTGGGCTTTGAGCTCTGAACTGACCAGTCATTGAACCCAGCCTGTTCCTGAGAGAAGGGTGTAGGCTTGGGTATGGTAGCCCCCTCCATCTGATGGCAATTCCTAGAATGGAGGGGGGGGGTTGTTAACTATCAGCCCTTGGGGGAATGAGAACTTGGTCCTAACCCTGGTGCCCCCACAGCCCCTCAGCCCCTGTGTGGGTAGCTTGCACTTTCAATGTTGATGTCATGTTGATGTGATGTCTTAATATGATGTATCGTTGACAGGCTTGGTCTGGTCTCTTTCCTGCCTACCATCACTCTTAATGACATCATAGATTTGCACAATTTTAAATACCATTTATAAGAGTCCACACTTATGTCCTTAGTTCAGGCCTCTCTCATGTGCTTCAGACTCACATACCACTCTTTACTTATCATCGGCACCTAACGTTTCCGAAAGCAACTTCTGAATTGTTTGAGTGTTTTTTTTTTTGGCCATGGCTTTTGGGATCTTGGTTCACCAACCAGGGAGCAAACCCAGGCCCATGGCAATGAAAGCGTGGAGTCCTAACCGCTGGACCACCAGGTAATTCCCCAACCTCTGAATTCTTACCCTCCCTGCTGTAAGCTCCCCCCGCCCTTCCTATCTCACTTAACAGCACCTCCACTCTTCCCAGCTGCTCAAGCCAAAAGCCTTGGATCACTCTTTTCCTCTGAGCCCTCAATTCAATCCATTGTTCAGAATACATCCTACAGCATCTGCCCATTTCACTCAAGGTAAGTGCTCACAGAGGCCTGTCTCCCATTCTCACTCCTGTCAACTTAGTTCCTACCCCTGCCATCCCACCCCATTCCATCCAGACAGGAATGGGGTGGATGGAATCCCACCCCCATACATCTTTCTAGTTCACTCCTTCATCCCCTTCAATCTTACATCCACCTGTTCAGCAAGGCTTCCCTGAGCACATTATTTAAAGTACATTCTCCATTCTCGTCCCAGTTTAATTTTTTCCTGAGCACCCATCACCTTTTAACATACAATTATTTATTTCCTGCCAATCCTCCCCACCACACCCCAACTACAATGTAAACTTCATGAACGCAGGGACTTTCCTGTCTGTTCACCATGGTCTCCTGGGGGGCTAGAACAGACCCTGATACACACAGGCATTCAGAAAGTTGTTTGTTGACTGACTGATTGACTGAAGCAGGGGAGAGGATATTCAAGCAGGTATGGCTGGTTCCAAATGCATGATACTATGCACACTCCACACCATAAGTCTCCTACACAATACAACTCCCTCAAGATAGACGTAATGCCATTGAGAGGCCAAAAGCAAATCTTGGCCTTGCACGAAGTGACATAACACAGTGGGCCGGGGTCTACGTGTCAAAAGTGATTCCAGCTGGGCCATATTTGCTGAGCCAAAAGGATTTCTCAGGGTGCTTCAGAGGTGAAAACCTGGCCCTCAGGGCCCCTGTGACTGGAAAGAGAAGGTATCAGGGCTTCTGGAGTCCTCTGTGAGTGAAGCAGGGGCAGATTCTGATGTGTTCAGGGGCCTGCAGGGCTTGCTGGGGCCATCCACAGAAATGATGGTTCATTGCTGACATGGGGAAACCTGAGCCGTACACTCACACAATGCTCCTCTCCAATGCTTTGGCCACCGGATGTGAAGATCTGACTCATTGGAAAAGACCCTGATGCTGGGAAAGATAGAAGGCAGGAGGAGAAGGGGACGACAGAGGATGAGATGGCTGGATGGCATCACCGACTCAATGGACATGAGTTTGAGCAAGCTCTGGGAGTTGGTGATGGACAGGGAAGCCTGGCATGCTGCAGTCCACGGGGTCGCAAAAAGTTGGACACGACTGACCGACTGAACTAAGTGGTTTCTTAGTTATAGATCCCAAGCCTCATACCAAAGGTCAGCATGCCTCAGTCCATGACTGAGGTTTTCTCAGGGACTCAGTCTGATTTTATGGAGCTAGAGGGAGGAAGGGGGTGTGGGTGATCCCTTGGGGGTGCTGAGGAAATATTCACTGTGTTGGGAGCTCGGGGTCACAGGGTAAGATTGGCCAGCCTTCCCTCATCACTCTTCTTTTTCTTCCCAGACAACTATCTTTTGCGTTGCCTGATGATCTCCCATTCCCTGATCTGACATATGGGTCGTTTGTACTCCTTCAGCACTCTTTGCACTGCGCACTCTGTCTTCTTTTAGGGGGAGGGATTTTTGAGATGAATATTTGAAGAGAACAGCAGATTTACCTGCTTTCTGCTCACAGCTACATTCCTAGAGGGTCATGCCAGAGGCAAGGGCAGCCTCACAGCAGGGAGAGGAAGGAAGCAGGGAAAAGTGAACAGAAGGAGCTGAGAAACAGGCTACCATGTCTCTGGCCTTTGAAGCTATCCAGGCTGGGTATCAGGAACTGGATTATTCTGTGCCCCAGGGCTCCAGAGAGGGTGTAAGTGCAACCTCCTCATGGTAATGGATGCTGAGGGCCTGGAAAAGTGTCTCCCACCCTCATCTTTCCCACCTTAACATTTTTGTGCGTGATGATGATGATGATGATGATGATGATGATGATGATGATGATGATGTGTGTGTGTGTGTGTGTGTGTGTAGACAGAGAGAAAGAGGATGTTTGTGTGCATAAATGTGTTTTTATGTGTGAAAGAACATATGCCTGTGTGTGTGACTGAAGATCAGATGGTTGGATGGCATCATCGACTCAAAGGACATGAGTTCGAGCAAACTCCGGGAGATAGTGAAGGACTTGGAAGTGCTGAAGCCCATGGGATTGCAAAGCGTCAGACATGACTGAGTGACTGAAACAGCAACAGTGTGTGTGCTTGTGTGTGTTTGAGAGATAAAAAGAGAGACACACAGAGAGAGAAAGAGATACACACATACACACACACTCGCGTGCATGCTAAGTCACTTCAGTTGTGTCTGACTCTATGGGACCTTATAGACTGTAGCCTGCCAGACTCCTCTGTCCATGGGGATTCTCCAGGCAAGAATACTGGAGTGGGTTGCCATGCCCTCCTCCAGGGGATCTTCCCCACCCACACAGAAACTGAAAGCCTGTTAGATCATTAGCTTCACATCTATGTACTCTAGGCCTGGGGAGACTGAAGAACCAGACTTAGAAATGCATCTTTAACCTTTCTTCTTTGTCAAAATTTGGGTACTTTTGGTATATATAACTTGCTTCTGCTTCATGTGTGTGTGTGTGTGTGTGTGTGTGTGTGTGTGTGTGCGTGCATGCGCCCACATATGTGTGTGTTTGTCTTACTGAGTATACTTTCTTTTGGTAATGTGTGTTAGTTGCTAGGTATCTGCACATGTGTACATTTCTGGGTGTCATATCCCCCTGCCCAGAGATTTTCTCTCTCCCTGTGTGGATATATACATGCGAGGGAGGGAGATTGGGACTACAAGTTGCCTATGTATTTTTAGATAAACTTGTGGGCATTGAAGTGTATGCAGTGTACTTCTGGACTGTACATACGGTGAGTGGGCCACGTGTACCAGTGTGTACACCTGGGTGTGTGTTTGCCTGCCTGAGAATGTAAGCACACTCTCAGACTTGGGAGGCAAGGTGGAGTTGTCACCTGCTGAAAGGAAGAAATATTTACTTGATCAATTTTGGGGCCCAGAACATGCCTGTCAGAACCTGGTCAAGGAGCAGAGGATGTGATCTGGGGCTGCTGAAACAGGAAGAGATAGCCGAAAGGTCAGGAGGGCCAGAGGAACATATAAAAATAGGAGTAGTCAGAGAGGCTACCAGTACTAGGAGCACAGAGCAATCGTGTCAGGAGGAAACTTGAGGGTACTAGAACAGCCCACGGTATGCTGGCTTCTGTGAGTTACCTTGGGGAATGAGGTTAGAGGGACAGCCCAGGTGAAATATCATTCATGGGCAGTAGACAACAGGAAGATGTTCTGAAGCCAAGGTACAGAGGAGCATGGTGGGAGAGTGGGCCCTAACAGAGAGCAGAGAAGGAAACAGTTTCTGAGGAAAAGGAGAATGCCCCACCCTCGTCCCCCTCCCCGCCTACCTCCAAAAGGCTGGGCTCTTCTGCCACTTTCCACTCACCTCAACCTGAGGGTCAAACCTATGGACTAGCCTAAGCCAAGCCCTGGAGTCTGTGTGACTGAGAGGTTCGCCAGCCAATGGTGATATGTGTATCAACATTGATGATCATCCCTGGGACAAAGAGCAGTTCTATCTATCTAATGTCTGTACGGTCTTATTTTACTTATTGTTTTGTCTTTCCTTTTGCTCCTTAGTACAAGGCAAGGCCAAAGGGGGCAAATAATAACTTTGTCCCATATGACCTGAGAAGTGAGGTGATTCCTCCACAACAAGGGTGGGGAGACCAGAGTTCAGAAATGGCCAGCTCCTCTGAACTGCCCTGGGTGCACAGTGAGGGGCAGCTGTGATCAATGTCCTCCCCCGAACTAGGCAGTTCTTCTTCAGTAATGCTGAATATGTATATTCATGAGAATACAAGTCGTGTGTGTGTGTGCACGCCTGTGCACGCGCATGCTGAAAACTGCCCAGATGAGGGTTTTAGAGCTTGCAACTGCCTGGCACATTGATTCAGAGACTGGGGACTTGTTTGCTGATAACCTTGCTTGATTGGCAGGAGGGAGGTGAGGGGGACTGGTATTCTGAGAGGGGCAGTGTGGGTTTGGTAGAGTTGGGTGGCATGGTAGCATGACAATTATTTTTTGACCTGTAAAGATGTTCACCCCATATTGCTGAGTACAATGTACAGTAGCAAGTACAGTACGATCCACATTTTATAAAAAGCAAATTGCTTACATTCTGGACTTCGCTGGTGGTCCAGTGGTTAAGAATCTACTTGCCAATGCAGGGGAGTGGGTTGATCCCTGGTCTGGGAAGATTACACGTGTTGAGGGACAACTACACCTGTGCAGCACAGCTACTGATCCTGTGCTCTAGAGCCCGTGCTTCACAACCAGAGAAACATGGCAACAAAAGAATTCCATGCACTGCATCTAGAGAGTAGCTCCTGCTCATCGCAACTAGAGAAAGCATAGCAACGAAGACACAGTGTAGCCAAAAATGAAAAAATAATTTTTTTAAAAAGCAAATTACTTACATTCTGCAGCTCAGACGTCTCCTTAGCACCTGCCAGTTTCCAAGCTCTTTGGCTTCCCTCTGACTCTTCCCCACCTCTCCCAGTTCAGAGTACCTTCATTTAATCTGGGGAGGAAAGCCAAGAGACACAACTTTTTGTTACTGAGCACTATTCTTCCAGACTTTTCATTAACGGTGAAAAAGCACAATTCTCCAATTATTAACGAAAACATAAATTCCATACGTACAGATGGCAAACTCATGCCAAAGTTTTATTAATTCATTATTGAGGAAACCAGCAGTAAGAAGAGAGCTGGTTTGGAGAAAACTTGAGAAACAGGGATTGTAAGAGTTAGTGGGGAAAGGAATACTGAAGTAAGATTCAGTTTAGCCAAATAGATGCTAAACAAGCTAATGGTCTGTAGACAAGTGTGTGGGTAACTTCTCTACCAGAGGGCTCCCCCAATATATCATGAACCTTATTATTTTTCTAAAAGTTAATCTCTTAATATACCAGGGTTGTAAAACATCTGGGCCACAACCAAACGGTCATTCCCTGGGTAAGTCAGATGACTCTCCACAGACTTTTTAGAAAGGTCACAAAGCCATTATTTTTGCCTTATTTTCAAGTTTTAGATAGCTTTTCTTCCACAATGACATAAAGTTTTATGTCCTAGGTCCTTTGGAGTTTATACTTTGGAACTGTCAAAGCTAAAGATATAGGTCTTGATCTCAGCTTTCCTGCCATAATGAACTTTTCATCCTAGAACTAGTAAAGAACGATCTTAAACCAGTATAGGGTAAGCTAAGAACCAGACCCAAAGTCTCAGGGTCAGCTTCCTCTGGAACCGGAGCTGTTAGTGGATTGACAGGCACAGTGAATACCTCACTCAGTTCCAGAACAACGACAACTAGTCCTTCACCCTCTTGGTAGGAGACAGGAAGAAAATTCTCTGGTTTATTTGGCCAGTCCAAAGAAAAGACCTTAGCAAATGTCTTTGCCAGTAAATGGGGATCACCCTACAGTGAAGCTCAGTAAGTGGGCATCACCCTACAGTGAAGCTCAGTGAATGGGGATCACCCTAAAGTGAAGCTCAGTAAATGGGGATTACCTACAGTACAGCTCAGTAAAGCCGGACCTACATATTCAGAGCTTATGAGCAGCCTGTTAGCCCCATATCTTAATCATGGGCAGTCAGTCGAAGAAAACCAGACATCTGAAGAAAATTTCTAATTTGGAAGATAGAGATGTAAACAAAGAAAAAGCAACTTTGAGGAAATAAGGAGAAGCACATTAAAAAAAAATTATGAGTAATATATTGAAGAGCTAAGAGAACATACTGCATCCACGAAATAAGAACAGGAGATCATATACCCATCACTCCCTCATGTATGAAGGAGCACTTAGGGGGGAAAAGTGATCCTGATATTAAAAATGTGATAGCAAAATGAAGAAGGGATGGAATATAAAGTTGAATCATTTCCCTTAAAAAATAGAGCAAAAATACAGAGAAATAGAAGAAAAGCAGTATTATGCTGCTGCTGCTACTGCTGCTAAGTCACTTCAGTCGTGTCCGACTCTGTATGACCCCATAGATGGCAGCCCACCAGGCTCCCCTGTCCCTGGGATTCTCCAGGCAACAACACTGGAGTGGGGTGCCATTGCCTTCTCCGAGTATTATGCTAGGAAGTTAAAAAGCCAAATAACAGAAATTCCAGAAAGAGAAAATGGAGGGAAGAAATTACAAATGAAATGACTTAAACATGTTTCCCAGAGTGAAGACTGTAGAGAGAGGTGAATGTACAGAGTCATGGGTTACTGGAAGAGTTTTATGAGAGGAAACCACTGTAGGAATTGACGCCAGCGCAGGAGAGCCTGCATTATAATTGACAAATTGCTGGGAGCTCAGAGTGGACAAGTCTGAGAGTTAAAAACTCCAGGGGGACCCAGTTATAGGGTGGACTTCACAATTCTGTGAAATTTACCACCAGGACCAGACTCTCACACTGAATGCCAGAGATAAATCTCCTTGTGCTTCCATCAGGGGAGAAAGGAAAAAAAATTTATTTTAATACAACAGAGCAGTAACTAACCAGAGCCTTACCTCATGAGGGTATTATCAGAGCCTAACTTACCTGGAGAAAGGGAAATACCCAACTCCAGCCCACTCTAGCGATTATCTCTCACCTAAGGGAGGAGAAAAATTTCCCTGAGTTGCACTTAAAGTCCCCATTCAGTTCAGTTCAGTCACTCAGTTGTGTCCGACTCTTTGCGACCCCATGAACCGCAGCATGCCAGGCCTCCCTGTTCATCACCAACTCCCAGAGTCCACCCAATCCCATGTCCATTGAGTTGGTGATGCCATCCAACCATCTCATCCTCTGTCATCCCTTTCTCCTCCTGCCCTCAATCTTTCCCAGCATCAGGGTCTTTTCAAATGAGCCAGCTCTTCGCATCAGGTAGCCAAAGTATTGTAGTTTCAGCTTCAACATCAGTCATTCCAATGAACACCTAGGACTGATCTCCTTTAGGATGGACTGCTTGGATCTCCTTGCAGTCCAAGGGACTCTCAAGAGTCTTCTCCAACACCACAGTTCAAAAGCATCAATTCTTCTGCATTCAGCTTTCTTTATAGTCTAACTCTCACATCCATACACGACCACTGGAAAAACCATAACCTTGACTAGACGGACCTTTGTTGACAAAGTAATGTCTCTGCTTTTTAATATGCTGTCTAGGTTGGTCATAACTTTTCTTCCAAGGAGCAAGTGTCTTTTAATTTCATGGCTGCAATCATCATCTGCAGTGACTTTGCAGCCCAGAAAAATAAAATCAGCCACTGTTTCCACTGTTTCCCCATCTATTTCCCATGAAGTGATTCCCATAAAGTTTCCATAGGCTCACTGAAAGACTAAGACCTAATCCTAAGACTACAGAATGCTTCCCCTTATCCCATACCTCCTTAAAACATTACTAAAGTCCTGTTTATAGCAGTTGGTTTTACCCTGTACATTATGTCCAGCTATCAAAAAAAAAATTTACAAGGCATATTAAAGACAAAAACCACAGAGCAAGCATCAAAACCAGACACAGCAATGATGTTGGAATTATCAGACCAGGAATTCAAAAACAACCTATGATTAATATGCTAAGGTCTCCAATGGATGAAGTAGACAGCACACAATAACAGATGGAGAATACAAGTAGAGAGATGCAAATCCTAAGAAAGAACCAAAAAGAAATGCTAGAGATCAAAAACACTGAAACAAAAATGAAGAATGCTTTTGACAGGCCTATTAGTAGATTAACAGATGACATGGCTAAGGAAAGAATTTCTGAGCTTGAGGATATCTCAAAAGAAACCTTCAAAACTGAAAAGCAAAGAGAACAACATTTTGTAGTTTGGGACAGCTACAAAAAGTGTAATATACACATAATGGAAATACCAGAAGGAGATGAAAGGGAGAAAGGAAGAGAAGAAATAGTTGAAATAATAATGATTGAGAATTTCACCAATTAATGTCAGACACCAAACCACTGACTGAGGAAGCCCAAAAAACACCAAGTAGCATAAATGAAGAAAAATACACTGAGGTATATGATTTGCAAACTACAGAAAATCAAAAACAAAGAAAAAAATCCCGAAAGAAGCTAGAGCAGAAAAATATCATGTCTATGGAAAAACAAAGAAAAGAGTTACATCTAACTTCTCAGAAACCATGCAAATAAGAAGACAGTGATGTGAAATATTTAAATTACTGACAGCAAAAAAAAAAAAACCCACCTATCTAGAATTCTATACCAGAGAAATTATCCTTCAAAAATGAAGGAGAGATAAAGATTTACTTTATCCTACTCAAACTCTTCCAGAGAATTGCAGAAGATGGTAAACTTCCAAACTCATTCTATGAGGCCACCATCACCCTAATTCCAAAACCAGACAAAGATGTCACAAAAAAAGAAAACTACAGGCCAATATCACTGATGAACATAGATGCAAAAATCCTTAATAAAATTCTAGCAAACAGAATCCAACATCATATTAAAAAGATCATACATCATGACCAAGTGGGCTTTATCCCCAGGAATGCAAGGTTTCTTTAACATCCGCAAATCAATCAATGTAATTCACCACATTAACAAATTGAAAGATAAGAACAATATGATTATCTCAATAGATGCAGAAAAAGCCTTTGACAAAATTCAACATCCATTTATGATAAAAACTCTCCAGAAAGCAGGAATAGAAGGAACATACCTCAACATAATAAAAAAGCTATATATGACAAACCCACAGCAAACATTATCCTCAATGGTGAAAAACTGAAAGCATTTCCCCTAAAGTCAGGAACAAGGCAAGGATGCCCACTTTCACCACTACTATTCAACATAGTTCTGGAAGTTTTGGCCACAGCAATCAGAGCGGAAAAAGAAATAAAAGGAATACAGATAGGAAAAGAAGAAGTAAAACTCTCACTGTTTGCAGATGACATGATCCTCTACATAGAAAACCCTAAAGATTCTACCAGAAAACTACTAGAGCTAATCAATGAATATAGTAATGTTGCAGGATACAAAATTAACACACAGAAATCCCTTGCATTCCTATACACCAATAATGAGAAAACAGAAAGAGAAATTAAGGAAACAATACCATTCACCATTGCAACAAAAAGAATAAAATACTTAGGAATATTTCTACCTAAAGAAACAAAAGACTTATATATAGAAAACTATAAAACACTGATGAAAGAAATCAAAGAGGACACAAACAGATGGAGAAATATACCGTGTTCATGGATTGGAAGAATTAATATAGTGAAAATGAGTATACTACCCAAAGCAATCTACAGATTCAATGCAATCCCTATCAAACTACCAATGATATTTTTCACAGAACTAGAACAAATCATTTCACAATTTGTATGGAAGTATAAGAAACCTCGAATAGCCAAAGCAATCTTGAGAAAGAAGAATGGAACTGGAGGAATCAACCTGCCTGACTTCAAGCTCTACTACAAAGCCACAGTCATCAAGACAGTGTGGTACTGGCACAAGGATAGAAATATAGATCAATGGAACAAAATAGAAAGCCCAGAGATAAACCCACGCACCTATGGGCACCTTATCTTCGACAAAGGAGGCAAGAGAATACAATGGAGAAAAGACAATCTCTTTAACAAGTGGTGCTGGGAAAACTGGTCAACCACTTGTAAAAGAATGAAACTAGAACACTTCCTAACACCATACACAAAAATAAACTCAAAATGGATTAAAGATCTAAATGTAAGACCAGAAACTATAAAACTCCTAGAGGAAAACATAGGCAAAACACTCTCCGACATAAATCACAGCAGGATCCTCCATGACCCACCCCCCAGAATATTGGAAATAAAAGCAAAAATAAACAAATGGGACCTAATCAAAATTAAAAGCTTTTGCACAACAAAGGAAACTATAAGCAAGGTGAAAAGACAGCCTTCAGAATGGGAGAAAATAATAGCAAACGAAGCAACAGACAAACAATTAATCTCAAAAATATACAAGCAACTCCTGCAGCTGAATTCCAGAAAAATAAACGACCCAATCAAAAAATGGGCCAAAGAACTAAACAGACATTTCTCCAAAGAAGACATACAGATGGCTAACAAACACATGAAAAGATGCTCAACATCACTCATTATTAGAGAAATGCAAATCAAAACCACAATGAGGTACCATTACACACCAGTCAGAATGGCCGCTATCCAAAAGTCTACAAGCAATAAATGCTGGAGAGGGTGTGGAGAAAAGGGAACCCTCTTACACTGTTGGTGGGAATGCAAACTAGTACAGCCACTATGGAGAACAGTGTGGAGATTCCTTAAAAAACTGGGAATAGAACTGCCATATGACCCAGCAATCCCACTGCTAGGCATATACACCGAGGAAACCAGAATTGAAAGAGACGCGTGTACCCCAATGTTCATCGCAGCACTGTTTACAATAGCCAGGACATGGAAGCAACCTAGATGTCCATCGGCAGACGAATGGATAAGGAAGCTGTGGTACATATACACAATGGAATATTACTCAGCCATTAAAAAAGAATACATTTGAATCCGTTCTATTGAGATGGATGAAACTGGAGCCCATTATACAGAGTGAAGTGAGCCAGAAAGAAAAGCACCAATACAGTATACTAATGCATGTATATGGAATTTGAAAGATGGTAATGGTAACCCTATATGTGAGACAGAATAAGAGACACAGATGCATAGAACAGTCCTGTGGACTCTGAGGGAGAAGGTGAGGGTTGGACGTTCTGGGACAATAACATTGAAACATGTATATTGTCATATGTGAAGCAGAACACCATTCCATGTTCTATGCATGGGACGGATGCTCAGGGATGGAGCGTTGGGATGACACTGAGGGATGGGAGGGGGAGGGAGGTGGGAGGAGGGTTTGGGAGGGGGAGCACGTGTGAACCCATGGCTGATTCATGTCGATGTATGGCAAAAACTACTACAATATTGTAAAGTAATTAGCCCCCAACTAAAAAAAAAAAAAAAAATTAAAAAAAAAAAAAAACATAGAGAAAAAAAAAAATGAAGGAGAGATAAAGATTTACTTAGACAAAGAAAAATTGAGGGACTAAGTTGCCAGTATACATGTGTTGCAAGAAATTTAAAAGAAATTCTTTAGAGAGAAGGAAAATGGTAGAAATAAGAAGCTCAGATCTACATAAAGAAAAGAAGAGCTATGAAGAAGGAATAAGTGAAGGTAAAATAAAAACATATTTTCTTTTTTTTTTGTCGGTTATCCACTTTATTTTTTTATTTATTCTTTAATCTTTAATTAGTTTATTTTCTATTTTTTAAAAAACATATTTTCTTATTCTTAATTGATCTAACAGGAAACAGTTTGTTCAAAATAATAATAGCAATAATGTATTCAATTATGTATGCTTATATATATCTTATGTGCACATATATAATGTATATAAAAATGAAATGAATGACAGCAATACAAGGGAAAGGAGAAAGGAATCAGAGGTTTTGTTATTAAAAGGTTTTTACATTATGTATGAGGCACTATAGGGTTTTTTAAAAGTCGACTTGGATTAGTTGTAAATGTATATCATAAACAATAAGACCACCACTAAAACAAGTCAAAAAACAAAAAGAATCATAGCTGATATGTTAAGATAGGAGAGAAAATGGAATCATATAAAATGCTCGGTTAAGATTACAAAAAGCAGTAAAAGAGGAGAAGACAAAAATAGGAACAAAAAACAAGGGCAACAAGTAGAAAACTGTGCACATACTGTAGATTTTAATACAACTATATTGATAATCACTATGAATGTCAACGGTCTAAATGTACCAATGAAAAGACGGGACTGTCAGAGTGTATGACAGAACAAGACCCAACTATATGTTGTATACAGGAAACTCACTTCACACATAAAGACACACACAGTTCAAAAGTAAATGGACAGAGAAATATGTACCATGCTAACATTTCAAAACTTCAAAAGAAGGCAGGAGTAGCTATATTAATTTCAGACAAGGTAGACTTCAAAATAAGCAAAGTTATCAGGGATAAATAAGGGCATTGCATAATGATAAAGGGGCCACTTCTCCAAGAAAATATAACAATCTTTAACATGTGTGGGCTGGATGAAGCACAAGCTGGAATCAAGATTGCTGGGAGAAATATCAACAACCTCAGAAATGCAGATGACACCACCCTTATGGCAGAAACTGAAGAACTAAAGGGCCTCTTGATGAAAGTGAAAGAGGAGAGTGAAAAAGTTGGCTTAAAGCTCAACATTCAGAAAACAAAGACCATGGCATCTGGTCCCATCACTTCATGGCAAATAGATGGAGAAACAGTGGAAACAGTAGCAGACTTTATTTTGGGGGGCTCCAAAATCACTGCAGATGGTGACTGCAGCCATGAAATTAAAAGACATCTGCTCCTTGGAAGAAAAACTATGACCAACATAGACAGCATATTAAAAAGCAGACATTACTTTGCCAACAAAGGTCTGTCTACTCAAAGCTATGGTTTTTCCAGTAGTCATGTATGGATGTGAGAGCTGGACTATAAAGAAAGCTGAGCACCAAAGAATTGATGCTTTTGAAGTGTGGTGTTGGAGAAGACTCTTGAGAGTCCCTTGGACTGCAAGGAGATCCAACCAGTACATCCTAAAGGAAATCAGTTCTGAATATTCATTGGAAGGACTGATATTGAAGCTGAAACTCCAATACTTTGGCCACCTGATGCGAAGAGCTGACTCATTTGAAAAGACCCTGATGCTGGGAAAGATTGAAGGCGGGAGAAGAAGGGGACGACAGAGGATGAGATGGTTGGATGGCATCATCGACTCAACGGGCATGAGTTTGAGTAAACTCCAGGAGTTGGTGATGAACAGGGAGGCCTGGTGTGCTGCAGGCCATGGGGTTGCAAAGAGTCAGACACGACTGAGAGACTGAACTGAACTGAACCTGTGTGTGTCTAACAATAAAGCATCAAACTACATGGGACAAAAACTGATAGAAATGCAAGGAGAATAGACAAATAGACAAACCTACTATCATACTTTTCCAGTGGTCATGTATGGATGTGAGAGTTGGATGGTGAATAAAGCTGAGCACCACAGAATTGGTGCTTTTGAACTGTGGTGTTGGAGAAGACTCTTGAGAGTCCCTTGGACTGCAAGAAGATCCAACCAGTCCATCTTAAAGGAGATCAGTCCTGGGTGTTCACTGGAAGGACTGATGTTGAAGCTGAAACTCCAATACTTCGGCCACCTCATGTGAAGAGTTGACTCATTGGAGAAGACCCTAATGCTGGGAAGGATAGGGGGCAGAAGGAGAAGGGGTCGACAGAGGATGAGATGGCTGGATGGCATCACCAAATCGATGGACATGGATTTGGGTAGACTCTGGGAGTTGGTGATGGACAGGTAGGCCTGGCGTGCAGTGATTCATGGGGTCGCAAAGAGTCAGACACGACTGAGTGACTGAACTGAACTATCATAATTGGAGACTTCAACCTCCTCTAGTTGAAATGGACAAATTCAGCAGACAGAAATTTAGGAAGGATGTACTGAACTCAGCAACACCATCAATCAATTAGATCTAATTTATATCCACAGTCTGCTTCATCCAACAATAGCAGAATAGTATTCTTTCACGTTAACATGAAACATCCATCAAAACTGACTATATTCTGGACCCTAAAATACACTTTAACAAATTTAAATGGATAGAAATTATACAATGTCTGCTTCCAGACCACAGTAGATTTAAACTAGACATCAATAACAGAAAGATAATTGGAAAATGCCCAAATGAGTGGAGAGTAAACAACACACTTCCTAATAATGCATAGGTCAAAGAAAACATTTCAAGAAAAATTTTATTTTATTTTATTTTTTTCAAGAAAAATTTTAAAATATTTGGAACAAAATGAAAATAAAACTACAACTTATCAAAATTTGTGCGAGGCAGTAAAAGTACTGCTTAGACGGAAATTTATAGCACTGAATACGAGAGTCTCTTGGACAGCAAGGAGATCAAACCAGCCAATCTTAAAGGAAATCATCAACCCTGAGTATTCACTGGAAGGGCTGATGCTAAAGCTGAAGCTCCGATACTTTGGCCACCTGATACAAAGAGCCGACTCACTGGAAAAGACCCTGATTCTGGGAAAGATTGAGGGCAGGAGGAGAAGACAGTGACAGAGGATGAGATGGTTGAATGGCATCATCAACACAATGGACATGAGTTTGAGCAAACTCCAGGAGCTAGTGAAGGACAGGGATGCCCAGAATGCTGCAGTCCATGGGGTTGCAAAGAGTTGGACAAGAGGGACAGAACAACAACATATATTAGAAAAAAAGAAATATGTAAAATCAATAATCTATTTACACTTTAGGAAACTGGAAAAAGAAGAGCAAATTAAATCCAAAGTAAGCGGAAAAAAAGAAATAATAAGGATTAGAACAGAAATCAATGAAATTGAAAACAGGAGAAAATCAACAAAACCAAAAGCTAGTTCTTTGGACAAAAATAAAAAGCAATAAAATCAGTAAGCTCTAGCCAGACTAACTGAGGAAAAAAAAAAGAGAATGCAAATTACTAGTATATGAAATGAAAGAGGGAAGACCACTACACATCCCACCGACACTGAAAGAATAATAATGGAATATTTTAAACTACTCTATGCCCCTAAATTTGACAGCTTAGATGAACTGAATCAATTCCTTGAAAGATACAATCTACCAAAACTCACACAAGAAGAAATAGACAAACTGAATAAGCCTATATCTGTTAAAGAAATTGCATAATAATTATGACTTCTACACCAGAAAGCACCAGGCCCCAGAAGGTTCACTGGTGAATTCTACCAAACATTTAAGAAAGAAATTGTACCAATTCTTTACAACCTCTTTCAGAGGACACAAGCAGGGGAATACTTCCTAATTCAGTCAAAAAGGATGGCATTACCCTAATAATAAGACCAGACAAACACATTATAAGAAAACTACAGAACAGTATCTCTCATGAACATAGATACAAAAGTCCTCAACGAAACATTAACAAATTAAATTGAAAAACAGATAAGAAGAATTATACACCACAACCAAGTGGGATTTAACCCAGGTATGCAATCTGGTTTGACTGTCAAAAATCAATCACATCAATAGGCTAAAGAAGAAAAATTATATGATTATATCAATAGATGCAAGAAAAGCATTTAACAAAATCCAACACCCACTCACGATAAAAACTCCTCAAAAACTAGGAATAGAGAGGAATCTATTCAACAACTCAATTAAAAAGTGGGCCAAAAACTTAAACAGACACCTCACCAGTTAAGATATACAAATGGCAAACAGTATATGGAAAAGATGCTCCACATCCTATATCAGCAGAAAAATACAAATTAAGAGAGCAATGAAATACAACCACACACCTATTAGAATAAACTAAAATCTGGAATACTGACAATCAAACACTGGAGACAAATGAGAACTCCCGTTGCCCCACAAGGGATATGTTGGTCCACATTCTTGTGGAACAACAGGAGCTCTCATTCATTGCAAAATTGTACAGTAACTTCGGAGGACAGTTTGGCAGTTTCTTGCAAAACTAAACATACTCCCACTATATGATTCAGCACTCACACTCCTTGCAACCGTTTGGACTGTAGCCTCAGGCTAGCTCAGCTTCTCTGTCCATGGGATTTCCCAGACAAGAATACTGGAGTGGGTTGCCATTTCCTCCTCCAGGGGATCTTCCTAACGCAGGGATCGAACCCAGGTCTCCTGCATTGCAGGTGGATTCTCTACTATTTGAGCCACCTGGAAAGTCAAACAGATGTTTATAGAAACTTAATTCATTCATAACTACCAAAACTTGGAAGCATCTAAGAAGATGCCCTTTGGCAGATGAATGGATAAACACTCTGTAATATATCCAGACAGTGGAATATTATTCAGCACCAAAAAGAAATGAGTGTTCATGCCATGAAAAGAAATGGAGGAAATGTAAGTGCATATTAACAAGGGAAAGAAGTCAATCTGAAAGTGCTATATACTCGGTGATTCTAACTATATGACTTCCTGGAAAAGGCAAAACCTTAGAAACGGTAAAAGATCAGTGGTTGCCAGTGGCTGGTGAGGGTGGTGGACAGGGAAAAGCAGAGGGCTTTATTTGTCTCTGTGAGGACCACAGAGGACTTTTAGGACAGTGAGATACTCTGTACACCAGAATGGTAGATACGTCATTATACATTTGTCCAAATGCATAGAATGTACAACATCAAGAGTAAACCCTAAGATAAACTATGGACTTTGGGTGATTAAGACAAATCAATATAGGTTTATCAATTATAACAAATGTTCTGCTTTGGTGGGGGATGTTGATAATGGGGAGGCTATGAATGTGGTGAGGGAAGAGGTATATAAGAAATCTCTGCACCTTCCTCTCAATTTTTCTGTGAACCTAAAACTGCTGTAGGAAAAAAACTAAAATACATTCAATTAAAAAGTGAAAATCACCTGTAATTACCCTTCATGAATAGAATAATTGCTAGTATTTGTGCATTCACACAATTTAAATGGGAATATGCTATGAATGTTTTTAACTCCTGCACTTGTTTCATTATTCAACAATGTGTTGTAGCCACAAATAATATGGATCAACATTTTGATTTTTAATGGTTGTATATTATTCTGCATGTGGGGAATATACTATAATCTGTTTTAACTCTCCACTAATAGATATATTGCATCCATGTATATATATGTGTGTGAGTGTATGTATATGTGTATGTATATACTTGTCTGATTATCAACATATTTTAAATTTCTGGAAATGGAATTAGTAAAAAGAAATGCCCATGTGCCATTTTGATACATAATGCCACATTTCCCACCAGAAAGATTGTGTCATTTATACATCCAACATGTTAATAAGAGAGTTCACTTTTCCAATACTAGGTACTGAAAGTCTTTTTTATCTTCACCAATCTTTTAGGCAAAGAAATGATGTCTCATTATTTTTAACTGGCATTTTTTCATTTCTAGAAACGTTGCACATATTTCCATGTATACTGGCAATTTTGTGTTGCCTCTTAAAATTTGCTTCCCTATGTACCCTGCCATTTTTTGTAGGGATGTCAGTCTTTTCTCACTGATTTATTAGAACCCCTTATAGGTTGGGAATACTGATTCTTTGACCTGAATAATGCACAATGATCTCATTTAAATATGATTTTCAGGAAGTTGGTTTATAACTTTATTTGTTCTCTTCCCACTAGATTGCTTCAATCCTAGAATATTCCTATGCAAGTTCTGTAAAATGCCTGTTACCCTGGGCATAATTTCTTTCTGTATATATCATTGTGTTCTTAATTTTAAGTTTGCTTACATCCTGGGGTGCTCCTCAATGATGAGAAGGAATTTATGGACTTAGACTTTTTGGTGGAAAGAGAACATCTTACAGGTTTATAACTACCTGGAAAAACATTCTATTCTCTACCTGTGCTCAAAGCCCTACTGTCTAATCACATCATTAGTCTTCCTGGCGTAGCCAGCCTCCATCCTGAGCCGCCTTGTTAGTGTAAATTTAATTGTGGTCTGAGGAATCCACCATGAGTAACAGAAATACTTCTATTCCTAGGGAAATTGCAAAGAATTTAGAGATTATGTCCCAGGAACTGAGGAGAAAGGCCATTTTTCAAAATACATATACAACAATGGTGACGATGATGATATAATTTCTAGTGTACCTTATTCCTCCCACTTCAGAAACAAAATGTCCTAACCTAGTGAAACTGCTGTCTTTTAAGAGAATGCTTATAAATTAAGTCTCATGGGGAAACTGAGGTACAACTGTGGATCTGCATTTCAGTTCCTCCTTTGGTATAGCAGAGATTCATGGCTTCAGGCAAGAGGCTTCTGAAATCTTATCAAACTGTTAATTTCCTTTCCTGTGAACATTCCTCTTGTTAACCAGCCCCTGGGCATTTTCCAATGGAAAATGGAGTTGTTGGCTTTCCCTGGCTCCTGTTTATAGTCCAGTGAATTGAAAGATGAATCAAGTAATTACCGTATTCCCGACTGATAGAATACAGGTGGAGGATGGAAAGCAGAAGAATGTCAAGTAGTCCATTTGGGTCCATGGGGACCTGTGTAGAGAAAGAAAACTGAGAAGGAGAAATACACAAAATCAAAACAGCAGAAGACACAATATTGAAATAAGAGCCGTCTTCATGAGACTGTGTCACCTCAGAGCCAACAGATGTCAGCAGATGGGATGCAACTGTCCCTGGAGAACTTCACAAAGCAAAATCAAGTACCAGAGCCCAGAATGGAAACAGGAAAACCAAGTCACACTCCCAGCCACGTGTTAGCAAATAAAGTCTCATCTCCCCAAACAGCAGGTGTGCTCAGAGAGGGTGCCGCTAACATCCCCCCACTCCTCTGCAGCTTCTGAGAGAAGAGCACTCTTCAGGTAACTAGAGAGCCTGCTTCTGTGGTCATTCTTGGAGTGAGTGATTTTCACCACCAACATTCACTTACCTGCGAAAATTAAGTCAGGTTGCTTTGCAATAAAAAGCAGCTGAAGTGAGACCAGAAATGGTATGGACCTAACAGAAGCAGAAGATATTAAGAAGAGGTGGCAAGAATACACAGAAGAACTGTACAAAAAAGATCTTCATGACCCAGATAATCACTATGGTGTGATCACTCACCCAGAGCCAGACATCCTGGAATGTGAAGTCAAGTGGGCCTTAGAAAGCATCACTACGAACAAAGCTAGTGGAGGTGATGGAATTCCAGTTGAGCTATTTCAAATCCTCAAATATGATGCTGTGAAAGTGCTGCACTCGATATGCCAGAAAATTTGGAAAACTCACCAGTGGCCACAGGACTGGAAAAGGTCAGTTTTCGTTCCAATCCCAAAGAAAGGCAATGCCAAAGAATGCTCAAACTACCGCACAATTGCACTCATCTCACATGCTAGTAAAGTAATGCTCAAAATTCTCCAAGCCAGGCTTCAGCAATACGTGAACCGTGAACTTCTAGATGTTCAAGCTGGTTTTAGAAAAGGCAGAGGAACCACAGATCAAATTGCCAACATCCGCTGGATCATCGAAAAAGCAAGAGAGTTCCAGAAAAACATCTATTTCTGCTTTATTGACTATGCCAAAGCCTTTGACTGTGTGCATCACAATAAACTGTGGAAAATTCTGAAAGAGATGGGAATACCAGACCATCTGACCTGTCTCTTGAGAAACCTGTATGCAGGTCAGGAAGCAACAGTTAGAACTGGACATCGAACAACAGACTGGTTCCAAACAGGAAAAGGAGTATGTCAAGGCTGTATTTTGTCACCCTGCTTATTTAACTTATATGCAGAGTACATCGTGACAAACGCTGGGCTGGAAGAAACACAAGCTGGAATCAAGATTGCTGGGAGAAATATCAATAACCTCAGATATGCAGATGACACCACCCTTATGGCACAAAGTGAAGAAGGACTAAAGAGCCTCTTGATGAAAGTGAAAGAGGAGAGTGAAAAAGTTGGCTTAAATCTCAACATTCAAAAAACTAAGATCATGGCATCTGGTCCCATCACTTCATGGGAAATAGATGGGGAAACAGTGTCAGACTTTATTTTTTGGGGCTCCAAAATCACTGCTGATGGTGATTGCAGCCATGAAATTAAAAGACACTTACTCCTTGGAAGGAAGGTTATGGCCAACCTAGATAGCATATTTAAAAGCAGAGACATTACTTTGCCAACAAAAGTCTGTCTAGTCAAGGCTATGGTTTTTCCAGTGGTCATGTATGGATGTGAGAGTTGGATGGTGAAGAAAGCTGAGCACTGCAGAATTGATGCTTTTGAACTGTGGTGTTGGAGAAGACTCTTGAGAGTCCCTTGGACTTCAAGGAGATCCAATCAATCCATCCTAAAGGAGATCAATCCTGGGTGTTCATTGGAAGGACTGATGTTGAAGCTGAAACTCCAATACTTTGGCCACCTCATGCGAAGAGTTGACTCATTGGAAAAGACCCTAATGCTGGGTAGGATTGGGGGCAGGAGGAGAAGGGGACGACAGAGGATGAGATGGTTGGATGGCATCACCGACTCGATGGACATGGGTTTGGGTAGACTCCGGGAGTTGGTGATGGACAGAGAGGTCTGACGTGCTGCAATTCATGGGGTCTCAAGGAGTTGGACACGACTGAGCGACTGAACTGAACTGAACTGAAGTGAGACCAGCACAAGTCTCTGGGGTCTGTTTTGCAAGAGGATAATTTGAATTCATGTAATGAATTCGCTAGGATTTTGGCCGATGGCAGGAGGAAACCTGGTAGAGTTTTTTTTTTTTTTTTTTTTTCCTAGCTATTGTTCAAGGCGGGACCCTAGAGCTCTTGGAACAAAGGACAATCAGGAGATGGGCTGGCTGGTAGTCCATGGCGACCCTGTCAGCTAAACTTAACCCTCAATGTGCAGTGCAAATACTTACGGAGGTTTTGTTAACTGAGGAAGGCAGGTGGCTGAGGACAAGACTCTACAAGAGGCTAACCTGACATCCAGACCTCCCCCTTCCTCCCCCGTATGTTTGTGTTAATTCTCTACTTGTTTCGGGAGGAGTATTTTGGAAGGCTCCATAATATAGGTTGTGGCCTCAGTTTCCACTCCCCTCTTGCAGAATTGCTACTTCTGGGGCTGTGTACAGACATGAGGAGAAAGGTTATTCCAGAAATATTCCATTTCAGCCTCTAAAGGATGATGTTCCAGAGACAGGTTTATGCTTTCTGAGTTGCTGCTCATCAAGACAGAAGCCAAAAGTGACTTAAGGAGAGAAGAAGCTGAACCATAATAATAAGCAGAGGCCAAAATTAGAGTGAAGGGCGGGGGGAGGCTTCCCACCCAAGTTTCTAACTCCTTTCCCTCCAACTGGGTGAGGGCCTTGCCTTTGTTAATATCTTTGTGGCTGAAACAAAGGCTCTCCTTTCCCCACCTCTCCTGCATCTCCACTTTCCCCTCCCTGCAGAGATGTGGTCTCTTACAAACCCCAGCACTGCAACTTTAGTCTCCCAAGGGGTCTCAGAATTACTGTTGGGGGAGACACATTGTTCCTTGGCTTTTCAAGTTGCTATTTAGTGGCAAAGATCAATGCTGTGAAGATTAGTGGAGCCGGAGGTGGGCCTTCAGACTCTGTTGATATTCCTGGGGGTAGGTGGGGGTGCAGTAGCACATTTGGAAACAAGTAATGGAAAGGATGGAAGGAAAGACATCTTGGTACCTTTAAGAGTGTCCTGAGTGGAGGGCATTAAGCCTCCAGACCAGATCAGCCCCCGGAAAAGATGAGAAGGAAGCAGCCTGACCCCCATGACTCCCTTCTCCTTTCAATCCCTCCCACTTTCCCCATCCTTGTTCCTTTTTCCAAAACTTATTCCAATGGGGAACTGTATGACCCATGGTTGTTGCTGATTACCCCTCCCAGATCCTTTCATTAAAGAAGAAGCATTTCTAGCCTTTGCACTTCCAGTTTCACGGGATGATGAGGACATATTTGAGGGCAGGTTATGGTGAATGGAGATATTTAACCGTTTGTTTATTCAACAAATAATTACTGAGTACCTGTTATGTTCTGGACCCTGACAAGGGCAAGATGGAGGGCCCCTCATGCCCAACATCAATGCCATGGCTGGTTTTATCCTAAATTACTCAAGGGCAGTATGCACCACAGTGGATACTGACTTTCTTTCAAAGTCAACCTTTTCTGTTCTCAATAGGAAAGCATTAAGTTAGTAAGAACTATTGGACCTTTCCTGGGTCAAATTACAAGGGTCTCAAACTTAGCTGAGAATGGCTCTGCATGAGTCACGTGCACTTGGCTTCAAATTAAAATTTCTAGGTCTCCACCCATGGCGGATTCATGTCAATGTATAGCAAAACCAATACAATATTGTAAAGTTAAAAAATAGATAAATAAACTAATAAAAAAAAGAAAATAACAAAAATAAATAAATAAAATAAAATTTCTAGGTCTCTATCTTGAGTTCCAAACACATACCTCCATTTGCCTGTTACTCAGCTCTGTTAGTTTGCCCTACAGGCACCTCCGTTTCCAAGTCCAGAGTCAAACACCCTGTCTTCCTGAAAAATTTGCTCTCCTCCTCCTGTGACCCCTGTGTCACCAAACATCTTCTTCCCCTACTGGTTATCCAAGGGCTCTACCCTTATGACCTGGGCATCATTCCTGAAGATTCTTTTGTGCCCTGTCTATCAAACCAATCACCAAGTCCTGACTATCCTACCACTTATAGAAGAACAAAGCTTTATTATGTATTTAGATCAGAAGTGGCTGAAGGCATACTTTAATTTCAAGCACCTTTCAGAGAGAAAATTAGACTAAGCAGTCAGGTGCTTTCTGTCTAATATAATACAGTGAGTGGTAAATTAATAAATACAGCTACTGAGATTACTTGCAAATTAAGTAAATTGACTTTCCTATAACAAACACATTTGTGACTTAAGCAAATAACTTCTTAAAAGAATGCATTTTCCTCTGAGGTTTTCACAAGACCTTAATGGTTATTCTGAAAGAATAAATAAGAGCTTTGTAAATAGTTGTGAATCTTGGCAAAATCCTTTCTCTTGCTTACTGAAAATCTTAACCGTAGAGAGGAGCTGGAATCTTGATTCAAGATGTAGAACATGTACCCTCTAATCCTATTTAAGACTTTTGCCACATGTGGATTATTTTTTAATTATGCTCTGTTGTCACTAGAAGGTCAATATGGAATAGTCTATAAATTTTTCTTCCTTATTTTGTGGAGAAGGGCAATAAATAGCACAGCACTTAATTTCTTAAAGTACGTATGTCAACAATATGATTTTTTTTTTCTTGCCTGTCTTGTCAGTCTGTTTGGGCTGCTATAACAGAATACCCTAGACTTGGTGGCTTAAACGACAGACATTTGCTCCTTACAGTTCTGAGAAGTTCAGGATCAAAGCATGGAGATTCAGTGACTGATGAGAGCCCACTTCCTGGTTCATAGATGGTCACCTTCTCCTATTTCCTCACTTGGTGGGAGTGGGGAAGAAGCTCTCCGGGGTCTCTCATAAGGGCACTGTTCCCATGCATGAGGGCCCTATCCTCATGACCCAATCACCTCCCAACAGCCGCCTTCCAAAGGCCACCACAGGAGGAATAGCTTTCAACATGTGACTGTTCGGGGGACACAAACCCTTAGTCTATAGCACTTTTCCTTACAGAACTTCTCAGAAAATATCACGGTGACCCAAGTCTTCAATTTTTAACTGTGCCTAATCAATGTTTGCGGACACCCCTGGTGACTCAGTGGTAAAGAATCTACCTGCCAGTGCAGAAGACATGGATTTGATTCTGGGGTTGGGAAGATTCCTTGGGGAAGAAAATGGCAGCCCATCCCGGTACTCTTGTCTGGGAAATCCCATGGACAGAGGAGCGTGGTGGGCTACAGTCCATGGAATTGCAAAAGAATTGGACACGACTTAGAAACTAAACAACAACAACAACAAATCAATGTTTGAGGCATAATTCTTCATTCCATATTCTTAAAATTCTCTTGTACCCATCCTCTTCCTCACCATCTCTACTGCCATCACCCTAGTTTAGGCCCCATCATGGTTTGCCTGTTATACCAACCAACAATCCCTAATGGATACCCTCTTTCTAGCCCTGATATCTTCCCACTCATTCCCTAGACTGAATGATGTTTCCAAACTGTGCAGATATGTTCTTGTAAATCTTCTGTTAAAATTATTCATGGGCTTCCCTTTGCTCATGGATTAAATAAAAATTCTTTAGAGTGGCATAATAGATCCTTTATAGAAAATAAATGAAGATCTGTGATATTGTGATTTATAATAAGAAATATATATTTGGTCTTTGTCCCAGTTTCTGGCACAGAGCTCCTAAAACCCCTGGAATCTTTTAAGTGAGAAGAGCAATACAGTTGTCTTGATAGTTACAACAAACTCCTTTCATTCACATCTGAGTTTATGGTAACAAGGTAACTTTTGGAGAGCAGCAAGGATGGGAACCAACCCTGTGACTGCAGGTTGGAAGTTTCAGTCCCACCCTTGGTCTCCAAGGGGAGTCAAGAGGCTGAATCAATCTCCAGTGGCCAATGGCTATGATTTGATCAATCATGTCTGGGTAATGAAACCTCCATAAAGACCTCAAAGAACCATTTCTGACAGCTTCTGGTTGGTGAACACATGGAGATTTCACATGTGGGGATTTGCGGACTGTGGTATGCTCAGAGAGGGTATGGAAGTTCTGCACTCCTTCTCACTTAATTTGCCTATGCATCTCCTCCATCTGGTGGTTCCTAAGTCACATTCTCTTATAACAAACTTATAAACCCAAGTAAAATATTTTTCTGAGTTCTGTGAGCCACCCTAACAAATTAATTAAACCCGAGACAAGGATCGTGGGAACCTGCAATTTACAGCATATTCAGAAGCCCAGGTGAGAACCTGGACTTGAGACTGATGTCTGAAGGGGAGGAAGTCTCGTAGGACTGAGCCCTTAGCCTGTGAGATTAATAATACTATCATCATGTGAATAGTATCAGAATTGAATTGAGTTTTATCACTTGGTGATGTGGGAAAAGACAAACACACAGGATTCCTCCCAGAAATAGTCCTTTCATTCTGCAAAGATTCAAAAAGAATAAAAGAAACCACTCTAGAGATGTTAAGCAAAAAAGGATTCAGTTCAGTCCAGTCACTCAGTTGTGTCCGACTCTTTGCGATCCCATAGACTGAAGCACGCCAGGCTTCCCTGTCCAACTCCCGGAGCTTGCTCAAATTCATGTCCATTGAGTCAGTTATACCATCCAACCATCTCATCCTCTGTCGTCCCCTTCTCCTCCTGCCTTCAATCTTTCCCAACATCAGAAAAGGATTAGTATAGAAATTAGGTGTTTAATAAAATGTTGGAAGAGCTTTGGGTATACTCAGACCTCCAAGAATGCCATCACAACTGGCCTACCAGGGGAGATGGTACCTTTGCCAAAGTTAGGAAGGTAGAGAGTCAGAACACACTACACTAAACAGTCCCGGTGTTAGGAGGCTGCCACCACCACCAAGACCACTGACTAAGCACGAAGCTAGCAGCTAGACACTGGAACACTGCTGCAGAAAATTTCCACAACTTCAGCAGAAATCAGTCAAGAGCATCAGAACTGTACAGCCTCTGTCTCAGTTCTAAATCTTCTATAATAAATCTTGAGTAATACATGGAATTGCTGGAAACTAATTTGCATCCAGACCTCTGGTTGCAAGAGAATCTTGGAAAGGTAATCTTTAACTGTCCAGAAAGACGAATAGAACACAAGGCAGGAAAGGGTGCTAAGTGCCCACTGACCACACCCAACACACCTTTCTCTTGCTTTCTGCTTTGACACAATATTCTGGCTTTCTTCATAACTTTGTAGTGCTCCATTTTCTTCCTGTATATTTTTTTCTTTTTTTTTTTTTTGAAGCTGCAATGCCTTTTATTACCTGACATAGGAAGTTACACAATGCTATTTTTACCATATTTTCTTTCTTTAAAAAAAAATTTGTTGGAGGTATAGTTGATTTATAATGTGTTCATTTCAGGTGTATAGCAAAGTGAATTGGTTATACACATACCTATATGTATTCTTTTTAAAGATTCTTTTCCCATATAGGCCATTACAGAGTACTGAGTAGAGTTCCCTCTTCTATACGGTAGGTTTTTATTAGTTATTGACTTTATAGCAGTGTATGTCAATCCCAGTCTTTCAATCTATCCTTCTCCTCTCTTATCCCCTGGTAACTGTAAGTTTGTTTTCTACATCTTTGAGTCTACTTCTGTTTTGTAAATAAGTTCCCTTTTACCCTATATTTTAAAGATTATACACATAAGTGATATCAAATGATATTCATCTTTCTGTGTCAGACTTACTTCACTCAATATGACAATCTCTAGGTTCATCCATGTTTGCAAATGTCATTTTTTATGGCTGAGTAATATTCCAGTGTATATATGTACCACATCTTTATCCACTCCTCTGTTGATGGACATTTAGGTTGATTCCATGTCCTGGTTATTATAAATAGTGCTGCACTGAGCGTTGGGGTACATGTATCTTTTTGAATTATGGTTTTCTCTGGGTACGTGCCTAGGAGTGGGATTGCAGGGTCATATAGTAGTTCTAGTTTTACTTTTTTAAGGAAGCTAAGAAACTGCCATACTGTTCTCCATAGTAGCTCTACCAAATTACATTCCCACTAACAGGATAGGATGGTTCCCTTCTCTCCACATCCTCTCCAGGATTTATTATTCGTAGGGTTTTTTTTTTTTTTGATGATGGCCATTCTGACCACTGTGAGGTGATACTTCATTGTTCTACCCATTTCTTACATATTGCTGTTACTCAGGGCTCAGACCTATCCTTTGCTCACTCCATATTCTCTTTCTGGGCAATTTTATGTACTCAGTATGTAATGATTCCAAAATCATCATCTCCAGCTAGCTTTCTTTCACACATGGTACCCACATCTCCAGCTGCCTACTGGATCTCTGCCTAGAAATGTCATAGGCACTTCAAGCTGAACAGGCTATAAGTCCAGTGAGGGCAGGGAAGTCTCCATCTTGCCTGTTACATCTCAAAGGTGTGCCAGGTGGCCCTAAATGTAATAGCTGTCCAACAATTTTTTGTTGAATGAATGAACACCTGGATGTGGTCCCTCAAAGCACTTTGTATTTACCTATAATTTAACAGATGATACAGATGTTTATTTTTTAATTGACTACTGAAATTTTGTACCTCCCAGGTGGCACTAGTGGTAAAGAACCCAGCCTGCCAGTGCAAGAGACATAAGAGACACGGGTTCAGTCCCTGGGTCAGGAAGATCCCCTGGAGGAGGGCATGGCAACCCACTCCAGTATTCTTGCCTGGAGAATCCCATGGACAGAGGAGCCTGGTGGGCTGTAGTTCATAGGGTCGCAAAGAGTTGGACATGACAGAAGCAACTACACACACACAAATGCAGAAATTTTGCACAAAGTTAAATTCATATAATTTTGTCAGGAGGTTAAAATTGGGATTGGAACCTAAAGCTCTTGACTGCCAGGGCTCTTTCTCACGTGTTGTTTAATTGACTGAGCAAGATGTCTCATCACTCTTAGATTTTCCTTTGTTGTCCAAAGTGCCTCTGCCCACAATTCATCACCTTCAGAACCTCCATACTGGAGCCTGGGCGGGCCCCTCATGTTGGTTTGACTTGGATGGCATTTTGACCACTAGACCTTTGCTTGTTGGGTTCTTTTTTTTTTTTTTTTTTTTTTAACATGCAAATGTTATATTTGGTTGATCTGTAGTTAAACACTTCTTGAAAGTTTCAGACCTCAGCTTCTTGGTGATCTCATAAAGTTTCCACAGACTGTGTGTCATTCACAACTTAAGTATCTGGAAGGAAACCCAACTTTAAAAACGCAGTTCCCAGTGATTTCAGCCTGAAAGGTGATATGTCTGTTTTTCTAACATCTCCAAGTCCCTGGAATGTGCATTGGCAAAATTTCTAGACCAGATTTCTGGGGAGCCAGCTCACTTGTCCAAGAGACACACTTAAGTTAAAGATACTAAAATCTCAACAAGTCTCTTGGCTATTCCATTGTAATTACACAAATGGCTGATTTGGAGACTAACATATATATTAGGTGAGACAAATAAGCATATGTCCTGAAAGAAGAGTATCGTCTGATATTAGAAGCAGAGCTTCTAGGAATACCATTGAGAATATCATAAATGCTGTATGTGGGCAAACCTTTGGTTGATACAGCTCATTCATTCATTTGACATGCACTTTCTGCATGGGGACTATGGGCCAGGCTCTGTGCTAAGTCTGTATGAAATATATACAACCTCTGTCCAGTTGGGCAAGCAATTACATTGCACTGTGGAGGTGTTGCACTGGTGGAAGAGTGATCAGCCTTGCCCTGGAAGAGCTGGGGGGGACTTCCTAGGAGAGGGTCCATTTGAATTGGATCTGGAAGATAAGGTAGTCTTAGAAGTGAGTAGCAAGGGAACCTCAAGGAAGTAAGTGTGGCAAAGATACAGTGTAGAGAAAGAGCACTTTGTGGTTTCAGGAACTTGGGGAGCCCAGAACACAGATGCTTTGAGAGGGGCACCAGGAATGTTTCTGTAGGAACACAGTGGCTTGGTCTTCCTAGGTTGATCTTCACAACTGTTCTAATATCCAGGAATTTATCTGACCTCTTCTTAGACCCATTTTAAATTTTCATCTTGAACACCTTATAAGGGTAACAAGGTTCATTTATACTCCACATGCTGTTAAATATGTACTCCCTTTTATTTGTCCTAAAATACTTACCTAAGTGATCACCAGCAGGGTCATTTTTTTCCCTTCTTTTTAAAATTACAGTATGTGGGTACTCCTACCTAATCCCCAGGAGTCACACAGATAAAGAATGGACATGAAAGGCACTGTTGAAATCCTGACTGGGGTAACTGTGGCCACCTAAAAGCTCAGACCCACCCTCCTCATCTTCCACGTCACACCCACATGTTGCTTCTTTGTACTGCTTCCCCTGTTAGATGACCTCCCTTGATGCTAATGTTCTTCATTTGTTTTTAAAATAAAATCAGACAATCAATTTATTAACGCCATCGAGAACACGATCTGCTGGGTGACTCACGGTAGTCAGAGCAGGACGTTCTCCCCGAGCAGCTGGGAGGACTCTGAGCCCGGGCTGCTGCCTGGAAGGATCTGTCACCAGGTGCTGACAAGCCTGTGGTGTCCACCTCCCCAGGAAGGGCTCACCCAGGCTAGACTGGCCAAGTCTGAGGCCTGGGATGGGCCCCCCATGGTGAGACCTGCGAGGGCTGCTCGTTTCTGATACCATGTAGTTAAACATGTTCCCAGAAAAGTCCTTATAAGTAGAATACAAGGTGGCTTTGTGAACAATGTTCCTCATACCTCAGCACCCTATGGAATGCTGTCCTGAAACAAGATGCTATTAGCCACAGCCATTTGGGAATTTTTAAAGGAAGGAACAGATTTCTCGTCTCGAACAATCCTTGTTCATTAATAACAAGTAATAAACGGTTATTAATTATAACAGTAATACACTGCTAGCTCCTTGCGTGTGACTTTTCCTCCTCCTACTGAGAAAACCAAACTTTCAAGGCTCTGCCCGGGGCCGTCTGCCCTTGGTTGCTTCTTGCTTCTTGGCTCGCCTCCCCTCAGGCTTCCCACCCTCCTTGTGCGACATCACCCACTTGCAAGGCAGGCAGTAGGAGGGGGGGTGGGTGGATAAAGAGCTCTGCTGTGCGTCTGAACACAAGTGGGAAAGAGTGGGGAGGAAGGGTGGGCAGAAGCACCCCGGACCACCAGCAATCTAAGGGAGTTTGATGAGGCTATGGGGGCATCCTCAAGGCAAAGTGCCATCAGAAGAGTCCTGGCCTCCAAGGAAGAGGCTGCCTTAACAGTCCTGCTGTGCGCGGTCCCTGACTGGAAGTGCCTGTGGGAAGCGCAGCCTCCGCATGGGTGATGGGTTTTAGAGGCAGCACCTGGGACTTGGGCAATGGAGTTCCTTTAACTTGGAGGGCTGCGAGGTTCATGCTCATAGCTGCCACACTTGAGGTCCTCCTCCCCTCCTCCCCACCCAGCCAGCTTCTATCACCTTTCAGATCTTAGTTTAAACATCACTTTCCCAGGGAAACCATCCCAAACCTTTGGATTGACCAGGCTTCCCTCCTCCCTCCTACACCACATAACTTTACTATAAGTTGCTGTTCAATTACCTGACTCCCCAGAGGCACTCTGAACTCAGAACTGTGTCTATATTGTTCCCCCACTGAATCTGTACTACTTGGCAGCACCCGACACCTGCAAGACAGTAAGTGTTTGTTGAATAAATGAATGACTAGTCACTGATATGGCTGTGATAGCTCAAATTGTACAATAATCTTGGTTTCAGGGAATATACTTATGAAATGGCTCGTTCTAGGCACAAGCTTCACCTTTATGGGGTATTTTCAATGTTCAGGCTGAGCTTTCAGAACAATTTAAGAAACCCCTTGAAGGAAACATTTCAAACTAGAGCAATCTCCTGGGTCACAATTGTTATTTCCCAGTTCCACCTTGGAATAGAGTCTGGGGCAAGAGAGACAGAGACAGCAGGATTCAGGAGAAGCTTACTTCCTAGAACTGCTTTGATCACTAACAGGATCTTAAATTTCTCCTCTTGAAGCCTATGTTTATACTTCTTGTCCTTCTTGGGCTAGTAAGAGCCCTATGGAAGAATGTGTTGGCTAGTTCTGATGCCAGCCCAAGCTGGATTGTATTACTTTTGCTATTGTTTCTGGACTGCAGGTCAGGGTAAGGGGAGACAGGGGCAGGTGAGGGAAGGGAAGATGCAGGTCAAAACATCAAGACTCCCCAAGATGTTTTGGGGAGAAGCTGTGCCTTAGAAAAGAGCCCAAGGGCTCAGAGAAGACAGTTTCTTAAAAGGACACCAGACCTGCCTGGAAAGTCAGGAGGGATATATAAGCCATGGCCACCCATTCACATGATTGTGCATTGGGTGTAAAAATAGGACCCTGAGGCTGCCAGACTCTAAAGTGATTCCTTAGTTCTAACTAATTCTCTTCACTGGGGGAAATGTGGGCAGTTCTGTGGCATGAAGCAGTGCTTCCTGACAAAGAAGTCTGTGGAACCATTTAAGATGTTCTGAACAGTGTCCCTCAAGATGTCTAAAGTGCCTCAGCCAAGTTGGAAAGGGGCCCTAGGAAACATTACATGCTGCTAAGAAGCACGTGGGTTGGCAGAAGTTGCTCTGTGCACAAACCAGTTCAACCTCAGCCCCCTGGAGAGGACCTTCTGGGTCCTCTCCCTGCTCCCAGAGCACCCAGTGGAAGCCCCTAGAGACAAGAGCCCCTCTGCTTCCTGAAGTTGCATGGCATGCTCAGAAAGAATCCTGGCTTCAGAGAACCCTGAGATCTGGGGTCAAGAGTTGATTTCACCAGACCAACATCTGGGACCTTAGGCTATTTCCTTAATGATGACTTTTTCATCTATAAAACAGAGCTATAGCAGCAGCCTTCCTTACGGAGTTTGGTATAAGAATTTCAGATAATGTATGTCAAGTATCTGGCACACAGTAAATGTTCAGTAAATGAGAATTATTTTTATTTGACTTAGTTGAGAGCGGAAAACAGACCTAGATTTGGACGCTGGTTTTGCTACTTACTAAGTGGTGAAGAATCCGCCTGCCAAAGCAGGAGATGCAAGAGACGTGGGTTCAATCTCTGGGTTGGGAAGATTCCCCAGAGGAGGAAATGACAACCCACTCCAGTATTCTTGCCTGAGAAATCCCATAGACAGAAACGCCTAGGGGACTATATTCTATGGCGTTGCGAAGAGTCAGACACGACTGAGTGTGTGTGCACACACACACACACTTGCTACTTACTAGCTGTGTGATTGCTGGCAGGTTACTTAACCTATTTGAGTCTCATTATTTTCCTTATTTGTAAATTAGGAAAATACGACATAGCTTTCAGTGGTGTTGTAAGAATTAGAGTTAATTTAAGAAAGGCGCCTAATTAGGTGCCTGGCATGCAGTAGTACTCAATAACAGTTATCTGTTAGGATTATTTGTAGATCAAACAAGGAATAAAAATTCTTGACTTGGTTTGCACAGACCAAGGATATATAAGGATAACAAGCCAATTTGAATTGTTCTGTGGGAAACAAATTGTCTTCTAAAACAGGCTGCCTTATTTCCCCAGTTAGACCAGTTCTGAACCTATGGGTAGCAGAGGCTGGGAACTGGCCGGGGGCCTGGAAGGGTCAGACCCCAGTCACCCGCCGATGGGGGCCTCCTTCATCTGTCCATTTTCCAGGAGACATTTTCGCCTCCAGCCTCAGGTCCCCTGAGGAGAGCTGGAGCAATAGGTCACCATTATTTATACTGCCACAGAATTTTCAGACCATGAGACTCCTGCCTCTCCCCAGGCTGGGCTGGCCCATCCCCAAAAAGGAAGGAAGCCAGGAGGTGGAGGAGGTTACAAAATCAGTTTGTATCCATCCTGGTTTTAATTGATTTCACAGCAGGGGAACGAAAATCGGAATCCTTCCTACATAGCCTTTCAACACGGGAGTCCTCCTCTGGTTAGGAAATCCATCTGGAAAGACCTGGAGTTGGTCTTTGGGAGCTCTGTTTTCATCCCAGCAGCCTGAAAGACCTGCTCCGTCAGTGCCCTCCCTGAGGGCTGCTTCTGTGGGTCCCCTGTGCACCACCCCCTTCACACACTGGCCCAGAGAGAGGGGTAGCCCTGCCTCCACCCTCGGCTCCAAAAGGGCCCAGCTCTTTTCCACTTAGTGTAGCCCCCCTGTCAGCTGGGTTCCCCCTGCCCCAGGACCTAGGTATATCCTAGGTTCTGTGGGAGCCCAGGTCCTCTTGGGATTTTTGTGGATTCCTGGAGTCAGGGGGAGATGCAGGGGTGACTGACTTCTTACAAGTATCTTAGGCCTCTCAAATTTTCTGCATCTGTGGCCCCCCAAATGGTGTGTGAAGAGTTGTCAGGATTTAGTGATTGTAAAGAGTGTCCTCATACTGAGCTACAGAGACATCAATGAACACATCCACATTTCAGACTTCTGTTCTTAGGACATGGTTCAGCCATCCAGCCATGGATGTGGGTACATCTGCATTTATCAAATATTTTTTAATATAAACTCTGCCTTTATGGAAGGAAACTGGGTGACCGAGGAACAAGGAGGTGGGAGACCTTGTATATTTTTTTCATACACACACATCCCTCGTGCTCTCTCCCTATGCCGTTTAAAATGCTCCAGCCCCTCCTTTCTGCAGAGCCAATCTTTCAATCCCTGAAGAAGGAAATGGCAGCCCACTCCAGTATTCTTGCCTGGAAAATCTCATGGACAGAGGAGCCTGGCAGTCTACAGTCCATGGGGTCACAAAGAGTTGGGACACAACTGAGCGACTAAACCACCAATCTTTCAATAGCTGATCTCAAAAGTCTTCCCCCCACCCCCCAACTACTCACGTCCTCACCAGTCCCTTCCTCTCTCTGAACCCTGAGAGAATTTCCAGTCAGTCTTGCTAAGGTTGGGACCTAGGCACAAACCATCTCATAGTGTAACAGAGTATAATAGAGTGTCTGCTTCCTGAGAGCTACGCTGGTCTCTAGTCAGTTCCTTAAAGGAAGAGACTGGCCACGGCTTCGTTTCTCTGCATCTCTCTCAGCACACAACTGAAAGAATGAATTAGAGACACAGGCAAAACTAGACAACTCTGAAGGAAAACGGCATGGCTAAAACAAGATGCTCCCTGGAACCTCTATCAAGCACCTGGTATAAGTTCTTGCTGCTCCCAGAACCAGTTGGAATGATGGAAGTGAAAAACTGCTGTCATTGGACCCATTGCCTGTCTCTCTCTGTCATAATGAGAAGAACAGTTGGTTCTTTTCCAGGGGATGTGTTTTGGATGAAGATACTGATATGGGAACAGGTACACTTATACAACATATATTTCAGTAAGTAGTAATCTTTTGCAGATAGAAGTTCTTGCCTCCCTGTTAATGGCTGCTGACTGATCAGGGTGGTGGTTGCTGAAGTCTGAGGTGACTCTAGCAATTTCTTAAAATAAGACAACGTTAAAGTTTGCCTCACTGACTGACTCTTTCTTTCATGAATGATTTCTCTGTAGCATACAATGTTGTTTGATAGCATTTACCCACAAAAGAACTGCTTTTAAAACTGGAGTCAAGCCTCTCAAACCCTGAAGTTACTTTATCAACTAAGTTTATGTCATATTAATATTCTAAATCCTTTGTGTCATTTCAACAATCTTCACAGCATCTTCATCAGGAGAAACCCCATCTTAGGAAATTACTTTCCTTGCAACTCTTCATCTGTTTAATATTTATCATGAGATTGTAGCAATTCAGCCACATCTTCAGATGCAAGTTTAATTCTTGCATCAGGCAGATCCCCTGGAGGAGGGCATGGCAACCCACTCCACTGTTCTTGCTTGGAATCCCATGGACAGAGAAGCCTGGCAGGCTATAGTCCACAGGGTCACAAAGAGTCAGACGTGACTAAAGCAACTTAGCACGCACACAAGATTTTCAGAAACGGTCAAGGAGCATTGGCTTCAACTTCAAGCCACCAGCGTATTAGCCCCTAACGAGAGAGTTAGACTGTCCTTTGATGCTTTAAGCCAGGCACTGACTTCCCCACTCCAGCTATGAACGTCCTAGATGGCATCTTCTTCCAATAGAAGGCTATTTTGCCTGCACTGAAAAATCTGTCGTGTAGTGTAGTGATCTTAGCTAGAGGCTCTGGATAACTTGCTGCAGCTTCTACATTAGTATTTGCTGCTTCACTTTGCACTTTGTTCTTAGGGTGATGCCTTCTGTCCTTCAACCTCATGAACCAACCTCTGCTAGCTTCGAACATTTCTTCTGCAGCTTTCTCACCTCTCTCAGCCTTCATAGAATTGAAGAGAGCTGGTACCTTAAGCTTTGGTGTAACAGAAAGTTGTGGCTGGTTTGATCTTCCATCCTGACCATGAAAACTTCCTCCATATCAGCAATAAGGCTGTTTCACTTCCTTATTTTTCATGTGTTTACTGGAGTAGTGATTTTTAGTTTCCTTCAGGAATTTTCCCCTTCACAACATGGCTGTTTAGTGCAGAAAGCCTAGCTTTCAGCTTATCTTTGCTATTCAACGTGCCTTCCTCCCTAAGCTTAATCTTTTCTAGCTTCTGATTTAAAGTGAGGGATATAATACTCTTCCTTTCACCTAAACTGTTAGAAGCCATTATGGGTGTTAGTCACTCAGTCAGGTCTAACTCTCTGCGATCCACCAGGCTCTGCTATCCATGGAATTCTCCAGGCAAGACTACTGGAGTGGTTGCCATTTCCTTCTCCAGGGGATCTTCCCAACCCAGGGATTGAACCTGGTTCACTTGTGTCTCCTGCACTGGTGAGCAGGTTCTTTACCAACTGAGCCACCAGGGAAGCCATTATAGGATTATTAATTGGACTAATTTCAACACTGTTGTGTCTCAGGGAATAGGGAGGCCTCAGGCGAAGGGCTGGCTGGTGAAGCAGTCAGAACACACATACATTTGTCAATCAAGTTTGCTGTCTTCCTTCTCTAAAGAAGATATACAAATGGCCAATAGGCACATGAGAAGATGTTCAACACCAATAATTATTACAGAAATGCAAATCAAAAATACAAGGTACCAGCTCATAGCAGTCAGAATGGCCATCATTAAAAAGTCTACAAATAATAAATGCTGGAGAGGGTATGGAGAAAAGGGAACCCTCCTACACTGTTGGTGGGAATGTACATTGGTATAGCCACTGTGGAAACCAGTATGGAGGTTTCTCAGGAAACTAAAAATACAATTACCATATAACCCAGCAGTCCTACTCCTGGGCACATATCCAGACAAAACTATAATTCAAAAAGATACATGTGCCCCCAGGTTCATAGCAGCACTATTTACAACAGCAAAGACACAGAAATAGCCTAAATGTCCATCGACAGATGAATGGATAAAGAAGGTTTGGTCCATATACACAGTGGAATACTTGTCGTTGTTTAGTTGCTAAAGTCGTGTCTAACTCTTTTGTAACCTCCTGGATTGTAACCCACCAGGCTCCTCTGTCCACAGGATTTCCCAGGCAAGAATACTGGAGTGGGTTGCCATTTCCTTCTCCAGGGGATATTTCCAATTTAGGGATCAAACCTGCATCTCCTGCACTGGCAGGTGGATTCTTTACCACTGAGCCACCAGGGAAGACCATACAATAGAAGGCTCCTCAGCCATAAAAAAGAATGAAATAATGCCATCTGCAGCAACACAGATACATCTGGAGATTATCACAGTAAGTAAAGTCAGTCAGAAAGAGAAAGATAAATACCATATGATACAACTTACATATGGAATCTAAAATATGACACAAATGAACTTTATCTATGAAATAGAAACAGAATCACAGATATAGAGAACAAACTGGTGGTTGCTAAGGGGGAGAGGGTTGGAGAAGGGATGGAGTGAGAAGTTGGGGTTAACAGATATAAGCTTTTATATAGACAATGGGTAAACAACAAGATCCTACTGTATAGCATAGAGAACTATTTTCAATATCCTATGATAAACCATAATGGAAAAGAACATTAAAAAAGAATACATATATACATGTAATTGAATCACTTTGCTGTATAGCAGTAATTAACACAACACTGAAAATGAAGTATACATCAATTAAAACAAAGTGTGCTGTTTTCTCTGGGTGCAGTTTGCGGTACTCCAATACAATTTACAATAGTAACATCAAAGATCAGTGGTCACAGATCACCAGAATATAGCAACAATGAATAAGTTGGAAATATTGTGAGAATTACCAAACTGTGATACAGAGACAAACGTTGGAAAAATGGTGCTGACAGATTTCCTTGATGCAGGGTTGCCACAAACCTTCAATTTGTAAAAACAAACAAACAAATGCACTATCTTTGAAGCACAATAAAAAGTGAAGTGCAATAAAATGAGCTATGTCTGTATAGACTATGTTTATCCCTGTACACACATACTACATATAAAAAACTATGCTAAAGTTTTCACAAATTAAGCACAGTAAGAGAATTTCTGATTTGTTAGCATCACTCCTCTTCTTCTTTGAGGCCATTATTAAGTAAAAAAAGGCTCACTTGAACACAAGCGATACAGTGACAATTGATCTGATAGCCCAGATGGTTGCTAAGTGACCAATGGGCAGGATATGCTGGACAAAGGGATGATTCACTTCCCAGGCTGGAGGGAGTGGGATGGCACAAAATTTCATCCTGCTGCTCAGAATGGCCTGCAATTTAAAACTTATGAATGTTTTCTGGAATTTTCCATTTAATATTTTTTGTACCGGTTGATGGTGGATAACAACTGGGAAAGTGGGGACTACTGTACTGCTTGCTTTTGACATTGGAACCCATGCAGGAGGCCTCCCTCCTGGAGCAGGCCCCACCTCCCCAGCAGGGACTGGAAGGACTGGGGAGGTCCCAAGTCCCAAAGCCCTAGAGGCTCTTACAGCTCTTTCCCCTCCCCTGTGAATAGTCATGACCCTCAGCTGGTGCTCCCTGGGGAGCAGCCCCTCTCAGGAAGCTCAACCCCCAAAGACCCAGGCGCTGCCATGGTTCCTCCCGGGCAGTCACAGCTCCATAAAACTCTAGGGAGAGAAGACAAAAGGCTACATACTTATGCTTCTGGCCTCCCAGAAATGCATCTCCCAAGGACCAAGACTCTGCAGCACTCTGTTATGCAGCTAAATGCCAGAATCAGCCAGACTCCTCCCCCGCCATCACCTCCCACAGGCCCTTCATCTCTAAATCCTAAAACCCGGACGTCTGCTTTGGGAGCCCAAAATAAAGTCCCATTTCTTTTAATGTTCAAACCGCATCTGCCTGGGATTAGCTGAGCAGTCAGTCGGCCACGTGGCGTCTCCCCCCATTTCTGAGAATGCCTGAAAGCTGAGCCTGGGGAGTGCATGTCTCTCCATCCACCACTTGTGGTTCCACGACTCACTGCAGGCAGGCACATGAGCCCCCAGTTTCCCTGAATATGTGGGGGCTAAGAAAAGTGGATTATTGTGTTTTTCTTGGCCTCACGGGACCAAAAACCCCAACCTCAAGGCCATGTATACATCCCAACGGGCTCCCCCATCTTCAACAAGAATCTTTAGATCAGTACTGAGACTAGGTTCCCCAAGACTCCTTTCCTGAGAGCAGGGAGCACTGTCCCCTTCTCCTGTTCCATGCTGACTCCAGAAAGGAACACAGCCCTGCCAATACCTTGACTTTAGCCATGTGAACCATGTTAGATTTTGACTTAAAGTACAATAAAATCATATAAATTTGTGTTGTTTTTAAGCTCCTAAACTTGTGGTAGTTTATTATGGCAGCAACTAGGAAACCAATACATGGAAGATACCAAGAATTCAGTCTAAATTCTAACTTCAGCAAAAACTTTCTAACTGTCCACTACTTAGCATCTAAATCTGCAGCTGTTATGCTCAGATTTATGATATCTTTACCATTTGTTTCAAGAACAACTTGCTTTACTTTGGTGGAAACAGTTTATCTTGGTGATTTCCTTGAAAATAAGAGAATCCGTTTCAGTTTCAAGTGCCTGACTCCAGAAACCCAAATGGCAGTTCTCTTTTACAACAGTCCTCAAATGGCAATTCCCTTACTGAAATAAAATGTATTTTAAGTTCTTCTTCTCTAGGAACCCTGATACGTAAACTGCCGGTATCCCTCCAAGTCATATTTCCCCTCCATTTCAATTGCTATTAGTGAGGTTCAAGGCCAGCTCTAGCACTTGCTTGGAAAACTGCAACAGCCTCGCTCTGCCCCCATTCCATTTCTCAACACCACAGTGGAAGATCTTCCTAGAGTCTGATCCTCCTCCTGTTGGTAAACACTCTATGGCTCCCCATTGCTCTCAGGAGACAGCACCTGGCCTCCAAGCACACAACTGGCCCCTGTCCATGCTTCTGGCCTAATTTCCAGCACATGTAGAACCAGTACCAGGGTGGTTCTATCAAGCGTGTAGTCACAGAGCACAGTGTGTCAAGCTATGGAATGGACAGTGCAAAGCAGATTCCCACAGTTTGTGGAGTCAAGCTTGTACAACACAGCCATGGCTATGATGGTTTGAACTGTGTCTTCCCCAAACTCATATCTTGAAGTCCCAGTTTCCAGGACCTCAGAATGTGACCTTAGTCGGAAATGGGGTTTTTGCAGCCGTAATCCGTTAAAATGAGGTGATACTTCAGAAGGGTGGGCCCCTGTTCCAACACGACTGGTATTCTTATAAAAAGGGGCAAGCGGACATAAGCACACACACAGGGAGATTCACATGCCACGTGAAGACTGCAGATACGTGGCCAGGAGGCCGGGAACCCCCAGAAGCTAGGAGAGAGGTCTGGAGGAAATCCTTCCCTGGCAGCTTCCGAGGGATCGTGGCCAGGTGATACCTTGAGTTTTGAATTCTAACCAATCAAACTGTGAGGCAATAAATTCCTGGTGTTTTAAGCCACTCTGGTAGTGGTATTTTATTACAACAGCCCTAGGAAGCTAATAGAATGGCCCCACTTGTACTCAGCTTCAGACTTCTCCACGGTTTGCCCACAGTGCCCACGGCCCTGTGCATGGAAACGTGAGCACATGGAAGGGCTGTAAAGTGGAGACGCTCACATTTTCCAAAGGTCCACGGCATTCATTCTAATGAAAACTGAGAGGTCCCTGTTCTTTACTCTCTTATTACTTCTCGAACTCATGGAAACCAGTGGCTAAGAAGAATCCATTACAGGAGAGCATTAGTCACTCTGCCCTCAGTGGATTGCTTTTGTTCTCTTCCTCCCTAGAGATAATGAGGAGTCAAGAACAATTCAATATTCTCAAAACATCAAATGTTCCAGTGAGATCAAAGCATGGCTTTCATCTCTTTCCTTTGCTCCCATTTCACACTTCCGCACAGTTGACCCCAATCCTTGTGTTCTCTTGTTGTTTTTGTTCAGTTGCTAAGTCATGTCTGACTCTTTCCTGCCTCATGGGCTGCAGCATGCCAGGCTTCCCTGTCCTTCACTATCTCCCAGAATTTGCTGAAATTCATGTCCATGCGTCAGTGATCCTATCTAACATCTCATCATCTGCCTGTGTTCTCTTAATTAAAACCAAAATGGACTTGACTTCTCGGCCCCAGTTAATAAGAGATGAAGCCAGCTTGGCATGTCTGGGCTCCAGAAACTCCCCCGAGTAAGATGTGTATGTGAAAAAAGACTGAGCCAGAAGAAAAGCAAGCCCAATCAGTCACCACCCCTTCCTGGCAGGATGGCTGTCTTCTGTGTGGGATCCAGGAGGCTGATTCTCAGGTATCACCGTCTCTGGGGAGGAAGGAGACTACTGGACGCAAGGGCTCTACTTGGAGTGGATGAGGCTGGACCAAGGGGTCAGGAAGTGGGCTGAGGACTCACGGCAGATCTGTTCCTAATCTCTAGGTAGAGAAATGCCCACAGGCAAAGGTGAGGAGGTGAAGGCTAGGCTTGAGGGGGAGAAGGAAAAAGGAGGAAAGGAAAGGAGAGAAGGAGAGACTGAAAAGAAAGTAGCATCAGGGCTGATGGAGGAAGAGAAACTGTGTCCTGGGCTCAGGCCCTAGAGACTGACTAGAGGCCACTTGGTCCAGTCCTAGCCAACTTGGTCAGTCAGAGGTGAGCCTGTGCCCCAGGCAAGGCTGGCTTTCCATGTAGGAGGACCAGCCAGTGCCTTGTAAAGGGCTTCCATAAAGCTCAACCCACACCCCAAATGTCTTCCCCAAAAACCTGACCTTTGCTTCAACTTTCTTGGTCTGTGGATTAAATCTTTGTCTTGGAGTAAACAATCATAGCTAAGACTCCTGGAATGTTTACATGCTCCAGGCACTGTCCTAAGTGTTGTACGTGTGTCAGCTGCCTTCATCTATAAAATATCTTCCTGAGATAGATGCCATGATAGTTGTCATTATCTCCACATTTCAGATGAGGAAACTGAGGCACAGAGTGGTAGAGTAACTCACCTGATGTCATCAAGCTGGGGCATGGTAGAGCCAGGATTTGAACCCAGTCTGGCTGGCTCCATAGTCCACATTTTTTCCATTGCACTACACGTTCCCCAAATGAAAACCATCAGGAACTCTTCCACCATGGCTTTCAAAGCCATGTGTTGCTCCCTAACTGGGTTTTTTAGGATGAGAGGTTGTTTTGAAGATAATTAATGACAAACAGTTGGAACCACGGCCTGTGAGCGCCTCTCAGGAGTCCTCCAGCTGGGTTCACTAACCATCACTGTTCACACTCCCGAGCCTCCCCGTGCCCCCACCACCTACACATACCCCTGAGCTGAGACTGGAAATCAACAGGCAGATTCCACAAATCATAAAACTCAGACTTATTACCTCATGATACCGTGCGCAAAGGCAGGTCATCGGGCTGGCAAAGCTGTTACATCAAGTACCATTACTTCATTTTTGGAAGCCAATAGACAACACTGGATGATAGGAAAACAAGTCTGCTTGTCATTTGAGTTTACTGACACTTTGCTCTCAGGAAAAATACAACCTGAGCTTCTAAGGACAGTGAGATTACATAACAGTATTATTACCAAAACAATAATAACAACCATCATGAAAATAGTCCTGTCTTAGGCAACTTTTATGCACTAGACTAGAATGCTGGAAATGACCTGATTTTACAGTTGAGAACACTGAGGCACAGAAGGAATACAGGTTTAAACGATTTACTGAAGGTCAGATATGTCAGCAGGTTTTGATCCTAAAAAGTGAGTGTTAGTCATTCAGTCGTGTCCAACTCGGCAACTCTGTGGAATGTTGCCCAGCAGTCCATGTCCGTGGACTGTCCATGGAATTCTCCAGGCAAGAATACTGGAGATGGTGGCCATTCCCCTCTCAAGGGTATCTTCCCAACCCAGGGATTGAACTCTGGTCTCCTGCATGGCATAGAGATTCTTGACCATCTCAGCCACCAGGGAAGCCTGAACCATACAACAAAATCACCGACAGAAGCATCTCAATATGCAGTTACTTGAGAACCACTGCAGACATGCTGAGTCAGGACCTCAGGTCGGTGGCATCAAAGGGCAGCTGGATGGTTTGATTAGTGACAGGAACCAATGGTCCCACTCTCCAACATCCTCTCTCCCACACCCTCTGCTGTTTGCTTACCCACTCTCATTATTCCCAGGATATGTAAAAGAGAAAGACAGACACAGAGTCATCTCTGTTTCATACACAAAACCTTTAGACATTTCACTGGAACTGCACAGCCCCTACCTCTATTTTGGTACTTACCATAGTGCATTAAAAGTATCCTCCGACCCTGGGCCATGGAGAGTGATGTCTGACAAGGAAGTGACCTCGTGTTAAGTTTTACATATCCTGATAACAGGCTCAGTTCTTAGCACAAAAGAGAAGTTCAATAATGTTTTTATATAAAGGAGTAGACAGGCGGATGTGGGGAAACTGCTCAGTGTACAAGTGAATAGGACAATGAGAGTCTTTCACCTCATGGGGCCCAAGATATTTTGAGAATAAGTATCCCTCTCTGTGACAGGAAAGGACATTTGTCAGAATTACTTAAAGCACCACCAGGAAATCTCGGTCAGCGACACAGATTGAGCCAGTGTGGGAAGTTTCTAATTACACTCCAAGCCCATATAAATTCTGGACAGATACAGCAACAACGAAATGTGATTGTTGTTGTCACGATTATTGCTGTCATTTCAGAGCCAAACTCAAAACTAAGCAAGGGACATTCCCAGGTACCAGGAAGGAAGGAGAAACAAACTCATCAAGTTAAGCAGAAGCTAAAAGCAAACTGTCCACAGGGACAACGGAAACAGGAGCTGGCAGAGAAGACGTGTTTCAAGAGCCATGGGATTAGGCCTCAGGCCGGCAGGTGATAAGTACAAAGTGACATCTTTGAACAAAGCTGAAATCCAGAAAGAGCTGTTCGTTCCATGAAATAAGGACAAGAAAACTCTGCCCACTGGTCTGAGGAACAGCAGGAAGCTGACCATCTGCCCAACATTGTGGGTGGTGAAAGAGTAGACCTCTAGAAACCAAGCTTCCAAAATTGTACTGTGTGTAGGTGTTAGTCAGAATTTCTCCAAACCATAACTAAAGGAAGTACACTCAAAAAATAAACATAAAAAGTATCCAGGAATGAACTCTGCAAAGGCAAATGTGAACCAAGAGATATAGATGCCTGCACAATACAAGTTCAAAGAGCTCTACAGGAAACTTGACCTGATGAAGATGAGCTCATGGTAAACATGTCTAGTTCCATGAAGAAAGGAACTGTCTTGAAATATAGTCAACAGATAAGACAGTTGAGAAAATCTGTACTCAGCCAATTACAGATAATGTAATTATATGAAAAAGATCCTTAAATGAGAATGTTTGAAATACTCAAAAAGAGAAAAAAGATACAAAGTAACAAGAAAAAGATACACATTATTTTCTCATAATATCAGGGCATTATGAAAAAGTAACATGCAAATTCAAGAAAGCATCATTTTCTGATACTGTTACATACAGCTGAAAAAAATATAAGCAAATGAATGGGAAATTATAATGGGACACAGTAAGGTGTTTAGGACACGGTTACTAGAGAAATCAATGGTCTTCCTATATAAAAGCAGTAAATCCTTAAAACATAAAAATAAAGATCTCATTTGTAATAGGCACAGTAACAAAAATATAAAATAGTTAGAAATAAATATGAAATATTTAAGATCTATATGAAGAAAACTTTAAATGCTATTGAGATATTGTAAATATTTAGTATAAAGTATAATTAAATATAAAATACTAATATCTAATTTTTTAGCTTCTTTAAAAAGACATTTGATCGTTTAAAGCAAAAATAACAATCTTCTGTGGGATTTACAATATATGTGGAGGTAAAATGTATGACAAGGATAATACAAAGGCTGGAAGGAAGAAGTAGAAACATCAGGTGTCGTGTGATATGAGAAGATGGGTTGTGAGAAGGTGCAAATATTGTGAACTGTAGAATAACCACTATGATAAGAATAAAGAGCTGTAGTCAATAAATTGATAGAGGAGATATAACAGAATATAACAAATACTCAACAAATCCAAAAGAGGACAGGGCAAAATGAAAAGAAGGAACAGAGATCAATTGGGACAAACAGAAAACAGATAGCAAATTATTACATTTAAACCCAAGTATATCAATAATGACATTAAATATAAATTGTCAAATACTCCAAGTCAGAAATTGAAAAACTAGATAAACCCAACAAATGTTATCTTCAAGAAAACCCACTTTTAATATAAAAACTCAAAAAAGTTAAAGGCTAGGATGAGAAAACATGTACTGGGAAAATAATCCTAAAGAAACTGGGATGGCTATATCTGTATCAGATGAAATGGATTTCGAGACGATGATTGCTGTCAAAGGCAAAAGATATTCTGCAATAAAAAAGTGGTCAAATCCTCAAGAAGATATAATTCTCCAAGTGAAAATGTCCAAAAACAGATCTTAAAAAAATATGAAAAGGGTAAACTAAGAAAACTACAGCAAAATTCTAACTCTTCTTTTTCAATTATTGATACAACAAGTGAATAGAAAATCAGTAGAGATAAAGAAGATCACAACCACATTTGGCCTAATTAACATTTCCAGTTGACCCTTAAGCAACATTTTGTTTGTTTCTTTTTTTTCCCCAATAAATACTTACTACAAAATTGGTGCAGCTACTGTGGAAAACAGTATGGCGGGCTCCACGAAAAACTAAAAACAGAACCACCATATAACTCAGCAACTCCACTCCTGGGTATATACCAAAAAATAAAAGCACTAATTTGAAAAGATGCATGCACCCCCCAATGTTCATAGCAGCTTTATTTATAGTTGCCAAGATATGGAAACAACTTGTGTCCATCAACAGATGAATGGATCAAGAAGTTGCAGCACATGTTACACACACACACATACACACACGCTGGAATACTCAGCCATAAGAAAGAACAAAAATTTGCCATTTACAGCAACATGAATTGATGTGGAGAGCATTATACTAAGTGAAATAAATCAAACAGAGAAAGATAACTACTATACGGTATCAGTTATACGTGGAATCTAAAAACATTACAACAAAGTAGCAAATATAACATAAAAGAAACTGACTCATGGATACAGAAAACTAGGGGTTAGCAAAGAGGAGTAGGGAAGGGGTCAATATAGGGGCAGGGAAGTGGGAGGTACAAACTACGGGGTATAAGATAGGCTCAAGGATGTATTGTACAACATGGGGAATATAACCAATATTTTGTAATAACTGTAAATTGAAAGTAATCTTTAAAAATTGTATTAAAAAAAGAAAAAAACCTACTATTATCCTATACAATCCACAGTTGGTGGAATCCTCAAATGTGGAATGGGGATAAGAAGGGCCAACTATCAAGTTATCCACAGATTTTTGATTGCACAGAGTGTTGCTATCCCTAACCTCCGTGTTGTTCAAGGGTTGACTATATAGACCATCACCTCCCAAAACAGCAGAACAACATCTTTTCAAGTACACATAATCAATTTATAGACAATGACTCTAGGCCATGAAACAAGCCTCAAGATATTTAACAGGACTGAAATTGTACTTAATATGTTCTGTGACATCAGGATTAAGTTAGAAATCAATAACAAAAAATCTACATGGAGATCCTCGCTAAATATTTAGAAATTAATACACTTCTATCTATCCCGTGGGTCAAAGAGGAAATCACACAGAAACTCAGAAAATATTTTGAACTGAAATATTGTGGAAATACATATTAAAATTTGTGGGATACAATTAAAGCAGTATTTAAAGGGAAATTTATAGCTTTAGATGTTTACAGTAGAAAAGAAAAAAAGTATCAAATCAATTATCTAAGTTTTCATCTTAAAAAGCTAGAAAATGAAGAGAAAATTCAACCAGACTTGGGCCAAGATGGAGTGAGACCATTACAATGACAGGCAGTTATACTGATATCAACTAACATACTTGACAAAATACTAAGGCAACTAACTACCTGAGAACTCTGGAAAGTAAAGAAAAACAGGCCGATTGAGGAGAGAGGAGTCCAAATTTGAAGAAGCAACCTACATGGGCGGTGAGTTTCCAGGGTCCCCTCCACCCCCGTTTTTCTTGTACTTTTGACCCAAGGGTACGCTCAAAACATGGTCCCCATGGAGTCTCCAGCCAAGAAGGAAAATCAAGAGTTCTAAAAGAAATACTAAAGGAAGTTCTTCAGGCAGAAGGAAGATGTTATCAGAGGAGAACCTGGAACTTCAGGAATGAGGAAGAGCATCAGATATGGTAAATATCTGCACTAATAAAAACTATTTCTCTCTCCATAAAGTATGTATGACAACTGAAAGCAAAACTCATGATTGTATGCTTCACATTTCCATGTATGTAGGAGAAGGCAATGGTACCCCACTCCAGTACTCTTGCCTGGAAAATCCCATGGACGGAGGAGCCTGGTGGGCTACAGTCCATGGGGTCACGAAGAGTAGGACACGACTGAGCGACTTCACTTTCAATTTTCCCTTCCATGCACTGGAGAAGGAACTGACAACCTATTCCAGCATTCTTGCCTGGAGAATCCCAGGGACGGCAGAGCCTGGTGGGCTGCCGTCTATGGGGTCGCACAGAGTCGGACATGACTGAAGCGACTTAGCAGCAGCAGCAGATGTAATATATTTGACAACACAGAGAGGGGAAAGTAAAGACCAATACGGCTTTAAGTCCCCTACATGTTACTTGAAACAGTGACAGATTTTAGTTTCTTGGGCTCCAAAATCACTGTGGACAGTGACTGCAGCCACAAAATGAAATGACACTTGCTTCTTAGGAAAAAAGCTATGATAAACCTAGACAGTGTATTAAAAAGCAGAGACATCACTTTGCCAACAAAGGTCAATATAGTCAAAGCTATAGCTTTCCCAGTAGTCATGTACGGATGTGAGAGTTAGACCATAAAGAAAACTGAGCGCCAAAGAATTAATGCTTTCGAACTGTAGTGCTGCAGAAGACTTGAGAGTCCCTTGGACTGTAAGGAGATCAAACAAGTCAATCCTAAAGGAAATCAACCCCGAATATTCATTGGAAGGACTGATGCTGAAGCTTAAGCTCCAATATTCTGGCCACCTGATGCGAAGAGCCAACTCATTGGAAAAGACCCTGATGCTGAGAAAGATTGAGGGCAGGAGGGGAAGGAGACAACAAAGGATGAGATGGTTGGATGGCATCACTGACTCGATAGACATGAGTTTGAGCAAGCTCCGGGAGTCGGTGATGGACAGGAAGCCTGGCGTGCTGCAGTCCATGGGGTCGCAGAGTTGGACACAACTTAGAGACTGAACAACAACAACAGCAACATGTTACTTGAAGTAGTAAAATATTACCTCTAAGTAGACAAAATGTACATATATTATATATAATAAAATTATATACTATATATAAATTATTTATATGGTAACTCCTAAAGCACCACTAAAACTGAAAAACTAAACAAAATTAAAAAATGTTAAAGGCAAAAAGCCAACAGAAAAACTGAAATGGACACTTATAATTAAAATAGAAGTTAATCAATAATATTAAACATCCAAACAATCTAAAGTGAAAGTCACGTCTGACTCCTTGCAACCCCATGGACTATACAGTCCATGGAATTCTCCAGGCCAGAATACTGGAGTGGGTAGCCGTTCCCTTCTCCAGGGGATCTTTCCAACCCAGGGATCTAACCCACGTCTCCTGCATTGCTGGCAGGTTCTTTACCAGCTAAGACACAAGGGAAGTCTAAGAATACTGGGGTGGGTAGCCTATCCCTTCTCCAGCGGCTCTTCCAGACCCAGGAATCGAACCAGGGTCTCCTGCACTGACGGTGGATTCTTAACCAACTGAGCTATCAGGGAAGCCCAAAAACAGTGTAACAGAAGATGTAAAATAGAGGATCAAAAATTAAAGTGGAAAACAAAACACAAGATATCCACTTTAAATGTAAAAGCAGAGATAGGTTACAAGTAAAAGGATGGAGAAAAGTATACTGTACTGGATTGCCGATACTATCATCAGACAAAGCAGACTCAGAGCCAGAACTATTTCAGAGATAAAAGCGACATTTCATGAAAATAAAGAGCTCAGTTTACCGAGAAGATATAGCAATCTTAAATGTGTATGCCCCTAACAACAGAATTTCAAAATATGTGAAGCAAACACTCAAAGGACTGAAAAGACAGATCCACAGTTACAGTTGGAGACTTCAGCCCTCTCCTCTCAGTAATCAATTACTGAAGTTAGATTACACAGAAGATCAGCAAGCGCATAGAAGAACAAACAACATGATCAGCCATCTTGACCTGAATGATATTTCTATGGAACACTTTACCCAATGGCAGAATACATATTCTTTTCAAATGCACATGGAACATTCACCACAACAGATCATATTCCATGCCACAAAGAAACCTTAGCAACTGTAAAAAATCGAAAGCCAGCTGTATTCTCTGAACAAAGTTGAGTTAATCTAGAAATCAGTAACAGAAAGATACTTGGAAGATGCTAGTATTTTTAATCAGTGGAGTATCTGTATGTTTACATATTACTTTTCTCTTTTGTATACTTGAAATTTTCATAGCAAAATGTAAACTAAAACTTTAAATGTTTAAACTAGTACAGAAGGTTAGTCTGGTGAGAATTAAAACAATGAGAACCCCTCCTTATGACTAGATGGTTATGAGAGACTCTGATAAGACTCAAAGGAGGGAGGGGGCAGATGGGAGGAACATGAAGGCCCCTCCTAAACGCTCCCCCAAAATCCATAGTAGTCAAGAACATCATAGAATTGTCAATAGCAAATGAAACCTGCGGTGTAAATTGGTAAGTTGTGAAACATAAGCCACGGTTTTGTTTGTTCTGTGACCTTTGGTAAAGGTAGAAAATACGGGAAAATGTTTCATGAGTGATGTTGATTCAGCCCATGGAGAACATCTCCTGCTTCTGCTCACAGCTCTGCCCACTCCTCTCCCTTCAACATGAAATATCTTGGTCAAGTTCCATCTAAGCTCAGCAGCCACAACTATTTTCAGGGTCTGGTAATGAGCAGACCCAGAATCCCAGCCGTGGGACTGCCCAGCCTCAGTTTCCTTATCTGGGAACTAGAGGCAATTAACTCCTTTAACAAAGACTGTGAGGATGAAATAAGATAATTGGTATGAAAATACTGTCAGCAGGAAAAGCACCTCACAAATGATTTATTGCTACAGACACCAGTGTCATGATCTTAAGCTGGTGCTCACCTGGGGTAGCCATCAGTTTCTATCATCCTCCGAGAAATGGTGTGACCTGAGTCAGCGAGTCACCCTTACCAGAGGAAGGGCAGAGCTGGCCAGCTGACTACTCAAGTCCCTGCTCCCCGTCCCATGGTGAAGAGCTGGAGCTAGAAAGTGGCTGACCAGCCAGAAACTGCCTTTCCCAGCAACCCTTGGCATGCATATGTGACCAAGCGTATAGTTCTTGCCACTGGAACGTGAGCCACAGCTTTTAAGAAGCAGAAGTGCTTCCTCTTTGCTCTTTTCTCTCCTGCTAGCTGGCCAAACATGTAGGGAAAATGACCAGACCCAGCTAATGGGCAGCCACAAGGCAGAAAGACCCCGAGTCCCTGAATCAGCACACAGAAGCAGAGAGGCATCCCGTCACAAGAAACACCTGCCTGAGGCCATTACACGAGAACTCAGTAAGCATCCATGATGTTGACACAATCATACCTTTTTGGAACATGCAATAAAGTAGTTGGCATGACCTTAACAAGGCTACATGATGCTTCTAGGTTTAATTCCTCTGCCAAGCTTTTGTGGTCATAGCCATAGTCACAAGGTGGTCTGTGCCTCAGTTACCTCATAAGTATGAATGGTAACAGTTCTTGTTGTGAACTCTGGCTCGTTGTGAGAGTTAATTGAGGTCATGCATACAAGGTGCCAATGTTCAATAAATGTTGGCCACTGTTATTATTCCCAGGTGGCATAGTGGTAAAGAATCTGCCTGCCAATGCAGGAGATGCAAGAGATGCTGGATCTCCTGGAGTAGGAAATGGCAACCCACTCCAATATTCTTGCCAGGAAAATCCCAAGAACAGAGGCGCCTGGCGGGTTACAGTTTATAGTGTCACAGAGTCAGACACAACTGAGCACACACACACAATTATTATTAACAGCATAGAATTACCAAGCCTTTTTTGAAAATTCATTCATTCCAGAAAAAATTTCTAACTCTGTAGCTTGTCTCCAGGTGACTGGCCATTATACACCTATCAAACATTTTTCAAAGAAACTTTTTTCAGGATCTTAGCATTTTTCCTGGACAGTTTTTAATCTTTATTTGAACACAATTAAGTGGCAAATCGCCAAGTCTAAAGTTCAAGGCTCAGCTTATACCTGAAGGGTCACATGTATGGATTTAACCATCATTTGTAACTTGACCAACAATTTCGTAGAAGCCTCACTAACCCGTCCACTCCAGGGTGTGGTCAAGAAGTCAAGGATGCAGTGGCCATACAGCTGCAAGTCCGACTGTCACCAGGAGAGGGCACTGCTGCAACAAACTGCTGCTACTTTTGAAGACGCCCAGGGTCTTTCCATCATCAAGAGTTGTGGGGGTTTTTTTTTGCCTCTCATTTTCATTCCTTGCCCTTAGAACAACGACCATGATATTTCAGAAAAGTCTGGTTATCCTCAGTTGTGCTTAGGTTTTACAGACCTCCTGAGTCTCTTGGTGGTCACTGACACTGGTGTGGCTGAATGTAACAACAGGAGACGCTGTGCTCCCCGAATCCCAGTCACTGGTGCTCCTTGTCCTCCTGTCATCTGCCTCCCACCTGGTTTCTGCACAGGGTTCCGCTCCAGTTCTCCCACCCATCGCAGCCTCTGGGACTCAGTCCCATTAACTCAGTCATTCTCAACCATGTGTGGAAGATGGGTGGGGTGTAGCATTTCAGAGTCTCTGGTGTGAAGTGTTCTGCAAACACATGTGCCCGGGTCTCACCTCGGAGCTCCTGAATGTGATGCTGGGGTGGGTGACACTTTGAGGCAGCTCCTGGGGTGGGAGGTCTGACAAGCACCCCCACTGCCGCCCTGCGCACCACTGGTGTCGCTAATGAGGACCCAGCTGAGGCAAAGGGCAGGAGAGGTGAGGAGGGCCCCGTGCGGGTGGAACTGGCATGACTCGGTGATTGGTTGGTGCTTTACTCTCCGCATTTTTCCCCACAGGGAAAATCTGAAACCCACTCACTCCCAACAGGTGATTCCCCTCTTTCTTAACTGAGAAAATTAAAACCTCCAACTAGTCCGCCCTCATTAAGACTCGGGGTTCTCATCCGCATTCTCCACGCCTCCTCCCCACCCCGCTGCTCAGCCTGTCTTGGTCTCTGCGTGTGTTGAGGCCGGCCCACCCCCACCCCACGGCGGCTCTCTGGGGAACTCTCGCCTCCATTATCCATTCCCCACCTGCACCTCTGGGGTCTTCCTGTCCAGGGTTCCTGTCCTCCAGTCACAGCCTACTGCCTGTGCTCAGAGCTCCCCTGTTACCTACCCCCTCATCCTGTCATCACTGGTTCTGTGAGTTCCTGCTCCCAGGGATCCTCCCACTCTGTCCTCCCTTCCCTGTCCTTGTGCTAACCTCTGTCACTGCCATACATCCTCTGAACTGGCCTGTCTCCACCAAGCTCATTCCCCGGACTGGCTTCAGAGAGATTTTCTGACATGCTAATCAAGCATATCTTGCCCTGACCGCAAACTTTCTCTGTCCCCCGCCCACCACCTCCAAACAAAGCCCCCACCTCTGGCACATCACACAGCGCCTTCATCACTTGCCCTTCCCCGCCCCCACAGTTCTCACTATACACCCATGAGCCGCTTAAGAAATCTTTGCTTTTGCTTAGCACTCCTTTCTCCGTTTTGCTTCCTGAAGCAAATTCCCATTCATCCCACAAAACCCAGTTTAGGGACCATCTCGCATGAAAAGCCTTCCCCAGTACCCTGGGAGAGAGTTCATCCTTCTCTCCTGCAGGATAACTCTGATCTAATATCAGGCTCTCACTGGTGCACCTTCCCTGTCTTCAGCTTTGGAGTCATCAGGTGTTGCTTCTCTGCATACTCTGCTCATTCACAGTTCTCTTTTCCTTTTCAAGCTGTGAGCTTCTTGAGGACGCAGGCTGGGAATGATCCATTTCAGCCCTCCTAGCACCTAGCACAGTGCCTGGCTCAGTGGTTGTGGGAATGGGTTAGAGCTAGTCTCTGCTTCCTTTCACAGATCAAGGTCTTTAAAATATAAGATCCCTGCCCCTAAGGCATTTCTACTTCCACTTAACCCTTCACCCCCTAAAATTTGTTCTCCTCCTGTGTTTCTGATCTTTTAAAGAAACAAATGATCCAGCCACATGTCTAAACTGTGCCATGCCCCTTCACTTCCCATCTTCAACCTCTGGGTCTTCAGACCCTGGTGACTACCACCCGCCCTGACATTCTCGCCTTGGTTTATTTGGTGGAGAGTCATTGTTTTTGCTGTATCCATTCCACTTTCTTTTGGGAAAAGCACCCCAGTCCTCCATCAGGGAACCATTCGTCCCTCATTCTCAGTCTAGTGGTTTGGATGCCTCTAGTCGTAACTTGAGATGGGTGTTGATTTAACTTTAAAAATCAGAGCCTGACAGCTCATTGACTTAGAAATGGGCATATAATGGGCTACGCCAGCGTCAGACTCCTTCAGAGAATTTCATTGAAACTGACTGTAGGAGAATTGCTCTTCCTGATGGAAAAGATAGAATGGTGTTCCTGGCAGCTGTTTTGTCTTCATAAGGAGAAGGCTTCTGGGCCAACAGAGGGAAGAATAAGGTAAAAGAGTAAAAACAAGTCCATAAATTACTGAGCGCCTGAATGCATCTGAACCTCAACTACCCTGGACTTACCTGTTACATGAGTCAATATACTGTTTTATTATTATTAAACCAATTTGAATTGAGTTTCCTATCACTTGTAAAAAATCCTACACACTAATATATATAAAACAGATAACCAACAAGGACTTACTGTATGGCACAGGGAAGTCAATATTTTAAAATAAACTACAAGGAAAAAGAATCTGAAAACAGAATACACACACACATATATATTTGTGAGAATATATATATATACACATATATAATATATATATGTGTATATATATATATATATATATATGCGGGAATAGGTTAGAGCTAGTCTCTGCTTCCTTTGCTTTACACCTGAAACTAACAACAGTGTAAATCAACTATACATCAATTAAAAACCCCTCACTAATGATGACTATTATGACCTATAGTATATGAAGCCTCCCTCTACACTCTCGTTTCATCACTGGTTTCTTGTTTTCCTCCAATCTCACACGTAATCTTGATAACAGAAATTTTCATTTGCAGAATGTTTAGAGCTCACAAGCCCCCTGGACAGAGCCCTCACCAGGTGTCACACACTCTCCCTACTAAACACGACCAGTTTTGCAGCTCTGGCTCTCCTCTCTGTAGAATGACCCAACTCCTCTCTCCAAGTCCAGCCTCTCCACACAACCCCCATCCTCACATTTCTAGCCACCTGCCATTCATTAGTGTCTGACCACTTCCTCTGACTTGTCTGAACCCAATTCTTCCTCTCCAATTTCTTTTTCCAAAACCAGTGCTCTTTCTGATTAATTTTTCTCCTTTTATGGAAGCATAGTATATACATTGTTATACAATGATATACAATGTTGTGCCAATCTCTGCTGTACAACAAAGTAACTCAGTTTTACACATATATACATTCTTTAATGTCCTTTTCCATTATGGTTTATCCCAGAAGATTGGATATAGTTCCCTGTGATTATCTTCATTTTGATCCACATATTCTTCTTTCCCAGTTTCCCCTCATCTGAAACCCTGGAGTTATCCTTCATTATTCCTTCCTTCTTAGCTTGGGAATCAGCCCTGACTCAAGCTGGGATAAAGAGAGTGTCTTTCCTAGAGAAAGTGAAAAGTGAAAGTTGCTCAGTCGTGTCCCACTCTTTGCAACCCCATGGACTATACAGTCCATGGAATTCTCCAGGCCAGAATACTGGAGTGGGTAGCCTTTCCCTTCTCCAGGGGATCTTCCCAACCCAGGGATCGAGCGCCCAGGTCTCCCGCATTGCAGGTGGATTCTTTACCAGCTGAGCCACAAGGGAAGCCCACAAGGGAAGTCTTTCCTACAAGACTAGTAGAAAAGAGATGCTCTCTTCTTCCTGAGTGCTGGTCTGATTGGAGTTAACGGGGTTCACTGTTCCTGTCTGCCAGTGAAGCTGAGTCTGAGGGAAGCAGGGTTGAGAGCAGGAAACGGCAGAAGACTCTGGATGGTCCTATTTGAGCCCCTGCATCCTGCCTTGATTGAAACCAGACATAAGCCTTGGACACTTCAGTTATATGAGCTGTTAAATTACCTTTTTTGGTTCAGCCAGGTTGCCAATTTTCTCTCATAACCCTCCTGTAAAACCGACACAGACTTTGTCTGTTGCTTGTCTCAAGGATGCTGGAGCTGACTGCAGACATTTAAGGCCAGACAACCACCGGCTGCTTATGGGGCCCATGAGGGATTTGGATGGGAGGGCCTTAGATGTTCTTTCAGGCTGAGAACCAGTGCTGGGTTCATTTGCAAACCTCCTCCCTTTTGGGAACACAGCCCCTCCTCTCCCAACTCCTTCCCACGTCATGTCTCACGTTCCATGTTCATCAGAACTGCCCTTTCCAATCTTCCCTCCTAACGCAGGACCTCTTTGAGGGGATGTGAAGGCTATGAGTTTTCTTCTTAGTTTGGTCAGTGTTTATGGGAAGGAAGGGAGGAAGAAAAGGAGAGAGAGAAAGGAACAAAACAAAAGGAAGGCGAGAATCTCCTGTTCATGGTATTTTAAGCTCTTAATTGAGAAACTCCATCTAGTCTCTCAATTATCGATTCAAAATCCCTCCTTCTTGTATCTACTACTTTTTAAAATCTGAAATGCTCCTGTATGCTTTCAGGTCAATTTAAAAAATATAATCCATCAAGGATAGTGCCATGTAGCAAAAACACCCGCAGCGGAAGCTTTTATTCTAAATGCCTTTGTCGCCCTCTCTTGACCTTGTTTTCCCTCTCAACTCTCTACTGTCTCATGATTTTCTTAGTTTCCTTCCTTATCAGAATGAAGTGCCCAGACCCAGAGCTGATACACTGGATCTTCCTTCCAGAGTTATTCAGACAAGCTAGACACTATTGTCTAACTTCTCAAAGGAAAACTAGATAATGAGATAATCCTCCCCTGCGGGTTACAGAAGCAAATAATCTATGTTTTCATTATCAGAGACTTGACACTGCCCCCCCTCCCCCTCCCCCTCCAAAAAAAGAAAAAAAGAAAGAAAAGAATACCCTAGACACTTCTGCTTTCCATTGTCTGGGAAGTTTTTCCATCCCGACATTTCTTAAGTGGTTAGAATGGTGCTGAGTTTAACTGTGGCAGGCAGGTCCAGCTGGCCCAGACTTCCCTGCAAGGGCCTCTCATTGCGGCTTGTTTAAAATAGTAGTCACTGCCTGAAGTGGATGAGGTATTTTAAAGGAATGTTACCGTTTGTCTATGCATCCAATTCATATGTAAATGCTTACTGAGAACCCACTGTGTTCTGTGTTCTATTAAACTCCAAGGGAGGAGATGCCAAAACAGGGGAGCACTGTTCTTGCTCTCTGGGCGTTTATCATCTAATCACAGAGACAGGCTACATCCCCACACCTTCAGATTTTGCTTCAGCTGAGAACTTGAAATCAGGGGTTCTCAACTCTGGTCTCACATTAGTGTCCCCTGAGAAGCTTTATGAACACTGTTGATGATTGAGTCTCAAGCTAAGCAATTAAGTGAGAAATATCTGGGTAGAATGCAGGCATGAATGTTGTTAACCCCTGCCTCCTGATAAGTCTAAGGTGCAACCAGATTTGAGAAAATTTGGCCTAAATGCTACTTTTTTTTTTGCCACACCACATGACTTGTGGGATCTTAAGTTCATCCTGCAGTGGAAGCATGGAGCCTTAACCACTGGACCACCAGGGAAATCCAAACTACCTCTTCTTCTTAAACACAGAGGTCAGTTTGCCCTCCCTGACTGCCCCTGCCAAAAGGAATAGATATTGATTCTCAAGGGTCCAAGTGTTTCCATCAAAGAAACCCCCAGGAAACTTCAGACCAACTTCCCCCTTTCCAGAAGGGACAGGAGGAGGAGGAGATGGCAGGACAGTGAGCACACAGCAGCCCCTGATGAAAGGTGGGGCCCATCCTCCAGCCTGGGAGATGGTGGCGGTCAATCCAAGTGCACCTCAGTCTTGGCCCAACCACAGGTGTCTTCACAGCCACTTGACTCACTGCCTACATTCATAAACTCGGGGTCTCGTAGTTATCCAGACCAAATGAGAAGTACTGATACATTTCAGATCACAAACCTAGAATCTTCAAAGGCAATGGAGGTTGACCTAGATTCTCTCCTCCCCAGCCTCCATCTCTGACCACTGTTCCCGGCTGATGCAGGTGCAGAGTCCCAGCTGACAGAGGCAGGCTGGGCCTTAGCATCCCAAAACAGACATTCCTAGGCCCTGACGGCAGCTGCCTGGCTGGGAGATGCGACTTAGCCTTGATTAAAGTAGTAGCCTTTTATTTCCCCTGGTCTGAGCGGGCCCATTCAGCCAGCATGAATCCATTTGTCCAATTGATTCGAACCTAACCGCCGGCACCGCAGCCAAAACCTCTCAGGCCCTGACCTCCCTCTGAAATTGCTCTGACCAACGTAGCTGCATCCTCTCACCAACATTTCAGACACGGCTGGGTTCCAAGCTCTACCTCAGAATGTGATTCATCTGGAGCATCAGTGCATGGGAGACACAGATTGGAAACTTTTATACGTTACAGGCCAAAAAAAAAGCAAGACTGAGCAATGGAGATGTAAGCTCCCAAGTAATTGTCTTCTAAGGGTATGGGCAGGATGCTGTGTTCAGAACGTGGCAAGTCTTTCAAGGCTCCAGAGGGGCTCTGGGAGCTTACACAGCCCTACTGTTGAGAAGGAAACAAAAAGCTTTCTCACCAACAGAAAAATTTAGTTCGTGAATCCCCTTGGACACCCAATGCCAGAGTGGTCTGGGCCTCCCAGAACGACTTTGGCATCATAAAATCTCACTTGATCACAAGCTGTTTTCTGGGAAGCAGTGACACCTGGGGCTCTGCTCCCTCAACTGCCTCCCCAAAATATTGGCCCCGCCCTGAGGAAAGAGATCAGGCCATTTGACCCCCTTTTGCCCTCAGCCCTCCTGCCTCCAAGTCTCATGATCTTAACACTTCTAGACCATCTCTAGTCAATTCTCTTATTCTCAGCCCTCATTTTGAAGGAGCTCGAAAGAGTAGAAATGCTCGCCTTGAGCCTGTGTTCACAGAGAGCATTTCTGTTGACCCTTCAGCAACAAGAGGTGGGATCTGCTTTCCTGGGGGAGTCAGGGAATCTAGTCCATTAAGCCCCCACAGCACCAGCTGCATTCTAATGGCTCATTCCACCAACCTGCACTCCATTTCTATTATGCCAGGTGGGAGCTAAGCTGCATATTAGAGAGGCCAGTGATGCCTAGGATTCCTGGAGGAGAGCAGCAATATCAAGGGTTGTGATACTGATATTGATCTAAAATGATGTCTCACAGCTTCATTAAGATCACTTACAAAGGAGACATTCCTCATCCTGATTCCATCTCAGAAGGAGTTGGAAACTTATCCCGCATACTCTCAGAGTTCTTCACTGAGACACTGTGGCCAACTTTCTGTTTGTCCTGGTAGGAGCCTCTAGTGGTGGTTGGTGTGGCTTTCTGCATGTCTGTCCTGTCCTTAAGAAGAGAGCAGCTGTAGGGATTCTATATAAGAATGTGTGTTCTCTTCTGAACTCATTCTATGAGGCCAGCATCACCCTGATACCAAATCCAGACAAAGATATCACTAAAAGAGAAAAACACAGGCCAGTATCACTGATAAACATGATGAAAAAATTCCCAGCAAAATATTAGCAAACCAAATCCAACAATACATTAAAAGGATCATACCATGATCAAATGGGATTTATCCCAGAAAGTAAGGATTTTTTCAGTATCTGCAAATTAATGTGATATACCACAGTAACAAACTAAAAAATAAAAACCATACAGTCATCTCCATAGATGCAGAAAAAGCTTTGACAAAATTAATCACCATTTATGATTAAAAAACTCTCCAGAGTTGAGCTTGGAGGGGACATACCTCAATATAGTAAAGGCCATATATGACAAACCCACAAGTATGTGGTGAAAAGCTGAAAGCATCCCTTCTAAGATCAGGAACGAGACAAGGATGCCCACTCTTGTCACTTTTGTCTAACATAGTTTTGGAAGTCCTAGCCATAGCATTCAGATTAGAAAAAGAAGTAAAAGAAATCCAAATTGGAAAGGAAGAAGACTGTCACTGTTTGCACATGACATACCAGAAAACTACTAGAGCTCATCAGTGAATTCAGTCAAGTTGCAGGAGACAAAATTAATATACAGAAGTCTGTTGCATTTTTATACGAACAACAAACTATCAGGAAGAGAAATTAAGGAAACAATCACATTTACCATTATATCAAAAAGAATAAAATACTTAGGAATAAACCTACCTAAGGAGAGAAAAGACTTGTGCTCACAAAACTGTAAGATGCAGATAAAAGAAACGGAAGACAACACAAACAGTTGGAAAGATACACTATGTTCTTGGGCTGGAAGAATTAACATTATTAAAATGACTGTATGACAGAAGGCAATCTACATGCAGTGAAATCTCCATCAAAATACCAATAGCATTTTTCACAGGACTAAAAATAATAATTTTAAACTTTGTATGGAAACACAAAGACCCTGAATAGCCAAAACAACTTTGAGAAAGAATAGAGCTGGAAAAATCATACTTCCTGACATCAGATTACACTACAAAGCTACAGTAATCAAAACAGTACAATATTGGCACAAAAACAGATGCATGGATCAAAATGGGAATAGAGAGCCCAGAAATAAACCTGTGCATTTATGGTCAATTAATCTGTGACAAAGGAGGCAAGAATATACAATGGAAAAAAGACAGCTGTTTCAATAAATGGTGTTCAGATTAGGAGAAAATATTTGCAAACAATGTGACTGACAAGGAATCAATCTCCAAAATTCACAAACAGCTTATGACACTTAACAGCATCAAAACAACCTAATCAAAAAATGGGCAGAAGACCTAAATAGACATTTCTCCAAAAAAGACATACATGTGGCCAGAGGCACATGAAAAGGTGCTCGACATCACAATTATTAAAGAAATTAAAGTAAAAACTATGAGATATTACCACACACCAACTAGAATGGCTATCATCAAAAATTCCACAAATAATAAATGCTGGGGAGGGTGTGGACAGAAGGGAACCCTCCTTTACTGTTGGTGGGAATGTAAACTGGTACAGCTAGTATGGAAAACAGCATCAGTTCAGTTCAGTTGCTTAGTCATGTCCGACTCTTTGCTACCCCATGGACTGCAGCACGCCAGGCTTCCCTGTCCATCACCAACTCCTGGAGCTTACTCAAACTCATGTCCATCGAGTTGGTGATGCCAAAGCATATAAGTTAAATAAGCACGGTGAGAACCCCATGAACAGTATGAACAGTATATGCAGAGTACATCATGAGAAATGCTGGGCTTGATGAAGCACAAGCTGGAATCTAGATTGCTGGGAGAAATATCAATAACCTCAGATATGCAGATGACACCACCCTTATGGCAGAAAGTGAAGAACTCAACAGCCTCTTGATGAAAGTGAAAGAGGAGAGTGAAAAAGTTGGCTTAAAACTCAACAGTCAGAAAACTAAGATCATGGCATCTGGTCCCATCACTTCATGGGAAATAGATGGGGAGACAGTGGAAACAGTGACAGACTTTATTTTGAGGGGCTCCAAAATCACTGCAGATGGTGACTGCAGCCATGAAATTAAAAGATGCTTGCTCCTGGGAAGAAATGCTGTGACCAACCTAGAAAGCATAATAAAAAGCAGAGACATTACTTTGCCAACAAAGGTCCATCTAGTCAAAGCTTTGGTTTTTCCAGTAGTCATGTATGGATGTGAGAGTTGGACTATAAAGAAAGCTGAGCACCGAAGAATTGATGCTTTTGAACTGTGGTGTTGGAGAAGACTTCTGGGAGTCTCTTGGACTGCAAGGAGATCCAACCAGTCCATCCTAAAGGAAATCAGTCCTGAATATTCATTGGAAGGACTGATGCTGAAGCTAAAACTCCAATACTTTGGCCACCTGATGTGAAGAACTGACTAATTGGAAAAGACTGATGCTGGGCAAGACTGAGGCAGGAGAAGAAGGGGACGACAGAGGATGAGATGGTTGGATGGCATCACTGACTCAATGGACATGAATTTGAATAAGCTCTGGGAGTTGGTGATGGACAGGGAAGCCTGGCATGCTGCAGTCCATGGGGTCACAAAGAGTTGGACATGACTGAGCGGCTGAACTGAACTGAACTCTGCATATAAGTTAAATAAGCAGGGTGACAATACACAGCCTTGACGTACTCCTTGCCCGATTTGGAACCAGTCTGTTGTTTCATGTCCAGTTTTACTGTTACTTCTTGACCTGCATACAGATTTCTCAGGAGGCAGGCAAGGTGGTCTGGTATTCCCATCTCTTGAAGAATTTTCCACAGTTTGTTGTGATGCACACAGTCAAAGACTTTGGAGTAGTCAACAAAGTAGAAGTAGATGTTTTTCTGGAATTCTCTTGCTTTTTCTATGATCCAACAGATGTTGGCAATTTGCCCTCTGGTTCCTCTGCCTTTGCTAAATCCAGTTTGAACATCTGGAAGTTCACAGTTCATGTTCTGTGGAAGTCTGGCTTGGAGAATTTTAAGCATTACTTTGCTAGCATGTGAGATGAATGCAATTGTGTGGTAGTTTGAGCATTCTTTGGCATTGCCTGTTTTGGGGACTGAAATGAAAACTGACCTTTTCCAGTCCTGTGGCCACTGCTGAGTTTTCCAAATTTGCTGCCATTTTGAGTGCAGCACTTTCACAGCATCATCTTTTAGGATTTGAAATAGCTCATCTGGAATTCCATCATCTCCACTAGCTTTATTCATTGTGATGCTTTGTAAGGCCCACTTGACTTTGCATTGCAGGATGCCTGGCTCTACGTGAGTAAACACACCATCGTTGTTATCTAGGTCATTAAGATCTTCTTTGTATAGTTCTTCTGTGTATTGTTGCCACCTCTTCTTAATATCTTCTGCTTCTGTTAGGTCCATACCATTTCTGTCCTTTATTGTGCCCATCTCTGCTTGAAAGGGAGAACAGCATGGACGTTCCTTAAAAAACTAAGACTAGGGCTACCATATGATCCTGCGATCCCAGTCCTGGGCATCTATCTGGAGATTAACATGATCCAAAATTATACATGCCCCCCAGTGTTCATTGTAGCACTGTTAATAATAGCCAATACATGGAAGCAACCAAACTGGCCATCAACAGAGGAATGGATAAAGAAGATGTGGTACATGTATACAATGGAATATTACTCAGCCATTAAAAAGAATAAAATAATGCCATTTTCAGCAACATGGATGGACGTAGAGACTGTCACACTGAGTGAAGTCAGACAGAGAAGGAGAAATATCATATGACATCCCTAATATGTGGAATCTAAAAAAGAAATGATACAGATGAATTTACTTACAAAACAGAAAGAGACTCACAGACCTAGAGAATGAATTTCTGGTTCCCAGGGGAAAGGATGGCACAAAGGGATAGTTAGGGAGTTTAGGATGGACATGTACACACTGCTATATTTAAAATGGATAACCAACAAGGACCTACTGTAGAGCACATGAAACTCTGCTCAATGTGATGTGGCAACCTGGATGGGAGGGGAGTTTGGAGAACAAATGAATTAAAGACCTAAATGTAAGACTGGATACCATAAAACTCCTAAAGAAAATCATAGGTAGAATACTCTTTGACACAAATTGTAGCAGTATGCTTTTTAAAATGGCTCCTCAACAAAGGAAATAAAAGCAAAAATAAACAAATGTGACCTAATTAAACTTAAAAGATTTTGCACAGCAAAGGAAATCATCAATAAAATAAAGATGACCTATTGAATGGGAGAAAATATTTAAAAGATATGACCAATAAAGGATACATAAATAGCACACATATAGGATACATCCAGCACATATAAACAGCTCATACAACTCAACATTAAAAAAAAAATCAGACAACCTGATTTTAAAACGAGCAGAAGAACCGAACAGAATTTTTTCCAAGGAGATGCAGATGGCCAATAGGCACATGGAAAGATGCTCACCACTGCTAATATCAGGAAGATGCTCACCACTGCTAATATCAGGAAGATGCTCACCACTGCTAATATCAGGAAGATGCAAATCAAAAACACAATGAATAAACATAGAACCACATGACCTAACAAATGTTGGTGAGGGTGTGGAGAACACGGAACCCTTATACACTGTTGGTGGGAATCTAAATTGGTGTAGTCTCTGTGGAAAATAGTGTGAAGGTTTCCAAAAAAGTTAAACATAGAACCACATGACCTAGCAATTTCACTCCTAGGTATATATCCCCCCAAAACTAAAACACCAATTCGAAAAGATGTATGCACCCCGATGTTCACAGCAGCATTATTCACAATTGCCAAGATACAGAAGCAACCTATGTCCATCAACAGATGAATGGATAAAGAAGATGTGATATATATACATAATGGAATATTACTCAGCCATAGAAAAGAACAAAATTTTGCCACTTACAGCAACATTGATGGACTCAGAGGGCATTATGCTAAGAAAAAGATGTCAAAGACAAGTATCGTATGATATCACTTATATGTAGAGTCTAAAAATATAACAACCAGTGAATGTAAAAAAGAAGCAGAGTCACAGATACAGAGAGCAAACTAGTAATTCTCACTGGGAAGAGGGAGTTAGGGAGGGGCAATATAGGGATATGGGATTAAGAAATACAAACTATTAAAAAAAATAAACTATTAAGTATAAAATAAGCTACAAGGATATACTATACAACACAAGGAATATAGCCAATATAACCTTTAAAACTTGTGAATCACTATATTGTACACCTGTAACATATTATACATCAATTATACTTCAATTTTTGAAAAAACTAAAAGACAACTTTCAAAAATGGCAACCATTTGCAACAATGTGAATGGACCCTGAAGGCATTATGCTAAGTGAAATAAGTTAGACAGAAAGAGACAAATATTACATGTTCACAATAGATATGTGTGTCAAATCATTATATTGTACACCTAAAACACAATGTTATACTAATTGCATATCAATAAAAAAATAATTCTAAGCATTTAAACAAGACAGAGTACCTGTTTCCTACCTGTGAATTCCCCGCACCCTGCCGCTGTGTAAGGCAGAGAGGGCCAAGACCACAAGCGCCACCCTTCTCCCAGGGTTCAAAATAGTTCATTGGGAATCAAAAGCAATTGAGGCAAAAGAGGGAAGATGTTGTTACATCAAACTCTCCAGCGAAGTCCCACGGAAGGTCGACCAGAGAGAGCGCCCGTTGTCTCCACGTGGCATCTCAGCCCCCACAGGCCCTGCTCGGCGTTCTGCCCTCTTGAGTCACCCCCAGATTTTGTTCTCGGTCTCTTTTCTGCAAGGAGGTTTTGCATGGTCATCTCGCACCTCATTCAGTTATTGCGGTGCATCTTCCGTCCCTCAGTCAGCCCTCTGGGGACACTGGGCTTCTTCCTCCAGAGCAGGGCCTGCAGTACTCGTACCTGGGTCCAGCCGCCAGGGCTCTGACTCAGTTGGCTTGGGGCGGGGCCCAGGCACTGTGGGTTTGGAGCTTCCCAGGTGACTCTCAGATGTTGTTAAAAGGCTAGGGCTTTGGTTTCTCTTGCCAGGCTTTCTCTTACACTTTGTATTCTTCCTGCTCATCATTATAAAGAGAGAGCAGACGCTGGGGCAATAGCTTAGTTCTGGAAGTTCAACATGACACCATTGAAAGAATTTATCTCCCTTGTCTTTGGTCAGGGTTAAGAGACCTCTGGTTCTGGGCCCAGGTCCCAACCTCAATGTCACCAGGTCCCAGGAGACCTGCTAATATTTCTGCTTATATTTGTGAAACCCTAATCACACCTTTTGCTTCCCAGGATAATCAGTGGTAAAAAAATCTGCTTGCCAACCAGAAGCTGTGGGTTCAGTCCCTGGGTGGGGAAGATCCCCTGGAGAAGGAAATGGCAACTTACTCCAGTATTCTTGCCTGGGAAATTCCATAGACAGAGGAGCCTGGTGGGCTACAGTCCATGGGGTCGCAAAGAGTTGGGCACGACTAAATGACTTAACAACAAATCACACCTTTACATCCTAAAAAGCCTCACAATGGAGCTGTGATTTCACATATATCATGGCCATGCATGGTATGCTGGGTGTTTATTTCTTTTTGTCTCTACTTTCCCCTGTCCCTACGTTTTTTTTACATTTTGAAAATATCTTTGAATTATTATAAAATATAACTAAAATACTTAATTTCTTCATGTTTATTTAGATGAATTTTTGACCTTCATTCTAATTTTTTTAAAGATACATTTCTCTCTCAAAGAAAAATAAATGGATTGCTACTTAGGTGGCCTCCATCCAGTTTGTAAAGGCAGGGTGGGGTGACAGAGCACTGTCCAGGAAGGACCAGAAGGTCCAATCTTGCCTCCATCATTCACTAGCCACATGCACTGAGATGCAAGATCACATGAGCTTCTCTATGCCCAACCAGAAAATGGGGGAGGACATTTTCACAGCCTGTATCCACAGCCCACAACATCGGGTCATTATGAAAATCAAAAGAGCCAGTATTGGTGAACATAGTTTGGGGGGAAGGGGGGATGGTTCCTTTTCACCAGGTAACCAGGTATACTATGAGCTCGAATCTTTCTGCAAGAGAAATTTTCCATGCTGATTTCGGTTTCTTTGGAAACGTAGCATTCATTCATGTGATCAGGGCCCTGGCTGGTCTATGGAAGGCTTTTCTTTTTCGGGGATGGCTGATCAGCAGTCTGTCTGCTGTTTCTGGAAGTTCCATTTCAGCAGGCGGTCCTGGTGAGACTTCATTCTGACATCTGCAAATCACATTCCCGGGGAAAATATGACTCACTCAAGTAACTGTGTTAAGTTTTCATGGATATTGTTCAGGGAGTAGGTGTTGTCTTTGGGCCAAATCACTTGAAATCATCATGACATCAGCCCCTTCACTGAAAGACCAACTGTGCCCCACAGGAAGCAGGGGAAAGGTGGGGGCTGGGATGCAAGGCTAAGAAAAATCGCTTTCCTAGCCCTCCTGAAGTATTAGCAGCAAGGCAGTCAACAACCACAACAGAGCACCCCAAGTCCAGGAGGAGAGCAGTGAAGGGTGACCAACCAGGTCTGGGATCCCCATAAATATCCCAATAAAACTGAAGGAGCCAAGATGACTCAGCTGCCACGGATGAGGAGAGACACACAAAGCCTGGTTGAAACCCCATGGATGAGGAGCATATGAAATTCTCACTCCTCATGCCCTTTTGTGGCTACACCTGACATCACTAACTGTTCATCACATTGTCTGCAGATGACCTTGGATGCAACTCCAGAATCCTTCGCTACTCAGTTTAAACAGCTGCTACCAATCAATCCAGGATGTTAATTGCTATGAAACTGTTGGACGTTCCTGGTGAAACAGTTTCAGTTACCAAATCAATGCATGATGTTACTTGGTCAGACACTCAGATCACATCTTCTTCCTTTTCGTCTTCATCATCAGTGTCACCTCTGTACCTGTCATCATAAAGCAGATGAGGACAGGCTCCTGAGGGACCTGCAGGCAAACAGGGGACCAGCCTCTACCTCCTCTAGTGCAGGCTTTCTTAAGGCAGCTCAGTGGGTTGTGATAAGTGAAAGGGAAAGTCGCTCAGTCGTGTCCGACTCTTTGCAACCCCATGGACTATACAGTCCATGGAATTCTCCAGGCCAGAATACTGGAGTGGGTAGCTGTTCCCTTCTCCAGGGGATCTTCCCAACCCAGGGATCAAACCCAGGTCTCCCACATTGCAGGCAGATTCTTTACCATCTGAGCCACAAGGAAAGTAATAATGCAGCTGTCAAAGCTGGTGGGCCAGAGACAAGGCCACCTGCCCTCCTGAAGTAGATTCATGAGCATCTCTTTCCACTGCAGCCAGATGAAGACTTCTACCCTAGGCTCATGCCAAGGCATCTCCAGTATACAAGCTGGAAAAGAATATGTTGTTAAGGTGTGAGTGGAGGGCAGACGTAGGACAAGATGAAACTTTTTAAAAACATGCATGGCAAAAACCACAATATTGTAAAGTAATTAGCCTCCAATTAAAATAAATTAATTAATAAAAAAAAATAAATCCCATTTAAATAAATAAAAACATTACTTTTAAAGGAATAGAATAAAAACCCTAACTTGCAAGTCATCACTTTCAATTACCCTCTAATTCAGTGCTGGAGAGAAATAATGTACCCAATCAAATTAGAGAAACCCAAGTGCCCTGGACTTCCCAGATGGCACTAGTGGTAAAGAACATGCCTGCCAATGTAGGAGATGTAAGAGGTGCAGGTTTGATCCCGCAGTCGGGAAAATCCCCTGGAGGAGGGCATGACAAGCCACTCTGGTATTGTTGCCTGGAGAATCCCATGGACAGAGGAGCCTAGCAGGCTACAGTCCATGGGGTTGCACAGAGTCAGACAACAACTGAAGTGACTTAGCATGCATGCATGCAAGTGGCCTGAATTCATCAGGAAACACAGACTCCTGTACGGAAATGGACGGACTCATCACTGAGCCCTCCAGCACTCCCCACTGGATGGCCAGGCAAACAAGGAGCTGAGGCATCAGGAGAGCCAACTACATGTACTGTGGGTGTGTGTTCACACAGCTTGGTCCAACATGAATCTGAGGGGACAGGGGACAGGCTCTGATTCATTCACACTTGTCATCACCCTTGGTCTCAGCAACCTCTGTGAGAAACAAAGATTCCCAGGGCAGTGAGTCACTAAGACCAGAAAAATCAGAGAGCACCGAAGTTACCCCATTTCAAGACTGATCAAGAAGCAGACTGTGAGTACACCCCCACTGAATATCCAAGGTCCTTCCGCTAGAATCTGAAAGGTCGATGTGAAGAGGGGTTGGGAGACCTGAGCTTGTTCAAGAGCTGCCCAGTGGGGTAAATATGGACCTCAAACTTTGGAATCCTAGGCCAAAAGGCACTAGACCCCCAACTCCAGCTTCATTTGGGCTCTATATTCTAGATGTGATAGAAATCAAGGCTGGGGGTGTGAGGGAGCATCTGTTGAGCACCTGCCCTTTGGCAGATTCTGTGCTGGATGTTGAGAATAGGGAAGAAGTAAGGACAGGCCCTGCCTTCTGGGAGCCAGAGGAGGCAGGACACGCTGAGGGAACCCACTGTGTGCGTCCTGCTTCATCCCCTGGGTGGAACTCTGCACACACTCACAGTGGGCAACTTGTCTGCTGGGGTGGCAGACACCCCGTCTACCTTGGGGATCCTAGCGGACAGTGTCACCACCTCTGAGACAGAACTTCACTGTGCATTCCCTCATCTGTAAAACCCACAGTGTAAGAGGGCTGTGGGTTGGTTGGTTTTAAGCAACATGCAGGCCTTCTTAGATGCTTCCCTGGTGGCTCAGTGGTAAAGAATCCACCTGGAATGCAGGAGACCTGGGTTCAATCCCTGGGTTGGGAAGATCTCCAGTATTCTTGCCTGGGAAAGCCCATGGACAGAGGAGCCTTGCAGGCTACAGTCCATGGGGTCACAAAGAGTTGGATTCGACTGAGCAACTAAGCACAGCATAGCACAGGCCTTCTCAGAGGGCTGTTAAGAGGATCACCAGGCTCCTCGTGTAAATTAGACTTGATATCATGGCCAGATGGACATGAGGCTGCCAGGACCCACCAGGGGCCAGCACCAGGAGGAGAAGGATGAGGAGTTTCCACTGAGCTCAGGGCAGATGGAGCTAATGCCCAGGTATGAGCACTGCCTGCTCTATCCCCAGCCCTCTGGGGCCAGTGGCCAGGCAACTGTCTCCTTGCCCAGAGATGCGGCACAGCCGGGCCCAAGTCACCACGTAGTGTCCTGCCCTCTTTCTGCTTTACTCCTGATCTTCTGTTCTCAGACCCAAGTCGTGGCCCAACAGGGCTGCTGTGGTGACTTTCTATCAAGGCCCACAGAAGAGAGACTTGGAAAAGGATGAGTGCAGCTGACCATCTACCTCTTGGTTGGTCTCCAACCTGTCCTGAGAGTCAACCTCCACAGATCTGGTACTGTATCTATTTGGATCTTAGTAACAAATGACTGATCTCCTCCCTAAACTCCTGCCCCACCCAATCCCTTACAGGGCATTCAGAGAGTGGATTGGTTTATAGAAAGAGAAATATCATCTCTCTGAGTTGTTTCAGATCTCAGAAACACTGAGGCACTCTGTTTTTACAGATCAGAGGGAAACAGACATGGAATAAGTCTCAGAATTAAGATAAAAATCACCAAGCTTATAAATGATTCCTTTCCCCCTCCTTTTATCTGTTCATAGAATTTCTCCTTTCTTCCCTCCCTTGTTTCTGGCCAGGAGCTGAGGTTTTCTGCCTTCTGGGAATTCACATGTAATTAGTTTATTACCATTCTAAATTCACAAAGCAAAGACTTGGAGTTCAGCTCCTTAACAAGCAGGGTCATACATAGATAAAGCTCTTCCTCAATTTCCTGCCCATTGTATCTCTTATTAATAAAGTATTTAAACACAGTATGTTCAGCAAAGAGGGAGTAAATGGAAGGGCCCAAGGGTAAAGTGGAAGGAGTAATTAGAAAGCCTTTACAGAGGAAGTGACATTAAACTTGAGATTTGAAGGATGAATAGGAGTGTTGTTGTTGTTCAATGGCTAAGCCCTGTCCGTCCAACTCTTTGCAACACCATGGACTGCAGCCCGCCAGGCTTCCCTGTCCTCCACTATCTCCTGTAGTCTGCACAAATTCATGTCCATTGAGTTGGTGATGCTATCTGACCATCTCATCCTCTGCCACCCCCTTCTCCTTGAATGTACTAGTAGTTAAACTTGAACACAAATTCCCAGCAATCCATGAGAAGAGAGTCAAAAGCATGAAAAAGCAAGTTTATAGCAGAGATCTCACTTTCAGGATAAACACAGAGTTCTATGTGTAGTTCACCCAGGCTGGAGTGCCTCCTTCCACAGACTCTCCGGCCTGCAGTCGGTGTTCACATCCAGACTGCTGCCCCTTCAGATGCCATACAATCCCATATTCCTCTTCTGCAATGGGGATAAGAAAGTAACCTAACATTAAGTAAAAAGCTTTCCTAAATTAAGGGTTAAGACAGAAAGGCTTTGGCTGTGTTCACACATAACTAGAAATTTCCACTAACCTAAATGCCCCATTCCCCAAGCCGGCTGGCTAACGGAGGTTTGGCAGCCTCTGTTTTGCTTTCTCCCTCCTGTTGGCTCCAAGGCCCTCCCTCTGGGTGCCTGTGCTCCCATCTCTGCAGCAGCACCTTCTCCCCTTCCTCTCTCTTCTCCGCCCGCTCACTTATCAGTGCCTGACTCAGCGGAGATGTGTGGGATCCGGCAGGGAGTGAATCAGTGAGTTGAGACTCCGAAGCAGACGCACCGTCCATTTACTCCTCCCTCGCTAGGGTGCCCCAAGGGCCTCCCCAGCTGACTGCTTTGGGTGAACCTATTTTTGTAGGTGAGGCTATAGTCCCAGACTCCAGGCTTGAGGATAAGAAGGCAAGGCTCATGGGACGGACAGTCAGAGAGATTTATGATTCTGAGGGAGGAGATTGGAATTTTGACAAGACACAGCTGGCTGAGGGAGTGAGCTGGAAGATTCCGCCCTGGGGCGAAGAAGAAGGGGGGAGTCTTTAAATAGCAGGTGGCTTCACTGTTTCTATAAATGAAAACAGTTTTCACTGAACACTGATTACGAAAATGGTCTTTTATTAGATAGCTGCCTCAACCCAAAGGACGGCCCTGGAAGTGCCGGCTGGGGAACGTTCCCTGCAGCTCATAAACATGGTTGACTGCACCTCACCTCACACCAGGAGCATTCTTCTTTCTGCCCAAGGACTCTGCATGGGCCAGGAAGCAGAGACCCATGGGGGTAGAAGGGCAGTATTAGGCCAGGGGTTGGCTTCAAACACTGCCGGATTTAATTATTCTTGCCATTTGTGTACTTATCTGAGAATCATTCATCCTTCTTTTGAGGAGACTGAAAAAGAGATCCCCATGTTCTGCCTTGGGGCCTGGAGGAGGCCCTGGGCAGGGCAGAGCTTGTGAAGATACCAGCAAGTCTTCTCTCCATAAGGCAGAGCTGAATGTAATTGGTCTCTCCTTTCTTTAATTCACTGAAAAAGCCCTTCTGAAATGACCAAGCTGGCAGGAGACTGAGGAACACTTCCCCTCTGAGTAAATCACTTGCCCTCCAGCCTCCTTGCTTTGAAGAAGCTGATCCCAAGGTCTCGTGGCAGGCCGGGCGAGCCCACTCTACTCACCAACTTCCCAGGGAAACATGGCTGCCCAAGTGGCTGAGAAAGCAGACAGGCATGAATCCAGACCTCACCGCCAAGTCCCCATGCTGAGCTGGGGGTCGCTGGTATTTCCCAAGAAGGAGCGAATAATAACAGCTGACATTTATTGAACACATACTATGCGCCAGGCACAGTGCGAGACATTTTATATCCATGAGCTCATTTCATTCCAACAACTCCATGAAGTAAGTTCTATGTTCAGAGGAAGCTGCCAAGAAGAGAGGAAAAGAACTTGCTCACAGAGACACAGCTGGTTAGTGACAGAGCCAGGATTCCAACCCAGGTTGGTCAGAAATCTAACACTCTTAACTACCCCCTACACTGCCTCCCTTCATGCCAGACTGGAAAGGGGCTCAGAGCATGCCACCCTCAAACCGGCCACTTTGGCAAACTGACTATTTTGAGGTAAAGGCACTTGAAAAACTACAAGAAGGACACTCTGACTATCCTTCTTTTTCTTAAAAGCAGGAGATGAAATTCCCACCTGAAAGATGTCTTCCTCATAGAAAACAAACTTATGGTTACCAAAGGGGAAAAGGGGGGAAGGGATAAATTAGGAACTTAGCATCAACATATACACACTACTATTCACTGGAAGGACTGATGCTGAAGCTGAAGCTCCAATACTTTGGCCACTTGATGCAAAGAGCCAACTCATTGGAAAAGACCCTGATACTGGGAAAGATAGAAGGCAGGAGGAGAAGGGGACGACAGAGGATGAGATGGTTGGATGGCATCACCAACTCAATGGACATGAGTTTGAGCAAGCTCTGGGAGATGGTGAAGGACAGGGAGGCCTGGTGTGCTGCAGTCCATGGGGTCGCAAAGAGTCGGACACGACTGGGCAACTGAACAACAACAATATACAAAATAGATAACCCACAAGGACCTACTGTACAGCACAGAAACTCTGCTCAACATTTTGTAATAAACTATAAGGGAAAGGAATCTGAAACATATATCTGAATCACTTGGCTCCATACCTGAGACTAACATTCTGTTGTAAATCAATGACATTTCAATAAAATTTTAAAAAAATAATAAAAAAGAAAGAAAGGTGTCTTCCCTACACCAGAAGGAAGTAACATTCATGTCACCAAGGATAAGCTGAGATGGACTGAATTCTACGCAAAAAGATCTCGATAAAAAAATTCTTACCTTCCATTCGCCTCCCCACATACCTTACACAGTTTCACTTTATAACTGCCTCTCTTTGTTCAACCTAATGTAAAAGCAAGTAGGTTTCACCTTCTTGGGTCTTCATTTCCTTATGAGGAAGTGTCACATGAAATTCGTGTTAAATAAATGTGTATGTTGTTCTTCTGTTGATGTGCCTTATGTCCATTTAGTTCATAGGCCCGGTCAAAAAGAATCGTAAGAGGGTAAAGGCCAAAGTTTGCCTCCCCTACAGCTGATGCCTTCCAAATTCACCCTGTTCTCCCGCCCTCATTTTATCTATGCATATGCCTTCCCAGGCTTTTCTATGGACAGGTGGTACTGCAGTGGGGACTCTATGTAAATAGCAGATTTCCTTGGGCAGGTTTGCTTAGTATGGGACTTTCTGCTGAGATACACTGGGGATATTACCACTTTGAAAAATGCAAGCAGGAGGTGTGTGCAATCCATGTGCCAGGTGGCAAAAAGGGGTGTGAGAGGCTACCTGGTCGAAGCACCGTCTTTAGAAAGCTGAGAGGACAAGGCAGCCATAAACGAGGTCGTGACCCTATCTAACTGAAGTCTCTCCAAGAGAGAGCCTGTGTCTGGAGGCACATCATTCAAGAATATCTCACAGAACGAAGGCCTCTCTCAAACGTACATGTTGTAAAGCCATTTCAGCCAAGTGAGGAAAATTGATTTCTCAGCATGGAAAGATAGTTTTGACAGAAGCCCTGGAAAAAACACCAGGTGTTTCTTGGACACTTAGTCAAATAAATTAACTTGGAGGCTCAGCTGGACTCCCCAAGCAAACAGTGTGCAGCTTTGAAAACCATTCTTCTTCCCCCTAGAGGGATGGTGAGCAGACACCCAAACGTTCCAGGAGCAGGCCTCACAGGCCTCCTGTGCTGTGTCCATTCCCCAGGGAGAGCAGCAGGCGGCTCATTCACTTCCCAGATGGTGGGCTTTGGAAGACAGGGGCTGGCTACTTCCCAAGCCCTTTCCTGATTGCCTGACTTTGGCTTGGGGACCAGGGTGGAGGCTGCTGCTCTGAGAAATGCATTTGCTGTTCGGTTGCAAAACATCTCCAAGTGATTGATGAACCAGCCCCAGGGAAGAAGAAATAAGTCACCAGCACCTGAAATACAGCCACCTCTAGAAGAAAATATTTCACCCTTTCAGGAAGCCCCAAGACACATGGACATTAATCAGAAGAGAATGAAAGAGGATCAGATTCCACTGCAATAGTAGGGACAGAGGGTGGGCAAAGAGAAGAGCCATGGTCCTCGTAAGGAGATGAATAAACAGTGACCTTTGTTTTCCCCTTAGGCTAAATGTCCCTAGTACTTGATCCAGACCCCCTCAGCAGCCATAACTCTTTCTCTGCAGATGCTGTCGGCCAGCCTTAGGAAGTCAGGTGGCAGCCCTCCAGTCCGCAGGTGGAAAGGTCGCAGACACTGCTGGCTCAGGGCACACTGCTGGCTTGGGACAGAGCTGAGTCCAGAGCTGGCCCCTAGGGGAAGCCACCAGCCTTGTTCAGGCCAGATCACCAAACTCTGTGTCCCCATTTTGTGACCTTGTGATGACAAGGTCACCTCTCTGGGCCTTTGATTCTTTTTGTATAAAAGGTATGGATCGGGGCTTCCCTGGTGATTCAGTGGTAAAGAAGCCACATGCCAACACAGGTGACAAGGGTTTGATCCCTGATTCAGGAAGATCCCACGTGCCCTGCCTGGAGCAACTAAGCCTGTGGGCCACAACTATGGAGCCTGTGCCCTAGAGCCTGGGAACTGCAACTACTAAAGCCCATGTCCCCTAGAGCCACTGCAGTGAGAAGCCCACACACTGCACCTACAGAGTAGCCCCTGCTCAGTGCAACTAGAGAAAAGCCTGTGAAGCAACAAAGACCCACAACAACCAAAACTAAATAAATAAAAAGTTTTTTAAAAAGCTAGGGATCAGACTAGACATGTGTTGCCACACCTTTATAGACTAAATACTACAAGACACTCAATAATACATAAAACAATTTCAAATAGACCTTCTTCAAGTTTGGGGTCCCGAGATGATGAGGCGTTTTGTCATTCACATTCCAGCTCTGTCACCTACTAGTGATGGGACTTTGAAGAAGTTGCTAATCTGCCAAGCCTTAGTCTTCTCATCCCTACCATAGGAATTTTAATAACACCGACTTCACAGAGTGATTACAAGGAGTGATGCATGTACAGCACTTCATAACGAAGAGTTGGATAAGCACTGTAGTAGGGGACGAGGACTCGAGTTTCACCCATTCAATCCTTCCCCCTCACTCGACTGCATCCTTCTGTAGCTCCAAAGAGGCATGGAGAGACCTCAGGGGATCAGCCCGAAAATCACTGGATGGAGAGATGAGTGTTTCCCAGACTTTCTGAGATCAGAGTCTCCAGAGGTCTGACCAGACCCCCAGGGGACCAAACTTCAGGCGATATGTACAAGTGCCCAGGCTCCATGCTTCACCTGCACACAAGGTTCTGCTTACTTTCAAGGTCTCTAGGGGGATACTGGAGGAGGACCCCGAGAGACCTTTCAGCTCTACTAGGCCAGGATTCCATCTCTTTCTCGGCCTCGATCAGGGTCAGGAGCCCCACTCAGATAATGCCTCTGGGCTCAAGGCCACTCCTCCCAGGCTAGTGCGGAATGGCCTGTGCCCAGGTCTGAGGTGCCTGCTGGAACAGCTGGGCTTACCCTCTCGCTGACCTCCAGGACTCTGGCCTCAAACTCGAAACCCATGGCCCTTGCCCATCCACTCAGCCTCAGCTGACTTTCCTGGCCCTCACATGTGCCTGCCAAGAACCAAGGTCTCTGCTTGACCTCCCCTTGGCCTGCCCTGCTCTGTTATTGCCAGCGTCCTGGTAGGACAATTTCATGGGTGGAATCAGAAAGTGTTAGAGTAAGAAATCTCAAGAGATGCTATGTTCTGCCTAATCTGTTTTCTCCCCATGGGTCAATTTGGCTGCACTTTTATTTTAAAATGAAAGAACCTAGAAACAAATGAGCAAACACCTTATTATTGAGAACCATCTGCAGAAAATCCCACGGAGCAGCTCCAAGGTCAAAGCTTATCTGTTCTGCTTCATACACAAAACAGCCAGCAAGCAGGCAAGATGGGAAACTATAAGAAATTTGGGTAAAAGCAAGCATCTTCTTTTCAACTGAATGTAAGAGTCCGAGTTCTCTCTGCAACCCAAATCTTGAAACTAAGAACATTTATGTTTCTTACAGAAATAATAATAATTCCATTGAGTTGGCCGGGGTGGTCAGGGAAAATCCACAGCAGCCTTGGGACTCATGCTTGGCTCTTTCCTTCTCTTTGATCCCAGATTCTTATTTTTTCAAAAAGTGCCATCTGTTCTTTCTGCAACTTTCACATTGAAGAAAAACAATTTCACTTCTTGAAATTGTATATCTTCTGTCTTTCCTCCAGCCTGGTTCCCTCTTTTAGCATAGGTGAAGGTAAGGGAGGGCATCAAAATTGAGTTTCTATTAGTACTGTGTGTGACTAACTCCCATCAGAAAGGACGAGCCCTGTGACGCCAGGCTAGTGAGCAGTGTTCTGTGTAGGCACACAGTACCATTGCTTTTGCTCTGTGTGATGATGGATAGGTTCTATATCTGTATTGCTCTCTAGAGCGGCCACCAGTCATACCTGGCTTATGAGATCTTGAAATGTGGCTAGTGCAACTGAGGAACTGAATTTTTTTAATCTACTTCACTTACAAGTGGATTTAAATCTAAAGTTAAATATTTAGATATGTGACACAGTTTAGGGGATTCATTGCTTTTGTGTGTGTGGGGGGGGGTTAAGGGAGTCTTTAGGAGAGGTCAGTGGTGCTAGGCTGCCTTTCACCCTGTCTTCCTCTCTTGATCTTCTCTTGCTCCACAGTCCTCCCAGGCACCACCATCAACTGCCCCCTGAAATACAGATGACTTGGAGGTGCATTTATTAGGTTGTTACTGAGTGACAATGGCTTTATTGACTGTGTCAAAGCCTTTGACTGTGTGGATTACAATAAACTGTGGAAAATACTTCAAGAGATGGGAATACCAGACCACCTGACCTGCCTCTTGAGAAACCTGTATGAAGGTCAGGAAGCAACAGCTAGAACTGGACATGGAACAACAGACTGGTTCCAAATAGGAAAAGAAGTACATCAAGGCTGTATATTGTCACCCTGCTTATTTAACTTATATGAAGAGTACATCATGAGAAACGCTGGGGTGGAAGAAACACAAGCTGGAATCAAGATTGCTGGGAGAAATATCAATAACCTCAGATATGCAGATGACACCACCCTTATGGCAGAAAGTGAAGAGGAACTAAAAAGCCTCTTGATGAAAGTGAAAGAGGAGAGTGAAAAAGTTGGCTTAAAGCTCAACATTGAGAAAACTAAGATCATGGCATGCAGTCCCATCACTTCATGGGAAATAGATGGGGAAACAGTGGAAACAGTGGCTGACTTTATTTCTCTGGGCTCCAAAATCACTGCAGATGGTTGACTGCAGCCATGAAATTAAAAGATGCTTACTCCTTGGAAGGAAGGTTATGACCAACCTAAACAGCATATTAAAAAGCAGAGACATTACTTTGCCAACAAAGGTCCATCTAGTAAAGTTTATCGTTTTTCCGGTGGTCATGTATGGATGTGAGAGTTGGACTGTGAAGAAAGCTGAGCGCCTAAGAATTGATGCTGTTGAACTGTGGTGTTGGAGAAGACTCTTGAGGGTCCCTTGGACTGTAAGGAGCTCCAACCAGTCCATCCTAAAGGAGATCAGTCCTGGGTGTTCATTGGAAGGACTGATGCTGAAGCTGAAACTCCAATACTTTGGCCACCTGATGCGAAGAGCTGACTCACTGGAAAAGACCCTGATGCTGGGAAAGATTGGGGGCAGGAGGAGAAGGGGACGACAGAGGATGAGATGGCTGGATGGCATCACTGACTCGATGGACATGGGTTTGGGTGGACTCCGGGAGTTGGTGATGGACAGGGAGGCCTGGCGTGCTGCGGTTCATGGGGTCGCAAAGAGTCGGACACGACTGAGTGACTGAACTGAACTGAACTGAGTGACAATGGTTCACAGGACTTCTCTGTTACCAGCAGGCTTGGAGAAAGCAGGTTATATAGCCATAAACAGAAACATAGAAGTCTAAAATTAATCGTAAAATGTGATCCCAGCTCTCAGAGAGGATGTTTCCCTGCTTGTGCTCAGACCAGCAGTAGGCTCTGAGGCAGAAGAAAGTCAGTGGAAGAAGTAAAACAGAGCACAGCACTTTTACAAAATGCTCACTTATTTGCAGAAATAATATCTTTTCGAAGAGAAGAGGGAAAAACAAAAGAAAGAAAACACCTGGGTGTCTTAGTAGTGGGCCAAGAAGAAACCCTGGAGGAACAGGTAGGACAACCAGCCCAGATCAGGCCTTGTGCTCTTCCGAGGCACAGCAAAGCCAGGAGGTCTGGCCTCACTGCCTCCGGAGAGGCTTGCAGGCCTCCAAACACAGGATCCTCAACAAATACTCGTCAGCTGATTACCTAATTTTAAACTCTCACGCATTTACATTTTTCAAGGAAATTTGGCAAAGGAAACCAAGTACCTATTTTTGGTTTTGCTTTAGGTTACACTTTATTCTATGCAATTTTGAGCCAATACAGTAAGAATATATAATTACATATGGGGTGGTTTTAGCAACTTTACAGAAGATGAACTTCCTGCCACTGGTATTTATGTTCTGAGGCAGAAGACATCAAAAGGAGGTGTTAGTAATAGCTCACAGTTCTAGACATTGTACCCTCAATGATACTTTCTTTTCACCCATTTCCGTGTCTTCTCCTTTTCCTATGAGAGTGGGGCTGAGGTTGGGGGGCCCGGGAAGATGGACGGCTGTTAACCCTAACCACGGCCGCAGTAGGTCTGGAACATGACTCTCCTTCAGGGCCCCCTGTACAGGGAGGGTGAGGTCAACTAAGGAGTGGGGTCAGACCAAACCAGGACTGCGGGGCAACGTCAGAACAAGGAAGAAAGCAGGTTTTGACTACCTGCCCCCTGGCTCTTCACCCCCTAAAATAAATGGTGCTTTTTGAAGCGGAAGCCATTTACAGGGAGAAGCTTTGTCCACAGGAAGTTGCCTGACGTGTGTTCTCCTCACCCCCTTTTGTCTTTCACCCAACTCTAAATTTTAAAACTCTATTTTCACTCTATGCTACATATGTATAGTTTTATTTTATATGGTGTTTATAAATCCCATGTTATCATTAACTTCACTTACTAACATGTTTTAACTTCTCACCTCATGGCTTTTGGGTTTTATTTTAATCATGTTATCACTTCATTTTTCATGTTTTTAATCCTCTGTTGGAGTTCAGCCATTTCTCTTATTTTAAATCTCATCTAGTTGGAGTATCTCTTTTGGATTAAAAAAATCCTTAATGTTCTTTTGTTGGAATTGTAACTTTTCTTCCAATTTCCTAGACACAAACTTTCTTAAATCTTATTTTTTGAACTTGAAGTCTTTTATTTCTTTCACTTTTAAGCCTAATTTATTGGGTTGGCCAAAAAGTTCATTCAGGTTTTCTGTATGAACTTTTTAGACAACCCAATAAATTTTATTTACTTTGAAATTTCCTCTATTTACTTTGAAATTTCAAACTGCTTGTTTTTTAACCTATTTTGACATAACTTTATGCTTAATATGTTTGATTTTTAAGCCCAACTTAATATTTTAGTCTTCCTTGGTTTTGAATTAAATCTTCAGAAAGATCAAAGCCTTTCTATTCTTATATACATGTATATTTATGTATGTATGTATCTTCCATGATTTGTTTTTCAAAAGGTCAGAAGAAAGGATAGTCTCAGAGTATTAATCATGGGGAGACCACACACACAGACAGGTTAGAGATCACCTTCCCTCCTGCTGGCCCTACAGGCTCCACCATGTTCTCTTGACAGAAAAACCACCCCAGTTCGGGATTGTTTGACAAAGATACTCTCCTCAACCAGCTGTAGAGCTCTAAGACTTCAAGTCCATCCTGTCCCAGGCAGTAAATTTCATCGTACAGATGGAACCTGGCTCCTATGGGCCTCCATTTCTGCCTCTCCTATGCTTTGAGGATTTGGGGGGCCTGGCTACAATCTATGTGTCTGACTCCACACTTTCCCACTCCTGCACTGCCTTGGGGAACAGGCTGCCATTCTGAGGAGAGTAGCAAAGATTAGGGTGCCCAGGATGCCTGGCTCAACTCTGAGAGCCCTACTGGTTCAATGAGATACCAACACTATGTGATCTGACTCCAAATCTCCTTTGAATCCCCTTGGAAGAGCCCCCAGGGGCACTGCTTTCCCAAGACAGGGTCTGCCCCACTCCGGCAAACTCTACAATCTAAGCTCCCACCTGTTTGGGAACTCCCACCTTCCCTGACAGAGACTGGCGTCCCAACTGCCCTTTTCTCCTGTCTGCACCCACCATCACTGGTGGTGCCCCTTGAGAAGGCTCCACTGGCTCTGTTACTGGTGAGCTACCCCAGTGAAGACCACATGGTTCAGGGAGCCTATGAAAGTGTCTAAGTTTGGAGGAATTCGGCCTGCCAGATCTGATGAGCCATCCTACCAGGAAAGCCCAATCAAATTCCACTCTAAAAAGCTTGACCTACAGCCTAGCCTTGAAATTAAAAGACACTTCCTCCTTGGAAGAAAAATTATGACCAACCTAGACAGTACATTAAAAAGCAGAGACATTACTTTGCCAACAAAGGTCCGTCTAGTCAAGACTATGGTTTTCCCAGTAGTCATGTATGGATGTGAGAGTTGGACTATAAAGAAAACTGAGCGCCAGAGAATTGATGCTTTTGAACTGTGGTGTTGGAGAAGACTCTTTGAGAGTCCCTTGGACTGCAAGGAGATCCAACCAGTCCTAAAGGAGACCAGTCCTGAATATTCATTGGAAGGACTGATGCTGAAGCTGAAACTCCAATCCTTTGGCCACCTGATGTAAAGAACTGACTCATTTGAAAAGACCCTGATGCTGGGAAAGATTGAGGGCAGGAGGGGAAGGGGACGACAGAGGGTGGGATGGTTGGATGGCATCACCAACTCAATGGACATGAGTTTGAGTAAACTCTGGGAGTTGGTGATGGACAGGGATTCACCTGCCCTGGCATTCTGCAGTCCATGGGGTCGCAAAGAGTTGCACACAACTGAGTGACTGAACTGAACTGAACTGAACATTCCAGAGTTATCTTTGAGTATCAAATGAGAGAATCTGTACCTCAGTGAAGAAGCAGATAAAGAATACAGTGTCATTTGGGCACGTGCTGTGTGCTGTGCTTAGTCGGTCAGTCGTGTCCAACTCTTTACGACCCCATGGACTGTAGCCCGCCGAGCTCCTCTGTCCATGGGGATTCTCTAGACAAGAATACTGGAGTGGGTTGCCATACCATCCTCCAAGGGATCTTCCCAACCCAAGGATTGAACCCAGGTCTCCTGCATTGCAGGCGGATTCTTTACCATCTGAGCTACCAAGGGAAGCCCAAGAATACTAGAGTGGGTAGCCTATCCCTTCTCCAGGGGATCTTTCTGACCTAGGAATTGAACTGGGGCCTCCTGCATTGCAGGCAGATTCTTACCAGCTGAGCTACCAGATAAGCCCCAACTTGGGCATATTTAGGCCCAAGTTTAGACTGAGGAATTCTCTACTTAACCTGTATAAAAATCATCCCATTGAGGAATGTTCATAGGATATCACTTTGTTTGGGTACGTTATTCTCTGGGGAACAAAGAGCTGAGAAAAGTTTTCCTCCCTTGCAGGAAACATACCAGGCTTGCATTTGCCACAGTGCAATCTGCTTCTTTCTGTAGTTCTGTACCCAGAAAAGTCTCCTGTCGGTACCCAAGAAGTGAACAGATGGGTTGGAGTGGTGCGGGGATCCATGGAACTGGTGCCATGAACAGTTCTCTCCAGAAATAAAACCTTGTCTTTCCTACGGCACTTAATACTGCCCTGCCCACAGTGGATGTTCATTAAAACGTGCATCAAACCCAGGCCACGGGCTTCCCTTGCTGCCTCTGGTTAGATGGAGACTTCCACATCAGTGGTTCTTCCTGGCCTCCAGAGGAGGCACCAAGTTCCTCCAGCCCTGAGCCCCAGGGTAGAGAGAGGAGAGGAGAAGGTGCAGGGAGGAGCCTCAGGCCGCCTGCTCCAGGCCTGCCATCACCCTGGGCAGTGCTTGGCTGTGGTGCCACCTTGCCCCCGGAGCTGTGACTGTAGACAGAGGGCAAGGGAGCTGGGAAGGCCTGTGGCCATTCAGGGGTGCCCCTTTCCCCAAACAGCGAGCCTAACCCATCTTGCAGTAGGTGGGGTAAGGCAGCAAAGGTCTGTGGCAATGGGGAGCCTAAATGTGCTTGTCCTTACCCTCTGTGCTTTTCTGCTTCTCCCAGGAGACTCTAGGCTGGACTGGGAGGGAGAGAGGGAAAGAGGAAGGAAAAAGAGTGACAGGATAAAGCATTGAGGACTGACAATCTTCAAATTCAGAAAAACACCATCCACCTGATGACAGTGACCTATAATATTCAGTGCTACTGGCTACGCTGCAAGATGAGTGCGGTGACAACACTGATGGAGGCTCAGCTGGATAACCCTTTTGAAGGACAATTTGGTCACAGGAAATAAATGCTTTAAAAAAAATTACTATCCTGAATTTGAGGACAAGCCCTTAAAGGGTAAAAAATCATATCTGGAGCAAGGACTTGGGCACAAGGAAGTCTATCACAGCATTATCTATAATCCTAAAAAAAAAAAGCAAATGAAAAACCCCACAACTTAAATGCCAAGAGGTAGAGATTAGTTAAATACATTCTAGTACATTCAGATGATGGACTATCTTATAGTCATTATACATCAGATTCTCACTACCTACCGGCATGGGAAGACGCTCTAGCATAATCCTTATCTTTGAAAACCACTCGAAATTTGCCATATTTCCTCATTTCTAAAATACTAACAGCTGAATAAGATACCAGAGGCTTAACAAAAGTCTTTTAGGAAGAAATGATAATGGGACATTAAACATATATCATGTGTAAAATACATCCCAATTTAAGGAACATTAGAAAGTGAGAAATACATGTCTTAAAATAGAAGAAATATAGTGTATCTCTGGGATTACTGCTGATTTTTATTTTATTCTTTATACTTTTTTGTATTTTCCAAATCTTTAACAGTAAACATAACTGGGTTGTAGGAATGCCTGTATCCATGTCTGATGTTTGCTGCCATGTGAAGGCAAGTGCCACTGTGGTTTCTCCCTGCCCCTGACTCCCTCCATCCAGGGAGGCCAAAGAAGTCACCGTAACCCTAACCAGATGAGTGGGTTTAGAAGAGACCCTGAACATGCCCAACCCCTGCCAATCCCCTTCCTTCAGGAAGCCCACCTACCAGCCCAGAGCACATCCTCTAGATCGCCCCAGCTCACGGAAGGAAGGCTGGAGTGGCTGTCATTTGGGGGATTCAGTTAAGCTCTAGGATTCAATATTAGGAAGCCCACTGCCTGCAGATGTAAGCCCCATTCTCTAATATCAACTTTATCAGTGAACTGGTCATGTTTTTGTCTTTTGCCTACTTTTTTGTCTTATTTTTCAATTCAAAACCCAAGCATGAGGAGGAGTGCTATATTGCAAGCGTGCTAAGTCGCTTCAGTCGTGTCTGACTCTGTGAGACCCTAAGGACTGCAGCCTGCCAGGCTCCTCTGTCCATGGGATTCTCCAGGCAAGAATACTGGAGTGGCTGCCATGCCCTCCTCCAGGGCATCTTCCTGACCCAGGGATTGAACCTGCTATATTGAACCCTCTCAAAACCTTCAACCAACAGGTTGAATTTTATAGTCAAATAAAATCACTCCACAAAGAAGAAACACAGTTAAGCACAGCCAAGCACCAGAGGGGATGATGCCCCCTGCACAGTGAGCTCTGCTTGGGCTCTGGACAGGGCACAGGGACTAGGGCATTCAGGGCAGGCCTCTCTGGAGACCAGAGGACAAGTGGGAACCTAGGTCAGAGTTGCCCCCTCTTTCTTTGTGCTTTACCATCTCAGTTACAAGATGTCACTGAGAGAAGAATCTGGTTTTCTCTCCTTGCAGCATCTCTTGGTTGCTAAGCAGATCCCTTGGGTAACTATGTGGGCATAAAACCTTTGCAGAACTGCCAGGAATCTGCTTCACCCAATTGTCAAAGTGAAAAATGAAATCATTCCTCTCACCTGTCACTACTTTGCACAAAGCTTCCATTATTGAATGGTGATGGCCCAGATTATTCTCACCTACTTGCAGGAATATAAATGAGTTTTGCATATTTTACCCCCAAGAGAGTGGGAGGGGAGGAAGAGGGTGTGGGGATCTCTCAAGCTGATACTCTTGTGAGTCAGTGATTGGGGAGAAGCAGGTGGAACAAATCAGCAGTGTCCTCTGCTCTTGGAAAAATGATGCTTCAGGCAGGTAAAGAGTCACCTGATTTAGAGGAGGCTCTCCTTAGGCTCAGAGATATACATGAACCCCTCTGATGACCTCCTAACTAGAGTTAGAATCTGTGAAGGTGAAGACAAGAAATTTTTTCATTGTAAAGAAACTCCTTAGATGATTCTTAACGTGCACTTTCTCTAAAATAAATATGTATGCAAATAATTACATTGAGAGATCATAGGTGTTATGATAATGTATGTTTAGGAAGGAGTGAGACACTATCAGAGTGATAGTTTATTTTAACCGAGAGCAAGGTAAGTGTTGCTTTGATTCTTTAGCAATGAACAGATGTTGTCCAGATAGAGGAAGAAGGGGAGAAGGACATCCTAGGCAGAGGAGAACTACTAGCAAAGGTATAGTCACCTGAAGCTGGCCTGAGGAGCTAAGAAAAATGAAAACTTGAGTACGTAGTGTTAGGAGGGGAACAAGTGAAGGGACAAAGTAGGGGAAGATCTGGAGATTAAGGAGTTTAGAATCTAACCTGTGGCCCATGAGTTGCTCCAAGAGTGATATGATCAAATTTGCATCTTTGAAAAGTCACTCTGAAGACTGGCACAGAGATGGGTTGGGATGGACTAGAGAGGAGGCAGGAAGACCCACTGGAGGCTAGCCTGAGCCAGGTCAGGCTAGGTATGAGGGTGGTTAGGACAAGCCCCCTCATCTTCCTTGGCCCCGATCCCCTTAGCCACCAAGTGTACAGCACTGAACGTGAACCACAGCATTGCTCAAATACCGTATGTATTGAAATAATCAAAAGGTATGCAACTATTGCTTAGGCACCGAATATGATGCTGACATATCTATCCAAATACTTAAAAATAAAATTTGTAATCATCTCATGGAACAAGCTGTAGCTCTTAGGCAATTCAGTTAATCTGATCCCTCTCTAATCAGGGTATGCTGGTGCTAAGTGCACAAAAAGCCCCAAGGTAAAATGAGTGTATCTTCTAGGATTATATTAACACAACTTCTTTGAAGATTGGGGGGGATTATTTTTTATTAGTTCAAACGCAAACATATTATACTGTGGTGGATGTTTTTGGATTCCAAAGTCTCATTCTTCTCGGCTGTTGGTGCATCTATAAAATACAGGGTTTGGTTTCCATGACCTCTAAAGTCTTTTCACACTCCATTATGAAATGACATTTTCCCCTAACTAGTTAACATCCTCATCTTTTCCCTGTAGATCTCAGAGGTCATTTTTTCTATTTCTGTAAGGTCACCCTCCTTAATTCATATTCCTGCTGTTGGCAGCTCTTCACCCAGTTCTCAGATCCTTCTAAGCACGAGGTGGGGCCCCTCACCCACCACCTATGCAGAGCTCACTCAGCCAGAGTTTCTTCTTTTCTCTCTCCATCTATCTTCTCTAGAGTTTGTCACCTTCCTCATCCCTAATTTGAAAAAGGAAGAGAGGGGGAGACAATATAGACTAAGTGGCCCTTTCTTCTGGACAGGGAGATGTCCTTCCTCCTTTTAACTCTTCCCTTAGTTGGTGATGGTTTGACATTTTTAAACTCTCTCATTTGCAGTTTGAATTATTTGGCATTCAATGACTTTTTCAGCTTTTAATTTAACAACTCTGCCTGTCAACCACCCTTCCTTTTCCTCCAAAATGCTGAAATGCTGTAAGAGATCAGAAAGGAGTTTCCCCACTTACAGTCATCACATCACTTGGAGTAGAATTTGGATGAAAATTGAACCAATATTTCATTGGTTTCATCAAGCAAGGAGATGGGGACATAAGCCTGATGTCACCGAGTTCATAATCTGCATTTTCCCAAACTTTGGACATAATCATACACACACACACACACACACACACACACACACACACACACACACACACACACACAGAACTCCTAAAAACTGTATTTTTAGGGATATGGTTAGAGATTGGCAAAATATTGTCATGAATACAGCACTAGTTTAAAACAGAAAACAAAGGCTATGGATAAGTCAATTGATCTTTCAATAGAGAAGGAACCACAATAAAGTTTCTAGGGAACACTCATTTAAATTTTAAAAATTAAATAAAGAGTAAGAAATACTCAGGAAACCTCCAGTTTTCAGAAATCTTTTCAGGTTATTAAATGATAATTTGATCAGGACAAAGCACAGAGTAGTCTCTCAATGAGAAGTTAATTGCCAAGAACCTTGATAAAAGATCATGAAGAGGGACTTCCCTAGTAGTCCAGTGTCTAAGACTCCATGGTCCCAATGCAAGGAGCCCCGGTTTCAGTCCCTGGTCAAGGAACTAGATGTCGCAAGCAAAGATTCCACATGCTGCAAGTAAGACCCAGTGCAGCCAAATAAACTTTTTAAAAATCAAGGAAAAAAAGTGTTCAGTTATATATTTATGAGAATGAATTTAAATTATACTTATAAAATAATATCTGAATTTTCTATGATGTCCCAGAATGTGTACAACATCACACGTGCATGCTAAGTCACTTCAGTCATATCCAATTCTGTGCCACCAGGCTCCTCTGACCATGGGATTCTCTAGGAAACAGTGCTGGAGTGAGTTGCCATGCCCTCCTCCAGGGGATCTTCTCGACCCAAGGACTGAAACTGCATCTCTTACATCTCCTGCATTGGCAGGCAGGTTCTTCACCACTAGCACCACCTGGGATGCCCATAAGAAAATACAATTTGAAGAAATTTAAACATCATAAGAAAATACAATTTAAAACCACAGCGAGACACCTCAGTACATGTACTGCAGTACATGTACTACACTAGCCAATATGGAACCTAGGCGTCATTATAGGTCTATTTAATTAACCTGGTTCAATTGCTAGGGTCAAAATTAGAATGAATGATTTTGCATATTTAATGAGGATTTTGGAAAACAGAGTATGTGTTAATGATGATAACGTTAGTAGTAATAATGACAGTAACAATAAAGGGAAGAGAAGCTAGCCTTTATTGTGCCTACTCTGTGCCAAGCATATGTATGTGCCAACAAAAGTACATTAGGAATAGAAACAATCAGGAAAAAAACCCACTAAATAATTATCTGGAGTTTCTGTAAAGGGAAAGGAGAAAAATCAAGACTTCTCAGTCTAGAGAGACAAAGATTATATGGGATTTGATTAGTTTGTAAAACTCTGACAGCACTAACTCCAACTGACTCTGATTGATCTTATTGCTTACTTTCTAATCAGTCTTCCAATAATTTGGCTTCCCACATGGATTTGCCTACAGAAATGTAAGTGCTGCTCCTGTGACCCCGTCGCTCCAGATCTTTGCCCTGTTCAGCTTTAGGACTGGCCAAACGCGAGACCAAGTTCCGTCACTGATTCTTCCAGGGATGCTTTCCCATCATCTATAAAATGGGTAAGGTCTGAGAGGAGTAGACAGTTATTCAAGTTCTCTGAACTCTTGAAAATGAGGGTGCTATAGACATGTAGGCAGCACTTAATAAAATTTCTCCTCCAAACTGGAACACTTTTGAAAGCACTATTAATAATTAGGCTGGGCAACAGGTATGCATCTAAAGACTGCCATCTGCACCATCATCGGGAGCTAGGACAGAGTTTTCAAACCCTAGTTCAAAGATCAGAAGAAATTTCCATTAGCCCACTACAAAATCAGAAAAAGGAGAGTCTGAAATAAGTTTTTCTTAAATTTATGAAATATTTCATGTATATATATAAGGCATAAAGAATAAAATAACAGATGAAGTCCTTATAAACTTCTGTCACATCGCCCTCCCTCTTTCCCAGATGTTTACTGTTATCCTGAACCTTAAATTTGTGTTCATCATTCCCTTAATTTTCTTTATAGTATCACAAGAGATATACGTATTTTTAAATATATGTTATTTAGTTTTGTAGGTTTTCTTTAAAATGGAATAATCATTTGGTCAGTTCAGTTCAGTTGCTCAGTCATGTCCGACTCTTTGCGACCCCATGGACTGTAGCACGCCAGGCCTCCCTGTCCATGACCAGTTCCCAGAGTTTACTCAAACTCATGTTCATCAAGTCGGTGATGCCATCCAATTTTATCTCATCCTCTGTTGTCCCCTTCTCCTCCTGCCTTCAATCTTTCCCAGTATCAGGGTCTTTTCAAATGAGTCAGCTCTTTGCATCAGGTGACCAAAGGATTGCAGTTTCAGCTTCAGCCTCAGTCCTTCCAATGAATATTCAGGACTGATTTCCTTTAGGATGGACTGGTTGGATCTCCCTGCAGTCCAAGGGACTCTCAAGAGTCTTCCCCAACACCACAGTTCAAAAGCATCAATTCTTTGGCGCTCAGCTTTCTTTATAGTCCAACTCTCACATCTATACATGACTACTGGAAAAACCAAAGCTTTGACTAGAAAGACCTTTGTTGGCAAAGTAATGTCTCTGCTTTTAAATATGCTAACTAGGTTGGTCATAACTTATCTTCCAAGGAGCAAGCATCTTTTAATTTCATGGCTGCAGTCACCATCTGCACTGATTTTGGATCCCCCAAAAATAAAGTCTGTCACTGTTTTCACTGTTTCCCCATCTATTTGCCATGAAGTGTGGGACCAGATGTCATGATTTTAGTTTTCTGAATGTTGAGTTTTAAGCCAACTTTTTCACTCTCCTCTTTCACTTTCACCAAGAGCCTCTGGTTTGTGACATTGTACAGGAAGTAGTGATCAAGACCATCCCCAAGAAAAAGAAATGCAAAAAAGAAAACCGGCTGTCTGAGGAGGTCTTACAAATAGCTGTGAAAAGAAGAGAAGTGAAAGGCAAAGGAGAAAAGGAAAGATATATCCATTTGAATGCAGAGTTCCAAAGAATAGCAAGGAGAGATAAGAAAGCCTTCCCCAGTGATCAGTGCAAAGAAATAGAGGAAAACAATAGAATGGGAAAGACTAGAGATCTCTTCAAGAAAATTAGAGATACCAAGGGATCATTTCATGCAAAGATGGGCACAATAGAGGACAGAAATGGTATGGACCTAACAGAAACAGAAGATATTAAGAAGAGGTGGCAAGAATACACAAAAGAACTATACAAAATAGATCTTCATGACCCAGATAATCATGATGGTGTGATCACTCACCTAGAGCCAGACATCCTGGAATGTGAAGACAAGTGGGCCTTAGGAAGCATCACTATGAACAAAGCTAGTGGAGGTGATGGAATTCCAGTTGAGCTATTTCAAATCCTCAAAGATGATGCTGTTAAAGTGCTGCACTCAAGATGCCAGCAAATCTGGAAAATTCAGCAGTGGCCACAGGACTGGAAAAGGTCAGTTTTCATTCCAATCCCAAAGAAAAGCAATGCCAAAGAATGCTCAAACTACCACACAATTGCACTCATCTCACACGCTAGTAAAGTAATGCTCAAAATTCTCCAAGCCAGGCTTCAACAGTACGGCGAACCATGAACTTCCAGATGTTCAAACTGGATTTAGAAAAGGCAGAGGAACCAGAGATCAAATTGCCAACATCTGTTAGATCACTGAAAAAGCTAAAGAGTTCCAGAGAAACATCTACTTCTGCTTTATTGACTATGCCAAAGCCTTTGACTGTGTGCATAACAACAAACTGTGGAAAATTCTGAAAGAGATGGGAATACTAGACCATCTGACCTGCCTCCTGAGAAATCTGTATGCAGGTCAGAAAGCAACAGTTTGAGCTGGACATGGAACAACAGACTGGTTCCAAATAGGAAAAGAAGTACATCAAGGCTGTATATTGTCACCCTGCTTATTTAACTTATATGCAGAATACATCATGAGAAATGCTGGACTGGATGAAGCACAAGCTGGAATCAAGATTGCTAGGAGAAATATCAATAACCTCAGATATGCATATGACATCACGCTTATGGCAGAAATCATCTGGTAGGTAGTTCATAGGATTTTTTTTTCTGCCTAATATCTTATGCCTCAGAAGAATACAGCAGTACTTCTGCACTGTCCCTACAAAAAAAAAGCCCCGACCCAAATCAAATCATAAAGTTACATCAAGGAAAGCCAAACTGATGACTAATCTACAAAATAACTTGCCTATAATTTTCAAGGAGTCAAGATTATGAAAGTCAAGAAAAGGCAGAGGAATCATTCCAGACTGATGAAAACTAAAGAGACATAACTAATTGCAAGCTGTGATTCAGAACTGTATACTCTGGCTATACAGGGCATTTGGGGGGACAATAATGAAACTCAAATGGGAGTCTGAGAATTAGATGATAGTAATGTATCAATACTAATTTTCTGATTTTGGTAGTTCTATCATGGTTATATAGGCTATTGTTCTTATTTATAGAAAGTATAAATAAGAAGTCTGTAGTATCTAACTTTTCCCCCATGGATAGCTAAATGGCCCAGTACCGTTTATTGACTAGGCATCCTTTCCACACTGACATCAGCACTAGCTCTACGATATTTCAAGATACTGATCTTAGGTCAGTATCTGTGCACTCAGGTCCATTCCATTGGCCATCAGCCAGCACGAGGCTGCTGGCTTTGTGTTTCTTGCATACAACACCACGCCTGTGAACCTGGACATCATTTCTGGAGCAGCAGGCCTGAGCCCTTGTCTTCCCCACATACGTCAGCTCCTGCCTGTAGCTTTTTTGACTGTGATGCTTCCATTGCTTGATTCCAGACACCTCCTCTCCCTGAGACATTTCTCTGCTAGGAAATGAAACACCAGAGACTTCTTTTCTCAGCATCTTTGGAAAGAAACCATCCTTTGGAAAGAAGTAGCCCTCAGTTAAAATAAGAGTTCATTGATGAGGAAAGTATCTGAACAAGGACAACAGGTTGTGAAGGTCTCTTGGGCACAGGGGAGGCACTTCCTTTTGGAGCAAACAGCCTAAGGCAGCAGATCCTGAAGTGTTCTGATCAGCATCAGCAGCACTGCCTGGGAACTTACTGAAAATGCTTCTTCTCAGGACCCACCCTTGACCTAACTAAATCAGAAACTCTGGGCCTTATTTATTTTTTTAATCTTTCGGCCATGTGGCATGTGGGATCTTAGTTCCATGATCAGGGATCAAGCCTGTGCCCCCTGCATAGGCAGTGTGGAGTTTTAACCACTGGACCACCAGGGAAGTCCCCAGAAGCTCTGGGCTTTGGGAAGCCCTCCAATAATTCTGATGCACTCAAGTTCGAAAACCACTGTCCTAAGCAATCTTCATCCTGGACAACAGTCTCTTCCCCTAGCTCTTGGGAGTAGACAGGTATGCTCAAATGTGTAAAATTCAGTGTTTTCTGCAGTGAAGCCCCCAGAAATCATCTGTCCACACAATCAGCAAATGACTAGCTGTAGAACTCGGATATCCTGGCCAAGCTCAGATTTCTAAGCACCAGCTGGGAACCTTCCCCACAGATGTCCTCCTGGGATCTCAGATTCAGTGTTTCCTCTCCCTTAACCAGCACCCGCTTCTGGGTAGATGAATGGCACACTATGCCCTAGCCAAGAAATCTTGATACTTTCATCATATCCTCCCTCATCGTCACCAACTACCAAATTCTACTGATTCTAAAGTCCCTGCTTGGTTCGATGAATGATACAGGGCGCTCGGGGCTGGTGCACCGGGATGACCCGGAGGGATGGGATGGGGAGAGAGGTGGGAGGGGGGTTCTGGAAGGGGAACACATGTACACCCATGGTGGATTCATGTCAATGTATGGCAAAACCAATACAATATTGTAAAGTTAAAAAATAAATAAACTAATTAAAAAAAAAGTAAAGTCCCTGCTTTTCCATATGAAGGGTTTCCAAGGTGTGCTTCTTTTTGCTAAGCATTTTGCATGTTAATTTGTTTAGTCCCTACAGCAAACCATGGAAGGTTATACTATTATTATCATCCCAATCTTACATGGAGGAAACTGAGGTTAGAGAGGCAGAGAAACTTCTCCAGAATCATACAGCTATAATATTTCAAAGGCAGATATTTTAAAGGCAAACATGTTTGTCATACAATTCAACAACAAAAAACTGAACAACGCAATCAAAAAATGGGCAAAAGACCCAGATAGACATTTCTCCAAAGAAGACACACAGATGGCCAAGAGGCTCATGAAAAGATGCTTAACATTGCTAATTATTAGAGAAATGCAAACCAAAACAACAGTGAAGTACTACCTCACACTAATCACACTAATCAGAATGGTCATCACTAAAATGTCTACAAATAACAAATGCTGGAGAGGGTATGGAGCAAAGGGAAACTTTCTACACTGTTGATGGAAATGTAAGTTGGTGCAGCCACTATGGAAAATAGTATTGCGGTTCCTCAGAAAAATAAAAATAGAATCACCATATGTGGGATCACCTTATGATCCAGCTATCCCACTCTTGAGCTTATATCCAGACAAAACTAGATACAAAAAGATACACGCACCTCTATGTTCATAGCGGCACTATTCACAATAGTCAAGACAGGGAAACAATCTAAATGTCCATTGACAGATGAACGGATAAAGAAGATATGATACATATTTACAATGGAATACTACTCAGCCATAAAAAAGAATAAAACAATGCCATTTACAGCAACATGGATGCAACTAGAAATTATTATACTAAGTGAAGTAAGTCAGAAAGAGAAATACAAATACCATATGATTTACTTACATGTGGAACCTAAAATACGACACAAATGAACCTATCTATGAAATAGAAACAGAATCAAGGACATAGAGAACAGACTTGTAGTTGCTAAGGGGTTGGGGGAGGGATGGCATAGGAGGCTAAGTTAGCAAATGTAAGTGATTATATATGGAAAGGATAAACAAGATCCTACTGTATAGCCGAAGGAACTATACTGAATATCTTATGATAACAAATAAAATCCATCTAGCCAAAGCTACGGTCTTTCGAGTAGTCATGTATGGATGTGAGAGTTGGACCATAAAGAAAGCTGAGCACCAAAGAATTGATGCTTTTGAACTGTGGTGTTGGAGAAGATTCTTGAGAGTCCCTTGGACTGCAAGATCAAACCAATCAATCCTTAAGGAAATCAGTCCTTAAAAAAAAAAAAAAAAAAAAAAAAAAGGAAATCAGTCCTTAATATTCATTGGAAGGACTGATGCTACAGCTGAAACTCCAGTACTCTGGCCACCTGATGCGAAGAACTGACTCATTGGAAAAGACCCTGATGCTGGGAAAGATTGAAGGCAGGAGGAGAAGGGGATGATAGAGGATGAGATGGTTGGATGGCATCACTGACTCAGTGGACAGTTTGAGTAAACTCTGGGAGTTGGTGATGGACAGGGAGGCCTGGCGTGCTGCAGTCCATGGGGTCGCAAAGAATCAGACATGACTGAGCAACTGAACTGAACTGATGATAACCCATAATGGAAGAGAATATTTTTACAAAAGAATGTACATATAATTGAACCATTTTGCTGTACAGCAGAAATTAATACAACATTGTAAATCAACTATACTTCAATTAAAACAGACAAATAATAAAGGCTGAAACTGAAATCAAGCTCTGGATTTTAAATACCCATATCTCTTTTTTCCTCAAAAGCTCTAAAATCATCATTACTCTTCTAGTGATAGTTTCTAACTGGTACCCAGTCTTCAATTAATCCTTAATAATGCCTTGGGATATCTTTCTAGGAAGAGGAGGCTTCTCAACACTCTAAAATCTTCCAAGCAACTTCACTGCTTAGGGAATAATTGTAACCCCCTAGTGCCTATGGTCCTCCACACCCAAACTCCACATTCTTCCCCAAGCTTACCTCCCACCCTGTTCCTTCAACCTAAATCACATCCTGCACTTTGCATCTGTTGTTGCTCAACTCCTCACCCAACCTGAGAAACCTTCAACCATCCAGGCAGTGGGACTTACCACTCAAATTCTCCCACTGTTTCTTAAGATGTCAAATACAGATCCCACAAGTATGTGTAAGTTAAGGTGGTAATTTTACAATAAAATTGAGAAATAACTCCCTCAGTGACCAGGGGTGTTATTTTATATTATTTCCCACAAATATCCCTCCCATTCTACTCCCTGGGGGAGGATCATTCTTTCACTGTACTACTGACAGCAGACTTGGCCCTCCGACTGATTTTGGCCAGTGGAATTACAGCATAGGAGCCTTACATGACTTCCAAGCAGAAGTTTAAAGAGCAAATGGATGGTTCACTGGACTCCTGCCCAGCAGGAAATAGCCTACTGCATCAGCCTGGTCCCAGAGTAAAGATAAAATGGGGCAGAGCCACAGCCAACCCACCATAGACATACAGCAAAAACAAGAAATCAATCTTGGTTTATAAGCTAGTGAGCTTTCCAGAGTTTTGTTATTGAGGCACTATCCTGACTAAAGAAACAGGGATTTTTTTCCCCCAATCTTCTTTCAATGGAATCAATTAGTTCCTGACATCAAAAGAAGTCATACTAGGTCAGCAGGTTGGGAGTGTTCTGTGTAAGGAGAAGATGCTTGACCTGACTGTCTTGGCCTTTCCCTGGGGCAAGTGATCATTAATAGATAGAACCTCAGCCCAGCCGCCCCCAAGTCTAAATGGGTCATGACTGCTCCACCCACCAGAGTCACATCTGGGAGATGAGCCTCAGCCGCGGAAATATCCTAGCAGAGGGGAGGGTGGGAGAGGGGGCTTGTGTCCATGCTCCCCACTTCCAACAGGCTCCCGCGTGAGGAGCCTCGATGTCAAGAACTTGAAGCCATTGACTCAGGTGGCTTAGCAGTTGCATAAGTTCCCTGAGACATGCTCCAACCTGAGGCAGTTCATCCCAGAAAGGTCAGACTCAATGATGGGCAAGTTTAAAGCCAGGGGACCAAGAGGAACCTCCCATCACCACACACCTGCCTTGGGGATGAGGCTTTCTACACAGACTGGGATTAAGCTCAGGACAGACTGGAAGATCCCTCCCAGCTTTGGGGCAGCTTATACACTGCCTTCCTCCAGAGAGCATTCTGTGCTCTTCACCTTTGATCCAGTGATCACCTCCAGCCTTTCTGCAATAACTAACCCAGGGTTGCCTGTGACAACCTTGGACTTGTTCCTGAAGGTCAGCTCTGATGACACTTCCTCCACAAAGCCTTTGTTCTTCCAATTGTTAACTGTCTCCTCATTCTGGAAAGCGGCAGGCACTGTGCCAGATGGACTGAATTCTACATCCCATCGTCCACAGCAACATCCTTGAGCAGTCACAACATTTATCATAATAGAGAAAGAACGTTCCATGTACTCCCTCTTATTTTTTAAACCTAGCATTGATTGACCAAAGCCAATTTAACAATTTCAAATGAAGCATGACATTAGCTTTAAGATTAGTTGCTAAGAGAGGACCTCTTTGTAGTTTCAAAATCCAGAACCTCATATTCACCTACTTGATTCAATGTAAACTCTACCCTTAAGAAAGAGAATCATTACTAAGACTCAGGCTTGTAATCAGTGTTTAGGGAGTGAAGAGTGAGAATAACTGTATGTCAATCATTTTTTTAAAGTGTTTATCTTTTTACCCTAAAAATGTTCAGGGAACCACAGCAAAGAGAATACAATTAGTCCCCCGTTTCTGAGGGGGATACAGTCCAAGATCCCCAGTGGATGCCTGAATCTACTATGCTTTTTCCTATATAGCCATACCTATGATAATGTTTAATTTATATATTAGGCACAGTAAAAGAATATTTGAATTGCCAGATCACTACCTCTGCACTTTGTGCCTTTAGCAAGTAAAGTAAGTGTTACCTTGACAGTTCATCTGATAGTTGCCATAGGAGGGATGGAGCAGGACGGCATGAGATTGCATCACACTCTGCAGAATAGCATGCAAATTTAGAATGGATGAATTGTTTATTTCTTGAATTTTCTATTTGACATTTTCAGACCACAATTGGCCAAGGTTAACTGAAACTGCAGAAAGCGAAACCATGGATAAGTGGGGAGACTGCTATATGCTTATCCCTAAACTACACATTTACAGAGGGTTACAATTGTAAGTGCATGTTATGTGCTTTTTGCCACAATTTTTAAAATGTTAAAGTCCAACTATATCTATGTAATGTGTCTTGGAAGGTCTCAGCACCGCTGAATCCCCGTATGTGACTGGGGTGAGTCACGCTGTAAGTGAACACCACAGGCTAGAGCCGTTCTGCAGCCATGTGCAGTTCTGTCTTTGCTCCACCCACATATTTGTTCAGATCTCCTGGGTCAGTCACCACAGCGGGGGATCTCAAAGCCCCATGTCCTGTGATAAGGGTCCTAGGGCTGCCATAGCAAATTCCCACATGCTGGACAACCAAAAGACAGCAAAAATTCATTCTCTCACAGTCTAGAGGCCAGAAATCTGAAACCAAGGTGTCAGCAGAGCCACGCTCCCTCCTAAAGCTCTAGAAGAGATTTTCTCCTTGCCTCTTTTTGAGTGCCTTGTGGCTGCTGGTTGCCAGCAATCCTTGGCACATCTTGAGTTAGAGACACACCACTCCACCCCGTGTTGCATCTTCAAGCAGGCATCTTTCCTCTGAACGAACCTCTGTCTCCAAATCTCTGTCTCTCTCTCTCCACTCACTGGATTTAGGGCTCACCCTACTACAGTTAACATCGGCCAAGACTTCACTCCCAAATAAGCTCATGTTCACAGGCACCAGGCTTAGTACACTGACGTACATTTTTGTGAATGCCATTCAATCTATAACAGTCTGAAACTATCTTTTTCTTCCAATTTCTTTGACCAACACAAAAATCAAAGACTTTCTAAAGGAACATTATGAAGAAAATAAACACAATCAAATAATAGCAAAAACAACAACATAATAGAAGTACAAAAGCATAAAAATGGAGATGTTTATTCAAAGATTGTTGACATCTGTCCATAGTTTGACTTCACAAAGATCCTACTTCTGAAGCAGAAGGGACACAGTTTTGACTGTTTGGAAGAATAAACGCCCACTGTGTAAAGGTAAGTCAGAGCCTTCCCACTAAACCCTGCATGACCATGGCAACTGAGGGTCCCTTCTCTACCTCAGAAGGGTCTCTTCTGTGAAACTGCAGAAATAGCCATGGTGACACCTTTGGCACCATTTGCTTAGTCTGAGGACTACAATTAGTCTGCAGTCTTTTCAAGTCTTTCTCAATCCCTTTGGGGTGCAAGCTCCACCTCCCCTGGTGCTACTTCTCCTCTCCTCCATTTCCATGACTTGCTATAAAAACAAAACATGAAGAATTGTATATTTAGGAGCAGTTTCCTCCCACCACCCTCCCTTCCCTGCACCAATCAAGTGCTCCAAAACACCATATTATCTCCATGTCATTCCTGGGTCCTCTCTAGCCTACCAAAAAAAAGAAAAGAAAATGGCAACAGCAAAATAAAAGAAGAAAGGACTCTATGAATGAAAAGAGACGGCAGGGATGCTGTGATGAATGTAAGAACTATCTGACTCTACTGCTTGCATTCTCAGCTTCAAGTACTAGGCTTTTATGCTGAAATTGTTTTTGTAGCCCTACACAGCCAATCTCACATTTCGGGCAAGTAATTTTCAATTTTATGAGTTCTGTTGTCATTAGGAAGGTAAACAATAGAAAGAAAAATCAACGAAGTCTATTAGAAAAAAGTTAAATAAATATATTTGTATCTTAAAGGTGGTATTATCAGCTTATCTACTGCAGGATTACAGTACTCTAAAAGCACATTTTCCACGTGTGCTTTCAGGTTGTGTTTCACTCTGTTGATTCGGCAGTATCTATCAAAAGGCTGCAATAATTTGTACTTTTTAACTTATAATTGTATTTCTAGGAACTTACTGAAAGAAATAATGAGATGTACGTGCAAATATTTATGGACAAGGATACCCACTTTAGAATCATTCATAATAACCAAAAGTTGTAAACAAATGTCCAGCATCAGAATATTAGTTAAATAGATGATGCTATATCATTATAATGAAATGTTCAGCACATATTAAAAACTATATTTGTAATGAAGATTTAAGGACGTGAATGAAAATATGTGTATACATACTCATACACATACATCAGATGGGATTCTCTGGCTGCTGGTAACAACAGAAAACAATTTGAAATTACTTAGGCTTAAAAAGGTGACAATGGGAAAGGGATTCATGAAATGGGATTGGATCAACTTTTTTTCCATGAGGGAAAACCTGCATTTTGATTTCTACTGTGCACCATACATAAAAAACTGATTTATGTATATATACATATGTATACAATTATATATCTATAAATGTATATCAAAGTTATATATGTGTGCATTTATACACACACACATATATGTGTCCAGTCATTCAGTCTTGTCTGACTCTTTGTGACCCTTTGGGCTGTAGCCCGTCAGGCTCCTCTGTCCATGGGATTTTTCAGGCAAGAACACTGGAGTGGGGAGCCATTTCACACACCAGGGGATCTTCCCAACCCAGAAACTGAACCTGCATCTCCTGCATAATTCAAGTCACACAAAGTTTAGAAGTAAACAGTAGACACCAGAAATGTTGTCTCAACAATGTCACCAAGGATCTGGGCTCCCACCTTTATGCTCCTTCATGCTCAGCATGTGAATTTCATCCTCAAGGTAGCAAGATGCCTGTGACAACTCTAGGCACTGTATCTACACATGAAGAAGGCAGAAGGCAAAAGGCCCAAAGTCACAGAACATACTAACTGAGTCTAGGTCTGCAGGAATGTGGATACTGTTTATTTTAGTCATCATTTTCCATAGTTTCCAAAAGTTTCATAGTGATATGTATTAGCATTATTTTTAAAAAGAAAGTTATGTTCATTGAATGGGGAAAGAGCAAAATCATTTTCTGATTTTTGAACTTCAAGCCCCATACAGGTCATCCATGGGGTTTCCCATTGGGTTGAATAATTGGGGACTCATTTCTATGCCTATAGAGGTGAAGAAGTAGTCCTGAGCTTATTCTTGGGAGGATGCAGAGCAATGCATGGCTCCCTGACTCGCACATTATAAGGTGCACACAAAGACTGTGTGGGGGCCCCTAAATGCTATTCTTTGGGAGCAGAGGTGTTTCTGACCTGAAATGACTTGGGGAAAAAGGCAGCATCCCACACAGCCAGGGTTTGGTGTGTAGGTGTCTGCCACTGCTGTTCAACACTCAAATGCATATTTTATCCATTTTCTGGAGCTCTGCAGGGTAGAACTTAGCTCAGAATAATTAAGGAGAAATGCAAATCAAGAAATAAGCTTAGTTATAGTTTAATTCACTGAAAGAAGAAAAGCTGAAAAGCATTATAAATTTCAACAGGGATGATTTCCTGAAAAATACCATTGATCAACAGGTTTTCTTAAGAAAATGACCTTTCAAACAGCTTGTGTTATGATGGACGAGTCAGGTTTACTCACCCCATCTGGATGATAATTTTTGACCCTGAGGTTTCAGATCCTTCACTCACGTCCAGTCCTTGAGGAAACTCAGACTCCATTTGGAGCTTCTGTTTTTCTCCCTCTGACTTACAATCCAAGTACTGTATGGAGACAGCCCTCAAGTTTTCCAGTGGAGAGAAGTAGGACACTGACCCATAGGGATTCTGAATGGTGAGAAGGGAAACTGTGTTAAAGAAGAACCAAAAATCTATATGATTTTCTGACTTCACTTTCAACAATATTTATTTACTGCCCAAATTCTATGAGGCCCTAAGCTAAAACCTAGAGTATTCAGGAAAGAATCTCTCCACTGCAGAAGCCCTCCACAGCCATACCCTAGAGACACTTCAACGGCCACTTCTTCCCCACTTCCCCACCCCTCTTACACATAGAGCTATAGTGACCTCTGAGCCCCTCTCATCCATCAGGCTATCTGTCACCTCCTCACCTTTGCTCTATGTCAGAAACGCTCTTCTCTGCCACCTCCTGCCTCCATAACCCGCTCGCCTCCATCTGGCCAACTCTTATTAAGCCATCAGGTCTCAGCACAGATATTTCTTCTAAGAAAGCCCACCTAAGTCCTCCCAAGTTCCTCTGCCTACATTTTCACTTCCTTTCACTGAATAAACATAAAAAGTTACAAGGAGACAAAAATAAAATGTCTTTTATGATTATATCTCTGGAGTCTTGCTTATTCAACACACTAGTGACGTAAAACCAGTATCATTTGGTCATAACAAACAGATACATTCTCTCTCGGCTCTGTACCCCATGATTCTTGAGCCTATATGCTGATTAGATCCTTGTGTTCTGCCGTGGCCTCTTTAAAGGTAGAGATTGTGTCTTACTCATCTTGGTTCCCAGCAGGAATCAGTATGGTATCTTGATATGGTAGATGTTAAAAAAAAATCTACATTTAAATTGAGCATAGTTAAATATAATATATTTAATTGACTTTAAATAAAAGTAAGTGCCAAGCTTGCACTATCACGGAGTTTCTGTTAGGTTTTCCCAACAAGACTTAATGAAAACTGGTTCAAGTTCATGGTAAATATGGAAACAATACACAATTTTCCATGACAAATTCAAGAAAAATTCTAGGCCAGATAGTGAAGTTGGTTCCTTTCAGTTCAGTTCAGTTCAGTCACTCAGACATGTCCAACTCTTTGCGATCCCATGGACTGCAGCATGCCAGGCCTCCCTGTCCATCACCAACTGCTGGAGCTTACTCAAACTCATGTCCATTGAGTTGGTGATGCCATCCAACCATCTCATCTTCTGTCGTCCCCTTCTCCTCCGACCTTCAATCTTTCCCAGCATTAGGGTCTTTTCCAATGAGTCAGCTCTTTGAATCAGGTGGCCAAAGTACTGAAGTTTCAGCTTCAACATCAGTTCTTCCAATGAACACTCAGGATTGATCTCCTTTAGGATGGACTGGCTGGATCTCCGTGATGTCCAAGGGACTCTCAAGAATCTTCTCCAACACCACAGTTCAAAAGCATCAATTCTTCGGCACTCAGCTTTTTTTATAGTCCAACTCGCACATCTATACATGACTACTGGAAAAACCATAGCCTTGACTAGACAGACCTTTGTTGGCAAAGTAATGTCTCTGCTTTTTAATATTCTGTCTAGGTTGGTCATAACTTTCCTTCCAAGCAGTAAGCATCTTTTAATTTCATGGCTGCAGTCACCATCTGCAGTGATTTTGGAGCCCAAAAAAATAAAGTCTGTCACTGTTTCCACTGTTTCCCCATCTATTTGCCATGAAGTGATGGGACCACATGCCATGATCTTAGTTTTCTGAATGTTGAGTTTTAAGCCAACTTTTTCACTCTCCTCTTTCACTTTCATCAAAAGGCTCTTTAGTTCTTCTTCACTTTCTGCCATAAAGGTGGTGTCATCTGCATATCTGAGGTTATTGATATTTCTCCTGGCAATCTTGATTCCAGCTTGTGCTTCCTCCAGCCCAGTGCTTCTCATGATGTACTCTGCATATAAGTTAAATAAGCAGGGTGACAATATACAGCCTTGATGTACTCCTTTTCCTATTTGGAACCAGTCTGTTGTTCCATGTCCAGTTCTAACTGTTGCTTTCTGACCTGCATACAGATTTCTCAAGAGGCAGGTCAGGTGGTCTGGTATTCCCATCTCTTTCAGAATTTTCCACAGTTTATTGTGATCCACACAGTCAAAGGCTTTGGCATAGTCAATAAAGCAGAAATAGATGTTTTCTGTAACTCTCTCGCTTTTTCAATGATCCAACGTATGTTGGCAATTTGATCTCTGGTTCCTCTGCCTTTTCTAAATCCAGTTTGAACATCTGGAAGTTCACGGTTCACATACTGTTGAAGCCTGGCTTGGAGAATTCTCAGCATTACTTTGCTAGCGTGTGAGATGACTGCACTTGTGTGGTAGTTTGAGCATTCTTTGGCATTGCTTTTCTTTGGGATTGGAATGAAAACTGACCTTTTCCAGTCCTGTGGCCACTGCTGAGTTTTCCAAATTTGCTGGCATCGTGAGTGCAGCACTTTCACAGCATCATCTTTGAGGATTTGAAATAGCTCAACTGGAATTCCATCACCTCCACTAGCTTTGTTCGTAGTGGTGCTTCCTAAGGCCCACTTGACTTCACATTTCAGGATGTCTGACTAGGTGAGTGATCACACCATCATGATTATCTGGGTCGTGAAGATCTATTTTGTACAGTTCTTCTGTGTATTCTTGCCACCTCTTCTTAATATCTTCTGCTTCTGTTAGGTCCATACCATTTCTGTCCTCTATTGTGCCCATCTTTGCATGAAATGATCCCTTGGTATCTCTAATTTTCTTGAAGAGATCTCTAGTCTTTCCCATTATATTGTTTTCCTCTATTTCTTTGCACTGATCACTGAGGAAGGCTTTCTTATCTCTCCTTGCTATTCTTTGGAACTCTGCATTCAAATGGGTATATCTTTCCTTTTCTCCTTTGCTTTTCACTTCTCTTCTTTTTACAGCTATTTGTAAGGCCTCCTCAGACAGCCAGTTTGCTTTTTTGCATTTCTCTTTCTTGGGAATGGTCTCGATCCCTGTCTTCTGTACAATGTCATGAACCTCCATCCATAGTTCATCAAGCACTGTGTCTATCAGATCTAGTCCCTTAAATCTATTTCTCACTTCCACTGTATAATCATAAGGGATTTGACTTAGGTCATACCTGAACAGTCTAGCGGTTTTCCCTACCTTCTCCCTTTAAGTCTGAATTTGGCAATAAGGAGTTCATGATCTGAGCCACAGTCAGCTCCCGGTCTTGTTTTTGCCAACTGTATAGAGCTTCTCCACCTTTGGCTGCAAAGAATATAATCAGTCTGATTTTGGTGTTGATCATCTGGTGATGTCTTTAATGACAAACTTTTAGAAATGAAAAGTTGGAAGTCAGTTGAATATCTCTCAATAATGAACTGGTTGAGTAGTCTACAATCCATCTTAACAGTGGACTGCATTTGGGCATTAAAATAGTGATGTGAATCTGTTTGTTGATGTAAGAAGATGTTCATGACATAGCCTTAAGTAACAAAAGCAGATTATGTAACAGTGATTTTATTTACATTTTAAAAAGTGCACATGCGTGCATGTCTGTGTATGTGTACCCAAAGGAAAGAAGCAAAGCATTTGGGAGGACACACACTGAATGTTAACACTGCTTCCCTATCAGTGGTGAAATTAAGAATAATTATCTTTTGTTCTAAATAGTTTCCCTGAATATTTGCAATAAGTAAAAATGAAAATACTAAACTTTCATTGGAGATACAATGGCCATGGATAGTATAACAACATACCAAGGCATGTGTGAGGACATTGTGCTTTTCTGAGGGGTACACTAGGCTCTTTGATTGTAAGAAGTCCCTGCATTATAGCTGAATTAATAATGGCTAAAATGTTTGCTTTTGTTATATGGCCGGCACTCTGCTAAGAATTTTTCACACATTAATTCATTCATTTACGACAACCCTTCCCTGCTTTGTTCTTTTTAATAGCATTTATCACTTTTGATACTCAAGAGTTTACCTATGTCATTTACTGTGTGTTTTTCTTCTCACTAGAATGTAAACCTTCTGTGGGCAGGGCTATTTGTTTGTTACGTTCACCACTGGCTCCCTAGTACCTATGGCAGTGGCTGGCATCTTAGCCAGCATTCAAATGAATAAATGAACAACCTTATGACATAATAACTAGTACTTGAAGGCGGGAGGAGAAGGGAATGACAGAGGATGAGATGGTTGGATGGCATCACCGACTCGATGGACATGAGTCTGAGTAAGCTCCGGAAGTTGGTGATGGATAGGGAAGCCTGGCATGCTGCAGTCCATGGGGTCACAAAGAGTCAGACATGACTGAGCAACTGAACTGAACTGAATTGATGCCTTCCTTACAATGAGAACTCTAAATGAAACTAAGCAATTTGTACCAAATCACTCAGCTAAAGGATGAGTCCAGTTTCTCTCAACCCAGATCTACATGATAATCTGGTTCTAACCCACTCTCATCAATTACAACAAACCCTTGAATAAAAGCATCCTCCTCCTCCCCCCACGTGCAGTCAGTCCATGGGAGAGACAATGAGATGTCACGTAAGAACCTCCAAGTGCGGTTTCCTTCTATTAAATTGGTAATATCTTCACATAATAGATGATGTTCTATCATCTGCAGGGGCCATAACAGGCATGCTATTTTTCAGATCAAAAACAGAAGGAACTGGGCCTAGAAACTGAATCATTCACTAAATGAAGAAAAAAAAAAAAAAACAACAGAGCCTGGAAAAGGGTCTTAAATTTTTTTTTTAATTGTGAGTGTAAAAATTTGTACTGAATAAATAAAACCCCCAATGGACAAGGATTTTCTCAGGGAAAAATCCTTAGGGCTGATGCCAGGAGAAAGTACTTGGAGTAGAAAACCAGCCATGGCAGTTTAATAATGCTGGCCATTAAGGTCTTCCACATAACCTGCCTTGATCACCAAATGATCCTTAAATCAACAGAGAGCTTCCCATGTGGAAATCTGTCAGCTCTCCTGAGCACGTGGGACCTGAGAGGAGTATGAGCAGCCAACACTGACCATGGTGGGAGCCTGCAGGTCCTAGAGCTCAAGGGCCTGGAGTGGGAGTCCTCTGACCAGAGGTGTATGCTCTCCAGCCCCTTTGTCAATTTAATTTTTCACCATAGATTAAGTGATTGACATTCTAAATTATTCATGAGTCTTCTGTGGGCTTGATTAATGGGGGTGCATCTCTATGGACCTGACAACCTTTGAGAGCTCTGACCAATCCACTTCCTAGGTCTTCTGTGGGAAAACCAGCCCTGAACTGTAATGACAATGCTAACTCAGGAAAACTACCCTTCCCCCTTTACACACACACACCCATACACTCAAACACATACACACAGACAAGAAATATACACAACATACCAATGCACACTTACACACATAAACATACACCCATCGGCCTGTCTGAGGCCCTGTTTGGCCACATAGTCCCCGAATGACATCATGGTCTCATCTTTCCAATAACTGAAAATTCATGGAGTTGAAAAGTGTAAAATACTCCTTCAAATGTGCTTGTATTTCTCCATCTTTGCTGACTGCCAACTTATCAAAGGAGAAGGCAATGGCACCCCACTCCAGTACTCTTGCCTGGAAAATCCCATGGATGGAGGAGCCTGGTAGGCTACATTCCATAGGGTCACTAAGAGTTGGACACGACTGAGCGACTTCACTTTCACTTTTCCCGTTCATGCACTGGAGAAGGAAATGGCAACCCACTCCAGTATTCTTGCCTGGAGAATCCCAGGGATGGCGGAGCCTGGTGGGCTGCCGTCTATGGGGTCGCATAGAGTCGGACACGACTGAAGCGACTTAGCAGCAGCAGCAACTTATCAAAGGTTGTTTGTTGTTGCTTTTTAGTCGTGCCTGACTCTTTGCGACCCCATGAACTACAGCACGCCAGGATTCCCTGTCCTTCACCACCTCCCGAAGATGGCTCAAACTCATACCATTGAGTTGGTGATGCCATCCAACCATTTCATCCTCTGTCACCCCTTTCTCCTCCTGCCCTCAATCTTTCCCAGCATCAGGGTCTTTTCCAATCAGTTGGCTCTTTGCATCAGGTGGTCAAAGTATTGGGGCTTCTAAACAGACTCAATTCAACACAAGCCAGCCCAGGTACAACAGCAGTTTCCCCCACATTTCTGCACAAGGCTGGTCCTAAACGCAACCAGTCAGCAGTGCTGCTCCCCTAGAAGGAAGTGAGCAGGGCCACAGGGTTCCTGGACAGAGTTAAGAGGGAGACAAGGAACACTTTTTCTTCTCTCCCACCCACATCAGGTCCTCTCTGCAGGAGCTGAGAGCTGGCAAAGGCCAGCCCAGGGGGCCTTTATGAAACATCCTGTTTAATGCTCACAAACAGAATACCCAAACACGTGAAAAGCCAGTTCTCTGAGACTGCCATTGCCTGATTCCTAATGCCTTACTTCTTGTTAATTCACCCAAAATATAACCTGAAGTCCTTACTTGGCCTTTAAGGCCATTATGAACTGGCCCCCAGCTACTGTCTGCATCCGTAGTATTCTCTCCTCATTGCTAATTCCACTCCAGTCCCGTGGCCTCCTTACTGGTCTTTAACACACCCCCACGTGCTGCATTAGGACCTCTATATGCCTGTTCCTTCTGCGGTCAATAATCTTCCACTGAAGGTATCCACATGACCTGTTCCCTAGACCGCTAGGCTACTTTGTCCATGGGATTCTCCAGCCAAGAATATTGGAGTGGGTTGCCATTTCCTACTCCAGGGCATCTTCCCAACCCAGGGATCAAACCTGTGTCTCTTATGTCTCCTGCACTGCCAGCCGGGTTCTTTACGACTAGTGCCACCTGGGAAGCCCTTATTTAGGTTTTTATTCAAATGTCATCTTATTAGAGACACTTTTCTATTATACCTACAATACAGAGCAGTCCCTGCCTCCTCATTCTTTTACCTGGATTTATTTTTCTTCCTAGTTCTTATTCCCCATTGACATACTATGTATGTATTTGAGTGTGTTAGTTGCTCAGTCGTGTCTGACTCTTTGCAACCCTGTGAACTATAGCCCTCCAAGCTCCTCTGTCCATGGAATTCTCCAGGCAAAAAACTAGAGTGGGTAGCCATTTCCTTCTCCAGGGGATCTTTCTGACCCAGGGATCAAACCCGGGTCTCCTGCATTCCAGGCGGATTATTTACTGTCTGAGCCACCAGGGATGCATGTATGTATTTATTGTCCACTAAAATATAAGCTCCTTGAAAGCAAGGATTTTTTCTGATTTGATGACTGCTGACTGCTCCTTAAAGTGCCGAGCATGCAGTAAGATTCTTTGTGGTGTCGCAACAGCCCAACATGAAGTTTGGGGGCTTGGGTTAGTTTGAGAAAGGGTTTTCCATCATTAGCTGGTTGTACAAAAATCCACGAAAGGGAAGATACTAAGGGGATTCTAAAACCATTCTAAGAAGTAATGGCCAAATTCATCTTGGGAAGTATTCTCTGGTTTAGGGAATGGCTTTTAATGGGCCTTTTAGTTCTGCAAAGAAAGGCCTAAAGTCTGGGAAGGATAGAAGAGGCTGAGACAGGAGGGCACAGTTTTGTTCTCATTTTATTATAAAAGATGTCGATATTGGTAAGAGAAGTGTTTTTTAGTTTTATGCTTTCTAGTTCCATTGGCTGATCTGAGAAAAACAAAGCTTGAACAGAAGCTAGAAACTTTAAGAACAAAATGGAATGGAGAGGTTTGTCTGTTAAGTACGTCTGGAAGGCCAGGCTAAAGGAGTTCAGACGGGGGTTCTGGCAACATGGGATGCTTCACAATCAGTTTTACTTTGCATCATTATCTAAGAAGAAATTTCCCTTATTAACTCCAAGTCTTCAACAAAAACTATGTTAACTGCTACCAATGTCAGCCTTGTGTTAGCATTGCCTTAAGGAATCAATGGAGATTGTATCAATGATCCGGGACCAGGGACGCATGAAGAAGAGGTGGCTAGAGGTGGTGGAGGGGAATTTGGAGGGCAGAGATGTCAACAAGGAGAAAGCAATCATTTGGAGAAATTCTTGGAAATTTGGAATCAGAATCAAAATTTCTTACAATCAATATGACATCAGTATTTGGATAGTAAAGGAAAAGGGACTTGGAGAAAATTCAAGATTTAGGGACTTTGGGGTCCCTAAAGTGAATTCAGCATCACAGAGTTCAGACTTTAATCTCAGCAGTTAGCGACTTTTAAAACTTTATCTAACCATAGAAACCTGTTTATTAAATAAACTATTCTATGGAATCCAGATCCAAACTGAGCCACTGTGATGGAAAGGGGTAGGGGCTTGAATTTATGCCCACTTGGCTTTCCTACTGGATCCCATGTTGTCCTCAGGCCCCTCTGGGGAATCTCAGCACCCCAGGAATACAGCTTAAAAACCATGGATCTGGAACTGAAAGCAAGAATATGCTCTTTAAAATTTCAGATGGTTGATCTTTCAGCTTGACTCTGAGTGCTCATTACCTGCCAAGGAGTATGTTTCTTAGCCAGCTGCTACTGACTGGGTATCCTCCTTTCTCTTGAACCAAATTCCTCAACCCTGGGACTTCTACTCACTGGTTCTGGTGTAAAACTCAAAATAAGCCTAATTCCTTCCATAAAACAGCCCTTCAAGTCTCTGGCTTCCTAGGTGGTACAGTGGTAAAGAGTCCACCTGCCAAGCAGGAGATGAAGGAGGCGAGGATTCAACCCTTGGGTTGGGAAGATCCACTGGAGAAGGAAATAGCAACCCACTCCAGTATTCTTCCTTGTAAAATCCCACGTACAGAGGAGCCTGGTGTGCTACAGTCCATGAAGTCACAAAAGAGTTGGACACAACTTATGGACTAAACAGCAGCAAGTCTTTGAAGAACTCTTATTTCCTTCCTTAACTTGTCTTTGTTCCAGGTTAAACATTTTCAACCCTCCAACTATTCTCAAGCAATTCTTACAGTGCATATACTATTTGGGCACCTGAAGTTACTGATACTGATTAGAGAAAACAAACTCGATATTGACAGAGAGTTAAGACCAAAACAGGGGCACATAAAAGAGGAGCACAACCACGTATACTCTGGGGGCAGTAAAGCAAAATGAGAGATGCCATTCTTCTAATGTGAAAACTACAGAAAATACGTTCCCCTGCCCACTGTGGAGGTGGCTGGAAAGCAGGTCCAACTTCATTCAGCTCAAGGATGAGCCCTCAATCACTGTCTAACAGTCACCGAATTAGGGACATGGGGGATGGCTACTGGCAGGAGAGGCACTCAGCTCTCATTACTATTATTTGTGAAACACCCCCAGCAGTTGGGCTCTGGAATTCAGGACAGTAATTGCCTAGCATGGGTTCATTCCTTTACTGATCCTTGCCTAATGCCATGGAAATCTATTATCTAAAAAGAAGTGATATTCTGTAACCATGGATTCATGAGTTCTTTTGGAGCAAGCTGTATCAGTCTGTCAGCATCATTTAGTGATAATCATTGGATTTATCTCAGGTACTGGCTTTGGTAGAGCCTGTAGGGGGCAGGGAGTAAGTTTCAACAATTAGGGCTAGTTTCACAGCTAGAAAGTACATGACCAGCTCAATATGAGAGCCCTCCTCCCCACACCAAACTCCCTGAAACAAAACTTAGGCTTCCTGCTACCCAGGTGCTTCACACACACCCTGATGGTGGGTGTTTTGAGGCCTGGAGATATGTGCATGCTGTGCATCCCACTCATGGGTGGGCAAGGGCACCTGCACTTGACATATAGGAGGACCCTTTCATCGCTGACCCTTCCTCTGTGCAGCTGGACCGTATTCTTTGCCTGTGATAAAGCTCTTCCATGAGCATAAACTGAGTCCTGTGAGTTCTTTCAAGCAATTAAACAGTTGAGATGATTAATTGGTAATTAACACAGCAAGGGTGAGAAAGGACCTCAGATACAGGCCATTCTGAGGCCTGAAAGATGCTTCTGATGGGAGAGTGTTAGTTTTCAGCACTGAAAGTACACTGTTTTGTAGGTGAGTGTGATGAAGTACAAGACAATTCTGTTGGATGCTAGGGAAGCACTTCTATAAAAACAACAGGAACATATTCTGGTTTGCTCCAACAGAAAAATACCTCTAATTTTGACAAAGAATATATCCAGCCAGAGTTGCCAGGTGCAAAGAGACAGAGAAGGACCACAGGGCTCATCCTCATTTTTAATCTTTTTTCCACACACTCCTCTCTTTCGGCCCTGTACCTGTTAGAGGCAAAACTGTGTTTTCATGTATGTGGTTTCACGTTTTGGGGGAGTTTTTTGCACAAATAGAATATTATACATATCTCTGAATCCTAAATAAGGTCAATGGTATTGAAGAAAGAATTAAAGTATCCCATGTCTGCTGGGAGTAAAAAAGCACTGATAACAAAAGAGAGGCTTGGGAAGGAAGTCAGTTCAGGAGGGAAGAGAAAGTGGATGTATGAATTAATATGTATGTGCATATATGTATATTCATATGTGTATGTGTGGTGTGCATCTGAGTATGCAAAGACACATCATTTTCATGTATAATGTATATGCAGAAAAATGATCTGTGATTAAAAATGAAACAAAATATAATCATTTTATTCTTCTAGCTTCGGATGCAAGCTGTATCTAAATCCATGCTCTGCTCCCTGCCAGCTGCGGCTATGAACAAGTCAGTTAACTGCTCTGAGACTGGTTTCCTCATCCATAAAATGGAAGTTTTTATCGCGCAACGACCTGATGAGTGTTAAGAGATAATGCATGAGCTATACATTGACCGTCAACAGATTTCCAGAGGAGAAATTTTGACAGAAATTTGCTGCCTTCTTTTCCTCTCGCTGAGGACCTGTGTTGTGTGAAGGGGAAAGACAAGAACGCAAAGGGAGCTCAGAGAGTAAGGGCCAAAGAGGAGGATATGGGGGAAAGAGATTAGCTTCACTCTACTTGTCTGCACGGAACCAGTCCCCTAGGAACCACCGCCTGTTAACAGACAAGGGCAGCTAAACCATGAGCTCCCAACCCCACTGTCCTCCCTGCCAGCTTCCACCCGCTACGCGGTCAGAGACAGGGGCCCACTTACCGGGGATGCGGTGGAAGGTCGCCACAGAGGGTCTCTGGCATCCTCGTCAGGACGTTGTAAGCTAAAAATACTGGGCTGTTTCACGTGCTTATTTAACCTTATGTCTACATTTATCCTGAGAAAAAGGCATCACTAACGCATCTGAGTTGCCCAGAGTCATGACGTAGAAGGGCTGAGTCACGATTTGAACCTAGTTCCTCTCATTACCACACGGCTTCCGCCTTAATGCCGGAGCCGCTTCCATCTTGACGGCGGACGCTGCCGGCGTCCTGCCCGCCTCCCCGCGGCTCGCCTGAGTGCCCCAGCCCTTGCGTCAGATGGCGGCCGGCCTGCTGTCAGCTGCATCAGGCACCTGTGTTTCTTGTGTCCTTTGAGGGTTTTCTTGTGACCATAAGAGCTTTCAAGGAACCTGGAAAGGTAGGGGAGGGAATTTAATGTCCCGCGAGGTCTCCAGGGGCAATGCTCACCCAACTGGGTTGGACAGAAGTGCTTACACGTTAACCTCTGGCATGTTCCTAGTGGTTTCCGAGGGTGCCCCCAACACGGGCAAGCCCCAGGTGTCCACACTGTATTAACCCACCCATAAAACATGTCTTCTATACGCTCTTGCCTATTCCTTTCTCACTTGCCCCAGGTCCTCTCCTGTGCTTCCTAGGATCGCCTCCGATGTTTCCTAGGATCGCCTCCGATATTTCCTAGAATCGCCTCCTATGTAAATAACTTGCACTCAATCTTTATCTCTTTGGTCTGCTTTTGGAGGAATCCAAACTGAGTCAAATTCTAAAAGCCACGTGGTTGCTGCTCCTTTCCTTATTGTTTTTAATTACACTATATTCCCACCCAAAAAAGTAATAATGACCATGAGTTGCTGATTAGTCAGAACCTGATTATCATTTTAAGGCTTGTACAAAAGGAAGACAGTGTTTCCCACAGAGCAGCATGTTACTCCTTGTTTTCACTAACTATCCTTCTTGCCAGCAGTTGCCCTAATTTCAAAGCAGGATGAGGAAGGCTTTGAAGTCACTCTGTTAATGCGGTTACACACCCAGTTAGGCTTTTCCATCTATTAAACAATAGATTTTAGGGTATGTACCAAAAGTAGGACATTATTTCTTGGTATAAGAAAATAATCAAATTCGTAATGTTTAAAAAAATCTACAAGTACAAAGTATTTGTCTTGTGGAGAACAAGAGCAGTCATCTCAACATGCACTTTATATTTATCAACTCAACACATACATATTTTAGGAAGATTTTGAGAGATTTCAATATATCTTAAAATGACCAACCATTTTATTTTTAGCAAAAAGAGATTCTCAGTTTCTGGTAGTTGTCTGTAACTATAGGCTGAAAATGTTTAGATTTTAAAGCTTACATGTGTAAATTCTCACATGAAAATGAGTGGTAGTACCACCCACCGCAGTGTGGTGACTCTTGATCCACAGTTTGTCCCATCCAGAGAAGCCAGGCTCTCAAGTCACATGTAGTAAGTTCACATAACATGTTTTGTTTTATAGACTCTAACCATTTATTTAACAAAAAGGAAATCTCTTAACATCTAGCATTTTTCTACATTTAAAATTTCAGGGAAAAGAGACTCGTGTTCTACAGTATATCATGGTTACAAAAGAGTTCATTATCAGCTTAGAAGGGTTAAAACATTTTCTCTACTGATTAGGACTCAGCATTCTTTAGTGAAGTGAGGTGACATTTCTCTTATGGAAAAAGTAGTTGTTTCCTGTCGGAGGAGTTGTATTACCAGCACAACCTTCCCTTCACTCAGGAAGGGACACCGATTTGTCCCTCTGAGGATTTCTTTCACCAGCGACATAGGTGGGAGTCCATTTCGCTATTTCGATTCCCAAGTCAGGTATAAATCCTTTTCACTTAGGGAAGAACTCAAACATATATAAACTGAAGGGCAGAGGTTGCTTTTTCCATCCTCTACTCACACGACACTCCAGAAATTCAAGGTTTTCTTGGTGGTTTGGCTCGCGTGTTGATCACCGTGCATGGAGCTATCATTCATGCAATTGTTTTCTGAATGCTGTATTCAGATGTTTTGAATGCTGTCTAGCACCCACAGGAGAGAACAACAGAGCACCCCCCTCCTCCAATATTTGAATTTTGCTCTTGGAAACTCTGAAAGTCAACGATCACTTTTGCCTTGCAGAATCGGGGGGCTCTATCCCCAGGTGCAAAGTACATTTTCCGGGTTTCTCCAGGGCAAAGGCAGGGTGGACGCCCTCGTTAAACCTGTGCCTGATGATGAAGAGCATCTGTCCAGTCTCAGCGTTTATAAACAGCAGCCTCTGGGTGGTGTAGTCCAGCAGGATGCCCACTCTGGCGGGATGCTCAGTCACATGGACATCGCTCACAATGCCACTGTAGAAAAATGTGTATCTGAAATGGAACAGAATTGGAATTGAAAACTTTGGAAATCTTGAAGGACTATGATAAAGAAAATCACCTGGAGACAACCGATTTTGCAATTATTGATCTCAGTTCACAATAAGGATTTGCAGTAGCATTGCCCCAAATACCTTAGCCAGATCCCTCCTAGATGCTAAAATGCATAGCTCTTCCCCACAGATGAGCGTTTTTTAATAATTTTGCTACTTCTACATTAGGAGGTAGGCCCAGAATAACCAACATATGCCTCCCTTGTGATTTTTCTCCACATTTTTAATTCTTTCCCAGCTGCCCACATGTTTTAACTACCGCATTCATGGTGTGTCATTCTTTTGAATAAAACTCCTTTGAGGCTGCCATGTATTTTAAAAAGTACTGCAGGCTTGCCTTCCATGAAATGCATTAATTTTACTGTTTAAAAAATTTGTAAGTAACTTATTTAGGGCCTTAATGAAGTTTAAGAAATATGTTGTTATTTCTGTCCAACTTCATCCTTTGTACAATGCCCCTGCCCCAAACCAACTTTCCTTTTCATCTTCTCCATGTTTTCTGCAGCCTTACAGCCAAGGGAGGTTACCTTTGATTTCTCTCTTAAGTTCAAATACATTCAATTCACCATGTTTTCACTGGCATATGTGTATGTCCTACACGTTGTTAGACCTCTGCACCTCTGGGGGATATGAAGGACCACAGCATACTGTCCTTGCCTTCAAGGAAACCCATACTCTACTGAACTAGAAGGAAAACTGTTTATGACTTTAGCATAGGCTGGGGCTCAGACTCCAGCTCCGGGCACAGATGGGGAAAATGTTTTCTGACACATTTCATGGACCTGGTTTGGTTGTGAAAGGGAAGGTTCAAGGACGGGTTGGGAGCGAGAAATTGCTGAACAGAAAAAGCGAAACTGCTCTGTGCAAAAGAGTAACATAAGGTGGGAGTTTTCTCCTGGCGATCTTAGAAACAGAGGGTGGGGCCCTGAAAGCAGGAGAGAAGAGCTGAGGGACAGGTGTGTGGTCTGTGGATATGACAGATCTGAGGGTGGGAGTGATGCTGGACAGACTGGGGCCATAGAACCTGCATAACTCTGATGAGGCAGAGAAGGACCTTACAGACTTGTGGCGTCTCTCTTAAACGCCTAGAAGCTTGAGCGCAGGGAATGGCAAGTTGGCAACTTCCTTGCAGAACAAAGCTCATTCAAAAGGGCAGAGGTTTACGGGGATGGAAGGTAAGCAAGACTTTCACAATGATAAAGGACCTTTTCAGGGCCTTGCCGATGTGAAATGTGGCAGAACACTATGAAATTTTAGAACCTGTAAAGCACACAGAGGCTGTGGGTGGCAATGATAGGGAATAGCAGTGTAGCTGGTGTTCTTACAGAAGGCTTGGGGAGCAGATGGGTGCACCAAAGAAAGGTCAGGACTGGATGGGGGGGAAAGAGTGAGGGGATCCAAGCTGTGGGGACAGCAGAGGCAATGATGAGGTGGCAGAATAAACCTGTATGTCATCTGCTTGACCAGTTAGGAGGGGACATGTGAATGACTGAGGGTATTACCTGGATAGGTCAGTCAGAGGCCAGGCTCTATATTGGCCTGCCCTGTCTAATATAGTAGCCAAGAGGCACATGTGGCCACTTACATTAGAATTAAGTAAAATTCAAAATTCAGTTCATCAGTCTTGCTAACCACATTCCAAGTGCTCAACAGCCACATCTATCATTTTTCTAGTTTTTCAGAATGTGTGACTGGACAGGACTGGTTGAGAGGGTTATGAATGCCCATCTGAGCTATTTCCCTACCCTGCTTGGAAGATTACCAGTGCCCACAGGCCCAGCCCCAGTGAGTCCCTGAGCAAGTTGCTACCATGTAAGTCACGGAGGGAAAGACATTCCATGGAGCTTTGGACCCAACAGGTCTGCAGGGCCTGGAGTTCGCCTTGTCCTCCTTCTGCCCCATTTGCCACTGAGCACATCAGTTCATTCTCCAAGTTGCACTCCGGCCTGAAACAAGGCCTGTCTGTCTGTGACCTGACTCCCTCCCCATCCTTCAGACTGCTAGTTCCTGTTCAGACAGGGGTCATTCGGAAGCCTGATTCTTGACATCTGCATGACCCTGGAACTGCCTGGGCGAGGGTCCCTACCTGTGGAGCCCACCCTGGTGCATCTCACTGCTGGCCCAGAATGAGCCCAGACTCCCTTCCACCCCGGTGGATGCTTCCATCAGGACTCCCATGCCCCAGCGTGGTTACATTCTTCCGAGCTTCCCGCCTTCACTGTGGTCCCAGAGGGCTGACACCACTGTATATGTTTGTAGATTTTTTTAGCAGAAAAGGAAGGGACATGATGCAAATGCTGTTTTAGAAATATTTGCCAGTGGTGACACTTAGAATGGCTTGGAGTGGTTAGAGACTAGAAGAAGAGCACAGGCCTGGGGACTGTGGGTGAAACTGGTAAAGGAAGTGAAGCCTTGAACTTGAGAAGTAAGTTAGGGACAGACAGGAAGAAATGCAACTGATTCTTTCTCCTTAGACTCTTCATTTCTCCTATCCCACTGTGACATCTTACACTAGATGCAAGTAGAATCAAGAGTAATATTGCTTCATTTAAATCATGAAGCCAGAAAAATGGAAAAACACAAGAGGGTCTTCTGTAGCAGCATTCTCAGTGACCTGAAGGCCTGGGTGCTCTGTTTGGACCATGGAATGAGGCACTTAAGACCTGACCTCTCTGTGCTGTGATCACACCAGCAGGCGCATCCCTTCTCCCAGAATCTACAGAACCTACCCTGGGTGACAAGAGCCAAAGACCAAAGCTGTTGAACCTGCTGAATGAAATTAACTGTTCTGTTCTCTGGAGTCTAGAACTTTGTTATTGGAGGCTTGCCTTTAGGTTCTTAAGGGTTCCGTTGTCTAAGGAAATCTTCATGAAATCAATACCTAGTTCCAGCTCTAAGTCTACCGATCATAAACTCTGGGTTTGAATGATTTTTCAACTCTGGGCGGAGGATGGGTCCTCAAGGATCACACAGCACTGAACATCAATTAATCATAATTGCTCTGATTTGATGGAACATGACTTTGAACAGCTCTTGAAGATGGTGTCCTTATGAACCTTGTCAGGGAATCAAACTCTGTCAAGTAGGATACAGGGAGAGATGTGCAGCGAGAAATATGCAAAATCCAATCTGTGGGCCTTTTTCTGGGAACTTGCAAGCACTGCTTCCTTTTTAAGCATTCCATTTGAATAATGCCTCACATATGAGTCTTTACAGTTTCAAAGCCCTTCCTTGTACCTGACTTCATGTGACCCTCACAACCCCCAAATGGAATAGACTAGGTGTCACTATTCCCTGACAAGACAAATTGAGGCACAGATGAACCAAGACAGATCTGCTCACAGGATTAACCAACTTCTGGTGAGTAGTCAATAGGACGCTAGTCAAGAATGGAGCCAGGACGCAAATTAGGTTCCTGGCTCCAGTCTCACGCTCTTTTATTAGACCGTCTTGTGCACATGTTCAGTTCATAGCATGCTTCCTTATCTCTCTGAGGCTAACGCAGGTTTATGGCTTTTTCATATCAACCAATTAGACAATACTAATGAGACAGTCCATAACCTGGGACTGTTTACTGCAGCACTTGTGCCTGGACAAATGTCTCCTTGAGAACAGGATACAAAGAAACTAAAAATAACCATGTGTGTGCCCAGCTGGGGCAAATTATGAACAAGATACAAAAGGCCCAAACTCAACTGCCACTTCTGAGGTGCTGGAAGCAAAAGCAGGGTACTGCACATGATACATGCACACGGCACCGCCAAGGGGGTGGGCAGACCCTCTAAGCCACTGCTCCAGCCTGACCCACCAATCCACCTTTACCCTCATTCCATTCCAATCCACCTTTACCAGCTCACCCCTCCTCTGGGAGGGAGCAAGGGAACCCATTCCTTGTCTTTGCTTGCTCCTGCTAAAGCCTTGCCTGAATTCCCCGTCTAGATTCTTCTCAATGGAAATTGATTAAAGAGTCTAAGGGGACTTCCTGGGTAGTCTAGGGGTTATGACTCCACCTTCCAATGCAGAGGGTGTGGGTTTGATCCCTGGTCAGGGATCCCACATGCCTCATGGTCAAAAAACCAAAACATAAAACAAAACCAACAAATTAAATAAAGATTTTAAAAAACAACAACAACAAAAAAGAGTCTAAGAACCCCAGGTCAGTCACGCTAATAATATAGACCAGGGGTTAGTCAACTTTGTCTGTAAACGGCCAGATAGTAAATATCTTGGGCTTTGGGGGCCATTTGGTATCTGTTATAACTAGAAAACTCTGCCATTGCAGCACAAAAGCAACCATAGGCAACATGTAAACAAATGAACTTGGCTGTGTTCCAATAAAACTTTATTCACAAAAACATCAGCAGGTCATATTTGGCCTGTGGGTTGTAGTTTGCCAACCCCTAATATAGACCAGTTGCAGTGGGGGGGACGGGGTGCTAGGATCTACTTCTTCCTTAGTCCTATTGACTCCTCCGTGGAGGGAGCCCTTGCAGCATTACCCTTGTGGTCTCTCCCCACCCTGGGGTGGACTTCGAAGGAAAACCTGGCCACACATCCACTTTCCTAACTTTTCATTATGAGCTTCCCGAGGAGACACACATCCTTTTCCAGGAACCTACTCTGTCCTGCAATATGGGAAACTGGCCTGGCCAAGGCCAGTCTATTAAAGAGGATTTGAGATAAGAAACAGTTTTGCTCTCACATATGAACCACATTCTCTAAAACTGGCTTCCTCAGTAATCAGAGTAGAGGTTGAGTCTCCATGTATTGGTTGGCCCAAAAGTTCATTTACAGAAAAACCTGAATGAACTTTTGGGCCAACTCAATACTTCACTCTTTTCTTTCTCAGTTGGCTCAGAACTTGGGCAGGGAAGTGAGAGTCTACTTAATAGGCCCCTCAGAGCCCTCGGCCTAGACATTGACTCATGACACTTTGATTAGGTGAAGAGGGGCAGGCCCCAGCTTACCTCTGTGGCTCAGAGCAGTGCATGTACCACGAGGTCTCTCCTTGTCCCAGGGTACCAGCCTGCACAGCTGAGCTGGAGCAGATGCCAAGTCGGTAAGCTGGGCAGTCTGTGACAGTGGTTTCCCAGTAGTGCTGGCCACAGGCAGGCAGCTCCTCACCCAGCACTGACGGGATTCTGCAGGCAAAGTTGATCAGGAATTGGCAACCTTTATTTCATAGACATCGACATTCATAAACGCACCCGCAGTTTAAGCAGGATTCTATCCTTGGAAACTGCTAGAATTTGACTAAAGACATTCATTGTTCATGCTGCCCCAACCTTGACCTTGAGGGCCACAGAATTCCCCCAACATTCAACATGCTTTTAACATATTTCTACTGCTACACACAACACGCATATATTACACATAGCATCTCTTAGAGGAACTGGGAACTAGAAAATAATTAGAATAATGATAGGACAAAAAGAAGAGGGCTTCCAAAAAAAAAAAAAAAGAAGAGGGCTTCCCAGGTGGTTCAGTGGTACAGAACCTGTCCACCAATGCAGGAAATGCAGGAGACTTGGGTTTGATCCCTGGGTTGGGAAGAACCCCTGGAGAAGGAAATGGCAACCCACTCTGTATTCTTGCCTGGGAAATTCCACGGACAGAGGAGCCTGGCAGGCTGTAGTCCATAGGGTTGCAAAGAATCAGACGTGACTGAATGACTGAAGACACACGCATAGGATAAAAAGAAATGGCACCAATCCATGGCCCTAGTGGCAAAGAACCAACCTACCAGTGTAGGAGACATAAGAGACATGCGTTCAATCCCTGAGTCAGAAAGATGCCCTGGTGGAGGGAATGGCTACCCACTGCAGTGTTCTTGCCTGAAGAATCCCATGGACAGGGGAGACTGGTGGGGTACAGTCCATAGGGTCACAAAGAGTTGGACACGACTGACGTGACAGCACGCACCGTGTACAAAGGGAGTGAGGAAATACAAAGGAGGCGAGAGGAGAATTCTAAGAGAGGATGACTTGGAAAGTTTTTCTCCCCAAAACTTGCATGCACACAAAATGGAGTCTCTAAAACCTTTAGCCATGAGTTCCCGTGTCTGAGGACCTTCCTGGGCACAAAGACCAGACCAGTGCTGCTCCTGGACAGCAGGCATCTGCAGAGGCCTGAGCAGAGTGCAATGCTGGTGAAGCAGGTGTGCTGTTCATGCTCTGGAAAGGCTTGCGCTCAATAGTCTTTGGGCCTGGGGCCTCTTTAGACGGTAGTAGGTATGCCTAAGAGGTTGGTGAAGGGTCTCTTTTTGTCTCACCTCAGCTATTTTTGCAACAGGCATGGTGAAGTGAACCAAAGCACTTTCAACTGCTGATGGGTGACCTTGTTTGCATGAATTGCTCAATTTTGCTTTGAAACGGCTGAGACAGCAAGGAAGCATTTTTAATTTAAGCAGCATTAATACTCAGTCAGCACCATCTCCCGCTCCCCTTTAACAGGTGACAAAATGATTACACAAGGGAATGTATTTCTCTTTCTCATGTCTTTACCCAACAACCTCATTTCAGAGAGGTGGCTACTGATGGGCACTTGCTCTCTGGAGCAAAACCTGGTTGCTTGATATGTATGAGCTAATTTTCAGATTAATAATTAACAAAATTCTATCAAATACATTACAGTTATTATCTATTATTATTAGCAGCCATGAAATTAAAAGACACTTGCTTCTTGGAAGAAAAGCTATGACCAACCTAGACAGCATATTAAAAAGGAGAGACATTACTTTGCCAACAAAGATCCATCTAGTCAAAGCTTTGGTTTTTCCAGTAGTCATGTATGGATGTGAGAGTTGGACGGTGAAGAAAGCTGAGCGCCGAAGAATTGATGCTGTTGAACCGTGGTGTTGGAGAAGACTCTTGAGAGTCCCTTGGACTGTAAGGAGCTCCAACCAGTACATCCTAAAGGAGATCAGTCCTGAATATTCATTGGAAGGACTGATGCTGAAGCTGAAACTCCAATACTTTGGCCACCTCATGCGAAGAGCTGACTCATTGGAAAAGACCCTGATGCTGGGAAAGATTGAAGGTGGGAGGAGAAGGGGACGACAGAGGATGAGATGGTTGGATGGCATCAGCAACTCAATGGACATGACTTTGAGTAAGCTCCAGGAGTTGGTGATGGACAGTGAAGCCTAGCATGCTGCAGTCTATGGGGTCACAAAGAATCAGACACGATTGAGCAACTGAACTGAACTGAACAGTTATTATCATCAGTCATCTATGAATCAACCTCCAATATACTTCTATTCTCTTTGATTTTTTGAGAAATCCAAAAGAGACAGAAAAGCTCAATCTATTTCTTAAATCTTTTTTTCCTCCTGAATTCACTCATTGGTACATGTTTAGCACTTCCAGTGTTCTGGACCCTAGGATAGATTCTGGGGATTCAAAGATGTGAAAGACAGGGCTGCCTGAGGACCAGTCAAGACGAAGTAGCTGATGAATGATTCCACAGGTGCTCAGACCTTTTTGTAGATATGATCAAAGGGCACCAGAGCCCAGAGAAGGCTTGGCCATTTCCAGGAGCAGGTAACACCTGAGCTGAGCCACAGACAGGTTAATAGCAGCCTAAGAAGAAAACAGTGCGAGTTGCCGTTGGTGGGCTCAGGGTGGTAGTGAGAGCTTGCTGGCAGTCCACCCTAGGCACATCAGTGCCTACAGGAGTGTGTTTCACATGAGTTACGATTTTCGAAAGTCTTTCACTTTCTTCCATTTGGACCCTCAAAATAACCATGAGTGATTGCAGACAAATTGCAGAGCACTCTCCTTGCTATGTCCTCAGCTTCTGGCTTCTTTTTACTTTGCTGCTTCCTTTTGTGGGAGGCTTCCCTCGTGGCTCAGACGGTAAAGAATTTGCCTCAATCAAGAGACCCGGGTTTGAGCCCTGGGTCAGCCCTAGAGAAGGAAATGGCAACCGACTCCAGTATTCTTGCCTGGAAAATCCCATGGACAGAGGAGCCTGGGGGGCTACAGTGCATGGGGTTGCAAAGAGTCAGACAGGACTGAATGACTAACACGTTCACTTTCCTCTTGGGGGAGCCTCTAGGGGAGAGGGGGCAAGCTCCAGAAACTCAACAAAATGTCATTCTCCTCTATTCCTTTTCAAGTGGATTAATACAAAATCTGATTTGCTGTTGAAAACAATAGAAGAATGAACCAGGCTCTTTTTTCATTGAACTAGAGATAACGCCTTAAAACAGTCTATGTGTTAAACAAAACCATCTGTGCTTGTATTTCCAATAAAAATATTGACACTTGCTCCATGTTTGAACTACCTCCATCACTTTCCCCTTAGTAACGAACCATAACCGAACTCTGCAATTCATTCTTGCTGTCACACAGCATGTGCACCCACCCAAGAATGTGTTGGGTGAAGCTACATGAGGCCTCTCATGCCTTCTTCTACTCACTCTGTCAGCCGTCTCCTCTCAGCGAAGCTGATCACTGTCCCATTTGAGGAAATCTGCAGAGCAGGATGAGCCGTTTCCCTCAGCAAGAGAAATCTGGTTCCTATTGCAATCAGAAAACAGGATTATAACGTTACCACAACGTCCCTGGCCAAGCCCCACCTTTCAGATCTTAGTGTCCCCTTGCTTCTGATATCAAAATCCCCCACAGGGTGTTTTCAGGTCCATGGCAAAATTCCATCCGTGATCAGGACTTGTGAGCTAGTGACTCATCATCTTGCCTGGTGCCACAGATGTGTGAAACCCCCCTCAACGCAAATCTAGCACCTACTCTGTTATACGAAGTATGCTCCCCACCCAGCACCTACCTCGCCTGGAAACTAGTTAGAAAGGCAGAATCTCAGGCCCTCCCCCAGGCTTCCTGAATCACAATCTCTATTTTAACAAGCTCCTCGGGAGACCCATGTGCGCGTTCAGGTCTGAAGACGTGCTGGTGTAACCTCCAGGAGTGCTTCTAACAGTGGAAGGTACAGACACCACACTGGGACCACAGGAACACACTTCTGGACAGACAGTCCCCTTGTTTTCTCTCTTTACAAACATCACGCTGCCCCTAACCACATCACACAACACATGTGGCTCGTGCACAACTTTTTACTGGTTAAGCAAATCACTTAATGGGCCACCCTCAAGTTTCTGCCTCAATCTTTGGGTCTAGGATGAGATAAAAAATGATCATCTTTCCATTCCTCATTTCTTTTCACAATAATTGAGAACAGCCCAGTGTTTTTTATTGGCATCATCAGGGTATTTTCCCCAAAAGGACCTTGAACAGCTATCATTTTCTTGAGTTACTCATACATTCATGCATTCAACAAACATAAATTGGCACCAGTCATGAGCTAGGCATGGAAAATAATTAGAAGAATAAGACTGGAAGATTATTCATGGAGTTCATAGTATCATGTATCAAGACTATCTTCATCCCACTCTTCTCAACACACACACACACACACACACAGACTCAAAACATACCAACATCTATAGCAGATTGTAAGCCAAACAAGAATCATCTGAGGAGATTAAAAACATGTCAGAGCCCACATCTCAGTAAATTAGATCAGGATCTTCAGGAGTGGACCCCCAGCATCTTTTTTTTTTTTTTTAAATTTTTTAAGCACCTGACTGATAGCTAATGGGTAGCCAAGGTTGAGAATGTCTTAAACCAGAAAAACACAAGAAACACCTTGACCTTTGGCCAACCCTGGGTTCTTATGCCCAAAACCTAGCATTGCCAGCAGACTGGGAGCTTAAGAAGTGGCCCTCTAGGATGTGTTCTGTGGGTGGTGGGAGGGAAGGAAGGGGAATGCTTGGAAGTAGTTCTCTGTGTGCAAAGGAAGTACCTCTGGTGGAAATGAGGGCAGCTTCACTCTGCTCACTTGTCCCAAATGCATTGATGGCTCTCACGCAGAAAAAGTAATTTTCATTGGGTTGGAGATTAACTTTCAGCTGGAGTCCTTTAATTCCAGAGAAAGATCTAAACATGAAAGGAAAACAATAATTTTAAATATAATGCTATGTGCTAAACAATACATCATATTTCAGTCCTGCAGTTCATGAACATCTTTTATTAACAAATCACTTATTTTTCCCTTTTTATGACCATGGACTTAGCAAGTCAGAGTCTATAAAATGGCCATCTTCCAGTAAGTTTACTTTATCAAATCATTTCTACCTTGGTCAACTTTTGTCCAATATTATGCCTTCCAGAATGCTCTTTGGAATAGAGCCAACAAAACCTTTTTTTTTTTTAATTCAGAAAATAGACTAATTTTGTGGTTAATGAGTCTCCAAGCATATGTTGTTTTCTTTATGAAATTCTGGCCAAGAGGGCACTTGTGGATTAAGATGATGTTAAAATAATCTATAATGCAAAAAAACACTATCTCATTAACAGATCCTGAATAGTGGAAAACCTAAAGTGATGATTTTGTACATAGCCATCATGTCAAAGCCACCCAAGTTAATGAAACTGAGGATCTCTAAAGAAGACAACATCCTTTAGAGCAAACTTCATCCTGGCAAGAAAAGAGAATTCTAATTGCCAAATAAAATCCCCAAAGTTGTTCCTAAACCTCCCATTTACAACGAAAGAAAAGTACTGGTCATGGTATTGGAATGGCAGTAGACTCGGCAAGTACACTGTAATATCCCAACCATTTAAGCTAAATGGACTTGCTGGATTTGAAGATGGAGTTCTGAACTTGAAATGAGCTAGAATAATTTTTGTGCCTCTTTTCCGTTCTCTTTAATCTGAGTGATTATCATATACTAGGGCATCTATACAAACAAAGTATACAAGTGCTCTTCTTTTAGCCTCCATTTGGGGAGACTTTGGACAAGTTAGACTCCTTGCTAATAAAAGAAGTTCTAATCTAAGTGCTACAGAATCAGAATCCTGTCCCTCTTAAATGTGCATTGGATACTAGTCATTGAAAACAATAGTGCAATAGCCTTCAAATCCATTCTTGGAGGAGGAGAGTTGTTTTTTTTAAACTGTTTGCTTTGTTTGTTTTTATTTTCTTTGGGTTTATTTTGTTATTAATGAATGTTCCACAAAATCATTAGAATCAAAGAGTGGCCACTGTTCATTCTCAGATTGATTTTCTTTTTCAGGTTATTCCTCCTTCTGTTGATTTATTTCATTCTCAATACCTACCTTAGAGAATACCATGAAGGACCATGAAAAGGAAAAAGTATCATTGATCCAGAAACAAATTAATTTAGACTTTTTCAAAGCAGAAAATCTGTACAGAGTAACAATCCCTCCCTGACCAGAGCAGCCCTGTGTCTAAAAGCAGGAAAACTCCATGTGTTTCTCAGCAGAAGGGGCCACAGAGGGGAGAAGCCTGGGTCTATTTGTGTATTTGCTATTTAGTACTTGCCCCTGAAAAAGGTCCCTGTAAATTCCCCAAACCTTATTAGTCGTTATTTCAGAACCTACCACCTGACCAGGCCCTTGGAGGGTACTCTCTTTAGATGCAAAGGAGAATGGTTGGATGAAATTGAGCCACATGTCCACTGACAACTAATTATGCCTCAACTAATTAACAAAACACTAGGTCCTATGACTAAAAATACAATTCTAAACTAGTATCTAGATCATTATTCTGGGGTAAATGTATTGCTGATCTTGTTTGAACTGATGACTGAAGATATGTTTTCAGTGTACATTAATTATAACAAGTTTATTGTCTCAATAAGCACACTCATATCTGAACTGAATTTCAGACTTCATCTACTCATTAAATAAATATTTATTGATCACTTATCATATGCTCAGGTCCTGCCCCTGCTTGACAGGACTAGGTGAGGAAATTTCATCTCTAGAAATTGGGTAGAACATGTGGGTTTCATTTTGTGATAATGCAGTTGTTAAATGCCAAGGATGCTGTTCTGGGGTTAGGTTTTGCTCTTAAATTTTATGAAGTATGTCAAGGAGGAAATTTTATATATATATATATATATAGAGAGAGAGAGAGAATGAGAGAGAGAGAGAGTCAATTACATGCTATGTCTTATTAGTCATGTAAAGAACAAAAGTCTACATGGTACAGAATCCAATATATGGGATCACTGTGCAAACTGGTCATGTAGACATGACAAATATGCACCATGCCCTCACTGAATCTATAAAAACACCAGGCATGAAAATGAAAGTAGTATGAAATATGGTAGGGTTTTATTGTTTATAAGTTGCTATCATATGCTCAAACATCAAGAAGAAGGCATAAAAGCTCAGATACAAATGGTTCAACTCTATGTCTATTTATTCTGTCTGACCTCACTTGAATGCCACAAAAGTCTTCATGTCAGCTGTCCCTACTGTTAAGCCAAATGAAAATTTCACAAATTTTGCAATTTGAAATCTGAAGAGTGGCACTCCTCCATAGATTATGATATTTTTATTTCAAAACCAAAAACTTGTCATAATTGCAACTGAATCCACATGGTTATAATGAGCTTCGCAGAGTCTGGAGTAGAATTCAAATTCACAGAATATCCAAATTGAGGTAATTGATTAAACAGCACATGGAACCCCAGCGAGTTATTGGTGCTTAGGTAAGAAGAGATTTCAGTCTTATCAACAATGTGGCCAGTCTGATGATTTTAGAAGTTCAGAGCCAATAATACAATCCAAAACACAATAAGAAATATGACTCAAAGTGTTTCACCCCGGGTCATAAGTGTGGGATCCTCTCTATAAGCACATAGTACAGTGGGAAGGGAAGGCTTTGTATTGGAGGTTCTGGGAATGTGAAGATTGTTCAACTCCAGTGTTTTAAGGCAGAGAGAAATATTCAAAGGAGACCTACTGTTTCCTCAGAAGTCTGAAGGGCTGCCATGTGAATGAGTCTGGTCCCTCTTTTGCTATTTCAGATGGAAATGAATGGAAGACCCCAGAAGGCTGATGTTTGCCCAATGTAACAAAGGCTTCTCTAGTTTGAGCCCTTTCATTCTTTAGTTTTTCCAGGGGATGACTGAAAAGTTTGCCACAACAAACCATAGACAATGGGGCAAGAAATATTTCACATGAGAATGGAAAAGGATCTTCATGAAGTAGAAAACCATTAGGGACTTCATGCTCATGAGAATATACTAAAAGCATTCCCATTAAATCAGAAGGAGACATGAGGTTAAAAAAAATTGAGAAGTAGGAGGTAAAATTATTATCACTTGTGGATAATATGACTGCTATCTAGAAAACCGAAGAAACTCAGCTGAAAAACTCAGAATTTAGTGAGATAGCTAGATGTGAATATAATATAAAAAATCAAAATCTTTCATATACAAATAACAACTAGATAGAAGATAAAGCAAAATAAAGACCTTATTTAGAATAGAGGCAAACATAGCAAAAGTGTATAGGATTTATACGAAAACTATTTTTGAAAATGATAATGAAGGAAAGCCCACTAAAGACTTGACTAAAAGGAAAGGCAGATCAGTTCTTGGAAAGGAAAATGCAACAATCATAAAAATTGCAATGCTCCTCCCTGAATTAATCTACCAACTTAACATGATCTCTACAAATACCGAATTGTCAAGGGCAGAGGAGTAGAGGGGACTACACAGTCTGACTCTAAAGGTCGTGTGAGAAATAAACTAGCAAAAAAAAAAGTTATGAAAGGGCAACCTAATCTACATGACTTCTAAAATTATAGTTATAATAATAAAGAGTGCATGGTACCAGCGCATAAATAGATGGGTCAATGGAACAGTTTATAAAGGTTGGGAATAGCAGCAAACACATAAGTTCTTAAAATATATAATAATGGAACTATTTCAAATCAGAAAGGAAAATGTTGGCAAAGCTGGATAGCCATACTAGAAAAAATAAAGTTGGATTCCCTACTCCATACTTCCTCTTGAAAGTATGTATTAACTAGTATTAACATTTAAAAAAATATGTATGGCAAAAAAAATTTTAATTGCAGCTTGTATCATAGATGAAGACTGATGTCCTTTAAAAACAAAGAACTTCTACAAATCAATAAGAAAAAATACTATACTTTAATAGGAAAAAAATGGGTAAAGGAAATGAAAAGTTCATAGGAAAGGAAATACATAGCTCTGAAACATACAAAAAGATGTTCAACCCAATAACAGAAATGCACAATTAAACTATAATAAGATTCCATTTTCTACTTATCAAACTGAAAGATCAAGTTTTATCACACCCTGTGTAGGCGAAAGTATGGAGAACCAAACATTCTTACATGCTGCTTGCCTGAGTGTAAAGCTACAGCATCTATGGAGACAATTTGGTAATATCTATTAAAACTCAAAATGTTCTTACTTTCTAACCAATCATGATACTTCTAGGAATTTACCCTGCAGATAGACTTGCACATGTATGAAATGATGTATGCACAAGATTTTTTCTGCAGTACTCTTTGTGACAATGGAAACAACTTAAGTGCCTCTCAATTAGTCAAATAAATTGATTATATTCTTAGAATACAATGAAATTGTTTTCTTTAAAACTGATGCATTTCCATTCGTATTGCCATGAGATACCAAGAAATATTTTTAAATAAGAAAAATAAGGTGGAAGAAATATATATAGTATGCTACCATTTGTTGAAAACATATAGCTGCTATATATGCACAGAATATCTAAAAAGATAAATATGCATCAGATAACAGTAATTGCCTCTGGGGGTGGGGAGAAATGAGTAAATGAAGTATAGATAGAAAGGAGACAATTTTCACTGTATTCTTTTTTGTGTCTTTTGAATTTGTACCATATTTACGTATTATCTATCCGAAATTAATTAAACAATTTATTTTCAGAGCTATATTACAAGTTCAGAAGCTGGTTAAATGTGTTTGCAAAATGCATATTAGTTTGAATTCTATAAAGTAACTTCTCTAGGAATTTTATAATTCAACAATTTGTGTTGGATGGAAGGTGTACATGTGCTCAAGGTAAGCTAAGGGCTGGTCACCACGAGGAGTGGTGATCCCCTGCACTGCCATGTCCAATACCTGGATCTGAACATATTTCCTCCCAGGAAAAGGGGGCGGCATGTGTACAAACAACATGGAGAAACCCAGTTCCATGACTCCTGGAAGCAGCCTACGGATGGTGCTGTCACTGCAGAGCAAACAGATGGCTAAGTATGAACTGTTTTTTAAAAACACAGTGGGCTCTTACGGTTGGCAGCACCAACATTCATCCAGTCAATCAACACCATTTAATGTGAACTGTGAAGAGAGCACATTGCTGGGCTCTATGGGGACCAGCTAGTAAAGTAGTGTTTCCCATACCTGCCTGGGCATATTAGACCTTCTGAATAGGAATCCTTAAGAGCGGCCTGTGAATCTAAACTCTAACGAGCATCTCAGTTGTTGTTGTTTTTTTAATGATCTGTTAGGTTTGAAAAACATAATTGTATGATAGCACAGGGTGAGAAGGGGTGGGAAGGAGAAACAAGAATAAGAAGAAAAATCTATGAGAACATAAGCAACATGAAATACAAGAACAACTAGTTAAACAGTTTCAGCTGTTGGAAGCCATTTATAAAACTTTAATTAACCATAAACATGTAATTTTTTATTTAAGATGAAAATTTTTGGTTAAATCAGGATTAAGAAGGAAATTCTTTATATGTTGACTTTTTTAAACATAGTAAATAAATATTTTTCAACAGGCCTTTTTTTTTTTCATTTGATAAATGAGTCTTATTATAAGACTCAGTGTTAACTAAACATCACTATTCGTTCATAATAGTGTAGAGACATAACATGAGGACAGAATCCTGATAACCCATGGAACTTAGGCTTTCCTATAATTAGAATCTCTCACAAAATCAAAGAGTCGATCAAAGAGATGTTTTCAGCAGAAGGATCCTAGAGTTTAGCTTTCTCTGTAGTTAGTTACCCTCCAAAGTTTGAATGATACCATTTACATTTCTGGTAGAGAATCCCAAGAACCTAATAACATCTATTCATTCTTCTGGACTCTCCAAGCTCTCCTTTACCATGCCAAGGTCACCTGTGGGTGGACAATTACCCGAGGCCCCATAGAACTACCTGCACAGAATGGTGATTTAAATCATGCTTTCAGAGCCCGTTTAAAAAATGGTTACATAGGAATGCTTTTGCATCTTTTCTAAAACTGCTCTTAAAGACAATCACTATTATCTTGTTCAATAGCCCTTATATAAAGATCTACATGAAAAATTCATCTTATAACTGAATGTCAAGAAATAGAATTGTCTCTCTTAGTGAAGTGTTGTGCTTCCTTTTTTAAAACAGATGAGTTATGTAATCTCTTTCTTTCTCCCTCTTGCTCTCTCCCCCACTCTTCTGTTCTCACTTTAGCTGCCAGGAAGTTCATATTCAAATTGCATGTCCCATTGAGGTATTGTTCTTAACCTGTGCTTTGTGATACAATTTCCTTACCTCTGCATTATCTGGCTCTTGCCCTTACAGGGTTGTTTTTAGTGGCTTTAGTATGACTGAGTCTTTCATTGTGAACAACTGGAATCGTTTTGAAAACTGCCAGATCGTAAGTTAAAAGTAAAAGAAGAGGTTGGTTTTCCACTGACTGAGGTTTTACTATACAACCAGGAGGTGTATAGAATTTTAAATGATCAAAGTTAAATCAGATTCATTTGGGAAGAAAGATTTCATTTAGAAAAAGCTGAATGCCAAGAATTTCTGTGGAGGTGGAGTTGTGGGGGGGTAGGTTATCCTATTACTTCTTAATTACTCAGTGAATTTTGGCCCAATCATGTCAGCGGTGCTCCTGCCATCCTATGAAGCAAGCATGGGGGAGGAATGACTGTCTCCTTTACCCACAGGCTGTGCAGAAGGTCAAATCACTTGCCCTTGACTGCGTGGTCAGTCATCACCTGTCCAGCTGAAAGCTTAGTAAAAAAAAAGTTTTTTTTTTTTTTTTTTAAATGCTGGGATTCTTCATCTCCTGATCAGGCATTGAGTTCATTAGGAAATTCACCCTTACTTTTCCTTATAGGGACAAAGTGGCAAGTGTCCCCAGCTAGATCACCCGGCTGTGACAGACAATCCTGTTCCCGCCCCACCACGTGTGACTCCAAAGGCTGGAAGCAGGAGAAACAGGAGCTCACAGGTCCAGCACCCAGACCCCAGCCCACCCTGAGGGGGGTCCCAGGGAGGGTGACCCAGGAGGGTCTCTCCACCCATCACCTTGGCTGGGGCTGGGGAGCAGGAAGTGCACTACCAACCACTTTTGTGGCGTATTGAGTCTCACAGATTTGTCATTCAGTACACAGCTTCTTTCTGCACAGCCCACACGGCTAATCCCTGTACTATATTTCTCTCAGTTTTCCCTCCTCCACCCACAGTTCTGCTGACTTCTCTCCACACAGGAGAGACAGAACAGCTGAGGAAACAGCCGAGCGGTGGAAAATTTTTGAAAGTGTTTTGAGCCCACCCAACCTGAGGAGAGCATTCAAAGAAAAACAGGAAAGGGTGAGTAGGAGCTCCCTCAGCCCCCACACACAAGCCAGGGATTGTCACTCCCGCCCACCCCCAGCCCAACAGGGGCCGACTGCTGGGCTGGAGCCACAGTACCCACACACCAAAATATGCAAATGTGTTTTCTGTGAGGATGATGGCATGGAGACAACTGCTCGGCTGTTTTAGACACCACGTCAGGAAGCTCGGGAGCACAATAGGCTCACTGCATTTAAACACCTCCTCTAAGAGGTCAACCAGCATCTTTGGTCTTAAACTGGAGGTCATCATTCTGGGAGAGTGAATGCCAGTCTGAAGATGGATGTGTTTCTGTTCTGGCAACCAAAATTAGACTCCCTAATCTAAAGGGTAATCAATGCCCCCTGTGTGCGTATGTGCAATTTCATATTAGTCATCCTTTTTTCCCCCTCTTCATTTCAATTTCTCTTCCTACTCCAGACGAGAGCTTTTAAGGCTGTCTGTCTTTTCAGGGATTGAGGGTGAGAAAGATCTAAATTCATTTAGTTCTTAGTTCTGTTTAGTTCTCCATATTTTCTTTGCTAGAGATTCCAGTCAGTGAGATGACTTGGAGTTGGCAAGGACAAAAGGAGATTGGCTAATGCCATCATTCATCTACTCATTCACTCATTAAATAGACCTGTAATGAAAAGCTGCACAGAAAAGTTTCCTGTTCTTACCTAGTTTTTTATGGGGTTTTTTTGGTATGTGTTTTGTTTTTACATCTGATTTAGCATAAGAGTTTTGCATAGAACCTAGAATGTATGCAAGGGTTATGTAACCAATGGATAAATAAGATTATAAGTGTCCTTCCCTATAAGTGATCCATGAAAAGGTTTCCAGTCTTCCAAGTTAGACTGGTCCTATCTCCTAATTAAGTATCCATTCACTAAAATTAACTCATTCACCATTCTTCTTTACTCTGTTGGCACAATTTGCTTTTTTTTTTTTTTTCTGATTTTGAATGACATTATCCTCAAAACTGACCTAACTTTTATTGTTGTTGTCAGCATTATGTATTCGATGCTAATGATATATACCCATTCAGGTAACACATTCATATTGAGTAGATACAATATGCCAGATACTGTCCCAAGCACTGAGGCTGCAACTTGACGTAATAATCCCTTTATGGAGCCAACAAGTGAGTGGGATCAGACAATGCTTGGCTTGCTGCTGTTTCTAAGACACAAAATAACTTTAATTATGCACTGCTATGCAGAAAACCAAAGTGAAGAATGTGGTTCTAATAAAATGGAAAACTAGGGATGGTTTGCTTTGTTAGCTAGGGGTGATAAAATGTTGAGATTCTTTGTTTATCAGTTCTACTGTCTGACTAGCTCTTTATAGCTGACATCCTAGAGATTGGCAATATAGATGATTGCTAAATAGCTAATGTTTAGTAGAGTTTTGAACCATCAGACATTGTAAGGAATATTTTAAAGTTGGTTTTAAGAACCAGATGGTCAAAGACACAAGACACATGACCACTCCAAAAGAGTCGAATTTTCTTTCCTTCCTGAACTCTTAAATTGGAGAACCAAAAGAGCTACAAATGAGTTTTGCAGCCCTGGGCCTCTGAAATTAAGGATGAATTATTTCATAGTTTGTTGATGCCAACCAGAGATATAAAGCACTGAGGCTTCTTGTATTCATGAGGGATCACTCCGATGTGGTGTGTCAGCAGTAGACTTATCAAACGAACAGGGTAGTGATTTGTGGCCAACAAAATTGTGCTCGCCTTAAAAACGACCTATTGTGAGATTCATCAGGTATCCATAGAGCCTGGAGAGTCATCTTTGAGCTGTGGATTGAACATACCATTCTACCTCCTGGCAGTGAGGGGTCTTTTAACACCTAACCGGAAAACAGCTCCCATCTCCAACACAGCCCCAAACTATCAACAAGGCTCAGAATGTGGAATTTCCCTTCACTTCTTAACTTGTTGGACCAGGTCCATTCAATAACAAAGGATTCTTGTATTGGTTCATAACTTCTATAAACTTCTGCTTATCCAGCCTCTCAGACGTTCTCCTTTGGCAAGAAAAATTAAGAGAACCCACTGGCAAAGTCTCAAAGGGATAAATGAATGACAAGTCATCTTTTAATAAGCTCAACTTTTGTCTTAATGAAATTGATGGAAGGCCACTTTTTCCCTAGAAATGGAACTGTCATTGATTTCTCTAGTTTTGATGAAGGATTTGTTTGGAATGCATTCTTCATCGTTGATATCAAATTGACTTTTTTTGAGAGCCTCAGAATGACCAGAGAAAGGAAAACCATTAACTAAAGGGGTTCTCTCTTTACATCTATGTTTTTCAGATGACAAAAGAAAACAAGGATATACAGTAACTCCAAGCTGTCAGGCTATTAAGGTATGTTAATGCAGTCTGTGTAATGACACAAATTTTAGAACTAGTAGAAAGAATAAGACGAACCTGAGTGTGCATCCTGACTCTGAACTCTCACTCCATCATTTAATACCTTGGCCAAATTATTTAACCTCCCTGAGCCTCATTTAATGGAAGTCATGACCTCCTCCTAGAATTGTCGAGAGGGTTAGATGAGGCTTAGCACAGCTCCTGACATGTTGAAGGCCCTCGGTGATGCCATTCTCCTTCCTTCTCCCTTTTGCCTTCTCCCTGTAGCCACACTTATGAGATGACATCACAGTTCCCTCAGTGAAATGGCTACTAGGTGTCAGGGTTTCCATATTTCTGCTGATTTAAGAATCCAATTGTGCTGGTATTATTTATGCAAATGCAAGCTGAGGACCAATGCTATAACAGGGATGAGTTACTCCAAAGCACCCCTTCGTGGTCTGGTCTTGCCTTGGAAAGAACTGGGTTTTCGTCACTGATGATGGAGAATGATGGGAGAGATTGCCCAGGGACTCAGGCACTTCTGATCAAATGCTCTCACAGCATCAAGAGTTTTTATGCAGAGAATGTCCAGGACCCTCATGAGTGACATTCAACAGTGATTAGCACCTTGGACTCTGAAATCTAACAAAATAAGATTTGAGTCCTGATTGCCACTCACTAGCTGCTAGCCTCTCAAAGCATCTGTCAGCTCTCAGAGTGTATGTAAGGATTAAATAAAGCAACATACATAAGGCATTTATGCCAGTGACTTGGTATATAGTAAATGCTTAATAGAAGCCAGTAATAATCTCTCTCGGTGTGTTTCTGTCTCTGTCTCACTCGGTCTTCCTTCCTCTGTTCTTTCTTTCTCTGCCTAAGTCTCTCTGTCTCTGTGTGTGTGTGTGTGTGTGTGTGTGTTTCTCTCTGAGTTAACCACTCAGCTATTTGCTAATCATTGAGTCCTGCCTTCCAGCAATTGGCACATTAACAGAGATGTTGTTTCTTGTGTGTTTACTATGTACTCGCTTCTGCTGAAATGCCTACATCTCACCCTTACACACTCTACTCAACGTTAATTCATCCTGTGATCATTATTTTATGAAGCTCATCTTCACATATTTGAAAGAAATGATAATTATTGCTCAGTTGAATGAAACCTCACATCATAACTAAATAAATAGCTGTGGCTTGATCAGGAAGACAAACAAGAGCTTAAATAATACACTTTATTAAAAAGCTGTCTGATTTCATACCATTATTTCCAAGTTCCATATCCTGCCAAAATAATTTACCTCAGTAAATTTCTGATTTTTAAATGTCTCTAGCAAAATATGGATATTAATAATAATAATCTAAATATTCATCATGGAACATCATTCCCTATTGCCACAGATTGGAGGTTAAGAAAACACCACCTCACTAAATAAATTAACATTTACCAAAGACCCACTGGATATACAGCCTTTTATTAATAAATTTCAGCTTCGTAATTTTTATTGAGAGAGCTTTACATTTCTTTTTTCCTGGAAAATCTCTAGAATTTTCGTGCTCTTGAAGAGGCAAGTATGTCTGTGATAATGTAAATGTAATTAGCTCCTTTTTATTACCAATATATTATGGAGACATTCAAATTTACATTATACACAAGCTCACTATTAGTTTCCTGAGTTAGGTGGTACCTATTCTGTATGACTACTAAAAAAGTACAGAACATATGCATATATCCTATCTAATGATTCAAGTTAAATATACCTCAAAGAATGTTCTATCTTATTAAAATTCACATACATTTTTCTTACAAGGGAGTCACCACTCTGCACTGTAGCGTGTGCTTTATTACAAACTCAGAGTTCACTGATGAATAGTGATAGAGCTGCAAATCCAGTCAACAGCTTCATTAGCGCAGCAGCGTTCTCAGAAGCATTTCTCCCTCTGTGAGCAGAAGCTTGGAGGCCGGTCTGGAGCCCCGCGCTGGGGCTCTGCCCGCGGAGAGGGGTCCTTACCTGAGGCCCTCGCCCCCGGGCGCGTGCGGTCTGCAGTGCTCCAGGGTGTAGGTCGCAGCGGCCTCCGGGCGGGCTGGCCGCCATCGGATGGTGGCTGTGTTCCAGCACACAGTGCAGTCCTCGGCCCGGATCACAGGGCTGGAGGGGGCTGCAGGGGGAGAGCCGAGTCAGCTGTGCGGCCGTCTATGGCAGTTCTGCTTCCCTGGTCACTGGGCTTGGGGATGATTCTAATTTTTTTTTTAAATATGTCCTGAGTTGAAAACCCAAAAGGTATAAAAATATACATAGTGAAAGGTCTCCCTCTCATCTTTGCCTTTCAAACTGCCCAGTTTTCACCCATCCCCAAACAGCTTCTAATAGCAGCTTTCTATAAATTCTTCTATAAATCCTACCAGGGTTTCTTCATACATATACAAGCCAATGAATATGAAGATTTTTGTCCCTTCCTTTATGCAGAAGTTAGCTGCCATGATCTTGCCATCAATAGGTACTCAATAAGTTGTTTTAAAAGGGAAGAAGAAAAGATAAAACAGAGGGAGTAAGTCATTTCTCCCCCTAAGGCAGTTACAATTATCTTAAATACAATGCAAACTTGGCTTATGACACACCTGCTTAAGCCCCTGTGAAAAGATTCCATCATGGGAATGCATTTCCAGTGGAATACCATGGCTGAAAAATCTTTTGGGGGCTCCTAGCACCCATAGGAGAAAGCCTGAGCTTCTTACCTTAGCAAGTGTGAACTCTATGTACTAGCCTTTCTTAACTCATGTCCTCTTCTTGTTTTTAAGTCAAAGAAATAATACCAAAGTTCTTGTTGTATCCCGCACACTCCCTACTCTTTCTTACCTTGACACCTGTGTTCATATGTCTGCTTCAGATGGAATACACTCCTTTAACATATTACTTCCTACTGGTCCTTTAATGATTCCATTCAGGCATAAGTTCTAGGAAGCCATTCCTAATTCTGTCCCTGGCCCAGCCAGTCTTGGATATCCTTCTCGAGTGTTCTGGATCACAGCCCTTACCACACATTTTCTATGATTTTTTGTTTTCTATCTCCCCCACTTGAGTATGAGCTTCTTGAGAAGAGGAGCCCAGTCTTATTCACTGTTGTAAACGCAGCACCGTGCAACCCCCAGCATGCAACAGGTGCATTTAACAAATGCTTATTGGTTGATCTTAATAGTCTGTAAAGAACTGAGTATTGCCTCTTAACACCCCTTTAACATCTCCTTGTTGTTGTTGTTGTTTACTGTTGTTTGGTTGGTGAGTCATGTCCGCCTCTTTGTGACCCCCTTGGACTACAGTCTGCCAGGCTCCTCTGTCCATGGAATTCTCCAGGCAAGAATATGGGAGTGGCTTGCCACTTCCTTCTCCAGGGATCTTCCCAACCCAAGGTTCGAACCCGTGTCTCCTGCATTGGCAGGCAGATTCTTTACCACTGAGCCACCTGGGAAGCCCCTACCATCTCCTTACCTGTTCTAAAGATTGCTCTTTCGCTGGGCAGGCTACATCCTGTGAAATTCACAGCCATTACCCACACTTGATAGCATCGGTCAGGTTCCAAATCTTCAAAAACACAGTAGCTTTCTTTCACAGTCACTCTGTATTCTTCTACCAAATCTAGCATAAAACACAGTCACAAACTGTAAAGTATCTTCCTAAGTTAACTGAAAGCTATAGCTATTGGAAAAATTCAACTACACATTTTTCAGTGGGAAATACAAACTGATAAACTTACAGATATCACTATGTGGTAGATAGCATTTAAGAACATTCAAGCAATAAAATTCTAAAAGATAAGTAGAATGACATAGTATTACTTGTGAACACTTACCAGAACATAATAGCACATTAGTAAGATTCTGAGTTTCATATACGACAATTAAAGTAACTTGTTTTAATAGCAAATACTAAAATTGCATGGAATTTATGTTAATCTCAGTAATACACTCTCAAGAAAAGTCTTAAGAAGCAATGGCAATATTTTAAAAGAGTACATAATAAAATAAGGACAATCCCATGTTTCCTAAATGTACAATGTTAAAAAGCATCTTTATAGATTAGTAAACCATTCAGTATGATTTTCAAAGTTTCAAATCTTGATTCCTCATCTTGAATTCCAGAATTCTTTCAACTAGACATTTCCATAATTGATAGAAATACTTAAACACCATTGATAGAGCATAAACTATTCTAAGAAATAACTTTGTTCAATCAAGACATTTCCTAAAATTACTTATTTTACTTTCAGTATTTTAGTAGTAAATATTATTCAATAACATTCTGAACACCTGCCCCTTGGGCCAATCTGACTACTCTTACTGAAATTTCTTTCCTTTTAAAAGAATGATTTTCTTTTCTAAATTAGCCTCTGGTAATTCTAAGTATCCTCTCTTATTACTCTAGGATGTCATATCTTCAAAACCCCTCCAGTTAATAAAGCCAGATTATTACCTTTTAAAGTAAATTTAGGAAATCTTCAACTCAGCAGGTTTGTTCCATTGCATCTCTTTACCAGTGAGATATACTTTCTGGATGAAATTTTGGCTTAAATAAGGTCATAAAGACATATATATACACTGAAAAATATTTCCCCCATAGCCTAGAACCTGGGACTGCAGTTCTCAACAGAATTATCCTTTTAGACTAAGTCGTTTAGCCTGGTACTCCTTTTAACAAAGCACATAATATATGTTACTGGGGACCTATTACACACAGCACAGTATCACAGTCTAGACCATCAGATTATTGAACTGGCATCAGCAGAGTTCAAGGCATCAAAGGAATGAGACACAAGACAGATATGTGTTTGGGGCATGGCAGGGGAAGGTGGGGAGGTGAAACACTTTTATAAAGTACTCCAGGAAATAAACAGTTGTTAAGAAGAGTCTTGGAGAGCCATGAGGTTCTTTGCTATAACTGGATATACAGGGAGGTGAAGTGTGGTATAACAAAACAAACACAGAGGCAAGCAAATAAAAACATAAGCTTTGAAGTCTGAAAGGTCTTTATTTAAAACCTGTCCTGGTCCCAAGTAATCTTTGTGGTCTTGGGCAAATTATTTAAACTCACATCTGTTTTTTCAATTGCAAATGGGAATAAGAGCACTTTTCTTGTTGTGCTGTAACAGGTATATGGTAATAGGTTCCCAATAAGATATGAGTTTTTACAGACAAATTTAGCCAACTTTACAATATGCCTATGGTTACATTCTTACTTTTTATAGTTTAAGTATCAGATGACATCCCAAAAGACTTAAATATTGATTAACAGTGAAATAAGTTATAATTCATTCCTTATTACAAATTGGTTCCTATGCCATGTCAATCTTGTCACATGTTCATCTGATTTCCAAAAATATGACTCTACCTTCAACAAGCAACACAGAATGCCAGCTCTCCCAACTCTGATCCATCAAAGTGCCTGGCTTCTAGGACTTAGTAGAGGTCTTACTGAACAGAGAGATGTTTACAAAAGGCTCAACTGTAAGACATGTGATCCATTCACCCTTCCAAGCACTTTTACCTCTATCTTCACATTAATTTGGGACACCAGAAGACTATATCATACAGTCTCCTCATGCCTTGAGAAGTGTGAGCTCTGAATTTACCTTTATAGTTTGTTTGCAGCTTTTATCAAAGGGGGTTCTGAGAAAATGCCAACCATGATATCCAATGCTGCATTTGCACTAAAATTACTGTGGAGGGCAGTGTCCTATATACAGCTCATTTCTCCTCTACAAACTGGGACACTTTATGCTTGTGTTTTAGACTTCAGTTCTGATCAAAACTTTGTTTTCAACACTTTGGTATGTTACCTCATGCCTGAAAATGAGAATCACTCAATTGCTCTTGTTAACCTGAGAACTCAAAGCCAAATTTGAATTTCAGTTAAAGTATTCATATTGAAAAGTATTCATTCATGAACTTTATTCATGTTAAAGTATTCATCATTAAGATGATATTTATGCATTCTTGTTTTCTTTGGTCCTGATTTCCAAATTTTGCTTATATGTCATTTCATTATATAATTGTTGGTTCATTGTTGCTTTTATAAGTGGCTACAAATGCTTTGCAGAAAGAGTCATAATAGGTATATGTTTAAACACTACACATTAAGATGTGGAAATGTACATATACTTCTGAATTTGTATAGCAATCCTACCGTTTACTTCTTGGTCATCTTGTGGCTCCTCCATGCAGTAAACCTGGAATGAATCAATGACATCTTCTTTGTTCATGCTCCAGTAAACTGCAATTGTTGTGCTAGTGGCAGAATTTGGTTCCTGAGGTTCTAATCTAGGAGGTTGTGGAACTGGAATATAAACAAGATTTATTATAACTAATGCTGTTTTATTGATTTCTCTTTCTTTTTGCAAAAGTCACTTGTGCTTATTGATAATAATGCAAGCAATACAGAAGTACATGGAGGAAAAATGGGAGGGCTATCTTGTTCTCAACAGCCCCTAACCTCAAGGATATCCCTTGGAAGCAACCACTGTTATTATAGTTGTATGTAACCCCCTCCAAAATGTCTTTTATGCATGAGTACATATACACTATGATACACATAAAAATAAAAAAAAATGGATTTCCCAATGGGATCACTTGATAATATTCTTCTGCAGTCTTATACTTTGAGTAATAAACTTATACAAGTTAGAGGATGCAACAAATGATGTGGTTTTCCTTCAAAACAAAACCTTGAGTTTGCATTGCTAGTAACCAATATCATATCCTTCTATGTCAATATAGAATCTATATTCAAATAGAGATCAATGAAACCCTTTTTAGCTATAGTTGCTTTATCATCAAGGCTGCAAAAGACTTGCATGAATAAAATATCAAAATACACTTTCTGAAACTACTATCCCATTTACCCATATCCAACATGACTATACCTACAATTTCTTTCATTTATATCATATGTGATATACTTATCACCTATGATAATACACATGTTTTAACACTACGCTCTTAAATCATCCCACCCTCGCCTTCTCCCACAGAGTCCAAAAGTCTGTTCTTTACATCTGTGTCTCTTTTGCTGTCTCGCATATAGGGTCATTGTTACTATCTTTCTAAATTCCATATATATGTGTTAGTATACTGTATTGGTGTTCTTCTTTCTGATTTACTTCACTCTGTATAATAGGCTCCAGCTTCATCCACCTAATTAGAACTGATTCAAATGCATTCTTTTTAATGGCTGAATAATATTCCATTGTGTATATGTACCACAGCTTTCTTATCCATTTGTCTGCCAATGGACATCTAGGTTGCTTCCATGTCCTGGCTATTGTAAACGGTGCTGTGATGAACATTGGGGTACACGCGCCTCTTTCAATTCTGGTTTTTTCAGTGTGTATGACCAGCAGTGGGATTGCTGGGTCGTATGGCAGTTCTATTTCCAGTTTTTTAAGGAATCTCCACACTGTTCTCCATAGTGGCTGTACTAGTTTGCATTCCCACCAACAGTGTAAGAGGGTTCCTTTTTCTCCACACCCTCTCTAGCCTTTATTGTTTGTAGACTTTTGGATAGCAGCCATTCTGAATGGCATGAGATGGTACCTCATTGTGGTTTTGATTTTCATTTCTCTGATAATGAGTGATGTTGAGCATCTTTTCATGTGTTTGTTAGCCATCTGTATGTCTTCTTTGGAGAAATGCCTGTTTAGTTCTTTAGCCCATTTTTTGATTGGGTCGTTTATTTTTCTGGTATTGAGCTGCAGGAGCTGCTTGTATATCTTTGAGATTAATTGTTTGTCCATTGCTTCGTTTGCTATTTTTTTCTCCCATTCTGAAGGCTGTCTTTTCACCTTGCTTATAGTTTCCTTGGTTGTGCAAAAACTTTTAAGATTAATCAGGTCCCATTTGTTTATTTTTGCTTTTATTTCCGTTACTCTCAGAGGTGGGTCATAGAGGATCCTGCTGTGATTTATGTCAGAGAGTGTTTTGCCTATGTTTTTCTCTAGGAGTTTTATAGTTTCTGGTCTTATGTTTAGATCTTTAATCCATTTTGAGTTTATTTTTGTGTATGGTGTTAGAAAGTGTTCTAGTTTCATTCTTTTACAAGTGGTTGACCAGTTTTCCCAGCACCACTTATTAAAGAGATTGTCTTTTCTCCATTGTATATTCTTGCCTCCTTTGTCAAAGATAGGGTGTCCATAGGTGCATGGATTTATCTCTGGGCTTTCTATTTTGTTCCATTGATCTATATTTCTGTCTTTGTGCCAGTATGATACTGTCTTGATGAGTGTAGCTTTGTAGTATAGTCTGAAGTCAGATAGGTTGATTTCTCCAGTTCCATTCTTCTTTCTCAAGATTGCTTTGGCTATTCGAGGTTTTTTGTATTTCTATACAAATTGTGAAGTTATTTGTTCTAGTTCTCTGAAAAATACCATTGGTAGCTTGATAGGGATTGCATTGAATCTATAGATTGCTTTGGGTAGTATACTCATGTTCACTATATTGATTCTTCCGATCCATGAACATGGAATATTTCTCCATCTATTTGTGTCATCTTTGATTTCTTTCATCAGTGTTTTATAGTTTTCTATATACAGGTATTTTGTTACTTTATGTAGACTTATTCCTAAAAATATGGAATGCTGCTGGAGTCCAGCTCCGGCAGCCAGGGAAACGCCCTGAAGGGATGAATGGGGTTGGCGGAGAAAATGATGCAGTCTCTCGCTCAAAGCACTGGGCTGCATGTTTATTTTAAGCATCAGGTTTTCTTTTATACTTTTACAAAAGCATTAGGTCAGAGGTATGACATCTTCAGTTTCCCCTCACCCATATTTACTGTCTCCATAAATCATTGTTGTCCTTCAGAGTTCCCTCTTAAGTGTCCTTGTTATAACGTTATAACTCAAGTTTGTTTCTGGGCTGTATATCACATTCCTCAGTTTATTTCTTATCTCTCTAAATCCTGCTATCCCCTAGTAACTCAAGCTCATCATCTCCTAAAAAGGCTTTTAGCTATTAGTATCTCTAAAATACCTAGTTTCCATAAGCTATAGTAAAATACGGCAACACTACAACATACCTTAAACTTTTAGCTTCTAACTATTCTTAATTATTCCTAACCCCTAAACTCAGAAAACTTCTTTTGCCATAAACATTCCCCTTACAGGCAGGTTTCAAATAACAATGTTTCCCATGGCCTCAAGCTGCAGCCTATGTGCTCATCCTAGAACATTCTTTGTAAAGATCCTTGAACAAATGTCAATAGTTAACTGTATGGATTATAACATTCTTTCCAGCCAACTCAACCAGAGGAAGGAAAGGACAAGTTAGAATCACAAGACCTAACTCCTTCATCCCGGGACCGTGCCTGCGGGATGAGGAGAGGGGGTTGGGGCAGTGCCTCCATTTTGTCAGTAATGCCTATCGCGGCTCCTGACAGAATGCTTCACGAATTTGCATGTCATCCTTGCGCAGGGGCCATGCTAATCTTCTCTGTATCGTTCCAATTTTAGTATAGGTGCTGCCAAAGTGAGCACTGTTCTGAATTTTAAAGACAACAATATTCTCAAGTGTTTTACTAGAGATTTTAAAAGTTTATAATTATGCATATTGAACATTCATGTATATACAATGCCATAAATTAAGCTCCTATGAAATTCTTCTCCAAAATTTTTGAGATATAAAAGCATCAAATATAGTTTACAAATTAAGAGGAAAAGGTTATTCCCATAGTTGGACAGATGAACTGTTTTAAAATTTATTTTTGTGGTTATTATTTTCCAGTCAACAATTTCCTGAGAGATGAGCTTGCTGAATAATATAGACTAAATCTTATGTGATTACTTTATTAAAAGTCAACAATGAAGGCAAAGAAAACAAAGGTTAGTTCAACAGGAAAGTGGAAATTAGAAATAAATGGTTCTAAATTTAGAGAATGGAACAAAAAGAGACACACTGAAAAGATTCAACACAGAGATAAACAGCTGAGCAAATACATAGTTATGAAAAATGAGAAGCAAGATAAGAAAATGGGCAAGGTCATGAGCTTTGGAGGGGAGAGGCTGGCCCAAGGTTAAACGCCACATCCCCTACTTTTAAGTTGTGTTACTTCAGCTTCAGTTCCTCCATCTTTAAAACAGGAAAACAACAATAATACTATTTACTCCCAGGATTGTTGTAAAAAGCAAGATAATGCATATGAAGTGCTTAGCAAAGTACTTGACACATAACCAGTGTTAACATTCAGAAAGCAACATGGCCTTTGCAGGAGCACAGAAAATGGAGGAGAGAAGGCTGGAAGCCCCTGACGATGGAGCTGAAGTAGAGACCCTTCATCTGGTAAACACAGAGGGACCACAGACATAAGACATCCTGGGAGGCTGCATGAGAAGGCAGGAAGCCCACCTGTCAGAGCACCTCCGCAAGGGCTGACAGTGCTTCAGAGGCTCTTACACTATCTTTGGCTTTTCTGTTTGTCTTCCCAGCAGAAAGTCAGTCTCACATTCTAAAGGGGTCCACCAGATAAATATAGTTCAGTAAATTTTCATGTTGCCCTGGTTTATGGAAGAGCCAAGCAAATTGACTATTGTCTATCATCTTTGAAGTAGTGCTGGAGAAACTTTTTGAAGTACAAACAATGAAAATGCTCCCTTTTCCTCTATGAATTATACATTCAGCTTTACCTGCTTTTTAAAATGGTAACATCTTTTCAGAAATCTCTGTATCAGGTAGCTTAGCAAACTTTAAATTGATAATTGAGCCCCCCTCCCAAATCAACAAATTTTAAGGAATAGGCAGTTGTAGGGAATTAGGCAATGCATGTAGGCTAGAAACAATTTTGCACCTAATCTACTCCTTTAAAAACACTGAAACTAATACATCTTATTTCAAGACAAGAACCACTTTTATTGCTTAAACTATTCTAAAATTTAAAAGGGAGTATGAATATTCTATGTATGTAATCTACCAACAGTGGCTCGATTTACAATTCCTATGCGGCACAAGAACATCAGAGGCTCAGACTTTACACATTATTAACACTATTTACACTTCTAGAGTAATAAACATAAGTAGGAGTGATGCCAAAAAATGCAAGATGATTTTAAGGCTTCTTAGACATAGGCTAAGGAACTGGGCAAAGGCATCACCCCCATAGATTCCCTCTGCCTGACAGAGTATGCCCATAAAGAGCTGTCGTGCTCAATGAGCTAAGCATTAGATCAGCCGCCACTTCAATACTTGTAGTGGATACAGATTCCCACTCAACTGAGGTTTCAAGAAAGTCCCCAGGAGAACAGCATTATTTGCAGTAGCCAAGAGATGAAAGGAACTCAGAAGTATATCAACAAGTGAATGGATAAGCAAAATGCAGTATCAACATACAGTGGGATTTACTCAGCTTTAATAAGGGAGGACATTTTGACACATGGTACAACATGAGTGAACTTAGAGGACATTATGCTCAGTGAAATAAGCCGGTCACAAAAAAGACAAGTACTGCAGAATTCCATTTACATGAGGTACTTAGAGAAGTTAAATCCATAGAGACAGGAAGTAGATTGGTGGTTGCCAGAGGCTGGGGGTGTGGGTGGGAGGACTGAGGAACTGTTATTTAACAGATACACAGTTTCAGTTTTGCAAAACGAAAAGAATTCTGGAGCTGGATTAGTGGTAAAGGTTGTACAACGGTGGCTTCAACATGGTTAAAATGGTCAATTTTATTTTACACATATTTTACCAGAATATTTTTAAGTTCTTAGAAGCAGAGTCAAGAAGCCTTGGGGTGTCACAAATCTATGGTTATTCCCCCTTTCACAGCAATACACTCAGCCTCTTTGGTGTAGACCAGCGGTTCAAGTGCAGAGACTCTGAAGCCAAACACCCCCGCCACACACATCCCCAACAGCTGTGTATCTAGAGCAATATCAGAAACAATTCTCTGTTCCCTCTATTTCCTCACCTGTCAGATGGGAATAACAATAAAACCTGTCTCCTAGAGTTGTGAGATTAGAACGACAGTCTAATTTGAAACAGTCTCCACCCTGCCAGGCATCACTTAAGCAGGGAAGAAATGTTAGGGGCTGCTCTGCTTCTCATTATAAAAGTCACAGCCTTCCCTTACTCTGTGAAGAAGAGGCACAATGTGTGGCATTCATATCTCAAGAGACCAGTCTCCCCTTAACAGCTTGGAACTACTGGGACTGCGACATGTACTGTTTGTGAATGAATCATAAACACTTTGTGACCTCTGAAATGTACAAAATGCCCCCTCACTGCCCATTAGATATTCAAAAGAATGTCCTTCTAAAGGAACAATAGCATATAAAGAATCCCTTAAACATAAAAGAGCTACTCTGTTGACCAGAATTTCTTGGTTTGCGATCTTGGCTCCATTCAAATGCTTCTTAAAGACATGATAAGAAAATACCCCTTTGTTCTGAGATATACCTAAAGAAAATCCATTAGGACAAATAACTGAATTTTTCATTTTATATAGTGCTGGGGGCTGGAGGAGGGCTTTTTGGTTTTTTCGTTTTTTTAAAGACACAGTAGGCTTTTACTAGTTACTAAATTAAAACTCTCCCTACAGGAATAAAAGTTAATTCTCAATTTGAAAACAGAAATTGTCTTTATGGTTTGCTTTGCAAGATTATAGCATCTTTTAAAGAGGGCGTCTAAGTACATTTTACAGTAAGTGAAACTTGGTTACTTCACTGAAACACAGCAGCTTTGAAAAAAATCTAAATAAATTTCATTGTCTTGTTTGTTAAAATAGCACATTAAAAAATATTTTGAAGAGTTGGCAGGATGCTTTTGACAGCTGAGTAGGAGGAGGCTCCTGGCTACAGAGCATGATGCTGAGCTGTTAGTTCTCTACGTTAATCTGTTTAGTTTGAAAAAAGGAAAGAGAACACAACTGAAGAGGGCAAAGCCACTCCGAAAGAAAAATCTATACAACATGTATGAAAATATTTGATTTCTCTTTCCTTCTATACCTGGCCGCTGGCGTGAAGCAAATAATCTCTAAGAGAGAGAGAGAGAAATCTTCTTTTAAGAGAAAAAAGAGAGAAGACCCTTCGATTCCACGGCTACATCCCTCCACCTCCTCAGTATTCCAACACAGTCACAAAGCTTCAAATGGAAATGCCGTTTATAACTGAAATGGTATGCTAGTCTCACACTTTATTTCAGAATCTAGCTTTAAATTCTTACAAGAAAGATTTTTGCTTTTCCAGTTATAATTCCTTAGCTTCAAAAACTTTACAAAACAAACAAGAAATAATTGCCAAATTTCACTGAGGTAATTAATATATTGAAGTTCCTACCAGCCACTTGTTTTAACATCTGGTCACTTCTTGCCGAGCTATCATCATAATGTTCAAAGAGTGAAAACGCAGCAGGCATTTTCTCTAAAGAAGCAGTGTTCTCCATTGCAGAAAGCAACCTGTTGGGAAAATAATTCTGTATAAGTCAAGAAATTACTAACATATACATAATGAAAGCTAAGAACAATTATTCAAAATGAAGTTGTTGTTGGTATTGGTGGTGGTGGTTTTTGTGAGGCATTGTAGCCAAAAAGGATTTAAAATGTTTCAAAATCTGGAAAGATATGTCTAAAATCTATTCAAAGGATTCTTTAGTACAACTGGTAATATTAGAAACTCCATTCCTATATCCTTAAATTGAACAGATTCCATTGAATTATACAGTCTTAATTTTGCCTCTATAAAGTTAGTCCTAAAAATGATTACACTTGAATGATTGTTTTTATTCCCTAAAGATAAAAAAGGTTCAGAGCCCATCTGGAAAGTCACATACTTTGTGATGTCTTTGCTGTTTTCAACTCTCAATATTAAACATCTAGCCATTTGGTCTTTCAAGAAAATCCACGCATCTCCTAAATGCCAGGCACTGCTGTGGGTACAGCAACAAAGGAGGATAAAGTCTATCTATTCTCGAAAGACTAAATAAGCCACAGTATATAAATTGTTAACTTTCTTTATATTCAAGACCCTATTAGGAGGGATGCCAACAAATGCCAGCACTCAGCACTGGCATCCAGGTGAAACATGGACTTAAAAAAAGGGTTGATTCTGAAGAGGAAAATGGGGGAAGGAAGGACTGCAAAAACATTTTTCTTTAGCATGAGGGCCTAAAATTTGCTGAGGAGCTCTCCTCTGTGTACTTTACTCAAGAGGACGGAAAATGCCTTCCAGAAATTAAGTCAACCACTAGGAACTCCATGGACTTTGGGCAGCACACACCCACTGCTAAGCCTTTTCACTTGCTACTGGAATGTTCTTCTCCTAGACACCTGTGTGGCTCCTGCCTCACTTAATTTAGATCTCTGTTAGAATGTAAGCCCCTCAGAGAGGCCAGTCCTGCTGCTTCTTCGATTACTTAACTCTGTTGTGTTGTTTCCTCAAACTCATTACAACCTATTTGTTTTGTCTGTCTACTTCACCTGAATATAATCTACATGCCGAAAAAGGACTTTGCTGGTTTCACTACAGTATTATGTTTCTTGGCACATAGTAGGCTTTCTATAAATATATGTGAATGAATAAGAGGACAAGGTTTCATTTGGGTAAGAATATCAGGATCTTAGGTCTGGAAAATTTATCAGTATGAGAGGAAAAGATGATAAAATATAACTGAAATATTTAAAAGAGTGCTCACTATGCTTACAAGTGTTACGAATAATAAAATTCACTATTTTCTGATTTGAGAGGGATGCTCCATTAGGGGCTTCAAAGAAGAGGTAACTTTTGGTGGATCTTAAAGGATCTTTAGGTGTTTCCTAGGCAACAAAGGGAGTATGAGTGTTGCTGAGAGAACAGCATAAATGAAGGCATGGGGCTATAAAAATGTAAGACACTCAAGGGCCACTGAGAACTGGGAAATGGAGACAATTAGAGATGAACTAGAAAGGTGATTTGTGACTTGACTGGGAAGACTTTCATGTCCACCAAGAGTTTCCATTTTGCCCTTTAAGGCAGGGAGAGTTACAGAAGTTTTTACACAAGAGAATCTTAGAAGAACACCCTGGCATGAGTCTGAGGGAAGATCTCCAGCACCTGGAGAGGTGGTGCAGCCAGTTGGGAGGCCCCAGGATGCTCTAGATGAGGGAAGGCAACGTGAACCTTCATTAAGGCTTTAGGGATGCAGAGGGTGGGAATGATAGACTCAAAATGAACAAACAGGGGTTACGAGTGCATATACTAAGCCCTCTCAATACATGTCACTGACTAAATGGAGGACTCATCGTAGCACAGAAGCTGTAGCTATAGATAAAACACGTAAAATGTTTGAATTTTCCCTTATGCACTGATCTGTTAAAATCTATCGGTGTGTGTAAGGGCAAGCCGATGTCTTTTTATGAGTGGGTCCTACAAATGGTTGAGACTCTCTTCCATTATTATAACACAAAGGAGCAAAACAGAGAAAAAACACGCATCCTCTTAACAGAACAGCATTTTCCAAGCAAATGTGTTTTTCAGAATATGCAAATTTTGAGTCTAAATATGTTTGACAGCATTCTTTAATTTAAGCATTTTTGGTGTTGTGAAAAATCATTTAATATGCAAGCATTGCCTTTAGATATATAATATGATGAGAGGGAGAAAAAGCGAGGGGAAGAAACTAGAAAATTAGCATTTCTCATAGACAGGAACACCAATAACATTGAGACTTTAAGGTACAAGTTGTCATGAGAACCTGAAAAGTTTCATTTCAGTGAAAAAAATCAATCTTCATCACATGTGTGCACATTTAACAAGATTTTCTTTAATTGCTCATATTTCTTCATCAAATCCCGAATTTTGTTATCTTTTTTCTTTACAGAAAAATAATGGTTATCCCAAGTATATACTTTCCTTTTGGCAACATGCAGCTTTAGCAAAGGTTAATTCATTGCCAACTGGACAATGAGATCAAAATTAATTAAAAAGACACACAGATGAACAAGTTCAAGCACAAAACCAAAGAAATGGTATTTAGAATTAAATGCATGTCAACTCATATTAGCAAGTTAATATTCTAATGTTTAGAAAAGTAAAAAATGTGAAACTATAGCATTTTTAAAGGCAAATGCATTTGCAAATTTTCATTCACTAAATTTTCTTGCTGATTAGTATCTTGCACAAGTGGATGAAATATAATAAATAAGCAAAAACACCTGTATGCTGTCCAGTGAATACAGAATGGCATTCTAAATCCATATACTTTGGGGGGTAAAAATAAATGTCAATAATACTTAGAAGAAGTGTGTAATTAAAAAAAAAAAAAAGAACACTGGGAGCAAGGCCTGGGTATCAGTTCTCAGACCTGCTCAGTGTGCCTCTGGCTCTTCTGTGAGAACTGGTCCCACCTGGACACTCCTGTAGTGGATCTGGGCCGGAGCTCCAGGAGCTTCGGTTTAACAAACCACACAGGTAGTTCAGGCACAGTCAGTCTGTGCTACCCCTGGGCCAGAGGACAGGCTGTTATAAACCAGAGGTTCACAAGCTTTAAAAATGCCCTGGCCATACCCCACAGCAGTTAAGCTAGAATCTTAGGAGGTAAGACTCAGTCATCAGCATTTTTTAAAGCTCCCTGAGTAATTCTATTTATAACAGAGCCACTGTAATAAAACCCTTATTGATTATTGCCAATATTAATATACAAATTGTTTTCTTAAAGCATTTTGGCAATATTCTTTTTTTTTCCAGAAATTGTCAATATAGTTTAAAGTAGATATTAAACATAAATTTTAAGGGGGAAGTTTTAGTTTCATTATACATTTGTTATCAATTTTTTCATTGTCTATTTCGTTGCCCATATCTTTTTATTCATACTAATTGTGATTAAATTATGGAAGAAATGTTTACATATTGGCAATATTCTGTTGAATAGATTTCCTTAACAGGCATACAGGATTCATCTGTGTGGTTCCCATCTAAAAAATCAGGTTTCTAACTGGAAACCATTTTTCTATACTTTAATATATCACAAATTCCTGATTTTTTACTTTATGCTATTTTACAATTTGAGACTGAGTGAAGCAAACTGAAGATGATATTCACAATTTTAGAAATTTACATTAAAAGGGTAAAATTGATTTAAAAAAACATTAGGCTCAGCCTGTAGGAAAGACCTCAAGCCTGGCTATAGGGCAGAAAGGAAAATGAGTCAGATCAGTATGAGCATCTCATTATCAGATGCTCAGAAGATAAACAAAAATCTGCTGTTAAGTGTTTTTATAAACAACACTTCCTGATTTCTTGTTGAGTGTTTTGCCTTTTAAATGAATGAGGAACTTCTCTTAGATTGAGTGTTAAAAACAACAAACACGAAACAAAAATCAAAAGAAGATTCATTTAGGTGAGCTGAACAGAAAGAGAAGATAAATGCATGCCTGTCTTTTGAAGAGAAAATGAGAAAACATTGCATTAAAGATTACATAAGTCATCAAATTGCTCAAGGCAGATATGAATGATCCTTTCAAATATTCATATATAACCAATAAGTCGAAGCATCTACAAAATGTTCTGTACGCAGTGATGGCAAAGATAGCCTAGTCTAGATTAGGTTGGAAATACAGACTACATCTCAAGGAAGCAGTTAAAAATCTACATTATGATAACTGTTATATAACTAAAGCACATGCAGTTTTCTTTCAAAAGCTTTCATTTAGCTTTTAAAAGCACTGTAGCTAAAAGTGCAAATCCAGGAGCTCACTAAATGTATGTCTTTTTTAACCGGCAGCTCATTTTCTATAAAGCACCAAAATATTAAAAATAAAGCACACAGTCATGCTATTCTCAGTTGCCACTACATTGTGCCGTGTTTTCTATACCTTCCATTGATTTCTTCAAACGACTTATGGAGGAATGAGAGAGACAGAGAGAGAGAGTGAGAGACGGGAAGGGGCGAGGGGAGAGAGAGAGAGAAACTAATTAACAACCATAAAGAAAAACCAACCTAGAGTGTTAAGATTATGCACATCCTAATCATCATTACACTCCTCAGCTACCTTTGAGGTTGTTTCCTTTGGGAGGCTTCATTCCAGGCAGCAAAGGAATTAACGCTCAGAAGGGGTGGGGAGTGGAGTCTCCGATGGAGGGGGCTTTAGATCTACTCTCTACCTCTGCTCTGCTTCTCTCTATTCACTAACAAATGGATTAGTTTCCAGAACTGAGTTCTCTGAAGCAAGAAAAATGACTTAAATGTGTTCAGTGTGTGTGTGAGAGAGAGCAAAATGTAATCAGTAGTTATCTCTAGATGATACCTTCTCTGTGCTTTTCTATATTTTCCAAATTTTCTAAAATGGATATATATCACTTTTATAAGTAGGAAAAACATGCTTTCTTTTTCACAGCTTGTTCTTCTAGAGAGAAGAAAATATTCTTATCGAACCCAGGTAAGGTTCTTAGGGAACACAAAACACTTTATTAATGTTATACTTCACATGAGGTACTTAATTTTAAAATACCAAAGCTTTGCCTTATTTAAGCACAATGCAACTGAATGATTTTCACCCTCCTCTGAGGATGCCACGTCCATCCCACCCAAATTTTCACTGGATGGAGATGTTCCCAAAGGCAAATCAAAAGCCTGACACTGCCCGGTTTTGCCTTGCTCTATCTCCAGTCTTCACTAAAGGGCTGGGAGGACAGAGGAGCTTTGACAGCTCATCATAGAAAGGTGCTTTCTTCGGAGCTGACAACTGGGTCTGGAATCGTCCTCGAGGAAAACGTCACCATCACTCCTGGTTAATCCTGGCTCTGAGGAGAACCAGCATTCCATTGCCGGTTTAGGGAACTGGGAGAGCAAAGAGCGGCCTCTGGGCGAAATTTGAGGAGCACCCAAGGGATTCCCTGTGCACTTGCTTGAATTAAGAAATCTGGTCCCCAGGAGGACCCTTGTAAAAAGGTTAACATGATACCTAAAAGAGGTATCATACTATGTCATCCTTTTGCATGCTGGAAGTGTACCAAAATGTTACTCTCCACTTGAGGCTCAGAGGGAATGGTTGAGAGGTCATTTCAGATTAGGGAGTGGAGTGGGGACGGGCACTGCAAGATCAGGCCAGCACCCACAGGCAGCATAGCACAAATAAAGTTTTCCGGCTGCTTTCCCTCCCTCTTAGAAGGCGACCAATCCATTGTGACAGAACGGACAGATGATGCTGCAGGCTGGCTTCCGTGTGCCCTTTCGCCGGATCTGGGTGTTATGGTTTTAAGGATTGGATGGGCCTTTTCCATGGGCATCTGGCATGCCTTAATAATTTTTAAATGAGAATTATAGAAACTCCCCAGAGAGATATATATGATCTCAGGAAATAGCAAAAGTTGAATTTTTAAAAATAGACTTGGCCAGGCTGGGTTCAAGGTGTCTGGCTCTGTTTGAAATGGTGCTTACAGTCAAGAAAACGGTCTCATCAAGCTCCTCGGCTTCTCTCACGATGGTCTCCAGGGTGTCCTTGGCGGTATCCATGCTCTGCAGAAAATGGACCATCTGGTCATGCAGGAACTCCATCTTCTTTTTCTTCACTTCCTCAAAGCTCTGGGCTTTCTCATCGTACTGCGCTAAAACCTTCTTCACCATTTCCTCATTCTGTTCTTCTAGCCGTTTCTCATTTTTACTACAGTTTTCCTAAAAAAACAAAGACAAAAAAACCACTTCTAAGTGAAAAAAGAAGTATATGTATTTTTTATGAGAAATACTAGCCTTTTAAAGAATTAATCTTTGGCATTCTGGTAAGAGAATCATAGATGATGTACACAATCTGAATTTTCAGCCCATCAACCTCCTTTGCCATAGTTAGCTTTGCAACAGAATTCACTGTAAGAGGGTTATCAAGAAGGATTTAGTTAATGAAACACACACAAAAATATCTGTGTCTTGCCCACCTGCATTCCCACATGACAAAACCTGGCATCATGATGAATGAAGATCAGGTAGCCAAGACGGTTCAGTGCCATCTCTCCCACTCTACTAAAATCAGAGTGTGAAGGAGGGAACAGTGAGGATACTGGACAGGGTGCCACATTCACAGATGCTCTGCAGAGAAGGGGTACCTTCTGCCAGAGTCAGAGAAACTACATGGCCCATCTGGACAAACTCAGATGCTTAGCCGTCCTGACTAGTGTGTGTGACAGTCGCTCAGTTGTGTCCGACTCTTTGCGACCCCATGGACTTCGCCTGCCAGGCTCCTCCGTCCACAGGATTTTCCTGACTAGAGGGCTAGTGATAAGGTGATCATATTATTTACTGTCTAAAAGGAACATTTTGGTGGCAGTGGAGGTTGGGCAGCAACAGCACTAAAAGTAATCAGGAGGGGTTAATTGATTTACAACTGATTTACAAAGGTCTGAGTTAAGCTAGAATGAGGAGTGACGGGGTAACTGCGCTCCAGCCTCCCACAGAAGCCTGTCAATCCCGACTGATGAGTAAGGATGTCTGGGCTGCGTTCATATATCAAAGGAGCGTTCCTATCCCCTTCCTTCACTACAGAGAGAGCAGGGTCGGCGTGAACTCATCAGAGACAGTGGTACCATGAGAGACACTCATCTGTCCTTGGCATGGAACACCGGGCAATGCTTTATAGCATCTCTGCAGAGCTAACTCAGTGAAAGGCAGGATGGTAGAGCAAGTAAGAACCCAGACCTGAATTCCAATCTTGGCTATCAACTTACTATCACCTTGGGTAATATACTTAACTCTAAATCTCAGTTTCTCATCTATAAAATGGGAGCAATAATAACTCCCATTTCATACGGTTACTGTAAGGATCAATTTAGACAAAGCATGTAAAGTGTTTGCCCTATCATAGTTAGTACCCTGTGTGTATCTGTGTATGTGTTTTTAAGGGCACATCATTTATCCTTAGACAGGAAGTAATCTCACTGATAACACAGAGGGAAGATTTAAGGACTACTTTTAATGGAACAAAACCAACAATAGCAAATCACAAATGCACACACAAACCCCAATTCAGGTCCTTTTAGCTTTATTTACTTATGATGTTGTAAGCAAATCGGGATAAAGTAAAAAGGAAAAGGTAACTTACCTCAATGGTATTAAAAAAGGATTCTATCTCACTAACAAAGGCTTCAATCCTCAAGGATTTTTCTTGCAAATCTTCTAGAAAGTCTGCTAATTGAACCTGAAGAAAAGAATGAAGCTATCCTTAGTATATGACATCTGACAAAAGAACTTCAAGCAGAGAGTTCCAATTTCCTTATAAATTTAGTATGTTTGGTAGAGATACACTATATCATGTTCACAAACAAATCAACTTTTAAATTTTCTTTGCTGCTTCATCTAAATTGACCATATAGGTAATGTCTGATAAACAATTAGGAGGCTTATCAGTGAGAGCAATAAACAGTTTATTTTCCTGTGCAAGAGGAAGGACTTCTTGGTCAGGTGGTGAATTCAAAGCATACTTGTTTTAGTAAGCTATGAATTGAATTCTTTCTCCTTAGTAAGGCCTCAATTTTTATACACTGTCTTTCTTCTTAGATGGCAGACTTTTTTCTGAACTGGTCCAACATATCTGAGAAACCTCCTCACATTTGCACCAATGGTTTCAGGTGTGCTTGCCTCACATGACCCTGAGAAGTCACCAGGCCTGAAATCTAGCATATCAAACAATGAAAACTATCTACTAAAGAGATCTTAGGATTCTAATGACCCTCAACTGTACTTATTAGTTATAGAGTTAGCTGTAACCTATTCCTCAAAGCTTAACAACACAGAATAAAAGAGCTTCCATCTGCCTGATTCACTATCCACAGAATGATGGAGAAATTACTTTGTGGCAAGTCCCTTCAGGATCTGGTTCTCTGCTTCCTGCTCATGCCCCCGCCTCTTCTCCACAGGGCTTCAGGATTCTCTCACCCTTGCGCCTTTTTAGAAGGCAATCCCTGTCTCTAGAATGTCCTCCCTGCCCTAGTTGGCTAGAACTCTATCCTAGTTAGGCTCGCCAAAGCTGCACCTTCTCAACACACCTTCTCCATCTCTCCAGTCCCCCTCCACCATTTCCTCACTCCCAGAGGGCTTCTCGCTCAGAACACTGATTCCCACGATGCTGTGTGATTTGGGGGAGCTACAAGTCCAGGTTCCTTTATTTTTGTTTTTATTCCCTATGATGAGCACAGCTCTTAACATGGAAAAGGAAGGGAGAGAGAAAGAGGGAAGGAAGAGAGTGATGGAAGAAATACATGACAGATAAAAGATAATCCACCACAATGGGGATGGAGTGGAGGGAGAAGCCAGGACCTGGACAATCTACAAATGCAGCCATCAGTTCCCGAAAAATCACAGATGGCCACTCACAAGATGCTAGAGAATTCTCAAGTGACAACTTCTTAAATTTATTTTTAATTTTTAAGAAGTGCCAACCAACTCAATCTTCACAGTCCATTTAATGAACGAAGCAAGTCTCTGGCTTAGTCAATTTGTTTTCCACTTTCTGTTCAATCTCTTTGCAGAAGGTCCGGAAAAAAATAAAAAGAACTTTAAAATTGTTTTAAAGCAGAAGCCATCATATCTCTCTGCTTCTGAAATTTGTTTTAAATTGACAGCATTTAGACAGAATTATTTTTTTAATTTCTAAAACTCACAGAGATAAACAGAACATAATTAAGAAGGCTGAAAAAAAGTCTTCTTTCTGCTGACAGTACCCTGTAATTGTCAGTTAACAAAACCAAGTGTCATCAAAGAACGGGGCATATTTCATTGGTGCTGATGCATCTGAATGCATCTGAATGCCTGAGAGTCCAAAAAGAAATTGAACCATGGCCTACCCCCAAACTTGACTAGGTAAAGTTTCAACAAAATTTCACACTAGAAAAATAGAACTAATATCATTCAAGTTAAGAAGGATTACTTTTCCAGAAAACAAAAAAACAAAAATTCCAAGATTCAAATGTGTTATCCTACTGAATCAAAATGAATCTGACAATTATCAGTGACCTAATTGAATGATCATATTGAAAACCACTACTGTTATGAAGGCCCTGAGCAGAGTAACATGGATGCACATCAAAAGCATGAGCTCTGGCATCAGACAGATCTGGGTACCAATCCTAGCTCTGTCTTCTATGACCTTGGACTTAAACTCTCTGAGCCTCTTTTGTTACCTGCAAATCAAAGACAATGACAGGGTTTTTGTGAGAATTAAAAGATATCTTGTATATAAAGAACTTAATACATTGCCTGGCCCATAGTAAGTGCTCAGTTCTTGCTATTACTTGCAATTTTAGATCATTCTGCTACTATATGGAGAATAGATTGATGAAATAAGAGTGGAGATTCCAGTTAGAAGGCTATTGAAAGGTAGGTGAGAATCTTAAAGACTAAGTGTTTGATTCCCAATAGTATTCCTAAGAAGTAAGATATTTATAAGGATAGGTGTTGTGACTAACTTTCTAACATTGGGAGTCTATAGACATAGCCAGAAGAAATGCAAAAACTTTCCATTTCTAACATCAATTTTATAAATAAAGAAGAAATGTGGAGAAGATAAAAATTTTAAATGTCTTACTGTCTTGAGCATTTTATAAAACTTGAAATAAAATTGTTTAATATGATATAAATGTGTATTTTTAAAGGATCACACTGTAGATAATAGAAAATAAATTGTGTTCTATACTCTAATATGTATTTTTGTATTTAAAATTATTTCTTTTTTGGATAATGTTAAGAGCTACTTTTATAAAATAAACGACCTCAAAGACAGTTAACTGGGGATGCCAGTTATTTATCCTGGTATACACAGAATTTAGAAAAAAACTGGCACATATTATGTACCCAATAAATGCCTGTCAAAGTGATGTTAACTAAATAATTAGGGAAATATTCTTAGGTATTTTTTTCAGACTATTATGCCTAAAGATGAATGTATCAAATATTGGTCATTTTTTAAATTGAGAAAATGAGAAAACAGATTGTCTACATATGATTACACACTTACACACTTTAAAATCTATTTACCTTTACAGCACTTATAGCTGTATCAAGTGTTGAAATCTCATGGTCCTTGTGAGTTCCAAGCATCTTGTCAACAGCAGAAATTGGGCTTTTGCATGTGTAGCAGTATGTGTCAATCTGAGATGTTTTCATTTCCTTTTGTTCCTTCTCAGTTACCAACTCTGATAGTAACTGGTCTTGTTCTGCTATCTCTATGCCCAACTCTTTCTGTTCAGCATACTTTCTTTGTTCCGCCTCAGTCACAAGTTCATTTTCACTGACATGTTCAAAGGATTCTTTTCCTTGAGATAACACATCTTCAGGGGTGGACTCTGAATACAGGTCCTCTGATAGAGTGTCTTGAGTAACCACTTCATAATTCAGGGATTCAGCAAATTCATACTCATCCTGAACAGGGCTACTGCGGACCCAGTCTTCACTCGGCTCAGGGGGAACCGTTAATTGAGGTTCTTCTTGCAGTGTTTCTTGAATGCAAGTTGCACCAGATGCAAATTCTTCCTCTGGGAAGGACACTTGTACTGGGACATTCAGACTGACCTCTGGGTTTGCATTTGCTGCTTCATTAGTCTGACTGCTTGTTTCATCTACTCTCTCTAGGACATGATGGGTGTCTTCAAATGGAACTGCATAGCTTATTCTCTGGGTAACCACTCTGACTTCCTCGGTGATGGGAGCTTTCCTCTGCATAGCTACATTGTCAAGGGTCTCCATGTGGCCTACTGATTCTCGTTCCCTGTAAGCTGCTTTCTCTTTCCCTTCCAGACTCTCCTCCCTGCCAATAGTTGCAAACTCGCCCCAAATTTCCCCTTCTGCAGTTATTGGTTGGTATGAATCATCCTTACCAGTTGGCTTTTCTTCGAGGCCTTGGCCTTTGTCCTTTTCAGTTACAGATGTGTCATGGAGAATGTCATCTTTGAGTATGTACTTCTCAAAATATATTCCTGTTCCATCATCGGTGTCAGAATTTCTGCTCGGAAATGAAGCTTCAGAATTCACACTGTCACCTTCAGAAGCTGTCTCCCCTTCTTTCTTTTTCTCTCCAACTGCTTCTTCATATAGATCTTTGTATAAAAATGCAAGTGCAGGTGGCTCCTCCAGAAGTTCAGGATTGATGGCTTTTGCAGTGGTAGGAAATATCTGGGTTCGTGACAAAACTCCTTCCTCTTCATCAAATAAAGGCATCCCAGGTGACTTTGAGTCCACGTCTCTGTCTATGCTCTCTGGAGCATCTCTGTCTGTTAATTTTTGGATAACCAAAGACTTCTGGGTCTCTGGGTCAGATAATTTGCTGTAGTCCTTTTCGAGTCCATAAAAACTTTCATCTAATTTCACCAAGTCATATTCATGTTCTAGGGCACCTTCCTCTGAACGTTCTGGGAAAGAGACAGTTTCTTCTGCAACTTCCTTTGAGAGTTCTGCCTCTACATTGAATTTCCATGGAGCTCTCTGTTTTTCTGGGTCAGGGAAGATGTTATAATCAATCAGTGTATATTTTTCAAAGTAATCGTCTTCATTGGGACTTGTGGGCTGATTAAAGGCTAAATCACCAGTTTCTGAATCTGTGGATAGCTCCTCTTTGGTTGTATGAATCTCCTTTTCTTGGTCTTCTTTCAATGGTATAACTTTTATATCAGAATCTCCTAACTTACTCTGTAATGTTTCATGGCAAGCAACTGCCTCACTCTCATCATAGAGTATAGGCTTAAATGAGATCTTCTCTTCCAAATATTCTAACTTATCTTGCATTCGTTCACTTTCTTCCTGATCAACTGAAGAAATAAATGCAGGAGCATGAATATTCAGTATCTCACAACCTTCAGAAATGATACTGAAGGCACTCTTTTGCTCTTCAGAAAGTCCAGCTGGCTTACTAGTCACTGTAAATTCTTCATCTCTTACGCTTGTGTCTTCAGGCTCCCTAGAAACCATCTCATCAGCACTGACTGTTGATGCATTAGTTATAAATTGAGCATAGTTACTGCTTGCTGAAGGGCATGGTTCATATACATGGGAATCTTCTACAGCCTCCCAATGGTGTTTGGAAACAAGAACAGGCTGTTCAAACATTTCAGATGTTTGATTGTTAGATGTTTGAATAGTATGGACTGTAGGCCTCTCTGGAGTCACTTCTGACCATGATAGTTCTTCTTTCTTCTCTGGACTAACTTCTGGATATGCTCCTGAAGCGAGTGTTTGTGGTTTCACAGATGACAACGGATATGAAGGTGTTTCTAAGCTCTTTGTTTCATCAAAAGGACGATCTAAAATCCTTTCAGATTCTTTAGATGGAGAACCTTGTTTACTTTCTTTTGTGGTACCTACTGGGCCACCTTTTGGAAGCTTTGACACTATGACCTGTCCCTTTTCTTCACTGTGAGTCACCACATCCCTGCTTGACTTTTCCAGTGCCAGGTTTCCTTCCTTAGGTAAAGAGGGCTCATTTATTTCATCATGATAAGGAAGAGCCACTGGAAGGAAAGCCTTGGTTTTCTCTACCAAAACTTCACGTTCTTCTAATGGATGTGGTGGACTTCCTACTGCCTTTGTTTCCCTGATTTCAGAGAAAGCCTCTGAGATCATGGTTTCTGATGTTTCAGAAGCTTTAGTTTTAACTAATAAAAGTGGTTGGGTTTCACCCAAAGTAAGATGGAAAGAGATATCTGACTCTTCAGGCTGATGCCCGGCTATACTTATGGAATATGGCTGAATTTCCTGCTGCTCCCTTCCTTCTGAAAATGCATGTGACCGCTCTTCTTTTTCTTCTCCTTTCTCCTCCTCAATAATTTTGTTTCCTTCTTTGTGGTCTTCATTTTGATAGACTTGCTGCAGCACAGTAGCAGCTTTTGGTTCCTCCAATTTAACAGGGCTAGGCCCATGTGTAATTTTTGCCTTCTCTATTTCATTAATATCTCTATGTTCTAATGGGGCTGCTGTCTCTTGTTTTTCTGCCAGAACCTTCTTTTCTGCCAAGGAATATGATCTCATTCCCAAGTTACCTTTTTCCTCAGCTGGGCTAACAGATCTGAGTTTTATTTCCTCTTCAGAAATTTTCAAGGAAACGGGTTTTGGCATCTCTTTCCCTAGTCTGTCTTCACCAAGATCAATTAAACTGCCTTTAGGTTTTTCTCCTGGCAAAATTATTGACTCCAGCTTCTCTGATTCCTCTGTGATATTTTTACTTGCAAAGCTAGAGGAAGCTGATTCTGGCTGTTGTGGCACCTTATCTGTTGCATCAACTAAAAAGAGTGGTTTTTCTTTTTGATCACTTCTTGGCTCTTCTTTAAGAATAGAAATATTCCATTTAGATCGAGGGGAGATTTCTGGCTTCTGGGGTCTTTTACTATCAGTGACATGAAGAGGAACAGCATTTTTGGCTTCTTCCATAATGGATTTCTCACCCATGGGAGAATAAGATTGAATTCTAAGATGTCCCTCACCATCAGCAGATGTAACTACTGAGGTCAGGTCCATTTCTTCTGAATAGTCTAGGACTTCTTTCTTCCCATAATCGTCACTAGATGTCTCAAAGTTGGATTTTGGCTGTGGCGAAACTTCTACGTTTGATAACAATGCCGGCTTTTCTTTAAAATCTTGATGCTCACCAGATTTAGCTAAAGAATCTGTGGATTCTGAAGCAGTTTCAGGTTTGGCCTCTGGGAACAGATGATCCACTGGCTTCTCAGTTCCATGAACGTCAGCTGGAGCAGGACCTTCAGAATCAATCACAGTCACTGTTTTCTCTTCAGATGGGCTGGGCTGACCTTCTAAATCTTCTTTTTCAGCAACTTTGTTATCTAGAGTGCTTGATCTAAAAAAGAAACTGGACACCCATGATGTGAACGATGAAATTCCTTTTGCACTTTGCTGGCGGTTTCCCTCTCTCATTAGCATCATCTACAACCTTTGGCTGAACCACGTTGGATTCTTCTAACGGCTTCTCTCCAGGCACAGGGGATATACGGCCATGTGCTTCTTTTTCAATGCCCAGTGCACATTCTGCCTCTTCAGCCAAGACATGGGCAGCTTTGACAAGAGAGGGAGGAGTTTCTGATTTGACTTGTTCCATTGATGGGCCAGACACTCGTTTCTGGAGGCCTCCTTCATAAGGTGTTTTGATTTCTTCCTGGCTGTCTTCTTTGCAAGGCTTGGAAATTTCTGTATTTGCTTTCTCCACTACCAAATCTTCACCCCCCACAAAAGAAAGGGTCTGCTTCCCTTCTGCCTCACTTCTCTCCACATTTACAGCTGGAACTAAAGATTTTGGTTTGGGGGCCAGCTTTATTTCTTCAGAAGAGTAAGTTTCAGTTGCTAAGGTCTCTACATTATCACGGGAGGTATCGAGAGTAGACACTGGTTCTTGGAATGCTAAGTGAGGTTCTCCTGCAGAAGGTGGCAGAATTTGCTTTCTGATTTCAGCAGTGTGGTCTTTCTCTGGCAGACCAGGCTTGAGCTGCCCTGTCATCAGATCACTGGTACCAGAGGAATCCAGCTGCACCGATCCCATGACTCTTTCTTCACGATGACTTACCAAGTCTCTTTCTGGCTCTTTCAGCATCCAGTTTTCATCCTTTGGAGAAATAAGGGCCTCTTTTATGTGTGTTTCTTTAACATCTGTAGGTTCAGTTGTCATAAATAATTTTGATTCTTCCAAAGGCAAATTTTCTTTCATAAACAAAACTTGTTTAATACCCAGGTCTTGTTTATCTGCAAAAGACCTGCTTATGTCAGGTAATGTAACAGCTTGATCTGAATCAAGTGCTTCTTCAGGCTTCTGTTGCACGAAGAGGTCAGAAGAAGTGATCTCTGATGGCTCTGTTACACTCTGCAGTCCATGAAATGAACTCGGTTGGTCTATTTCATTTAGCTTAGTTACAGTATCTTCTGTCACTTGTGCCTTCAAATTTCCTATTGGAAGGAATGGGCTTATTTCTTGTTTTTCTTCTTTTCTAAAGTCAGCTGAATGGCTCAGCTCTTCTGATAATCCTTTTGAGGATAAAGTGTATGACTGAAGTCCTTCTGGGCTGTCTCCTTCAAGTCGAGAAATAAATGCTTCCCTTGATCCTAAGCTAACTACCTTAGCAGAGATCGATTTCATTTCTTGAAGCTGAGGTTCCTCCCTAAGGTATGAAGAAACCTCTGAAGTTTCAGGAACTGTAGTTGACACGTGAAGTTCCCTGTTTTCCTCTTTTCCTTCTTCTCTGCTCCTGAGCTCGGGTAGGCCCTTTGCTAAGACAGAATTCTCTGTTTCAGGTAGGGGAGATTTTATATGTTCTGTCTGTATGGATCCACTTTGCCTACTTAAATCACCAGCGAATTCTGGGCCAGTATTTCCAGTATCAGGTAATTCTGATACTGGATGTGTCTTGTCTCTCTTCTCAGGTTCCAAAGAGAGCTGTGCCAGAGCGAGACCTGGCTTTTCTGACCGGAAATCTCCCTGAATTACAGAGGGTGTCGCTACTGCCTGTTCGCTCTTATCACCACTGAAGGTTAAGAGTGTTGAAGCTAAATCTTCTGATGTTAAATGTTCCAACTCAGGAGGAGAACTTGCTGTCACCTCATCTTTGCCTTTTGGAACTACATATTTGGGTGCAGGTGACATGTTCTGTGAGGAAGGAGGTTCAGTTTCTGTTTTCTTTATCTCACCATCTAGGCTGAGTGAAGGCACATGTTCAGGTCCTGACACCTCTGAGGCAGACACAGAATTTTTTTTCTGTGATAAATCCAAATATTCAGAGTCGAGAACTGTAGAAAATGAGAGATCTTGTTTGTCTTCCACCCTTGCTTCCTTTGATACATCTGAATGCTGAGAAGACAAAGTTTTGGTTATTGCCAACCCAGGTTTAATGTCTTCAGTCTCTACCTTTGACAAAACAGAATGCTCTGATATAGAGGATATGCTTCCAGGTAAATCAAATTTAATTTCTTTCTCAACTTCGGACCAAGCTGGATATTGTGATGCAGCAGTTTCAGTGGGAGAAGGACTAGCTTTGAATGCTACCTTGTCTTCTTCTTTAAAAAGTGAATGCTCATCTATTGGTGGTAAACCACTTCCTAATTCACTCTTTTCTACTTTTGTTAAGACTGGATGTTCTATAGGGGTGGTAAGAGGTAAGTCTGCTGGGATTTCTTCTTTTGCTAATTTTGTTAAGTTTGAACCATGCTTTGTCTCAGATGTCGTGGTTATTGAAGAACTGGGTTCAATTTCTTTCTTTATTTCTTCTGACAAAGCTGAAAATTCTGGTACAGGTGGTCCATGCTCAACTTCCTGTTCCACTCCTGGTGAAGTTGAATGCAGCACTCTAGGTTTACCAGTTACTTTAGAATCAAGTTTCACTTCTGTTTTTACCACTGATGAAATCTCAGGTCTAGATAAAGATACTTCCTTTAGAGGTGAATATGGCTTCATTACTTCAGGCTCATTCTCTGACAACCTTCTCTGTTCTAGTTCAGATGTCACAGTTGGAGCTAAATTGGGTTTGACATCCTTGTTTGGCTCATCTGCCAAGTCAGGCAGAACTGAATCTTTCATCCCAGACTCTGGGACATTTGGAGGCTGAGGCTCCATTTCTTGATCCTGCAGTACATGTGCTATAGCTTCTTGAGAATCAGGCACAATTTCTTCCTTACTTTCAACTTTTAACAAAGCCATCTGTTCACCTGCAGATTTTGGAGTGAGGGATGTTTTGGGTTCTTGTTCTTTCTTAATTGCATGTACTGAATCAGGTGAAACTGAACACTGAGATGCAGGCAAAACAGGTTTGGTTTCTTCCTTTACTGTGGGTGATTGTGTAGATGTTGCAGCTAGCGATGAACCAGACTTGGTTTCTCCCCTCTCTGAATCACTGGTTAAACATGGTGGAATTAAGTCTTCAGGCTCAGGTTCTAAATACATTCGAGTTCTCTGCTTCTGTGCCAGAATGAGATATTCAGATACAGATATTGATGTTGTTTGAGCATCTGGCTTAATTTCTGCTTTCTCTGCTTCATTTGTTGAAGGGAGCTGACTCAAGTCTTCAGGTGCAGACATCGAAGGTTCAGCTCTTTGCTTCTGTGGTGAACTTAGATGCTCAGGTACAGGAGTAGCCATTGTTGGTGCATTTTCTTCCTCATCTGCTTCTGAGAAGCGGGAATATCCTGATGCAGCCATTGCCGTTAACAGTGAATCAGGCTCAATTTCCTTTTTGTTCATTTCTGGGATCCTATATGGTGGGATGGAAGCTTGTGATGCTGAGTCTGGAGAAAAAAGTTCAGTTTCCTCAGTGTCTTCATCTGACAAAATAGTGTGTTCAGATGGTGATGTTAAACATATTGGAGAATCACACTCAAATTCTCTCTTCCCTGTTGTTGAATAGGGTGGAAATGAGAATTCTGACACAAAAGCCGAGTCTGGAGAAAAAGGTCCAATGTCTTCTTGCTCTTCTTCTGAGAAAATCATGGGGGAGGAGGAACCTTTTAGTTTTAAAGGGTATGTGTGGACAATTTCTTCCTCCTGTGATTCTGGTGTTGCATATGGTGGTACTGAAAGTTCAGAAGCAGAGGTGGAAGAGGGTGTGTACCGCTCCATTTCTACTGTCTCTTCTTCTGAGAGGACCAGGTGGTCAGGTCGGGTAGCTGAAAGTCGTGCGGCCTGGCCTTCAGGAGTCCCCTCAGTTGTGGGTGGTGGGAGGGAGCGTCCAGATAACGAAGCCACCTCTGGGGTATAGAATCCAGTGTCCTCCTTCTCTTCTTCTAACACAGTCTTGTGCTCAGAAACACCTTCTGATTTCAACAGGGAGACATCGTCAATTATGTTCTTTGGGGATTCCTGTGTTACATTTGGTGGGACTGCATTTTGGAAGGTCAGTGCTGAATCTGGTGTGACACCCTCATTGCCTAGGTTCTCTTCTTTTGACAAGACGGCATGTTCAGATGTCATGGCTGAAAGCGGTGGGGCCTGGCATTCAGAAGTCCCCTCAGTTGTGTGCGATGTGAGAGAACGTTCAGATAGAGAGGCCACTTCTGGGGAACACAGCCCAGTGTCTTCATTCTCTCCTGACAGAATCAGGGGCTCAGAAACACCTTGTGACTTTAACGGGGACTTAAGGTCTACTGTTTTCTTTGGTGACTCTTCTGTTGCCTGAGAGGGAATGGAATATTCAGAAGCAGATGTGGAATCTGGCGTGTAACGCCCACTTTCTGAGGCCTCTTCTCCGGACATCTCTCTCAGGGCTGAAATCTTCCTGGATGGAGGCTGTCAGATCTGGTGCACCTGATTCCAGAGAACCCTTCTCTGCCTCTAGTGAAATGGAATGGTCAATCGAAGACATGTCTTCCGTCTTCACTTCATCCAGTACAGGAGGTGAGACTGAAGAGTCAGGCTCTGCAATTACTGTTTCTTGTAAATCAGCCTCAGATTCTTCCTTTGCAGTTTCCAGGAACATGGCTACAGATGTATTGAGTGTAAGAGAGGAAGGTTCTATTTCACAGGGCTTTGCTTCATCAGCCGGCAGTTGTAGCACTAATCGAGGAGCGCTGAGCTGTGATTTCCCTTCTGCTATGGCATGACTTGTATGAGAGGAAGGTGTGTGCTGGGTGGCAGATGCAGCCCTTAAGGGAAAATCATCGTAAGTTTTCTTTTGATCTTCATGACTGAATAAGGAGGTCAGGGACTTTGATCCTTTGGAGAAGGCATCTCTCCAGGGTGGAGAAAGCTCTTTTACTTTAACATCTTCTATGCTTTGCGCTACTGATTTGCCTGTTTTGGAAACTACTTTAAGATCACGATCGCCTGAATCTGGCTCTAGACTAATGGATGCATCTTTCCCCTTCCTATAATGGATTTCTTTAATGACATAACCCTTTGGCAATGTTCCATAAAATTGCAGAGGAATTAACTCTTCTTTAACAGAATTGAACATCTTGATTTTATACTGCACTGTTCCTATGTAGACTGGCCTTAACACTAGGGGCTTGTATTCTTTGTATATTGCCCCCGTAATGGGAGGTGTACTTGAGGTGCTCTTCTTTTTTCTGATCTTATCATAAGTGCCAGTAGATGACTTCTCTTTCTGGGTGGTTAGTTGCTGACTTTCTGAAATTAAATGAGTACTTGTTTTGTTTGCAGGAACATCTTGGGATGCCAAAGAATTTCTCTTTTTGGTGCCTTTCCGACGCAGAGATGGTGAGCCATGCTTTGACTTAGGCTTTCTTTTCCGAACTTTTTTAACTTCATCCACGATGAAGGAAACATTCCCTGGAGGAGAATTCAGAGTCGACCCTTCCAGACTACACACACCAGATGTCTGACTTTCTTCCGAGGCCCAAGGAGTAGAAGGCCTACTTGAACTGGTCTCCCAGGTGATGCCACTATCTTCCCGTTGAACTGTTACCATGGAAAAGGAGGGGTCAGATATGATACATTTCTTCTCGGTCTTGTTCTCTTCATCTTGGTCTGATAACCTACAGTAAATGATAATATTATTAATAATTTACATGTATTAATAATAATAACATCTTAATTATATATTAAATAATAAGTAAAGATCCTATTTTTACTAGGTAAAGGATTAATGTGAAGTTAAAATATACAGATAAATAATGCCATCCATGCCAAAAACCAGGACACACACAAAATAAAGTTTAAGAATTGAAGCCAGGATACCAAATACAATAACACATCCCAGACTGGAATGAAATCAATATTCTGCAAAGTAAAAAAAAGCTAGCATTAAATTCACCACCTTTGGGACTTACCCCAGTGGTCCAGTGGTTAAGACTCCATGCTCCCAATGCAGGGGGCTTGGGGTTCGATCCCTGGGCAGAGACCTAGATCCCACATGCTGCAACTAAAGGTCCTGAATGCCACAACTAAGACCCTGTGCAGCCAAATAAATACAAACATTTAAAAATAAATAAATAAAAATAAATTCACCACCTTTCCCATCAACCTATCAGAGAGTGAGCCTCCTGTGACTCCTCCAGCCCTTCAGACTTACTATTATCTATGGGACAACAGTCACCAGGACCTTCATAATGGCTCTTCTATCTGTGGCTCCCTGTTACTGTTATCACTACTGTGACCCAGCTTTTTATCACATCACTCTGCCACGAACTATTTCATTAGCTTCCTAACTGGTCAGCTCCTACCCTCCTCACACCCTCAATTTATCCTGCCTATCTTTTCAGACCAATTTTACTAAAAATTGTCATCATGCCACTTCCTGCTCAAAAATGTCAGTAAGTGCCTCATACCTGTAGAAAAATTAATTCAAGATACTTAACTCTCTGATCCCTAGCTGACCTTCTTTCCAAGTATCCACTTCCACTCTATGCCTACCTGATACATTTCTGTTTTAACTAGATAACTCACTGTCCAGTATATCATAGGAACTCTGAGTCAGGGCCATGAGGAAAATTAGTGAACACAGACACATCACAAAAAAACAGTAGCCTACTGTGCCGTACCCAATTCATCTGTAAACCAGGAGTCACAATAGAATCTACCTTATGGGATTGCTGTGAGAATTTAATTCACTAACACACATGAAATGTGTCTTGCATGTAGTTCAGTTCAGTTCAGTTGCTCAGTCATGTCCAACTCTTTGTGACACCATGCACTGCAGCACACCAGGCTTCCCTGCACATCACCAACTCCTGGAGCTTACTCAAATTCATGTCCATCAAGTCAGTGATGCCACCCAGCCATCTCATCTTCTGCTGTCCCCTTCTCCTCCTGCCCTCAATCTTTCCCAGCATCAGGGTCTTTTCCAGTGAGTCAGTTCTTCACATCAGGTGGCCAAAGTATCAGGTCTTCCATACAATCCTTGGGTCAAAGGAGCCTGCTAAGTCGCTTCAGTCATGTTCGACTCTGCGACCCTATGGACTGTAGCCCTCCAGGCTCCTCTGTCCATGGGATTTCCCAGGCAAGAATACTGGAGTGGGTTGCCATTTCTTTCTCCATCAAAGGAGCCTAGGCATGGTCATATTCACCTGTTAAAGAGGTTTGGAGAGATGGTCTCCTTGGACTGCTCTCATATGCCCTCAAGAGATAGCTGGCTTTGGCTGTTCCTTTGAATTGTCATTGGGCCTGTCTCAGACTTCATAGCACTCTTCTCTGGAATTTTCTTACACCACCCCACCTCCCCATGCTCATGCCATTCCTCCATCTACAATTCTCCCCCACCTAAAACTAGCTTTCCTGCCTATTTAAATTCTACCTACTCTTCAAGGCTTAGTTTTAAAACCTCCAGTGTTACCATCCCTGACCAATTCAGCAGTTATATTTCCTTTAAGTTAAATGTTGAGATAAACAGAAAACTACTGACTGGCTTAAACACAATTTTTCTACAACAACAAAAAAATCTATGATCAAAAACCACTAAGCCTAAGTATTAAATTAAACCACTTCAAAAAAAATACATGATTAAATTTAGGTTTCTTACCAATAATTTATCATCAGTCACTGCTTACATTAGCAGCTCTTATTAATAATTCTGGATACATTTTAGAATTATCTGTAGAGAGATTTTAAAAATACTGATGCCACTCTACCCCTTCCCACAGAGACTCTGGCTTAATTATATTGTTGTTCAGTTGCTAAGTTGTGTCTGACTCTTTGCAACCCCATGGACTGCAGCACGCCAGGCTTCCTTGTCCTTCACTATCTCCTCTGGTTTGCTCAAACTCATGTCCATTGTGTTGATGATGCCATCCAACCACCTCATCCTCCACTTCCCCCTTCTCCTCCTGCCCTCAATCTTTCCAACATCAGGGTCTTTTCCAATGAGTCATCTTTTCACATCAGGTGGCCAAAGTATTGGAGCTTCAGCAATCAGTCGTTCCAATGAATACTCAGGGTCTTTAAATACAGGAGGTTTTTTTTTTTTAATTAGTTTATTTTCTATTTTTTAACTTTACAATATTGTATTTGTTTTGCCATACATTGACATGAAGTTTTAAAAGCTTCCAAGTGACTCCACTATGCATCCAGAGTTGCAAATCACTGGCCTAAACAACCCTAGCTATGAAACTTAACTAGTACACTCCTTTTTTGTTTACTCTGAACCCTTTTTAGTTTGTTAGGCTAGGCTGAAAGCCAAGACCACAAATCTTTGCATACATTCACATCTCCTTAAATTTCAGACCTGCCCAGCAGTCAGCTGCAAGGGGCTTCTGGACCGCTCAGATCCTGATCTCCTGAATCCTCACCCACAGTCAGGGGCAGTCTGGACACAGCAAGAACCTGGGATGCTGGTCTTCAGTAGCAAGTGGCCTCAGCCATTTACCCCAGTGTGCTGAAAACAATTTCATTGTCTACACATGCAGTGAGTAAAAAAGGCTGGAAAGCAGTGGGAAGAACTGACTTCTCCATTTCTCTGGTTCTCTGTTCTCACTTATTTGCTGGGTATTAAACTACTGAACTTAATTAGCAACTGATACCCTATCTTGGTTCTAAACTGAATCTTATTTTTAGATGTTTTTTCAGGTACTTTTACACACCTAATTAAACTTCTTCCTCAAAATTTTCAACTCCTTCTACCCCTTCTCCCTCTGTTTAACTTAACAGAAACAGGAAGAAATTAAAAATTAAGGTCATGACATGCAATTGAAAAGTCAGCATTTCAAATGCCCATGATTATAGGAGTATTACAAAAGCAATTATAAATTCAATTTAAAGTTAATTATTGATCATAATTCAATGTACTCAATCAGAGAAGTTTTCATTACTAGCTAGAATGAGTTCATGACTGCTTAGCAGAATACCCAAATGGTGATCATAAAAAACAGATAAGAAAAAAAAAAAAAGAAAGAGGCCTACTTAGGTGGATTCACTCATTTACTTATTCATTCACTGATTTATTTCTTCACTTAATAAAATTTTATTTTGTTGTTCAGTTGCTCAAATGTATATCCGATGACTTGGTGATGCCATCCAACCATCTTGTCCTCTGTCATCCCCTTCTCCTGCTTTCAATCTTTTCCAGCATCAGGGTCTTTTCCAGTGAGTTGGCTCTTCACATCAGGTGGCCAAAGTACTGGAGCTTCAGCTTCAGAAACAATCCTTTCAATCAATATTCAGGGTTGATTTCCTTTAGGATGGACTGGTTGTATCTCCTTGCAGTCCAAGGGACTCTCAAGAGTCTTCTCCAGCACCACAGTTCGAAAGCATCAATTTATCATAGCTCAGCCTTCTTTATGGTCCAACTCTCACATCCATACATGACTACTGGAAAAACCATACCTTTAACTATACAGACCTTTGTCGGCATAGTAGTGTCTCTGCTTTCTAATACACTGTTTAGGTTTGTTATAGCTTTTTTTCCAAGGAGAAAGCATCTTTTCATTTCATGGCTGCAGCCACCATCTGCAGGGATTTTGGAGCCCAAGAAAATAAAGTCTATCACTATTTCCATTGTTGCCTCATCTATTTGCCATGAAATGATGAGGCCAGATACCATGATCTTCATTTTTTGAATGTTGAGTTTTAAGCAAGCTTCTTCACTCTCCTCTTTCACCTTCATCAAGAGGTTCTTTTGGTGTCATCTGCGTATCTGAGGTTATTGATATTTCTCCCGACAATCTTGATTCCAGCTTGTGCTTCATCCAGCCCGGCATTTCACATGATGTATTCTGCATATAAGTTAAATAAGCAGGGTGATAATATACAGCCTTGATGTACTCCTTTCCCAATTTTGAACTAGTTCATTTTTCCATGTCCGGTTCCAACTGTTACTTCTTGATCTGTATACAGGTTTCACAGGAGCCAGGTAAGGTGGTCTGGTATTCCCATCTCTTGAAGAATTTTCCAGTTTGTTGTGATACACACAGTCAAAGGCTTTAGTGTAGTCAATGAAGCAGAAGTAGATGTTTTTCTGGAATTCTCTTGCTTTTTCTATGATCCAGTGGATGTTGGCAATTTGATCTCTGGTTCCTGTGTCTTTTCTAAATTCAGCTTGAACATCTGGGAGTTCTTGGTTCATGTACTGTTGAAGCCTAGCTTGAAGAATTTTGAGTATTACTTTGCTAGCGTGTGAGATGAGTGCAATTGTGCTACAGTTTGAACATTCTTTGGCCTTGCCCTTCCTTGGGACTGGAATGAAAACTGACCCTTTCCAGTCCTTTGGCCACTGCTGAGTTTTCCAAATTTGCTGGCATATTGAGTGCAGTGACGCAGCAGTGGCTATGTGGCCCTGGAGTGGTGAGCAGCCGAGAGGAGATACCCCAGGTCCAAGGTCAGGAGCAGTGGCTGCACTTTGCTGGACCAGCCTTGAGGAGATACCCCACGTCCAAGGTCAGAGAAACTCCAGTAAGACAGTAGGCACTGGAGTGGCTGTGAGGAGATACCACACGTCCAAGGGCAAAGGACAAGCCCCAGCAAGACATCAGGAGAGGCAAATTTGTGTTTATAATCAAACCCCATTCCTGCCGGAGACGCTAAAAGGGCTCAAACAAACCTTGTGCACACCAGGACCCAGGGACCCCACATAGATTGAGACAGAACTGTGTTTGAGCATCTCCTATGGAGGTATGGGTCAGCAGTGGTCTGCCACAGGGGCAGGGGCTCTGGGTGCAGCAGACTTGGGTATGGCATAAGCTCTCTTGGAGGAGGTCACCATGAACACCATCATAGAGCTGCCAGAAATTACACAGGACTGGGAAACAGAACCTTGTGCACCAGGAGAAAGGAGCAGTGACCCCACAAGAGACTGACCCAGACTTGCCTGTGAGTGTCCAGGAGTCTCCATTGGAGACGTGGGTTAGTGGTGGCCTGCTGCAGGGTTGGGGGCACTGAGTATAGCAGTACATGCATGGGATCTTTCGAAAGAGGTTGCCATTATCTTCATTACCTCCACCATAGTCTGGCCCCAGGTAAATAGCAGGGAGGGAACACAGCTCTACCCATCAACAGAAAATTGGATTAAAGTTTTATTGAGCATGGCTCCGCCCATCAGAACAAGACCCAGTTTCCCCTCAGTCAGTCTCTCCCATCAGGAAGCCTTCATAAGCCTCTTATCCTTCTCCACCAGAGGGCAGACAGACTGAAAACCACAATCACAGAAGACTAACCAATCTAATCACATGGACCACAGCCTTGTATAACTCAATGAAACTATGAGCCATGCCGTGTAGGGCCACCCAAGACAGACAGGTCATGGTGGAGAGCTCTGACAAAATGTGGTCCACTAGAGAAGGGAATGACAAACCACTTCAGTATTCTTGCCTTGAGAACCCCATGAAGAGTATGAAAAGGCAAAAAGATAGGACACTGAAAGATGAACTCCCCAGGTTGGTAGGTGCCCAATATGCTACTGGAGATCAGTGGAGAAATAACTACAGAAAGAATGAAGAGACGGAGCGAAAGCAATAACACCACCCAGTTCTGGATGTGACTGGTGATGGAAGCAAGGTCCGATGCTGTAAAGACCAATATCGCACAGGAACCTGGGATGTTAGGTCCATGAATCAAGGCAAATTGGAAGTGGTCAAATAGGAGATGGCAAGAGTGAACGTTGACATTTTAGGAATCAGCAAACTAAACTGGACTGCAATGGGTGAATTTAACTCAGATGATCATTATATCTACTACTGTGGGCAAGAATCCCTTAGGAGAAATGGAGTAGCCATCATGGTCAACAAAAGAGTCTGAAATGCAGTACTTGGATGCAATCTCAAAAACAACAGAATGATCTCTGTTTCCAAGGCAAATCATGCAATATCATGGCAATCCAAGTCTATGTCCGACCAGTAAGGCTGAAGAAGCTGATATTGAATGGTTCTATGAAGACATACAAGACCTTTTAGAGCTAACACCCCCAAAAGATGACCTTTTCATTATAGGGGAGGGAAGGAAGTGAAGTTGCTCAGTCGTGTCCAATTCTTTGCGACCCCATGGACTGTAGCCTACCAGGCTCCTCTGTCCATGGAATTTTCCAGGCAAGAGTACTGGAGTGGGTCGCCATTTCCTTCTCCAGGGGATCTTCCCGACCCAGGAATCGAACCTGGGTCTCCCGCATTGCAGGCATACGCTTTACCATCTGAGCCACCAGGGAAGGTGGGATGCAAAAGTAGGAAGTCAAGAAACACCTGGAGTAACAAGCAAATTTGGCCTTGGAATACAGAATGAAGCAGGGCAAAGGCTAATAGAGTTCTGCCAAGAGAACGCACTGGTTATAGCAAACACTCTCTTCCAACAACACAAGAGAAGACTCTACACATGGACATCACCAGATGATCAACACCGAAATCAAACTGATTATATTCCTTGCAGCCAGAGATGGAGAAGCTCTATACAGTCAGCAAAAACAAGACCAGCAGCTGACTGTGGCTCAGATCATGAACTCCTTATTGCCAAATTCAGACTTAAATTGAAGAAAGTAGGGAAAACCACTAGACCATTCAGGTATGACCTAAATCAAATCCCTTATGACTATACAGTGGAAGTGAGAAATAGATTTAAGGGACTAAATCTGATAGAGTGCCTGATGAATTATGGACGGAGGTTCGTGACATTGTACAGGAGACAGGGATCAAGACCATCCCCATGGAAAAGAAATGCAAGAAAGCAAAATGGCTGTCTAAGGAGGACTTACAAATAGCTGTGAAAAGAAGAGAAGTGAAAAGCAAAGGAGAAAAGGAAAGATATACCCATTTGAATGCAGAATTTCAAAGAATAGCAAGGAGAGATAAGAAAGCCTTCCTCAGAGATCAGTGCAAAGAAATAAAGGAAAACAATAGAATGGGAAAGACTAGAGATCTCTTCAAGAAAATTAGAGACACCAAGGGAACATTTCATGCAAAGATGGGCTCAATAAAGGACAGAAATGGTATGGACTTAACAGAAGCAGAAGATATTAAGAAGAGGTGGCAAGAATACACAGAAGAACTGTACAAAAAAGATCTTCACAACTCAGAAAATCATGATGGTGTGATCACTTACCTAGAGCCAGACACCCTGGAATGCAAAGTCAAGTGGGCCTTAGGAAGCATCACTACAAACAAAGTTAGTGGAGGTGATGGAATTCCAGTTGAGCTATTTCAAATCCTAAAAGATGATGCTGTGAAAGTGCTGCACTCACGATGCCAGCAAATTTGGAAAACTCAGCAGTGGCCACAGGACTGGAAAAGGTCAGTTTTCATTCCAATCCCTAAGAAAGGCAATGCCAAAGAATGCTAAAACTACCGCACAATTGCACTCATCTCACACACCAGTAAAGTAATGCTCAAAATTCTCCAAGCCAGGCTTCAGCAATATGTGAACCGTGAACTTCCAGATGTTCAAGCTGGTTTTAGAAAAGGCAGAGGAACCAGAGATCAAATTGCCAACATCCATTGGATCATCGAAAAAGCAAAAGCGTTCCAGAAAAACATCTATTTCTGCTTTATTGACTAGGCCAAAGCCTTTGACTCTGTGTATAACAACAAACTGTGGAAAATTCTGAAAGAGATGGGAATATCAGACCATCTGACCTGTCTGTTGAGAAATCTGTATGTGGGTCAGGAAGCAACAGATAGAACTGGACAGGGAACAACAGACTGGTTCCAAATCAGGAAAGGAGTACGTCAAGGCTGTATATTGTCACCCTGCTTATTTAACTTATATGCAGAGTACATCATGAGAAACGCTAGGCTGGAAGAAGCACAAGCTGGAATCAAGACTGCCAGGAGAAATATCAATAACCTCAGATATGCAGATGACACCACCATTATGGGAGAAAGAAAAGAAGAACTAAAGAGCCTCTTGATGAAAGTGAAAGAGGAGAGTGAAAAAGTTGGTTTAAAACTCAACATTCAGAAAACTAAGATCATGGCATCTGGTCCCATCACTTCATGGCAAATAGATAGGGAAACAGTGGAAACAGAGGCAGACTTTATTTTTTTGTGCTCCAAAATCCCTGCAGATGGTGACTGCAGCCATGAAATTAAAAGATGCTTACTCCTTGGAAGGAATATTATGACCAACCTAGACAGCATACTAAAAAGTAGACATTACTTTGCCAAAAAAGGTCCGTCTAGTCAAGGCTATGGTTTTTCCAGTAGTCATGTATGGATGTGAGAGTTGAACTATAAAGAAAGCTGAGGGCCAAAGAATTGATGCTTATGAACTGTGGTGTTGGAGAAGACTCTTGACAGTCCCTTGGACTGCATGGAGATCCAGCCAATCCATCCTAAAGGAGATCAGTCCTGAGTGTTCATTGGAAGGAATGATGTTGAAGCTGAAACTCCAATACTTTGGCCACTTCATGCGAAGAACTGACTCATTGGAAAAGGCCCTGATGCTGGGAAGGACTGGGGGCAGGAGGAGAAGGGGACGACAGAGGATGAGATGGTTGGATGGCATCACTGACACAATGGACACGAGTTTGAGTAAGCTCCGGGAGTTGGTGATGGACAAGGAGGCCTGGTGTGCTGCAGTCCATGGGATCGCAAAGAGTCAGACACGACTGAGCAACTGAACTGAACTGAGTGCAGCACTTTAACAGCATCATCTTTTAGGATTTGAAATCCTAATTGGAGATGATGGGATTCCTGCTGAACTATTTCAAATTCTAAAAGAGAGGCTGTTAAAGAGCTGCACACCATACGCCAGCAAATTTGGAAAATGCAGCAGTGGCCACATGACTGGAAAAGGTCAGGTTTCATTCCAATCCCAAAGAAGGGCAAGGCCAAAGAATGTTCAAACTACTGCATAATTACACTCATTTCACATGCTAGCAAAGTAATAAAATTTTATTTTATTGAGTCTAAATACTAGAAATACATGAAAACACAGAACCGTCTTTCAGGAAATTCAATATCTAACAGGGAGACAGAACTAAACATTTTAATAGAGTGGGGTTAGTTCACGTAGAGAAGATAGGCAAGATACAGTGAGAATATAAGGAAGGGAAGACCAGAGAGGAAAGATACTCGTATTCGAATTTTAAGAAGACATAGGAGTTTGCCAAATGGATGAGGTGCGGTGGTAGTGTGAGGATGGGAAGGTCATTCCAGGAAAATGTCACAGAGTATAAAAAAGCATACTTATGAATAAATCAGTTTGGCTCACCAAGAAACCCAAAGTTTTTGGGGCTGTCTGGATTACTGGACAGAAACAAAGGAACAGAAGGGTAACAGAGCCAACAGGATCAGACAATAACTATATTAGTATGTAAAGTCATAGTCAAGCATTCAAATTACACTCAGCGTGAAGAAACTGTTCTCTTAACAGGTGATCAGTGGTTCCCATCGAGTTTAGAAGAATTTGTTACTCAAGAACACAAGTGCTCTCATCTATGCAAAGATATTAATGCATACATCAATGTTCTATAATTAACAGTTTTGGCTATGAACATGATCTTACTCATTCTCCTCTGATTCTCACAAAACAACCTTCTGATTATTACTCAGCTTCCCATGCAGATTTATTTATGAGAGTGAGGAGAAATACATCTTAATGACCTGGGGAGCTCATGTCCTTCCTTCTTTCAGAGTAGTGCAAGGAGAAGGTTCAGCAGATCTGAGTTAGATCTAGGCAAGAACAGACTGATACCCGAGCTGAGTGCCAAAGACTCCTTCCTTTTGAGGATAAACTTTATCTGATTTCCTTCTGTTCTTATTTGTTAACAGAGATTTTTCACAATGAATGAATGTTACATTTTACCATACAACTTTAATACAAGTATAAAGATGACCACATTTATTACTCTGTTAATGTAGTGAATTACAATGATTGATTTCCAGATGTCAAAGCAATTACTTCAATATGGTTGTGATGTATCATAGTTTTCATATTAAAAAGCTGAATTTTGTTAAGAATTTTGCTCCTGTGTTCATGAGTAATTGACCTGTAATCGCCTTCCTTACAATGTGCTTGTCAGGTTTTTTTAATCAAGATTGTGCTGCCTCTTGTAATAATCAGAAGAGGCTAAACATTTGCTGTTAGGACCACACATGTGTCCCCAGATCTAGTTCTTTCCCTGTGTCTGGTTTTATAAAGGCTGAAGATAACTGCCGTACCCCCATGCCCAAAACATATTGTGCTGCCTCAAAGAACAAATTGGGAAGTGTTCTCTCACTATTCTCTGGAAGAGTTCATGGAAGATTATATTATTTCTCCCTTGAGTGTTTGGCAGACTTTACTGATGAAGTCATCTGAATCTGTAGTCTTTTCTACAGTAAGGTTTTAATTAGCAATTTATTTAATAGTTATGTGACTACATGGACTTTCTTTTGTGTCAGTTTTGATATGCTGCATTTTTCTGAAAATTGACATATTTAACCTAAATTTTAAAAATTACTGGATTACATTTATTCATAGTATCCTCTCAGGATCTTTTAAGTTTTTGTAAGGTCTAAAATTGTGTCCATTTTTTCAATTCTGATTTGTGTCTCCTCTTTGTTCTCTGTATCTATAACTCTTGTCTTTGTCTTGTTTGTTCATGTGTTTTGTTTTTAGATTCCACACATAAGTGAAACTATACAGTACTTGTCTTTCTCCACCTGACTTATTTCATTTAGCATAATACCCTTTAGGTCAATCCATGTTGTTGCAAATGGCAAGATTTCATTCATTTTATGGCTGGGTAATATTCCATCATGTATACCACATATACCACATCTTCTTTATTTGTTCATCTATTAATGGGCACATCGGTTGCTTTCATATCTCAGCTATTGTAAATAAAGCTGTAATGAACATAGGGGTAGAGATATCTTTTTGCACAGGTGTTTCTTTTTTTTTCAGATAAATACTGCTGGATTTGTGAGGCAGAACTGCTGGATTGTATGATAATTCTATTTTTAATTTTTTGAGGAACCTCCACACTGTTTTCCATAGTGACCACACCAATTTACATTCCCACCAACAGTGCACAGAGGTTCTCTTTCCTCCACAACCTCACTAAAACTTATTTATTGTCTTTTTGATACTAGCCATTCTGATAGGTGTGAAGTGATACCGCACTGTGTTTTTGATTTGCATTTCCCTGATGATGTGTAATGATGAACATCTTTCATGAGCCTACTGACCATCTGAATGTCTTCTTTGGAAAAATGCCTATTCAGATTCTCTGCCCACATTTTTTTTGTCCATGCTATGCAACATGCAGGATCTTAGTTCTCTAAGCAGGAATTGAACCCATGCCTTCCACAGTGGAAGCAGAGAGTCTTAACCACTGGGCTGCCAGGGAAGTCCCTGCCTGCCTATTTTTTAAGCTAGTTGTATAGTCTGTTTGTTTTTTGATGTTGAGTTGTATGTATTCTTTATATATTTTGGGAATTAACCTCTTATCAAATATATCATTAACAAATATCCTCTCTCATTCACTAGGTGGTCTTTTCATTTTATTTACAGTTCCCTTGTGATTTTTAGTTTGATGTATATTTGCTTATTTTTGTTTGTGTTTCCTTTGCCTGAGGTGACATACCAAAAAGTATTGCTAAGGTCACTGTCAAAGAGCATGCTTGCATGCTAAGTCACTTCAGTCGTGTCCAACTCTTTGCGACCCTATAGGCCACAGCCTGCCAGGCTTCTCTGTCCATGAGATTCTCCAGGCATGAATTCTGGAGTGGGTTGCTATGCCCTCCTCCAGGGGATCTTCCCGACCCAGGGACCAAACTCACATCTCTTGTGTCTTCTGCATTGGCAGGCAGGTTCTTTACTACTATTGCCACCTGGGAAGTCAAAGGAGCATACTACCTGTTTTCTTTTAGAAGACATATGGTTTCAGGTCTTACACCTAATTCTTTAATCCATTTGAGTTTATTTTTGTATATGGTGTGAGGAAGACGTCCAATGTGACTTTTTTGCATGTAGCTTGCATTTTCCCAACACTATTTATTAAAGAGGCTGTCTTTTGCTCATTGTATATTCTTGCCTCTTGCATCACAGAGTAAATGACCATATAAGTATGAGTTTATTTCTTGGCTCTCAGTTGTATTCCACTGATCTGTGTGTCTGTTTTTGTGCCAGTAACATATTGTTTTGATTTCTACAGCTTTGTAGTATAGTTTAAAACCAGGGCATGTGATATCTCCAGCTTTGTTCTTCTTTCTCAAGACTGTTTTGGCTATTCAGGGTCTTTCATGGTTTCACACAAGTTTTAGAACTATTTTTCCAGTTCTGTGAAAAATGCCATTGGTATTTTGATAGGAATTACATTGAATATTGATAGGAATTATATTGTAGGTTGCTTTTGGTAGTATGGACATTTTAACAATATTAATTCTTTCAATTCATAAGCATGGTGTATCTTTCCCATCTGTGTTATCTTCAATTTCTTTCATCAGTACATTATAGTTTTCTGAGTACAGGTATTTCACCTTCTTAGTTAGATTTATTCCTAGGTATTTTATTTTTTGATGCAATTATAAATGGGATTGTTTTCTTTCTGATAGTTCATTGTTTGTGTATGGAAAAGCAATAGATTTCTGAACATTAGTTTTGTATCCTGCAATTTTATTCACTGATGAGTTCTACTAGATTTTTGGTGGCATCTTGAGGATTTTCTATGTACAGCATCACATCATCTGCAAACAGTGGCAGTTGTACTTCTTTCTTTCTAATTTGAATTCCTTCTGTTTCTTTTTTCTAATTTGATTGCAGTAGCTAGGACTTCAAATGCTATGTTGAATAAAAGTGGTAAGAATGGGTATCCTTGTATTCTTCCTGATATTAGAGAAAATACTTTCAGTTTTCACTGCTGAGGATGATGTTAGTTGTGGGCTTGTCATACATAGCCTTTATTATGTTGAGGTATGTTCTTGCTATACCCAATTTACTGAGAGGGTTTTTTTAAATTATAAATGTATGTTGAATTTTCTCAAAAGCTTTTTTTGCATCTACGTGATTTTCATTCTTCAGTTTGTGAATGTGGTGCATCACATTGATTGATTTTTGGATACTGAACCATTCTTGCATCTCTGGGATAAATCCCACTTGATCATGGTATATGATCCTTTTGAAGTATGGCTGAATTTGTTTACTAAAATTTTATTGAGGATATATGGTTTTTTTTAAGATGTTGATCTCTTAAGTTCAATCACATTTTATCAATCTTACATTTTTACTCCCCTCCCTCCAGCACACACATTTAGTGCTTTCCATTTCATCACTTTAAATATATCCTACCATTCCTTCTGGCCTGCAGAGTTTCTGCTGAAAGTGATCTGAGAGCTTTATGAAAGTTCCTTTGTATATAACATGTTGATTTTCCCTTGTTGCTTCTAGTATTCTCTCTTTATCTTTAATTTTTGCCTTTTTAATTATAATGTGTCTTGGTGTGGTCCTCTTTAGATTGATCTTGACTGGGACTCTCTTTCCTTCTTGGACATAAATGTGTTTCCTTTCCTTGGTTAGGGAGGTTTTCAACTATTATGTTCTCTGATCCTTTCTCCTCTTCTTCTGTGGCTCCTATAATATGAATGTCAGTATGCTTGATATTGCCCTAGAGGTCTCTTAAACTGTCCCTATATTTTAAAATTCTTTTTACTGTTCAGGTTAAGTGATTTCCACTACTCTGTCTTCCAGCTTGCTGATCTGTTCCTCTGTATCATCTAATCTACTGTTGATTAGCTCAAGTGTATTTTTATTTCAATTATTATATTCTTCAACTGTGTTTGTTTTTTCTTTATAGTTTCTAACTCTTAGAAGCTTCTGACTACTCACTGTGTTCATCCATTCTTCTCCTAAGTTCTTTCAACATCATTATGATCATTACCTGGAACTGTTTGTAAGACATATTGCTTATCTCCATTCCACTTAGTTATTCTTCTGGGGTTTTACCTTATTCCTTCATTCAGAACATATTCTCTGTCACTTCATTTTGCCTAATTCTGTTTTTATTTCTATGTATATGGTATGTTGTATTTTTAAGTTCTAGGATTTCCATTCTACTGTTTCCAGTTCTCTGACAGGAGTTCTCAATCTTGCCTTTTATATCCGTGTCCCTACAAACAACTTAAGCATTAAATAAGTACAATCTCCCTCCATGAGCCCTTCCCTTTCCATAAAAGTCCAGCTATGCCCTAATAAGTATGACTCTGTGAGATAAGAACTTGAAGGAATTGTGTGCTATGCTACTTCTTCATTTCTAAAATTTCCCTTAATAAACTCTACATTTACATTGTGTGGCATAGTAGTATGTATATGTTCATGCCCCTTTGTATAGTAAGGATGGAATGTGATAATTCCTTAATAGTGTTTTGGTATGCTTGCCAATAATACTCTTATATCCCACTGCTTAATTGACATTATGTTTTCTAAATTATTTTGAGTTGTATTAATATAAATCATTTCTCAAAAGATAAATTTCATTAAATACGCTGGGAAAACCTAACTTCTGAAGTTTCAAAATGAAGGATAAGGTCCTGGAATATGACCATGTCAAGAAGATCTTGTTTCCTGTTTAACCAGTTTCACTTTAGCTGAAACTGCAACTAGTAACTTTTTGAAAATTAATAATCAATCATGAATGGTAAAAGCCTTGTAGTTTTATAATGTTTCTCATTTTACAAGTGAGAGAACCAAAGAAAGGTAATACATATATATCCAAACTGAAACTTTTAAAGAGGAAAATGGTTATCAAAGAGGAGCGATCAAAATAATAATTTCCCTTATTTTATCATCATCTTTGTTTTGAACTGGCACTTTCATTTTTCAAGAAAAGAATAAAAACTACACTTCTGAAGAGGAGAAATAGGTCCTCAAACTATTTTTATCTGAATGCTGAGATTTATAACTTTTATATTTCATTTTTCTTAGACTAAAGATTTGTATTTTAGGAACTGGCAGTCCCTTCCTCTGACCACCAGTTAAAGTGACATTAACGTCCCTTATAGGAATACAACCATGAACAAAACCTTGCATTTTTACGATGTCTTGTTCTACTCTCAAGTGCAGCATTCATAGTACACTCACAAGAAGTGTATCAAACAAGGGGAAGTAATAGATAGGATTTTCTCCTACTAAATCTGCTAAAATGCATTTAGTATCAATTATTATTACACAGCAATGAAGTCATACATGATCTTGCTTATGTTGCAAACTTTGAAAACATGCTTTTAAAAGACTAAAATGCTAAGCAAGCTCGTGATCTTATAATATGATTTGTTAGTATTTTATGTGGGTCCTGAAAAAAGAACCAAGAGGTCTTAAAAACATAATCACTAATTCTACACTTAATATTTCACTAAGAATTAATTGAATAACCATGTCCTTAGCAGAAAATTAACCTATACATTGCTGAACAAAAGTAATATAAAATAGCATAGGTTAAAAGGAGCTTATAAGCCTTTAGAGAGTTAAAAAAAAAAATCAATAAACCATGCATGAAAAAATTATTATACAGCTTATCATGCCCTAATATAAAATGCTCATTTTGTGACATAATAAAGACCACTTGAGTTCACTGTGGATGAGGAGAATAAGTATCTTACTGTCCCAGTGACCAGAAATTTTATGACTGTAATTTAGGGCCTCATACTATCTGAAGCACAGTCAGCTTCCTAGCTTTACCTTCTACTCTTCCCCTTCATGAATCCTGTGCTCCAGCCAAACACTGGCCTTACCCCACATGCTTTGCTTACATCCTTCTCTTCGCTTGAAATGAATCATCTCTGCTTCTAATTTTACAGCCTTCAGAGACCAGCTCATACATCAACCTCTCCATGTAGCTGTCAATGGTTCTTCAGGACAAAATTAATTTTCTTCCTCTGAAATGCTAGAATCCTCATGTAATCTTCTTCTGAGGCATTTACCATCATACATTAAAGTTATTTTGCCATATATCTCAGCTACTCTACAAGGCTGTAAACTACCTGTGAGCAGGGATCATATCTTTTAGCAATTCTTTTAGGAGCTCTCCTGCTGTGAAGTCTTTCCAAAACATTTACCTCATTTTCAGAGGAACAACTCTTTATTTTGCACTTATTTCCTCATCTTTGGTAATAATTAATTATATCATGCAATAACAACAGCAATTCCAATCCCAAAGGAAGGTAACGCCAAAGAATGTTCAAACTACCTCACAATTGGACTCATCTCACTTGCGAAAAGTAATGCTCAAAATTCTCCAAGCTGGCTTCAACAGTACATGAACCATGAACTTCCAGATGTTCACAAGCTGGATTTAGAAAAGGTAGAGGAACCAGAGATCAAATTGCCAACATCCGTTGGATCATCCAAAAAGCAAGAGAGTTCCAGAAAAACATCTATTTCTGCTTTATTGACTATGCCAAAGCCTTTGACCGTGTGGATCACAACAAACTGTGGAAAATTCTGAAAGAGATGGGAATACCAGACAACCTTACCTGTCTCTTGAGAAATCTGTATGCAGGTCAGGAAGCAACAGTTAGAACTGGACATGAACAACAGACTGGTTCCAAATCAGGAAAGGAGTACATCCGGCTGTATATTGTCACCCTGCTTATTTAACTTATATGCAGAGTACATCATGAGAAACGCTGGGCTGGAAGAAGCACAAGCTGGAATCAAGATTGCCGGGAGTAATATCAATAACCTCAGATATGCAGATGACACCACACTTATGGTAGAAAGTGAAGAAGAACTAAAGAGCCTCTTGATGAAAGTGAAAGAGGAGAGTGAAAAAGTTGGTTTAAAACTCAACATTCAGAAAATCAAGATCATGGCATCTGGTCCCATCACTTCATGGCAAATAGATGGGGAAACAGTGGAAACAGTGACAGAATTTATTTTGGGGGGGCTCCAAAATCACTGCAGATGGTGACTACAGCCATGAAATTAAAAGATTCTTGCTCCTTAGAAGAAAAGTTATGACCAACCTAGACAGCATATTAAAAAGCAGAGACATTACTTTGCCAACAAAGGTCCGTATAGTCAAAGCTGTGGTTTTTCCAGTAGTCATGTATGGATGTGAGAGTTGGACTCTAAAGAAAGCCAAGGGCCAAAGAATTGATGCTTTTGAACTGTGGTGTTGGAGAAGACTCTTGAGAGTCCCTTGGACTGCAAGGAGATCCACCCAGTCCATCCTAAAGGAAATCAGTCCTGTATATTCATTGGAAGGACTGATGCTGAAGCTGAAATTTCAATACTTCGGCCACCTAATGCAAAGAACTGACTCATTTGAAAAGATGTTAATGTTTGGAAAGAAGGCAGGAGGAGAAGGGGACGACAGAGGATGAGATGGTTGGATGGCATCACCAATTCACAGGATGTGAGTTTGAGTAAACTCTGATAGTTGGAGATGGACAGAGAGGCCTGGTATGCTGCAGTCCATGGGGTCGCAAAGAGTCAGACATGACTGAGTAACTGAACTGAATAACAACTGAAACCAGGATAAAAAGCTTTGGAATAATCACAGCTGATCCTTAGCAAAAATGCAACTCAAAATGATGGGTATTAGGCTTAAGAGAAAGGAGGTATACATGTATATACTTATAGCTGATTTGCATTGTCGTATAGCAGAAACCAACAAAACATTGTAAAGCAATTATCCTCCAACTAAAAATAAAGAAAAAAATTTTAAATAATGGGAATTATTATATAGGAGTCTGCTATGAGGGATGGTTAACTTGCCTTAGGCATCAGTCTGTTTTACAGAGAAATCAGAGTGCTTTGGTTACACCAGCCAATTAGGTTTAGTGGAAAGTAACTTTAAAAGCTCATATTTCTTTCTCTTTCATTTCTAGTTTCCACTCATCTATATCCATGAAATTTCTGTTTCACATAATTTCAAAACTATGAAACATTCACTTTCAACTGATTTCACATTGAAGCCCAAGGTCAAGATTCATTCATCCAACTATATTTGTTGGAAGGACTGATGTTGAAGCTGAAACTCCAATACTTTGGCCACCTCATGCGAAGAGTTGACTCATTGGAAAAGACCCTAATGTTGGGTAGGATTGGGGGCAGGAGGAGAAGGGGACAACAGAGGATGAAATGGTTGGATGGCATCACTGACTCGATGGACATGGGTTTGGGTAGACTCTGGGAGTTGGTGATGGACAGAGAGGCCTGGCGTGCTGCAATTCATGGGGTCGCAAAGAGTCGGACACGACTGAGCGATTGAACTGAACTGAACTGAATTATGTACTAATTGCTATGTTAGACACGATTTTTTTTTTTTACAGCAAGACAAACCATTTGATGCAAATTTTCTCAAAGATCTTTACAGTCACTTTGCATTAACCAATTTGCCCTGAGCTATAGATTTAAGGCAGAACTATAAGTTAATATTTTCTTATATTGCTGTCTTGAAATCTAAGATGATTTCAATGTTGCCACTAGAAGAAGCTCAACAGTAAAGCAAGTTAGGTGGTTGCCTCAGTCCTCACCTGTATACAAGCACCACTAGACACAATCAGTATTCCCCAGCCTAGCTTGAGAACACTCAGTGTGTGAATATTTTCCTGCTTCCCTCTATCTACACTCTGTTAATTCTATTGTGTATGAGCCTGTACAATTTGTAACTACAATAGTTGACACGATGCTTTATAAGCAACATAGACAAATTTTTTAAATGTGCTATCCACGGTCAATGATAAATAATGGTACAGCCATGGCAAAAAAAAAAAAAAATGTCCATAATATGGAAAGAATAAGGATTGACAATGTGACTCAGATTATGCAAAAAAGAAAAGAAAAACAGTAGTCATGTTCAGATGTGAGAGTTGGACCATAAAGAAGGCTGAGCAATGAAGAATTGATGCTTTTGAACTGTGGTGTTGGAGAAGACTCGTGAGAGTCCCTTGGACTGCAAGGAGATCCAACCAGTCCATCCTAAAGGAAATCAGTCCTGAATATTCACTGGAAGGACTGATGCTGAAGCTGAAGCTCCAGTATTTTGGCCACCTGATGCGAAGAGCTGACTTGTTAGAAAAGACTCTGATGCTGGGAAAGATGGAGGGCAAAAGAAGAAGAGGGCGACAGAGGATGAGACGGTTGGCTGGCATCATCGACTTAATGAACATGAGTTTGAGCAAACTCCGGGAGCTAGTGAAGGACAGGGAAGCCTGGCATGCTGCAGTTCATGGGGTTGCAAAGAGTTGGACACAATTTAGCAACTGAGCAACAACAACAATGCAAAAAAGACAATAGCTGGTATTCTTAAATACCTTGTTACTCTGGCTTAGGGCCATGTTAGCTCTGAGGCTAATTCTGCTGCCACCAACTAACAGGAAGAAGGAAACCTGGATTCTAGTGCTTGCTTGAATGCTCACCCACTGTCTTGATTTTCAGCATGCAAACAAAACGAAGTCTCTGTCTCATGTTGCTTAAATTTTATTAGAGGGGAAGATAGAGAATGAACAAATGTTAGGTGGTGATAAATGCTATGAAAAAAATAAAACAGGATAAATGGGATAGAGGCCAATGGTTATGATTGGGAATGCTATATTACATATAGAAGGTGGTCAAGGATGACCTCACAATGAAAGAGATGTTTAAGCAGAGATTTGAAGGCAGTGAGCATGAAAATATTAATATTAGGAGAAAGAGAAGAGCAAACAACAGCATTAAAGTTGCTAAGATGAGACCGCTTGTCAAACATGAACAGTAAAACTGGGAATGTATTGGAGTATAGCAAGCAGAAGGAGAGATGAGGTCAGAAAAGTAGGCAGGAGCCAGTTCACTTGAGCTTACAGTCCATAGGAAGGGTTTCAATTTCACTCCAAATGAGATGGTAAGCCACTGGACTGTCAGCCCTGCCATCTTCTAACAACTCAGAGATGGGCAGCTACTCAGGCTGGTTGAGGTTCATTTATCCTCCTACCCTTCCCCAATCAGGAATTTGAATCTCAAGCAGAGTGACTAGAATGGCACCTGGGCCAGATACTCAGTCTTTCGTGTTCCCTGGACTCCACCCAGCACTCCCTTGGCTCCTGCCGGGTTCTCCAGTCTACCTGTGAGCTCTTTAAAAGTTCTTCTAATAGATTCCATTTTCTGTTAGTATACAAAAAGTTGTTTCTTTGCTCACAATGAGAGATATCTAACTTTCTAGTGCTCTTGAGGGGCTTACAGAGAAGTCCCCAATTCCCAGCCTCCCTTGAGGTAGTTGTGGCAAGATGGCAGCCAAGTCATGGAGTTCTGGTCAATGGAAAGTGAGCCCTAGTAATGTATGCCATTTCTAAGTAGGATTGCTAAGATCTCCCAGGAGTGATCCTCTGCAGTTTCTTCCATGCACAGCTTGAAACATGGCAACCTTAAATGCCACATACTGAAGACATCAGAGCTATAAGAGCTAAGGTGCCTCAGTCCCCAAGTCACTACTTGGAGGAGAGCTGCCTAACCAGGAACACCTGCAGTGCACTTTTAATTGAGCTCAAGAGGAACTTTTATTACACTAAGTCACTGAGATCTGGTTTGTTACAGCAGCCAGGGCTATCTTATCTAATACATCTTATCTAAACCCTAACTACACCTCTCAGTCATCATTAAACATCTCACTGCAACATTAAACATCTATACTACTTGGCACAGAAAATATTTTTTGAGATATACAGAAATATAAAGTTGATTTTTATTATATTAGTAAATGAAAATACTCTTGTCATTAAAAATTAATCTAACATTGATAGACAAAAAGTCTCCCATAGCTACCACAAAACCCCTATTCCAGTCCTATAACCAGAGATAATGCAGTTGATCAGTAACATTTTGCAGATAAAAAAATTAAACAAAAACTGAGCCTAGTAAAATAAATAATGGAAATTTTGCTTTTAAATTCTAACAAGTACTCATACTGTGCAAAGTAATGGGAATCTTAGAAGAGTAACAGAATGTCTACCTGCTAGTGGGAGGTGTTACAGGACACATCAGAACAATGAAATTACAGAAGTCACTTATCTGCCCAGAGTTAACAGAGTAATCTGAATTTTGGAGTGAGTAATCAATTTATAAAAACTTAAGGAGGATCTACCCAGTCAGAGTCTGGCCAAGAGCTGAGGGTTATGTCTCAACTGAGCACACTATAGGCAGACATCCATCTGAATCCCCCAAAGAGAAATATAAAATCTCACCCAGTAAATTCTCCATTATTTTAGAAAACAAAGGGCAAAAGATGCCAGGTCTAGAGAACCAAAATAAATGACCTTTGGTGTGACAGGGCTAGTTCACAGCTTAGTGCCCACTTCAGAGCAAAATGTGGGCAAGTCAATTATTTGTGGTCTTGGGAGCTCCTCAATGGTGGGAGTTCCTTAGTGGCACCATTGACATTTTGGGGGTACATGTGTTGGGGTGGGGGGCTAGCCTGTGTGCTAAGGATGTGTAGCGGTATCCCTGGCCTCTACCTACTAGATGCCAATAGTATCCCACCTCTAGTTTCGACAACCAAAATCGTCTTCAGAATTACACTAGTTGAGAACCACTGGTATAGGCAGACTTAAGAGTGAAATAGAAAATAATCAACTACAGGCAACATTAACCTTGGCTGAGGATACAAAGGAAAAACCATAGAGGTTAAGAACATTCCATATTCTGGGATTCCCAGCTGAAGAGTTAAATACAGGCTTAGCTCTTTAGCACTAGAATTCTTCAACAGCTACTGAGTATTAGCACAGAACAGAAACTGTGCCCCACCAGCCACTGCTGTCAAATTCCTGTGAGGGTTGAGTGGTGGTTACTAAGAGACAGAGCACTTCATCTGAATAGAATATGTCAGGCTGAGATCTTTTTAACATAAACCCGTGAGTCAGGACAGACTTCCCCCCTACTGTTCGGTAGACATTTTTTTTTTTTTTACTACAATTATGACTCCATAAAAGCACAGAGGATGAGGGCTAATTGGTCCAATAAGTAGGAGAAAGCTGATCACGTTTCCTCATTTCCTTAGTGATCCTTCTGAAATTTTTCTTAACTTTGCAACAGAGCAAAAACCATTAAATTGTGGCCTTGAAAATAAGAGTAATGCATGTAAAAATGAAATTCAGCTCCTCTATTAGATGAAATGAGGGTTTGTCCACAGCCAATATTTTTCTTTTCTCTGTTGTTTTTTTAAAAGGAAATAACAGTAATAAAATACACAAAAGCCTCACTCCAGCAGATGCTAGTGAGAGAGACATTACTTTGCCAACAAAGGTCCATCTAGTCAAAGCTATGACTTTTCCAGTAGTCATGTATGGATGTGAGAGTTAGACCATAGAGTGCCGAAGAACTGATGCTTTTGAACTGTGGTGTTGGAGAAGACTCTTGAGAGTCCCTTGAACTGCAAGGAGGTCAAACCAGTCCATCCTAAAGGAAATCAGCCCTGAATATTCATCAGAAGGACTGATGCTGAAGCTGACGCTCCAATACTTTGGCCACCTGATGCAAAGAACTGACTCACTGGAAAAGACTCTGACACTGGGAAAGACTGAAGGCAGGAGGAGAAGGGGATGACAGAGGATGAGATGGTTGGATGGCATCACCGACTTGATGGACATGAGTTTGAGCAAGCTCTGGGGAGTTGGTGATAGACAGGGAAGCCTGGCATGATGCAGTCCATGGGGTCACAAAGAGTCAGACACGACTGAGCGACTGAACTGAACTGAAGTGAGATGAGCAGGGCTAGGTGAAAATCCTCCCAGCTCTGGAGACTCCAGGGGAGGAGACTTCTGTCCGTGTCAGCAGAGAGACTTTGCGGCCAGTGGGCTGGCTGTCCTGGGGCTGTGTGGATGAATCTCACAGAGCTACACCCCCAGAGGCATATGGAGGGCACGCTCAACCCAGGGACAGACCATCATAGACAACATTGTGTGCTGTCTTTAGTGAAAGTCGCTCTGTCGAGTCCAACTTTTTGTGACCCCATGGAATTCTCCAGGCCAGGATACTGGAGTGGGTAGCCTATCTCTTCTCCAGGGGATCTTCCCAACCCAGGGATCGCATCCAGGTCTCCTGCATTGCAGGTGGATTCTTTACCAGCTGAGCCACCAGGCAATCAGAGGAGTACAAAAGGGAAGAGGGAGAGAAGCCAGACCAGAACACTCTGACTGAGCGACAACCATACACCTCCTCTTTAATTCCCAAGGGCTCCTCCATGGACTTTTGACCTAGTCCCCAAACTAATGCTTCCAATAATTCCTCAAGGAAAATTAATCATGACATTACAGTTAAGGACAAATCTTTAGACATTTTCTGCTAGTTTCTGCAAGTGTGGTATTAGGTAGTCTGTTCTTTTGTGCACATATGTTTAGAAAAATTTTCAATCTCCATTTTTCTTTATTCTCAAAGCAATGATCTATAAAGACTGTGTGGGATGCTTTACTTGTTTTAAAAATGCATTTTTAATTTCTCTCTCCAATGCAGCCTTAACACTAGAGAATTGCAATCTGAAAGATTCATCTCTCAAGGACACAGTTTATGAAGTCTGCTCATAAAATATACATTGATAACTTTGTGTCTCTCCTTTTCAAGTTTCCAAGCAATTATCCGGGCATTCTACATTCGTACACTCTTCTCCTTTTAGTGGTTATTATACTTTAATAAACTCTGTCATGTTAGGTTGGCGGTAGGGTACCTGGTTCCTAGAAAGTGGAAAACATACCAGCAGCAGCCTGATGAGAACTAGGAGGTGAAGACCTATCTGATAGTCTCGTCATCAGGCTCAAACACCACCACTAGGAAGAAACAAGGAGCCTTTTATATACAACAAAATGCGGATGGTAAGACCAACACCATATACAGAGTGAAGTAAGTCAGAAAAACAAATATCCTATATTAACACATATACATGGAATCTAGAAAAATGCTACTGATGAATCTCTTTGCAAGACAGGAATAGAGATGAAGACACAGAGAATGAACTTGTGGACACCGGGGGGCGGAGAGGGTGGGAGGAATTGAGAGGAGCATTGACATATAGACACTACCATATGTAAAACAGATGACTAGAGGGAAGTTGCTGTATTTCAGAGGGAGTCCAACCTGGCGCTCTGTGAAGACCCAGAGGAGTGGGGCAGGGTGGGAGGTGGGAGGGAGGCTCAAGAGCAAGGGGACTGTGTATACCTGTGGCTGATTCATGTCGATGTAAGGCAGAAACCAACACAACACTGCAAAGCAATTACCCTCCAATTAAAAATTTAAAAAAAAAACAACCCCAAAAAAAGAAGTCTCTCAAATTCCAGAGGGAAAAAGAAACAAAGATATTGACGACAATTCCTGTTGATACATATTCTACATTCTCACAAGAGAATGACAGTGGAAAATGCAAATGTCTTAGGATTACATGGAAAACAGTTTTGACCTTGAGGACGCTCTGAAACGGACCACACTTTGAGAACCACTGTCATCAAGCCTCCTAGTTAATGGTTAAGCTAGCATTCTACCACAAGATATAACACTTTACCCAACACCATGTCATTGAACATTTAGACTGTTTCTGAGTCTCCGCCATTACAAAAGAAGCTACAACAAACGTCCTTATAGAAAGCCCCTTCTGCATATTTGTTTCCTTAGTATTAACACCTCAGGAAGTAGAATTTGAGGATCAAAACCAGCTATTTTTTCAGACTTTTTATACACATTGCCAGTGTTCCCGCCAGAAAGGTTTATTAATTTGCATCCCTATCAACACTGTGGACCATGTGAATCCCGTCCTGAGGGCTGTTTTTAGAAAATCAAACTGTGGCTGAGCTGGCTGTTAGCGAGCTCCCTCTTAGATGAAATATAATACTTGAGACTTCTTGGTATTCTCTGCTCACCGAGTACTTCTCTGATGATTCTACTGTGGTGTTATTTACTGCCACTTTGAATTAGCACGTTAGTATTCCTATGTAATACTTCCACTTGACAATAGGTTTCTTGAGACAGAAGCCGTGCCTCATTATCACAGAATACACCACAGTGCCACACACATGGGGCAGAGATTGTACTGGGCAATCGTGGAAAGAACGTTTTTCACCTCAGCAGACAGACCTGGGTTTAAATCGTGGCCTCCCCACTTACTAGCTGTGTGAGCTGGGGCAAATGACTTCCCTGTCCTTCCCTGAGCTTGAAGGTCATCATGGTAACAGGGAGACTAATATGCACTTCATAAGGCAGCTGTGTTGAAATGCTATGTGTAAAATTCATTATACCACACTAGGCAAATAACAAATGTTCCATAGGTTTGTTCTCTTCCTTTCCGTCTCCAATGTTGAATTAACCTTGTGAAATCTGAACTCCGAGGATGTGCAAATGCACTTTGATTTCTGAATAAGGCTATAATTAAGACAGACAGACGGCATCTCATTAACAATGATTACCTCTGGAAAGTGTAACTAAGCAAAACTGACAAGCTTTCTAATTATTCTCCTCTGCATCACTCAATCGTTACTCAGTCTCTCAGTCAGTCAACACCTAGAAGTGTGTACTATGTGTTCCAAAGACAGATTACGCCCAGTCCCTAAACAGAACAGAAATGTAAAAGGAAATCCTTTTTAGTGCCAGAATGCCACTTCTCTGATCACAGCAAAACCTGAATTTGGAGAAAAGCCATTCACAAAGTTATGCTGAAAGAGCTGAGCCAACTGTGCATCTCAGTGGCTGTGGGGATGTCACCCCAAGACCTCTTCTGGTTCAAAGCTGACACTTAACTGCAGTGGGGCTTTAGGACTAGAATATTTTAATGTGACCTTGAAATGTATCCAAATATGAACAAGAAAGCTTTGACATTTTCTGATAACCTGATCAAGGAAATTAAGAAAAGACCCTGGTGAGATAGGTGCAGTCAAGGTTGAAGTTCACTCCTGGTTTTACCTCAAAATTTATACAAAGCACAAGTCAAGGAGTTATTTGTGCATCTGGGCGTGCACCCTAACTAAGGTGTGGGGTGAGGAGTGTTCTCTGAGGACTAGCATTGCTAGAGATGGCAGTATGAACCCAAGAAAATACTCAAGCCAAGAGGTCCTGACAAGTTATACTGAAGGGAGGGAAGGGGAACTGACACTTGTTCATGCTCTGCTCTGTTCCAAGCCCACGTGATTTCCCTGTGCATTTATATCTCATTTACCCCATCCCCACACACACTTACATTGTGCAGAGTCTGAGGCTCAAAGAGGTCAAGTGGTTCTCAGCAGTATATTCTGGAGAACTGTGCGTGCTTGGGGATTAACAACTCCAGGGGAGACACAGAGAAACTGTGAGGCTCTGATGCTTGAGGTCAAACTGAGATTGTTCAAGAACTTTTCATACCAGTACCTGAATGGTATATGCTAAAGTTGTTGTTAGTTCATCACAAACCTCTCTTCAGGTCTATAACTCTATGTTCAGTAGACCTTAAAATATGGGCAATGGGAAGACACGTGGATAAGGAAGGATTATTGCCTTTAGATCTGAGATGGGTTTTAAAAAAATATGCTGGTGGTCATGATACACCAATGGCAGCTTTGGGTTTCAGTAGTATGGCTATCAATATTCAAAGGAGTCCTGATGGTATTTCTGGGACTGTGGGTCATGACTCCACCTTTACAGGTTTTTCTGACTAGCCCTGAGAAAGAGCACATGTGTAGCCAAGGTCTGTAGGGGGGACAAGGCTGTTAGAAGTGTTAAGAAGAGGTGAGGGACTATTCATGTTAAGAAGCAAACGCCCTCAAGCTAGCTTAAATAGAAGGGGTTTATCTTTAGGAAACAGAGATGTCTCATGAAATCGCAGGGCAGGCAGGAGAGGTGTCCAGGCCTCACAGGGAAGAGGAAACAGGAAAGCCACCAGGACCCAAGGGAACTCCTTGTATTTCTGTCTCTCGGTGGGTGTCTCCCTCCCCATTAGCATAGCTTCTTCTGCTTCTCTTGCACATGGCTCAACACAGCTGGCACCTGCAGTTCCAAAGTCTACAAAGTTATCTTGGAGTTCTTAATTCTTTGTAACAGACAATTCTTTCCCAAGGAGATTAAGAGATACACTAAAAACAAAAGCAGAGGCTCCTGGCTTTCTGAAAACGTGTTTTATTGCTTCTCCCTCTTCCCATCTCTAGATTCCAGAGAACAAAGAGACAGGGATGGG